>JAWNMN010000242.1:2628592-3942888 GCA_035044025.1 Drosophila paracracens
GAGGCAGGCCAAAAAAAAAAAACTCCAACCAAACGGCAGCTTTAACGCTTATTTTCTTTTCGTTCAAAACACCAACAACAACAACAACCACAACAACATCGCAATAATGAATTATCAGAAGGCCAGTGAAACGCATTCAGCGTCCTCGTTCAAGAAGCAGCCGAAACGGCCAACGGGCAACGGGAACGGGAACAGCATACAAAACTTTTGGAACGAACGCATCATGGAGCGCTTCATAAAGGCGAATCTATTCATTATTTGCTGTGTGGCGGCGGGCCTCTTGCTGGTATGTAAACCCACATCGTATATATATATATACCCCATCATTATAATTCTGCTGTTGTGTGTACCGTTATGATAACACCCCGGCCACATTTTGCGCCACTTAAGTGAAAATGAAATGAAATGAAATCGTTTTGCACAGAAACATAAAAATTTCAACTTGATGTGTTGCTTTTGCTCTTGTCAGACTGTCTGCCACACGAAGCAGCAACAAGCGCTCATTAATTGATTGATCGATGATTGCGGAGCTAAAGTGTCTCCGCTTTTGTGCACAGCTTCTGCTCCATCTTCAACAACATCAACATTAGCTCCACTTCCAGCTGCATCTTCAACGGTTGCACCAACAACAGTTTCAGTTTCGATTTTCATTTTGTTTGATTTCTGCTTTCGCTTTCTATGGGCTGTTTGAGACTTGAGTTAATTGACACTGCAAAGATGCCATTTGCGACAGCACAAATTATATGTCAACATTCTTAATCAGTGTTATTAACTATCATTAGTTTGACTAATATATCTCATCTATATCTCCCATGGCTCACTTCAAAGTTGAGTTCTTGCTTAGACAACTTTTGTGTTTACTTAAAAGTTCCATTGCCAGCTGACTTAAATAACAACAAGACAAGAATAAACATATATGTATATATATATATAGATATATATGACTTAAATAACAATCTAGATAGAATTATTCATATTTTCAACTTTGTGATAGAACCAGTTTAACTTCATCATCACCATAAGATAAAGTTGTTTTTGAAACAGTATCGGTTCAAAATAAATTTCTTGTCTTTAGTGCTTATTTAAATATCTCATCAATGATTAATGATTAATGATTCATGATTAATGTCTTTTGATTTTCTTTTGGTGCACATAGATCGTGTATTTGGGCGCTTTCTCGTGTGAGGTGTCTTGGTTGCTGGAGGCGCACGGCGAGCTGCCCTTTGCTGCCTATACGCTGTGCACTCTCTACTTTGTGATGTTTGTGGCCAGCACCATCTTAATCCATGGCCTGGTCAGTGGTCTGTGCTGGCCACTGTTTGCCTGGTCGGCTGTAATAGGACTGCTGTCCATACCAGAACTGGTGCTAGTAATGCTCATGACCACACAGCACTGGGTAAGTACTCACACAGCTTCAGGGGTAATGCATTCGCTAATCTTTATGGCCTTTGAAGGGTCTGCAATCGGTGCATGGATTGACGGAGCTGACATCCTACTTGATACGACTGATCATTAACTGCATGGCGTTGATCTGTGTCATACCCACGGGCATCAAGTGGCGTCGCGAGAGACAGGTGCTTAATCAACTGCAGGGATTGGCCACGCGACTCTCGCTGCAAACTCCCGCCCCCAGTGTGCCCATGACGAAAGCAGATTCCCGTCGCTCCAGCCAGCGGTTAAATGGCTTCGAGAATGCCGGCTATCAGTTGTGCGACGAGACAAAGATGCCCATGGGCAACGGACTCAATAATGCGAGCGGCCAGTTGTTTGGCTCACAGAATGAGTTCAATGCCAGCATGTTTGCTCCGGCACTGGTGCAACAGTTCAGCTCAGTTGCTCCGGGTCAGCGTTCGAGTGGGCATCGCGCCCAGTCACTGATGGATCTGCGCTGCACGCTGCCGGGCATGTACAATCCCAGGCATGTGTTGGACACGGAGGACAAGAATGCCAAGTATTTCAACATCACCATCGATGATCTGAAGAACAATCTGCATGATTCGCATAGGCCGTCGCCGCCATCGCTAATCGGCAGCACCAGCAACGATCCCATCTACTGCTCCATTGAGCCCAAGCAGCTAACTCCACCACCCGCCCAGCTGCGTCACTATCAACAGCAGCATCAGCAGCAGGCGCAACGTGGACCCAAGCAGGCGTCGCCGCAGAAACTCTCGCGCAACTGCATCTCACTGGAGAATCTGGATGGGGTCAATAAGGTGCAGAATGACTTGGCTGCCTATGGCAACAATCTGCTGCAAAATTATACACAGCAGCAGCAATACTATCTCGCCATGCTCCTCAACAATCCTCTCCAGCATCAGCAGGCGGCGGCGACTATTGCGAATCTCTATCGTCGCCCCTCCGCCTGCAGTTCCCAGGGTGGTTGCACGGTGCTGGCGCAACCGCTGCAGCGACGCGGCTCCCATCAGCAGTTGCAGTACTACGGCGGATTTGGATACGCCAACTATGCCAATCCCTACATCACAGCCAACAGTAAGCTCTCGCTGGGCAATGAGTCCGATGACTATCGCAAATACCGTGACGTGGCACTGTAGAGTGGATTCATACGCTCCGACTTTAGACTAAGCTCCCAGTCATAACTCTATATATATATGTATTCATATACTCATTAGCTGTAGAACGCTCGACTACCACATTGACATTCCTCGGAATAACGACCAAAGAGCCACAAAACTAACTCAGTTTCAGTTCGTAAAGTTACAAATTGAGGAAGCCGCACAGCTTGTAGCATTAGCTCTTAGTTATATAGATGTTACAAATTCTAGATATCGCCTACGAACTACCCTACAACAACGACAACGATTTAGTTAACGATTCAAATCAATATTACCAGCATATATTATTATTATTTAATTGATAAACTGAGTAATTACTGTCTGAAATTGTTAATTACTTACCGCCAGAAATTTGTAATTACTTTAGTATTTAAGTAATTACCAATGGTCAGGCAACAATTTTCATAAAGTAATCATTATCTTAAATAATTATTACAATTACAATTGTAATTAATAAAACACTTGCAAATACATTTGCTATAACTTTTAATTACTTGAGCAATTATCGCTTGACTTTTCTAATTACATAAGTAATTGCAAAACAAATCGATAATTGTAAATACATTCATACTTTTAGTATTCTATTCACGGATCCAACAGATCAGCCAGCGGATTATCGGATGCATTCCCTGCACTTGCCGGCAACGGCGCGGTCGTTATCTTGCTGGGCACCTTTTTGGCCACGTTGCGTGGCGTCGATTTAACAATCTTGGCCTGACTGACAACGGCAGCGCTCTTAACGGCAGCTCCACCACCAAACAGATCATCGTCATCGTCATCATCGCTGAAGAGACTTTTGCTTGGTTTAGCAGCGGGCAGCTTTGACTTGTTGCTGGAGGATTTGTGCGGCTTCTCCTCGTCGCTGCTGCTGCGAAAGACAGAAGTTTGGCTTATGGTAGCAGCTGCAGCAGGAGCAAGAACACTTGCAGGAGTCGTAGATTGTTTGGGTTTGGTTTTAGTAACCGGAGCAGCAGCGCTGCCAAATAGATCATCATCATCATCATCGCTGTCATCAAACAATTTGGTGCTGCTGGGCTTGGACTTGGTCAGCAGCTCTGCAGGTAAAGAAATGGGCGCAGCTGTGGATTTGATTTCCTTTTCTAGAGGTTTCTTGGCTGGCAAATTAGAAACTGCTTTCGCTTTTTGAGCTGGCTTAAAGAGCGCATCATCATCATCATCATCGCTATTAAAAAACGGAGACGCCAATTTGTCTTTCTTGATCTGTGGCTGCACTGCTGATGACTTTGCTGGCAAGAAACTGTCATCGTCAGCGTTGTTATCCAAAAATGAAACATACGATTTGGGAGGCCCAGTATTGGTTCTTGTTGTGGACACTAATGGTGGCTGTGATGCACTCGGTGGTCTAAAGCCGTAACTCCTTTGATCATACTCATCGCTGTCCAGAAATGAAGGCACCTTGAAGTCATCCTTTGGTATAGCAACTGCAGCTGGACTCATGAGGGAACTGCTAGTTTTTTCCTTCTTTGCTACCTCTGGTAGCTGTGTGGGCAGTCGAGTTGCAGCAGCTGCTGGCAAAACTGAAGACACTGCAGCCGATTTTCTCTCCACTGCTTTGCCAAAGAGTGCATCATCATCCGGATCGCTGTCGAGAAATGATGAGGACTTGGCTGAGCTTCTTATTGGCTGAGTTTCCTTGGCAGAAGCAGCTGCTTGCTGGAGTGGCTTAGCCAAGGCAACAGCTGCAGCAACTCCATCATTATCATCACTCTCAAAGCTGGGCAGCTGTGCTGTCTTGCGTGGAATGCTGGAAGTGACTGCTGCTACAGCTTTTGGAGCTGCGTCATCCGGCTGCTCCTTTAACAGGGTCTTGGCATAGTTCTCCTGTCGCGCCCGTCGCGTCGATGGACGCCGATGAGCTGGACCACGCACGCGGCTTTTGCTAATACACTGCAGAATGCTATCCGTCTCGCCGGAGGTGGACTTGGGAGCTTGCTGAGCTGGGGCTGGATCTGTTGCAGGTGCTGGAGTATCTGATTGCTTCTTGGCAAGCTTTGGCAATGCGCCGCCGCCAGGCAGCAGCGCTTTGACATTGATATTTATGTTGGGCATTTGCAGTTTTTTAATGGGCGAAGTAAGCTTGGGCGGCTCAGGTGCACTCTTATCCACAACATCGATGGGTGGTGGCTCATCAAAGATCTGCTGGCTGGCGCCTGCGCGAGCCGTCTCACTGAAGTCATCATAGAAGATGGTGTGTATGCGCTTTGTGGATGCACCAACAGACTCCACAGTGACAGGAGCCGCAGCGGCTGCTACTCTCTCATCCTGATCATGATCATCCTCTGGCGGCACATCGCTAAATAGATGCATGCCACCATAATCATTGTTGGATTGCTCCAACGACGTCACAGCTGCCGCCGTTGCCTTTGCTGCACTTTGCGGCAAGTCTGGCAAATTGGGCTCGAAGAAATCCTGAGCGCTATCAAACATTTTTGAGACGCTCAAACTGCTCAGGCTGCTGGTGCCCAGGGACTGAAAGAACTCGCTATCGTCTGGTGGCTCATCCGAGAAAAGGCTCGAATAGTTCTGCATGATTTGCTGTGCGGCTGCAATGTCCTCGGCTGGTGGTGTCTTTGGAGTTCCGCTTTTATTGCTTACATCTGCCACCAGACTGATAATGGGATCCTCATCAAGTTCCTCTACTGCTGAACTGTGCTTTAGATTCTCGAATAAATCATCCATTTTCAAAACCCTCTCATGCGGCTGCTCCACTTCCTCTGCTGCAACCTGGGACACCTCACTTTTCTTTTTGTTCGTTGGCTCCAACTGAGCAGGTATTTTGACCTTCTCCTCCTTTTCAGTTGTTTTAATCTCAGATAAATCTGCTGTTGGTTTTGTAATTCCATTTGTTGCTTTGGCTTCATCTGCTTCCTCATCGCTGAAATCGTCACTAAATAGATTTGGTTTTGGTGTCTTCAAGTCAGCCACTTTGACGTCCTTTGTTGGATCAGGCAAATCCTTAGGTATTTCAAGCTTTTTGGGCTGATCTCTAGGTAATCCTATGATGGCCTCCTCATCGCTGAAATCGTCACTAAATAGATCTGCTTTTGGTGTCTTCAAGTCAGCCACTTTGATCTCCTTTGTTGGATCAGGCAAATCCTTAGGTATCTCAAGCTTTTTGGGCTGATCTCTAGGTAACCCTATGATGGCCTCCTCATCGCTGAAATCGTCACTAAATAGATTTGGTTTTGGTGTCTTCAAGTCAGCCACTTTAATTTCCTTTGCCGAATCAAGCAAATCCTTTGCTGTGGCAAGTTGTTTGGGCTGATCACTAGGGAATCCTTCAATGGCTTCCTCATCGCTGAAATCATCACTAAATAGATTTGGTTTCGGTGTCTTCAAGTCAGCCACTTTGATCTCCTTTGTTGGGTCAGGCAAATCCTTTGGTATCTCAAGCTTTTTGGGCTGATCTCTAGGTAACCCTATGATGGCCTCCTCATCGCTGAAATCGTCACTAAATAGATTTGGTTTTGGTGTCTTCAAGTCAGCCACTTTAATTTCCTTTGCCGAATCAAGCAAATCCTTTGCTGTGGCAAGTTGTTTGGGCTGATCACTAGGGAATCCTTCAATGGCTTCCTCATCGCTGAAATCATCACTAAATAGATTTGGTTTCGGTGTCTTCAAGTCAGCCACTTTGATCTCCTTTGTTGGGTCAGGCAAATCCTTTGGTATCTCAAGCTTTTTGGGCTGATCTCTAGGTAACCCTTCAATGGCTTCCTCATCGCTGAAATCATCACTAAATAGATTTCCTGTTGACTTTAAATTGGGTGTCTTTAAATCTGCTACTTTCACTCCCGGTCCACGCACATGTTTTGCAACTTGCACCTCAGTATCCAAAGATTTGGGCAGATCCTTAACATTTTGTTCCTCGAGCTCAGCTGTTTTTATAACGCCCTTCTTTGGTCTGTCTGAAATATCTACTGGTTGCTCCTGCTGGCTAAACTTATTCACTTTTTCCTGCTCCTCTTGAACAGCTCCTGCGAATAGCTGCTTGTTTGACCTGGGAGTGCCAAACAAATCATCATCGCCAATATCATCGAAGAGACTTTTTCGCTGAATATTCGGTGGCTCAACAACTGCCTGTGGCTGTGTCTGTTCCCGCTTCTGCTCCAGCTGTGGGATATTCTTTGAGGTCGAACTGAAAATATCATTGGCATTATCCTCATCGTCATCATCGAAAAGCGAAGTCTTTGCAACCAACTTGTTGCCCAGTGGATTTGGTGGCAACTTCTTGGCAAATATATCATCGATACCCAAATCATCATCATCATCATCAAATAGGGAGATTTTAGGCTTTTGTTGTTGTGGCTTTGGCTTCGCCGTAAAGGCATTGAGGAAGTCATCCACATCATCATCCAGATTATCATCGAAAAGCGAGGTGGGCAACTTTTTAGCAGGCATTGCTGCAATTTTTGGCTGTTCTCTTGGGGTGGGTGTCAGCGGTGGACTATCATCGAAGAGATTACGATTACGCGATGGCGTCTCCTTTGGTGCCTTCTGAGCAGGTGCGATGGGTTTGACTTGCACAGGGGTGGGTTTTACTTTAGGTGGTTCCTTCGCTTGGACAACAGTGGCTGGTTTCGCTGGGCTGTTCGCTGACTTGGATTTTACCTTGTCCACAATTTCAGACATAAAAGAATCGAATTCATCATCATTGAATAGATTTACAGGCTTCCGTTTAATATGACTCGTTGCAGCGACGGGTTTTATTTCACTCTCCTGGCTAATAGGCACTTCAATCGGAGCAGATACTGTTATTGGTTCATCAAATAGTTTTGGTGGCGTTAGTCTGCCCACAGGAAGTGGTTTGCTGGCGCTGCTGCTGCTCGAGCTGAGCGAGTGATCCACACGGGGTAAGCCATGCGCCGCTAGATGCCTGTGCGATATGGCTGGCGATGAGTTCAGCGAAGAGGAGGTGGAGGGTGGATCATCGCTGGGTGGTGAGGCACGCATCGCCTGAAATAGATCACTCTCGTGTGGATTCCTTTGACTGCTGATAATTGGACGCGGTTGCGCCTGGCTGCGAGCGGCTGGTGCCACAACAGGCTGTGCTGCAGGCCTTGAAATTGGCTCCTGGGGCAGTGAGGCCAACGAGGAGGAATCCGATTGCTGCGTTTCCACTGGCTGACTTCTAGGCGTGGGCTTTGGAGCAGCAGCAGCCGTAGCTGCAGCCGTAGCCGTTTCCATCTCATCCGAAGAACTCGAGGAGAACTGGTCGGGCTGCTCATCCTCGCTGTTCTCGGCGCTGTCATAGAGTCCGGCATACTTATGCTCCTGCCACTGCTTTGAGCCAATTATGTAGGGTAAAGGTATGCCATCGTAGGGATTCTTGGCGCGAAAAATAGTGCTGAAAGTAGGCCGAACTTGAAAAGAATTCGCAGATCACAAATGCAATACATACGTGGTATTCACATCACCATCATCTTCGTCATCCGAGTCAGGCAATTCAATGGTCACAGGCTCAAAGTTTTTTCTAAACATTCTTAAATTGTTTTGCAGAAATTCTGTGGCCATTTCCTGGGAACTCTTCACCGGCAGCTCTGGCTGAAATTCTCCGTATTATGAAATATGCAATTTCAACTTTTTTGATCTTTCTTCATACCTTCTTGTTCTGTTCCTCGGGCATGACAAAATCATCGTCGTCCACCTCTTCCACGCGATACTCGACGAACTGCTGGCCAAATTGCAGCGAGCGGAGACTGTTGGTTGCATTATCTAACGCAATATCGACGCGTCTCACATTCGTTTCGAATTCTTTTAATTTGTGGCTGGTGTGCTCGGCGCATTCGTGCAGATTCTAATGGGAAAAAAAAACACATTATGAGTAATGGTGAAAATTGCTCAATTATCATGCAAATTTCACACCCCACCTCAGAGATGCGTTTCATCAGGTCCAGCAGCGCACAATCTCCAGCGAAATTCCATTCCGGCGCTTGTGCTACAATGTCAGCCACTTCAGCGCTTATATCCATTTTTTCCTCCAATTAATAACGCCTCAATTCTGCATAAATACTTTGTAAATAAACAAAAGAGAATTGCCGCTGCAGCAGCTGTGTCTCAGTGGCTACTCATCAAGCACAATACCATTTGGGCCCACACACGTTACGGCAGCCGTAAATCATACGTTGCAGAATCAATCTCATTATTCGAAATTATTAATTAACTTTACTTAATTAAATTGCCATTTTAAAATAAAAACTGCTAAAAGAGCAATAAATAAACACAATGTCTGCTATTCTTTTACATCAAGCAAATGGCTCACACACGATGCAGCCGATATACAAATGTCGTGTGCTCATTCGTGCTTCAGCCAACAGCTGTTTTCTTCACCCTTCCATTTTCAGACATTCTACACGTGTTTAGCATTCTCAGCTTTTGAGTATAAGCAGAAAATTAATTGTTTTATTTATTAGTATATATAAATGTTAATTAACTTAAAATTAAACGCATAAGCCGTGGCAACTACAGCATTTTACACGAAAAATGGCAATGCTCGCAGAACCGCGTCGTCGCAAACGCTACAATTTGTGTCCGCGCGGCAAGGCGCTCTACGAAGGTGTGTAAAGGGGAATAAGAGAAATTAAACAACTATTTCTATTTATGTGTGCATTTAATTTGCAGATGACACGCGTTTTGGCACAAAAATGCTCGAGAAGATGGGCTGGTCCAAGGGCCGCGGCCTGGGCGCCAAAGAGGATGGCTCACAGGAATTTGTGCGTGTGCGTTTCAAGAACGACGCCGAAGGATTGGGCTACGAAATGCGCGATGATCAATGGACCGAGCACGAGGAGGGCTTCAACGGGCTGCTGAAGGCGCTCAATGGAGGCGACACCAATGGTGAGCATGCAAATCCAGGCAATGACGATGCATCCGCATCCGAAGAGGAAACGCGACCCATGGGATTTGGATTCAAGTCAGCAGCTGCTGATGAGGAGGTCAAGCCAACAACGCTTAAGGAGAAGATCAGCGGGGTATCGCTGGAGGAGAAGTCCAAGTACAGTAAAGCACGTGTGCACTACAAAAAGTTTACGCGTGGCAAGGATTTGTCGCAATACAGCGAAAAGGATCTCGCCAACATATTCGGTAAGAAAGTCAGCGAGGAAAACGCAGCATCCGTTGAAGTTATCCCAGCAGAACTGCCCGAAGAAGAAGAGAAACCGGTGAATCCAAACTTTGCCGGAGTGCAGACTGTGGCCACTGGTCTCTCCGTGAATGATTACTTCCAGCAGAAAATGGAGGCTATGAAAAATAGGCTCTCAAATGGTGCAGCTGAAACGAATCCCTTGTTAAATGAAGCTGAAGATCAAACGGAAGCTGTGACTGCAAGCGGAAACAAAGAGGATGAGCCAGCTAAAAAGAAGAAGAAAAAGAAGAACAAAAAACAGGAGGAGGAACAGGCGGAAAGCGAGCTGCCTGTAGAAAAAGTTGCAAGAAAATCAAAGGATAAGAAAACAAAGCGTGCAGCGGAAGAAGATGAGGCGGAGATGGTGAATGCAGCTATTGAATCCGAGGAAAGCAATCCTCCCAAGCGCAAGAAAAAGAAGGACAAACAAGAGAAGGCAGAGGATCTGATAGCGGCACCAGACCCAACGAATGCTGAGCCAAAAAAGAAGAAAAAATCAAAGAGAATTGAGGAAACAGTACCTGAAACGGCAGTAGAAACTGAGTCGCCTAAAAAGAAAAATAAAAAGAGTAAAACAGGGGACAATGAAGAGCCAACAGCAGAACCAGAACTAAAAGAGGAAACTGCGCCCAAAACGAAAAAGAAATCGAAGAAAACCGTTGAACAGCCATTAAATGATGTGGAGGACCTAGCGCAAGAGGATCAACACACAGCAAAAGGAGAACAAACCGAACAGCTGACCGCAAAAGAGAAGAAAAAGAAGAAGTCCAAGGAGCACACGTCCGAAGTAAGTGCGAACAGTGCTGATATTGTGTGCTCCGGCGATGAAAACGATTCAGCATCAGAAGCGGACGCAGAAGCACACAAATTCTTAACAATGGATGAACTAATTGAGAAACATGACTCATTCAATGAATTTAAAATCTCTTCATTTTGCGCAGAAAAATTCCACATACTAAACATGAACGCCTACAAGAACTCATCGCTGGCTCAGATAACTGGATATGCGTTTGACGATAACATTAAACTGAATATTGTGGAGACGAAGGGCGACGCGCAGCGTATTACTGATCTTTGGCAAGGTACACAGTCCAAATACACGCGCTCCTACCAAACCAGATATCGGAGACTGAACACCAAGGATATCAAAAAAATAAAAAAAATCAAAGCCTTTACGGGAATTTAGGGAATCACAATAAGAAATTCAAAATTTTTAAAGCAAACAATTTTAATTCAACTGGTTTCTTAAACGTAGAGTTTATATTACTTTTGTACATAGTTTCCATTTTAATGTGTAACAATAACACATACTAAAAAGAACCAGCTAAATATATATATATACTATATGCGTAGACATAAAGTTGATTTGATTTATGTGTGTTTTTTTGCTTTGTTTTCGGATTGTTGATGTTAATTCTTGATGGATTCTTGATCTTTGGAGCTGCTGCCACAGCTCTTTTCTGTGCCATATGCCTTCAGTCTTGTTCAGAGAACCAAGAGGGACTGATGTATGCTTCAATTATTGTTTTGGTTTATAGCGTTGGTGGATATCGTGTCACTTAGTATATTGATTACTCTGCATAGCCTTACAAACTGGATATTATTGTATATGTAAATTTAAAAGTTAAGATTAACGTAATCTATATACAATAAGCAATATCAACCGGCAACGCTATACCAATATAAATAAACTCTAATCTGGTGTCACAGTCCGATTGGCCAGTCGACGCGAGCGTCTCAACGGTTTGTTGTCCTGCGTGTGGCTTCTGCGACGCTTCTGCGTCTGTGTGGCAAAATTCCGATTGTAGTTGTTCAGATGCACATGCGAATCCCACTAAAAATCACAAATATATATTAATCAGTTCAGCATGTCAAATAGAAGCAGCTGCTTATTGTGCCTCTTACCGAGCTGGATACAATTTCAGAGCGCACTGGATGCCAGTCCAAGTCACGTATGACTTGCTTGTGTCCCTCAATAGCCTCTCGAATTTTACCCGTTAGCACGTCATAAACTGCAACATGTCATTTGTTTGATTAAGGAATGCTACAATTCTGAGAGACAGAAACTCACTTATAATTCGCCCCGTTGCACAACCCGTGTAAATGAAACGCTGTCCAGTCTGCTCCATGGGTGAGAATTTGGCTCGCTGGAGCGTTTTACTAACGCGATGACCGCGATAAGTCATTATGCTGCTATCACCATCAAGCGCCTTGTGTGGATTGTAAACTGGAAGTAAAAATATTTGTTAATAAAAAATAATAAAAATTAGAATTAAAAAAGATAGAAACAAATCAGAGATAAGAAAGATAAGAAATACATATGGTGTACGTTCCATTCCATCTTTAATGTGTTTGTGACAAAACACTTGAAAATGAGTAAACTTTGGCTTACATTCACGTGGCACACGATCCCAGCGATAATCCCAATTGGTCATCGTTAGCTGATGCTGACGGGCGGTGCTGCGATTCCGGAGATTGCTGGGCTGGCGCATATCCCAGATTTTAATGCTTTGGTCCTTGGAATTGGTGAGGACGTGGTAGCCATCGTTGCGCGAGTCAATGTACGTAATGCCATCGAAGTGTCCAATAAACGAGTGGACAGACTTGGAGGGGTTACGGCCGCGGAAGGATGTACGCAAGTCGTAAACCTTGAGCAGGCCATCATCACAGCCAGCGATTATCACATTCGGATCATTGTTGTTCACATAGCACACAGCGTTCACATCCGTCACGGGAATGCGATGTGTGCGCAGGATTTGGGTGACGCGCGTCTGGACATCGCCCACAATGACGCTGGCATTGCTGCTGCCACCAATAATCTTATCACCCGTTGGCGAGAAGCGTAGCGAGAAAATTCCAGCCCGACTGCTGGATGTCTCGTTCACATCGATCCACTGACAGTCATCCTCAGAGCCATTAACTGGCATTATATAAACTGTAAAAGCATAATTATTTTAAATATTGAAAATGAATATATACACTTCGAATTACATGAGCGCGACCATGTGGAGTAGGCGAAGTGCTGCCCATTTGGACTGAAATCAGCGTCCATGATGCACCATTGAACGTCGCGTGCATTCATGCGGTTCAGCAAATGATAGGTGCCCTTTGAGCCATCGTATATACGTACAAAGCCATCTGCAAGACAAGCTACGTATTAACTAAATTCAAGACATCTTCAAGTACAGTGGTCACTCGTAAATAAAAAGTGCAAGTAACCAAAATATTATAAGTTAACAATTTTTCTTTAAACCGAGACTTTCAAAAGATATGCGACGAATTCTAAACACACATAAAACGTTAAGACATTAGATAATTTCAGGAAATTATAAATAGCAAGTGACCACTGTACATGTGTCGTAAGATTGTTTTAAACAAAGATTGACCTTGGCAAGCTGTTAAGAGTTTACTGCCACTCTTGTTGAACTTGGTAACATAGATTTTAGCGTCTAGCGACATCAGACGCATCGACCTATGATTTGGTATATACATATTTGAGATGTAGCGCTGCTGATTTGGGGAGAAGGAACCGCTGCCAGGTGAGGCGATTCCATTTTCTCGCTGCTGCAGCGCTTGCAGTAGATTGAAGCGCCTTTCTGTTGGCTTGCTGAGCAGACTGCTGCGCGCTTGAACTTCTTTGTACATATCTGTCGTCTGAAATTTTTTTGGCTGAATCATCACTGTAATCAAATGGGGCTTTGTTAGTTTCGTGCTTACCTTAAATTTGTCTACATTTGGTTTTTCACAAACTGGGAGACTGCTTGGATGGTTATTTGGGGGACGCAATTGCAAGTCCATGGCATTGACCGTAAAATTAATAACATTGTAGCTAAATTCATCATCAGGTAACTCAAATGGGTCATCGTTGTCACTTAGGAAGCCTAAAGAATTTCCCATTCTACTGTAAAAACCAAACTAAAAATGCAATTTAGTCCAAATGTTGTTTGTTAGATCTGGCGATAAATTGTGGCGGCACGACGATAAGTGCAGTCAGCTGGTCACTTATCGATGGTGCTGGCTATGGCAGGTGCAATTGCTTTTTACAACACTAAATATTGTGACCGTTCTTATTAGTTGTTTTTTGAATTAAATAAATTTTTCGCCTTCCGTTGGAATAATTTTTGAGATTTGTCGTTAAAATCATTCAAGCAATTTGTCAGATTATTATTTTATTTTAGGTGTTTGCACCCTCTCTGTTAGTTAACAGAATTACTTTAACTCAAAGCTCTCTGAGAGGCTTAGGGCTTACATATGTCTCAAAGCTCGAATCAGTCTCACGGTGATCGTCAATGGAATAGCGTGCGCAGCGGTCGGTTTTCTTTCGTCTTGCACTTGTTATGTGTATATGTATGAGTGTGTTTGGTAATGAAATTTGTTACATACCCGTTTATAACTCACATTTGTGTTAGTTATCGTGTTGTGCTGTTTGTTTGCGCACAAAAACACACACACATGCGCTCACACGCACACACGCATTCATTAAAAATATGCCAAAAATGTAATATAACATAAATAATCTGCGTTGTGTTAAGAGCCAAACTTTTTTGTTCACTCAACTGTGTGTATGTGTGTGTGTATGAGTGTTTTTAGTGGCGAGTTTTGTTTCTATACCCAGCTTATGCTTATGCCGTATAGTGTGCATATGTGTATGTATGAATATGTATGTGAAATTTATCATAAATACTTTTGCACAACCCGCGCCCCTCAAAACGCATGAGAAGAAAGAAGAAAGTTGTTTAGCTGCGTAGAAAACAACACACACACGAACTACAAAAAATAAAAACCAAACACAAAACCAAAATCAAGAATAACAAAAAACAATTGAAATACTGAAATACAAACTATGTCAAATGGTGAAGAAGATGAAAGAAGGGCCGCTAAAAGTGCATAGCGTATACAAAAAAAAAATCATCTAACTGAATGCAACTTGCTTTCCAGCCATGTACTTGCAAACATAGTACATATGTATGTATATCGCGTGTGTTTAATCAAGGCAAAAATAATAATAATAAAAATAATGCAAAGAGACGAGAAATAATTTACAAAAAGTAGAGCGCACCAACGGAGACACACACAAAAAAGTGAAAGATTGCAAGCATGCGCCGCTGACGTCGCATCTACACACACACACACACACTCGTACACAGACACAGCAAGAGACTGATAGAGAGAGAGAGAAGTAGAGCTAGAAGGCACCTGCTCTCATTGCTGCTGCTGCTGCATATTTGTGTTTTTATTTCCCTTTTGTCTGTTTTGTTCGTAAATAATAAAAGTTCGTCTGTGTAATTTAGTGCGCACTGTGTTTTAGTGTTGGTTAGTTTGTTACTTTGTTACTCACAGACAATTTTGACAGTTCTCGCGCATTGTGGGCTGCCTTGTGGGGATAAGTTTCAATTAACAGTTTGGATTTAGCGCACTTGCAATTAGCACTTGTAAAATAAGGGTACTCAAGAGGCAAACTTATTTAGCATTTGCTGAAGCCATTAACAAGATGGGCGCCCACTTTCCACATTCCACATTCATATTTGCGCATTTCATTTGCCACAAAAGATTCCGTTATCTTTTTTTTCTCCTTTTATTTTTAATGCTATTCATTTTCGTTTCATAAGCGCGCAATTTAAATGTGTTTTTTCTGTTTTCGTTTTTATCTTTATTTGCCTTTGCCCGTGCAGCGGCCGAAAGTGACGCAATCATTTGCATTTTGCCTAAATATGTATGATTGTTTCATTCCTAATGACTGCAAACCAGTTATAGATATAAACACGCTGTGTTTTATACCATTATTGTTTTGTTATTGTGCTGTTGCCCCTCCTCCCATTTCCTGACTATCTGCATTGTGATTAGCAGAGGTAATTATGCCAATACAAGCTCATTAAATTGTTCAATTTATTAACGTTGTTGTCGCTGCTGCAATGTTTCTTTTACTGTTATTAATATCAAATGTCATTGTTGTATTTTTGTTATTGGCCAACAACAGAGTTTTTCATATACAAACAAAAGACTTAAGCAACGAACTTGCCACCAAAGCTGTCACGCAGCTAAATTGATAAACCATCCACTGAAGACGCTCTTTATGCAAATGTCTCACTTTTATATTAATCTATTTGAATTTTGTTTTGATACAGCAACTTTCATTTTCTTTATTCAAGTCTTGTCTGAATGCCCTGAAATACATTTTCTGTAGCACTATCTTCGAGCCTGAAATTATTCAGAAATTAATACCATCATTTCCAATCTCGTCATTCAACTATTTAGTGTTTCTTGATCGTACGAATGAGTTTATTTTCATGTCTGAGAACTTTTGGTATCAGCATTACGTAATTTTTGAAATATTAAATATATATATTTCCATTGAGTATTTTTCTTCTGTAATAATCCGGTTTTTGATGACCTTCGTAAATGAACTTTGTTTAAAATTCTAATTGGCACATTTTCTAAATTTCCGTTTTCAATTTATCATTGTCAAAATGAACAATGAACATTTCTTATGCAAATTGTAAGCTTCTTAATAATTGAAAATACATGTTTTGCTAAGAAATTAAGCAAACAATCATAATTTGTTTTACCAAGTCTCCGATTTTGAAAAGATATTATTGTTATCGCTATTAATTTAGTTATTGATGTCAAAAAGTTAAAATATTGTCGATTTCCAAGTGCCCTTGTAATTTGTTGCTAGCTTGTTTTCCGCACACTATTATTCAAATGCATTGAAATGGAAAACAGCTGGAAAAGCAAGTGACACATGAGACAACTTTTATGCTTGGCATGTGCGAAATTCTACGCCGACTAAGCACTTAAAGTCTTCCCTTTCCACCCACCACCACTCCCCCTTTGTGTGTGTTTCGAAATGGCAATGCGATAGCGATAGGGAATACGTATAGGAAGAGCGCCTGAAACACTTCTTAGTCACACTCCGCTGCTCATGGATACAATGGTGAAAAGTTGTGACTATGATGTAAGCCTCACAACACATATCGCAACGGGGCGTTTTGTCGCAGCGACCGAACTTATGATTTGTAAGCAGTTGTCCAAGTCAAAAACTTGTCATTACAATTATCATTACACGCTAATTATGTCAAAAGCAACGTCTAATTAGACCATTCAATCACTCGCATTGTGTGATCGCATCACAGATCTGGCATTTATATATGTACTCCTCACCTCCGTCTGGTTGTTCGCTTTGCTTTGCTTTCTTGTGGGCGTTTCATTCATGGCTCGCACAAATATCGTTTGATTGTTTATGTGGGCCGTCAGCGGCGCCAAATCAATTTACTCAGCTTGAGCCTATCGATCGTTTTATGGACAGCCCATTGACAGAATTTACTTAGTTGTGCTGTGATGAGAGCTCTTTGGAATGCAGAAAGGTGTCAGTTAATAAGTTGAACACCTTTTTGAAGCTAACTTTAAATGATAATTCAAATTCAATCAAGCTTGTATGTATTACATCTCTCTGATCTGAAAATATAAAAAGTGTTTAGCAGCCCAAGTCGAATATCAATTATTTATTGGGAACCTTTGATCAAAGTTGTAAATTGCAAGTAAATCTTCGGAGCAAGGTCTTAATTGTTAATGATAATGATGATAATAAACAAATCTTAGCATCTTGTCTTTAAGTTGCTTCCCTGTATATAATTGGCTTATGAAAAACATTAACAAAAAATATATATGTACATATATGTGGCAACAGGGTCTAGCGAGTCAATTAAGTTTTCAATTGCTTGAAACTGTTTTCTTTATTCGACAGAAAAAAACGGAAAAATTTTCAATAAAAGCTATTTTGTAAAGAAAAGTGTTCAATTACTTGTGTAAAACACTCGAAAAGAAATCAAATTCATTTTCCCAGACTCATAGTTTTTGGGCGTTTTTCAAAAAATAGCTGCAAGACGCATTGTTGAAACCCCGAAAAATAAAATGGAAAGACAATTGAAATGCAAATCATAGTCGGATCGCTGCGCTCAGCTTCCTCCATTCGCGGCATTCACATTTGGAACGCTTGATCGAGAGCAAAACCTCAAAGCGGAACTTCGAACATAATTTACAGGCAATCAAAATAATTTGGTGTTACAAAACGTTGCCTGCATTTACATTTAACATGCGAGGCATGGCAAGACAAGGCAAGTGGCATGCAATCGGCGGCAGCCGCAGCACGGCCAGCAACCTTCAATGCGGCTCATTGATGCCGCAATCGTGCTAATCATAAAAAGACAACAGGCAATAGTAATAGTGCAAGCACCCCTCCTCCCCCCCTTACCCCGCTGCAGACTGCTGCACCCCTCCCCTTCAGGCAATTGCTTAACGTTCATTAAACTTGAAAAGAAAGCAATGCGCGGCAACAAAACCGCGTTAGTTTTAATTTTGGCCAAATGCGGCAAGTGCAAACAGAAATGCAACAACGGCAACAACAATCAATTAATATTACATGCTCTTTAAGCATATGTGTGTGTGTGTGTGAGTGTGCGTGTGTGTGTGAGTTTTATGGTTTGCCATCTCTGATTTAATTGTGGAAAATGTGCAAAAAGCAGCAACAACAATCGCAGCAATTAATCAAATGGAAAGAAAAATAAAATTCAATGGCGACGGCCTCCTTCTGCAGCTGGTGCCAGGCGCGCTTTGCCATATTGCAGTTGCACGTTTGCAACAACAGCAACAACAACAACAGCAACAAGTTCAATTGTTGCACGTTTGTGGCAAGTTGCTGTGGCGAGGTCAATGGCAATGCCGTCGCTGCCAGCGTCGCAGTCGTTGTCATCAGAGACCCTTCACATTAGTCAGCCAGATTTTGTGGGACGACATTTACGAGCCGTTGCTGCTGCTGGTGTTTCGGCTGCTGCTGGTGTTTCGGCTGCTGCTGCTGCTGTTGTCCAGTGTGTCTCCATTTGATTAAAATTCATTAATTATATTTTCACAGTGGGGCTAACAAAAATGAAAGTTTTTGGCCAATGCCGCCTGCACACAAAACTAAAAATAAAGCAACTTTGGCTTTGACTTTGACTTTGGCTTTTGCTTTGGCTTGTTGGCAGCTGTTTTGGCCAGTTTTGGTATTGGTCGCCACATGATGTGATCAGTTGTCTTAGCTTATTGTTGTCGTTGCTCGTTGATATGACCAATTTCAGTGAATGCGTTAACCCTCGCATATTAAAAGGAAATTCAAATGCCCACACAAGCGACTTTTCCAAATCGGCTCTATTGTTGATTCTTTTTCATGTGTTGTTTATGTTATTTATTTTATTTTTGTCATTTTATACACTTTAGGGTATTATAATGGTGTCATTAAAGAAGCTATTTTGGAACTCACAAAGTCACAAATATATATCTCCCAACTATAAATCAGCAGCAAGTTATTGCAAATCAGCACCTTGTATCTATGATTCAAATTAAATGATGCATCTTAATCAGGGGTGTAATTAAACTTTGCCAACTAAATTTAAATCTATTTTTTGTTATTCAGTTTTTTTTTGGCATTTTTGACTTATTTTATATTTGATTTTTTGGCAGCTTCTGGCAGCAGCGACCGCAGCAGCAGCTGATGTGGAGCATGGCGCACAATTTGGCTGGCCAATAAATTAAGATAGTAAACCGAAAGTGTCACGACCACAACGACGACGACGACCACGACGCCGACGCCATTAACAAGTAGAACCCGATAAACGTGCTGCACCAGAAAAACGACAGACAATCGAAACAGAATAAAAATTGTTAAGTGAAATTAGAAATAAAAGTAAAAACAAAACCGACGATAACCGGAAATCAGTGGCAACAAGATCAGCAGCAGCAGCTATGTATCGCCCAAATTTCTACGAGTCAACTTGCCTGCGCTGCAGCGAGACCGTCTATCAGGTGGATCGCGTGGGGCCGCTCAAGGATTTCACATTCTTTCATTCCGGTTGCTTTAAGTGCGTACATTGCGGCACCAAGCTGACGCTGAAGACATATTTCAACAATCAACACAAGCAGGACGACAAAGAGGTGAGGGGTGTATAAAACGAAAGACTTAGGCGACAAACGTGCAACAACAACAACAACAACGTACAACATAAAATATTTGCACAGCTGCCACTTTTTGCATACAACAGCGTGCATGCATAATAATAAATAACTTTGTTATTGCACTTAGCCAAATGTGTGTCATTGCGGTCTGCCACATGTGCGAATATGCGAATACAGCTATAGCTATATATATATTTATATATAGCTTGACAGTCGGCCACCTGCTGTGGGTGCTTGATAATCGCACTGGGCCAATAAACGTAACGTTCGTCATACATTCGTCTGACAGTTTATACATCATAAAGTTTTAAGATCCGCAAGAATATACATGTATAAAAAATGTATTTAATACTCGCTGTATTAATTAAATGATTGACTTATAAAATTACCTCACCTACGACTTGTCCATTTAAGTCAATAATTAATAAAATTCAAACCGGCATTAACAAAATTAATCCCTAAACCAGATGCCGCAATAAACACTTGAAATTTTAACTGCCGTTCGACCATTTTGGGCATTTTATGCATCTTATATACATTATATATATATATATTATATATATTCGAGCACACATCTTTCCAATTCATATACCTGATTTAATTTAAGACCCATTTGATTTGTAGTACTTGCAATGGGAATTGTCCTTAGACCATTTTGGCTAATATTTCCATGTTTACTTTATCAAAAGGAAATCTCAAATTTTATTATAAATTTTGGTTTCATATATAAATATACTTTGAAAAAAAAGTACTCTGTTTTCGTGACTTCATGTAAATCCCATTTGATTTATGAATTCAGCTCCCAATTTTAATGCCTGAGCTCTAAAGATTGAAGTCCATTTTGGGGCGCGATCCCAATTGCTTTAAAAGGTCATTTCATCAGATCATTACAACAATGGAAAAAAAAAACGCCTTTTATAGAGATTTCTGTAAGCGTGTGCATAACCAATGGGAGATTTAACGCAATGATTATCCAACAATATGCGTAATAAACATTTCTGGCTAATCTATCTGTACAAATCAGCTGCCCCAACGCAATCTTCAATCTACAATCTAATTGCAAGCAAAGCTTGCGACAAAGGCAACATTTCATCATGCTAAACTTTTTTCTTTTGTTGATTATTGTATTGTGGGTTTTGATGTGTAATTTGTGTTTGTTTGTGGCTGGCTCAATTGCAGGTCTATTGCAGTTCACATGTACCAAAGAGCGGACCCGGCCATCTGGACCAGACATCGGTGGGCATACGTCAGGCCTTGAATGCGCCGCGGACCAACAAATTTGTGAACGAGCAAATACGCGGCACCCGCACCGAGATCGATGGTGAGTATTTCAGATGTCTGCATCCATCGCTTGCTAACAATAATATCAATGTGTGTGTGTGTGCGTGTGTGTGTGCGTGTGTGTGTGCACTGCAGGTGTCTTGGGCTCGCGCCAATCAACGCCCAATGGCTATGGGGGCCGAGAGGAGGTGAGCTCGCCATCCCAAAACGATTCCAACTACAAATATGGACGCTTCGATGCGAGCGCTTTGCATATTGCGCATGCGCTCAAGCAAACTGAAATCCAAAAGGCCTACAATAAGGCGCGCGAGAAGCCAATTGATTTCTACCTGGTAAGTCTGCAAGTCCTCTCCCCACCCCTCTTTATTTACATCTATATTCTAACTGACTGACAAGTGGCCGCAAATTAAGAAATTATTTAGTGCAGAACATCTAATGAAATTTAACTGCTCGCTCGCTCGGTCGCTGCTGCTGTTGCTGCTGCTGCTGCTGTTGCTGGCCAGCAATCATTGTTACAGTCGTTTATAGCGGGTTGGCAAACACTCGCTTACACACACTGAGGTATGCACAGCTAGTGGTAGACTTTACCCAGTTGTGTCTTGTAAACAAACGGTTGTGCAATGCTCCGTCAGTCGCCGTTTTGCCGTCTTCGTCTCCATCGCCATCTCCGTCTACATCTAAGCTTGTTATGTCCGCCTTGCGTTGATCCGATTCGAGTAGCTAGTTGAGTTGGGGGGAATTTAATTAATGCAATGGCAGGCAAAGTAATGATTATGTAGGCTAGTGTGCTATTTGCACTTGTGCAGTCAAGTTTATTGCCCAAGTCTTTTGTTTTGATGGGCCACTTGAGCAACTAAGAATAGCCAAGTTAAGAACTGAGTTAGACCACAGCTAGAAAATACAGTAATTAAAACTGGCTTAAAGGTTTGATAATATCTGAATACACATATATAATTAAACCATCTGCAACAGTGTGCAGTTAGACGCAAATTCCATTATCCGGATATAAAATTGAATTGGCTAGAAGAGTCCGGCTATTATATAGTCAATTTTCCGTTGGTTTTTCTGTTTTCTCTATCGAATATTAAAATGCATTTTATTTGTGCAAAAGTGCATTTAAATGCAGCAACTAGCGTCAAGTTATGCGGCATCTCGATTACAATTTATGGCTATCTGCACCATTTATCGGCGAGTGCAGGCAGCAGTCAGTTTGATATCTATGTGCATATATGTGTGTATTTATGTATCTGTAGCAGATCTCATGACCGCCGCCGCATGACTTGCCACTTGTAATTTCTTGACGCTGCAAATCTGGCTAATCTGCATGACGGTGAAAGCATTATAATCGCATTTTACGTAAAATCCGATTTCAAAAAACGAAATTAAAATCGCACAAGTTATTTTTCATTTCTTGTTGGTTTTGCATATGTGTGTGTGTGTGTGCATGTGTGTGTGTGATTGTGTGTGATTGTGTGCTAGTAGTGTGGCACCAAACAGTTTTTCTTTCACTTTCGAGAATGCCACACGCGAGTGAGCAGCAGCAGCAGCAACAACTCCTAACAGCAGTAGTGGCAGCCGCATATTACTGCAACGCTCAATTTAACAAATTTCGAACAGGTGTTTGATAGCTTTGTTGTTGCTACACCGCAAAAACCACAAAAAAACAGACACACACAGACATAACAAGAAAAAACGCCGTCTCGTCGTCTAATAGAAAATATGTGAAAAATTGCATGCATGCAATCATTAAAAATTTTGCATGTTTTACAACTGCCACGCACACACTTACACACACTCGCTCACACCCACCAATAATAACAACAACAACAACAAGCAGCCACAATCACCAGCGAACAAAAAAAAACAGCAACAAACACTCTGCAAGTTCATTTGAATCAGGTTTAGCGCAGCGCACTCAATATTTTGGCCAGCAGTGTGCGACTATCTGTCTGTCTGTCGGTCTGTCTGTCTGTCTGTGCTCGGCAGCATAGATTTCCATATACGGATATCTGTGTGCGTCGCCGTCACTTGTTTTTCCGGCTGCATCATGGCGACGTTAACGTCAACGTCAACGTCGCCATCGACGCTGCACTGTTTGCTAAATCCAAATTATGCGCACCAGAGTGAAAGTAACGGCAACGTTGCGACGCGTCGCATTTGCTTCATCATTCAGCTGACAGCGACACGGTCGCCGCAGCGCAGTTGGCAGCGTCATTCTTTTGCACTCTCTTTTACGCTCTCTCATTTTGTGTTTCTTACTCTCACTCTCTCTCTCTCTCTCTGTCTGTCTATTTGTCTTTCTCTTCCACATGCCCTTATGCAATGCACGCGCTTTTTAAGCGCACCATATAATTGTTGTTATATTATCGCAAACACTTCCTCATGCCGCCTAGCTTTGAGCTTTTTGCGCACTGCGTCTGTGGCCAAATTTACAGTTGATATGCATGTGAAATTGTTCATACATATTTGTCTTTGTACAATTTGGTGGCTTTTGGTTTTGTATAAGCAGCTTGCGCAATAATTAATTTCGACGCTTTTGGTTGGACTTTCGATTTCATTTTGCGTTTTTATTTCGGTCGCTGCTGTTATTCTTGTTGTTGTTGTTGTTACTGTTGTTGCTTTAGTCACCGTGGGCGCCTTAACCGTTGTTGCTCTCAATTTTGAATTTTTGCTGCTCTAAGCCGCTCACGCAATTTGTTGTGTCCATTGTCAACGGGGCTATGAACCATTTATTGTTATTGTTGCTACTGCTACTGCTACTGCTGCTGCTGGTTATTACTCTTTTCATGTATATATTTGTTGGTTTTTGTTTTTAAACTTATTGTTTTGAACTTGACATTGAATTTTGGTTTTAATTGCATATTGTTATTGCCTATGTGCCGGAGTTATTAATGTATATTGTGTTCGTGTGTGTTTGGCGCTAAATGCTTCAAAGTTCCCATGCGGAAGCATTAATTAATGCGGACCACAGCTAATTTGTTTAATACCGTATTATTTGCCAGACATATGGCCAAGGAAGTGGAATGCAACATGCAACTGCACTCCACTGTAATTATGTACAAAAGCCAACTAATTGAATATTATGCGATTTGAAGCAAGCAACAACAGAATTTGCTAATTGCGAGGAGCCTCTAGACACTTCTGTGAAATATTCAACGGTGATATTTAAGTTAAAGCTATTTTTTTTAAACAGTTTAGTTAATTTAACATACACTAAAAAAATAAAACAAAATAAGATTTAAAATAATAAAATAAAAAAATAATACAAAATAATCCATTGATATTATCATACATTGATTACGAGACGAATAAATCGATTCAATTTCGAAATTTTGAGCAGTTATATCTTATTAGCTTATAGAAATCACTAGCAAATAATTTGTGGCTTTGCATCTGCCGCTTGGAAATTCAGTGGGCAACTTAAAGATTCCATAAGTCCATAGGCTAGCGGTACCAGTTATCGGGAGGCGCACGCAATGCGTGACCACAGCTGAGGATGAGTCTGTGGCTGGGGTGTGGGATAGAGCAGAGGAGCGCGGATGGTTTTGGACTGCAAATAATGTCAGATATTTTGCCAAGCGTCGCAGCTGAAGCGTGGCATTATAATTAGCCAAGTTAACAAGCCAAGCATTGCAAAAGCCGCAACGAAAATGCAACTGCAACAAAGTTAAATACAACTATAAAACACAGAGCGATTTCTCTTTTCTGCTGCTATATTTCATCTATTGTTTTTTCTGACTGTTTGCTACAGGCTCGCGAGGAGCAGGCCCACCTGGAGATGAAGCATCGCAAGGAGGAGGACGATCTGTATCGGAAGTTTGCGCGCAAACGCGAGGAAGAGGATCGCAAAATACAGAACGAGTTCCAAGATGAATGGGAGCGCGAATTGCAGCGACTTACACACAAGTTCGAAAAGGAGCTGGCCACATCGCGTCGCAATCGGGACGAGGCAAATGTCCTCACGCTGCGCCACGAGCAGCAGAAGGAGGACCTCGAGAAGAACATGACGCTGCGGCGCAGCAAGAAGAAGGAGAGCATCACACGGAAAATGCTCGAGCACGAACGCTACGAGACAGCCGCACTGGTGGATCGCCAGTCCAGCGAGATGCTGGAGTTGATCAGCGCCCGTCGTTCCGAGTACATGCAGAGCGAGAGCATCTTTCTGGACGATGAGTTCAGTGAGGGTGCCGTGCCCGTTGAGTATCCGTTGAATGCTCCAGTGCCAGCACCACCGGCGGTCAGCAAGTTTCAAATCTACACGGATCCCATTGAGTTCGAGGATGTCGACCGGATTGCCATCTCGGTGGCGCAGGAGGATCAGAAGACCTTCACCGATCTGGTGCGCCAGCTAGTGGGTCGCTGTACCACCGATATTGAGAAGGCGCGCACCATTTTCCGCTGGATCACGGTCAAGAATCTGAATGCCATGCACTTTGACGACGATCTGCGCGGCGACACGCCCATGGGACTCCTGCGTGGCATCAAATACGGCACGGAGAGCTATCACGTTCTCTTCAAGCGCCTGTGCAGCTATGCAGGTCTCCACTGTGTCGTCATCAAGGGCTATTCGAAGAGCGCCGGCTATCAGCCGGGCGTCAAATTCCAGGACTCACGTTTCCGCAACTCCTGGAATGCCGTTTACGTGGCAGGTGCCTGGCGCTTCGTCCAGTGCAATTGGGGTGCACGCCATCTTGTCAACGCCAAGGAGGCGCCCAAACAAGGACGCGGCAAGAACGACAGCCTGCGGTAAGTCCAGCAGAGAGCATCTCTCGTAACCCAAATAACGAATTCTATGCATATTTCTAGGTATGAGTATGATGATCATTACTTTCTCACCGATCCGCGTGAGTTCATATACGAGTTCTATCCGCTACAGGAGGAGTGGCAGCTCCTGAAGCGTCCGATCACGTTGCGTGAATTTGAGAATCTGCCCTTTGTGCGCTCGCTATTCTTTCGCTATGGACTCCACTTCGCGGATGAGGGCTATGGCGCCGTGGTCTTTACGGATGATACGGGCGCTGCGACGGTGCGCATTGCGATGCCAACGGATATGCAGAGTTGCCTGATATTCCACTATAACCTCAAGTTCTACGACAGCGAGGAGGAACTGTCCTACGATGGCGTCTCCTTAAAGCGCTTCGTCATGCAGTCGGTGATTGGCAATATTGTTGCGTTCCGCGTCCATGCACCTTGCTCGGGCGCCTTTCTTCTGGACATCTTCGCCAATGCGGTCACTCCACAGGAGTATCTCACGGGCGAGCCCATGAAGTTCAAGTCCGTCTGCAAATTTAAGGTGAGCCTAAAACCTCAAGTCCAATTTTATTCCTCTTAACTCTTGAGCTGCTTTTAGATTTGCTGCGAGGAACTACAGACGGTGATGGTGCCGCTGCCGGACTGCGCCAGTGGTGAATGGGGTCCCACCAAGGCCACGCGTTTGTTTGGACTCATACCCATAACACATCAGGTGGGTTAGCTCATGATTAAATCATTTCAAACTCTTCATTCTCTCCCGCTTGCAGGATCCATTGATATTCGCTGGGCGGAGCTTGGATCTGCAGTTCCGTATGTCACGACCGTTGACAGACTTTATGGCCACGCTGCACAAGAACGGAATCGAGGAGAAGAAGCTCGCCAAATATGTTACACACAGCACACTAGATGACATTGTCACGTTTATCATTAAGTGAGTGGCCGAGCGATGGCTCCACAAATCGCATCTCGCATTTTGCATTTTGCTTAATCTTGTTTCACATTTACAGTTTTCCGGAGGAGGGTCAGTATGGTCTGGATATATATACGCGTGAGCTGGGTGCGCCGCAGCATCATCACAACAACAACAATAACAATAATAATTCCTCACCATCGTCCGGCGAGAAGCATTTGCTGACGCACTGCTGTAAATATTTAATCAACTCGTCGAAACGCAATTGAGCTCAGCTGCCACTTGAAGCTGCGTGTGTTATGAATTTGTTGGCAAACAAAATGCAATATTAATTGATAGTCTAGATGATAAACAGATACTAAAACATATATAAATATGTGCAGGTGCTAAGGGGTATGCCCTTAAAAAGCATCCACTTACATATATATATCTATATATATACATATATACATATATATTATGCTCAATCATTTGTTAATCCACACAGGCTTCTGGCTTCATCATATATATATATATATATATATCTTTATATACATATATAATCTTATGTTAACAAATTGGCAGCTATTATCGCATCGAATTGAAACATGTAAATACTCTAGACTCTAATCATTAGTCCTTAAATATGCCTAGTAATACCTGAAAGATCCAATTTTAAATATGTGTTGTACTTATTATTAATGCCTAATAATTTATTATGAACGAAAAGTATGTCTCTAATACACAAGCTTATATTATATTAAATCTAGTATGTATATAATATTGGACGTTGAAGTATAATCGAGCAGCACATTCAAGTGGCCCAACGAGACCCAGGCAAGTTCCCGAATTGATAGATAGATGAGATAAGACAACTGTTTTAATAGATGAAATGGAGGAAGCACAACTTAATAACGACAAAAGCATATTCTAATTTGTACATAAGATTCTAAATGGGTTATGTAGAAAAAGATGCAGGTGCATTCCTTGTATTTCTGATCGGAACTGTACAAATAAGTTGGCTGATCAACTCCGAAGAATCAAACTCCCCGCTTATAAGCTTATATAAAAAAATAACACCAAGCATTCTTCCACGATCAGAAAGAGAAGGAAGATTTATTAATAAAAGTCTACTACCGTAAGAAGGTAAGCTAATATTAGTATTCCAATTAAGACAACTAAGGGCAATTAATAGAAATTGTTTTTGTTTGGATTCCTGATGAAACTTGTAATTGATTGACCATATACATGATCCATATTTCAGAATAGGATGCAGCAGTGAAATATAAAGAGTTTAAGTAATGTTGAGATCGTCGAAATTCTTTTGACCGGCACCTAATAAAACCCAGGACTCCAAAGGAGAGGAGGAAATATGCTTGGGATCTAAAAGTATTCTCAAATGATTTGGACTCAATCAGGTCACTAAAACGACCGTCTAGGCCAGCACATTTTTCGTGTGATACATTATCACACAGCCAGCAGCAAACAAAGCCCATCCTAATGTTTGTATGTATGAATGTCTGTATGTATGAATGTATGTATGTATGTCATGCATGTATGACATAAGTTCACGACATGCATGTATGTACGCATGTAAGTATTTATTTATATATGAATGTTTGAATGAATGTTTGTATGTATGTATGTATGACATCCATGTATGACACGCATGTATGACATCCATGTATAGCAAGCATGTATGACAAACATGTATGACATGCATGTACGACTTGAGTTCACGACATGCATGTATGTACATATGTATGTAAACGCCCTTGCTTTTTAAAATACATTTAGTTTTGGCGAATACATTTAGAATTTTTACTTATGCTGCGACTTAAAATCGATCTCGCAGAAGCTCTGTTATTTTCCAACACAGTTTTTCACAATTTACCAATATTGTTTGTACATCAATAGAGAAATGTTATTCCGTGCGTCGCCTAAATATCCGTAAAAAATACAGGAACTTTTTATCCGTTGATCAAATATTGAATATTAATCACATGTATATAAATTATTTCATAGGCAACGGGAAATTCTAGTTCAATATATATTTATTTCGTAGATTTTTAACAGGTTTAACGAAATTTAGGTGACGAATTACCACCCACGAAGTAGTGTAATGCGTGGAACGATACATAGATAGAACCTGTTCCATGCAATGACATTGACATGAATACAGAATACATTTATACACACACAAAGAATACATTTATACATTGAATCTGAGATGGTTTGTTACTGGAGGCGAATGCAGTTGATATAAAATTTGTTGCTCTTACTGTTTTTAATTCGATTTAACGAGTAGGGGTCGATACAGTGAAATAATTGAACTAACAAAGGAATGTGAATTATTACAAACGAAAACAATTGTATTACGTACATATTATGTATACATACACTTTTTTTTTTTTACTTAAATATTAGCATATTTAATTCAATTTAAACTTTAGCAACAAAACTTTGGGGATATTATACAGTAAATAAACAAAATGACTTCAACTTTAAATAAAACATTTGAATACTAATTGTGGTTACGGCGCAATCAGCGATCATTGCCGAAGCTATACTTTTATGCTCTCTCAATTGAATTTGACTTTGCCCCTGCACAGGAAAAGAAAGCAGTAGCTGCATCGTGTGTATTTTGTTGAAGTTGAAGCACAGGTGTTTTTAGTTGGCAGTCACTCTGCTATTCATGTAGAATTGTTGCGCAGAGAGCAACAAGGTCAACACATAGATACACGCCGCAATCCAGCAGTTGTACGCATTCTGAAATCAAATACATGAATACATTAATATTAAGATTCAGCAATGAATAATTTGAGTATGGTTTGAGTTTTCGACTTGTCACTGATTAGTGGGAGCATTCAGATTTCACATATCAACTGGTTCACATACTAAACGTACACACTTAATAATTGTACATTTTATATCGGGGTTGTTCCAAGAAACCACAATTTTCAATTTTGTTATCATTAAACAACGCTCATGTATATGTATATATATGTATGTATTTATGGGAGGGTGCGTATAATCGCATATATATACATATATATATGTATCGTATGTGTCTAAATACTTATGTGCACGTAACTATTTATGTAGATATTTTCACATTTTGCCAAAAAACAATGTATAAATTATGAAAACTCACCTGAGCGTATGCACCATTGGCAGCCGTATAGAATTCTTCTAAACTAGTGTACTTCTCGTCAAGCGGCAAATCCTCGATTAGAGCCACGCTGTGTATGTAGAAGAACAAGCCCATGAGCACCTAAAAAGTACAAATATAAACATTCATTTGATTCGCACACATTTGCATAGATTTTATAAGTGTTTTTTGGTCTTGTGACTGTCCCGTATGACCCCAGAAAACAACCAGATTCAGTAGCAGTCACACTCCACAATACTTACCAGCTGGACAATGCCCCAAACGGATATGATCAATCCGCAGAGGGAGCATTTCGGACCACAAATTTTCATTTTGCTAGCTTCGTTAATCGCTGCTCGACGGGGATGTAAATTTGTTCCTAATGAATTGGAATTCTCGTCGATAGATTTTTCGCAGAAGCTAGCAAACGTCAGGTGAAAATCATGTGACAGTTCGTGGTGAGTGCAGTGTGACCAAGTCGCGATACCTTCAGTATGTAAGCGATTGTTGTGTCAACTAAAACTACCACATACAAAACGGTATGCGCATCTCTAACAAATATGGTAAAATTATCGAATAGATTAATTATTAATAAAAATATGGTTAATTGAAAGAAAATAGTACCAATTGGCTTTCACAATTGTCTTTTTTTTTTTCTAGCTGCCTCAAAGAGAAGCAAACGAGGAATCTTTTTATTTTATGACACAAGTCGTAACGTGTATTTACACAATTGTTCCTGATGTATATGTGTGTGTGCATCACACATGCGAGCAAAATTAGTGTCAACAATAACAAAGTACAAATTAATTGAAACAAAGAAAATTAAAAAATTATCGATGCCAACATCATCATCCGTTTATCACGAGAAGCAATCGAGGCAACTATGTGCCTTGCACGCCCTCAACAATCTCTTTCAAGGTGACCAATCCTACACAAAGGCGGAACTCGACGACATTTGCAGCAATCTCAGTCCAGATGTGTGGATAAATCCACATCGCTCGGTGCTCGGATTGGGCAATTATGATATCAATGTCATAATGACAGCCCTGCAGAAGCGCAATTGCGAGGCCGTTTGGTTTGACAAGCGAAAGTGAGTACTCAACTCGTGTCTCCTCCGGAGGAGTGATTAGCTCATCTCAATTATATTTTGTAAACACGTCCACACAGAGATCCGTCTGTCATTGATTTGGACGCCGTGGTTGGCTTCATACTCAACATTCCCTCGGATTACAAGTTTGGGTTTGTAACGCTGCCGCTACAGAGACGCCACTGGATTGCAGTGCGTCGCATTGGCGACTTCTACTATAACCTGGACTCCAAACTGCGCGAACCCGACTTGCTGGGTAACGAAGTGGAAATGCTGCAATTTCTGCGCGAGCAGCTCACCGACGAGGGGCAACCACGCGAACTGTTCCTTGTGCTCGAACAGAAGAATGACGCAGCAGAAACCGTTGATCGCTGGCTAAAAAAGGAAGAGCCCTACAACTCTGGACTGGGCACATAACTCCCATCTCCTACTCAATAAATTAGGTCTATCAAATACCCATTATTCAAATCTTGTTTTTATGTAAATAATTTACTTGTGTATTTAGCACAAATATTCTTATTGAAAGCGCTTAAAAAGTGAGTCGAGAATTTTTCTAAATTGTCATTGACTTTTTCAATTTATTGTGAAATGCACTTTAAATACGCATTGTGTAGCAAAATACAAAAGTAATACATTTATGGAATGTTTTGTATAAAATGTGTGAAACGATTAAAAGTTCATCAATTAATATTAATATTCGAAGCTTATTCGGACTTAAATTAAGGACGGCCATCAAGAAAACCGTTTTGGACATATAAATATATATATATATTATGGACGGATATGTAGCAATATTTAATCGAAGGAAGGCCCCACTTGTGGTATATATATATATGTTAATCCTCTCGAGACTCTGGCTTTTTTATATGTCAGTTTGGATGCTGCCCTGGCCTGGAGCTGGAACTGCTGGCTGCTGGCTGCGACCTGGCTGTGGGCGACGCGGGCGACTCGGCTCTGGGGCAAAGTAGTCGTGTGGCAATGCGGCTGGAGCCGATGCACCGGCTGAGGATGAAGTGCCAGGTGCTGTTGCTGCCGCCGCCGCCTGGCTCTGATAATAATCATCGCCATATTCGCTCACCTCACGATTGCTAATCTCATTGAGGCGCTTATAGCGCTCGCGACGCGCCTCGACCAAGTAGAGTATGCCACCGGGGAGCAGCATACAAGCGCCAAGCACAGCCAGGGCAAAGGACCAGCCCATATCGTTATTCTGCCAGCCAGGCATCCAGTCGCGCGAGTCTCCCTTGGCCCCAAAGATGACCACCGCAATGAAGCCGAAAATGGAGGCGAGCACCTGGCAGGTGCCGATCGTCAGCAGCAGGAACACATAGCGATCATCGTCGCGCGACGTGCGCAAGAAGGACAACGACAACGGCAACGCCAGGAGGCACAGCACAAAGCAAAGCGTGGAAAAGAGCTGAACAGCTATGTAGAATCCTGGCAGGAGGAAGTCGTGTAGGATATAGTATTCCTCCTCGAAGACCCACATGCAGCCGGTGAAATCGGTGTCGTAGAATCGATGTATGTCCTGGAAGTGATTGAAGCACACCTCCCACAGTCCAAGATTGGTGAAGCGAGGATTCTCAAGTCTTCCATCGGTGACCAGCCAAAAGGGCGTTGCATATGCGATGACGAAGAGCAGGAATGAGACGCCCGATATGCCCAGGGCAACGCGTGTATTGCGATTCGATGCCCCCATTCCCGATCCGCTATCTTCCTACTCGCACTAAATTTAAACGAGAAACACAACTAAAAAAGTCGACAAGAAATTAATTGAGTCAGAAGAACACAAACACAAACAAAAAAAAAACACGCCCCGACCAGTGTGACCAAATCAACGATTATATTTGACGCTACTCGAAGCGTTGCCACCTAGCGCGCATAAGCTGTACGTGTCGGCGACAACTCTGCAACGCATTTAGTTGTCTCTTGTTTTGTGGCATAAAAACTTGTTTGCGAAAGCAAACGAGAAGGAAAAAAAAAAAGAAATGTGCGTTTCTCGTGTATAAAATTCATATTTTGGCGCAATTTCATCAAATAGATATATACACCTGGTGTTGCGTTCGTATCGTTTCAATTAACTTGCAAATACGCTGTTCTTAATCGAGGGTGCGTCGTGTTGTTGCCGCTGCTGCTGCTACGCTGACGCCGACGACGCCAACGACGACGCCGACGGCGACGTTAACAATATGGCTTCCGAAATTGCTGTGGTAAACATTGGGAACTTTGAAAAGATACAGAACTTTCTAAATGACACCGCCTACAAGGAAATACTGGAGAACAGCGAGAACTTCAACACGCGCCTCTGCATCGAGAGGCGCCTCCGCATGCCGTTCCTCGACCCCCAGACGGGCGTTGCACAAACGCACTGCGCTCTGTTCATGAAACGCAAACAGCGAATGCCCGGCTTCCGGCATGGCCAAATCTATACGTATCCCTCGGCCCGTTGGCGCAAGCCGAAGCGCCAATATTTATTGAATCCCCATCACAGCTATCGCGCCTACCAGTATCGCGAGCACCATCATCTGCCCCATCAGCATCAGCATCAGCACCATCATGTGCCAACTACATCGGGCAATTCGGGAACACTCTCCACACGTGATCATCATCAGGCGGAAAGTGCAGGTGAGATTCTTATTATTCTTCATATAAACATATAAATACATTTATATCTTGTATAGATGTATGTGTGTTCGTGTGTGTTTATCTGTGTGCAACAAAAGTGGTTGCAAAATCAATAAAACCTCTTACAATTGCTGCTGCTGCTGCTGCTGCTGCTTTGTCCTCAGTCCTCAGACTCTTCCTCGTTCTCTTTCTCAGTCACGAGTCAGTTCCACCACCTTTGCATTGTGGTCCTTAAACGTTTGAAAATCAGCCAATTATATTATTAATAAAAGTAGCTTACCATTTGCAATAGACATTAGTTTATTTATGTTTAATGTTTTTCAAAATTATTCTGTAATTAGGAAATACATTAATCAATTTAATAAACATTTATTTAAGCATCCTTTTTTGAAGTTTAAAACTAGTACAATAAATGTGATATCTTTTTGCATATCTTTAGTAATTATTTGTTTGTTTCTTATTTATAAATCATTAATAATCTTTGGTATAACTAAATTCTTATTGTCCAAGCTTCAATTGGATACTTTTGGCCCACGGTTCAATTGCAGCAACAAAAACAATAACTCAGCTAAGCATGTGTGGCTTTATGAAGCTGCATTTTCAACATATATATATATATATATTTATACACACACTCTTGCCAATTTATATATTTGTGCGTAAATATCTGTGTGTGTGTGTGTGGCGAGTGTAACCACCCCAATTGGAAAAACACTACACAAGCATATTGGGGCTGATTTATGTTTGCGTATTCGCAAACAACAACACACACACACACACACACACATATATATATATATATATATATATTGATACACATACACTTGTAGTTATATATTTGATTTATTAAGAGAAATAACCTTGTTGTTGTCCTTTACAGCTATTGCGGCCACAGATGGCAACTCGATGGGCGCCTCTGGGGACAATGATAGCAAGGATTCTCATGCAAATGCCGAGAAGGATTGGTTCCATGAGGATATGGACTCATCGCACTGTCATCATGCGGATGACTACGAAGATGACTTTGATTCGGACAATGATTTCGACGAGTCGTACAGTAGTCGGGGTAAACGCAAACGGGGATCACGTCCAAGACGCTCCAATACCACTGTCGACGGCACTCCGAAACGTGGCCGTAAGGGAGGCGGTAAGCAAATGCCTGCCTCAAATAATTGATAAACAAAACAATAAAATTTTGTTTTTTAAATTGTAGGAAGTCGTCGACGTAATGCAACGGATGGCGATACTCCGGATCGTAGGAGACGGAATGCAGCTGGCAATAACGCAAACACCTCGGCAGCAGCTGCAGCGGCAGCAGCGGCTGTCGCCCATGCTGCAAGCACTGCAGCAGCAGCAGCCGCTACTCAGGGACTCTATGCAACGCACTCTAACTCAGCATCACCGATTCCCATTATCGATGAAACCTCACAGTCGGCACTGGTGATGACGGCCACACTTTCATCGTCATCGTTCGACAAGGCATCACTGACTGATGCCGGTGCCTCAAATGATTCAATCCCATTGGCCACAATGGCCAGCATGGCCAACATGTCGACAACGCCAGCGACTGCTGCTGGTGGTAATAATGGTGCTGGTGGTGGTGCTGCTGCTGGTGGTGGTGGTGGTGCTACAACAACGCCAGCTGTGTACACAACTGTAAACACGCCACCAAGCAATCCGTTGGCAAGTCCCAAAAAGAACAAGTTGCGTGCGGAACGAGATGTGGCACAGCCTTCGCCATATTGTGACTTTTGCCTGGGCGATCAGCGTGAGAACAAGAAAACGAATATGCCTGAAGAGCTGGTGTCCTGCTCCGACTGCGGCCGCTCTGGCCATCCATCGTGTCTGCAATTTACGCCCAATATGATAATATCGGTGAAACGGTATCGCTGGCAGTGTATTGAGTGTAAATATTGTTCGATTTGTGGCACCTCCGACAATGACGATCAGCTGCTGTTCTGCGATGACTGTGATCGTGGTTACCATATGTATTGTCTATCGCCGCCATTGGTAACGCCGCCCGAGGGCTCCTGGAGCTGCAAACTGTGTATGGAGGAGTTTCACAAGCACAAGTAAAGCTAAAAACAAATTGAATTTACAATGACAATTCGAAGCTCGTCTCCTCTTGCCGGTGCAGAATGTAAATGTATTTTAATTCTATTATTTTATTTGAACTGTGTTTTTGTCCACTTACGTGCAGCTTTTAAAATTACATGTCTTAATTTTAAATTACCTTTTTAAGTATTCCTTAGTATGTTCTTAATCTAATGCATGTATCTAATTAATTTAATTTTTGTATTCGTAACTACGCTTATATATGTGGACCTCCCCAAGTATTCTAAGTATTCCGCCGCCTTCAGCGCAAAGTGTAGTCATACACAATGGTCGTTAAGTAAATTCAATCCTTATCAGTTCGTATCGTTTCTTTTTACAATGTGTTGTGCGATTCTTACGAAATAATTTTATGAAATTATAAATAACAATAATGCCAATAAATACTGCAACACTTTTTGCATACAATATACTTTTTCTACTAAAGAAACTTAAAATCTTCAAAATATGCCAATTTTTGACTTCAACTTTGACCAAGAAACGTGTTTCAATATTCGGAATTAATCTGTAATCTAATGCTTAAGTTTGATTTGGAAAATCGCTTCAGTTTTGGAAAAGGATAACTTTTGCATTGTCCTTTAAGTAAATTCCTTTCTGTATTTAATGCAAACGTTTATTTTTATATAATGTTATTTCTGAAAATGAGAAGTTTATTTTTTCAAATCTTACTTCTAGTATCAAACTGAAACCCAAATAAGGACTCAGATCAATGGATTCGTTGTTCTGTTTGTGTTTATGGTAAATTTCCCGCTGGTTTTTTACAGCGATGGGGAACAAATATAAAATAAATATAAATAAAGACAGGTTAAATGGAGAATGTTAAAAAAAGCAAGAATGATGAACTGGTGATGAGTGCAACAAATTGACACCCAGCCTTAACTAATCCTTTAAGCAAATTGCCCATTTGGCTTAGCCATATGAAAATTCATTCGGGCTTTAATTGAATAAACGCCAGCAGTTAAAAATATTTACATTAAATGCGTGCTCATCTGCTCCCCATTCCACCCCCCTTTGATAAATCTGTTGTTCAGCTTTAATTAGCAACAAGTTGTGACAAGACAGCAGGCAAACTGAGCAACGGATGCGTTCAATTATGACAGAGCAGGATGTGGGGCATGTGGGATGCGGCACCAAACACTCGATATATATGTAATTAAGTTAACTGGTGACAGCAATATTATCTTAACACTTTTCTGCTTGTCTGGCAACTCAGGTCGCATTTGCATATGCAATGGTCAATTAGCGCCGGACCAGTCAGCAGACAATACATAAGGGCGTCAAATCGACGAAAAAATGGTTAACAGTTTAAGAAACGTAACACATCAGGCCCAAAAGCTAAAAATTTGAAAATCGAGAGCCAGCTCGCACACAAAAAGACAAGCATAGAGTCTTGGACAGCTGTAGCTGCTTTTTTGAACACATTCATAATTCATTACAGCCTACTAGAAGAGGCGCGTACCATGCACGCATGCTCATAAAAGGCTGAGTTTTCGTTTACTCGCGATGTTGTCGCAGCGAAGTCAAGTGAAATAATGACCTGCGTTTGCTGCTCGACACGCGACCCCTGTAACATTTTAGACGCGTTGCCTTCTGCGCGAAGAGGTTCAGAAAAACCTGATGCGCTTTTTTGTCTACTTGACGCCTCTACGTATTGTCTGCTTAGTGGTCGCAGCCAAGTTGACCGTGTTCACCAGCGCTGCCCACTTGTTAAACAATAATCATATTAACGATGGCAACTTTTCTGACGCGCGCTTCATTCGGATGGATTTTATGGCCCTGGTGTGTAATTTATATTATCCATGCACATATATATTTTAGGTATGTTAACAAGTTTTCTAATGTGTTGCATTTGCTTCTTATATTGGCTGCAGCAAAAATAGCCCTTTTCGAATGCACTTTGTATTTATTGATAAGTTCAACTATTTACCCAAATTGGCACTGTTAATGTACATTATGCTCTAAGTCTGGTCACACTACACATTTAACGAGCCCGCATGCAGCTGTTATTGCTATTCACAAAAAAAGAGGAAAGTAATCGATATCGGCATCGAAGGCACACCTGAAGTCGCGTTCGCGTTGTCATCATCGGTCCAAAAGAAAACCTCCGTACACCAAATTGTGCCGTTTTTTTACACACGCAAACATTTGTTTTATTTCTGTGCTTGAAATACACAACAAATTTGTTAAAATTCGTGTGACAGTTGTGCACACGTGCTGCGAGTGGCACAAAACCTGTGCAACAAGTGGTCTTCAACTAGCTTTTAACACTACTCCAATAAAGTGCCTTATACACACACACAACTACGACGCGCGCACACACACAGACACTGTTCTAACCACACAAACACAAGCGCATACGTAAGCAACAACAACAAGTTGTGGGCTTTAAGTCCAATCAGATAATTACGCCGAAAAATGCTAAACAACGCAAGCACAAATTTTAATTGAAGCTCTCAAAATCTCTCCCAGTGAATCGCAATAAAACGATAGACGATTGATTGTGATAAATGCTGATTTAACTGTTGTAACTGCCTAAAATCCCTACCGCGAGGATTCGTATCGTGTTTCTGGATATGTGATAAAGGAGAGAGAGAGCGACAGAGAGAGATAGCCTGTGTACGTGTGAGTGCCTTTACAAAAACAACAACAAAAATAAATAAAAGAAGCAGAGCAATAATATACAAATTAAAAAATAAAAAACAAGTGTATTTTAAATATAGAAATACAAAGTTCATTTAAGCAGGTAATTACTCTTTACGTGTGTCTATATAACCCACCACGCATACATATGTAATTATTCATATACATATTTATTAATATATGCATTAAAAATACTCATTTCTTGCAGTGACTTTTTTGTGTTATTGCTTTTACTTTTGCTTCGCACACATTTGCATATATATGTATGTGTGTGTGTGTGCGCGTTTTCTCTGCGATTGTTGAATATTTTGTTTGCTATTTTCTTTTCATCATCGTCATTTATCACTGTGTGTGCCCTGTGTGCCCTGTGTGCTCTTTTATTATTGTTTTTACCTTTTCGACATCATCAGTTTTGCACTTGTTTCTATCTATGCAGCTATCTCTTTTCACCTCAAGCGAAAATAGCACGAATGCCAACAGTGGAGTCTAATAAGAAATTTGTATCGTTCTTGACTTGTTTGCCTACTAATACGTGCACGAAAGCCGCTGCTGCTCACACACGCAGCTGCTGACACACATACACATGCATATATTGAACTGGCCAATAAATGCCGACTGCTTTGGAATGTTCGCTGTTGTTGTTACTTTTGTTGTTGCTGTTGTTGTTCCCGTTCTCAATACATTTTGTATTAGGTTTAGTGTATGTGTCCGTTGTCAACGAGTTTTCGGTTTGGTTATCACGATGAATTTTAATAAACAAAACTGCTGCAGGCTTTTTTTGTATCTTTGTTGTTTCCGTTGCTTACTTCTCCCACCACCTTTTCTCTGTGAGTCAATCACCTGTTTTTTTTTCATACAGCGGCAAGCAAAAACAGCGAATTCGCCGAGACGTTTTCGCTCCTTGTCCTGCTCTTCTTCTACCTCAAATAACAGCTGTTGCTCTCTGTTTACTTTTCTCTCTATACACAGCTGCAAACTCACAGCATACTGCTGTTAAGTTGAGTTCAGGACATAAAATTTTGTTTTATTAAATTGTTTTTGCATTATTAATACATAAATAGCCAACAAACAGATGTAGAAATAGTTTAGGTCGGTGTTTTTACAATTCTCAAAACCATTGCAGTTTTATTTTGATAAAATATGTAACTTTCAACATGTTTTTGAATACCTCGCCTCGCGTTTTGTATTTGGGAACTACTGTTAGTTAACATAAACGTTGGCAACAACAGTGCGCTGTTGTCGTTGTTCGTCAGTTGTTTTTCAACTTTCATGCGCGACGCAAGGATATGCGCATGGACAATAGCCAGAAACACGTTGCAACCACAGTAACAACATTTACGTGGCGGCTTCTTAATTATTTAAGCCAAAAAACCGACGTGCAAGTGGAGTTTATGACTTTGAGCGCTGAGTGCAAGTCGACGCAGCAAATGGAGTAGAGACATAGAAAAACATGTAAGAAAAAGGTCGCCAAAAAATAAAAAAAGCAAACTAGAATACAATAACATAAAAGTCCAAGCGGTCTAAGTGGAAAAGTGGATGTGTATTAAATAAATAAAGACAGACTAAGCATATCTATGTATGTATGTATTTGTGTATGTTATGTTCATTGCATAAGTATTGAAATTAATATAAAAGCTCGCTGCTAAGATTAACCATCAAATGCTGATTGGCTCATTGCAGTTAACGGTAACGGAGAATATCCATAGACGACGGGACTAAAGAGCTTGCAAAATGGAATCCATGGAATATGAAATGGCACGCAACATGACGCTGCTGTTCTTCCTGGAACGATTGCTGGACAAGGGCGAACCACGCACCGTTCACGATCTATCCTGTCAGTTTGGCAACAAGGAGTTTACCAAGGAAATGCGACAAATTGCCGGCGGCAGTCAGTCCGGTATGTATTTAAATAGACGTATTGCCATCAAAAATTCATTTCATTTTCTTTCTCTTTGGGTTCGTAATCCGAAACTGGTACAGTGAAAACTTATACTGAGCAAACCGACTTGTACTTTTACACCTGCTCGGGCTCATTGTTGGTTTCCGTGCTCTGTTTTATTTTTATTGTTGTTATTGTTGTTGTTGTTGTGTTTCTTTGCTTGAGTTGTCCAAGTGCACATGTCATTGCCACTTCCCAGTCACAGTCACAGCCACAGTGTGGTGGACAAGCAATTGAAGTTGCTGCTGCAACCGCAAAACAAAAAAAAAAAACAAATCAATTTGAGTGCTGTCTGCACGACTTGAAAGATATCCTGTTCGCAACTAATGTTGCCATGTATTTTGGGAAAAAATAATAATAGAACTACTCTCAAGAGAAATGTATGCAGAGGTGTCTTTCGGAAGTGCAAGAAGAAGAAAGAAAAAAAAACAACATAATTTTATGCACAGTTTTGAACTTATTTAAATGCATTGAAATTATTTCCAGGAGCACTACTAACTTTAATTTGTAGGGGAATACTAACCAATATATAAAAAATCAAGATTTGGAAAAATTTCGAGCAATCGTAAGAAAGATTGTCATACATTGAATTTTCAAGCATTTAATTTGTTTGGGCTCATTTTGGTTTCATTAGGTTTCCACTTCCACTTGGTTAGAAGAGGGTATACAACCTCGAACGGTTGCTTTTGTCAGGGTTTTTCTTAAGGCAATCGATAATACACGTGTTTTTCTTGGTGTTTCGCTCGTCGAAGAAGAAGGAGGAGGCACAAACAAACACAAAACTAGATTTCCCCCCCCATAAAACATGAAAAACACTCGTTGTCAACAATAGGAAAACAGCTCGACAACAATTCGATACGCATAAACACAAGTTCATCATCAAGATGCGGGCAATTTAAAAATAGCAATGCTCAAAAACTCTTCGAAAAACTTTAAAAATAAACTGCGTCTGTGCAGTGCAATGCACCTTCCTCGCACTGCCTCCAGCAATTCATTGGCGTGTCATTAGAAACTCGAAATTAAATAATTTGTTCAACATTTTTTAGTCTACATTAAAACTGAATTTACCTTGAACATCATTTTTTTTTTGAGGGGGGAAAAGTGATTATTTATTCCCACTGTTTGGCTGGGGAGGCGGTGGGTGTGGGTGTGTGTGCCTCAACCATTGAATAATCATTAATTGAGAGATTATAGGCATGTCAAAGAAATTTATTTGTCGATCTTTGAAGAGACTTACCGGAATATATGCCCTCAACATTTGCTAACTTTACAAGGCATAAGTTTTAACAAGTTTGATTTATGTTTGACATACATTTTATATTAAATGAGAATTAATTAAGCTAATTTCATCGTTTTTCATAGTTGAGCTGTTGTTAAATTAGGCATGCATTGCTCTTTGTAATTGCATTTATTTGTTATTACCCACATTATTCACACGTTGTGGTTACGCTAATTGCACTCGTCAACAGTGAATGCAACAAATGCATTTAGCAAATACTTATCGCACTTATCGTACTTAAAATACATCTGTCTTTAAATCGCGACCAATGCAAATCATTTATTGCAGCAATGGGCACACATCATGCAAACCATGTCTGCCATAGAAAATGTTTGTGGCAGGCACGCAAAGCAGTGAATGTTTGTGTAATCTATAGATGCATATGTTGCATGTTATATATAGAACTGAATCACCATTAAAGTAAACAAATACTAGTCGAAGACTATGCGCTCATCCAGCTCAATACAATTCCCCAGCTCGAAGCTGGCTTTGCGCCATGCTCCCAAGAAAAGATAAGTCCGATGGCTCAAGTTCGTCGTGGTCATGCTATAAACATATTTTATGGGACACCTTTTTGTTTTGGCCAACGCTTTTTGCTTATGTGCCGCTCAGGGCATACTGTTGGCCAACACTGTTTATGTATATACTTTTGATATTTTCATAATACCCGGCTAAAACCCGAAACCAAACGACGTTGATGATGAGGGTAAATTTGCCTTTCCTGTTTCGTTTTGCAAATAGAAAAGTGTCGATTACGTGACAGAAATGTTCAATTGAATTTCAAATATTATGGCACACTATTCAGGCAAACAGAGGAGGGTGGGAGGGCAGCCCATTTGTTGCTTCAATAATGCATGGTGTGTGTAGGTGTGTGTGTAGGTGTAGATTCGTAAAGTTCTCGATTCCCCAGCGATTGATGAGGGTTTTCTGTGCAAGCAAACAAGAAAACATTTACAAAATGAATGTCACAAGCAATTTTGTGGCAAACTCTCTTGAAAGCGTTGACAGCATGAAGCACTCATGCCATTGTCTTCATTGCTAAGCCTTGAGGCCATTAGCCATTAAAACTGATAATGAGTTGAGCAAACAGTTGGCCCAAACTGTAGCGTGCCCATTTCACTGCTAATTTGACAAGCGATCGCCAAAAATATATATGTGGAATATGAAAACCAGTTTTGCATGCATTTCGCACAAATCATTTGGCCAAACATAACCGAGCCATTTACTGTTTGCTGTCGATTTCGATGCCGTTGTCAATGTCGATGTGCCGTTGTTGACTGTTGCACACACAACACAAACACATTCCAATAAAGGCATTCCTTGCGTCATCGATTGCAACGCATTTGTCGATGTGAGCTGAACAGATATGGATAAACGAGAGGGTGGCTCTATCAAACATAGACAAGAGTACAAACTACTACAAACTGTAGACCACAAGAGGTCATCTAGCTAAACTATATATAGCCACTAGCGTCAATCCTTAAATCCTTAAAGCACATCATGGCAGATTGCGTCGTATTGGATGTAAACATGTCTTTAGCTCGGTTGACATCAAAACTCTCAGCCCGAATTTGTTAAAGAAACTAGGTCGCACTGCCTGAAGCCAGGCCCCCACTATGACTAATAATAATAATAATAAGATTAATAATAATAATAGTAATCATAATAATAATAATTTATCACTTTTGTTCTTTCCGATTGGATTTCATTTTTTTGTGCAGCCGATGGAAAAAATGTTGAACTCATTTTTTAAATTATAGCTTAGACTGAGAGCAATACTAGACATATTATTCATATATATATATATATATATATATATAATATAATTGTTTTCAATATTAATTAAAATACGCTTTTAGCTGGTTTTGCAACATTTTCAATTCTCGTTAAATAATCGAAAGTCGTCAAGTTGCAGCATGTTTTGATATGTTCCGCTTAGCCGTTACATATTTCACTTTTGACTCGTGTTGCCTCGTTTTGGGGCATGGCATGCCTGCGTCTGCCAGCAGGACATACAATAAATTTAACGATTTTATGCCGGCAGCAGTCGGTTCGTCCATTTGAAATCCTTTAGCACCCTCAGTTGCCATTTGGCATTGCGTGTCGGCAATGTGCGTCTGACTTGACTTGACTTGAGTTGAGTTGATTTCTGTTGCTGTTTGCCTGCCAGCTGCCATTGCTTTTTGGTTATTGTTAGCTTATTCGAAATGGAATTGGAGTTGGAGTTGGAAATGGCTCTGGTTCTGGCTCTGGCTTCAGCTCGACATTGATTTTTGTGTGTGTTTTTTGTGTGCTTTAACTGGCAACGAATTTGCTATTTATTAGTGCGCCTTTTGCGCTTAATGAGTCAACTTAGTCCCAACTAATATGCCCATAATGAAGTCATATTTTTGCAAAGGTATTTCATATTCAATATGCTAGGCCACATCAACGAAATGAGCTTCACTGTACAGGCAGAGAGAGGGAGGACTTTCACATACGGTCTTAACCATAAAATCTTGAGTTTATAGCCACATAACCCTTTTACCTGGCTGGCTAAGACACTTGCCTGTGAATTTATAACATTTTCTGTCCTTTTTCGGGGGGGCGGGTGTCTGTCTGGGGTTACATTTCAATAAGCAAACATAAATATACATATGCATATATTTATAGAAAATGTTCTCAGTGCATTTGAAAATTGCCCACAAAATTGTGCCCAATATGTGCGGCGAGTGACCGTAAAATGTGCCAGCAACCAGCTCGAGCATCTGCTCCTCCTCCGGGGGCCCCACCTACCATCGCACACCTCTTGCCAAACATTTTTGTTTGTCGGCCAAGAAATGCCACTACACAAAACAGTCAAATATTGTCTTGGCTATAACAACAGGCTATAACAGGCGGGCTTATCGAAAAGTATTTCAGACTATTTAATCGTTTCCAATTTGTTTCTGTTTTAATTACAGGGTATTAGAATTCTATATTCTAGTCTGTTTGTTTAGAAAGATGAATAAAATATGTGTAAAGTTAAAAATTGATTGCTCTCAAGCAAAAACACAGAATGCTTCTTGAGGCATAAAGAATACATGCAACCCTCGCCTGCCGTTGTATACATATGTACATATGTAAGCATGTAATATGCATGTATATGCATGCTTATATGTATGCACACATTCACTACTCATATATGTGGACTAGGTGAGTGGCCCTTCCGTCCTGCTGTGGATAGAGTTGTTCCGGCAGATAAATAATAATCATACATATACAAGAGTTAGCCATATTTTTTTGGCTTCGTTTTTTATGGCAAGCTGTTTGAGCGTCAACTGTAAATTTCAATTTCAATTTGCGTAATGCCTGAGGATGCATAAAAATTGAATTATATACCAGTTGCGCTTGGCCCGTATAGTGGATACATAATGTAAATCGATATTTCCTGAACACTTTAAAGGGGAGCGAACCAAACCCCAAATCTATTTTTCCTTCATTTATCACTCTTGTGGCACATTGAGCACATGACACCAGTAGATTTGTTCAGCTGTAATCCAAATCTCAGCGTTTCTTGAGTAATCCTTGCGCAACGCTTGACAATTTAATGCACAATTCGATTATGCGAAAGGTCATTTGCAGTTCAGCTTCAGAAAAAATGCAATTAGATTAATTTATGCGGCGATTTTGAGCAAATCATGTTACAAATACCAAATTTGACAACAATAGCGGAGTGGCAACAATGACAAACCAGAGCAGCGGCTGCTGTTGCTGTTGCTGTTGATGTTGCTTCTCTTGACACGCAACAACAATAACAAAAAAAATACTTTCCCTGCTGCGCTGCTCCCCTATACCGCCCGCGCCCGCTGCCCCATCGCTTCATCAGATGTTGCGCTCTTGTCGTGTCACGTCATATTACACACACAATAGGCTGGGGCAGACAGCGATGGAGTTGCCCTCGCCAACCCTCCCACAGAGTACACCCACCTGGCAATGGTGCTGCTTCCCTGGGCTGTTGACGGCAGTCAGTCAGCAACTATGACCTGATTTATCAAATAAATAGCTTGGCCTGAGTGCATTCACTTCTCATTTGGCTTGATATATATGTATACCTAAACTCTACACTGTAAACAAATTTCGAGTGCAAAAATTATGCCATGGCTTGGTTGGCAGATCTTTCAGCTGAATGAATTTCTATCGAGTTATCTAACCAGTGAAAATGAATAGAAAGCTAGAAGGAAGCAATTTCGTTCCCATATACAAATACATATACATTCTGGATCAGCATAAGCATCCGAGTCTCGGCGTAATGAATCTCAGGTAGTGATGTCAAATATTGAATATATGTAAGTGCTCCATAACTGATTCGATTTATGATGATTATCGATTAGCTATAAAAGCGACAGTTTCTAACTGGTTTCTAATATATATATATATACATTGAGATATAATTAAAGATGACTTTTTGCATCAGTTTCACAATTCGGGAGCAAACATTTTGATAACTTAAATGGCCTAATGACTCCCAACTGATTGTGTGTAGTTTGGTCTCAAGTTTTGAACAGAGCGCCATAAAGAAAAACTGCCTTAGCACTGTGATTCACAAAAGGGTAGCTGCCAGAAGGGTGGATAATTCCTGCCCACTCACAACCCCACGCCCAGCCAAACTTTGGCTAACTTTACAAACAAAGTCGTAGCAGAGATACGAGAGAGTAGACATAAACATGGGACTACAATGTGGCTAATTATGGGAAGCCAGGCATATGTGGCAAGCAGATTGCAAACTTATACAATGCGCACTTTAAGAAATTAATCAACTACTGTTGGTCTGTGTATATATATATATCTATACACATACATTGTCTATAGCTTTGTGCATGTGGAGAATGTGCATTAAGTGCTTGCTTTCCCCGCTTAAACAATGCAGAAGACATTAGACAGTTTGTGGACGGGCGTATTAATTAAGTTAACACTTTTATCGCGTTACTGCATTAAGCTCTAATGGCTGCGACTAATTGTAATTGTAATTGACGTGTTTGGCAGGTCTGAAGAAATTTCTCGCCCAATACCCATCAATATTCCTGGTGGACGGTGATTATGTGCAGGTGAATGCCTATCAGCACAGCAGCTCGGACGATGGCAACAGCGGCGGCAAGCGGGACTACATCCAAGAGGCTAAAGACTACTTCAAGAACAAGATGCTCCAATATGGTGCCGCTGCCGAGGTGCCCGTGCGCAGTTTGCTCGGACATCGGTCGCAGGCATCGCCACAAGTACGACACATATCAGGTGAGCGAATCACTTTATAATCTATATTCTGTATATATGTAATATATATATGTATATATATTGACAGGCCAACATATCAAGGAGTTTACGGATTTTCTCATGAAGCACACGGACACGTTCAAGGTGACGGACGACTATGTGATGCTGGTGGGCAGTGAGAATATGACGGATCTGCCGGCGAGAGATCGCTTGCATTTGCCGCAATCGAACATCGATACGCGCGGCACCCAGCAAATGCTTGACTTTTTCGCACAGTGCATCGAGATGAAGGGGCCGTTGCTGGTGGATCAACTCTTCCATTTGCTGACGTTAAACTTTCCCCAGGATCAATGGTTGCGCATGTTTAAAACGCCCGGCGATTTGAGCTCGTTTCTGAAGTTGTTCGGCGACTGCTTTCACATCCAGGCGAATCTAGTCACATTGCTGCAGAAGCCCAAGTTGAATGACTCGCACATCCAGCAGGCCCAGGCGCGTTCCCGCGAACAGTTCAATGCGCTCAACAACAATCAGAATCCCCGCAAGGCGGATACGAATGTTAGCTCTGTGCAGCAGCGCCTGCAGTCGCCGGCGATGCGCAGCAATGGTTACAACCACAGCAACAGCAGCAGCAGCGGCGGCAACAATGTGAATAACAACAATAATACGATTAACAATAATATAGCATCGCCGAACTTCAAGCTGAATGCACCCGTATCGAATATGACGGGGGGCGGTGCTGGCTTTGGCCAGGCTCAAAATAAATCGGAACCGAATTCGGGCTTTGATAGCTATGTGCCAATGTCGGAGCTGAAGCTGGAGAATCTCTGCGAGAATAACTATCCCAGCTCGACACTGTGCTATGGTCCCATTGGCACAGTGCCGCAACAACAACAACAACAGCAGCAGCAACAACCACAACAACAACAGCCACAGCAACAACAATCGACGGCACCCACGGAGCGTTTGAATAGTGTAAATCTAACACTGAAGCAGCGCATAAATACACTGGTCATCCGAACTCTGGCCGAGAATTTGGAGAAAGACAAACAAACGTTGGCCAATCAAAACTCGCACGCAAGTCCCGTGCACGGCAGCAACAGCAAAGCGACAGCAGCAGTTGCAACAGCAACAGCAGCAAATGTTGCAACCACAACAACAGCAACAGCACAGAACAATGCCAATTCGAATGCCGCAACTAGTCACAGTTATTTTGTGGGCGACACGTGGAAAATCAAAGTGCTGCAAAATACCACCGTTATTGCGAATGTGAAGCATGCCACATTTGTCACCGAGGCTCTGCTCGACCTGGCCAAAGATGAGAACAACATTGCTGTATCGCTAGACTGTGAGGGGATCAATTTGGGTGTCAAGGGTGAAATAACGCTCATCGAGATTGGCACAGCGCGTGGCGAGGCGTTCCTCTTCGATGTGCAAACCTGCCCGGCCATGGTCAGTGATGGTGGCCTGAAGACGCTACTCGAACACGACCAGGTCATCAAAGTCATACACGACTGTCGCAATGATGCCGTCAATCTGTATCAACAGTTTGGCATATTGTTGCGCAACGTTTTCGATACGCAGGCGGCACATGCCATATTGCAGTATCAGGAGAATGGCAAACAGGTGTACAAGGCCAAATATATATCGCTAAACTCGCTGTGCGAGCAATATAATGCACCCTGTAATCCCATCAAGGATCAACTGAAGCAAATCTATCGGCGTGATCAAAAGTTCTGGGCTAAAAGGCCGCTCACTCGCGAAATGATGCTGTATGCGGCCGGTGATGTCCTCGTCCTCATACACGATCAGCTCTTTGGCAATCTGGCGCAACAGATTAAGCCCGAGAATCGTGTCCTATTCTCCGAACTGTGCACCGAGCAAATACTCATGCAAATCAAACCGAATGAGGTCAAGATACGAAAGAAGCAGCGCAAGGTTAGCACCGAGGTGTCCGATCTCAAGCAGAAACTGGCGCAGACCAGCAAAAGTATTGTGCTCTCCAATCGCGAGATACGTTTATTACGGTGAGAGTTATTACTATCAACTATGTAGACAGACATACATATATATATATCATATTAACACATGATTTGATTGCAGTTACATGGACTTGACGGAGGACGAGAAGGAGCGCCTAAAGGGCTATTACAAAGTGGCCAAAAAGCTAGAGAAAATGGAATCTGCTGGCAATCCAAACAAGTTCGTAATTTAGACATATATAATTGATGTATTAATTGATTAATTAATTCCCATTTATTGCAGAGATCAAAGCGATTCTGAGGATGAGGGAGAACCGAATGAGAATGACTTTTTCCCCAGTTTAGATTCGGTGCCCTCGGACAATTCGCTGTCGGGCACATTCTCGCCACGTTTCAGCTCGGAGCCGCCCAGTCTGACTGAATCAATGCAAATGCTGGAGGAGATACTGCAAAACAAATCGATGGATCGATTAGCACGCATTGATAAGCTCGAGGCCATATTGACGACTGCAACCACATTGCCATGCGATCAGGTATTTGCTATCCAGCTGGAGCAGCAAAAGAGAATCTTCCCTTGATTCCCTTGGATTTTCTCTTTGCAGATTATTACTTCCAATGCAATGCAGGAGCAATTGGGCTCCAGCATTGCGACCACTGAAAATCTGCAAATCATTCGCGAGAAGACAAGAAAGTATGTATGAGAATGCCACGAATGCCTCCGACATTAATGACTTGACAAATTTCAGTATGAAGAACTGTAGTTGCCATGGGGAGCGCAGCATTACACCCATTCTGAGATCGGCGAATGACAAGCGAGTAGTCAAACTTGTGGATGCCGAATCGCAGACGCTCAGCACCGGTGACGTTGTCATCACCAAGATATTTTTCCAGGATGAACACGAGCGTGCCAAGGATGCGGTGTTGACAAACAGCAATACCAATTCACCGAAGCGTGTGGCTTCAACTTGAAAACAATTTTTACGAAATGATTCCTAGCAAGCAAAGTGCAGACATTATATGTATTATTTTTTATTACCATAATGAGACTCCACTAAAAAACTAAAAAACTAAAAAAAAAAAAAAAGCGAAACAAAAAAAACACAAGGCAGAAAACATAAAACAAAAGTCGGAGTTCTATACTCTATTAAATATGCAATAATTTTTCTATCCAATTGAGAAGCAATATATTTTGTGCCTAAATGTTGAACATTGCAATAATAGTACATGCTATATAGTATATTATTTACTACTACTTCGACTACATCAGTTGTGTTAACATTTATATATATATTTATTTTGGGTTTTTGCTCACTAATTAAACAAATTTACCATTTTATTGAACCAAAATTATAACACGGCAACACACTTTACTCATCGGGAGATGATTTAGAGCATGTGTTGTATTCTGATTATATAGCAAAGTTTATGTTAAAGACTACAATTTAAACTTATATGAAAACATAGCGAATCAATCGCTTAAAATATATTTGTATTAAATTTTGACTTTAAAATCGAAAATGCTTTTTATTTGAGTTGTGAAAAAAGCAAGTCTTATTGTTGGACCAATCTGTGTGTAAAATCGTAGAAAACCTTTATGTTTAAGGATACAACAATTTTGTAGAGGTTTCCTATATATATATACTTGTCGCCATATCAACCACGAATATTTGTCGAACACGTTTATCCAACTTAACTTTAGTTTAACCCAATTATATAATCAAAATTAACAAATGCATAGTCAATATAAGTAAATGATATTATATTGTAAAGAGAACTTATTGAAATTGTATGATTATAAAAAAAAAAAATACCTAATTAAAGAAAAAATAAAACTTGTATATACACATGTAACAAATGGCACATGTTAAACATAAACTCATCAACAATCTTGGCCGAGATCAACAATCTGAACAATCTGGGTAAGACTAGTTAGAAGGAATCTACTACATCGATATGGTAGTTTCCCATTAGTGCCCCATTAATGAATATTTTCACGAGTTTGCGGCTTTTTTTTTTTTTTTATTTAACACCAAACATCAAGAGGCTTAAAACATTGAAAAGTTTGTGCATGAGTAATAGTTAGTTTTTGTAAACATTTATAAATATGTATGTATGTACAAATATATGTTGAGTATTTGATATAATTTTCAATGGTTTCCCAGTATACATAATATGTCGATTCAGACTCAAAAGTTATTATGTTTCGAGAATGTATACTTAAATATCAGATTAATTAGCTTTTGGCGCAATCAAACGTTGACCGTTTTAAATTCGAATTATTTTTATTTTTATTAATGGCTTATTATTGTTTCATTCCATGATTAGATTTATACTAATCTTATTTAATAGGTATACAGTTTTACAGCCTTTTTGCATATATGTTGAGCCTTGCAAATGCAATAATAAGTAGAAGTACGCGCATCTTTCACCTGTGACTTGCACTGTTCGTTCCATTTATGCAAAACCAAAGCAAAAACTGAGTAAATGAGACTTAAACACTATTCTGCAGGAGTCTTAGAACTAACTACTTATGTCTACATCAAATATATATACTCACTGTGTGTATAGCTACGTATCAGCAAAGGTATACGCTTGCGTATATATATTTGTTAAAATCACATCTTTGAATGGTATATAGCTCGTCAGCTGTATGTACAAGTAGTTCTAATTCGCATCGAATTACGTTCTTACTTAATGATTACGGCTCTTACATTAATTCTTATCTTAAATGTATGTTCGTTTTTAGGAAACCTGTTTAAGAGATTCGTCTTACACACTTACATAATAATCTAATCTATTGGATAAGATCTACAGACAAATTTTGGTTGAAGGAATGCATTATTTTAGAAATTTGAAAACTTACAGTCGATTTTTATTTAGAATGAAACGTTATTATTATTAACAAAATAGCACATATATATACCAAACATATGTATATTTTCAGCAATTCATGATATTCCATTGCCATTGAGTCAATTGGCTGCCCTAAGGACATAAATTCATTTAAAAAATAGAACCACTAAGCGATAATAAAATATTTCAAGCTGTTCATTATCTATGCCGTAAGACAGAAATATATCTTTACGATATCAAATTCGAATAGTTTGACTAATTCTAATTCTAGGCTACTCTAATTTATTTAAACACTAATTCTTTGGAAAGCTGCTTTCAAATTGATAAAAACTTTGTAACTTGAACTTGAATTTATTTATTGCAATAACAAATACAAAATATAACTAATAGTTAGACAAGACAAAAGTCTTTAGTTAATACAACCATCAAATGAAACACAAGATATGAATTTATAAATATTCACAAATCCTCCCAAGAAACCACTGAGCTTAAGCCTATTTCAAATTTAAATATAAGTTCTTAAATTCCAAATATTCTAATTTTTGTATGCCTGCCTTGGGATGGTATATACTATATATATACAAAGATATCCCAATTGTAAGACATTGCATGTCTAAATGATTTTTTCAGTAGACTTAGTATCAATAGATTTTTTTTTTTAATATTATCAAAATAGAATATAGTTCTTATATATATATATATTTGTATTTAGAAGAAAGCTCGAATATTTTTTCACCATTTTGAGTATTTAAATTCTACTTTGAAGCTCGAATATCAAAATCGTTTTGGCCTAAAAGCACGTGTCAAAATTTCATGCAAAAATATATAGAGAAAAAAAAAGAAAAACATTTCGAAATTGTATTTAAAATAAAAATGTATTTATTTGACTAAAATATTTTAACAAAACATAATACATATGTACAGTGATCGCTGCAAGCATTTCGAAAAAAAAAACATTGAGTTCAAAGTATTTGTTTTTGTTGCTATTTTCTTAACTCTTTTTTGTAGACATTGTTAACAACATAGATGTCGACGATTGTACTGTAATTAATTTGGACATTTTACTTTCTTGATTAGTTAGAAAATTGCACACATTTAGAGTTGGACATTGACATTGACATTGAATTGGATTACACTATATAAATGTGACTAAGCATTGCACAAATTTGATTGGATTCTATTGCAACTAGATAATTGGTTGTAATTATTTTAATTAAATATGTTTTTTTTTTTGCTCTTGCACAAATTACAAAAGTTCTTGTCACACTCAGAGGAGTCAACTTTTTGACATACATATGTATTTATTTATATAGTGTATGCATGCGTGTTGTATGTGTATGTGTGTATATTTATGTATATATATATATATATATCTTTAATCACTTAATGAGATCAAGTCATATAGCGCATTATCTCGCGCAAAGCATAGAGTAATTCGGCCTGATTACGGGCCTCCATTATCATTAGATTAACATGAACCTGCAGATAAGAGGATAAAAGATTATATTGAATCGATATTCGACGCCTCCTCACTCCTCACTCCCCTCACTCCTCACCTTTTCACTATCCTGTAACTCGACGAGCACACTATCATAGTCCTTGGTGGTAATGCGCTCAGGAAAGCAGCAGGCTGTCTTTATAAACATTTTCAACGGACGCACGAGCAGCTGAAATTGAAGTTGAAGTTGGCTCATTCAAAAAACAAAGAGTTAAGATAAAGATAAAGATAAAGACTTGCCTGATTCACTTCACCATAATCGTAGTCGTCGTGTCGTATGCCAAAAATGCATTGTATATAATTCCAGATGGCACGACGAAACTTCGATGTATCTACATTCTTGATGCCGCCCATTGTGAAATATGTTAAATTGTAGGCGGCACGAAACTTTTCATCCAGAAAGGTGCCCACATCGTTGTACAAGCTGCCCCACCATGACACAAACAAACAAACAAACATATGTGATTTTCTGTTATTTGTGGCATTGTTGTAAATGTGGGCTTACCCATCCACCAGAGAATAGCCGTGATCCTCCCATGAATAGTCCTGTATGCGAAATGTGTTAATATTCTCGGCACCGCGACGTGCAAAATCCTGATACGTAAAGCTAGCATCGTCCACATAGTGGGAGATTATTGGTGGCAATGCGACAACAGGTGCTGGAGTCGATGCAGCCAACTCGGCTGTTTGCAGTTCGACGCTCTTGAAACGATTGCTCAGCTCGGCCTCGCTGCACTCGTCCTGGTTCTGGGAGAGCACCTTCATACGCTCCATCAACGCCTCCACGGAGATGCCAAGTGGCTGCGGCTGGTTCTGTGCGCTGCCTGGACAAAAAGGAAAAAAGGAAAAACCCCAAAATTGAGAATTCACAATTCGTTGGATTTTTAATAACTGCTGCACAGAGTGCACTGCGCTCTTCGCTCTTACTCAAATAGTGGTGGCCAAAACTGTTGTTCGCTGCACTGCCTCCTCTGCCGTTGCCATTGTTTTTGTCCATTGTATTATTGAAATCTGGCTTTGTATTGTTGTCGGTGCTGCTGCTGCTGCTACCGTTGCTGATGATGCTGCTGGTGCTGCTACTGCTGCCGTTGTTCAAGGATATTTCACCAAGAACAGTTTTTTGTTGCTGCTGCTGATGGATGGGGCTGGTGGTCTGTCGTGCATCATCTAGCTGAGGCAGCACAAGCTGCTGCGGTGTCGGCGACTGCGTTGGCAATGGCAATGGCTGTGGCAGTGGCAGTGGCAACGACACCGGTGCACCTTTCATTTTGGGACTAGACAATCCATCGAGCTTTTGTGTGAGACCGCAGGAGAACACAAATGAGGATAGCGAATGAAAATGCGATAGCAAGACCATTGCATGCACCACCTCCGACAGCGACCAGCTATTTTTGCCTTTGGTCAGACGCTGCAAATGCCAAAAATGTTGTGGCATAAATTCATTAAATATGTATTCAATTTGTAAGTGCATCCCATGTACAACATATACATAGACACCAATGTACATCATACATCATACATCATACATCATACCTCAACGTGCTCCTTGCGCAAAAGCCAGGGACGATGCGCTAATATTTTATTTATATCATATATGGCACGTAATTTGGCGGGTATATAGTCCAAGCCGTTCAGCCACTCGCTGTTGCCGCCCTGATCAATGAACTCCTTCTCGTAGCGCTTCACCAGATACGGGCACTGATGACGAGCGGCTGCCTGCATTTGATTTAAGAATGCAAAAGAAATGCTTTCAATAATAATGATGATAATAGAACTCGCTTTAAGTATGCTTAGTTAAGTATTCTGGCATGCTTACAAATTCTCAAAAGGGAGACAGCGCTTGAGAACTTTTAAGTCGCTTTCAAAATGCACTTTTGCCAGACAAATATATATATATATATATAAAGCAGCTTATCAGTTAATTTGTTGAGTCACAATCAGATCTAAGACAAAACACGATGAGAAATTGAATACAAAAAAAAATCTCCTGCCGTTCGAAAACCCCATTAAAAACTTCTGGGAGAGCATCTGCACGCAACTCAAAATACGCTAAAAATATTCCGTTTTGTTTTGACATTGATGTGTGCTTGTGTGTGGTTGAGTGTGTGTGTGTGTGTGGTTGTGTGTGTGTGGTTGAGTGTTGAGAGAAACAAAAAAAGTATTGTTTTGATATATTTCGGGCATCTGAATTACTGTGTCATAAATAGCGCCGCGCCACAAGCAACATTCAATTGGAATTAGTTTGAATTCGCAAGGGGCAAGCTGATATTGAATAAAACACACAAGTGGCCAGTGGCAAGTGGCCAGATCGTGCACCAGCTATGGACATATATCAATCATATACAATCGCTTGTGGACCCAGTGCCAGCTTCCGTTCAAATCAAAATATGTTTTTTGCAGCTGAATCCCAAATGGGAATGCGAAAAAAAGCCAATAAAAAACATATTTTAATTAGAAAAAGAGGTCAGCAAATAAAAAACAAACCGTTAAGATTGTTCTCCAGTTGTCAAGGAAGTATCTCTAACTATATATATACATATATATAAATAACTCACTAAATGACTAATTTGTATTCCCTTTTTGTGTCTTTTTCAGTGGCAAATTGTAAATCACTCGAAACTCATTTGGGGCAATCACATTGCAGATAACAAATGTGATTTAAATGCGGGGAATTCAAAGCGATTAAATGTGGCAACTTCTTGAGCATTGCGAGTCGCGTCAGATATTGAAGTATCATGAATAATGCTCATGGATCAAATTAATCATTAACTTAGAAGTAGCAAGTCGATTTTCCCCCAGCAATTGTTGGCAAATCTGATTTATTTCTACGAGTAGTTGTAGTTTTGAGAGCAAAATGCAACTTGCAACTTGACAACATTTTTGTTGCGCTTCTTTTTGTTGCAATGCAGTAAATCGGCTTTTGCAGTAAGCTACAAATTGGCAAAAATATCCGTGTTCTTGAACGAACGACAGACAAAATGAAAGGCGATCAAAAATATAACATTTTCCGCACTTGCTTTTCCTTAATGCGAAAGCAGCTTTTCCCAAAATGTGTGTGTGCATTTTAAATGAAACTTGTTGCAAATGCTTCAAATGTTAAAGATTTGCCACTTAAGCTGGCCATGATTGAGTCTTGTCTTCATTCCTGATTAGCCCAATTCATTATGGGATTCGGTCTGAGCAGAGAGCTGAGACTACTACAGCCAGACATCCAGTATTCAGATCTGCTCAGTTGGCAAGGAATTGCTTAAATACTGAAGGCTGTCAGTTCTAATTAAGAAACTTGTTCACTTGCAAAACTTCTATTGTTTCGGACATGTATTTTGTGTAGCACGTTCCGCACACCACCCTCCCACCCACTCTCTTTACACTCATGTGTGGCATGTGTTGCAGCTACATGAAATGGCTGCTGTTTTTTACTGCATTGCCGAGAGAGAGAGAGAGAGAGAGCTCAGAACAGTGGAAATAATTTGCTGTTGTTGATTTATCAATGTGTAGCGTGTGTTGTGTGTGTGTGCGTGTGTGTGTGAGTGAGTGTGTGGGTGGATGTGTGTGTAGTGTGTGTAGGGAAGCTGCTGTCATTGATAGGGCATCAGCAGCTAACAAGCAGCAAATGTGAAACGACAGCAACAGTTGGCGAGAGTTAATGTGCTTAAATTTGCCAGTGGCAACAAAGCACAATGCAGCCACACACACACACATACACATAAAACGTGGCACACACACACGTATATATATATATATATATATATAAACACACTCCCCCATTAGACATTGATGTGTGATAAGCCCAGCAAAAGGCAACGGTGAAAAACTAAAGCTGAAAATCATAGAAAAAAAGTTAAAGCCAAGATGAATTACACCAAAGATTGGAACGCACTCAACTTTCACTATATATATATATATATAAACAGCTGCGATTGTTGCTAAGGCAACCCTTGGATATATAAGTCTGGATAGCTTGTGCTCTCTCCACCGATCGTTCCGATGACAGCTATAATCATCAAAAATCATAAAAAACTTTCTGCGAAGTTTGTATAATGTTAGATCTGTTGGGAGCTATATAAGGCAGACAAGGCAGACAAGGCTATATCAACAAACATAATGATGCCGATGCTGATCATTTATATTATATACATATATACACTTGATTGTGCTCGGAGACATCACCTTCGATGCGATGTGCGATGTTCATTGAACAACAATTAAACTGCTGGCAAATATTTCTGCACAATTCGCGAAATGTGAAATGTGACGTTTATTTCGCAATCAGTTTTTTTTTATATTCTTTTTTATTTCATTATTTTATTATTTTATCGTTAACGGTTGCTAGCTAGCCAATTGAGTGGCAATTAGTGGGTAGATGGTGTTTAGGTTGGTTATGTTAAGCCAGGCTTCATCAGCTGGGCTTAACATAACCTACGATCCACATCCTCTCTCTTTGCAATGCAACCTTCTCTCAGCGCACTCAGCGCTGTTATCAATAACATACATGTTAGAATATTAACATAAAAGCAAAATCTCTGTAATATATCAGCAAGACCATTTTCAGATGGATAGATATTTAATACTCACAATTATGGCCAAATAGTATCTATAAGAATATGGCAAAGGTCCATCGCCTTTCATAATAAAGTTCTGCGTGTGCAGAAAATGATCACGATAGCGGGGATGATAGCCAATCACTTGTGTCACCTGATCACATTCATCGAGATCATCCATATCAAAATCTGTTGCGGCACACTGCAAATACACACAAATGAAAATTGAAATGAGTTCAAAACATTTAATATTAATTTAATATAAATCGAAAATAAAATGGATAAAGAAAAGATAAAATCAAGTTTTGAAAAAGATACAAACTTCCGTTACACGAAATATACTTTCTTAATAATAAGGTGAATTATGATTTCTTACAGTGTATAATTTTGGTGTTTCTTTATGCGAATGTAATGAGTATTTTATAGTTCACAAATAATCTGTGAAAGTATATAAAATATTAATTGGAGACTATTATGGATATCGGAAATCGATTTGTATCGATACGCCTTAAACGCAGGCAATATATGAAATATATTACAAAATCGAATTGATTGTTAATTGTTGATCAAAAGTATAGATTTATAGCTTACTTCTGCCTGTGGCAAACACTGTTGCAACACATTATTATATAATTTGCACAATTTGCGCCTCTGCTTTGCTTGCCACTCAATTTACACATTTTATTTCATCTGTGTGGCATAATTGCAACTGTGCCAACTATGCCAATATATCTAGATGTATTTTCAATAAGCATGTTGCAAATGAGCGTTCACAGTTGGTGTCCGTTTTCATTTGAATATATCCTTTGGGTTAGTCATTTCATTGGCATTACGAGTAAAAAGTCGTTATTGGCAGTGAGCTGATTTGCTGACTGGCTCTTTGTGTGGCAATCAATAAACAGTTGCCATGACAACTGTGTGTGCTGCAGCATCCAGCAGAGGATGCATATTATGCTGAGATATGTGAGAACTGCTGCGTTGATGGGGGGCAAAGCCAGAAAGCAAAGGTGTTCTGTGTGTGTGTGTGTGTGAAGTGAGGAGGCGAGCAAGGATGCTCGGGCCGGATCCCAGGGACTTCATTGCATAGCTTATTTTCAAATTGAATAGCCGATGAAAGTCGGCATCGCTTTGAGCTGCAACTGGGCAGACTAAACACAAGCTCAAGCAGCGGATTTATTAGACTTATCACAGACGCACAGCACAGCAGCACAGAAATGTGGCAGCACTTTGAAGTTGAAGCTCGTAAGCAAATACAGCACAAAAGCAGCAAGTTTATGTATACATATATATATGTGTATATATGTGTGTGTGTATATATATGTGTATACTATACATAAACTTGATCATTAAACAACACATGTTTATGCGTTTCCAGCAGCATTTTCTATATCTCTGTCTGCGCGTTGCTTACCCAAGTCAGCCATAGATATATTGTGTAGCAGCTTCACTGACTGACTGACTGACTGACTAACTGACTGACTGACTGACTAACTGACTGAGTGACTGACTAACTGACTAACTGACTGACTAACGGACTAACTGACTGACTGACTGACTAACGGACTGACTGACTAACGGACTGACTGACTAACTGACTGACTGACTAACTGACTGACTAACTGACTGACTGACTGACTCACTTACCAACTGACTGACTGACTGACTGACTGACTAAAATGTTAATCAAAGTTGTTGTTGTTGTTCTCAGTGCTGCTCGTGCGTCTGCCTCCTAAACTGGGGCGATGTTATTAAACGTTCAATGACTTTTTTTTGTTGGTTGTTGTTTTGTTATTTGTTTGTATATTTCTTCTTCTTTCTATTTCTTTGTAGTGTCGGACTTAGTTGACTTTTAATTCTTGATAGCGCACTTCCATATATAGCCATAATCGGACAACACCAGCTGCTTATCATATATACATACATACATACATATATATCATGCATATGAGAAGTACATAAAAAAAAAACAAAATTAGATCGTAGCACTAATTTCGAATTAAGAAGTATTATCAAGTATGTAAATTCAATTTGGTATGCCGATATAGAAGTCTTGAACTTTAGTGCAAACTAACTATAAGCAGCCCATATACACACATACAAACATGTATTTAATGACCTGAATACGCCCCACCCACGCCCAGGCTTATTCTAAAAGTAATCAAGCCTTTTTGGGAAAGCGGTTCTATCAAATAAAACTCACAATTTGTTGCCTAAGCACAGTGGTTTGACATTGATAACTAAATGGAAATCATTTATGAGATGTACACTGACTGAGTTGTTCAATATTATTTTTGGATTTTGTTTAGGTTGATTATGTTAAGCCAGGCTTCATCAGCTGGGCTTAACATAACCTACGATCCACATCCTCTCTCTTTGCAATGCAACCTCCTCTCAGCGCACTCAGCGCTGTTATCAATAACATACATGTTAGAATATTAACATTAAATCAAAATCATTGTAATATATCCGCAAGACTACACAGACGTAGCAAACAAATTTTCAAGTGAAATAAATATACATATAAAGTGAATCAAACTCAACAAGAAATAGTAAAGCTAATTATAATTAGTTAGTTATTGAATAAATACAAATAATTTGATGATACTTAAATGAACCTGAACCGCATTGTGGCATAGGGAAGACCCACAATCCGGCTGCAAGAAGAAACGCAGAGGCGAGAACGGAGCTGGACAGAGGCACCAGGACGCCGACAAGCCAGAAGTCTTTTAGGTGGCTATAATCAAAATCGATTTAAGCAAATGATATCCATGGGGAAGAACAGGCTCAGGATACTCAGCGGTCACTGTAGACTGAGAAGTCACCTAACCAAATTGGGTATTTATAGCAGCGATGTATGGAGGGGTTTTGTGGCAACGAAGAGAAATCCTCAACGCACATCCTAGGCAAGCATATCATGAAGCCCAAGGACATAGAACCAGCCTCAAACCAACAAAGATTCTAGCATGCGTGCAGGAGCGCTGGGGTTGATGGAGGAGCTGTAGGCTCAGAATGCCTTATGGGTCGCAGTGCTGGTTCCCCAATTATAATAATAATAACACTTTCAGGCAGTAAACTCAATCCAAACATATATATTTGATCTGCCATTAATCAATGTGATTTATGCCTAAACTATTCACATGCAAATATATATCCAAAATCCAAATTAATAGATTTACATGTATGTAAATATTTGATTTTGCTATCTTTTGCTAATTAGTCAAATCAAGCTTATTTCAGCTACTTAAATAGTTTATAAGAGAACCGTGGGACTAAAAAAGCTCCGAGTTGATCGGTGGGGCTTGATTTATAAAAAACAAAAACAAAACGAAAAATAAACGAATAAAAAAACGGCGAAAAAAACCGGCAATTACAGCTACCAGTTGAGAGTCAGAGCTTGAATGTTGTTGTTGACTTTTTGTTGTTGTTATTTTATTTATATTTGTTTCGGCTTTTTAATTGGCAGCTCTTTCTTAGGTGGCGCCACGGCAAATGAGCGTTTCAAACAAAAACTTGACAGACTTTTTCGCGCTTCGTTTGCAACAAGACAGGGCAGGGACTGGATGACAAGTTGTGTAAGACACATAAATTGTAATTAATTAATGGCAGTCAATTGAATATAAATTGCTGATATTCTGCTTCTTCTTCTTATTCACCCATTCAGGGAATAATATATGTATATATGGGTGACTTATGGAAAATTAACTCTCTCACACACACACATTGTCAGCTGGAGGAGAAAACCCGTTTGTGACTTTGGCACACGAGCACAGTTTCCATTGTGGTATTGGTGGTGGTTGTGTTGCGGTTACCTGTTAGTTTCACAAAGTGGGTTACACGGCAGCCACAGGAGTGGGCACAAGCGAAGGTGCTTTGGCTTAGGCCAAGTTTCATGGGTAGCATATGGACGAGTATTAGGCACGATGCGTTTACGAGTACGGGTTTTGATGCCCATTTTCTTTCTCTCTTTTTCTTTCAAAAGTTGAGTGGCTCATTTGTGGGGCAAGCACACGTTGACAATTGTAGGGTAACTCATGTTCGATCAAACAGAATGCTCGGCAATTGATTTTGATTTTTGTGTTGCATTCGACTGGAAACTTGTTTCGTCAACGTGCCATATATATGCGTACGTGATCTGTTGTGGTTTCTGTGGCCCCCCCTTTATTGTCGTGTCAAAGTGCATCCACTGTCACTTTGACACGCCTTCCTCGACGGTCTGCTGCTACCCTGAACATTTATTAGTTGAAGTATTTGACTTAAAGTGGAAATAGTAATAAACAACTGGCATCTCAACCTGCTGCAACTTTCACATGGAAAATTTCAATAAGCCGCAAGAAATATCAACATGTGTTGCAAAAGCGCCTCATTTATTAAGTACAGTTATATTTCCTACACTCAGAATACAAAATTAACCTCATACTGAAAACTAGAAACATATTCTGATTTATAGACATTTTTCAGAATATGTTTTCATTTATTATTCTTGTTTCGTTTATTTTATTTTTTAGAAAAACATTTGTTCATTTTTTAGAATAGCTTTTTTACATTTTGAAGAACAAAATACACTGGAAATTGGTGAAAATTATGTTAATTTACATTCAATGCAACCGTGCATCCCTACATATGTTAAGTCCCACATTAATGCGTACTAATTATGTTAAGCAGCACAATTATGTTAAGCAACAGATTTATGTTAAGCAACAGATTTATGTTAAGCAACTAAATTTGGTCTCGTATAAACTTTGCTTGGTACTTGGGTTTTATTATCTTATTATTATCTTATTATTATCTCCATAACAGAACTAGGAAGAGAAAAAGCCCTAATTTTGATCAAGAAACAACCTTCCAATTTCAGAAATATGCCTTTTGCATATTAAGTTGACGATTTACTAAATTTCAGGTCGATTTTTTTTTGTTGCGCGCGTGTCGCGAGCATTACTCGTGTCTGAGCATATGTTATAGGTTGTTGTTCTCAGTTCTCAACCAAACCCGAATCCAAACCCTAGCTTTAGGCCCAGCCATGCCCATGCGTTCATGCATAAATTTGAGCATATTAAAGCGGACTTGAGGCAATGCCAGGTCGAAATCATAACAATTGATACTTTGCGCAAGGGCAGGCAACAAGTTTTGCTGCCCAGAATGGGGCGGCGGTAGTCAGGCCATATTCAAATTGCCTTGAATTGCTGCCTGAATGACGAATTGACAATATATACTATATATAACATATACTATATATCATATATACTATATACTATATATATTGTTTTGATCGCGTCAACTTTGAGCGATCGCTGGCCGGGAAGTTGTTCCTACGTGCAAAATCATGAAGCGTGGCGATTAAAAATCAGAAGTGGGATCGAGAGAGACAGAGAGAGAGTGGAGAGAGAGAGAGAGAGAGAGGGCGTCAACAGTGGCGGGGTGTCATTTGACTTACAATATTTGCACAACATGATGATGATGCTTTGTGCTTATGTTAATGCGGGTAATTAACTATTGTAAGCTAATTTTGATTTCCTCTTCAAAGATTACTCATACATATGACACACACACATACACACTTAAGAACTGAAAAGCGTATTTAATGGGCGGATGAAGTACAATAAAAATAAATAAAATTATACACAAATTAGCATAATTAGCACATAGCGGCGTTGAGAGTTATTCCCTTGTTTGACAACTTGATTTACTTTATTTTACCAGTCGAATCCACTCCCACTCCCCCTCCCCCTCTACTCCTGTCTTGCGGTTTTCATTTTGGCTTATTTGTGTTTCATTTTCATTGTTATTATTTTCCCCCCTTGGCTGTTGTATTTTTGCATTTTTTTCTTTCTTTTCGAGTGTTTCGAGTGGGCGCAATGCTAAAGTCCGCTCGCTGTTCAGTTCTCGGAGGTTTCGCTTCAAATGTCAACAGTAGTGGCCTCAACAAATTAAAACAAAAGCTGGTAAACAAGCAAATAAATTAACATAAATGGTAGACGGCTAAAAGAGAAATATTAAACAATAAGTGGGTAGAGCTAGCTGGCTAGCTAGCTAGCCAGAGAACTAGGCAAACAAGTAGAGTGCAAAAAATGGCAGGTGTTGGAAATGCCAACTAAATGAGAGTATGAAAACGAAATATGAATATGAATAATAAAAACAATAAGTATAAAAAAAACAAAATCAAATAGACAGAAAGCATTTTTGCATACATATTTTCAATTGTGCTATCGTACGTGTGTGTGTGTGGGTGTGTGTGTGTATTAGCAAAAACAAACTCAAGAAAACAACAGAGCTCGGTGCATTTGCACGTGTTCGTTGCTAATAATGCCGCTCGTCTAGACGTGATAAACTATCAACTCATAAGTGTGCAAATGTATTCGACAAAAGCTTTTTAATAGTTTGCACTCGCAATTCAATTCATGTTAGTCTCTCTCTCTCTCCCTCTCTCTCTCTCTCTTCTACTATCTATAAATGTATATATGTGTGTGTACGTGTATGTAAATGAGCTTCTTATATACATATGTAAATCGAGCTTAAGCTGACTATCGATTGACCATCAAAACACACAGAATCCAAAGCTTACGTTTCAGAAAGCTTTTGAATGAAAGTGAGAATTAGGAATTTATGTAATATAAAAATAGAGCTTGCTGCGTGTGAAGCCTTAGGGAATAAATCGTTTTTGTTTATCATCCGAACGGATTTCAATTCATTTTTAAAAGCTCAAATCGAATCGTATTTTGATCTATTTTAAATTTGAACTTACCTCTTCTTTTTAAATTTAAACCTAATTTTTTGAATTGAACTTCACTAAAATTATAAATAACTAAAATCGGACAGATGTTGTATATTTGTATATGCGTGTGTGTGTGTACTTTTATGAGTGAATGTAAATGTATAAGGAAAATGCTTTCGCCTTTTGCTGTATGCAGTGGAGTGTATATCAAAATTTCTTCTGTGTTTCTTAACCGATTTGCATAAACAATTTTCAATTGATCAGCATTATGCCAAGGCATATTCCCATATTGTTGATAATAAATAGTAATAAAAGTCGCACTTATACATATTTTTAATCGGTTAATTTCATCGAGATTTTTCAAGAAACACAAAACAAATGAATCATTGATGAATATTTCTCCTTATTTACCGAATTCCACAGCAGAACGCGCAAGCATTTTCCGAATACAGCAGAAAGCAAGCATTTTCCGAATACACTAGAGCATTTTTTAGTTCTTCTCGTACACTTTTTTTTTTGGTTGAATTGGAAAGGAAAATTCCTTTTATTTTCTCTATTTTCTTGGCTTGCTACGCACGTGTTTTTTTTTTTTTGCCACTGTCTTCGCCGACTCCAATCGAGTTATATGCGTTCTTTGAACACACACACACAAACAAACAGAATGAGTATGTATGCAACGTGAATATCAGAATGGCAGCCTGATGGCATGCAGCATGTGGCATGTGGCATGTGTCAATATTGACCAACCTCAACAACGTATGTGTGGTGCTATTGCTTTTGTGCTATTGCCTTTGTGGTGGGTGGGTGCGTGACTCTGGGTCCTGGAGCTGTGTGCCAGTCTGTCTGGCACTCAATGCGACACTTTGTCTACTGATACAGCGCAAACAATTGAAAATCCAAAGACAAAACAAAAGCAATGCACACACAAAGGCCTGACGACATGAAAGACAGACGGACAGACGGACTGACAGCGAGCAGTTTCGCAAGTGTGGCAAATTATTAGGTGCATATTATCGCTGGTAACGACGACGACAACAACAACAACAACAACATCAATGGCAACAATAACAACAATAGACAAGCAAGTCACTGTGTTGGCTGACTGAACCGCTCCTTGGCCAGATAACAGTTATTGATAAGGAGGCGGAACGAACCGACTATTGTCGTAAGAACCAGATTCGAGAAGGGTCCGAGTCACAAAAGGTAAATGGCAAATTGTGTGTCAACCAGCTAAAAATATAAATCTATATTATTATGTTATAAATACATACATATATATATACATATATATGTGTAAACCGCAAGTTGAATGAACTCTGGGGCGCACACACATGATATCAATTTGTATTTAAATGAAATCTTGTTAATTTATTTTTATTATTATTTATGTTGAGTCGAAAAAGTGAAATACCCAAATGGCATTTATGTGAATACGGAAAATTTGTATACTATAGCAATTAACTGAACCATAAATCTAAAGAGCAATATTAGCTGTTATCTGCAACTAAGTTGTTTACGAAATGACGCACACAAGCTATTTAATAAATGTTCCATTCGAATATAGATATTTTTATACTTTTCACACAAGAACAATATATATATATATATATATATATATATGTGTGTGTATAATTATAATAAATATTTGCAATGACTTCCGCATCTGCAAAATGCTAGCACAAATCATTAAATACAATGTTGCAACATTGCTAAAAGTTGCAAGCGAAAAACTGTTGAGTGAAATGTGAAATTATGCAGAGCTGCATCATGCACTTACTTAGACAGTGAGTCAATCAGATAGAGAGACAGACAGACAGTCAGTTGGTCAGAGTACGCCTTGACGTTATTCCGCCACTCAGTTAACAGACAAAAGCCTTTTGGACCGTTGCCAGTTTGAGAATGGCGCACTTTTGCTTATACTTTTTATGCCTATTTTTATACAATTTTCATTTATATCAAAATATAAAAAATAGACGAGAAACTCACAAGGCAAACAACAACATAATCTTTATATTATTTCAAAATATTGAATAGCAACTAAAAAAATAAAAACGTTTTCAATTCAATCAATACAAAGTGCAATCAGTCTCTGCATTTTCAAAATAATGTAATCTAATAAAAAAAATATATAAATAATAAAAAAAATACATAAAAAACAGGCTGCTGATTAGGTGACCTACATTCATAAGTAAATGTGCATATATATACACATATATATATATATATATATGTATATATAAATATATATTTAAAAGTATGCTCCCACATAAGCATGTTGATTTCTTATCTAAAATTTTGTTTTTATTGCATGAACAAAAAAGAATGAAAAAAAAGAATGAAAAAAAAGAATGAAAAAAAAAAAACTGAAATAAAGTCACATAATTTCTGAATGATTTGATAGTTTTATGCGGCTTATCAAATACTGCTCGAGCTGCCAAAACTATGTCTAGCAGAAACTAACAACATTTAAATTGCGCATTAGCTAAACTGGTTATAAGCTGATCGCATTCAAATTAAAAACTTTCCTACATATGTATATATATGTATGTAAATAATTCAGTTTGCAAATTGTTTAGGAAAAAAAAAAAAAACTCTTTCATTCGATTTTCGTGCAAAATAATACATTTTCCAAGCTACTTAGGCAAAATGAAAAGTTGAAGCAAAAAAAAAAACAGTACTTATTAACTTGGCTGATAAAACTTGGCAAAAACTGCAGTTGCATTGTTATTTCATGTTGATGGACAATTAGGAATTTGCTGCATGAATTTGATATCTGTGTAGCCTGCAGCAGATGGTGTCCAATGTCCAATGTCCAATGCAAAATTAATTGAATTTACAACAATTATGCTTCGCCGGACACAGGAATGTTTGTTGTTGCCTCCATTTAGTTTAGACACCATCAAATTGAAGCACAACATCAACTAATTGCAGTGTGTGGCAAGTGTGTGTGTGTGTTGCCAAAAATGCAATTTCATGTATGATTTATTTCAATGATGCAAAAGCAAAAGCAAAAGCAGAATACAACAAGCGGCAGCTTCATTTCAAATGTGTTGTTGCTACTTCTTTGTCATTAAATCACATTCAAACGTGCCACATTGCATACATTGTGCAACACGGTACAAAAAACACTCGACAAATTGTCAATTTTAAATATAATTTAAAGTTATTAAAGTAAGGTAAATCTAAGAGGATTAAAACTGTAAATTTAAATCGATATTGAATATTGCAAGATGTGTGAAAAACCGCAATCAAAGCAGAATTATGCAGCGTTAGCAGATTGATAATGTGGCAAGTGAAACAAGTAAACAGTTATAGACTTAAGCTAAGCTAGTTAGTATTAAAGATCTGATTAATTAATTTCAGTTTTTAGACGTGTTCAGTTAGTAAAGCTATGATTTTGGTTGCTACTTACATCTTGAGAGATTTGTCCCATTTCCGCGTAATAATCGACAGCGGAGTACATTGGTGTGTGTGTGTCTGTGTCTGTGTGTGTTTGTGTGTGTTTGTGTGTGTGTGTGTGTGTTACTTTGTTGTAACTGTGGTCAGATTCGGATGCACTCGCACCGTTATACCAGTTCCAGTTGCAGTTGCAGTTGCAGCGCTTTCTGGTTTATGCCCCGCGTCTGGCGTTGTCAACGTTTCTCTCTCGCCAATGACTGCCAACTTGCCAACTTGCCAACTTGCTTTGGCTTTGGCTTTGGAGTTGTTGGCCACCACCACCACCAGCCGAAGGAGTTGGGCTCGTTGTCATACACACAATCTAGATTTGGCTTTATATTTTTTTTGCGCCTCTCTCTCTCTCACACACACAATCTGAGTGTCTCTCTCTCTCTCTCTCGGTTGTTGTGTGTGTGTGTGTGTGTGTGTGTGTATTGCTTTTAATGTGGTTTCGTTTAAAAGTGAGTTTTCACTTGCTGGATTTTGTTTGTTGTTGTCGTCACTTGATTGTCGCTGTTGCTGCTGTCGCTGTTGTTGCTGTCGCTGTTGCTGCTGTTGTTGTGGCTGCTTCTGCTGCTGCTGCTGCTGTTGTGGCTGCTGCTGCTGTGGCTGTGGCTGTGTCTGTCAGGGCAATTAAGGTGCCTACTTCGACGTTGTTGTTTTTTTTTTTCTCTTTTATTTTGCCACAGTCGAATCGAAGAATTCGAATTCAAAAACTGAGCACGGTGGGTGTGAGTTGGTTAACAAAAAAAAAAGCCAAACACGTCAACAACAAGTTTGGCTTATGCTATTGCACTTGCACTTGGCTGTACCTTGGAATCAGTCTGCGACTCCGACTCAGTGTGAGACTCGGACTTGGACTCGGTTTGAGTTTAAGTATCTTTAGCACAAGTATGCCGAGCTCTAACAGATCTATTGGCGGATTATGATTCAGGCACTTGTACGTATGACTGCGAGGCCCAAACTTCCTCTTCTTCAGCTGTCCCTTAGAAGCGTTTGCGTTTTGGCTGCTCCTTTCGTATATGCTATATTTGTAGACGTTGTTTTCATTGGTTTTCATTGGTATTTGCGATTGCAGGTGTTTAGTTGCCGCCTGGCCAAAAATTCAACTTGCAGCATGCACTGAAAGGTAGAAGAAGAAGAAACAAACACAAAAATTGTTAGCTTTTGATATATGTACACAAACACAAACAAAACACAAACAAAACCAAACCAAACCAAATTAAACAAAAAATCATAAATTTTAACGTATACTTGATAAATTCTGATTTTCAATATCAACTGGATACTTTTTCTGATATACTTCCTTCAACATTTGTAAGATATGTTCGAAATTTTCAGAAATTCATTTCAAGTATTTATATTTTATTCGAATTTCTTATCGAATGATAAGCTCATTAAATGAATTTATTTTGCATAATTCTGAGCAAAATGTAGATTAAATTCAGTACAAATATTACATATATATATAAATATATATCTTTGACTTATCTTGTTATTTGCTAAGCATATCTCTGCCCAGAGGCCCAACTGGGACTAGTTACATTTACTGTGTAATATTTAACACACACATCTTCACACACATCTTCACACACACATCTGTTGTTTATGGTGCGTATGCGTGATTTGAATATAACACTCATATATACCTCATACGACCCGTCCAAGTTGACGCCGTCGTTTTGGAACTGTTCAATGTCAGCCACGCCGCCACATTTGATAGACTTGTTGATATTTTGTTGTTGTTGTTTTCGAACAGAATGTTTCAAAGCACTCTCATTTGCATAGTAAGTATGTGCGTGTGTGTGTTGGCTATACATTGTTGCCTGCTGATTGTTTGGGGTGTCGAATGTTGTCTGTTGTTTGTTTGCTGCTAGACTGGGCATGCCATTACAATTGATTTTCTGCGCTAATTAGTTGTGTAAACCAATAAACAATAACAAACGCCGCAACAACAGTCAATCAACACTCGCCGCAAATTTCATATTTTTTCCATGTGGTTTTCGGCGCACATCAGTCAACAGAGGCGTCTGCCAATGCCGCAGCTGCGACGCTTGACTGCTGAGCTTGCTGCTTGCTGCCGTTTGTTGCTAACTGGGCGGGGCAGTCTGGGCTTGCCTACATACAATGCTGGTCAAAAAACTAAAGCTTGAACAATGACTTTGGTGTTAATTCGTTTACTAAACACAAATCCTCTTCTAAAGAGGATTTTGTCAGCATTTCTTCCTCCCCAAATCCTATCCTAAGTACAGAATTATATAAATATATATTTTTCTGATTTTTATAAGAGGATTTCTTAAGCAATAAACAAATTAACACAGAGCTCTACTATTTGATATATTTTCTATTTATATCTCTAGCTACGCAGCTATACGTTCAACTGATACATGGACATTTGTGTGTATATAGCTTTATATTAGCTGATCTGAGTCGCTGGCACTGAGCAAATCGCTGAAGCGTTTAGCATGCGCAATGCGCGCCCATAAAAAAGTCCATAAATTTATGAATTTTACAATGGCAATGTAACGCAAAACAACAAAAACAAAAACATAAAATAATAAACAAAAAATAAAAAACACAAAAACAACAACAAAACAACAACAAAAGCAAAAAACACTGAAATAGAAAACTTTTCAGCGCTTCGTTATTGTCATTTGAGTGGGCACCAACCAAGTTGTTTAAGTTACAGGCAAAATGCGGTTGTTGTTGTTGTTGTTGTCGGTTTTGTTGTTATTGTTATTTTTATTGTTATTGCTATTAATGTTGTTGTCAGAGTCACGTTCGTTGTCCATGCTCTGGCTTTGGCTTTGGCTTTGTCTCTGGCTCTGGCTTTGGTGTAGACTTGTTGACATTGTTGCTCTTGTTGCTTCGATCAAACCGCATGATTATAATGATGCCCCGAGATAAATTACATGCCCACAACAACAACAACAACAATAGCAGTAACAATAACAATAACAATAAAAAAAATAACAACAGCAATGGAAAAGCTGAAAACTAGCTTCGAGCACTTCACTGGAAAATAACGCCAGCAGATTTCTGGGATTTTAACTGAGACAGTTTTTTTTGGGTGTTCCTACTAAATTATGCTAATTTTAAGATAATCTTTGACTGTATATGGAACTTAAGACATTTTATATATCTAATAAAATATTCGTATAATTTAACGACATACAAAATAAGAGCCAAAAGAGAGAACAGCCAATTTGGCCATAACCTTCGGCTGTCAATGTCAACTTGCCATCATCAAAATTTTACTACAAATTTTATTATATTAATTTTTATTAGAAAAAAATAATTCTGCTAATAATAGATTTGGAAAATGTTGTACATTATGGGAATATATATGCAACAGTTATAATAATTAACAATAATTAACTTTAGAATCATTAAAAATAAAAAAAATCTCTGTTTATTTTCATGATTTAAATTATTCAACTTTGAACAACTTTGTTTAATCAAAATATATATATATATATCCAAATCTAGTTGCTGTTTCGTTTGAAAATTGATTTTTAATTTGGGGAACAAAAAAATGTTCGCTGACTTTGTTTTCAAGTAGTATTTCACTTAAAACCGTTAGCATGTTAACTTAAAAAATAACAAAATTTGCGGCCAATTCCAAACTGAAAATGTGCAACAGGGATTGTTGCGCCCTCAAGACGGCGCTGACAATCCGTCGGATGAAAATACTGGCAGCGAAACAGCTGAAGGAAGAAGCCGCTGCCCGGCCCACAAATATATTGGCAACACCACAGTCAGCAATCTTTAGCTACGAGGATGTCAAGAAGATGGCAGATTTTATAATAGAACGAACCGAGATGCGACCCAAGTTTGGTGTGGTATGCGGCATCAATTTGGATACGCTGCCCCGCCGGCTGCTTGAGAATCCCATAGTTGTTGACTATACGGAAATACCAAAATTTGCCCAGGCAACGGACAATGTGCATAGGAGCAAACTATTTGCTGGCACTGTGATGGGGGCGAGTGTGATTGTGATGCAGCAACCCTTCCATGTGTACGAGGGCAATCCGGTGGGCAGCTGTTCGATGCCGGTGCGTGTGATGAAACTGCTGGGAGTTGAATTCCTATTCCTAACTGGTGCATCGTCGGGCGTCAATACGAATTATAATGTTGGCGATATAATGCTCGTTAAGGATCACATCAATATGTTGGGCATGCTGCACAGTTCGCCGCTGATCGGGCCGATTGAACAACGCTTTGGCGATCGTCAGTTCAGCATGATAGATGCCTATGATCAGCAACTTATCGAGAAGGCCCAGGAGATTGCCCATGAGATTGGCTGCGAGAATCACATTCGGACGGGCGTCTATTGTTGTCTGGGTGGCCCCGCCCATGAGACGCCGGCCGAGCATCGACTCTTGCGCCAAATTGGCGCCGATAGCGTCGGCATGTCCCTGGTTCATGAGGTAACCACAGTTTATTTATTTGTTTATTTATTTATTTGTTTATTTATTTATATTGTTTTGTTAAATATTGTTGTCTTTTACTTCAGGTAATTGTCGCTCGTCAATGCAGTATGAAAGTGTTTGCATCTAGTCTGATCTCTGTGGCAAGCATCGATGCTCCGCAGCCGCCCGAGGAAGTTCTGCTCGCTCAGCTCGAAGATGGCGAAAATGTTTGCATGGAGCTACTGTCTCGCCTGATATATAAAATACATAACAATTTGTGATTCATCCGGAAATTGGAAAGTGTTCAACATAAAGAAAGAAAAGCTCGAAAACAAACGCATCGAATATGATTTGCATACAAGTTTTATGTTTATTTTGAAACACAGCGTGCTAAACCGAATCGAATTTAGATTCCGTTTCCCAAATCGGCGGAATGTTCCGATATCAACTAACTTCTTATACACATCGTCAGAAAATATATCATCCAGTTGAACTGAAGAACTGCAAGAGTTATTCTCTGAACCCATTAAAAATGGCTCAAGGAAGCAACTCCGATCCCAAAAAGTATATATATATCTCATCAGGATCAACAAGTAAGCATATCTCTCTCGGATTTCAGAGACCATGAGACGGAAAGACTTCCAATTTGGAATATATGTTCTCGTTTACCAACTTAAATACAGACATATTGACATAAAAGCACTTAAGTAACGGGATCAACTATAATGATGACCCCCTGACCCGCTCTATTCTTCAGTTGTTGAATTTAACTTCTGATTCCGATGGCAATTCCAGTTTGAGAGCCTCAGCGCTAGCATGAAAATTGCTTCAGTTCATTCATTGCATTCATATTGAAAAGAGTCTGCAAATGTATTTGAGATTTACACACACACACACACGCAGGCACACTGTGTACACGTAACGTAACGGTGCGTTGATATCGCTTATACGCAGCGTAAAGCAAACAAAAGTTGTTGGGTCACACTTATTGCTGCTAATTCAGCCTGTTGCTCCGCGACTGCCGCTTGCTGACGTGAATCGCTCTTGTTGCATGTGTGTGTGTGTTGATATTTGCATATGTATTATGTACATTGCAAGTGTATAAAAAAAAATATGAAAAAAAGAACAGTAATGCCAACAAACACACACACACACAACAAACACACATACAGCGAGTCAAAACACGCGCTGTTTTTGTGTTCGTAGTTTTATACTTATTACCGCAGATTTGTTGCTGTTGTTGTTGTTCTTGTTGTTGTTGTTATTGTTGTTGTTGTTGCTGTTGCTGTTGTTGTTGCTGTTGTTGTTGTTGTTGCGTCTGTTTGCGTTTGTCTTTATTGCATTTAGCTATTGATAAGAGCGTGTTTGCCCTTTTTTAGGTTCATTGCCTTAACATTTAAATACAATGTCTGTCTGCATACATACACACACACACACACACACACACACACACACAATATATATATATATATATATATATATATGAATCTGTTTATATTATATATGATATATACAGATACAAATACAAGCACCCCCAGCAAATTAGGCATCACTTATAAATTGTATACACACCAAAATATTTGTGCCTAATTGCAATCACTATACATGTATGTGTATATATATATATGTATATATGTATACAGTTATATATATATATATATATAATAGATGTGTATCTTGAGTGAACTGTTCAATTCGCACTGGCATTGCATTTGAAACTAAATTTATACAAACAAATCCAAGAAAACAGACAGAGGAAATAGACATTTGTTTATCGCAGTAGAATTGACGACATCTAAGTTTAATTGTGAATTTAAGAAATTTATTAATTATATTTATAATTTATTTATTATTAATTTATTAACATAATACAGTAATTTTTGTCCAAATGTTAGGATCTTGATCAACAAAAAAGTTTTTCACTCAAGAAATAATTTTTCAAATCAATGCTAAATTTCCGCATAGAAACAGATCGGCTCGACTTGCGCGATAATGATTAAGAATATATATGGCTATAGGGGCTCAAAGACGTCTAACTTTAATGTGTTACAAACTTGGCAACAATTTTATAATAACCTCTGCGCGATACGGGTGCAAACGGTAAGCATTCGGGGCATATCAATGTGCCAAACGCAACAGCAGCTGATTGTGATGAAATACAAATATATATATATATATATAATGAGATATGTGTATAATATACACATTAGTATAAGTGTGTGTGTTTAAGCAAATGCACCAAATAGTTTTGGCATTTGAATTACTTTGCGTGCACATCTGTCGATAGATACTTTGTAATTTGATTAATTGACTGCGATGCATTTAAATGGCAGCCCGCCCAGCTGCGCACAGCTCGAAATAAACAGATAAATAATAGCAATGCGAATTAAAATAGAATGCGAATTCGAATTCGAATGCGAATTCAAATGCGAATGCGTGATTCGAATCCAAGCCAAATAATCCGATTGCCAATCGACGGACGGACATAAGAACACTGAATGCAAATGGCATTTAAATAAAGCTGGCATCAGTTTACGTTATTTGAAGTCATTAGTTAAATCACTCATACGCACAACACACACACACACAAACACAAACACACACACACACACTCACACACTTGTCCACATGAGTGGATAAGCTAAAGGTGTGGAAGGGGAAAAGTCATGCACAATCAGATGACTTCTGCTCTCTCTCTCTCTCTGTCTGTCTCTGAATATTTCAGGACACATTTTAGGCTACACTCAGAAAAAGTATTTAAATGAAACTTAATTTATTATTATTATTATTTATTTATTATTAATATTTATTGTTATTATTTATTTATTATGATTATTTATTTATTATTATTATTTATTTATTATTATTATTTATTTATTATTATTATTTATTTATTATTATTATTATTATATATATTTTTACAAAAATGTTGAAGAATTTATAAATTTATATAATTTAATTTGAAAAAACTTTAAATATTTTGTATAAAAATAAATGTTTGCATTATTCTCCGATTATTCTCTGAGTGTACGAGCTAAACGTAAGACATTGCATTTGAATACTCAAAATGATCGTTATATATATGTTTGCCTGTCTACCTGTCAAATACTAGAACATTTTCTGTGTGTGTGTTGTGTGTGTGGTCTGAACTTTGAATGTTTTGCAACATGTTGACACATTTCACTTGTGGCAAACCCCCCTCCCCCTTTCTAGTCAGACAGAGAGCCTGGGGCCACCTGACCTGACAGAGAATAACCATGGCAACAAATCATATTACTTTCAACTTTTTACTTTTTACTTTTAACTTTTCACTATGCACTCAACAGGCTATGAAATTGTACAAAATTAAATATCATTCTTCGTTTTATTTTGGTATATATTTTACTGCTTGTCGTCGTCGTCGTCGGACGTAAACAACTCGTCACACAGACCGAAAATAGAACCACGGGCAACAGCCAAATTCCGTATCCGTATCAACAACAAGCACGCAAAAGTGTTCGAATGTTGCCAAAAAAAAAAACACTCGAGCCACTCTCGCCTGGCATGTTTTTTGATTAACTTGCCACCTACCAGCTACCACCTACCACCTACCACCTTGCCACTTGCCACAATCCAGCAGAAGCAATGAGTTAATTGAATACCCATTTTACCTAGCTGCAACATTAATATTTCAATTAGCTGCATAATTGACTCATAGCTGACCACAATTATGCTGCACATACATCTGTCTTTGACTTCCCATTCCCAGGCTACTATGAATTATTCAACCTACTCTAATTAGTTATAGACTAATTATCCTCTCACACACACACACACACATACGATACATATGTTTGAGAGGTTTCCAGCTAAATTTAATTACAGACCACTTTCGCAATTTTATGCAATGGTAAATATATAAAAAAGAGTATAATAAAAAAGTATTCAATGCGGTTCAGGAAGAGCACTCTCGACTAGAGCCTTCTAACTTGTTATTACTGACATTAAATAGGTCTGCATTCATTCAGATACATAATACATAATCCAAATAAGTTGACTTAAATTTGAAAACAAATCGAATTGCATCTAATCAGTCTGATATCAAAGTTTTATTGACGTCATCGTCATCATATTGCCAACATCGATAAAAAGAGTTGACTTGATCTAATTTCGACTTTCAATAAATGCAAGAAAGGGGCAAAAAATCACACGTAAATGATGCCTAGACAGTTTGGCAGCTGTTGCCAAGTGTAATAGCTAACAAAAATGCGAAAGAAAAAAAAAAAAACTAAAGTCAACATTAGATTAGATTAATAATACATAATACACAAGTTTTATGACTGTTCATGCTTGGTCAATCAATCTTGATTAGCCATATCAGTGCTGTTGCCCAAATCGAACAAATTATTATTCCCCAACACACACGCTCAACTATCATCAACAAATTATATATGTATATTCCATTTTTGCATGGCAATTAATTAAATTTTCATTTTTATAAGCAAATTTTCACACCTTTTAGTTCTGATTGATAAACGAGACACTAAAATGGCTTAGAAGTGATGTAAACTGATAAGACAAACAATACTTTGCTATAAATACACATGCACATACATACACACATACGTCTATATATATATAAAAACATAGATTTTTTGATCCAAAACCAAGTGAAAACATTGCAGTCGGGCATAAGCGGTTGCGGCATACACTGTTATTAGTCCAAAAACAGCTGTCATTCTCACTTGATTTCTTTAACTATTTATAAATTTAAATTTAAAAAAATATTTAAATACAATTAGATAGTTTTATATAAAAAATAAATAATAAATCAATTAAATGAAATTCAGAATAAAATTGAATAATTAAATTGAACAAAATAAAAAATATTTAATTTCAAGTGTTTTTGATGAGGTCTTCAGCTAAACCCATATAGTTCCATTGCTAGTCCATATCCAATATTTTTTAAAACTGAATACAATTTTCAAATCGATTACACAATTGAGTATAAAAAAGAATTTAACCTTTTTATTAAACAAGAGTTTTTTGTGGACAGAAACAGCACACACAAATTTGTGAAAATTGGTAAAATTGTGCAATTGGCAACTGGGAGACTGGCTAAGAGGTTCTGACTCAAAGATTGTTGCTGTTGCTGCTACTGCTGCTGCTGTTGCAAGTTCAGTCAACTCAATTTGCGGCCATAGAAGTGACGGAACTTACATACAGACATACATATGTATATGCAACTAAGTAAATTACTGTTGCTGCTGCTGCTGCTGCTGCTGCTGTAGAAGCATTGTTGCTGTTTGCTGTCTTCTAAGGCACTGCAGCATTTTGAGGCACGTTGAGTGTGCTTGTTGTTGCACGTTGCACAACATTTAGGTTATTTTGTTTTCTTAAAAGATTTGCGGATGCCATTAACACACTTCAACTAAGTTGCACAAACACACACACACAAAAGCATTGCATTTTCAGGTCGAAACTTAGTTATTAGTTGAAAGCAATCAAAAATTGTGCGCAAAGTTCTGCAAATAATCAAAACTTTCGCAAGGTTAAAATGTGCATGTTTCCAGTTGATGTACTTTATTGTCTGCTCTTGCTGCTGACTGGGGCATTCAACAAATTAGCCTCACTCGAGTAGCGCTTAAAATTTATTGCAACATTCAATTAAATACACATATGAATATAGTTCAGGCACCACTTCAGGCAGTTAAGCACTCACACACACATAGAAACACACACACACACACCCACAGACACACACACACACGCGCAAAAAAACAGTTATGCGACCGACCACCATATCGGGTACTACGTGAGTTCCCTCTGGTGCCTGTTGGCATAGCAACAATTGATATCATAATTGGCATAAGCGGCTTCCACAGTTCCTTAGCCTTTTTTTTTATTGGTTTTGTGTACATTTTTTATTAGACCGCATTAAACGCAAAGTTAACTGTGAAATAAGAGAGTGCGAGCGAGCGAGCGAGAGAGAGAGACAAAGTTCTCAGTTTAAAAGTACATTTGTAGACTAGGAATATTCAAATGTTTATTTTTAATATATTGTTAAGCATTCCATTATATTTGAAGCCGCCACTTAACCGCTATATGAAAATTATTTATCTATTTATAATTTTCATAATTACAAATGCAAATTTTGAAAAATTGTGCTATTATGTTTTTCGTTCATAAAATTTAAATTTAAAGAGTTTTTTTCCACCACTGAAAAGTTCTGATTAAAAGGCTCCTTAAACTACATTAAAAGAGACACCTTGGAAAACATTTCCAGAGAGCGCTATACATATATACATTAGTAATAATGTATTTCATTTGATTGCCATTATTGTAATTTGTTTTTGTTATTAGTTTTAAATATTAAATGTAAGTGCATGTTGTTTTCTTTAAATCACAAAAATACTGTTTATCCAAGGGACATGCTCTAATCGAATTATGTTAGGCCCATAATACAACAGGGCGATTTGGGTCAACAAATTATTCGTGTGGAAAGCACAGCAAGTTAAAGGTCAACATAAACAACAAATGAGCTTAAAACACACAAAAAAACAAACAAACAAAAATAAGTTGAGGAAATAAATTTGAATGGCCCATATTGATAAAACGTGATCCCAATTTTAATGCTTTAAAAGATATTTAAGTACAAAAAACACATAATAGAATCACCCTGTGTTTACAGGGTGGCTGAAACAAACAATTGGCTCACAAGGTAAATGCGAACAACTATGCCTAATAAAATGAAGACAATTTACGCAGAAACAAATATGTATGCAAGTATATATGTATGTGTGTACATACATGCATACTCTCTCATACTTATGTAGTAGGCCGCCACAAACCACTCATATGCATATATGTATGTATGTATGTATGTTTGCATGTATCTTTACGCTCATAGAACACAATTTGTCTGTATGCCTCTGTGTTTATGCGAATGTACAGCAAAACAAGCTTCGAAGAGAGAGAAAACACATACAAAATGGCTGCTTAATTTAGATTTCCGTGTGGTAGGTCAAGTGGCAATTTTCTCAACGAATTTTTGGTGGTTTTTGTGACTTTTTTTTGTTTTTGGTGTGAGTGAAGTATTGTAAAATATTTGATTTCTTCTGGTTAAGAATTTAAAAAATTAACTACAAAATTAAGGAATTCGTTTCTTTTATTTGGGGGGGAATGACAGTTAAAGTTTCAGATATCAAATCCAGCAAAAATTCGAGTTTGATTCTAGAACAATTTTAATTTTTAGAGAATATGAAATGGTAAAGCGATTAGGGGCATAATGATCTGAAAAATAAATACATACACGACACTATGTCAAGAAGCTGTTCTTTTGTTCTTTTCCTTTTATTTTTCAAAAGTTAAAAGAAGTTTTGACAAGTAGTAAAAAAAAAAAATGAGCATGATGCATTGTGAAAATCACAACTTTTCACAATAATCATTCAAAGTATCTAAACTATCTTTCTAAATTATGCATTTTAAAAAGTAGCTTAGAAAGCATCAAATAAACCTTTGCATAATGCATCAAATAAACCTCTGTAATGCTTTTTTTTCGATTTTACAGTATTTTATTTTTTTCTTTAAGTTATTGTCTGTTGTTAATTAATCCAATAAAGGCAAGAATGAACAACTTACCCATAGGGGCGCTGACAACGAAATCGTTTAAATGTTCTGCTGTTCAGCTCTTTATCAATGGTTGTTGTTGTTGTTGCTGGTATTGTTGTTGGTATTGTTGTTGGTAATAGCAACTTCGGAAATCATTGGCGTAACAACAACACGGCACCTTTTTAGTTTCTTTTTCTTTTTTGTTCTTTTGAGATCGCTTTTGAATTTTTGTTGTTCTTTGCACGAGGCTGATAACGCGGCACGTTGATTCGCTCACACACACATAAGTGAAATGTATTTATGTGTATGTTACATAGTATACGTTTGTATTATATATATATATATATACGAATGTCTACGCTGCAGCTTTCGCTTTTTGGCTTTTTTACATCAAATTAATGATACCGTATAAAAATAGTAGTAAACGCTATAAAAGAGATTTTTTTTTATTAAAAATGGATCAAGTAAAACAAAATATATTCAAATTTGTTACATTTTACCATCTACACATTTTTTTTCGTATGAAAATGTTTTTACATTTTCGTCGTCTTTGCTGTTGTGTGCGTGTGTGTATGTAAACACATATATTTTCAGCTTTTTTGCTGTTGTTTTCATCTCAATTTTTGTTTTTAGAAAAGTTTTCCGTGTGTACGGAATGAAATACGATTTGTGTGTGTGTTTTTGTTTCTTAAGATTATAAATTTATCGCTTGATTTTGGTTGCCACACAGAGATGATTGTAATTCTGTTATGAAAGGTGTAAGATTGAAAATTCTATGTTTCTACATTTTGGGTGTAAAATTATTTTTGAATTGAATTCAAGAAGATAGTTTTGAAAATGTACCCAACTACTCTGAGCGATATTTTAAAATTATTGTACACTAAAAACAAGTGGAATTTGAGGATGAATTCATTTGGCGCGAAAAAAAATATATAGAAATTTCATAAGCGTAAATTTGAGCATATTGCCAACAAAAGACTAGGCACATATATGTATATGTACATCAATTTACATATACACACACACACACACATACACATACATATAAACACAATACTGCCGGTCATTTAATTTGCTATATGGCCGAACCAATTGTTGTTGTTGGTTTTCTTTTGCTTTTTCGAAGCTTCGACGATCAACAAATTCATAGTAATTTTCCATGCAATAACAATGATTTTGTTTTTCTGTTTTTCTTCTTTTTTTTGTACCCTATCTTGTGCGCTTGCTTTCGCTTTTTTATTATTCTGTTTTGTTTAATGTTGATATTATTATTACTTTTTGCTGTTTATCTTAAGCTACTTATTTACATTCTGTTAAATTAATTAAGTTGTCTAATTTACCAAGAATAAAACAATGAATAAAAACGCAACTTAAATATTTAAACGAAACAATTTAAAACCGTTTATCACTGTTGCTTTGCTCTCAGTTCTTGTTCTTGTTTTTCGTGACTTAAGTAAAAGCTGGGCTTTGGGGGCCTTAAACGGCTGTCGCTGAACGCGCCGCTAAATCGACGATAACCGAACGCGGCCACTGACAAAATAAAACTGAAATCAGCCCCAGCTGCTTGATGGCTGCCTGCCTGGCTGACTGCTTGCTTGCTTGGTTCGTAAACAGCAACACAACGAAAGCTAAACGAAATATGTTTGTTTATATGTGTGCACATGCACCCACACACACTTGCAGTAAGCTTATTACGTACAGCCGAACAAACGAGATAGCATACTATAGGCAAATGAGAGCAGAGCAGCAACAGGCAGTCGACAGTCGACAATCGGCAGTCGGCAGAAGCAGCAGCAATAACAACGACAAGGTACGCTTCTCTATAAAAAAAAAAACGTTTACTTCGGCAATCTGCTGCCGTCGTCGTTGTCCCATCTAGTTAGCTTGCATTAAAATGCACTCTACGTGCGCATACACACATACAATGTTATCAAATGCAGAGAATAATTTGTTGAGTAGCTGTAAAGTTATCTGCAATTTGCTATCATACATATTTTAATTTCAATTTTAGTTTCTAGTCTAGTTTGTTTACAGCTTTACAGTTAGCTAGGCAATTTGTAGCGCCACCAAAATCAGCTAAGCCTATTCCAAATCTTGCCGTTCTTTTGCTATTTTTATTACATCGCATATACATGTACAAATACAAATGTGTGTGCGTGCAGTGCATATGTGGAGTATAACAGCAACATCACCAGGAAGGTATTTGATAAAGGGGGAGGAGGAGGGTGGTATAACATTGACACGGCGCGACAAAAACAACGCCTGATATGATTGAACTCTTAAATGGTGCCGCTACCCGCACCCCTTCACCCGATTCAACTACTCTTCAACTATCACCATGTTCAGGCCTATGCATGCGTGTGTGTGTCTAACTGTATGCTAATGCATTTGTCGTATGTGTGTGTGTGTGTTGGTGAGTGCTTTGCAAAGTTCGCGTTCTCCGCGTCTGCTCAATTATCAACAGTTTGTTTGTTTGGCCGCTTTGTGTCTCGTCTCCTCCGTTGTGTATTGTGTATATACACAAAGCAAAGTGCCAAAGCAAATTCGCAAGCAGAAGCAAAAGCAAAAGTAATGGCAACAATTGCTGCTGCCGCTGCTGTTGCTCCCTACCATAACAATAGCAATAGCAGCAAGCAATAAAATAGCGAATAACGGACACGAACTTTGTTGTTGTTGTTGTTGATCTCTGCCCAGATCAAAAATTTTGTTTTTGTTGCTATTATTATTACATATGTATATGAATGTTGCACATACATATGATGTACAAATGTATATAAATATGCATTTAAACATATCTTTCCATTTGTATGTTAAGTAACATAACAATTAAGTAGTAGTTGCGTTTCTATAATTTTTTGGCATCTACCTTTCAAAACTTGAAGGAAAAATAAAATAAATTAAAAATATTTACACACATACATAGAAAAACACACGAGTACAAAGTTCTCTATGGAAACTATTAAAATGATTGTCAGCTTGAAGTAAACATTTATGTTATAAGTACATACACACACATATATATACATTTATATATATATATGTATATGTACATGTATATATGTACATGTGTATGTGTGCGTGTATGAACATCTGTACAGACTTTCATTGTACATTTTTTCTGTTGCTTGCTTGATTTTATTATCAGCTATTTTGATAGCAACATTCACGCAGGCATAACAAGCAAATATGTACATATGTGTGTGTATATATGTACAGATGTACATTTAAATGTGTCTATGCATGTATCTGTACATTGTCTGCATTGTGCTTATGTACATTGTGCATTGAACATTGTATTGATTAACAACTTTCGCACTCAATGCCTATATTTTAGTTATCTATGGAGAAGCCCCCCATTGTGTGTGTGTATGTGTGTGTGTCTGTCTGTTTGCACTGCGTACAGCGTTGTATTGGTTTGGTGGCAGTTGCCTCTGATAACAAATGACCGATTTAGTTCTATAGTTGTATGCACGCACACATATTCATACACACATACATGCATGTGCAGCAACTGTGAATATGATAACTAGCGTAGACTTTAACGACTCACGCATCCTAAGATGCCAACATATGTACACAATAAAATTCCGTTATCAACAAACCATTCACAGTAGTCATTTTTTATAGAAATTTGTATTACAAAATTCACAAAATGAATATATATTAATTTGTAATCACTGTATATGTACACATATACCGTTAAAAATCAAATGTCTATTAATTTCAGTTTAAATATTGTTTTCCAAATATATAACTTTTGGAATAGTTCCAAATACATAGATATGTACTTGTATGTACAATTTTAAGTAATAAAGAAAAAGGAAACGATTGAGACAAAAATACATTCATGTTTGTGACATATTGAAAATTAAATTCTCTTCTCTTAAATTCCTCGATGCATTTGCTGAAATCTGTCGGAGCCCCCCTCCAATGCATTCCTCTCGTGGCACGTTCCATTAAACTTCGCTCGACATCCACATGGTTGGATGGCCATGTCATCCACAATTCGCCCATTTCTGCTGCCCATCTCTGCCTCCAGGCGTAATTACGGTCATTTGAGCAGTTCACCTGAACATGGAAACTGTTTGCATGCCATTTGCCAACTTTTTTGTGAAGAACGTATATGTATATATACATATATATATTTACATACATACATTACAAAAAATAACTGCTACATCGAAAAAGTGAAAATCGGAAAAACATCCGCAGGTTTGACAATTAAACGCCAGCCGGGGGGTGAACACAGCAAAAGTTGCAAGAAACTTGTAACTTTTAAATGGACAGCATTTACGTGCATGCGTACACTCGAAAGAAAATAGCCCTTAATTTTAGTACATTGCCAAAAAATTAAGTGAATCGTCCTAAGAAATATAAAAAGTTGTTTTTTGTTTTTAGAAATCATTTCTAAATATTAATAAAGGCTTGCCCTAAATCGAAAACATTTCTAAAAAGTAGAAATGCAAACCATAATCATCATCAGAAAGAAAATACAAAAATTACAGCGTAATAAAACAAAGAATTTTCATATTAAACATTGAATTTCAGAAAATATTATTTTTTTTCGCCATTTTATAATTTACATTTTTGAAAAACCTACCCTGAAGTTAACAAATGGATATCCCGATTTTTAGAAACCGAAAATTTTTTGAAATTTACTTTCTGAATAATATAGCCCAAAAGTATATCGATTTACGTAAATTAATTTTCTGAGTGTATAGTGAGTACAGAGGCATAGAGCCACAGTTTGCCCTTCGCACCAAATACGTCCCGCAAGAGATTGGTTGGTTGGATCAACGCATTTCTTTTCCATTTTGCACGCCCAATTGACGCAAAAGTAACAGGGTCTATATAAATTGGCCGCAATTCGATTAGGATCATTTCCCGTGCAAAATAGATACACCAAAATGGCATTTTCATTCAAAATGTGGTCCATAAAATAAGAGCATTCAAACTCTCAACAATTTGTATTCTTGCCTAGCGATTGCTCGATAGTATGCAATATTTTGTACATTTTCATATGTTATCGATTAGCGCCACCTACATAGGTTTGATAACTCGTTATCGCAAGTTCGTTTTATCAGCTGTTTTTCTTGACCCAGTTTTAGCTCTTCTCGTGATATGAACAAAAATAAGTCTTTGACAATGGTAAGAATCAGCTGATCGCTATTAGTTCGTTAGTAAATAATAAAGAACAGCTGCTTTTTAACTTTATAAGCGGGATTTTGTTAAGTTCATCGCCATTCGTAGTTTTTCGTTACACTCACAAAACTGAATGCTGAGTAATGCTATATTTCAATACAAATTAGGGCGCGCTGTTAATAACAGTTGAGGAACTGTTGATGTTTTTGGGGTGACCATAGCTTTGCATGTTATGGCGATTGTGAGTGTGCTTATAATTTAACCGCAAAAATATTTATTAACACATAAATAAATGGCACCTCCGCGAGCCAATAATCGGCCTGCAGCAAGGCGCAAAAAGGACAATCTGCTGCTGATGCTACGAGAGAAATATGCCAATTGGAATTATGTCAAATATCTGATATTCGAGCCGGCTGCGTTGCCAATTGTGTCGGTGCTGATTGTTTTGGCCGAGGCGCTTATCAACGTGTTTGTCATCCGACGAGTGCCTTACACAGAAATCGACTGGGTTGCCTACATGCAGGTGAGCAACCCGACAGAAAAAGGCCATCCCTTGTAAAAAATGAAAACAATTAACGCTTTCAACTTGCAGGAATGCGAAGGCTTTTTGAATGGCACAACAAATTATGCGTTGCTGAAAGGTAAGAAGTTGTTTTTGTTGCCGCCGCCGCCTGCTTGCAGTTTATTTTGGGAAACTAGGCGGCAGCCAGAGAGGCCAAACTTTTTAAATATCTGTCACATTATATTGAGCATGTGCTGAAGTACAAAGAGCTAACTGTAAATTTTGGTTACCAAAATTATGGCTTGTAAATTCAGCCAAAGAGGCCAGACTTTTTTAATATCTGTCACATTGCAAGCATAAAGAGTTAACTGTAAATTTTGGTGTATTTTTGCTATTTGCTTTTTACACTACAGCATTAGTGACCAAAATGTTGGCATGTAACAGGCTTAAATTAAAACACATTTGTATCTCTCAAAACAAAGAAAACAAAAAAACCACATCCACTCCAACTTAGTTGAACATGGACTTAAGTTTGTTCAAGAAGCCTCCGCCTTCACTTTGGCTGTCGCCTCGTCTGCTTTGCTGTTCGCCGCCGCGTGTTTTTGACTTTTCACTTTGCTTGTCTTTCGCTGCTGCTTCTGCTGCTTCTGCTGTTGTCCCTCGATCACTGTTTTCCTTTGCTTGCTTTCCTGCTTCACTGGCACCTGCGCTGCAAAGCATACGAAAGAGAGAAAGGGGGAAGAAGAAGAGATAAAGATGCAGATTGATTAAACGAGTTCAAGATTTGAAGAATGACTTATATTAAGAAAAATGAGAAATTTACTTAATTTCAGTAATTACAAATATAGAACGACAAGGGGGCTACAATAAATAATGTATTTACGTTGCTTTCTTACTGCCATCTTTTCGGTGCGCCATTCCATGAATCTGACCCGGCGTATCCTGCTCCAGTTCCGCATACGCCACAAGCAGGGCCCGCTGCTGTTCGGTCAGCTTTTTGGGCACATCGATTTTGATGTGCACATAGTGATCGCCATGGCCATGGGCATTCACCCGCTTCAGTCCCTTGCCACGCAACGCAATTTGCCGGTGCGATGAGGTGCCCGGCTCAATATTCAGCCACTGATCCTCGTAGACGCCCTGTACACGCACCGTGCCACCCAGCACTGCCTGGGCGAGGGAGATGGGTGCCTCTGTGTGCACATCGGCACCATCACGTCGGAAATAATCACTGCGCTCCACACGGAACGTGACAAACAATTCCTTGTCACCGACCTGCATGCGCACCGTTTGTCCATTCTCTATGCCGGCGGGCACGGGTACGGTCACCTTGCGTCGCTGCACTGTTCGTCCCTTGCCCTCGCACTCGGAACATGGGTATTTGATATATTGTCGGGTGCCTTGGCAATAGCGGCACGTGGAGCGCATCACAAATGGACCCGTCGATATCGTTTCGAAGCCGGTGCCATTGCAATATTGACAACGACCGGGTTTGGTGCCCGGTTCACATTTGGAGCCGGCACATTTGGGACACTGATCGACAACGTTGATGTTGACGTCCTTGTTAATGCCACGCGCCGCCTGAGCAAAGCTCAGATCCATGAGTAGCTCTTGGGCTTGGCCAAAACCAAATTTGGAATCGGCAAAATCATCGAAATTATTGCTGCGAAAATTGGCCTCGCCAAAGATTTTGCGGAAAAGTTCCTCCGGATCGATGGTGGAGCGAAATTGCCAGTTCTGTGAGAAGCCCTCCGGCCCAAAAGGGCCTCCACCAAATCCACCGCTAGCGCCACCCTGTCGATGCATATTTTCCGCAGTCTGTCCATAGGTGTCGTATTCGCGTCGCTTCTGCTCGTCGCTCAGCACTTCATAAGCCTCGCTCACATCTTGGAACTTTTTGCTTGCATCCGGATCATCTTTATTGGTGTCGGGATGGTATTTCTTGGCCAGATCGTAGTAGGCTTTTTTAATGTCCTTGCCGTTGGCATTCTTGGCCACGCCCAGCGTCGCATAATAGTCCTTTGCCTGCAGGCGACTCGTAGTGTATATGTTGCGTTCTTGTCGCTGTTGTTGCCAGGCGGCGGTGACGGCGGCGGTGGCGGCGATGACCGCCGTCTGATTCGGTTTCGAGGAATTTTTCGCAGTCAGCAGCGCTGTGCTTAATTGAATGGCGTTGTATTGTCGGATGCAGCAGCTTCTTAGCGGCAGCTGGCGCAAAACACATAAATTTTTATACGAAATCATTTTGTCCATTAACTTTTTAACTCGATTAATCTGCTCTCTATTTGGCTGGCAGCTCTAACAACATGCCGTAATAACCTCCATGCTGCTTACAATACAATAATGTTCTCTCGTTCTTGCTTTTTTCTTTTTGTTCTCTCACTTTGACACTTTGACATTCACAGGGTGGCAGCTACGCAGTTCGCACACAAACCAGCTCTGTTTGTTCATTTACAACTAATTCCGGTCTGAGTGATTTGCGCGCTAGCTCAAATTATATATGAATGTTATTTTTGTGCACGCAAAATGGGCTCCAGCTAGATTTTTGTATTCCCACTTTGTGATTTTGACAGTCAAAGGGTTGCAGGTTGCTCAAATTAAGTTTGATTGTTCATTTGCAACCAGTTCAGGACTGAGTATTTAAATATTTTTTTTCTACTTTAACTTTGACAGTCACAGTGTGTCAATTAAACAGTTCGGGCAGAAACTAGCATTGCTTGTTCATTACAAACTGGTTCCGAACTGAGTGATTTGCGCCACAAATAAATTAATATTTGAATATGATTATACGTCTTTATAATCTCTTGCAGGTGACACGGGTCCGTTGGTTTATCCGGCCGCATTTGTTTACATTTACTCGGCCCTCTATTTTATAACATCGTACGGCAGCAATGTGCGTCTCGCCCAATATATATTCGCCGGCATTTATCTGCTGCAAATGTGCCTTGTTTTACGGCTCTATGCGAAGAGCCGTAAAGTGCCGCCTTATGTCCTGGTGCTGAGTGCCTTTACCTCCTACCGCATCCATTCGATCTACGTGCTCCGTCTCTTCAATGATCCGGTGGCCATTCTCCTGCTCTATGCGGCTCTAAATCTATTCATGGATCGTCGTTGGACTTGGGGTAGCATCTGCTTCAGTTTAGCGGTCGGCGTCAAAATGAATATTCTGCTCTTTGCACCCGCCTTGCTGCTGTTCTATTTGGCCAATTTGGGCTGGGTCAAAACACTGCTCCAGCTCAGTCTATGCGCTGGGATACAACTGCTGTTGGGTGCTCCTTTTCTCCTTACGCATCCGCTGGAATATCTACGCGGCAGCTTCGATTTGGGTCGCATCTTTGAGCACAAATGGACGGTCAACTATCGATTCCTGAGCCGAGAGTTCTTCGAGCGACGCGACTTTCATATATGCCTGCTCGGAGTACATATGGTGCTGCTGCTCTGCCTTGCCCGGCCCACGTGGACGTTCTTCAGGAGTTATGTGCGATTGCGTCTGGTGCAGCAACAATTGCTGCCGCAACTGGAGCGCAAGAATCGAGAGCTACTCCAAAACCAATGCCAAAGCAAAAGCAAAGCCAAGTCCAAGAAATCGTTGGATGATTCGAATCAGCAGCTAAGCAGCGAGCAAAAATCCTTTCTCAAGGCATACGAGAAGGGACTGCAGCAGTCCACGGGCCGCAAGGGAGCAACAAATGCTGTCGATGCACAACCAGAACGCAGCTATGGCATCCACTTCGAGCAGTGCACCCAGCTGGCGCTGTTGCCCTTCTTCGTGTGCAACTTCATTGGCATTGCTTGCGCCCGTTCGTTGCATTATCAGTTTTATGTTTGGTATTTTCATACACTGCCGTATTTGGTTTGGTCTACGCCGTATTCGCTGGGTGTCCGTTTTCTCATCCTGGGCATCGTTGAGTACTGCTGGAACACCTATCCCAGCACTCAAGTCTCGAGCCTTGCGCTCCACTTGTGCCACCTGGTGTTGCTCGTGGGCGTGGCAAGGCAAATTTTGCACACGTTGCGCTTGAATGCCACAGTGCGGCAACAACAGTCGCAGTTGCAAAATGGACAACCAAAACTATTGACCAAAAAACAGCAATAAACAATTGACCAACTTTTGTGTACAATTTTTAATAATAAAAAAAAAACAGTTATTTGAGAAACAAAACCAAAATTTGATTTATTTATAATGTATTATTAATAATATTAATATTTGTGGCTCCTTTCAAGTTGAATTCATTTCACATCGAGCAACAACAATTATTCAGTACAGTTACTTTCTTAAAAGCCGTCTTTTTTTTAGTCAATTTACAATATTAATATTAGTCAGTTATTTTTGCATAAATAAAATAATTAAGAAGCGCAAACATAGCATCAAAATTCTCCATTTCATCAAAAACAAATTCAGTTTTTATTGTCAATATATTGACCCAGCCAAAAGTGAATGCATGTCAGTTGATCTTGCAGATGTACATATATATATATATATATATACTATTGGTAGCAGATTTTACAGCTATATAGATATATATTCTATTAGTAGCAGATCTTATAGATATATGTACTCTATTTAACATATTTAGTCCCATTTGTTGGCTACTGTACAAAAAATAGCTGATTACCTTAAGACTACATACAATTAATATGTCCAGTTAAAACTAGTTATGGGTTGGGATTTGGGATGGAGTTGGGCAGAGCATCAGCTGGCCAAAGGATCATCATCAGTAGACCAATTACATCATCAGCAGCTGGCCAAAGGATGAGCAACAGTTGGAAAGTTAAAGGATGATCATCAGCAGAGGCCAGTTGGATGAACATAAGCAGGCGCCACTTGGATGATCAGCAGCAGACCAGTTGGATGATCATTAGCAGGCACAAGGATAAACAGAGGGCTCAGTCAATCGCTTCCCACGACTGCTGCCACAGTTGGCGTTGCTGCTGTCGATGATGATGCTATTGCTGATGGTGGCGGCGACATGGGTGGCGGCGACATGGCTGGCAACTCCAAATCCGCAGAGATAAGCAGACTTTGCGCCGCTTCTACAAGACCATCGCTGTTGCTGTTGTTGCTGCCACTAGTCCGTTGCACGCTAAAGAAACGCAGCAACGTTGTCTCACTGTTCCGCCGACTGGAGGTGGGCGTGCGCAGATGAGCTGCCCCCGAATCGTTGTGTGAGATGCGACGTCGCGGACTGGCCTGCAGCCGGGGACTGCACTCCGAGTTGCGCAGACTCTGCAGACGTGGCGAGGCGAGCACATCCCCAGTTGATGCCGCTGTGACCTCCTCGCTACCCATTTTGTCCGCGAGGGTGACAATCGCTCGACTGCCCGAGCTGAGCTTCTGTTTGCGTATTTTTGTCAGCCAATCGACTTTCTCTTTGGCTTTCCGCTTGGGCGACATGATGCCCAAGTGCGGCGCCTCGCCATCGAGCACATAATTGGGCAGATTGGAGGTGGGCGAGTAGATTAAGGCGGACAGCGATGACGAACTGGCTGCTGCCGTTTCAGCCTCAGCTGCTGCTGTTGCCGCCGCTTGCGCAGATGTTGTCGGTGGCGAGGTGTAGGCGGGCGGAATGTGATGATGATTCAAGTGCTGCTCGCTGAGTGGTGATGGCTGTAGCAGCTTGCAACATGCGGGCAGTACTGGCGACACTGTGTCCTCTGCACTGTTCTCCTGATTGGCGACCATTGGGTGCTCCTCCTCGCCAATGGCGGGCAATGCCAGCTGCTGACTGCTGCTGCTACTGCTGCAAGTGGGTCCAAACAGCCGACGACCTCGCGACTCGAGTGGCTTGCTGCGCTTTAGTTGTGGCTGCTCCACATTCGCATCGCTGTTCGCCGCGCCCAACATCTCGAGGAAGGAGCGCTTTGCGCTCACCTTTTCCACGGAGCTGGGTGTGCGCTCGTTCTGCTCCATAAGACGCTTGAGGGAGCGAGGCGTCGACTCCAAGTATCGCAGATTGTATTTGTGTTGGGTGGCCGCTTTGGGCTGACGATCAAATTGACGCACATAGCTCGCCTGGCCGCGATATTGTTCGGCAATCTCTGCCGCTGTTAGTGACTCCGGCGTCGGTCCAATGCGCCAGATTTTGTGGCGTGCATCGTCGCTGCACGTTACTATAGGACGATCGTGTGTGCTGCCCCAGGCAACGCAAGTCACCTCGACAGTGTGGCCGGCCAGGGCGACGAGTGGCTCCGCCGCATGCTCCAGATTCCAGATATAGGCACGCTCATCACTGCTGCCACTCAGCAAATACTTGCCGTCCGGACTCAGGCAGCTCTTAATGTAGAACGTCGAGTTGAGCAGTCCCTTGTAGCTGGCCAGTGGTTTGGGTGCGTAGGAGACGAGATTGTAGCAATAAATGGTGTTGTCCATGCAATTAGCAAACAAACGTGTCCCTGCTGCATCCACAATTAGATTGGTGAAGCCTTTAAATGTGGAATGGCCTGCATAGGGTAAACTGTGTCGCGGCAGTGGTTCTTTCTTATAAGCAGTATAATTACGCCGGAGGTCCCAGACTTTAATAACGCCATCGCCGGCACCGCAGGAGATGAGCGTATCGTTGTCCTGGAATGCCAATCCTGTGATGCTACTCGAAGTATTGTTGGCATGGCACATCCTGGGCGTCCGAGTGCGTTGTTTGCGTTGCGATTGCGGTGTACCCGGTCCGCCTGTGTGTCCACTGTATATGCAATTGTCCACTCGAGACGTCAAATTTATATTGAGATTTGCGCGTATATCCCAAATGAGAATGGCACCATCACGTCCGCCCGTTGCAAACACAGCCGGATCTGTGCGCCTAAAAGCGGCAGTCTTCACGGAGCGTGTGTGACCCAAATAGGAGTTGAGTCCGCGTATTCCAGAGCCGGCAACTTCCCACAAGCGAGCCGTATGATCGCCTGAGGCGGACACAAAACGCATTTGTCCCGGCGCCCATTCCAGGTCGAAGACAGCATTGAAATGACATTGTGGCCCAACCAGCGGTAGTTCCTCGGGCTCTCGATTGCGCAAAGCCGTATCCTGCAGCGCAATCTTGCCATCCTCATTGGCAATGGCCAGAATGTGTCTGTAGCCATCACAATTGGCGAATTTGGCTGAAAATATTGGCGGTTCCGGATTGAAGTCGGGACTAAAACTTGCTGGTTCAATGCCACGCCAACTGTCCTCTCTGGACACACACAGGCGACTCAGGGCAAAGTCGTAGCTGAGCTCATTGGCTACGGGGAGCGAGGCAAGAATATAAAAAATAAAAATAAAGAGAAAAGAAAAACAAAATTAGTGCTAAATGCAAATGCGTTGTTTACGTTCTAGTTTCTCTTGCGTCAATTTCGCAAACGCAGCAATTTTAGTTTTGTGGTCTGCAATTGCAATTTCAACACATATTGAATGAGTTTTATTATTATTATTCGCTTGCAACTTACAATTTTTGGCGCTCGAATTAGCCGCGAAAGGAGCAAATGCGCGCTCTAAAAATGCATTTCGAGCGCCAAAATTCCACGCATTGCCCGCGCAACGATTCATCTTTCTTTTTTTTTGCTTACCAAGTCCATGTTCTCGGCAACGTAATTTGTTGTATATGTTCATTGTCATACACAATACAGGCTGGCTTAGCCTGCACTTTCCGATGTGATTTTAACTAGTTTATTTGGTATATAAGCTATTTTTTAACTATGCGCGCATTTAACACATACTGTCTCTCCTAGCGACGCAGTCCCTACTTTGTCGTTAATCTATTCGATAAACGCACAACACTGTCTGCTTGTTATCGGTGTTGCTTTATCGACATCAAGAGAGTTAGCATTTTACAGCACTGCGTTAACAGCGGCACTCTTATTTCGTATTTTTTTTTTTTCAAATTCTAGTTCTAATTCTAAATTCAAATTAGTAATGTACTTTTAAAAAAATTCACGATTTTGAAAATTAACATCTAACTGACCTTTAAAATATCGGAAAGGCTGACGAACGTCGATGCAGTCATTTTGCTACGTTTTTTTACATTTGTGCTCCCTAGCGGTTGTTAACAGTGTCATTGCTGAACCATAATAAACACAGCTGATGTTAACGTTAACATATAATTGTATATTAAAGAAATTTGCTCGATTTACACATATTCTAAATAATAATAAGCAATAAAAACAGCGAAATATTTCAAAAGAAACTATTATCATATGAGAAATATTTATTTTATTTATATTATAATATTTTTTTTTATTTTTCGTACTTAACTTAGTTATCGATACATTAGCGCCGATTTGTTTCACGCATAGATGCGTTGATAGTAGCAAAAAGTATCGGTCTGCACACATCTCAAGCTGATGAGTAGTTTCATTTGTTTATACTCGAAAAGTAGTTATTCGGACATCGGTGACATCGGTGTTCGTTCGCTCTCAGAAAGTGAAAGTTGATAGAACAAATTATGTAAAAGCACGCGATTACAGTATTCAAATGTACATATCAGTGAGTGTGAGTGTGCTCGTGCTTATCAAAGTTCTCTCAGCCTGCGCCGGCAAAGTGCTGCCAGCTCCACCCCACCGCAAACAGTACAAATAACTACAGCATCAGGAGCAGAGGGCAACAGCAACAACAACAAAAGCGGCGTCGTCGTCGTGGTCTTTGAGCGATGCACAAGCACTTTAGATTAAAAATAGTGGGCACCATCTAAAGTCGCGTCTGTCAATGAACAATCGACTGCAATCACTTGCATTCAACAATATTCGCAACAGAGCAGACTAAAGGAAGAGATTGTCTATACATTAAGCACTCACCTTGTACATTTTGCGTTTGCTTCTGCTTCGGATTCAGCTGTGCGCCATAAAATCAGCCCACGAAGGTGAAGGCGGCGCACATATGGACATGCAAACACACTCACTTCCAGCACTTTTCGCACATAACTGAGAGCAATGTCTTATTTATATATAGTGATGTAATTGATAAGCTTATCATTGATTGATTACATAATCTTATTGCTTATTAAAATTAGTGGCTTTTGAAAATTTATTAGCAATAACGCGTATGCCGACTGCTTGCACTCACTGTTCAGGCACACGTGTGGTGTACGAGAATCAGGCACAATAGAGCAGAAGAGCAATCGCCATTTGACTGAATATACTTGTTTATCCGGATATCAATGAATACTTTGCATTTACATTTTTATATATGTATGCATGCAATAGGAACTTTTTATGTGATTGCCCAAATCAAATGTATATATTTACTATGTATTTATGTGTACAGAATGATAAGCAGTAATTAATTAAAAACTGTTTATTTTTGTATTTTTGATTTGAATAGATGTTGACAACGTGCTAACTAACTATAAATATCAACAATGTGAAGAAGCCGCCAGACAACACAATTAAATAGTTTATAAATTGAACAAAAATTCAAAATTGTAATGCAAAACAAAAAGAAAACTTAAACACGCAAATGGCTAAATTTTAAAATGGTTTCAATACATCGGTTGATGAATTATTTCTGTTGATATAACATTATTGGTAGCAGAGAAACGGCCATCAGACTGGAGGCCTCACTAACTCTAAAGCGCATTTTTGCCCGCAAAATTGCCTATAAAGCGAAAACAAAATCTCCTCTAGCAGCCATGCGAACTAAACACTTAATACTGATACTAATCGGAGTGATAATCGCAACGATCGTTTTTATTGCATTCGGGCCAGCTGGGGAGCCAAACGACTCCTTCAAGCATATTGTGGTGCAGACGCATCAACAGCTCAAAGAGTTTCAGGTGAGTAATACATATATCTCTCTCTCTCTCTGTCTCTGTTTCTCACTCATTTAAGTCATGTTGTTATCTATTTGCCGAAGGCTTAACCATAGATATTTATTTATTTATTTACTTGTACCTAAACATTTTTGTGGGGGCGAAACTATTTTTCCGTTTTCAGTTCGATTTTAATTTTTTTTTTTTTTGGTGTGTTGTGATAAAGTCGACGTCATTACATGCTGAGAGTCTGTCGACTCAAAAATAGGGGAAAAGCCAAAAACCCGTACAATGGGACTGTTTTTGTTGTTCAACGATAAACATAATGTATTTGGTTTTGTATTGAGTAGTTTTAAAAATGTAGTTAGATTTTTTTTTCGGTGCATTAGTCATAAACACAGATTGTACATTATATTAGTAGTTGTAGCCTTCTTTTTTTGGCAAAGTGCTTGGCAGCTGTCAAAAGTCAGATGAAATGTCCTTGAACTGTTTGTAATATCGCCTATATTTATACAAGAATAATAATAATACCCTATATTTGGTTGGTTCACAAGGCCCTCAAAAAATAATCTTTTTTTGAACTGTGGACCGCATGTCAATGGGACAAGCATTTGTGCTTGCTTGCCACTCATATTCAATGGAGGCTTTTAGCCAAATTGAAAAACGTCTTCGACTCTAAAATAACCGGGTAGTCAGACTGTCTGCTGCGAACCAGCAGACAACAAGTAAATGAGCCAAAAGATAATATCAATTGGGTGGCTAGTAGCTCATGCCAGCATTCCATCATCATTTGCCATTCCACTCCAGTTCCGGCCATTAAGTGGGGAAGTAGGAAAACCTTTAACTTTAGCAGCCGTTTATTGTTTACATGCAAATAATGCCATATAAAACTTTCTTTGTGCCACCTCCGCAGAAACACACATGTAAACCACAAATGCTATGTATTTATATATATATATTTTATATATGTGTGTGTGTATGCATGTACTTACTTTATGATTAAGTTAGCGACCTCCCTTGACTCGAGCTGTGTTTGCTTTCATTTTATGTGGCCGAGAACGTTTATTGTGTACTTTAATTAGATTGCGGCAGCCACTTTCCGGTCCTAATGTGTGCATATATTGAGTTTCATGTTCTCACTTTGGTTTTGGCTTCAAGCAACTTTGTAGCCTCAATTCGGTTTTTAATTACCACCTCATGAGAAATTTAACTGAAATTGGAGATTAGCGCTGTCTTGGATGGAGAGCAACATATTAGCTATCTACTTTCAGTTCATAAATAGAAATCGAGTCTTATCACAGATAATGAGTATTCAAACTGACCGAATGATTGATTTGATTTAAATACTGTCCCAATAATCGAAGAGAGCCCATAAATAAAAAATGCAATAATAATGACTGAGAATGTCTGGTATAAGCAGAACGTTAGCTTTTTTTTTTTTGGCAGCGTTGTTTGTTCAATATATATATGTATGTATATCAGGTATGTGAAAACGCTTAAATTTTAATACATGTGACTTTTTTTCTCCGACAGCTGATAAACTTGTTCTCACAAACAAAAACATAATAAAAAATGACAACAGACAAGTGACTACAGAAAGCTTATTGTGTTTTCCACCATCAACAAAAACTGGTTTCGCCTCAAGTACTTGGCTGCTAGTCGTGCCTAGGTCGTGTTACAGTTACAGTTACACATGATTTCATCACATACATATTATAAATCATAAAATAATATTTAATACAACGTAGATGCCTGCCCCATTGACAATCGAAGCAAGACGTTTTTCGAATTGTTGACAAAAGCTATCAGCTTGCAATATTGTCAAGTGGCCACAAGCTACTCAAACGCATTCAGCACGATCGTATAACATGTGTTTTATTAGATATGTTTGTACGTCATAAAATGCATTGCACTGACTGACGTCAAGGGTTTTAAAGCCGCCTTCTTTCTGATATATGTAAACATTTGTATATGTATGTGAATTCTCACATATATCAAATGAACGTTGCCTTCCAATATTCTTAGAGTTGTGAGTCCAAATGACAAGTACTTTTGTTGTTTGACGCATGACTCAGGTTTAATACCATATACAAATAAATAAATAAACAAAATAGCTGTAAATAGATAACAAAGCATAAGTGCTCGCCGCCTGGATTTCCAAATAATACACTTTTTTCCACTGCTTATCAAGCTTGAGTGCTATAGTTTTTAGTTATAAACATCCATTCATAAAATTTGGGTTATTTGCATTATATAATTGAAAGATATAGAATTTTTTATTTTTAATGTTGGATACCGTTATCCGTTATCTCTACTTTTGTCTGCCCACACAGGCATAATGAAGAAACTGCGCAATAGAATTGTGAACATTTTGTTTCTGCTTTGCAGCAATTTGAATATGGTTCATTTTCTTTTTTCTTTTTGTATATTTAAGTGTTGCCATCGTCTAACATTGTCTAAGCGCAAAACATGTCAGACAGACAAGCAAACTGACCCCTGAACCGTTGACATCAATTAATTGGATGGTTCGCTGTGACATGAGACTCCGGCTACTTTAGTTAGCATGCAGTTCTTCGTTCCTGTCACGCTCGATATTCTTTAATAATTTAATATAATATGTGTGTGTCTGTGTGTGTGTATTGGATGATGACCTAGAGGAACAACCCGATGGCCTCCTCCTGCTAGCTGCTACCTACAGATTACACATTACACATACACAGTCTATTAAACCTCAAAAGCCACAAGGCAGCAATGTTGCAGCTGGCTGTCAAAAATGTTGGTGCCATTTTGGTACCATTGGCATATATGGCAACCCTTGCACATTGCCGAAGTGGCGCCTTGGTACACAAAAGTGCAATCCTCGTCTGCTTTTTGTAACCTCAAAAATTAAGTGCCTTAAAATGTTAATAGATGTCGCTCTTTTTTACAATGCGCTAACGATTGCTAACATTAAAATGAAATGCCTTAAAATATCAATAGATGTCGCAAAAAGAACGCAATTCTCCGATTTACCATGCGCTGATTGCTAAAGTGCACTAAAATGTTAATAGACGTCACAAAAAGCTTTGATATCCGAATTAAATATATATACATATGTATATAGCACAGTTTGCACTTGTGTACCATTTGCAATAAACCAAAAAAACACCAGCAAAAATGATGGCTCCTAGTTAAATATTCAAATGGTGATCGTAATAAGGATTGCTGCATTTTTTATATGTGTATTATTGAAGCTAGAATTTATTTGTGGTTGTGTGTTTGTTCGCGTGTAATGAAGCTTTTTCTACGCTGCTGCGCCGAAGCCCCCTCACACCCCCTGTGAGGAGGCGCCATTAGCCACATGCGACAATTTTGTGCCACGCGCGCACAAACCGAATTCCACATTGTAATTGTTGCTCACGTGCAGCGCAGGATGGTAGAAAAGCAAGAAGAAGAATAGCACCATAATGCCCCGACTTGCAGGCGCTGCGTGCTGGTCGGGTCTGGCCTAAAATGTCCTTGGCTGCCCTGCCCCCTGACCTAGCATTGCTCAGCTACTCATGCACAGCAAGAGAAATTCTTTCGAAATGCTAAACAACTTCTATAATATAAATATGGTAAACATGTATGTAAATTTTATCGAGAATCAAGAATTTATTCGTCAATTGAATTGGAGGCGAGAAACTTTCTTTCAGTACTTGACACCATTGACAAATTCTTGATAGCTAATTTTGCCATCGCCGTCGGTATCGATTTCGTTCATCATATCAGTGAACTCCTCATCGGAGCACCTTTCGCCCAGATTGAACATAACATTGCGCATATCGGCGGGTGTTATGAAACCGTCCTCGTCGCGATCAAATAGTTTAAAGATCGCAATTAGATTCTCATCCTTACACATACCCTCAAAGCGCTTACCAATCATCTGTTCGAATTCCAGCAAATTAATCACACCATCATCATCCGTGTCGATTTCATCGAACAGAACGTACAATTCCGCCTCGGTGAGGGAATGACCCAGTGATCGCATCGCAATCCCCATCTTCTTGGCAGAGATTTCGCCGCTGTCATCTGGATCGACCGCTTTGAAAGCATCGCGTGTTTCTTTCATTTGATCCTTGCTCATTACAAATGTTTCTGCCTCCATTTTGTTCAGTCTGGAAATCAAATTTGAAATATATATAGTATTTTTCTGTCAACTGAATGTTTAATTTTGTTGAGATATATATGCTTTATTATAGTATAGCTAAAGTATAGCTGAAAGCCAACATTGATTTAAATAAATGTAAATAGAAACTAAAATTCCCTGCCCACACCCTGCCGCACCAGGCAGGCCTGTTTTGTTTTTTTGGGGGCACCCACAATCTGTTACAGATGGCAAACTCTTTAGTGGCATGTGGCGCGCCCATCGGAGCCGTTAGTTTGAGGTCAACACCAAATAGCACGAAAAATATTCCATTGTTAACATAATTTGACTGTTGGGGTCTCCATTGGGAGTAAAACACCTTCTCTCTCTGTGTGTTTGCCTAATCAGAATTAAATTTGTTTACTTGGCGGGAATCGAAGGTTGAAAATTAAATGGGTAAACCGGAATACATATAGTTTTTGCCGGTGATAATGGTGTGTCTATCAAGCCCATTATATAGAGATTAAAAATTATTTAGCGTGAGTCTTCAACTGAACTAAGTTAAGTACGATTTGCGGAGTATCCCTGATAGGAATAGTTTTTTTTTTCAATATATATATATTCTAAATAAGGTTGGGTTGTCCTCTTGAAGACTTTCAACAAAAGGAGCGCCCTTTCAATAATATTTGTACGCAATGCTGTGGGCAACATTTGCGTGTCTTCTCCTGGTCAATTTGGTTATTAGGCCGTGTCGAAACTAAAATGTATTGATTTTGACTCACCTATTGATTAACCAAATATATATCTCAAAACAGAGCACTGAGCTTGTCACGCAACTTTGTCAAACAGTTGACTTGTACTATACATGCAAATATATTTATATATTTATGTATTTCAATTGTTTGCACTTTCATTACCCGAACTACAATTGATTGATTGATTGATTGATTGATTTGTTTTTGGTACTTGCAGGAGAATTTGCGGGTGGGCTTGGAACGCAAAAAACTTGATCTCGAGCCGAAATACTTTAAATTGCTGGGCTTCGCATCGCCGCTGAACACAAAGGACAACGATGATGCCGCCTCCCATCAGCCAGTGCAGCAGCAGCAGCACCAGGAGACAGACACGCCGGTCACGGCAAGGCGGGCGGCACAGGAGCTCCAGCAGCTGCACAGGCGTGACGGCACCAGGCAAATGGCAGCGATAGAATCAAATCTAGTCCAGGAACTGGATGTGCAGGAGCAACACCTACAGCAGCAGCAGAAGAGTCAACGGAAACGTATAACGACACCGTACAATGGCACCAAGGCCAACTTCACCATAGTCACGTATGTACAGCAGGAGCGACAAGTGGCATCGGCCATATTGTTGGCACAAAACATTGCCGCCAAACTGCCCAGCGAATATCTGCTCATCTATGATCTAGGCGTGTCCGAGGAACAATTGCGCACATTGACCGCCTACTGTAACAGCAGTCGATGCACCGTCATCACCTATGATCTATCCGAGTTTCCCTCATCCGTCAACGATCAGCGGACGCACGCATATCGACCCATTGTGATAAAGGATGCCTTGATGCGGGCCAAATCGGTGCTGTTTGTCGAGAACTATATGCGTATCCGTGGCGGCTATCGAGAGCTGCACGAGCTACAGAGTCGCGTCATGGTTGCCGGCGTGCTCGGCTGGAATACACCGACAGCCGTCTCATCGCGCACCCATCCAAAGATGTTTGACTATTTCGAATCGAACGCTGAGGATTTTATATTCCTACGCATGGTCGATCTGGATGCGGTCTTCTTTGCGGACACGCTCTTCGTCACGGAGAAGATTATGCTGCCGTGGCTAAAATGTGCCCTCACATTGGAATGTATCGATCCAATCGGTAAGTGGGCGTCTCTACCATCACCCTTCTATCTCTCTGTCTTTTTTCCGTTTTACACACATATAAAGTCATTACTTACCCCGGCAACAACCCGTAAACATGGCTCACTCTCATCCCCATCCACATCCCCATCACCGTCGCAATCAAAATCATATTCATTCGCAGCGCTCTTTTCTTTCCAGCTGTGACCCACAGCGCTAATGACCATCATTTGCAGCGCATTCAGCTGAATGATAACAAGCATGTGTATTTGAACATATGTCTGCTATATATATTTATATATATCTATTAATTTCTATGCATAAAACAGATTTTTCTGGCAAGACATAAGATCCAAAAAAGCTGAAATTTTCACAGTTGAAAAATTCCAATTGGTTAATTTCGGAAACACTTTTTTGCTTACCAAAATCAAAATGAATTTTGATCAGGATTCAAGCACAACTGAGTCACTGAAACTGTACGATTTTACAGGGTGTTTTCTAGTTGGATAAGAGTACCCAATTTGTAGCGTGAGAAGAACAGTTTTGAGTAGGTTTGAAGTAGTACCAAAAATGTATTTCCTATTTCGGTTTTTATTATAATTAGCATATCTCACGTGTACGACAATTGCGCATAATCTTGACAATCATTATAAATGGACTTAGAGCCACGGACTTAATTATCAACCAGATAAATTTGGGTATATCAGCGTAAATATTTGTAGCTGCAAACAGATACTCCTGGGGTCCAACTAGGTAGCCATGCTGCCCGGTCAGCTGACAATGTGTATCGTAGATGACATACCATGCCTCCAGAACGCAACCAGCCACGACAAGCAGTCCGCTAAACATGCCCATAAAGTATCCGCCAATCACAAATAGTACAAATACCGTGCATACGATAATGGCACCACTACTAAGTGTAAATTGAAATTTGAACTGTTTGGTGTATATGGTCAAGAGCAGCAGTTCCGTATTCAAAATCAATGGATAAGCATGCATCTGCAAATATAGGCATATTATATAGTAAAAAGCAAGTTATACATATACAATATACATACGTACCCAACGTGATTGACACTGATGGATTATGTATAAACTCTTGATGAACACGGCGGTCAGCGAAATCAAGAAAAATACAATATAATTATACGGTGGCAAGCGCCTCCAATTTGGCCAAATGTAGAGCAATGTATACATAACGATTGCAGCAAAAATAAAACCATCACGCACATATGTATGTAGAATAAAGGTATGTAGATATAATCGTAATATCTCCATGAATGGCGACATCAATACCATTTGCAGCTAGAACAAAGTGAGGCCAATATGAGGAATAATATTGGAAATTGGAAGGGATATGGAGAAACGTACGTACCATTAGCAAGTAATAGAAACGACGCACCAATCTCCGCCTTAGATGTGGGTCATCTATATTGAAGTTGCAAGTGCGTCTATGTAATCCGTCAAGCAGCAGCTCACATTGTATGCTCACGTCTTGTATTACATATATATATATATACATTTGATATATGTTAACCAACGTGCACATGTAATTACCTGATTTATGGGCAAGTGCAACAGTTTCCATTCCGATTTCGAACTGAATGTGGCATCATTATAAAAACCATTATAACCGTTGTTAAAATTAGTATTTGATAAAATAATCGTTTGATTATAATTATATGTAAATAATTGGTATCTATCTATCTAATTGTTATCTCTTGCACCATATTTTTAACCAGGTGCCCAATCGAACGGCTGCAAGTTCAACAAAAAGCCACTCTATCGATACTCTGGCTGTCATGGCTACGATGCATCCGCATTCAACATTGTGCTGGGTCTCACTTGGCATTTGGACGACTCGAAATATTCGTTGCCCAGCACGGCGAAGGAGAACATGTTCTACAAGGAGACGCTCGAGCAGGCGACAAAAATATTGGAGAATCGACGACGCAACACTAGCGACACATCCGATCATCCCTTTACGGAGGACTGAGCAAATGCAGCAGCAGCAGCAGCAGCACCAGCAGCAGCAGCAGAAGCAGATGCATCTGTAACATTTTTTATATTTGTATATATAAACTCAGGAGCCGCTGGATCAAAGCGAGCCAACTGCTTACACTAATTTGCAAATGTGTGCTTTATTATAATGGCAAAGAAACTTCATACATACATACATTCATACATAACATAACATTACATACATACATACATACATCATAGGTGTCATTATAAAGAATGTAAGATGGAAAAATTCGAAAGAATTTTGAATAGTTACTTAGATCAAATTTACACATACATAAACATATATGCAATATATAGGTCGTGCTATACCTTACTTCAGGGACCGTAAAAATTATAAGCTACATATTATAAAAATAACTAATGTTTATTTCTTACATTTGCTCTTCTTGCTAAGCATTACTAACTAACTCGGGTCATACTGATTACATATATATATTTTCGGATTTCGATTTCCTTTAGAGCACGCATAAAATTCGCAAAAGAATCATTATTTTGTAGATTTCTAATATATAATCAGTATGGTCTGCGTAACTTAGTGTAAATCAAAATATGAAATATATATAAACAGCTAAGGAATATGCACAAAACAAAACAGTAAATCAAAATTCATTGTGTGTGTGTGCGAAAAGATTATCCGCATAGAATAGACTACTTACGTACGTTTAATTTGTACGGCTATAGAATTTACGGTCCCTGCTGTGTATACAACGTCCATGACCAGTCGAGGAGCAGCTTCTGTCCAATAAATACGCCTTAGTAACTTATTTGTTATTCTTCAGTTTTTTTGTGCATCCATGCTATCTATAGCTATGTTTATCATTTTGTTGTTGTTGTGTATATATTATTTATGTAAATAAAAGAGAGGAATTACATACAGTTTGTGATTGTATTTGATAGTTACACACATATTCGTGCATAATCAATATAAATAACTAAATATAATTACATATATTAAATGTACTATAGAAAATGAGCCAAAAACGTTAGCTTAATAAAGTTAAAAGTACAATAAAAATGAATCCGAAATTGTTTTTCTTTTTGTTCGATTTATTAGTCATACTTATAACCATTTTAAAATACAAAAATTGTTTGTGCATATAAAAGGAACATAAGCAATATATATATATATATATATTTATATAATGTTAGTTACATAAGCATAGTTTGGATATAGCCTAATTTGGTATAATGAGTTTGATTAAACATTAGCTAAAATCAGGAATTGTATTTGAATGCCGGTTCTGGTAAGTTGAGTGTACAAATTAAATTTGTATATCCTTGCAGAGCGTACCTTGTTTAGGTAGATGTATTCTTTGTCAGAGTCATTATAGCCATATCAATCAGATTGAATCACTATATCATATAGCTTCCATCTGTTTATTTACCAAGATATCTAGGCAAACAGCATCATAGCTCCCACAGGAACAATCGGTTGTTTATTTTTTTGATTTATAATGAAATTTAGTTGACTTAAGTACGGTTTCGATCTGCAAAGTTCTGTAATCTTATTATTATTTTGATGGCCACTTTGTTTTGCTACGATAGCATAGTTTTTAATTATTACTTTTCTATATATTTATAGAATGGAATTATTTGTTGTAAATAAACCGTCATAAATCTCCTGTATAACATCAATAATAAATTCACACAGATATAGACTTAATTATACAATTCGATTCAAGGTATCAGCATTGTGAATATGAATATTAAGCCGTGACAAAATCGTTTACCTTCTAGCTAAACGTAATACATACAAAAATATGCGCACAACATCCAGATACAAAGTCAAAGCCGCGAATATATAGTCCTCCGGATTAAATTGATACTTATGTTTGCCGCCGATAATCAATTGTGTGTCATAGATTAATAGGAAGCTGGCCACTAAGGCACCAAGGCACGACACCGCTGTCTGAGTAGAAGAGTCTTCGCTTCTAAGTGGAACCGCAATTGCAAGGATTAACAAAATGATCACTACCGACAGAAAGACACCGCGCCAAGCTGTAAAATCATATTTCGTTTGAATGGCAAATATGGATAGAGCCACAACCAGCACTGCAGTTATTCCCACAGCCGTTAGCACCACTTCACTGTCAATGGTGCTAGCGACGGCACCAAGAAGTAGCGACATGGTCAACGTGAACAGACCCAGGCACACAAAGTTAATGGGGAAGGTGCGTCGAGCAGTTTCACAGCAGGCCATCGAGATCAATACGACAATGTTGATGACCACGGCTACCATTACCACTTGTCGGTTCTGTTGGATGAACTGCTTGGTTGGTTCGTGGTACATAAAAACGCATATAATGCCACACGTGACGAGTAACTGTGCCTGCAAGTGCGAATTATAGTCTAGTTAATAAAAGCAATTTGTGTACCTCAAGCGTCTCGACTTACCAAGAGGATTAAGTATACTTTTCGTATGAAACCCTTGCGTATGGTTTGATCATTGAAAATAATGTTCTTCGCTTCCAGACCATCATCTTGCATTGCAGTGCCGGTTACCACTAATCCGGAAGTATTGTGCATTATAAGTTGTCCCGATTCCATAAGTATTGCAGCATTCATAATATCACTGCCTGTTTCATTGGAATTGTTAACATTGTTCGGAGGCTTTGTTCCTGTTTGGTTTGGTGGTGGAGGTAGCGGAATAGGTGGATAACGCTCTCCATTGTAGAGTGGTCCTATAAATGTTCAATTATTTCCATTAGACAATTCAGCAAATTCCCAGTTTCTTAGAAATGATTGTTTATGAACACGAATATTTCGCAAGCGAAACCAAATGCGTCACTCATAAGGGATACATACATGCTATTTACTATGTATACATGTGTCCAATTTTATGCAAATAAATCAGAATTGCTGCGCACATTCCTATCCATGAGGCTCACTTATTCATTTATGTATTGTGTTTTAAAATGCAAATGAAAATTAAAAAATCGTGAGCCAAGTACCAAAACGGTTTTATGTACACTTTGGGGGAAGACATGTGCAAACTCGATATGTTCGATATGTCAGCTTTTTCACTTACTTGCAATATGCCCGTCTTGATCAGTTGAGGTCATACGGTTATACATCTTTTGTGTGAATGTGTGTCTGGCTAACGATAAGCACACGCTGATACCGTTACAAAAATGTACGTGTTAATATTGAAAAAGAAAGTTCTTATCTGGCCGCTTATTATTTCCGTTCCAAATGGACCAGTCGCTGCTTTGAGAGATGAGCGCAGTTCGTGCTTTATTCAACAGGCACGAATGAGGAAACTCAAAAGTGTAATTTGCTTAGAAAACTTAAATTCCTTAAACGCTTCTAGCTAAATAGGTGTTAGATCATTGCTTACATTTCTTTTAATTTTCAAATAAATTTAGCTGCTAACGTTGGATAGCATACTTAAATTAATTTTGTATTAAATCGTAGAGGTGCGTAATTTGGATTAAACGAGCTTAGAAAACCTTAATTCGTGTCAGTGCCATGCAATAAAACTTGCGATATTCTAGTGTTGCCACCTATGAAAAGCTTGCGAGCGCGCTGCCATTCAATTACTAAATAAGAGCGCGAGAAATTGAATTTGTAAAAGCTTTATATTACTCACTGCAAAAATAACGAAACTTCAATCTTGTGCAAGAGTAGTCAGTATAATCTCAGCACCAGCAACTGAAACAAGTTCAATTTCGCGGAGGTACATAAAACGAGTTTGGCGCTCCCAAGCTAAAAACAAAAAGTAAAAGTAAGGTGCGCGTGTGCCAAGCCAGCAATGATTTTTATTACGAAATTGCTCAACATAATTATGATTTTTCTGTGCGCACAAAATGCACTGATTAGAAAAATCAACGCATATGATCCAAATGATACGAAAATAGTTGAATGTTGCCTTCCACCAGCTGGAATGTTTGAGGCCTTTTATCCCCGTGAAGTGGAGGGTATTCCAAACAGCGCTTCTCGTCCAGCTCACGGTCATGGCAGCTTTTTCAAGCATCGAAATCCTGCTCTGGTGGACACCAAAAATGCAGCTGCCTATGGCTATCGCTTCGATGGCAAACGACGCTTTAATTTTGATTAGTTTCTAAGACCCACCAATAAATATTCTTATTCATATGTAAACTACAATTTTGTAACACGTCTATTGGTTCCCAGTGGGCAACCTCGGCTAGCTCAGATTTCTCAGGGAGGGGTAGCTCCAACCCTGCCCATAGACGGTACAGATCTCAAACAAACTCGACCTTCACAACACTACACACTACATGCACACACACAACAAAATGGAACAGTTGGCTGGCCTGGTGTATATGGCCACAACGTACCCGCCCTTCCTGCGATGAACCCATGGGATTTTATTGGTCCATCGCCCTAATATGGAATTGGCGATTAACCTACTCCATTACTCCCGGAGATTCTCCCCTCGAAACGAACCTACTCTCGTTCCATAATCTTACTATATTATGTGCATTATTAACTTGACTCTATTGCTTAATTCCAACAAAATTTTGCCTATATTAATAGGTCTTCATTATAGACTTAACTCTAAACTAAACAAAAAAAAAATATAAAAAAAAATAAATACCCACAAAAAAAAAATAATAATACAAAAAAAATATATACAAAAAAATATAACCAAAAAGAAACAAAAAAAAAAAAAAAATCAACAAAAAAAAAAACACCCTTTTTTTTCTCTCCCCGAGCTCCCTCGCTGGAATCTGCATCTGGCATGTCTATACGCTAGCGCTTAAACCACTTGGGAATCATAAGCCGCCCCAAGACCAAACTTACGCCCAGCATGCCGACCGGTTTCTGCTTAAACGGCTTGGGAATTACAAGGGCCGTTGACAAATTTGTGGCGGTATCCGATTGCCGCTATCGATACCTTCGCACGAATGCAACAATTTGAAAAAAATTAATAAATGAAACAGAAAAGCAGTCAAATGTTTAAATTTTCACGGCTGCCTATGTTATCGATATACATAAATACAGCTGTGCTCACGTTGGATTTTGAATGACATTTGTCAAGTCAGTAGGAATGAAGAAGAAAATCTTTTTTTTTGACAAGAGTATGTCTTTGAAACAGATTTATTGAACGCAACAAAATTCAACAAATCAAAATTGTAAATATAGTTGAATACGTTCAAGGCCAGACCCAACTCACCCGCAAATCATGAACGTGAGAAGCTTCAGTATGCTGAAAATGCTAAAAAACTCTTGGCGCACGTAAGAATCGTGTGCCTGTGTGTGTGTGTGTGTGTGTACATAGACCCGGCGTATGAAATAATAAACTCAATAATATCCAATTAGATTTCCACGGCGCTTCGCCACAAAAGTAACAACAGTCGGTGGCGATGAAATTGGCAGCGGTACTGGCATTGGTCAAATTACTGGACGCGTCCGCAGCGATGACGGTGGACCCCACAAGGTGAACACGCCGTCCAAAGAGATTGTTACGCATCTGCCGCCGTTAACCGAACCACTACCAAACTTGCCGGAGGCCGTCTATGCCAAAGCAATGGCGGAAAGTGCAACCACAAAGGTCACCACACTGGCAAATGGATTGCGCATCGCCTCGGAGCCGCGCTACGGTCAATTCTGCACTGTGGGTCTGGTGCTGGACTCTGGACCACGTTATGAAGTTGCGTATCCCAGTGGCGTATCACATTTCCTTGAGAAGCTTGCGTTCAATGTGAGTTCAACTATTCATCCAGATAAAATCGTCACTTGTTTTTTACTTGCTCAATTGTGATCCGCAGTCCACAGTTAATTTTCCTAACAAGGACGCCATACTCAAGGAGTTGGAGAAGAACGGTGGCATCTGTGATTGTCAAAGCTCTCGCGACACGCTTATATATGCAGCCAGCATTGACAGCCGTGCCCTTGAGTCGTTAACCCGTTTGCTGGCCGATGTTACGTTGCGACCCACGCTCAACGAACAGGAGGTGAACTTGGCCCGTCGCGCTGTCAGCTTCGAATTGGAAACGCTTGGCATGCGACCCGAACAGGAACCGATACTAATGGATATGATACACGCAGCTGCATACAATGGCAATACGCTCGGTTTACCAAAGCTATGCCCGCCCCAGAATCTGGACAGCATCGATCGCAATGTGTTGATAAACTATTTAAAGTATCATCACTCACCAAGCCGGATGGTCATCGCTGGCGTCGGCGTAAGATTCGCTTTAACCCATTTATGACTTTTATTTTATTAAAAATCTATCTAGGTGGATCACGATGAGCTGGTTGAGCACGTAGAAAAGTACTTTGTCGAAAATGAGGCAATCTGGATGAAGGAAACGTTACCAAGTGATGCTCCCAAAAAAGTGGACACTTCGGTCGCGCAATACACTGGCGGCTTGGTTAAGGTAAGCGATCACATATTAAACTGAATCATAATTCAGTTTGATCGTCTAAATAGGAACATTGCGAAATTCCCATTTATGCGGCCGCAGGGCTGCCCGAGCTGGCGCACGTTGTAGTCGGCTTTGAGGGTTGCTCCCATCAGGATCCCGACTTTGTGCCATTGTGCGTGCTCAACATTATGATGGGCGGCGGAGGTTCATTCTCCGCCGGTGGTCCCGGCAAGGGCATGTACTCTCGTCTTTATACCAAAGTGCTGAATCGCTACCATTGGATGTACAGCGCCACGGCATACAATCATGCCTACGTGGACACTGGCCTCTTCTGCATACACGGCAGTGCCCCGCCACAGCATATGCGCGACATGGTCGAGGTGCTGACGCGCGAGCTGATGAACATGGCCTCCGAGCCGGGCACTGAGGAGTTGATGCGCTCCAAAATCCAACTGCAATCGATGCTCTTGATGAACCTGGAATCACGACCAGTTGTGTTCGAAGATGTGGGCCGTCAGGTGCTGGTCACGGGTAATCGCAAGCGCCCCGAGCATTTCATTAAGGAAATTGGTGAGTAAATATTTAAAAAAAATATGATTCACTTAATTCAACTGTAATCATTGCAGAAAAAGTAACAGCCGCCGATATTCAGCGTGTGGCACAAAGACTGCTCAGCTCAGTGCCGTCGGTGGCTGCGCGCGGCGACATTCAGGATCTGCCCGAGATGGCGCACATAACCAGCGCACTCAGTGGAACTGGGTCGCGTGGACGCCGCCTATCGCTCTTTAAGTAAAAACCTTTCCAAATTAATACGTTGTTGAATTCGTATTGCATTTTGTACCACACAAATCGATTTGATTTTGTTAAAAATTGTAAATTCGTTACATAAATCTTGGACTGTTCACTGTTCTCAAAACTCGAAATATTTGGTAGCGATTAAAGGTAAGAAACAAAGCACATTTCAAAATTATTGGCTGCCAGCTAAAGTATGCTTTGGGTAATCATTTTCAGTTACGATTCAGGTAACAATCAATGAAGCATTCGTTGTTTAGTCGTGTTTGGGGAAACCTAACTTGCAAATATTGATATTAAGGCATTAATAAAAAAAGGCATTTTAAAAAAATTACAAAACCCAAATCACATCCAAGAGCAACAATCGAATTTGCATTTATTTGATTTCTATTTGATTAGTAGTAGTTGTAAGCAGATTAAACCGATGATGATGAGGATACGGGTGATATTGAGCCGTAAGGCAGACCCGGATGCTGCTTGGGCGGTGTGCTAGTTGCACTGTCGCTATCACTACTGCTGCTGCTGCTGCTGCTACTCCGACTCCGGCTCCTTGAGACATGAACTGGTGCTAAAATTGGGCAGATTAAACATAGTTCTAATGTGAGAATTGATTCACTTACATCTGAGCCTTTTGCTGGCATTATCATTGTCATCTTCATCGTCCTCGGGCAACTCATCACTGGATATATTTTCGTGCATGCGATATTGTTTGGGCAGATGAGATTCATCTTTCAGGGGCGGTGCGTATCTGGGCTTCTTGGCTCTCTCGTCTTGCGGCCTATCCGCTTCGGTATCCATTTCACTGCCAGTTTGTTTCTTAATGCTCTTGGCAATGACCCGTTTCTGATGGTCCAGTTGGGGGAACAAATCGCGTGAGTTCTCCAACGCCTGCTTGGCCGCATTCATCTCCGCCTGCTGAATGGACGAGCCACTGGCGGTAGCCAAACGCTTGGAGCGAAAATAGACAGCCACTTTGTAGACGCGAGTATTTGTGGGTCCAGTGGCCTCCACTACCTTATAGTAGGGTATATCTGGCTCGCCGCCATCCATGGTGCGCAATGTGAGACAGCATTGCTGCAGCTTTGACTTCGGATCGTTCCAGTCCTGATTCATAATGAACAGCTGCAGACGTGGAAATAGGCAGACATGGCAGAACTGCTCGCAATACAGTAGTCCCTTGTCCACATACAAAGCGCCCAGGAATGCTTCAAGCAGATCCGCACGATCTTTGGTCTTCAAGTCCGCCTTGGGATTGGCGTAGACAGCATACTGGGGCATACCCAAATCGTCGCAGACCACGGCCTGTGTACGATTGTTGACCAGCGAGGAGCGCAGCAGCGACAAGTGACCCTCATGATGTTCCGGAAAGTGACGATATAAATACTCCGAGCAAATCAATTGGAGCACAGTGTCACCCAAAAACTCCAGCCGCTGATTGGAGCCCAGCGTCAAATGGGTGAAGCCAACCGAGCGATCTGTGAAGGCACGCGCCAGCAAACGTATATGCTTGAACTTGATGCCAACGGAGTCCTCGAACTTGGTCAGATCCTTCAGAACGCGATATGAATCAATGCAGCTGCGATCGCCCAATGGTTCCTGTTCCTGCAACGGATGCTCTGGGAGATTTTTCCAAATCTTCAACAGCTTATCGTCCTGTCGGAACAGTGCATCGGTGAATACTTCATCCGCCACCTTGATGCCGCCATCCAAGAGCAATGCGCCCATCAATGCCTCAAAACAATTAGCCATTGCATGACGCAACTCGAGCTCGTGACACAAATCCGATCCGTGGGCATACAACATGAACTCCTCGAGTTGTAATTTCTTGGCCAGCAATGCCAGGTGCTGATTCTGCACAATCGCAGCACGATAAGTGGCCAAGCCACCCTCTTCCAGCTCGGGGAACATAAAGAACAAATGGATTGAGCTCAGGAATTCGACAACGGCATCGCCCAGGAACTCTAAGCGTTCATTGTGCGTTATATTCGATAAAGTCTCGTGATCCTTGCCGAAACGGGACATTATGCTGACCAGCGTATTTATGCCCCGTTTGCGTGTGTTCATGTAGTGAATCTTTCGATCTCCATATTCCGGCTGACGAATGCCACAATTTGTAAGCGAATTACGCGCATGATCCGGATTAGTGCCGTAGTTCTCCTTGTACGATGGATGGGTCAACGCCAGCTGGAGCAAATAACGATTCTTGAACTTGTAGCCAATGCTCTCCTCGAGCAGATCCAGTGACTTGTGGAACCGCAAGTGACCAGTGAGCACTGGTATGAGCATGGCATGCTGCACAATGTCGCACATAATGCCGGTGCGATAGAAACCTTCCGAACTAATGGCAACCGTAATATTGCGTTTCATGCGTCCCTGGGTGCGCATCTCATGCAATCGCTGCTCTTTGTCCTCCATCTTGCGTTTGTCCTTGAACGATGGCTTCGACATATTGGCCATTAGATGACGGAATTTGACATATTCACGCCACGCCTTCTGATACTCGGGATTGCCCGCATAGCTCAGCTGTGGCGGACGGATGCCGAAGTGCACAATTGCTGGATGTGAGATGCCCGTCTCCCGATCCAAGCATACAGGCAAATCCGAATTGTTGCGATCCAACTGATCGACGCGTAGCGAACACGGCTTGTGGCCCGGCTTCGTCACCAGCATGCCCTTGATAATGTCCACATATTTTTGCCACTCGTGCGTACTGATCTGATTTAAGTGGAGCAGCTGCTGACGCTCCACCAGCTCGGCCGAGTTGTCCAGCAGGTACTTGAGGACCTCGCATATGGCCAGCACTTCTTTGCCATTGTCGGGCAGCTCCCGCACGAAGCGAGGCAGAAAATGAAAGGCTGGACAGGAATCGTCAGCGTTTGCCGATCCATTCGGTATCAGATTGAAGTCGACAAGCTCCAGTAGCTCATGGAACAGGTATTTAACTAAACGATAAGAAAACGCAGGTAAATTTTAGTTAAAGTTGTAAGTCCCACCACTACTCACAGAACAAATCCAGTTCACGTATGGTAAAGTTCTCGGGCATCTTCTCTTCATCGTACTCGATAGTGTACTCGATGTTGAAGCGAATCACCTTGCACACGGGCAGATCAGTGAGGCGCACATGCGACAGCAGTGAGAATCCCTCGAAGAGAAACTCATGCTCGTCGTGCTTGATAATTGTGGGCGTCTTGGTCAGAAAGTTTGTGGGCGGTGAAATGGTGATGCGATAATGATACAAATTAGCTGCGTTATTCGTATCCATATCGCACACCCGATAGCCCTTCTCGCCCGGATAGATGCCGTGCCGTATGCCGATGCGTCGCGACTTGGCCGAGCAGCGGCACAGCGGACCATCGTTCATCTCGCCAGCGTCGTTGTGCCACAGATCGGGATGCACGCGCTGCGGATGCAGCACCTTTCGCGACAACTCCTCCATACAGCAGTCTTGCTCAATCTTGAAGGAATCCTCATCCGAGTCGGAATCAGAACTCGAGGAGCATGCCTCCGACTTGTGCTTATGCTTGCAGGCGCGTCGTCGCGTCTTGAGTGGCGGTGGCTCATAAGCGGGCAAATTCTGACGCTCTCGTACGGCACGTTGGATGAGCTCATCATCGAACAGGGCGCACAGTTTGTGAAGGCGTGTCTTGGCCTTAACCTCGTGCTCCGTCTTGGTGCGCTCGTAGTAGAGCTCAGCAGGCGAGGAACGCACCCAGGTCTCAGCTGGCGCCTCAGCCTCGTTGAGTGCCTTGATTTTCTTAATATAATCCTCGGACTTTTCGCAATAATTGGCACAATACTGACGCAATACGCGATCGCGCTCTGTTTCTATCTTTGGAGCATACGCATCGGTTTCACTCCGCTTGCTATAGCTGCGTGTGTCCTCATTGACCGATGTTGCCTTGCGCGCATATGGATAGGAGCCGGTGCGTGCCTGTCGTGGATTGTGATAGTGTTGCTCATAGCGACTGTTGTTGTTGTAATTATAGCCTCCGCCGTAGTTGGACGGGTAGCTGTGGTTATAACCGGCATACCTTTGGTCGACTACTCGATAATTGGAATTGTGTTCATAGCGGTTGCGTTCCTGATAATTATACGAGTGCGAGCTTTGTCCATACTGGTCATAATCATATACGCCAGCCGCTGGATTAGCGTAATTTGCGTGTCCACGATAGTCTTCATGGTAGTAGTATGGATTATATGAATGTGGAGTTGAATTTGCTGCGTATGGTTGTGGCTGTTGTGGGCATGTGGAGTGTGGTGCAGCATATTTCATGTAGTTAGCGTAGGAACTGTGATCGTCATTTATGTTATTGGTACTCGTCGACTGCTGCTCGTAATTGAATTGATTGGGGACTGCAATTGGCACATCACTTGTGCCGGGTGGAGCGTCATCTTGTACGCCAGGCGGCAATAGGTGTTCCGTGTCCGGTGGTGGAGGTGGCGGAGGCGGAGGTAACGTAGAAAATGCCTGAGGCGGCGGCAATGGAGGCTGATCCATTATTGTATTTTTAATCAATTATTTCTTGAGCTCGACTTCCCTGCTGTAATGTGACCATACTAACAGGTACTCGGTAGCCCTCAATAACAGGGCTGGGTAGTTAAATTGAATCAGCTGACATCCTGAAACTAGTTCAAATGAACCACATAGTTAAAGCACATGAAAGCACAGTTGATCAATCACATAAAGCATTATTATATATTTATATATATATATCATACAGAAGAGAGATTGTCATCTGCCCACAGCATGGACACAGAAGCACCACCTGCTCTGCCTGCAGAGAATACTTTGATCAGCTGCCCGGGCACCACGCCCGGCACACCGTTGAGCAAAAACCAATTGAAAAAGCAGCGAAAACTCGCCGAACAACTGGAAATTCGTAAATTGCGTCGGCTCAAGGAACGCGAGCGCCGTAAAGAGAAGAGAGCCGATGCCAAGAGTAAGGGATTACCATTGACTGTGGGCCCATCTCGCAAGGAACTAAAGCGTCGCCAGGTGTCCGCAATTGGTCAACAGAACGCTTTAGATGCGATCAGCGTTGCGATTGATTTGAACTATGATGATCTGATGCAGGAGCGAGATATCGCCAAGTGTGTGAAACAATGTCTGCGCATCTACACCATCAATCGACGTGCCGCACTCCCGCTGCGCTTGCACTTCACAGGCATCAAGCGGAATGGACACATACACGAATGCTTGAAGAAGAACGATGGCTGGGAGAATTGGCACGTGGATTATCACTTTGATTGCACCCACAGCGAGGTGTTCGAAAAGCAGCAGTTGGTCTATTTAACCTGCGAATCGGATACGGTGATGGACAAGCCATTACCTGGGCATACGTACGTAATTGGCGGACTTGTCGATCACAATCATTTCAAGGGGCTGTGCCACCAGCGTGCCACAAGCGCTGGTCTGGCGACAGCTCGACTGCCGCTCAGCGAGCACGTCGATATGAAGACACGTTCCGTCCTCAGCACCTTTCATGTCTTTGAGTTGTTGACTCGCGTGGCCGCTGGTCAAGATTGGACACAGGCCATTCTCGAAACCATTCCGCAGCGGAAGGGAGCCAAGGCCAAGGAAAGCAATACAACAATAGCAAAAGAAGAACAACTGGTGTCATGTGAACAGCGGCAACAACTGGTGCAAGAAAAGGAACCGTCGACAGAAAGCTGACCCTTTTGTTTTGTTATATTTAGTAAAGTATAAATACATGTTTTTCTACAAAATTGTAAAACCAAATACTAACCGAAATCTCATTTAATAATACACTTTTTAAATTGACGAACTGGCAAGGCCCAATAGCTCTCAGATCTGGCAAGGCTTTTTCGTCGTTTTGCAACACACAACACTCACAATGTTTGGGCTACTGCGTTTTCAACTAGTACAAAATGTGAGAAAATTAGAGCGCAACATGGCTTTTTATGCAGTTTCCAAAGGCCGAAAAGTAGGCATATATGAAAACTGGGCGCAATGTGAGCAACAGGTAAAGGGCTTCAAGGGAGCTATTTTTCAGAAATTCAAAACACTTCAAGAGGCTAAGCAATTTATAAGTCCAGCTGGAGCTAGTGGAAGTTATGCACCAGAGGAAATAGCTGTGCCACTGGGCCATAAGCAGACACAGCCAATCAGTTGGGCTGCATACCAACAGCAAGAACCAAAGAAAAACACAGACTTTTGGCCAGAGGATGTGGCTGAGGAAGACGCTGTCGCAGAAGATGACTTGGTGAGTAAAAAATTACGAGCAGTTGGTTTCTTCAAATCCTAAGCTTTGTGCATTCGAAGATAGCAGCAATGAATGAAGTGGAAGGATTTCCGGAGACTTCTTCAAACAGTCGCAAGCGTAAGGCGGAGGATTGCAATCCGAAATCGAAATTAAAGCGGCACACCTCCAATGTGGAGGAAGCCATCGCACTGAAAGAGTTTGGTGCACTTGAGTTTACAATGAATGGCGAAGGCTATGTGATTGTTTATACTGATGGCTCGTGTCTGGGCAATGGGCGGTCAGATGCCTGTGCTGGCTTTGGCGTCTATTTTGGTGACAACCATCAACTGTAAGTATTGCTTGCAAATTTTTGCATATTTGTCTAACGAATGGTTTTCCCAGAAATGCTGCAAAACCAGTGTTGGGACGTGTGACGAACAATGTGGGAGAAATACAAGCTGCCATTTATGCGATTAAAATAGCATTGGATTTGGGAATTCCAAAGCTCTGCATTAACACAGATTCACAGTTTTTAATTAATTCTATAACGCAATGGGTTCAAGACTGGAAGCGACGAGGTTGGCGCTTAAAAAACAATGAGCCTGTTAAAAATGTTGCTGATTTCAAGGAATTGGACGAGCTGCTGCAAAGCAATGATATCAAAGTTAAATGGGTGCGTTTTTTTTTTACTTACTATTTGCTTAAAGCCAACTTTATAGCTGTTTCTTTTGTACAGAACTATGTGGCGGCCCACAAGGGCATTAAAGGCAACGAAATGGCTGACAAGTTCGCAAAGCAAGGCTCTCAAATGTATAGGGAATTAAATAACAAAAAAAAATAAATTTTATTATAATGACATTGCATGCCTTATCAATAAAGTGGAATCAAATGTTTTAGTTAGTTAATTCATTTTATAAATAGATTAATTTGATTGCCATCGTGTTAATCGGCAAGCAAGTATCAAATCGAATCGGTTCGATAAATTTAAATACTCAACAGATGATGTACATCGATATGTGTTGTACATCACTGACATACCAGCTGACTGTGTTGCCACAAATCTATTTTGCACTTGTTTACAATTACAATAAATATAATATAATTTTGGAATGAATTAGAGATACCATCAGAATGAAATGTTCAACAAATATTGTGATTGTAGCTATATTCCTGTTAAACGGAATATGCTGTCATTCCACACAGCTTCCCACTGTGCGAATTGAAATGGACGAAGCCGGCATGCATAGGTTTGTATTTATTTCAAATGTAACTTTGAATTGTAACCAAATATGTTGTTAACTAGAAAACTAAAGTATTCCGTTCAGTTCGATAACCAACTATTGGGAATGAATTGTGAGTATATGCTTGCTCAACCGCTGCCAGCGGCAGTCTACATTAGCACCGATGAGTTAGATGACTTGCAGCGCATGGAAATGGTAAGCGCAGGAATATATATAGTTATTTTAACAATAATACTAATAAATCGCGTTACATTGCAGCTCAGTGCAGTCTACCCGAAATTCATAGACATTGAAATTATTACCGAAAATGCTAAACCATTCACAGTGCTATTACGTGGAACCCCAAAGATTACGGCTTCTCTTACACTGCCCATACATTTTCGCTATCACGCAGCGAGCAAAAAACGGTAAGTACTACAAATTTTAGATATCTTGATTTATAAACATTCACAAACGTTTTTGCAGCACCAAAGCCCCGGTGGAAATTAGCACGCCCAAATTATATATCAGCTGTCCGATTGGGGTTAAAGAACTAAATGACTCTGAACTTCTTGTCACAGAAAAGCATTTTTGTCTTGACAAACTAAAAAGCGATTTTGTAGAGCATCTGGGCACGATAAAATCAGCAGATTGCTTGTGGCAGCAAGCAAATGTGGACTACCAGTCACAGTTGCCGCTTCGTGCTGAGATTCCTGTGGGCGATGCCAATGGTTATACGTTCGTTATGTATACAACGATTGCTCTGAGTTGGGCAGCGTCTATTTGGACTGTGCTGCGCATTCACTCAGCGTCACGTCGAATCCACAATGAACTAAGTGAAAAGGATTTATAACACTAGACGATCTCAGAACTCAGATTACAACATCCAATAATTCATATTTACAATAAAAACGTTTCCTAATTATTTTTAATATAATAAGCTTAAACTTAAACGCTCATTCTTTGTATAACGATTGCTCTGGGATAGATGAGATTTTATTATATGTATATTTGCAAATAATTAATGTGGTCTGCCTTCGTGGAGCGAGCTATAGATAAGAACGACAGTTGTTGACAAGACGACGGGACCAATAAATACTACGAATTAATGGTTTCGTTTTTTGGTATATTATCATAATAATAATTAACACTTTTGGATATACAGGTTGATTAAAGAGCACAATCAACTTTTTATGCTTAATAGCATGTGAGCACGTGAAATGTAATAAAATCAGTAAAAACGTGTGAATGTTAGACGATTTCTTTGTTATTGCTTTGTTTTTGAAGGTGTTATCTATTATGGTTCTTGAATCGCTTCACTTCTTTCACAATAAACAGTAGTGTTTTGAGTGCGTTATCAGCGACATGATCCGAAGGCTATATCATTTGCTTCGACCTATGCCCATATGCCGATATTCTATTTAGAATTTTTAGTTATCGTCCGACCTAAATATAATGCGGAATATAATAGTTGATTGGGGATTGAGTTCTTAATTTAATTGGTCTCCTTTTTCTGATAAATATGAAAAGTATATTTTATCCTATTTAATAAAATTATTGTTAGTTTAAGCTTATCAAATTACATTTATCTTGATTACTATGGCTTATAATGATTCACTACTGATGCACTGATGCACTCATAACCGTTATATTTTTTTATCTGTTGGAGCTGTAGTTGTGGAATCAGTCTGAAAATTGGTACGTAATGTCATGGTGCTAGACATACTGGGGAGATCATTCCATGGCTGCACTGTAGCCTTGCCCATGACCACGAAGAGCGTGTTGCACAACAAATAGATGCCACCGGTGATGAAGAAAACCACTCGCCATTGAGCAGGATCCTCCTCATTCGAAATAACAGCGCCCACAATTAATGGCGCTATGATTGATGTCACTCCTGCCAGACCATTTGTAATGCCCATCATAGGACCAGCAAAATTTGGCGACAAGTCCATGTGATTGACCAGATAACCACAGAAGCAAGCGGCGTTGATGCCCACAGCCAGAGTCAGCAAAACGATGGCCCCTGTCTTTTGATCCGCCGTCATGTAGCCCAGTCCAATTAGACAAGCCATGGGCACCCACAGGCCAATGGAATTAAATAGCTTGCGGGCCGTTGTTACCGTTAAGGTGCCACGATTGATGAGCAGATCAGATATTGGACTGACCACAAAGCAGAGCACACCCATGGCAAAGTAGGGTAGCGATGAGAGAAGCGCATTCGATTTAACATTAAGTTTTAGTACGCTACTCATATAAGTCGGCATCTCAGTGAGTAGCGTATAGAATCCCCAGGTGAAACCACAGTGAGCAGCCAATAATCCGTAGAAGGCGGGCGAAGTAAAGATAGACTTCCATGGCACAGCCAAATTCTGAAAACATTTATCCAAAAATTAATATCGAATTTAGGCAAAATCAAGGTTGGATTCACCTGACTGTTTTTATTGCTGCCCGTTAGTCCTTCAATGTATTCCCGTTCAATTTTGCTGATGCTGCGTGATGTTGCTGGTTCATCGGCGCCTTGCCAGTAGTATAATATAGCCCAAGCGAGCCCAAGTCCACCAGATATGTAAAAGAGTCCCGGCCAGCCCATGCTCGACTCGAATATTTCACCACTGCTGATCAAGATGATAGCCGTTCCGAACTGTGCGCCCGAATAAATGCCAGTGGAGAGAAAGCCACGCTCCGTGTGTGGCACCCACTTGGACAACAAGGTGTGCACACATGGATAGACACTGCCCTGAACCAAGCCTGTCAGTACACGCAGCACACATATGTTGATCCAACCGCCCTTAGCCGCCAGCGGATGAAAGAAACACAAGATTCCACCGATGGCTGTGGCCGCAGTAAGCACATTTTTGGCTCCAAAACGTTTGGCCAACAAACCTTTCACATAAAGATCAAGTTGAGCTTTTGCATCGTTGAGCATTCCAGTTAGTCTCACCTGCAGGCACTTGCGTTAAAACGTATCCCCAGAAAAAGCTGCTCAGAATCAATGACTTGTCCGATGTGTCCCAGTCGTAATATGGGGCTCCGGCCGTTGGCTGTGTCATTGGCACAATTGCGGCAGAGATGTTAACCCGCTGAAAGTAGTTGATCATCATGCCCACAAACAAGACGATCGCCTGCCAATGGCGTGCTCCAAACCTGCTTGCTGTCGAGTATATGAAATAAGCTATTAATTATGCCTATGCAACAATTAAAAAAAAAATGGGTTTACTAGCTAAATTCCTTAAGTGAGCCCTCATCAAGAGGGGAGTCCTTTCGCCTTGTGTAAAGTAAACCATGTTGAAGCGCTTTTCGATCTGATTGACTGATTGCTGTCGATGTATTTTCAAGAATGTTTGATGATGCAAGCTGTTTGCATCGGTTATTGTCTACGAGGATTTTAAAATCTGTTTCAAGAATGCTCTGATAGTGAACGCTATAATTAATTGACTATACTTAATGAGTATTGAGTCATTATCATTAACAAATGCCAATGTGAAAAATAAAATACAAAGTCGCCTCAATGGAAAAGTTTAGCGTCAGCAGTGGAGTACACAAAGAGGTGCGATCGAGGAACTGATACTTGGAAAATGTCTCAGCATCGCAAAGAATAAACAAAAACAAATTATTTAATACTTAAATGATCTGTTACTAAGGCAAGACAATCACAAGGCAAATATTTGGCTATCAAACTACTTGTGTATATTACACAAACAAGCTAAATGTCACTCAAAACTAAATTACTTATCTTCACCTGGTGTGTCATTTCCAGCTTACATTTATGAGATTTTTATGAATTCATCAAACATTACGCGAACTTCTATATACATTATATATACTTAGTCTAGACAAATTCGGCTTGTTGAGTAGGTCTGGCTTGCTGTAAGTCTTATAATCCTTGATTGCAACACATATATCACGTATAAGTGGACAGCACATCGAGTATTGTTCTTATACAAAACTGATAATTGATTGAATATTCAAGCACTCGAGTACTTTACTTATAGACCGCAACGCGTATCAATAACCCCTTTGAGCTGATTAAAAAATCACTTTTAAAATCACTTAATTAATGAACCTCAAAAATAATTTATAATTACACTTGTTTATTGCCTCAATAATTGCTCAACGTTTATGATTATGATATTTAGCCATTCAATTCGATAGAAAGTGACTTAAGAAACACATAATCACTATCACAATAGCCTTAGATTACTTACGTTTTGTTTGACCACCCGCAGTGCTATCGAACCCCATTGCAAAGATTATCTTTAAATTGTTTACTGGGCTGCACTTGTATTTCAATGATTTGTTGTTTCAATGTGTGGCCACGGAATCACTTCTTCTCTTCTAAGAATCAATTCTCTGCGGCGTACATCGGCGACTGGGACATAAAATGCCTTCACCTGTGGCTTTTATACTGCTTACAAGAAATCATTACTATGATTATCTGTGTCTGCTCGACTGCGGCTAATCATTATCGTTGTCGGTCATAATTGTAAAATAATAAACCAATGACAACAAATTGACATTTATCTTCTGCTTAATAAGGTTTTGTTTGAAATATAAAAATACAAAATTAAGAAATGCAAACAAATAATAGTTTAATTTATATATTGTCAATTTGAATAAACACATAATGTATTTATTACAGTTTCTAGTCCTATCTACATTTACATTACTCTAGAAATAAAAACAAATACAGACTACTTGCATACATTGGAATTTCTGGAGAAATGTGCAATAAAGCACATCAGATTTTTATCACATCTGTCGTAAATTTGGTAATCTACCAATAATAATACAGATAAGTCCCCGAGTAATTAAAAATTCGCACAACAATAATATTATTCAAAGATAACTCATATCATTATACTGTATGCTTTTATAATAATGATCATCTATTTGTAAATAATTAATGTTTGATTGTTAACAGTGTTAACAGCAGACTTTATCATGTTATCAATTCAGAGTTCTCTATTTCAATAATCATTTACGTGAATAATTATAATAATTTTCTCATGTCTCATGTCGACAGCTAATAGTTCACATTAAATAAATTAATAAGCAATAAATTTTCAAACAATAACGTATTTGGTATTTTCTTGCAACCGACTTTACAACACAGAAATCGTGCTTTCCAGCTCTGGCAGAAAATAAAAGAAATAAAATTCCTTATCAACACTTGTCAATTTGTTTTGTGTTATATTTGTTTCAAAAATGTCTAAGCGATTATCATTTGGCGGTGACGACGAAAACAATATGCCTAGAATCATGACCTTTCGGCCAAAATATGAAGAATTCACTAACTTTGCCGCCTACATCGAGTACATGGAATCACGGGGTGCGCACAAGGCTGGTCTGGTTAAAATTATTCCCCCCGTCGAGTGGACACCGCGCAAATCGGGCTATGATATTGAAAATATAAATATGACAATACCGCCACCGATTCGTCAGGTTGTTGAGGGGTAAGTGAATGCAATCAAGAAAGATAAAGACTGTTTGGCTGATATTTTCCCGGTTGACAGAACCCATGGAATATATCAGCAGTTCAATATGCAACAGCGTCGCCAAATGACGCTCCGCCAGTTCATGGAGAAGGCGAACTCGGAGCTCCATCAGACTCCACGACACATTGACTATGACGATTTGGAACGCAAATACTGGAAGAACATAGCGTATATATCACCGCTATATGCGGCCGATATAAAGGGCACGCTAAGTGACGAAGATTTGGATGTGTGGAATATTGGGCGACTGGATACTATACTGAATTTGGTTAACACCGATTATGGTATTGAAATCGATGGTGTGAATACGGCGTATTTGTATTTCGGCATGTGGAAGAGCTCGTTTGCCTGGCACACCGAAGATATGGACCTGTATTCCATCAACTACTTGCACTTTGGTGCGCCAAAGACCTGGTATGCAATACCACCCAAATACGGCAGACGCCTGGAGAAGCTGGCCAATGAAACGTTTGTGGCAAACTATGAGGAATGTAATGCTTATCTGCGTCACAAAATGACCATGATTAGTCCAAAAGTGTTACGCCAGCATAACATACCATTTAATAAGATCACGCAGGAGGCTGGCGAAATTATGATCACATTTCCATTCGGTTATCATGCCGGCTTCAATCATGGCTTCAACGGTGCCGAGTCCACAAATTTTGCCTCCAAGCGCTGGATTGAATACGGCAAGCGCGCCAGCATTTGCAAATGTCGAAGTGATATGGTTAAAATATCAATGGAGACATTTGTGCGCCGCTTTCAGCCCGAACTCTATGAGAACTGGCTTAAGGGTGAGGATTTCGGTTGTCATCCCGAGGAACCGGGTAAAATTCGCGCTGCAGCTCCGCCAACAATCAATCAATACCAGGTCATACAAGAGAGGTAAATACAAATCTTTGGAATACTTATTTTTAGCTAATCCTTAATAATTTCCTTTCAGCTCGCAATCATCCAAATCAAAAGCTGGATCACCACAGAAACGGGGCTGCTCACTACCTGCCGACGTTGATCAGCAATCCGATGTGGATGACGACAAGGAGGCGGGAATGAGTTGTAAGCAACCCGTGGTCAAGTTGCGTAAACTCCCATCTGCAATGCCGCTCGCCCCACAAACTGCTAATCCACAGATCGAAGCCAACGCTTCGACATCGACGAAAAAATACGATTTCAACTCGATTGCAGTTGTGCGAGTTAAGCGGCTGTGGGATGAGCTGCCGAATGAGAACACTGGCACGAATTTACTCACCAATGGCATTGTCAAAAACACGAAACGGATGCGCTTTCAGACCAAGGTCTTAACACTTGACGATGAGGATTAGACGATGGCGACAAACTCCCGATAGTACTGTTTAGTCAATTGACGATCTCCATTGTTAGTAGTTTTATAAGCGAACACAATCAAAGATATATATATACATTAGCTTATGGCAGCCAATTACTTTTTTTCTTAGACACTGATCCAATTAAGCTGTCTGCCACTGTATATCTATTAATCATTAATAATTAAGTGTTTTGGTATAATGAAAATCTGAACAAAGCTGGCAAAAAAATATATGATTAATTATTGGATATGGGCTTTTTCGATATTTTGTGGGTGATCCAGTTCTACTTGCAATACAAACTAAGAATATATATATCATTGTTTGCAATCCACTCTGCCCCAACCAAATTATGAACTGTTTGAATGTTTGTCGAGTATTTAATATGTGTACACATTTAAGTACGTTGTTTATTTAACTTGAATCGCAGCTCGTCAAGTTGGTCTAAGCCTATTTACATAATCAGTAGGTATCCCAACGTTTTCGATATCACTGTGAAATGGTTGAATACAAAGGCCAAGAGAGGAGAGCCGACTTAATCGTATCGTATATTAGCTGCTTCATACTTATATATTTGCTTCGTTTCTTGAACTTCACATTTGTCTTTTCCGTACGTGTGTGTCTTACAATATGCATAAAAATTATGAACAGAAATAAACTATGTAGTAAAACTCATCGTATTCGAAAAAAAGAAAGAATGGAAGAAGCTGCCCGATTTTTTTTTTATGTTTTATCTGTGCTTGCACATTTCAAACGCAAATCGATTCGTTCGTTGAAATCATTATTTCCTGTTTCATTTTTAATTAGACAGAGGGGAGGAGGAAGGAGACTGGCAGGCTGTAAGTGATATCTGACATTGATACCGTCTAGTGATTGGTGGCTGGCAAAAAAAAATAATTTTGGAACGATATTATTATATTTAACGTGAACTTAAGCTAGATAGCTATAGGTGTCTTTGTGCCCCTCCATACGCTCCAGATACTCCTTCTCGATCAAGATATCAATGCATTTCTTAATGACGGGCACATTGGGCTTAAACCGAGTCGACAGCTGATTGAGCACCTCAGAGATGAGATTCGTATGATTGAGACGCTTGCGCATCTTCATAATGCGCACAATCGCTGCCTGTATCAAAAGTTTTCGATCCTCCTCAATATGTTTGGTGACAGTCTCCTGTTCCACTTTCAGCTCAGTCTTCAACGGATGATTGATATTAATGCGACGCTTCTTGCTCTTGTAATCGAGGAACAGTTCCACAGTTGAGTCCGGTGTGAGGGCATTCTCGCTGTCGCTCGACGTCAGCACTTTAGCCTTGAGCAGTATTTGCAATACCTAAAGAACAGTTTTTTTTATTTTTTATTATGCCATGTTTATATTGATGCCTCCTGCTCACCTGTATCAAGTTCTCGAGCTGGGACTGTGTGTTGTCGCGCAGCTGCTGCACTGTGAAGCTGAGCTGATCGTTGAACTGCAACAGCACTGACATTTGGAACGTGCTCACCTGCAGTGTGTAAACGGCATTGCTGCGATTCACGTTCATGATCAGCTCGCCCTTGCATTTGTGATATAACCAGTTCAGTTTGCGGCCGGAATGACGGGCCGAATAGAAAATGGTAAACTGTTGAACGGAACGTTCCAATTCCGAGGGCAGCAGAAAATTGTTGTTCTGCGTGAAGGGCCAGGCATTTGTGGACAGCACCTCGATGCCAAAATCAATTTCGGATGTAATATTTTGGGTCTTCAGGTACTCCTTGAAGTATGAATTCAAGTCCTTGGACACACCAATGTCCTGGAACATGCGCTGCAGCTTGACAGTGTATTCATAGCCGCACGTCTGTTTCAATTTGGAGATCATCATTGCCTCGGCATCATCGGATGCCGATGTATGACTGACTAAACGCTTAGCGAGCATATTAGAGTAGTACTTCTGGAAGACATCCTTATCCTCAATATATTTGAAGACGACCATCACCTGATTCAGATTATCCTCCAGCTCCTTGTCCTCCGGATTTTTCGAAGATTTCTTGAGCAGTAGATCGCAGTATTTTGCCAACAATTCCGGTGATTTGCCAGCATTATTTGGTCGCGTGACCACATTTGAATTAATAAATTTACCGCACGCCTTGTCCAATGCAGCCACAAATCCATTGTCATTATCGAATGCAGTCAAAACGAGTGCATTATACTTTTTGTGTGTATCGAGTATGGTTTGTACATAGGTTTTTGGATCATTGGCCGCATCGCTGGTGCAGCACTTTTCGATGGCCTCCGTGCCCTGCTGCAGAATGTGATCTTCGAGTATTTTTTTCAATTGATCAAGGTTCTTCGGTGAGAGAGCGACCAGCGAATACATGCGCTTCAAATCATCATTTCTGTCAGCGTTCAATAGATTCTGGAACTCATTGTGGAATAGTCTCAGATGCTTCTCAATCAATACCTGAATATGAATTAAAATTAAAATTAAAATAAATAATAACTTTACAAGCCAAGCTGATTACCGACCTGTTCGCAAGTTGATTTTAAAACATCTGCGGTTGTCTCATGCAGATAGGAGAGAGCATTCTTGGAATTGCGTCCGCGGACACGTTGCTTCTCCTCCTCGAGACGGGTCTCGACGTGCTTCAAATACTCTGTCACCGTGTTGGTCGATAGGAACGCGTCCGATTCTTTCTCATAGAAAGCGTACGTGTCGGCAATGAATTTCATTTCGAAATTGTCCTTGTAGACCGACAACTTTTGTTCGGTGGCATCGGCATCGTCTTCGTTGAAACTCAACTCCACGTAGCATTCAATGACATCGCGAACCAGGGCACGATTGATAAGCTTGCCATGACGCTCCTCCTCGATGGACTTGAGAATTGCTTTGGTCACCGGCTCGTTGAGCACTTGGAACAGATGACCCTTCCAGGCGACCAAAGCGAGTCGATAGATCTTATAGATGCCCTTTTGGCCCTCCTCGCACTCGCGCTTCACCCAATTGCGATTGAGGTAATTGCAAATGCCATCGAGTACGGTGCTGGAGAACTGATACGATTTCCATTGTTTGGTGTAGCGCGACAGTAGAACCTCCTCGCCACTAATTGACTGAAACGTGATCAGCAAGTCCTTCAAATAGTCCTTCAGAAACACCTCCAAACGATCGTAAAGTTTCTTGCCCACCAACTGAGCACCTCCTGCCTTGCCGCTGCTCCTTCCACTCGGTGCTGCACTGACACTGGTGCAATAGTCATAGACATGCGTATAATAACGCATATACTGTTTACGGGTTAGCGATTTCTCATGCTCGAATATTTGCAATATGCCCTCAACCAGCTCCTTCCAGATGTCATCCAAATTGACGGGTCTCTGTGTCGTCTGCGAATTGCTTGAGCGATTCATTTTAGCAGCCGTTGGCAAATCTCCTTTGCCCTCAACCCAATTCTCTGGCACTTCTTCTAATTCTTCTACTTGTTGTTGTGGGTTTTCTTGTGGATCCTTTTGCTGCTGCTGCGACTGCGACGTGGTTTGTTGGTTGTCCTGATTCCGTCGTCGTTTAGCTGCTAATCTTGTTTTACGTATTTCGGCCGAAATTTTGACAATCGAATATAACAAATTTTATGGGATGAAGATGTTCAACATTTATTTTACAACCTGAAAATATGCACATTCAAAAGTCGGTTAATCGCGGTGAGTCTCGAATTTCCTATTGAATTCAAAAGGAAGTCTGTGTATATGTTATATGTATATATTTTTTTTATATTTGTCAAAAGTGACTTACATTTTTAGACAAATGAGTAGCTTTGATTAATACTGGTAATTTGATATGTCATCCAACAATATGGATGTTGTAGTGTATGTATCGTTAACACAATACAGTTATTTTCAGAAAGATGAGAAAACCTACTACTTCAATACCCTTGCAACACTTACACATTTACACACACACATACATCTTATGTATATGTACACACACACACAATCAAAAATGGCAACTTTAGTGCATGCGTGCAAGAGCATAAAATAACTTCCTGATTAAATAAACACACTCACTCACACACACCCACACACATACAGATATATATACACACAATCATGCAAGTGATGAAACGAAACATAATTCCATGCACAAACTTAAATAAAAATGTGTAGTACATTAAAACATCAAAAATATTTTCAATGGAAAAAAGTTTCGTCTCGCATTTTCACTGGCATTTAATCTCTCTGATGTCGTGATTTCCCTTTTGGAGCACACGTATTTTTTTCTTCTTTTGTTCGCCATTTTCACAGCACTGATACTAAGACGAACAGTTTACAAATGTTATTGCAAAGACCTGACGAGTTGCAACAGCAATTTACCTGTTGTTAAATGTTGTTTAATGCTACGCGTGCCTTTTTTGCACTTTGCAGTACTTTTAACTGTAATTAAACTATATATTAACGATTTTTTACCGTTTGTACAAGACACTCTTTCCAACTAAAATGTAGGTATGTTGTTTTAATACCAATGTATCGATAATTATTTTTCTATACTCTACCTACATGCAGTATTTTTGTATTTCGATAATACCTCGATGTCAATACTATGGTGCGATTTTGGACCGTTTTCAATTGCAACTTATAATATCGCTAAGCTTTGTAGACAATTGAGGAAAATAGGGACATAAGAAATCATTTGCGTAAGCACAAGAATAGGCACAAATATCGATGATAAATAGCATTTTTAGCTTGTCGATTTTTTTTAAATATACACATCTCTACCACCATTTGTGAAAATTAGCAGCATTTTATAATAACGTCGATAACATTTCACATATGCATCCCTGGTTAAACGATGTTCGTCGTAAGGGTATTTTGCAGCCCTAGTCTTTGTAAATAAATAAAGAAAACACTTAAACCGAGCATCAGAATTTGAAAACGACGTGCTCACTGTTCGACCTCAAAAATAATTGAACAATTGAGGATAATTACAGATGGAGCAGTTCTCTCGGAGTTGGCCCCTATTGGCAGCAGCATTGCTGCTTACGTTGTCGCTGTTGCCCCACATCCAAATCGACGCAGCGGCTCCAACTGCTGCAAATAGCTCAAATGCCAACACAGACGCAAGCCGAACCGTAAAAAAGGCACTGCCACCGGCTCCCCCCGCACCAGATACTGCAGTACCACAGTCGCCGGCTGATGTCGTGATCATCAGTGAGAAGCCGCAGCATTCGGTGGCAAATGCTGCCGAGCCTAATGATAACCAGCCTTCTGCTGCTGCAGAGGATGTGCAAGTTCAACGCTCTAAAATAGGCAAGGACGATGAATTTCCGGATTCATTTGTGGCCGTGTTTTACGTAATGGTGGGCCTCACAAGCTCAGCCATTCTGATGTTGGTTGTACGTATATATCGGTAAGTTTTATGCCTGATAAGAGGCAAAGCATTTGCTATTCTGACCCTTCTCAGTAAATATTTAAATAATTTATATATATAAAAACATATGTGCATTTGCTGATAATGTTCGCATTTTTTTTTAAGTTTGCGCTTATCACGCGCTGAGCGAAAATATGGTGTGCAAGGGGATCGCGCCAATCAGGAGTTGACACCGCTGCCGATGGCCATTGAGGATGTGAACAGCGACGAGGATGAGGATCACACACTGTTCGAGGTCAACAGGCAAAGCATACGCATATTATGAAATCCTTATCGGCGTACCGGCAAACTGAGCAGATCACCAAAGAAGGATCTGCTGCTGCTGCTCCGACACAAGCACACCACAATTTTCATTTACGAAACTTGCCTTCTCAGTGTAACAAATTGTAATTTGTAACTGTCATTTTTCCTAGTTTATCGTAGTTACTAACAAATGCCTAAAGGTCTCAATTTTGCCTTATGTTGTAACATAAGATTTGTATTTGCATTTCTCTCCAAGTTCAAGTTGTAACGACAAAAACAAAAAAAAAAAAAAACATTTGTGATACCAAAAAGATATATATATGCAATAATAATGCATGCTATCTTAATAAGCGCTCTCAACTTATTTTCTACACATACCTAACATACAAAATCCGCAAATTTATATTGCATATAATACACATACATATAATATATATATATATGTATAAAATGTGAATAAATGTTAACAGAAATAAAAAACAAAAAAATGAATCGTATTTATATTGCTTTATTCATCATTATCATTAGACTTAGAAGTAATACATTTAGCATGGACAATTTATACATAATTATTTTCGACTTGCACTAAATGCACTCACAAACTTAACAGCTAAGATCACAAAAATAATTTATTAACAATACTGCGGCTCATCCAAGCACAACAAACATGTTGAACACCCTCCTTTAATTAGTTCAATTAGAGTAGTGACTAAGTCTAATACTACAAATTAGTTAATCTTAACGATTGTCCCCTTCGATTGTTTGTTGTTTGCTGTTTGATGTGTTACTCTATGAATTACTACGGCACTGTAATTTTGTTTTGTTTACATACATGTATTAGTTATCTCCCTATATGTATATGTATATTTATAGATATGCAATATTGATATGTTATTTAAGTATTGTGTTAGATATTGGTTCATTGCCTAAATCATGCTGCCAAACATGCGTTTGCCGCGCGTTAAGACCAAACTGACAACCATAACGGTCAGCAGAAAGAATACCAGACTTAGAAATGTGGTTATGAAGCGACATCTTTGGCGGAACTTCTTCTCCTTTTCCATTTTGAGACGCAGCTGCTCGGCGCGCGGCAGATCGAGCGTAAAATCCGATTCGGGTCGAGACGATGGCTGCAATATATACATATAAGCAAACGTTATTAAAAACTTGCAAATTTCCAAAAAAATCATTTAATAATTTAAATACATAACCACAATTTTCATATAGTAACAATGCTTAAACAAAAATCGATTTGCTATTAATAATAAAATGTTACTGAAAGCAATAAGATTTATGCTTTACAGAATCTCAATAAATTATAAAATGTTTATGAAATAATCGTATAATAATAAATTTAAATTCTCTAGCACTTCGCTGTCAAACTTCAAAATTTACAAAGTCTCAAAAATATAGTTTTTCACGGTTTTGTTATATAATATCTCTCGCTGTAAAAGTTAATTAGTATTTGGCGTTGAAAACTTAGCTTAACTTAGCTTGACGCATTTATGTAAATCGATTATGCACATGCTAATTATAATCGGCCAAAGACGAACGCAGAAAAATGAAGCTTGATGCTGAAGATGAACTGCCGTCAATAGGCTGTGTGAGTAACTGACTAACTGACAGACTGACAATTACTTTGACATTGATACCTTTGGTTATTATTGTTGTTGTCGATCGATCGATTTGAGCAGATATCGTTGAACTTATTAATATTTGTTAGCATCTATTTTAGGCTAAGGCTTTTTGTGTGTATTACTTATTGCAGCATTTAACGACGCTTTCGCACACTACTTTTATTTGATGGCTGTTTGCCATATTTTATGGCATTGCCCACATTAGTGAGAGGCGTGGCTCGCGGCACGTGTAAAAAAGGGCGCAACGCACAACAACCAATTTGACCCACTAAGCGACCGCTTGAGTTTTTGTTATTGTTGTTGTTGTTGCCTTTTTTGTTTTACTCATCACTTTTTTGTTTTCTTTTTTTGCTGTCGTCTGTTGCCGGTTTTGAATTTTAGCGACACAACCTTGAAATCTGTTCATTGTATGTGATAAAAATATATATAATGTAACAGGTAGGTTGTTGTCTTTTGTGTTGATTCTCGCAAAAAAACAGGTTACAAAAAGTATTATGCAATTGATGTCAAATTTTGTGCACAATATAAATTCATACTTCATATTTATTTAAAAATAAAATACTTGTCGACAAAAAAGCGCCCACACTCAATAAAACTTCAGCCAAATGTTGCATTTGTGACAAAATTCTATAATAGCTCCATCAATAAACCACATAATAGCCATGGGATTATGTTTGTTTGTTTTGGAATATCCAATTCCAAAAAAATATCCGCGAGTGAAAGTTACGCATATGCAATATAAGTCATTAAAAGGGCATTCAATTTGAAGTGTTTTCAACATTCACACACACACACACATTGCATGTAATATTTGTAGGTGTGTTTGGGTGTGTGTGTGAGCTTGCCTGTAATCGCCCGTCAAACAATTCACATTTTTGCATTTCATTGTGAGATTGTATTTATTTATGTATATTTTGTTTTTTTTCAGCACATTGGTCTCGTCTGGTTTTTTGGTGATTATTTGTGGGCTTTCAGTTTGGGTTTCAGTTTCATACAAACACACACACACACACATGCATACATTCATATATATGCACCGCATTCCATGAAATGAGAAATTAAAATAAAAACACAAATTTGCGGTACATTTGTATTTGCCGTCCGGCTTCTTTTCGCTGCTTCTTTGCTTCCCATTCCCCCCTCCTTCCACACTTTGCTTGTCGATGATGCTTTTCTTGTTGTTGTTATTGCTGCTGTTTAGCAGTCTAAGTACTTTGAAAAGACGACGTAATCGAAAAGTCGACGTCGTTGACGGTAAAATTACCGCATTGGTTTGAGTGTGAGATTGTGTGTGAGTGCAAATATGTGTGTGCTCATAACGGCAATATTAGCCTGGTATGTAAATCAAGTGCACACGCATTGGACATTTTTGACAGACACTGTCGTTAGCCAAAGATAATGACAAACTTCATAATTAATTCTCTTGATTAAGCAACACTCTTTACTAATCAACTAGGGCAATTTAAATTTTGTATTGAGGTGCGAGCGGGAAAAATATATCTTTGACATTGTTTAAAGCCAGTTCATTGAGCCCCACCCAAATTACAAAAATGTGCTTTAGCTAATTTGCAAATGAAGCCATACACACACGCACACGCCACACACAAGCGGAAAACGCAGCGCATTAAATTATCGAAATACCACACACATGGGCGACCGAAAATAATATACTTAATATTTGATTCGATTAACAAATGTATGCAAAACAAGCAAAATATGCATGTATGTATGTACATAAACTATCATCATACATATTGTGAAATGAAGCTGTTATTCCCACAAATCTCGCCTTGGAATAAATTTAACATCGTTGAAATATTTGCCAACACTAGGCGTTAGGCATGAAGTTCAAAGGAAAATCCATACGCACCCATACACACATACACACATACATACCGACATACATACATACAGAGAGTTGTTACCTTTTAATTTGCAACACACGTTTTTCATCACTGACATTGAAACCAATATGTACATATATATTTTTTTTGGCTTAAAGTTGGCCAAGCTTAATAATGTAGTTGGTTGTTACTACACATACTCAGGGCTCAAAGTTTAAACATCGCTTCGAAGTGAAAACAAAATTTTAACACGTACTCAAAGTCAGTAGTTTAATGCATGCATAATATAACATAAAACTATCTACACAAACATACTAAGTACATATGTATGTATGTATGTATGTATGTATGTAAGACGAGTGAGTTTCTATGAAGATGGCTCCGCTCGCTCGCTCTGGGAAATCCATTAGGCCACATCACGTAGCAACAAATGTATAACAATACAAACAAACAAAACATACGTGCATACATACATACATACATATATTTTGATATGCAACTATTTGATTTATAGATTGCAGCTTCTTCTAATTTATTTCAATCCACTTTCAACCCTTTGCTATTCTGCTAATATTTATGGGTGGTTTTCAAGGCTTGAAGCGCGGATGATTGAAAATCCTTACAGAAGTGAAATTTCTCATATTTAATGCGAACAATGTGCACAGTCGAAGTCTCAAACTCAAACTGACTTTCAACCATTCCGAAGAGGACGTGTAGACAAGTCGGTTAATAATAGATTAGCGTTTCAATGCAAATTGAACTGAAGTGTGGCAAACAGGATTTAGTTGCAGTCAGTATGAAAATTGTGCTAAATTTTATGAAATCGGCATACTTTTGACACTAGGGTTTTTTTTCTTCATAAGTCCATGGTAAATTTTATCTAATGGTAGGGGGTGTTTTTTACATGTTACCACAGAACATTTTCGTCACTTTTTATACACAAAAAAAAACCTTTCTGGGGTAGAAAAAAGCCTTTCAGATCAGAACATTTTCCCCGTTTTCAGAGAGATTTGATCGATTTCAGCGCTATTTTTTAATGAGTGTGCAATCAGATCCGAGTAGTTATATGTTTATATATGTGCATATATAATTTATGATTTTTTATGAACAGACTAAGAGTATATAAAATAGTAAAATAAGTGCATAGGCATAATAAATAATGATGCAATTATGCAATCGGCGGTCGGCAAGTAAATTAGGTTGTTTTTTCTTTAACGCCTTTCTGTCTTTTAGGGCATTTTGAGCCATTACTTTTTTGCAGCATTGAAAATGCATTCAACGGTAACGACGAAATAAACACAACAAGAAAATGTTGCTGAGCAGCGGAAAAACAGTTAAGACGAGTGCTCAAAGGTGCGAAGAGGCGGAAAGTGGGCAAGTGGGGAAGTGGTGGACTTGAACAGCTTGTCAGCAGCAGGCGGTAGTTGAAACGGTAGCGACAGCCACACGAATCTAGTCCGAGTGTCGGCTGCGTCGATCAGCCAGAGGAACGCATGAAAGTAGTTTGGATACACTCCGAAACAAAATCGGTTTAAATACTGAAAAAATTTCTAAAATTTAGAAAAACTTGCACTAAGTCGACAAAAGTCTGGAGATCATTTTTTTTTTTTTTTTTTAGAAATATTTTCGATTATTAAGAACATTTCTAAAAAGTAGAAATGCAAACCTTTAAAATTCAGAAAAAGTTAAGAAACTATGTAAAATGTTTGCTTAATAATAATATAAGCAAAAAAATCGAATCCATGAAAAGAAGATCCTTGAAATTGTACATAATTTTTCTGAATTTTGGAAAAATACAGTCTGGAAATTAAGTGGAAATTCAAAGCCATAAATTTCGATAATTTTGATGAGTGTATTATAAATAAATATATATGCATGCAATGGAGTTGAGTCCCATTGTGGGCGTGATATGTTGCCAAAGGTCTACTTAACGCCAGTTATTGCTTTAATTTGTTTAGCATTCAGCTCGCACGCTTCACGTTTTCACAGACCTCGCTGTTGCACGTGGCATATGAGTAACCAGCTGAAATCTGAAGCTGGTCACAGTTGGCAGTTGGTAACAGCTAACAGCTAACAGATAACTGGTAACAGGCAACAGGCAACAGCTTCCGAGGCAGTCAATGCGCTGCTGGCCATGATATGCTGCACCGTATGCGTTATGTAAGCCACCAAATGTTGCCCGTGGCAAATCTTCAAATTGAAACTTAACGCGGCCCGTAAGGCGAGAGCGGCTAATGCTAATTTCAAGTTGTTGCTGGTCTTAGCCCAAATTGTTGCCACAAGCTATGCTTTGACAAACTGGCAAGCACTATGATGCAGAGCGAGGGTCGCTCCATACCTTCAGCAATTTAGCCTGACTAACAAACTGAGTTACTTTGATATTATATTATGTTAAATATAGTCAACAAATGTTAGAAAAAAACTGATTGACAAATGCTGACAGCAGATTTTTAGCCGATTTTATTTAGCATTTAAAAACATTAATAATAAACTAGAAAAAATTAATTAAAATTAAATTTAATTAAATTATTAATATTTTTTTTTTTATTAATTTAAGCTGGTTTTTTAGTTATGCAATGGACATAAATAAAAGTTTTTGAAAAATGAGTGTTGCACGACTTAATTGTGTTGCAAATATAAATTTCTAACCGGCAAAATGGTAATCGGGACAGTCAGCTCTCTGAAGTCATTGAACGACCCTCGCAAACGACTGACTAGCTGAAGAACTAAGTACTATAGCGATGTGCTCGAGAGCATTGCGAATGCGTCAGTCGTTTTGTCATTTTGTCATTTTGGTTTTGCACTTGGCCAAATGGAAATTGCCATAAGAGCCCAGTTTCTGTGTTGCGGTCAATCTTCGATGGCACATTGGCACGCTGCAATGTGGCTGGCTATGGCGATTGCAACACTTTGTGGCAGCCACTTCTAAATAGTAAACACTGCAGCGGCAGCAGGCAGCAACTTGGCGACCAGATCGCCTTACATTTTGCGTTTCGCATTCGGATTCGATTTCATTTTCATTTTGGCAAACGAGTTATTTGCTGGCCATTTTGCCGTGGGACGAGTTGCAGTTGGCCGAGAGAATTGGGAGGCTAGGCGCACAAGAATGTTATGGCAAGGGGGCAGGAAGGAACAGAGAGAGAGAGAGTGTGTAACCAGCTACTTGATTTGTGGTTCGGCATCCTTACGGTGGGTTAGTAGTTAATTGTGGAAACGTCCTTAAAGGTCATTCGAGTTGTAGGGCAACAATGCGGACTGTGGCACCGGTTTTTGGTTGCGGTTTCTGTATCAGTTTCTGTTTTGGTGAGTGCAACTTGTTGCATGCTGCTGCTGTTGTTGTAAGTGCAAGTGCAGTAAGTCTGTTTGTATCTGGGCCTGAATCAATGGCGGTCAGTTGGTCAGATAGCCAGATAAGCAGGTAGCAGAGCGGCTACCTGTTCGTCAAGATGCTGCAGGCCTGCTGCTGCTGCTGCATTTTTTTAACGGAATTTTAAGGTTAACCGGTACAGTTGTTGAATAAATGTTGGCTTTGCCTTTTGCACTAACTGTTTGATTTGTATTATAGCTGCTGGCAACACAAGAAACCCGTATCACAAATCCTCAAGTTCAAATCGCACTTGTGAACGTGCAAGCTGATAAGTAAATAATATATTTATATATATATATATATATATATGAATATATGTATATATGTAAATTGTAATGTAGCTTTCAAGTAAGGTGAATAAACCAAAGTCGTGCGCTTACCAATTTCTGAGCCGTTGCTGAGCTGAGTAGAGCTGAGTTAACAAAAGCAAACAAGACCAAAAATCGTAGCAAAATAAAAACGAAATCAAAAGTCGACTCGTCGCGGCATTGAAAGTGAAAACTCATTAAGATTCTCTAGGCATTGGGGCCCGGACAAGGACCGGACAAGGCCCACAAAATTCTCTCGATTAGTACAACGGATATTGCATCATAATCGACAGACAGCGTCAAAATTGAGCAGTCAACAGACTTTAAGTGCAACATTTAAAACATATATATATATATATATAGATATATATATATTTGTTTAATTACAAGTAATTGGCACAATTTGGGCTTACGTGTGAGGGAAATGGGGAACTGCTAACTTGGCATTAATTAATGTGCATTTGTAATGAATTTGACTTCTGATTTTTAATTATATGGCCATCGTTGAGCGCCTTGTGTGGCAGATTTGTGAACAGTAGCAGCAGCAGTAGCAGCGGCTATCTAATGCGGCACGCACAACATTAACCATTAACCATTAATCATTAATCATTTATAATGCCAATACACGAACGAGTACGCTACCAAATCGAACCTCGGCCATGACAGCGATAATATCGCCGATCGTCTGCTGCATAATAAAGAATTCCCCACTCAGATCAGCAACGGTTTAACAATAATTATATAATAATAATAATGATGGCGTCAATGCTGCTGACGTCCGGTGTTGGCGATGGCGTTGACAACGCATCCGCTGCTGCTGCTGCTGCTACTATTGTTGCTTAGCTATTGGCGAAGCTGCAACCAGTAGCTGCAGCAGCAAACCGCACATCGATCACATTGCGGCCAAGGATAAAATTAATAAAAGTTTGCACGAACATGCTGCAAATCGACTCGACGAATCGACGACTCGACGACTCGACTTTAAATTGATGCCATTTACATTGGCAGCTTTTAATAAGCTGGTTAGCTGCTTAGCTGTTGCTGTTGCTGTTGCAGTTGCAGATGCAACCGCTCTTTTAATTTATGGCTAACGCCCTCGCTCGCACAAGTTGACAAGCTGCCATTGTTGCTGTGTCTTTTGAGCCCTAAATTAGTTTAACTTTTGCATTTATTTCATTAATTAATCATACTTGCCCTGTCAACCATCCACACAGTATACTCAAAATTGACTAGTTTTGAAAAATACTTTCTATATACATGTATGAAAAGATATGAAAATTGTGCTGGAAATCATACAAATTTTCCTGGATCTTAAATATGGCGTCTAAATAAACGAAAATAAATGTTTTCAATTTGCAGAAAGCTAATAAAACCTTTCTCAAATTTATAAAAAAGTCAAAAATAAGTGAAATTTTCAAATAAATATATAGATTATAAATCTGAGAATAATCATCACTGTAATTCAAATAAGTAAACATTTTTAGAGACACAAACTTTCTTTTTAGAAATATACTTTGAGAATATTAAGATGATCTCCAAAACTATGGCCATTTTCTTAAATTCAGTTTGATTTTTTTCCGAGTGTACTTAATGTGTTTTTGAGTGAAACATTTTAACTAGAATTTGTCAAATTTGTTTTTTTACTCACATATGAGAGCGTCGGATGGGCGCTGCTGATGACCAGCTCTCCGCCGTGTCGCTGCTTGCCCAGCAGCGATTGGTGCAGTCGATTGGTGCCGTAGTACATCTCCCAGATGCTCGGCTTCTTGCGATGCCACTCGGCAGCGCTGTCGATTTTGTCGACGCCGTTGCCCAGCCGGGATCTGGATCCCGCTGCATTCAGCACAGGCTTGTGAAAATTGAGGTTGCGCTGCATTTGAGTGACCATCGTTGATGTGTTCAGTTCCAGTGGCGGCGTTGGTGTTGGTGTCAATGTAGGCGTTAATGTAAGCGTGGGCGTGGCACTGCGCGACACCGTCGTCGTCGTCTCAATGTAACACTCGGCGGCGGGAAATATTTCCGTGATCGATTTGCGTTTCATCTTGAAATTGGGATCGCTGGCACAACGTATGCTCATGATCTGTGTCCGTAAGCTCGATGGCCGACGGCTGGTGGAGATTAAGATGCCGCCATCATGCACAGACTCATACGCATTCAGTTGCAAGTCTCCGGCAAAGCTGCGCCGTCGCTCCAAAGCATTCTGCAGCCGCACCACATGCTGCTGCCGTCCCAAGCCACTGCACAGTTGACGCAGCTCCAGTTCGCTGTGCTGATTCATGCGCTGCAAATAGGATTCCAGTTCGTGCTTGAGCGTCTGTATCATGCCGTCCAGCTCCTGGGGTATGTCCGTGGTGGGCGTCGGCGACAGCAGGCGTATCTTGTCGCGCACATCCTCGAGCAGTTCGCGTGTGCTCTGGAAATGCAACTGATCCTCGTAGCGTTTGGCATACGAAGTGTTTGAGCTGATGATGGCAGTCGGCATCAGGTTCGAGGATGCTTCGGTGTCCACGCGATAGGCATCTTCGGGGCAGGAGTTGATATATTTGGCACACTTGTAATTGTTCTCCTCGAGCTGCTCATCGCTCAGAAAACTGGGATTATCAATGCCAGCAGTGAGCAACTGTTGCTGTTTGCTTTTCGGCTGCAGCAGGAATGCATCCAGATCTATGTCCAGCAGTGAATCATCCACAACCGGCTCCAGTTGTTTTTGTTGTTGCTGTTGTCGTCGCTGTGTGGCGGCAAATCCCTCCATTATGGTGGGTAGCTGATTATAGACGCGCAACTTCTCGCCAATGTCCAGTTGGACGCCCTCCGCTGGCCTGGCGATCTCCTGCTGCATAAAGGACACAGTTTGCTGCGGCGCATAGAGGCAGGGAAATGTTTTCAAATGACGATCCAAATTCTCAATGCTCGTCTCCAAAATGCGCAGCTTATCGCTGTAGTGTGGTTGCAACTGCTGCTGTTGCAAATGCTGCTGCTGCTGCTGTTGTTGCTGCTGCTGCTGCTGCAGCTTCTTTTGGCTACCATTTGTTGGCTTTCTGCCGATTTCGGGCGCAGCATTTGCTTGGTCAGCTCCAGCTTGAACAGCCACATGTTGCATGTCCAAATGCTGACTAATCGCTGAGCTTGCTACTGCTACTGCTGCTGCTGCCGCTGCTTCATTGCCAGCCACTTTCGTTGGCAGCTGCAGCTGTGGCCGCAGCCTGGCCGCCGTCGCTTTGCTCTTATCTTTGTCGCTGGTCTCTAGGATGTCTATGACCGGTTCGCAGTAGATGTGCTCGTCCAGCGAGTAAGTGGAGCACACATGGGAGCTATAGTAACCGGACGAGCCGCTTTTATCGGTGGAATAGTGTGAACCATTGCCAGCACGAACTGCTGCTGCTGCTGGTGAGGTTGCTGTTGCTGCTGCTGTTGGCGTTGTTGCTGCTGCTACTGCTGTTGATGTTGTGGCTGTTGTGGCTCCCAGGCCCGAGTCTGTGGTGTGTGTACTGTTGGCATTGGATGCTATGGAGCGTTTCTTGTGTCGTGGTGGTGGTGGTGGCACCACCACCAGTGCACCACTTGCCACCACAGGTTTGATTTCGTTTGCTGTGGCAACACACGATGAACCCGTCTGGCCGCTCGTCTCAAGACCATTCATTGAGAGCGACGCTGTTGTGAATGGCATTGAAGTCGTCACATTGCCGCCAACGCTGCACCGAAGAAGTTTGATAGAGTGAGAAAGAGAAAGAGAGAAAGAGGGAGAGAGAGATTAAATTGAAATTGAGAGCGAGAAAAATGATAGAAAAGTCAAAAGTCCGTCGAAAGCGAAACTTCAACTCGATTCGTGCAATGAAAGTGGTTTTTATATTTGCCAGCCAACAGTTAAGTCAACGGGCAACTAGGTTAGTAGTTTTCTTTACGATATATATATATATATATATATATATATACATATGTAGCTGCTGGTTTCGCTCTCGATTTGCTGGCAACATTGTTGTAACACTCGGCTCAGCTGACAAATCAATAAATCTTCCAATTCAGCGCAACCTTTTTTTAATGCGTCTTTAATGTGTCTGGAATAGAGTTTTGGGCGGCGAGGGTTGAGGTGGGCCTCATAGTTAAAGTTGGCATAAATTGCTAGCATTTTAACGCATACACACACACACACACACACACACACACACCATTTGAAACGCAACATCAAAATTCAATTCGGAATCAACTGAAACTCGTTCTAAACAGGATTTCAGCTTGATTAACTGTTTTTTGTCAATTTTTTATATATTTTTTAGTGTTTTTTTTTATTATTATTTTTATTTGGCATAAGTTTCTTTCATTTAAACCGTTAGCAGTGCACAGCACAAGTGCAATATGCAACATGATGCAGGAGTTGTTGAAGAATGAAAATCGAAAATCGAAATCAGCATCAGAATTCGAGTCAATGTTGATGAAACTTGAAATACATCTGGTTTTAATTTATTTATATATATATATATATATGATCGGAATACTATACAATATATGTACATGTAATGGGAACAGTCGACAGATAGCTGAGTTCTAGTTTATAAAACCTTTTCGGCTTGCCAGGATATCCCATAAAAAACGATCTTAAAATATTGTCCAAAATATGATCAGCATTGTAATACTATATAGTATAGTTCCCAAAAAGGAACAAAGCAACGAAACTATGATTTGTGGACTAGCTTCCTCTGAAGATGCCAGTCACATAACTCTCTTGATGGACCAACTTTTTAAGATCATTTATAAGCCCAACTTCCTAGGCCTTTGTCGTTCTACTTACATCTAGACATAACATTGGACTACATGGGAAAGTAGTATAGCTGAAGTCTGATTCTGATGGTAAGGTTATGTCATCCTCGATGTGTCTAATATATTATTTATATTATTCTAATAGGCAGCTGCATTATATAAGAGTGATCTTGGTTAGTTTTATATATATATATATATATATATTTTCGATGTGGCCTGATAGCTTCAGTTTCTCTTGTTGAATGAATGGTTTTACAAGGTGCCAGCGGCGCTGCTGTTGCTGCTGTTGCAAGTTATTTAAGAACAGTCTGTGCTTCTAACTTTGGGCACTGGGTCAACAGCTTGAAAATTGCGTAATAACAGTCTTCGTGTCGCAGTCGCAGTTGCAGTTGCAGTTGCCGTCGTCGCAGTTGCAGTTGCCGTTCATATGTTGGCACACAGCTAGTAGCAACTAAGAGCGCAGCAATGCCACACAAAATTGATAAGTTGCGATCACAAGCGATCGTTTGCGGACTTGGACTTGGGCTTGGGCTTGGCAAGCATTTTGGGGTGACTGAGGCTACGCCTTGGTGATTAAGACCAGCTTGTTTATCGATGCGTTTTGTTATGGTTATGCTTGCTGTGTACATTTTTTACCATTTTGTTTTTTTTTTTTTGTTTTTTTTTTTTGATTATTTATTTTTAGTTTAAATTTGGTTGGCTCGATATGTAATGGACAAGGTTAGCGTTCCATCGCGGCTGAGAGCATGAAATATTTTGCAATATTTGCGTATTTATTTGTGAGCCGTGTTAATTAAAATGTTCAGCCTCGTTTGCATGTCGGAACACGTTGCCGTTACTACAAACGGTTAAAGTATCTCTCTCTCTGTGTGTGTGTGTGTGTGTGTGTGTCCGCTAATTATTGTTGACTTGACTGCCACAACAAATTACACTTTGGTCCAACAGCTTTGGTTTAGTTTACAGTTAAAAAAAAAATTACCCAACGTCCTTCTAACTAGTTAGCCAAACTCTGCCCAACAACAACAACTACAACAACAACAACAACAACAACACATTCGCAAATAAATCAATCAATCTAATCGCATTTCTATTGCAGTGATTATTTTTCGAGCATGCCACTTAGCCAGCAAAGACTTGGGCATGGATTGCCCAAATGAGGCATTGACCCTGGCACAGCTACGAACTGTGTGCAACATTGAATACAAATTAACAAAAAATAAATAGCTTCAATATAATAACTGCATTCATGATTCATGTGCTGGGGAAGGTCGCAGCCAGTTGGAAACGACACCTGAATAGGAAGCGATACATTTCGCACATATCTTTAATTGTTGCACATTCCACAAGTAACTGAAAACCTTCCACTTAATCAAATTTAGTGTTTAACATGCACATCAGACCAATGAGACACAAAATGAAGCCATTATAGAGTCATAAACATAATGTCAAGTATATATATATATATATACTTAAGTATATATATTATGCTATAATTGCATTAACCTTGCAAGCCAGTTAAGGAATTTACGGAATGCAAAATGAAATGTGAGCCGGCTTTAAGGCATTCGAAATAACTCAAAAACCCTTTAAAAACTTGGCTTAAGTGTATATAGTAAAGTTGTGCAAAAGTATGTCCATAAACTATATATACATTCCTTAAAGAGTCGAGTATTCAAATTATGAATATAAGTTGAGTTCAAAGCTACAGATTTCAAATTATGAAATGATTGGATTCAGTGCATCTTCCAGACGAGCTCTCTCGATTATAGCATTCTTTCTTTCTGTGATAACAATAAGATAAAATAAATTAATATTTTTTCTATCTTTTATTATTATCTGTATTTTGTTTTTACTACTTATTTAGTTGGGTTTAGTCTATCTGCAAAATGAGCACTCTCGACTACCGCATTCTTGATTTTTATTCTTCTTCTTTTAAAATTGTTAAATCAATTGCTGAAACAACTGTAAATAAAACATAAATTGTAAATTTTGCTATTAATTGTCAAAGATAAGAAAAAAAAAACAGATTTTAAATAAATTGCACGATTTAATGCCACACATCTAAATATTTGATGGCTGTTTGGATTGCACTCGTAGCCAACAACTTGCACACACATACATGTGCACACATATGTACCCACACGAGAGCTTGTATGTATGTGTGCTTGTAGACATATTTCAAACCAAAACTGGCTGTGACCTCCAGCAGAAGCAACAGCAGCAGCAGCAGCAACTGCATCATATGTGGCTTCTTTAATTTCAATTAATATACGTAATTGTTGCAGCTGCAAGCGATTTTTTGTATTGTTGTTGTTGCTGTTGTTGTTGTTGTTGTTGTTGTTGCTCATGTTGTTGTTAATCTTGTTGCTGTTGCTGTTGACCGACGCGACATCAAGTGTTTGGCAAGTCAAGTGGCTTCTGCCGCTGCTGCTGAAAAGAGGTGAAGGCTGACGACAGGCGCCAAAAACCGCATTGCTACGGCAAACTTGCAACGTGCAACGTGCAACTTGAACTTCGCGACGCTATGCGCCATAATTTACATAGTTGCATGCAGATTAAACTTCAACTGCCAGTTGCATTCAGATTAAACATTGACAAGACAATGGGCACACACACACATACACACACACACAAACACACACACGCACACAAACACACACACACACACAGTTCGCAGCGCCCTTTGAATTTAATTTGTTGTTGATAAATGATGGATGATAGATTTGAGCATTATATTTTCTAAGCAGCACTAATAGCCAAAAAAAAAAAAAAAAAAAATTTATATAAAAAAAAAAAATAATTATGTATTTAACGAAATGATTAAAAAATGATTTCGTTGGATCAGATAAAGCCAAGCTAAATTCTTAACTCAATGGAAGGCTATGAGGGCCTCGGCCTTCTCTGATGAAGAATAAACATGTATATACATATATATATATATCTGGACTGGCAATTACATAAACTTGGCCAACAATTTTTAATGGCTTACTGTGTGTGTAATAACTTAATTAAAATGCTCTTGCAATTTTGGGCGATAAAAGATATGATCCTAATTTAATTGCTTTTACGATCGGGCCCACTCAAAGTTGACTTGATGTTGACCCGCTTTGCTTTTCAATTTTTTGTTGTCTGTATGTTCAATGCCGCCAGCGAAGGTCTGCCACTGCCACTGTTGCTGGTTGTGTAAATGAGAGTGCAACACTCACCTCTGATATGGGGCATATTTGAGCATTGCTCGCGGCAGCAGAAAGTTATCATTACTTTGAGCAACACTGGCACTGCCAACATGCTGCTGCTGCTGCTCATCTCCCACACCATTGGCTATGGCTGCCACTGCTGCTGTTGCTGCTGCTGCAGTTACTCCATCTGTTGCCACTGTTTTCTGGCCAAAAAATGCGCCCAATCGCTGCAGGTAGCCGAATTTTGTGAGGCCAGCGGCGTTGTTGTTGTTGTTGTGGCTGCTGCTGCTGTTGTTGCTGCTGCTGCCGTTGGCCACCGAATAGCGTCCGCTGCTGGCGCGACTATGTGCAACTGCTGCCCCATCATCATCATCCTCGTCGTAGGGCAGCACCTCGATTGCATCAAAGTCGTACGAATTGAAGTAGGCCTGTTCCCTGGTCCGTTTCACCTGTGCCGCTTCCGTTACATGATCGGTGGATATATCCGTGGCGGTTTTCTTGCTCGTTGCCGTTGCCGGCGAACCTTTGCAAATGGGCATGCTTAGCGTCCTTGCAGCCGCATTCAGCTCCCACCAATCGGCCACTGACCGCTTGCCTCCCACTCAGTCTTAACTGCAACAAAATTGGTAATATTTGAAATAAGCTTAGTTTGTCAAACCAAATTGGAATGGAAAAAAAAGCCTGATCAAAATTGAAATTGAAATTATTTGTATATATTTAGTTTTTTAGTTTTTTAATCGTTTTTTATGGGTTTGTCTTGGTTCACTTTCTATGCAAATTGTTTTTGTTATTATTAAGTGAACAAATTCACAAGCTATTTATTATTTTTTAGTTTAACTTGATCACATTTAATTAAAATATTTTTTATTTTAATTATTATTGTTTTTTAACTTTATGTTACCAAAATTTTAAATCTTTCATTTTATAATTTAATGACTTAATCTCCCCCTAGGGACACATTTTAAATAATGAAAGAAAAATACAAATTTATTAGCAAAATAATTAATATTTTTGCTTATTATTTTTATCGCACAGACTCAAAAATCAATCAAGTCGAAAAAATCATTGTGATTACATAACTAGAAGCCAACTGCAATAATAATTATTATTTATATTTATTTCTTATGTGAACAGCCATCAATTTTGAGAGCGCCCAATTTATACTCCTTGGCACCCATTTATTTTGCGAACTCCAACAATGGAATGGAAGCGTTGTGAGTTGTGAGTGTTTCCATCGTAACTCGATGCCGCTGGCACATGTAGCTGCATTAATTAGCTGTTGATGCAACGCAAGCCGCCTCCCCCACAAAAGGTTCCCATTGCATAATGCCGCCCACGTCCTATCCTAGGTCTGACTGCCTGCCTGCCTGCCTGTCTGGCTCGGGGATTGCAAATTGGGCGCACCAAAACGAGACTCCACTGACCCATGATGAGCATGCATGTTTAGCCAGCGACGCCGCCGCACAGATGCCACAGTCATAATTCGATAATTGAAAACTTAACAGCCAAATGCTGGCGATTTATGTAAAAGACTTCAACTCAAATACATATACTCACACCATTTGATAGACAGTCAGATTTATAGATAAGTGTGGAGAGTGGGTGGCTGAGGAGGTGGGGACGGGGGGTGGTGCCGTATACGTAATGCAGACAGCAAGCTGACAGCTTCATCATTTGTCTGCTGCTGGCGAGAAAAGCGCCCAGGGAGTGGTGCAACAGTGGTGCTGGGCTGGCAAACTGCTGTTTTGTGCGGTAATCAGCATGTTCATAATTTCAGTCAAACCAGTTTCACATTTGCCACATGCCACAGCATCAGCAGCAGTTGCATGTAACTTTCGCTGCTTGTATTCTTTAGAATAAATATTTAGCTTGCACCTTGTGCCTCAATGTTTGCCTCATTTGACTGCTTTCTGTGTCAGCTGCAGCCACACTTAATGATACTGTTAATGGCGAATTAATCATCGGTCGGTCGGTCGATCGGTCTGTCGGTCTGTCTGTCTATCTGTCGGTCTGTCTGTCTGTTGTTACCATATGACGATGCTCTACCGATGCACATTTGTGCCATGGTCAACATAGCACATTACTAGTAGAAACTCATAAAGTATTCGTTGTTTTTTTTTCTAGTTCTCTTTGGAGTGGTGACAACTCAAAGTTACAGCAGTTGCCACTTGCCACTTGCCAGTTGCCAGTTGCCAGTTGTCAGCTGGCCCTGTTTTCTTGTCTCTTTCAATGCGTTGACAGGTAAAACCCAACAACAACAACAGCATTAACAAAAGGAAATATGAAAATGAAAAATAGTTGGCAACATTTTCACATCGCTTGAGCAACCTCAAATGCTCAGCTTATTCCCGTGGCAACTACAATTTGGAACAGCGAGTCAGTGGCACAACGTGACTGGGTTAAATGAGATGTGGCCGAGGCTGTGGCATGGTCTTGGTCGTGAATCGCTGCCTCCTCATCAATCTTCATTTGGTTGGGCAGTCTTCATCATCGCACTTGTCAAATTAAACTAATTCCTGACTTAAATAAATATGATAATAATTATGTAATTCAATTTGCACAGCCCACTTTTAGCTACACTGAAAAAAATATTCGCGTTGACACTTGGAAAAAAAAATATTTTATATATATTGTTCACAGCAATCGTCAAACCTATCTATATCTATATTTATATCTATATCCTATATCCTATGTTCTATATTCTATATTCTATATCTATGTCTATATCTATATCTATATCTATTTCTATATCTACATCTATATAACTATCTATATCTTTATCTATATCTATATCTATATCCTATATTCTTTATCCATATCTATATCTATGTCTATATCTATATCTATATCTATTTCTATGTCTACATCTATATAACTATCTATATCTATATCTATATCCTATATCTATATCTATATCCATATCCATATCTATGTAATTATCTATATCTATATCTATATCTATATCTATATCTATATCTACAGCTTGCTAGTCTGTTGCGAATCGGTTACTATCAAATCCCATCTACACAATCTTTATAAGGTTGCCTGACAAGGGGTACCCATTTGGCAAACAGGATCAGCCCAGTCAAGGATAACTTTTCAACCAAATAACGTTAGAAACTTATGCGATTAGCGCCCTCCTGGTCCCAGGAGGATCTGAGGTGAATCCACCTAGGATACACATAACTTAGCACAACTTACACTACTCTTCAGGCCAACAGTAGCCTGTCTAAACAAAATTCAAATCGATTTTTGTTTTTATTTCTGGTTATCAGCATAATGACAACAGAAAAAAAAAACGCAATTGAGTCGCTCGTGTTGCTGTGGCAACCACTTGAATAATTGAGAACTATGTCCAGCGAGACGTGCGGCTTTTATTTATAGTTCAGATGTAGAGTCTGACTGATGGCTGCTGTTGGCTTGTTGGCTACTGCCTGCGGCTGCTTTTGATATTTGGCTTGATGGCCTGCTCAATTGCTGGACAAACAGAGACATCACTCATTCAGACTGTGGCAAGCGTGCAAATTACTCAATTCGATTGAGTGTGCCAGTGTGCCGTGTGTCTTCCTCATCACATTCATCTTTAGCTACTACCTTGACTTTTATTTGGCATACATTGGATTTATCGGGAAACAGAATCAATGCGGCAGCCTAAAACAAAAGACTTGCCCGACAAACTTGTCGCTGATCACCATCACAAAAGGAAACAAACAAAACAAAACAAAACAAAAGAAAACAAAATTAAACAAAACAAAATGAAACAATGCAAGTAGCCAAATAAAAGTCAACCGACATCATAAAAGAGATATAGCGCGAGAGATCAGCCGGCACTCACAAAAGCTATATATTTATGTATATCTATTCGACACTGTGCATTGCAAAACGGCTCAGCAAACAAAACCACAGGAAAAAAAAAACAGCTACAAGCAACGCACAGTGGGGCAAAGTGACCAATTTAACACTTTCGCTGGATTTTGTTTAAATTGCTTAATTTTACTTATTTAATTCATGTGTTACTTTTATATAGATTTTGAATATGAACCTAAAAATATATAGATTTAAAAGTGAATCTAAAAATTAAAAAGAAAATATTTCAAATGAAAATGTCTGAGAAAATGAATATATAAGACAACATTATTTTGTTTAAATATTGGGAAAATCCAGAAAAAGAGTAAATAAGATTGAGAGAAGTTTAAGTGTTTAAATCAGTTGTGTCTTAAGGTTGCTACACTGAGAAAAAAGTCAAACCTGCATTTTATCTTATATTTAGAATTTTTTTTTTTTTACGATTTTCATTTTCGGGCAATTTTCTCTCTCTCTTTTTCTTTCCTAGAAAAGCTAGTAGAAATTCATTACTGTTTTGATACTCTATCTTTTATGGAAGTGAACCACTGTAGCGTTGTATGCGCCACAAGAGGTTGCAGGCAACGAATTTAATGGCAATAAGCCATTTATGCATGTTGCTATTGTTGTTGGCTGCCGCCTGCCGCCTGCGATTGTTGTAGGCACTTCAAACGGTGACAGCCGCCTGAAGATGCAACATTTGACCCGAGAAAAAGTAAAAACAAAAAAACCACAAAGAAAAGGTCAAACGGAGTCACAGAAAAAACTTGGCGATTATGCAAGTAGATTTGTGTTTTACCCATGCAGAGGTTTATGAATCGATTACAAAAAGAGTGCAACTGTTAATTGACTAAATGGTGACGATAATGTGAGAATTGGTGGCAAGTTAACGGCTCGTTGCACCTACATCTTGGAGGCGCTGCTGTCATTTAGGTGTTTGCAACCTGCGTGGTCATATGGACGGACTGCCTGCCTGCCTGGCCGTAATTAGTGCGTACAAAACCTTTAATTAGTTGGACAAAGCAAGACACAAATAAACATTTTGCAATGGTTATTGCGGCAAGTCACTAAAGTCAGCAGCAGCAGCAGCAGTAGTAGCAGCGCATTTTGCAATTGGTGTTGTTGAACTCAACTAATGCCATATTATTATGAGAAGCGAGTGTGTGTGTGTGTGTTTGTGTGTGTGTGTGATAAAAAACTCAGTGGGTTAATGTTAATTGCAAACAAAGTATTTGCTTTTTATGCGCCTAATTGCAGCTTTGCACTTGCCTGCCCATGTGGCAAGCGCAGCGCATTTACTTTTTGTTTCTATCCATGACTAAAGACGAAGCGTTTTTCAATCCGAACACTTTTTGCTTGTATCACATTTCCACTTGGCTGGAGTGGGTTAGAGTAACACAGTCATTTATAATGGGAGAAGACCTTTGTGTCAACACACAGACCATTTATAAGCGCAACTCGCATCGAAATGTATGAATGTGGCACAAACAAAGTAACATCACAACTAGATTTATTTCCCTTGCCACCCGTGTGACGACAATTATAAGTAGAATACTCTATACGAGTGGCACTTGTCAGCAGGCACATCTGAGACTCTTACCACAGATATGTGGCAAGTTGCAATGTCGTCTGTACTGAGCGGAAAGTAAAGAAAGAAAACAAAATTATCTCAACAACCTCAACATTTATGTTCGCAGGCACTTTCAGCATTACCAAATCAAAAACTACTTTATGCTTCAGATTATACAAATTTATATAGATATATACGCCCATGTAGCATAAGTAACACTAAAAAAAATATTCATTTTTTATACGTGAATCGTTTTTGCTGCTACTTTTATGCAATTGCTCTTTTTTTTGCTTTTTATTCTAAGGCGGCAATTTCGCTTCAAGTTTTACGCATCGCTTTCGAATTTGACATGTTGCATGTTTTTTTTTGTTGCCACACTTTGGTGGCGTTGACTGAACGATGGATTTGCAACATGCAAATCGAAAGCATAGCGAAAGTTATCAAATGCACTGCAAAATGTGTCGCTAATTAGTCTAGGTGCAATTGAAAGTGGCCCCCAGACAAACATCATATTGTATATGAACATATATATATATATATATCATAAATAAATATAGATATATATATATATGTATATATCTGTATATATATTGATTTATGTTGCCCTTTGTATGTGCGTTCAATGTCTGGCCATTCTATTTTTGGGGCGAGTGCTTCTGCTTGATGGCCAGCTGCCGCAGCAGCAGCAGCAGCATTTGTGGTGCACAAGGTTAATTTGAATTTCGAACCATCGTTCTTCAAACAAGACAATCTCTCGATGAACTAACTCAGTCCGATTACAGTAAATACCAAGATGTGGAAGTGATCATCGCTGGTCACACTTCAAAGTCACCATGCGCATCAAGGACAAGATTCCGGTTGGGCTTTGCATAATTTTACATCTCTATCTACATATGTATATTGTCCACAGCAAACAGTTCTAAATGAAACCAGCCCCCGCCCCCCCTGCCCCACTCACTTCCGCCAACTCTTAACTCCACCATAGGCCAGATAAGTGCAGCGTCTAAGTAGTATTTCCAGTGTGCCGCACCGGGGCAGATTTACATAATCTTCGACTTTGACCCTGCGTTCGTTTCTGTTGCGATTTATTTATTGATCGCCAGCCTCCACCGCTTGGCTCTTGGGTCTTGGCCATGTTTATAACCTGCACTTCATTTGGCTCGTTTAATTTTATAACTTATTTAACTATTTTACACCATGCTTTGCATTTTTATAGCCGTTACGAACCAACTTCGATAGCGTTCGATTAAATTATTTAATAAATCATATTTATACTGACCAAACCACATTGGTTGTCTCTGTGTGTGTGTGTGTGTCTCTGCTAGTTGAGCACTCTCGACTGGAGCAGTGCTGCTGGGTTATTTATTGTGCTACTTGTTTTCTATGCTGCAACAAAGACCAATTCCAATGCTAATAATTAATCTAATACTAATAATTATTAACTGACTAATTAGGTTATATCTTTGGCAACTTGGCAAAATATGCTTAGTAAGCATGTATTTTTTAGTGCTATTTGAATTAGACTTTGCACATTTACGATTTGTTCGATTTATGAAGAAAGAACTGGAAACTGGGAACAGGGTATTTTGCAGTCGAGCTCTTGCGACAACATATTTAATAGTTATTTATGATTACAGTCTGCATATATTAGCAACGTAGCAAGTAAGCTAGCATTTTCTTACAGTGCATTTTTCATTTGTCTCTGTATATCATATATACATGACATTCATACATATTTGTGCTGATAAAATGCCCATCGATATGGAATTATATTTGTATAATCAGCTAATTGGTTTTTTCAAGAAAACTTGTTTTATTCTTGTGCGTCAATTGATAAATCGCATTTCTAATTTGTTGTGCAGCAAACGAGAAGATTCTATTTTGAAATACATATATTTAGCTGAAGGCCCTTTATCGGTTCGATTATTAAACAAACAACATAAATATATATACATAATATTTATGTTTTCATCGCGGATGAGATGAGTGCTCCCAATATGTCGGAGTGTCGCACACTCATCCATAATCATCATGCGTGTTCATCACATTTGTCTTTCGTATCGTTCAGAGCCAAGGTCAATATCAGAGGCAAAGTCAATGACGCGAAAACCACAGCAACTGAAAACAACATCAAACACATTCAACACATTCAACATCAAATCAACATCACATTCAACACATCAAATCGCTCACACACATCAGCACAGCATATTTGACATTTAATTTTCGGTTCACTTCATGACTCAAAGCGCCAGCTGGAAGCCACATTCTGCGGCAAACAATTGGTGGCGAGCGTTCAGCATGCGGTATTCGGTAGCAACAGGTGTAATTTATTGACGGCTTGTTTGGCATCTGTTGGGCCTGAACTTTGAATTGTGTAAGACGCTGCCAACGACCAACAGCCAACAGCCGAATTCACACAGTCCATAGTTAAGCCAATAAAAACAATAGCAAGCCCAGAGCCGGCCGGACATCCGCGTTTTTAGGTCAAGCAGCAGCAGCAGCTTAAAACTTTAAACTCATATAAGACCATTATAAATGTATTCAACTTTATACAAGTATATATATATAGGTATTTATGTGTATAAACATATGTGTTTATTTGTATGCGCACTTGCGCCATTCAGCATCGCAGTGTGGCGAGTTCAGTTCATGCAACTAATCAAATTCAGTTAGAGTCAATCAAGTTCAGCTGCCAATTAGTGAAACTTTTTTCGATTTCCATTTACATTTTTCGTATGCATATCTTTTGGGTGGCAAATACCCGTCTCCAAGCCACCCCCCACCCGCCGCCTGGCAAATTGTGAGTCAGCTGCAAATTGCCAACTTGCTCTAAAGTCTGTCTGTCTGTCTGTCTGTCTGTTATCACAAATTGTCATCTAAATTTATATACATAAATGACAGACCGATTGTTCCAATGAAAGAGTCCTATGATTTAAGAGTCCCATGGTGATAATTTTCGCTCCAATTATTTGGAGTTTGCTGCGGAAAGTTAATCTTACAAGAACTAAGACTTTAACTCTTTTTATTTTTATGATAAAGTTATCCAAATCTCGGGGATTTGTTGCCCAAATGTGAAGAGCATAAGTAGACGCATATTAGGAAAATGATGTTCGAATGTCGGAGACGACTCCAACAATGCGTTACGAACTTCACGACAAAATGATGATATTCTCAGATAGGGTATAAGTAGGTATTAGTAGGCGTAGGCTTAGCCGTATTTCTATTTATGTTTATTTGTTTTACTTCATCTGCTTCATCCGGCACGGGGGGTTACGGATAATTTGTTAGTCGTGGAGCTTTGCAGCTAGCTGCCATAATCAATGGGAAAGAGTGCAGCATTTGCATGCAACGCTTGTTGGCTTTGTCTTTGCCTCGTTGGCATTTGTTGTTTTCTGAACACACACACACATATGCACACACACATAGATATATGCTGCATATAGCGATTAAATGAATATTGTGATCGGGTCTTGTCTTTGGTTGTCAACATGCTAATGTCTTGAACAAAAAAAAAACTTGTTTAAGCCGTTGTTATCTCTTTGGTGTTATTATTGAGGCTTTTCATGCCAATTTACGTGGTCGAGTTGTGTGTGTGTTTTTTTATGATGAAAATTAGCTGCACACATTGTTGCATATTAGTGGGTTTCTGGTTCAAGTCTACACCACAGCACACACCATTCAGGCATTGACGACGAAACAATTAAGGCCCATTTAAATCAATTGAAAGTTGATATATCGATGTCACGGGTCCCCTGAACTTGAGAAATGGTTATTCAATTTGTCTGCTCTCCGCATTTTGCATTATTATTATTATGCATATTATTATATGGCATTGTACTCTGGCACTCCGGACTTCGACATGGCTTTCATTTAACCCAAACAAAACTTGTTTCAGAATTCAACTCACTTAATTTAAGCTCGGCACGAGTCTCAATTGGTGGATGCTGTGGATGTGTGGCTTGGCAAATAGGGATACTCTTCTGGAATTGAAACTATCTATCAAATAAATGCAGATCATCAAACATCATTTGAATTATGTTAGAAAACTCGTTTGAAGCAGTTTTTATTTGATAATATTATAATTTATATGATTAGATGATTAAGCATTTCAGCTGCTGTGTACTTTGGAGGCAACCCTCGTCTCTTCTCTATATATATATATATACATATATTTATATATTTATGATCACATATTGCAGTGCATTTGAATTTCGTTTATTTATGCATATGTTTTAAATATTTTGGATAATACTTAGTTTGACTTTAAACGTGTTTCGATTCTTTGTGCTTATCAGTTTGAGGTATGTGTTTTTTTTTTCCTCATTTTTATCGAGAGGTTTTTTGACGTGTTTGTTTCGTTTCTATGTGGTTTTATCTGCGTGCTTAAATGTTTTAGCCAATTCCGGTTCGGCGACCCTTTCACTTAATGGACCGAAGCGTGTTTGACAAAAACTTAAATAATTGAATTAGAATGTATATGAGCCTTAAATATACACAAATGTGATTTGTTATCCAACATATGTGTAACTTTAGTCGGCATCTTTTTCAATTTTACATCAATTTATGAAAATATATTTTCCCATATTCATATTTGATTGTCTTTTGCCATTCATTTTTCAACATTGAGTTCTTTTTTCATAATTAAAACAATTAACTATGAAGTAAAACTTAATTATTTTATAGTTTTTCTACCTCAAACCCAGAGAAGATCTTAACTTAGGGTATCTGCTAGTCGAGCTGTCTCTGTACTAAAAACATTCGAACTTGTTCTTGTCACTGCGTAGAGATAAGTTTGGGTTTCGACCAGACCATATTCTGTTAGCACCTACGTTTAAGCCACATTTTTTTCTTTTTGTGTATCAGCTGTAAGCAAATTTGAATAAGCCATAAGCAGAGCCAATGCCAGCCGCAACGCAACGTGAAGTAAAAAGAATGTGAGTAAATAAATAATGCAACAAATACGGGCATTATATGTACATATATCGAACTTGGCCACAATTCACAAACAATGCAACGAAAATGGTTTCGTGTGGTGTTTTTCGCATTCCCCAACCCCCACCCCCCTACTCAACCACTCCCGCTCCACACCCACGTTTCGACATCTTCCGATTTTCATGCTCAAGTAGCTGCATGCGAGGGTCGTTTGATTAGCTAATTAATTGATTTATGTGTTGGTTAGCTGCGAAACTCCTCACGAGTGACATCACTGCCACTTTCGAGTGCCAGTGTCGGCTGCTGCTATTTTTGGAATCAATTCTATTGTGGCTTTTGCGAATGTGGCAACTGTCTTTCGGTTAATAATTGAAATGAAATTGTGTTGTCATATTTTTAATAGCCTGTATTAAGTTTGCTTTTGCGGCTGATCATAAATACTAATACAAAATGAATTTGTTGTGGGTGTTGCTGCTTTGACGAATCGTCGAATCGTCGGATCGACAAATGTGGTAACACAAATAATTAATGAATGAACACGCTTGTTGGCAATGACAGCCAACAACCATAAAAAAAGTGTCAGCTTATTCACTTTTTGTTATTGCTGTATCCAGTTATGCATACGAAATAAGATTGACCAAATTTCCCAAAATCATTGAAAAACAAATATTCTCATCTCTTTTCAATATGCGGTTTTCAACAATCCGTTGCAGGTAACACAAAATGTTCCTTATTGGCAAATATGCTAATTGAGAAATTGGCAATGTGCAAACGTAACCGTAACCGAAAACCGCTGCAACCACAATTGTTAATTGCGGTTGCATTGGCAACGCAATGTGGCCAAAATGCGGGCGTTAACGCTGGTCTTGCAACCATTTATCACCTGCAGTGGTGGCAACCAAAATGTAGTCCAGTAGGAAGCAAAATAATAATAATAATACAAGTAAGAAAAAACTGATGTCAAGTCTTGTGAAAATTAGTCAAATTAGTCAGATTAGTTTATTTAAATTTTAATGAAAAATTTAGCCAAGAATTCAAAATCAGCTTTGCGCTTTCTAAAACTGAATTCGATTTGTTTTTACGAGTGTAGATTAAATAGCTTCCATAAAAATCCAACAACTTCTTGATTACGCACCAGAATTTAAGTAGTAAATTTATTTATAAATGTGTTAATACCCTGAACCCATTAAAAATGGAAAAAAAAAGGGTATAATGGTTTTGTGCAAAAGTATGTAACAGTCTGTAATATCTATCTAATGTGTTCTACATGTAGACATATTATTGAACTACTGCACAAATTTAATCAAGATCGGCAAAGAAACACCCAAACTATATAGTCAAACTGCGATTCGATTCGATTTTTCCTTATAATATTGAAAATGAAATTCTTTTAATTCTTTGCTCCACAATAATTAATTTTTAGAACTCAGCTAGTGGTTTTAATTATTATTATTAATATTATCAATCAATCAAACAGTTTGGCAAGAACACCGGAATACATTTAACAGGGTATTTTGTAGTTGAGCTTACTCGACTGAAGAATTTTGACTGGTTTAAATATGTGGCATATATATTTATATTATATGCGTTCAACTGCTAATTTACTTGATGCAAATTCTTGGCTTGATTAATTGGCCAACGCAGGAATCGCAGAATTTGGCAATACGAGGCAAGAAAACTATTTATTTAAATTCTCCAACACTTATTGCCAAATTCTGTAAGAAATGTGTTTAAATTCTTGTGCTAAATAAAAACAAGAAAATTGGCGAAAATACTCCAATTTAGAACTAGAATTTATCATTTAATTTTGGGGTCGATTTTATTTGATGCCGCCCACTGCAACTAACATTTTCTGATTTTGCGATTATGTTCATTAATTATTAAATTAACCAATGAGTCATATTATTTTTTATAATGCTCGTGTTCTGACAATAAGTATGCATATGGCATTTGTCTAGTAGATAGATAACATTCATCAAATTGAATATTCATAATTATTTATCGACTAACTGTCAACCAATTAGCATATTGTAAATATGTGCAAACATATAGGAATTCTGTGGTTTTTCTTTTCGGTATTTGAATTTATGGCATGTGTTTGAAATATTGTGAATTGTGGGCAATTAGCTAAATAGTTAAAACATAAAAATTAAGCCGCTTATTAGGTAATCCATCGAGGCGGGCTGTGTCAACATTTTTGTTGACTCTTTTTTGTGGTTGGGTCTATGTGTTATTGCTGGCTGATTATTCGGTTTTATGGGCCATTAAGGGCAGGATAATGCTCATTTTCGGCGCACTCATCCTGGTTTAAAAAAAACATATAAATGCTTTTCGTATATATATATATTTTTTTTGCGTCATTCAAATGTCTTATCTAATTCATGCAAATTTTGGCATCTGTTTAATGACACAATAAATGGTAAAAGGGCCACACGATTTGTGGTAGCTAATTTGGCCATTTCTCCAGTAATTAGTTGATTGTTAATTGGCTTTTACTGTCGTTGTTGTTAAATAACATTTAAACTCTTCGATGCATCATTTAATTGTACATAGATCGCTAAAAGGCAAAAAATGAGCAAAGATCAAAATTTGAATATTATCTGGTAACAAGTTTGTTCAAAAACGAGAAATTAATACAAAATTTATTGTTAATTGATTTCGGCTTCAATTTGTTGGCGGATTTCTTCTTCTGTGTTTAGTTTCGACTTGAAAGAAATGCTCAATTTTTGCACCGCCCAAAGCAGAAACTCTGCACGATGAAAAAAAAGAGAAAAAGAGAGAAAACAAAAAAAAAACTGAAGATGAGCAAAGCGCACGCCAAAAAGCAACTTATGCAATTCCGTTTTCTGTTTGTTTTCAATTTCTGCTGCTGCGCTTTGCCTTTTTTATGCTTCTTTTCTTCGCCGCATGTGTGTAAAAAAAATAAAAAATTCAAGACACACGCCACCAATTCGATGCACATTTTGTTTTTCCACATTTTCTATACACACACACTTTTCACAGTTTTGAACAGTGCACGCGAAATGGTGTCAGTAGAGGAATCTGATGTTTTTTAATTACATTTTTTCTGTTGAGAACACACTGAGAAAGTATTGATTAATCATTAAATACTCCAAATGCAATTGCTGATTTTCGGATTTGTTGCTTATATGCACCTTGTTGTTGTTGTTGTTGTGTCCCTTGATGCGGATGCTGATAATGTCGTTGCGTCTTTGCGTTTTTGAAATTTGCGTGCACGCGTCTTCTGCGTATTCGTGCAGCAACCGATCAACCGACGCGAACGACTCGCAGAAAGAAACTGAAAACCGAAACTGAGCAACGCAAGAGCCAAAGACAAGAGCCAGCGGGCCGTTAACTCGCAGCGCAGCTGTTGTTGCTGCTGCTATTTACAATGCTTTTTTCCCGCTCATATTAGCTTTTTTCTTAAACCATGGCTGGACGCGCAACTATCGTTGCCTACTTTTAGGCTTGTACTACAAGTAACCAATAAAAGTAGTTTGTTTTTCTTTTGTTAAGTATTTACTTTTTTAGAGTGCCCTTCTAGGTTGCACTTTGATCACATTTTTGATATACACTTGCAGGTTGCAGCGACTTCTGTTTTAACGGTGCGCCTAAAAGTATGCTTGCAATAATGTTGGCACGTCTTTCCAAATTACTGCAGCCAACAGTCGCGTCAATAAAAACCAGGCTACTGCGCCGCAGACGTCCATCAAAATGTTATTGTCGCGCTGCATTAACTTCATTAAATATGATTACGGTACGGTGTGGAAATGGAAAGGACAGCGGAAGCAGTGGTAAATGCAAAGTGTATCCTGAAGGAGGTAATAGCAGCAACAAAAAATATAAATATAAATATAATATAAATGGCCAACATTATGCTCATGCAGTGTAAGCACAAAGCAAACACAAAAACAAAACCCAGCTGTTTACCGCGCACTGTATGAGCAAAGATTTTTATGATAACCAAAGCATTCACAAGCAAAGGCAAACAAGATAGGTATATTATATTAATCATATTAAATACACTAGATAAAATCTATTAAGATCACAAACCGGACGCAGCTTCGCAAAAATAGAACCGATCACAGCAAGGACTAAGACAGGACTTTAATCTGAGACTTTATAGGGGAAAAGCATATGATTTCTGCGAGTATAGCTATCTACAAACGTTAATTTGAAAAAATTACATTTCTTTTTGTCGTTTTTTTTTTTATTATAATGACATTATAAAGATATTGCACAAAGTATCAGTAGGCTCGGCGTGGGAAAATAAATTAAATAATCAAGTAGTTTAGAAAAAAAAAATTAAATATAAATCAGACTGAAAAGTATTTCTTGAATCACATATGTCTAGTATCTATTATTTGAATTTCGTCATTTTATATCATTTGATTTGCTTTTATACCCATTTCAAACGCGGCAGTATTTTTAAAATTTTAAAAAAATTCACAAATTATGAAATCGTTCAAAGGCAACATCAAAATGATATCAGCAACTAGAGCTCAGCTTCGGTTACTTTACAATGCAGCGTGTAGCACTTCTATGATATGCTGCAACAAATGGCTGCCGCCAAGTCGCTCTAATTCGGGCTGCTCGACTCTGACGCTGGAAAACGTGAGTCTGAGATTCATTTCAAAAAGTGGCCAAGTGTAAATGTGTATTGAATTTTTGTAGACTTTCAAATGTTATGAGCTACCTAAGGGTCCGCAAATGGATGTTGAACTGTCTCGTGAGGATGCATTGAAAATGTATAGGCAAATGGTGGAGGTGCGCCGCATCGAGATCGCTTGTGGCAACATGTACAAAGCGAGGCAAATACGTGGCTTCTGTCATCTCTACAATGGACAAGAGGCCGTCGCCGTCGGCATGTGTGCTGTGCTCCGAAAATTTGATAGTGTGATAACGGCCTATCGATCACATGCCTGGACCTATTTGATGGGTGTCTCAGCGCAGGGATTGATCGCCGAACTGGTGGGTGTAAAGAGCGGCTGCAGTCGTGGTAAAGGTGGGTCCATGCACACCTACGCTGATAACTTTTATGGCGGCAATGGCATCGTTGGCGCCCAGGTACCTATTGGAGCTGGCATCGCTTTGGCACATCGCTATCGGGGCGATGGTGGCGTCTGTGTTGCCTGTTATGGCGATGGTGCTGCGAATCAGGGGCAGGTGTTTGAGGCCTATAACATGGCGAAGCTGTGGTGCCTGCCTTGCATCTTTGTCTGCGAGAATAATCATTATGGCATGGGCACTCACATGTCGCGTCACGCGGCCCTAACCCATTTTTATATGCGCGGTCAATATGTGCCCGGTCTCTGGGTCGATGGCAATCAGGTGTTGGCTGTCCGTAGTGCAACAGAATTTGCAGTGGACTATGCGGTGAAGCATGGACCAATCGTACTGGAGATGTACACATACCGTTTCGAAGGCCATTCCATGTCGGATCCGGGCATATCATATCGCTCGCGCGATGAGGTCAGCAAGGTGCGAACCGAACGCGATCCCATCGAAAGTTTTCGCAAGCAGATCATCAAGCTGTGCCTGGCCGACGAGGCAGAACTGAAGAAGATCGATGGTGAGATTCGCGCTGAGGTTGCTGATGTAGTCAAAAAGGTCCTCGCCGATAGCGAAGTGGGCTTAGATGAGCTTACCGCTGATATTTATTCAAAGAATGTGGAGCCAAAAATACGCGGCATCTCCGGCTTTACGCTTGATCACAAACGTATCTCGGAGGTGTGCTTCGGCAAGCCCAAGCGTACACCAGCCGATGAGATGAAAAAAGTGCCCATTGGCGATGCGGTGATCATAGCCGCCCAGTTAAAAGCCAAAAAGGAGCTGGAAGCCAAGAAGGCGCAGCAAGGCAAGAAGGCGCAGGAAGTGGATAAGACAGCTCCTGCCGCGAAGGACGGTAACTCACCAGCAGCAAATGCGGCCCCACCAGCTGCAGCCCCACCAGATGCAGACACCCCAGATGCAGACACACCTGAGCAACAAAGCTAAGAAAGACATTGAATCTTTAAGGTTTACCCAAATGAACTTCTGCTCGAACTTTTCTTTTTAAAGTAAAATAATAAAACATCCACTTTTGCCTCTGCTGCTCGAGCTTTTTGAGCAAACCACCTGTTACGAGGCATGCAGTTTACATCAAAAACTTATAAAGACATCATCAGAAATTTAGTTGCTTAAGATGAACATTTTCAATTTTTTTTGTAACGAAATTGACTTAATAAATGGGAAAAAGCTAATTGAACTTTTTTTATTCCTTTATTTCGAATTAATATCACAAAGTTAAAAGGAGTCAACGCTTCTCCACTCCGAATCCGACTCATTTTATTTTAGTTGTGCTTACGCTGCAACAGCTGAGCTATGCTATCGGCGAGCTTACAGGCTAAACTTATCAAAGCTTTACACTCGGGTTCGAAATAACATGTATATGTCATTGAACATATGCGTTTACACTCGCAGCCAATAACATATGCATGTCTCAGATTAATTGTGATTAGATACTGAATATTCGCACCATTACAAATTTCTACTCTCATTTGTCAAAAGTTTTTGTATTTTTTTTCGTATATTAAATAATTCGGAGTTTGCGTATCTTTATAAAACATTTATTTAGAAAGTTTTATTTTAAATGTACACTTCTATTGGTGATGAAATTTTAACATTGATATACAAATTTGGCAAAGGCTTTTCCGCTACAAGTTATGGATCTATGATAAACAATTTTTTTTTGTACGTGACTCGAAATCTCTTGACAATATACACACACGCACGTATATACACAAGAACTTATGTAAACATAAATACAAACAAATAAAAAAGGACTTAATGCTAAGCGGCAATTGAAATTTACAGGCAGAACGATCAGGATTGTCCACACATAAATTTAAAAAAAAATTGAAAATTTAATTTATTCAATGATCAGTATCAAGTCATCGCCGTCCAACTTCATGCCCTTCTTAACCTCCACTTTCTTGACAACGCCAGATTGAGGCGCCTGGACGACCATCTCCATTTTCATGGCCGAGAGCACAACAAGCGGCTGACCCTTTTCGACCTTATCGCCAATGGTGACGCGGACTTCGATAACATCGCCAGGCATTGGAGCACCTACTTCACCCTTTGCCATCTTATCAGCCTTTGGATGGACTCGAATTTCCTATAAAAAAAATAATAGTGAAAGTTGAAAGGTACATGGAAAAGTATTGATATTAATGAGTATTTACCTTCATAGCCTCCTTATCGGGAATGAGGACGGAGCGTAGTTGACCGTTCATTTCAAAGAACACCTCGCGATTACCATTTGGTTTGAGATCATCGGCCATAGCCAGAGCCTTAACACTAAGAGTCTTGCCTCGCTCAAGGGTGACATCAAACTCTTCACCCACCTTGGGGCCGGTAAGGAATATTCGTGTGTCAAGCTTATCCACGGGGCCGTACTGCTCTCGATAATGCAGAAATTCGTTTGTCACTTGCGGATACAAAGCGGCCGAAACGACATCGCGCTCACTGACGTGAGCATGAGATTCGCGGAGCTCCTTTTTCAGCTTGTCGAAGTCCAATGGGGCCATCTCAGCACCCGGTCGTCCCTCAATGCGTGGCATGTCCTTAAGTACACGCGACCGGAATGGTTCTGGGAAGCCGCCATGTGGAATTCCGATGTAGCCTTGCAGGTACTCAATCACCGATTTGGGGAGCGAAAGTTCCTCAGCTTTCTCCAACACCTGTTGGCCATTGAGATTGTTCTGCACCATGAACTGAGCCAAATCACCAACAACCTTAGACGATGGGGTGACCTTTATAATGTCTCCAAGTACCATATTGGCTTCGCGGTATGCCTTCTTTACATCCTCAAACATGTCGCCCAGGCCCAAAGAAAACGATTGAAATTGTAAATTGGTGTACTGGCCACCGGGTATTTCGTTCAAATAAACATCCGCATTGCCCGACCGCATCGTCGTCGTGCACTCGAACGGCCCGTAAAGGGTGCGGGTTTGTTCCCAGTATGCTGAATACTCGGAAATATCATTCAAGTCCATCTGTGTGTCCAAAGAAGTACCCTGCAATGAGGCGACTACAGCACCCATGCTTGGCTGAGAAGTCATCCCAGCCATGGAGTCAACAGCCACGTCAACAACATCTGCTCCAGCCTGTGCACATGCCAGCATGGAGGCAACGCCGGCACCCGATGTGTCGTGAGTGTGAACATGAATTGGGATGTCAGGATGTTTGTCTCGAATGGCAGTAATCAGCAGCCTGGAAATGCGAACAGCCATAAATTATACACAAGTAAATTAAAAACACAAATTCATACCTTGCAGCCTCTGGTTTCAGCAGACCCGCCATGTCCTTAATGCAGAGGACATGTGTTCCAGCCTTGACAAGCTCATCGGCTAGGTTAGTATAGTATTTAAGATCGTATTTGGTCCGAGTGGGATCACTCACATCACCAGTGTAGGAGATAGCCGCCTCCACAACTCCACCAGCCTTACCCGCTGCCTCCATGCCGAGTATTAAGTTCGGCAAGTAGTTGAGTGAGTCAAATACTCGGAAGATATCCATACCAGTTTGCACCTGATAAAAAAGGAATATCAATAATAGTTATTACCAATAATAAGATCAAGTATATTAACCGCCAGTTCACAGAATTTGTAGACCACATTGTCCGGGTAGCTGGTGTAGCCAACGGCATTGGCACCGCGCAGTAACATTTGGAATGGTATATTGGGAATGCGTTTGCGCATCTCCTCTAAACGTTCCCAGGGGCACTCGTGGAGGAAACGTAAGGCTACATCAAATGTGGCACCACCCCAGTTTTCCAGAGAGTATAGATTGTTAAACTTGTGCGCCACATAAGGAGAAATCTTCAGCAGATCGTGTGTGCGAACTCGTGTCGCCATCAGCGACTGATGTGCATCCCGAAAAGTGGTGTCCATCAGCATTAGATTCTTACGCGAGCGCACCTCCTTGGCAAATGCCTCGGGCCCCTGACGCACAATGATTTCGCGGAGACCTTGTGGCGGTTCAGTGACTGTGAGAGAGTCCGGTAAAGCTTAATATTAAACTATGATCATATATATACCTGGGATTGGTTGGGACTTAGACAAGCACAGTGGTTATTTACAATTAAGCATAGAGTTAACATTTTGAGCCACAACGATGAATGTTAAGTTATATTTTAGTAAAACTCCAAGATCCAACATCTCTAGATAGTATTAGGGTGCCTTAAAATATTTTATTTACATTACTTCTTTTTATATAAGAGGATTAATGATAATGACGTTGACTTAAAGTTACCATTTAGACTAACATGAGTATATGTAAAAATCCGAAATCGATCAGTTTTTGTAAGTTTGAACTCAAAACGTTGTTGAATTATAAAATTACCCAATTATTATCCATTCCATGTATGGGTTAGAGTATAGCCAAAAATCTGAAGGGGATACATATTTACAACTAAAAAAAAAACAAATAACAAGTCAAGTAAGCCCGCCTACCCTGAACCCAATATCTTTATCTCTCATTACATTTAAATTTTGATCGATATTGTGGAAATTGAGAAAGTTGTCGATAAATCCGATATGGAATCCGAGAACTTTATTTAATGGGTTCAGGGTAAAAGCGATTATCTACTATGTATGTATGTACAAAACTAATGCTCATGGGATCTCCCCTTAACATTCTCACATTAAATCTGTAATCAAACCCAAATGCAATATAAATTCGGTATCCTAGTTACTACTATAATATTAGACGTTTATGTAAGAGTATTACGAGTCGAAGTTTATTGTAAAATTTTGTATGTATGTTGTACATGTAAATGATACCGTTGTCTAATAAAAGAAAAAAGGTGGAACTTGCAACTTAAACGTACCTTTTGCCCCGCCGCTCTTTTCACGCTCTAACGCTTCCGGGGACAGGTCTTCATATTGGTATGGAAATCATGACAACATATCGTTTATGAACATGGTGGAGGCAAGTGTATTGTTGTTGATCGATTGTGTATATGATGGTGTTATTTTTTTTTTTTGGCAACATTTGTATCAAAAAGCACATTTTATAAAGAATCAAATAAAAAAGAAATGCAAAACATAAAGTAGACAAAGTTAATTAACGCAAATAAAATAACAAAGATTTGATAGCTTCGGCATGCCGAATATTATTATTATTATTACCCCTGCAGATTCATATATATATTTAATTCGTTGATTTCCCGTCTCAATGATAAAGTGATACAACCCCTATGATAAAATTATGCCATTCTGCATGCAAATAATTCGCATTTCCGGACTTTTTCGAATAATATTAAAGTCTATTGTTCGTTTATAAAGCGGAAAATAAATCTCCAAAAACTCCAAAAACGAAACAGGCATTAGAAAGCCAATTTATTTAAATCTCTAATATTTATATATATATATATATATATATATATATATATATAAATAGATAAAGATATATATTTAAATCTTAATCATTGTAAAAAAGAATCGTGAAGGCCATAAAAGATTTGAGTGCTTTTACACTTAGAAAAAATGGAGCACACTCTATAGTAACGTTTGCAAAAAGAGTTAAATCTGAAAAACAATTAGGCAAAGCAACAGTCAGAGGCTAGCCAAAATTCCGAGAAGCACATGCCTTAGATCTGGGGTCAGTGAAGAAAAGGCTACTTACCCAGTGGCACCGTGGGCACATGTGGATTCACCTCAGATGGCTTGAGCGTTGTAGCAAGTGGCGTCTGTGGTCCATTGACCAGGACTTCGCCTAGGTAGTTGAGAAGTTTCTGGGCACGATTCTGTGTGGTTGAGAATTTGAAGAGCTGCGGATGCTCATCGATGAAATAGGTATCCAGGACACCGTGCAAGAACTTTTGGTTTTCGAGCACATTTAGGAGGAAAGGAATATTCGTCTTTACACCGCGGATACGGAATTCCCGAAGTGCACGATTCATTTTCGATGCGGAGCTTTGCAGATCACTGGCATGAGATATTACCTTGACCAAGAGAGAGTCATAGTAGGGGGAAATGATGGCTCCTGCATAGGTCGAGGCGCTGTCTAGACGTATGCCCATGCCCTCTCCGGAACGGAATACCTCAAGGCGTCCCGTATTTGGCTGGAAATCGTTGGCAGGATCCTCTGTTGTCACGCGACACTGAATGGCAAAGCCACGGGGCTGAATGTCATCTTGGGTCAGTCCTAACTCCTTGAGGGTCATTCCTTCGGCAATGCGTATTTGGGATTGAACCAGATCAATGCCTGTTATCTCCTCCGTTACCGTATGCTCCACCTGCAATCTAGCGTTCACTTCGATGAAGTAGAAGTTACCAGATTCGTCGCACAAAAATTCAACAGTGCCGGCATTTTCATATCCCACATGCTTGGCTAATCGCACGGCAGCCTCAGTCATTTTATCTCGTATCTCGATGGGGAGGCGTGGCGCTGGTGCAATCTCAACGACCTTTTGGTGGCGACGCTGCACCGAACAGTCACGCTCGTATAAGTGAACAACATTTCCGGCCTTGTCACCCAACAGTTGGACTTCAATGTGACGGGGTCGCTCAATGAATTTTTCAATGAACATCGCTCCGTTGCCAAAGGCTGCCTTCGCCTCGGAGCTGGCACGTTGGAAATTCTCTTCGACTTCCTCCATTTTGCGGACGACACGCATTCCACGACCACCACCACCGTATGCTGCCTTAAAGATAACTGGCAGACCGTGCTTTTGGCAGAAGGCCAATGCTTCTTCCTTGGAGGTCACTGGCCCATCTGTGCCCGGCACAATGGGAACACCAGCCTCAATCGCGGCAACTCGGGCCGCCACTTTGTCGCCCATATTTTGCACCACTTTGGGTGTGGGACCAATGAATCGAAGACCAGCATCGATGACGGCTTGGGCGAAATCGCTGCGCTCGGAGAGGAAGCCATAGCCTGGATGCACTGCATCAATGTCGTTCTCCTTGCAGACACGAATGATCTCAGGAATGTTGAGGTATGCCTCCACAGGTGCAAGTCCCTTGCCAACCATATATGACTCGTCGGCTTTCTGGCGATGCATGTGCATTTTGTCCTGCTCCGAGTACACCGCAACAGATTTGATGCCAAGCTCAGTGCACGCCCGAAATACACGTATCGCTATCTCGCCTCGATTTGCGACCAGCACTGATCGTATCGGCTTGTATTCCACCTGTAAATAAAACCAAAAATGTTTATTCATGAATCGTCCTTGGACATCATTTCGACAAACTTACTTGAGTGGAGTAGGCATTTTTACTGATGAAGTAAAGCCGGACGCGGGGAAGCGCTCTGCGCAGCGTCCTGAATGCGGCTTGAGATTCCGGCAGGAACATTGTAGACGCTTTTTAATCGTCTCTGTGGATGGACACAACAGAATTAATGCAATGCTGATTTTGGGCACCAATCATTTACTGAAAAACAACAAGAAAACATGTTTTTTTTAATAAAATGTCAATATTATTATTAGTATTATCATCTACGTTGCTCATTTATTTATTGTGGGTCAGCACTTGCTTATCTGCTCATTATATTTCCATTCCTATCTGAATGTATGTGGTGTGTATATTATTTATTAACATATAATACAGATGTTAACACCTGTAACAAAATCCAACTGCTCAACTTCAACATCAACGCAATCAGTTTGTGAATAAATAAATAAACATGGTTAAGAATTTGAATTTAGAAACTTAATTAACATTTTTCAAGTGCTCTTTAAGTGTTTGTAAAAGCACAAAATAGTTGTACAATTTCATTAGAAAAACTTGTTTGGTTTTTCCGATTTTTGTAAACAATAAATATTACATAAAACTCTCAAATTCATTAGTAATTATTGGACATAATTTAATTTGACTTATTGCACTATTAAGAGATATTATTAATGGATATTGAGTGTCAGTAAAATGAAAACTAATTTTGGGCAGAGCTGATATGGAGATATTGAAAACCGACAATGGGAAGAAATGATAGTGACATAGAGACTATAATATGTATATATCTTTAGAGTTCCGATTCAAATAATATTAGTCCTTCTTCTTAAAATGCATATTCTCTATGTTTTGACCGGCTCATATTTTAAGCATTTTAAGAGCTTTATTTTATATATTATTGCTTCAGAACACTTGTTTTGAATCATAGGATATTCCCAAGAACCAAACGCTCCGCACAAAAAGAGTAAAAAAAAGGCAAAAAAAACTCTTGATTAAAATAAATAAAAAACAAAATAAATAAACACACCCCTATTTTCGACTTATGTGCCAAAAAAAAAAAAAGAAAGAAGAAAATACGAACAAAAAGAGAACCGCAATTAGATGAAGAGCTTTGCCTTTGTTTACAGCGCATATACAAGCAAATGTAAGAATGATTGCAAGTCTGTATTTTTTTGTGCCCCCAATGTGTAAATATGTATGCCGCAATGATCGATTATGTAATATTAATACGACTACACAACATTATTGCAATTTAATAAGACAAGGTGCCTTAGAATGTGCACACAGCAGTGTCTATCGAGAGTCAGTCGAGTGATTTGGTGATTACGCTTACTTTTTATATGCCGCTCGCTTTCGAGCACATACATACATACATATGTACACATATATTTCCACGCATGTGATGGTACGCGTGTTTGTGTTTACTTTTTTATACATATATATATATACGATCTTGAGCACACGTTGCTAAGGTCAAAGACGTTTCGAATGCGACGCGCTGATATGATAAAGCAACTCAGATATATATTGAATCATTCATTCATTCACATACCGTTTACACATCTATGAATATTAGCACAGGCTTTGCCTTGCACGCCTTAAAAATGGAAGTGTGCTAAACTTTAGTGCCATTCAATGAAAGGAGCATCTCTTAATATTTATATTCGTAGACTAGTATTCAAATTAAATATATTCTGTAATTTAAATGAATGAATTATATGTTCCATTGTATCGATACTTTTGCGAGATTTGGAAATTATTTACATTATGTCACAAATTTCATTGAAATGGTGGAATATTTTCTTCTGATTGCAGAAATCATTCTATGATTTTCGAAGTCAAATTAAAGCAATAGCAATCACGTGTTGTAAATCTTAGGATATAATGCATAAATAAATATAGACATTTGAACATACCGTGTATGGAAATAGTTAATAGTTCTACAATGATTGTCGCGGAAAACTTCTATGAATAGATAGAAATCAGGGCACCTAAATCAAGTATAATTTAACTTTGATTTCTGTACGCTGCGTGATTTGGACACAACAAAAAAAAAATAATAACGCGAGCAAAAATTTTTTATACGCATTAGTTCATAGTATACATATATATATATATATATATATATATACATATAATTTGTATGAATGTATTGGAACATGCCTTGATTTTGTCAAGCACGTTTCGGTTTCAGACAGCGAAACCATAAGACGGCCACAAAACTATGGGGCACAATAAAATGGACCCCAAAAACAGAAATCAGAGATAGAGCAGAAGAGAGAGAGAGAGAGCTTTTCCCGAAAAATAGTTGTTGTTTTGGTGTTTACAATGTCCAACAAATGGCCAACTGGTATTTTACGCAAGATGAAAGTAGAATGTGCATTTAGTGCCCACAACTGTAAATTCAAATCAATCTATGCACATACGCATGTAACTTTCTACACATGCATACATATTTATATATGTTGGCATATATATATACATAGATATAAGTTTCAGTTACGTAGCGGCGTTTGCCTTATTGCTCATATAATAAGTATGTGCTTTACTTACCCTTGAATAAAGCAAAATTCTCTTCAGCTGGTCACTTCTTGTGTTATCCTTCAGGCACGTAAGAGCACACTATTTAAATAAATTGTGCAGCACGTTTAAGAAACGTTCGTAAAACTACAAAATAAACTCTGAAAGCTGTATTATATGTACGTATATTAGGCACACAATAATGTACAGAAAATTAGCATGGTTTTGAAAACCGCAAATTAACAAAATTACTGTGAAGAATTAGCAAAAAGTTCACAAATGTATGTTTTTTTCCACTTGATTTTCGGTTATGACAAACATATACATAAGCATGTGTGTGTTTGCGTGTGTTTGATGTACTGTTTTGGTAAGGTAGAACACCTCGGTACGATTACGTTGAATTCACTTCACTACTATCTCTGCCCGGGAGCTCGAACACTGCGTATGCACCAAAGCTTAACATCCAACTGACGGACTACGTTAAAAAAACTTGAAAGTTTGCCAGCATTGCCGGTGACTGCTCACAGCTGCTTGCTCTCTGTCTCTCTTCTCTCTCTCTCTCTCACTCTCTCTCGTGAGCACTCTCAATCTCCCAATCTTTGCCTCTCGACTCTAGCAATTTCGAAGTTTGTGCGTGCGCCCGACAGAGACCCACACTAACAAAACAAAACTTGCACTTTGTACCAAAAAAAATAAATAAATAAATAAAAAAACGTGTCACATCTCTTGTTGTTATGAGCTAAGCGAACTAAGAGCACGAGTTCAAAGTGAGCGTGTCTGAAAGGGAGCACCATCAACAACGAGAGGAAGAGCGAGCAACAGCTGTTACCATACATATGTAAAATGCATTATCATGCTCAATTTAGGAATATTTTTAAAACTTGTAAGAGCAAAAAAGTCTTTGGAAGCCCGTCCAGCTAGAGACGTGATAATTGAAACATCAACTTATATCTCTCGCGATTAAGTGTTAAAATTAGGGTGCTACGTCCACTCGGGGGCCACACTTGTATTAAAGCATTCCGAAATCGGTTACTAGATTACTAAAATGAGTAATTCTTTCTACAAAAAAAAGAGCAAACTTATCTAATTTTTCAGATAACTATGTATAATACATTTGAAAAAAAGGATTTATCTGCAATCTAAATTTAGTGTCTTTAGCTACTGTATTCTCTCAGCTCGACACATTTATACAAGTACATAGACAGACTTATAGGTTCGACGGACGGGCTGACAACAGCGCCGAACAAGCCAGATTAACTCGGCTGTTTTTTAAGATTAAATATACATAATATGTTGTATATACATATATGCATATGAAGCAGACAAGCAGACAGCGAACAACAGCTATTGATTAAGAATAATTAAATTTATATAACTTTCTGTACTTTAACTTCAAACATAGTTACTCGAAATGTTCTACAGAGAGATAATTATACTAACTTGTAAGGTACACATAGGCATATATATTTACATATACACATATGTAAAACCTTATTTTGTTTGGGCTCAAAGTTTGCGGCAGTCGGTGCTATTTTGTATCAGCGATTTTATTTGGGGAACTTGTCGTTCGGCTATAATTAATTAACAGAAAAATCTTACCATCAGTTAGAATTGTAAGACCCAATCAGAAGCCCTGCTAATTGAGTCCCATAACATGGATTATACTGAATGCGAAGGTCGTCGAAAGTGCGTTTAGGCAAGTGCACAAAATCTGGTTTGGATTCGATATCCACAATGATGACTAGAACATGTCGTACGATTTTTTACACAGCCCCCAGACAAGGTAGGTTGTTAAACAACAATTTGCTCATAAGCTGTGCTCAGCCGGCGCACGCGCACAATCACAAAATAATGTCTGGCTGAAAAGTCGTGACATTAACGATTTTAGCTCACCTTCCTCACTAAACTATAACTTAAGCGATGTGACATTTACAAGTGAATTTTCTTTGCTCATTGTGGTATTTTTCATAATTTAAATAAAATAAGAACCATATCTTTTTATTTTTTTTTTAATGTAGGGTATTACACCGGTCGCTTAAGTCTTAATAATAGTTATTAACATTGTTTTTGGGTGCTACCTATCAGTTGTCTGTCTCTCATTTGAATGGCACGCGCGACGCTAATCAAAGGAGGCATTCCAAAATTCTTGCATTTGAATTAGATAATGTTTGTATTTTAAATTTCCGTGACTGTTCAATGTTATACATTTATATACATTTGTTATTCTGATCAACCCATAACTTATCTATTTGCTGGCATACTGGCCCACTGATGGCTTAAGAGATTCGAACATACAGCGCACAGCTTATACTGATAATAAATTTCAAGTGTTTTATTATCAAACGAAACATTTTTTTTTAAAGATCATAAAGATTATTTTCCGCTGTTGAACAGGTCACCTTCAAACAATGTTTTTATTTGCGAATTGAAAAAAAAGTGTTTTAAAAAATAAAATGCATTAAAAGCAGTTAATAAATGTTGTTTCATACTATCTCTGTTGTTTAGTTTTTACAATATCGGATCCTCCTTGAGAACAGGTTCTCCATCTAATTTTCTTATTGTGGGTAGGCGCTTAATACATTCGCTCCTCCAAGTGGGCTCATCAAGGCCCTCCGACAGGGGATTGCCAACAACGACTAAATCCTCAAGGGATTCAATTTCGGCCAGTCGATTAAACTCCGACCAATCCTTAATCAGATTGTTACTGAGGTAAAGAATTTTTAGGCACTTGAGTGCAGCCAATCCTTTTAGTTTCTCAATCAAATTGTAGCTTAGCCAAAGTTCCTCCAAAGTTTCCGCTACAGCTTCCTAGTTATTTAAATGGCAACTCTAAGTTTAGATATATATAAATGGAATTTCATATGCATAACCTACCAATCCCGATATTTGCTTTATATAATTTCTAGATAAGGAAAGGACCTTCAGACATTTCATGCCCGAAAGACCAAAGATTTTCTCAATCATATTCGTGGACATACTTATTCTTCTAAAATATACATACAAATATATGTTTATATGAAAGAATTATTCGAAGAATGGTATTACTCGCAGTTAACAAGCGTTCCCAAAGTACTATCCATTTTCTCTATTGGTGGCCACTGAAACTGCAAATCAATGTCCTTTGCATTCAGAGAATTTTGCTGCTCGCGATCCTCCCATCGCTTCAATGCTTCCTTGATTGTTGTTGCCTTGGACATGTTTCCCAATCGACTAAATTTCGTATAAGACAAAATATGCCATCGAGTATCTGCCACAAACAAATCAATGTTGCCATAAGCAACGGACACACACTTTTAAAGCGATTCATATTCAGGCAAATAGTTGTTGATGTAAATAAATAGATGTAAATACACTCAGACAAAATAAAGTCTAGTTTCTGCCTTTTAAATATAGAAAAATAGAAAAAAAAAAATTTAGGCTGATTTTCTAAATTTCAGGTGGATTTTTTTCTAAGTGTAATTAACTGCTACACACAGAACAATAAAATCCAGTAATTATATTTTCAAAATCTCATAAAGTTCGTAAGAATACCCGCTTTTCGTACTCAGTAACCTGTTCTTGGCCGGCTCATTGGCCTTGGTGGCCTTGTACAAATTTTTGAAGCAGTATTTTTCACATTAGCATCAAGTGTTACAAGTTCAAGATTAGTATCTGTAAAATCTTCAGAAATATTTAGGCTCTATCTTGTAGATTCAATTTATTTTGTATGTAGTAGTTATATTCTATATATATATATAGAATAAATAAAAAAAACTCATAATCAGTAGAAGCTCTTTTAATTTTTATCAAATTTTAATACTAAATCTATTTAATTTGATTTCAGTTGTGGTTCATAGTAAAGCGTAAGGCGGCGACACCGTCAATCAATTTTGGAAATATTTGATAATCAGCGGAAGTAATTATTTTTAGTTATGTCGAAAGTAAAATAAACAAAACTGCAAAATTAAGCTAATTACTTTAATTACTAATTACAAACTTAGCTAATTAGCAAATTTGGGCTGTCACAGTAGATTGATAAATAGTAGATTGATTGCCTTGAGCGAACTTCTGTTCGGCAGTGAAAGTATTTCAGCTTGTTATAATGGTAACTTAGAAGAGACTTAATAAAATTACCACAGCATGTAAAGAGACTTATTAAATAACTATTTTACTATCGATGCAAAAATAAAGTAAGAATTTCATTATCCACAATATGTCCTGAATCTTAACTAACTTTTATTTATTTTATATGAATACAATTTGAATCGACTTCCTACAAATATCGATGTCGTATTATACATTTCTGAATTATGTACGATAGCTGAATAGATTATATCGATGTTTTCTCAAATTATTGTCGAATGTATCGATAAAAACGTAAGCGCGCAGCCCCAAATTTGCCGGCGCATCAAGATTATTTGTTATAGTTGATTCGCTTGCGAGTGCTTTGCGCGATGTCTACGTCAATTTTTGCCAATGTACCCAAAGGATCGGCAATTGAAGCGTTTGCCTTGACACAGGAATTTAAGGATGACGATAGCACTAAAAAGGTCAACTTGTCCATGGGTGGTATGTAAGAGTGTGCGCCACTAATAAATGCATTCATTCATATTTATGTAATATAAAATTTTCATAGCATATTCGGGGAGGACTTCGATCCGCGATAAATAATTCTTGTCTTTCGAGATAATCAGTAGATTTTTTATTGTTTCACATACATGTCTCACATGCAAAAGCATTTATTAACGTTATCAGCAGTCTTTAGCTTTTAGTTGGTATATAATCTTTTACTACAGATCCATTGCTTAATTTAATAATAAATGTTTGGTTAAATTTTGCCATGCCGTAGAAACCACAATAAAACGCGTATTTTGTAGCATTTTTTTAACAGTTTATTTTTTATAAAAACTCATAAAATGTCTTATCATGGAAAATATAGATGGTATATTAAGATTCCTAATATATTCTCGACAAATTTCACCTTTTTCTGAAGTGTTTAATTCCACCACCCTCCAGTTACATATTTTAATCCAAATTTACTTTGACAAACTTGTATTAATGTGATTCCCACCTTATGCGCAGTGTACAGGACGGAGGAGGGTCAACCTTGGGTACTCCCAGTGGTGCGGAAAACCGAAGTGGGAATAGCGCAAGATGAGTCAATTAATCATGAATATTTGCCAGTGACCGGTGAGTTATTCCAAAAACCTCTATAAGCTAAGTCTAATCAATGTATTATCTCCTATAGGTCTTGATACATTCACAAGTGCAGCAACTGAATTGGTTTTGGGAGCTGATTCCATTGCAATCAAAGAGAAACGCGTACGTTTTTTTTTAGCTTAACCAAAAAAAATAAAATAATTTACCTTTTCTTTTCTGTCTCTTGCAGGCTTTTGGTGTACAAACGATATCTGGAACAGGTGCACTGCGTGTCGCTGCTGATTTCTTACACCGGCAATTAAAACGCTCCACCGTCTATTATTCCAATCCGACATGGGAAAATCATCACAAGATTTTTGTGGATTCTGGCTTTACCAATCTTCATTCGTATCGGTATTGGGATCAAAATAAACGACAGCTGGACCTTGAGGGTATGCTAGCTGACTTGGAGCTGGCGCCGGCAGAATCTGTGATTATTTTACATGCGTGTGCGCACAATCCAACGGGCATAGATCCCACTCACGAGCAATGGAAAGAAATTGCCAATCTAATGGAGCGTAAAAAACTCTTCCCACTCTTTGATTCGGCTTACCAGGGCTTTGCTAGCGGTGATCCCGATCAAGACGCTTGGGCGATTCGGTATTTTGTGGACCGTGGATTTGAGCTATTTGTCTGTCAATCGTTTGCCAAAAATTTTGGATTATACTGCGAGCGTGCTGGCAATTTGACTGTGGTGCAACAGAGTGGTGCCACCAGAGATATGATTCACTCACAGCTGACACTCATCATTCGTGGTAACTACTCAAATCCACCAGCGTATGGAGCACGCATTGTGTCCAAAGTATTGAATACGCCGGAGTTGCGTAAGGAGTGGATGGAATGCATCAAAAATATGTCAAGCCGTATTCGACAGATGCGTAAATTGCTGCGCGACAAGCTGGTTGCGTTGGGAACTCCCGGAAATTGGGATCACATTGTCAATCAGATCGGCATGTTCTCATACACGGGTCTTGATCAGCATCAAGTCAACGTTCTCATAAAAACTTACCATATATATTTGCTTAAGACTGGTCGCATAAATATGTGTGATCTTAATACAAGCAACGTCGATTATGTGGCGAATGCGATTCACGCAGCTGTGACTTCCCCTCCAGCAATTGCAAGTAAATTATAAGCATTTTAATGGCTAACAAGAGTTACTGCACAGACATTAGCATCAGTATATACTTTGTCAAGTAATAATACACTAAAAACTCCATGCATTAATCCCCTTTTGCAGTTAAGCAAAATTAATATTTGCATTTTATAGACAATATGAAAAGTTTATTTGAAAGAGATCTATCCAGCATTTATAGCAAATTGTAATTGTTGTCAATAAATACAAAGTTATATTTACATTCAAACAAATTTATTTTTGTGGGGAAATGATTTGACGTGATGCTATTAGGTACTTTTATTTTTGAAATATATCGAAATATGAGCAAGCGATAGTAAATTAACAAGCACTAAATTTGCTTGCCAGTGTTGTAAAGCGTCAGTCTACAAAGAGATTGCTTGTGGCTCTTAAATTCGCCATGGCAGGTAAATACACAATCATAATCATTTCAAAAGCATTTCACTAAGTATAAGTATGTAACACAGACACATCAAAGCCAGTGGATAATCCGCCAATGTCTACCAAAGACAAGACACTATTCCCAGCAGCCAAACCGGGTAAACAGACCGATTATGGCACAAATAATACATTGGAACTCTTGGATCCAATACCCAGTCAAATAGTCGATCTCAAATTGGATGAGGTTCTAACTGCCGTCAAAAACGTGGACAATCTGTGCGACTTTGCACGCTGCAAAACCAAAACAAGTCTAATGGGTCAAGACTGCGAGCACTGCAAGAAGCGATTCTGCTTCAAGCACGGCTTGCCAGAGGTCCATGGATGCGGTGCGGAAAAAAAGCGAGAGGCGCGCAAAGAGTTTCTGCACCCAAAGCCCATAAAGACTCTGCGGCACGAGGAGGAGCTAAAGAATGCCAAAAAGAAATTGAATGAAAAGCTGAAGAATATGCAAGTGGGTCGCATGCAGAAGACGGGCGGCGGGGCTGATGGAAATAAAAAAAAATAGACGATATGGAAGAAATAATATTCGAAAATTGTTGGTTGAATTCATTGACAGTGCATACGTTTTTAAGTAGTAAAATTAAATAGAAGCTCAGGCAAACTTAGTCTTAAGTTATATAAATTGCAAATGCCCAGAAGCCCGCTGATTGTATTTTATCCTGGGTTAAGGTTTTGTTCAAATGGCCGCACTCGAAACAAAATGTTTATTGAATTTAAATCTATGGCAATTTAAAAGGATACCACAACGCGGTGTCACCCTCTATACACAAGGACAATCGCCGGCACCAAGGATACGAGAATATTTCTACTACATCGATCATGAAGGAATGGTGTGTATTTATGTAATTACAATCAATTAATTCATGTCCGTATCTGTCTACTTATATTTTTCAGCTATTTTTAGACGATGCCAAAATGAAAAACTTTACCTCATGCTTTAAGGAGAAGCACTTCCTGAAATTCTTCTTCAGTCGTTTACGATTAAATGAAACACAAAGTTATCCCATGTTCCCATTCATCTCGCTTTGTGGTCGAGAAAGGAACTATGTACGTTGTGATGACACACCCATTGTTTTTAAGGAGCAACTTATGAAAACTAGATCCTGAGGATCTCTTGAGCTATGCACATGCAGGGCCAGCATTAACGGTGGCTTTTCAACCACACAAGATTTATATGCATCCAGAAAGTGGCAGAGTTTATCATCCAGCCTGGGCAAAAGTTGGTTTTTTTTCAAAAGTTCAATTTTTATCAAATTTTAATACTTAATCTATTTAATTTGATTTCAGTTGTGGTTCATAGTAAAGCGTAAGGCGGCGAAACCGTCAATCAATTTTGGAAATATTTAATAATCATCAGCGGAAGTAATTATTTTTAGTTATGTCGAAGGTAAAATGAAAAAAAAACGGCAAAATAAATATCAGACAAATTCTTAGCTAATTAGCAAATTTAAAAGCTGTTACAGTAGATTGAAAAATAGTAGATTGATTGCCTTGAGCGAACTTCTGTTCGGCATTGAAAGTATTTCAGCTTGTTATAATTTTAACTTAGAAGAGACTTAATAAAATTACCCACAGCATGTAAAGAGACTTTTTAAATAACTATTTTACTATCGATGCAAAAATAAAAATAAAAAATATGTCCTGAATCTTATATTTTGTAGGTTTGGGTCATTATAGAGTTGTTAACTTAACTAACTTTTATTTATTTTATATGAATACAATTTGAACCAACCTCCTACAAATATCGATGTCGTATTATAAATTTCTGAATTATGTACGATAGCTTAATAGATTATATCGATGTTTTCTCAAATTATTGTCGAATGTATCGATAGAAACGTAAGTGCGCAGCCCCAAATTTGCAGACGCATCAAGATTATTTGTTATAGTTGATTCGCTTGCGAGTGCTTTGCGCGATGTCTACGTCAATTTTTGCCAATGTGCCCAAAGGACCGGCAATTGAAGTGTTTGCCTTGACACAGGCATTTAAGGATGACGACAGCACTAAAAAGGTCAACTTGTCCGTGGGTGGTATGTAAGAGTGTGTGCCACTAATAAATGCATGCATTCAAATTTATGTAATATTGTCGTCACAATAATTTATTTGACCTTGTATGTACATTGATGTATATGCATTCAGATTCGCATATTAATAATTTTATTCAAATATGTAAGTACATTGTTTGCTTGCTTATAAGCAGTATAAAATATTGCCAATGTGGCTCTTCTTACGGGCTCCCTTTGTAAGTAAACTTCTTAATAACGATATAATTAAACCTTTTACTCCAGCGTAGAGGGCATTTGGATGTCAATTTGTTAATGAAAACATCCGGTTTTTGCTTTCTAACACACATACGCGAAAATATCGAATTCATGAATCCTAACACATACATAGTTATATTTATTCAGGCATGCATATGAAAAGTCTGCCAACAAAAAACGCTTCAAATAGATTAAAATTGTGTATTGTTATTATTTTCCAAGTACTTACATATATGTGATAGTTGATTGTGACTTAACGCATGACCTGATGTTTTCTAATTTGCGTTATAAATTAGAAACTACTAAAATATAACATTTTCATAGCATATTCGGGGAGGACTTCGATCAGCGATTAATAATTCTTGTCTTTCGAGATAATCAGCAGATTTTTGATTGTTTCACATACATATCTCAAATGCAAAAGCATTTATTAACGTTATCAGCAGTCTTTAGCTTTTAGTTGGTATATAATCTTTTACTACAGATCCATTGCTTAATTTAATAATAAATGTTTGATTAAATTTTGCCATGCCGTAGAAACCACAATAAAACACGTATTTTTTAGCATTTTTTTAACAGTTTATTTTTTATAAAAACTCATAAAATGTCTTATCATGGAAAATATAGATGGTATATTAAGATTCCTAATATATTCTCGACAAATTTCACCTTTTTCTGAAGTGTTTAATTCCACCACCCTCCAGTTACATATTTTAATCCAAATTTACTTTGGCAAACTAGTATTAATCTGATTCCCACCTTATGCGCAGCCTACAGGACGGAGGAGGGTCAACCTTGGGTACTCCCAGTGGTGCGGAAAACCGAAGTGGGAATAGCGCAAGATGAGTCAATTAATCATGAATATTTGCCAGTGACCGGTGAGTTATTCCAAAAACCTCTATAAGCTAAGTCTAATCAATGTATTATCTCCTATAGGTCTTGATACATTCACAAGTGCAGCAACTGAATTGGTTTTGGGAGCTGATTCCATTGCAATCAAAGAGAAACGCGTACGTTTTTTTTTAGCTTAACCAAAAAAAATAAAATAATTTACCTTTTCTTTTCTGTCTCTTGCAGGCTTTTGGTGTACAAACGATATCTGGAACAGGTGCACTGCGTGTCGCTGCTGATTTCTTACACCGGCAATTAAAACGCTCCACCGTCTATTATTCCAATCCGACATGGGAAAATCATCACAAGATTTTTGTGGATTCTGGCTTTACCAATCTTCATTCGTATCGGTATTGGGATCAAAATAAACGACAGCTGGACCTTGAGGGTATGCTAGCTGACTTGGAGCTGGCGCCGGCAGAATCTGTGATTATTTTACATGCGTGTGCGCACAATCCAACGGGCATAGATCCCACTCACGAGCAATGGAAAGAAATTGCCAATCTAATGGAGCGTAAAAAACTCTTCCCACTCTTTGATTCGGCTTACCAGGGCTTTGCTAGCGGTGATCCCGATCAAGACGCTTGGGCGATTCGGTATTTTGTGGACCGTGGATTTGAGCTATTTGTCTGTCAATCGTTTGCCAAAAATTTTGGATTATACTGCGAGCGTGCTGGCAATTTGACTGTGGTGCAACAGAGTGGTGCCACCAGAGATATGATTCACTCACAGCTGACACTCATCATTCGTGGTAACTACTCAAATCCACCAGCGTATGGAGCACGCATTGTGTCCAAAGTATTGAATACGCCGGAGTTGCGTAAGGAGTGGATGGAATGCATCAAAAATATGTCAAGCCGTATTCGACAGATGCGTAAATCGCTGCGCGACAAGCTGGTTGCGTTGGGAACTCCCGGAAATTGGGATCACATTGTCAATCAGATCGGCATGTTCTCATACACGGGTCTTGATCAGCATCAAGTCAACGTTCTCATAAAAACTTACCATATATATTTGCTTAAAACTGGTCGCATAAATATGTGTGGTCTTAATACAAGCAACGTCGATTATGTGGCAAACGCGATTCACGCAGCTGTGACTTCCCCTCCAGCAATTGAAAATAAATTATAAGCATTTTAATGGCTAACAAGAGTTACTGCACAGACATTAGCATCAGTATATACTTTGTCAAGTAATAATACACTAAAAACTCCATGCATTAATCCCCTTTTGCAGTTAAGCAAAATTAATATTTGCATTTTATAGACAATATGAAAAGTGTATTTGGAAGAGATCTATCCAGCATTTATAGCAAATTGTAATTGTTGTCAATAAATACAAAGTTATATTTACATTAAAAAAAATGTATTTTTGTGGGGAAATGATTTGACGTGATGCTATTAGGTACTTTTATTTTTGAAATATATCGAAATATGAGCAAGCGATAGTAAATTAACAAGCACTAAATTTGCTTGCCAGTGTTGTAAAGCGTCAGTCTACAAAGAGATTGATTGTGGCTCTTAAATTCGCCATGGCAGGTAAATACACAATCATAATCATTTCAAAAGCATTTCACTAAGTATAAGTATGTAACACAGACAAATCAAAGCCAGTGGATAATCCGCCAATGTCTACCAAAGACAAGACACTATTCCCAGCAGCCAAACCGGGTAAACAGACCGATTATGGCACAAATAATACATTGGAACTCTTGGATCCAATACCCAGTCAAATAGTCGATCTCAAATTGGATGAGGTTCTAACTGCCGTCAAAAACGTGGACAATCTGTGCGACTTTGCACGCTGCAAAACCAAAACAAGTCTAATGGGTCAAGACTGCGAGCATTGCAAGAAGCGATTCTGCTTCAAGCACGGCTTGCCAGAGGTCCATGGATGCGGTGCGGAAAAAAAGCGAGAGGCGCGCAAAGAGTTTCTGCACCCAAAGCCCATAAAGACTCTGCGGCACGAGGAGGAGCTAAAGAATGCCAAAAAGAAATTGAATGAAAAGCTGAAGAATATGCAAGTGGGTCGCATGCAGAAGACGGGCGGCGGGGCTGATGGAAATAAAAAAAAATAGACGATATGGAAGAAATAATATTCGAAAATTGTTGGTTGAATTCATTGACAGTGCATACGTTTTTAAGTAGTAAAATTAAATAGAAGCTCAGGCAAACTTAGTCTTAAGTTATATAAATTGCAAATGCCCAGAAGCCCGCTGATTGTATTTTATCCTGGGTTAAGGTTTTGTTCAAATGGCCGCACTCGAAACAAAATGTTTATTGAATTTAAATCTATGGCAATTTAAAAGGATACCACAACGCGGTGTCACCCTCTATACACAAGGACAATCGCCGGCACCAAGGATACGAGAATATTTCTACTACATCGATCATGAAGGAATGGTGTGTATTTATGTAATTACAATCAATTAATTCATGTCCGTATCTGTCTACTTATATTTTTCAGCTATTTTTAGACGATGCCAAAATGAAAAACTTTACCTCATGCTTTAAGGAGAAGCACTTCCTGAAATTCTTCTTCAGTCGTTTACGATTAAATGAAACACAAAGTTATCCCATGTTCCCATTCATCTCGCTTTGTGGTCGAGAAAGGAACTATGTACGTTGTGATGACACACCCATTGTTTTTACGGAGCAACTGATGAAAACTAAAGATCCTGAGGATCTCTTGAGCTATGCACATGCAGGGCCAGCATTAACGGTGGCTTTTCAACCACACAAGATTTATATGCATCCAGAAAGTGGCAGAGTTTATCATCCAGCCTGGGAAAAAGTTGGTGGAATTGGACTAATTCGTTCCAAGTTGGCCATTGAGCTTAGCCAAAACTTTATATTTAGGCAAGGTAGTGAAACGCCAACACATTTTATTTGGCGTGATACTGAGATCAAACTGGAACACGAATGGATAAAAGATTGTCAAAAGTTCGGCATTAACTATTCATGATTAATGATGATATGATTATTACAAATGAATGGAGTTGTTAACAGAATATATTATTATTTAATTGGTGCATATAGATATATAGTTATACATATATGTAATTATGACTACTCAATGCTCAGTGGCTTAAACTCTCCTTCTTTAAATTTAACCCATGATAGGCCTGTTGCAGCACCACCTCCGCTACCACTTTCTGTTGACCCAAGTGTTGCTCTGTTTGTGCGTATTTGTTCTAGAACAGGTCCGTGTATGTCGGCCTGAAACTTTTCGAATATAATATAGTGTGGATCCTCTGTGGGTGGATTGTCATAAATATGAGCCTTGCTCTCCAAAATGCTCTCCTGAACGAGTGCAGCATATGCATCCCGATTATTGTGTAACAACTTGATGATCTCTGCATTGTTTAGCTCTTGAACAGTGGGAACATTGCGAATGCTCTCTAATGGGTCAGCGAATATCGCCTGCATATACTTTAGCACTTGCCAAAGATGATCTTCGGCAGACCGCCATTCGTGAAATGCATGGCTAAGATCCAGACTGTAAGTGTAGGGGCAAACAAGTGGATGAACAACATTGTGCTGAAAAACAATGGCCTAAAAAAGACAATAAATAAGGATGTGTATAATTACATAAGATACTGGACTTACTGGGACGCTTTTGTCATCGGGAAATCCATCTGACAACAATATGGAAAAACGGAACACACAATTTTCATAAAAGCCATGCCGCCCAAACAACACACCAAACCATTCTGAAATACATATAAAAAGAGTGTAGATTAGTTTTTATTGTTGTTGCCATATTGCACACGTCATATACTAACGTAATGAATTAGCATAGCTTGGTATAACATAGATGCCCGAGATCTTTTCCGATTCGATCATTTTGCTGTTGATAAAGAATGGTTATTGTTTGACAACGGCAAATTGCACGAAATCCATACTATTCTGCTAGGATTTTATATTCCTGTTGTATGGTGGCAAGTAACAGCTTCTCATCTTTCTTTTGCGCATCCACATCGAGCGTCATATTTAATTATTATTATTTTATTTAGTTGTATTGCATTTAGTTTAGAAAATCAAGGCTTGTTCATATTGTTTATCTCGATAATATATCGCATTGGCTTATTATCGATAATTTTTTAATATTTGTGTGAATCTGTACATTGCTCCTGAGAATTGTTATTCAAAAAATGTACATAATCATATTATAATACGATATAAAAATAAGTACCAGTATTGAGATCCTCATTTGTGTAAATAAACACAAGAATTGTTGTCTTTTATGGCTGCGCAATGCTCATATGCATGAGCTAGTTCCATTCGGTTTAAATATTAGTTCTTTTCGAAGCAAATGTTGCATCCCTGCACACGTTTAATTTGCAGTCAACAGAATCTAAGTGTGATGTAAATAGTCAAATAAATAATTGAGCATTTAACTACAAATTTACGCTTAGAAATAAGCGATAAAATGTCTCATACATTAGATTCAAAAGAACTGGCAAAAAAGGTCTGTGTAAATTACACTCAACACGAAATAAACATGGAAGAAAGCACACAGGACGCGGAAGAGCCGGAAGCTCCTAAACAATTTTCCAATACAACAGGAACTGGAAATGCAAAAGTCCTACATGAGTTCTACAACAAAGCACAGAAATATTGGTCCGAGGTGCCAGCAACGGTAAACGGTATGCTAGGCGGCCTTGGTTACATCAACGCAATCGATATCCAAGGATCGAAGACATTTCTCCGTGAACTTAAGGTGCCAGGCAACAAATTGGCCCTGGACTGCGGGGCTGGAATTGGAAGAGTTTCACGCAATCTTTTAATACCACTTTTTGAGACTGTTGATCTTGTTGAACAAGATGCCGTTTTTGCTGAGAAGGCACGAGAGCTATGCACATCAGAATCTGTGCGTTCTAATAGCTTGGGTGAAGTATATAATCTTGGACTACAGGAGTTCTCGCCTACACACAAATATGACTTAATCTGGAGCCAATGGGTTTTAGGGCATCTCACGGACTCGGATCTTGTGTTATTTTTTCGTCGCATGCGCTTGAGTTTGCAACCAAATGCATACTTTTGTATTAAGGAAAATGTCAGCACGAAACGTAAGGATATTAAAGATGACGAGGATTCATCTGTTACTCGTCCTTTAGCATCATATGAGCGATTTTTAAAAGAAGCTGGCTTTCGAATTGTGCGTAAGGTGCGGCAACAAAATTTCCCAAAAGGACTTTTTCCTGTTTATATGATTGCATGTAAATCGAAAACATAGTATTGCATTTCAGAAGTCGGCTGACCCTAGCATTAGCTTTATGTTTATTAGTCAAATAAATTTACAATAATGCGTATGGATTTTTGTATATTTATTTCTGTAAATCTATGGGTAGGGTAGGGTAAGTACGCTCGAACATTTTCTAGTTGTCACTTATGAGTTATGAATGTGTGCGAAAAAAGATGCTATGTTGCTACCGGATCGCGCAGACCCTTGAATGTGTGCCGACCTTCGAAATTTGTAGGTATACAAATCAACCAGATCAATAGAAATATTACTATGCTTTTCCTACTGCTACGAACTTCAACAGAGCAATGTTAGAGCCATATGCAAAAATTTAAATAAACGACCTCCCGCTCTGTCCTGGCATTTGCAACAGCAAATAACTTCTGTAGTTGCAGCCGAACTGTCTATTCTATTGCTATGGAAATCGCATAATTGTTATTTTCTTCTAACTGCTACTGGAGTTGATACCTAAGCTATTATTGTTTTGATAATCGTTTGCTGCTCTGTGCACACAGTAAAAAAAAGCAATAACATCAAACTTGTCCTTTTTATTTCGGCCTGAGTAAAATATCATCGATGAAATTACAAGAATATCGAAGCAGGTAGATATCGGTGTTTATTAAAACTGGTCGTAATCGTTCAGTATTTTTATGAAATAAAAAGAGCGCAACAATAATTGAGTTGCATCAACAAAGCATATCGATACACCCGGATATTTCGATACTTTGGCAAAAAATCATCATTCATCATCTTCATTAAATGCCGAACGTGTTGTAGATTACAAGTGCTCTTAATTACAGTTGATACCAGCCAACATGTCGAAACGCGTACAGCCGGCGTGGCAACCACCAAAACCGATCTCAACACGTCCGCAATTACGACTGTATAACAGTCTGACCCGGCAAAAGGAGACATTTGTACCTTTAGAGGGTAATAACGTAAAGTGGTATAGCTGCGGTCCCACTGTCTACGATGCCTCGCACATGGGACACGCAAGGTATGCAAAATATTAGCCACATCAGCCAGTAGAGTTTTTCTGTGACTTGCTATCTTATCTTGTGATGCTTCCCACAGGTCTTACATTTCGTTTGATATACTTCGCCGTATTTTGGACAAATACTTTGGCTACAACATCCACTACGTCATGAACATCACGGATATTGATGACAAGATTATAAAGCGAGCACGTCAATATCATCTTTATGAGCAGTATGCCAAAGAGGTGACACTTCTGCCTCTCGAGCAATTGCTCAATGAGCAAAAGGAGGTACTCACTCAATTGCAAGTCAAGTGTAATAAAAACACGGATGCTGATAAGAAAGTAATGTTGGAGAAGATGTTGCAACGCATGAACGATGCTGTGGGTGCACTTACCATGGCTGTCACCAGTAAAGATGAGGAACAAATCGCTAAAATGACACAGCATTATTTAGCGGAGGCAAAAGATCCGATTGCCGAGTGGCTGGATGTCAAGAAGGGGGCCCAAGTGAAAGATAACAGTGTGTTTGAAGCTTTGCCGCGTTATTGGGAGGATAAGTTCCACAACGATATGAAATCACTAAATGTAAGTTATCTAGAAAGAAAATTAATTGTAAATGTAGTGACAAAAACCTGTTTGCTAACAGCATGACTCATCCACAAAGGTGTATGGACATATATATACGAATATTAATACACGTTTGTAAATAATCTATGCATTCATTTTTATGTTTTAAAATAGCTTTCTGTGCCTTTAATTTCAGATCTTACCACCCGATGTATTGACGCGAGTATCGGAATATGTGCCACAAATTGTTGAATTTATTCAGCGTATTATTGACAATAAACTCGCCTACGAAGCAAACGGTTCTGTGTACTTCGATGTGAATGGCTTCGATAATCGGGAGAGGCATCATTATGCAAAGCTAGTGCCGGAAGCCTATGGTGACACACGGTCATTGCAAGAAGGAGAAGGTGATTTGTCTGTCACCGAGGATCGACTCTCCGAGAAGCGGTCACCCAACGATTTCGCACTGTGGAAGACAAGCAAGGCGGGTGAGCCTTGGTGGGACAGTCCCTGGGGACGTGGTCGTCCTGGCTGGCATATAGAGTGCTCGGCTATGGCTTCGGATATATTTGGTTCGACATTTGACATACATACAGGCGGTGTCGATTTAAAGTTTCCACATCATGACAATGAGCTAGCACAATCGGAGGCGGCATTTGATGAATCCGAATGGGTTAAATATTTCCTTCACACCGGCCATCTAACGATTGCCGGCTGTAAGATGTCGAAATCTTTGAAAAATTTTATAACGATTCAGGAAGCATTGACAAAACATTCGGCAACACAGTTGCGCCTAGCTTTCCTCTTGCACTCATGGAAGGATACGCTCGATTATTCCGAAAATACAATGGAAATGGCTACGCAATATGAAAAGTTTCTTAATGTAATCACAACAACTTAACGATAATATGTAATTTTTAAATAATTGTTTGTTTTATTTACAGGAGTTCTTCTTGAACGTCAAGGATCTAACGCGGCATGTGATATCGGGCGAGCCTATAAAGCAGTTCAGTAAGTGGACTTCTTTGGAGGCGTCCTTACAGACCAAATTTGGTGAAGCGCAAGCTCAAATTCATGCAGCTCTTTGTGGTGGGTAAATCTTTCTTACAACACTGCCGATCCACTCACTTAGTCATATTTTTCTCCTATAGATAACATTGATACTCGCAGCGCCCTCGACCATGTCCGCGAGCTCGTATCCACGACAAACATTTACATTCGCGACAATAAAACTCAACTGAATAATCTCTTACTTCGCAAGATAGCCACCTATATAACAGATTTGCTGCATATATTTGGAGCCATTAATGGGCCACGCGGTGGCATTGGTTTCCCATTGAGCGTGAGCGCCGATTCGAATAATGGTGAATCGAACGATCTGGAGGCAATGGTAATGCCTTATGTACAATCCGTTGCCGAATTCCGTAACTTGGTTCGTGAACAGGCGAAGGCCTTAAAAGCATTCGATATTCTTAAACTTTGCGACGATCTGCGCGATGATATCCTGCCCAATTTGGGAGTTCGTCTGGAGGACAAGGATGATGGTAAATATGCGGTCAAATTAGTGGATCGGAATATGCTACTGCGTGAACGTGAGGAAAAGCAAGCGGTCGAATCGGAAAAAGCGGCCGAAAAGGAGCGCAAGAAAAAAGCATTGGCGGAGGCAGCAGCTGCAAAGGAGGCACAGCGCCGCATCAATCCCAAGCTTATGTTCCTCAGCGAAACCGAAAAGTACTCGTCATTCAGCGAAGATGTAAGTAGATTATATATACTTGTAGATCAACTACATCTATTTATAAAATATAACGTATTCATTTAATTTAAGGGCCTTCCCACACACGACAAGGATGGCAAGGAGATTAGCAAAGGACAACTTAAGAAACTCCAAAAGATGCAGCAACAACAGGAAACACGTTACAAAGAGTATTTGGCTACGGTTAACGGAGCCTAGAATTTGTCCCATTTTGATATTAAATATCGTCCAAACCTGCGTTAAATGCTTGAGCGATATCGCTTACCAGTTTACTGCAGTCCATCTCTTTTTTTTACCGCTTTACCACGCATTTTTATAAAATTCAAATAACTTTAAAATAAAGCTGGATAATTATATTATTTATGAGATGCCATTTACTTATTGATCTTTAACGGAAACAATTTTTTTATACGTTCGACAAGCAGGTCTGTGTCGTATCTCAGGCACGAGTTTCACACGAGTCGTATTATTTAGGATCATAATCTGATCAAAGAACATAAAAATCGTCCAGGACTTTCACTTATTTTGAGTCATAGGACAGCTTGAATTTGCCATCCGGCTGATTGTCTAAGCGATTTGTCTTCGGTGATCCCATAATTATTGTATGTAGTTAAGAAATGTTGGTGTTTGTGATCCATAGTGAACATTAAAAATCTCGCCGAGTTAGCTTTATATTTCGGAAAATCGAATTGTCCTACGGTTTCTAATTATTCAAAAATTTCGCAAAACACAAGCATTTGTCGATAGATATCCGTCAATTATATTTAACCCACAATTCTCTACAATATCTAATATTATATATTTCAACTGAGGATGATATTCGTGCTCGCAAACATGAGCGTAAGTCTCTGGTATTTTGAACATACCAAATAAATATATCTTATAAGCATTATGTACGTAAGAATAAAAAGGACGCGTGGATGCTTATAAGCTACCAATATCATTGTATCGCTTTAGCTTCTCGGGGAAGTTATCTCTAAAGAGAACAGGATCTGCTCTAAATTCAACCGTACGCAGCGGCATTCGTCCATAGATCTTTGAGAATCGATCAATGCAAGCCGAACGCTCGCGCATGTGATTCAAGTCAGCTGACAGCATTTCCGTATTTGTGCACTCCGGGCACTTGAACTTCTTACGCGGAGTTACTTTTATCGGTGGATTATTTGTAAGGTTCGCAACCAGGAAGTTCATTGCAATATCCTCACAATTCATGTGTTCATCTACCCAATGCTTAATATCGCCCGGCATTGCATACGTATACATATGGCTCCAGTATTTGTGATGAAATGCAGCGCCCGTAAGTACCATAGATATTTGATTTGTCCACTCGGATTCGTAGTGCCATCGCATTGTGGCATTATCCCACACGTGAATGCGACTTGGAAATCCAACAATATGATCAGGAAACTCGCGCCATACCTCGTAGCTAAAGGTATTAATTAAATAAATGATTATTGACTATGAATTCAATTGAAATTGAAAGCAAGTACACACCCAAAGTCAAGCTCATCGCTGGTTAACATAATAATATCATCATCTATAGTTAGTATGGCTTCCGTTTCTATTTCTGGATAAGGATAAAACCGATTCGACAGCTTATTCTCTCTAGTTTGTATTATCTTCAACGGTTTGGCAATCGTTGGGAAAGTAGATACTGCAAAAATGGATATAAATATATATTTTTTATAATTTTAAGCTGGTGGACAAGATTACTTACAATGCGGTGGCATTTTTTTCTGATTATTCCAAATGACCAAAATACTTTGAAGCGAGGGCACCACGGTGAGTTTTTGTATCAAAAGGAAAAGACTCTCGACCCGGTCATATGTCAATATGACAGCTGTGAATCCTTGGGATTTTGGAACGAGTGAAGTTAGGAATAGTGGATTAAATGTAGAATGACTATTCTTGTTGATCGTATTCCATTGTCGACTACTGCGCGCCAGCAATGGAAAAATGCGGCTCTCAATTATCTCCAATGCCGTTATCGTGATGGTTTTTAAGTCCTTTAAATAATTGGTGTATAGATATTGAACTTGCTTTTGCATCTCGAGTATTTTTACACTTGAAATTGACTCTAATTTTCTTATAATCGAATGCAACTCGGATTCCCTTAGACGCACTGCGGCCAGCGACCAATCAATCACATCCTCAAAGGGTAGAACAAAATTATCAATCGCCAGTACGGGAATACAATTTTGGGACATTATCTCTATTAAATCAGGCTGTCCAATGCGCAGACTTCGGCCCACAAAACAGAATTGGCCTCGTCGTAGTACGCGTGGATATTCAAAGCGCTTTGGATGTTGCGCCAAACTGCAACGTGCTACGATTTCATTCCCGCCGCAGGCTCCCAATTGAAGGATTTTCTCAGCGGAATTTGTCCTCAACTCATTCAAAGTGCGCGCATGATGTGGCAGTATATTCAATTGTGCAACAACTAATAAATAATTGCGATGTACGACGTTGTGTATGGGAGCTGTGCTGATTTGCTGCACCAATGGACTCCAAACAGGTATAGCAACATCGAATCCTGGCCGATATGTCCAACTATCAAAACCGCCGCCTAAAACAATCGCATTATCAATATTGACGTCCAATATGGTGTTATAAGTCGGCGCGGAGCCTGGCAGCATATTAAAGATTAGATGATTTTCGCCTCGATCCCAGAAATTCAGCGAAGATAATGCCGGACCAGCCAAATGCTTATCAAACAAGTCCTGATTCAATAGATCCAAGCTGGGCAGAAACAGGCATGCCTCATTGGGATTTGAGGTGTAATAGCGACTCTTCAGCACGGTTTCCAATATTTGAAAATACTCGCTGGACAATGTGCTAGCCATTTTATCGCTCTTCTCGTCCAGAAACTCTTGCAACGGATAAATGTATACTTTGAGCTTGTCATGTTCGCACTTGTAGATGTTCAAGCAATCCCAGAATGTGCAATTGGCATTATGGCCACGATATTCCGTGTCGGAGTGCAAGAGCACCTCTTGGCCACGCGATATTGATAAATCAAGTCCCACCGAATCCCGTTTGGAGTAAAAGAATCGATCTCCAGATCGACTAGTTATGTCGCAGAGTAGGAAAAGAGCACAAAGTGCAACAATTCCTAATAGCGCGTATGTCAAGCAGTTTAATATTTGCTCTTTTGGATGATGCATACTTTTAGTTTGCGGTTCAGTGTCCAGTTAACTTGTATACAAATTGATTATTTCATTTTTATTTTGCACATCTTGTATTACATACATAACATTTACATATGCAATTGATCAAACATTAAGATCAGTCATCTAATGCATCGTGTATGCACCGTTTAAAATATGACTTAAACTGCTGATTTGTTTACAAATCACAAGAAACCGAGAAAACGCAATGCGTTTATATTACGCTTTTTGCTTCAAAACAATTGCAAACAAATCGAGACTGCACTGTAATATACGAATAATACCAAACTATCGTTAATTTGGTTGTTATCGATATGTAAGTTACATAGTAGATAGATACTTAATCGAATTAGAAAAATACAGATCTGTCCGATAAAACTTCAAAAAGGCAACACTGCTTTTCATATGAATGTCATAACTCGAATGATATATCAAATGTTAAATTATCGATAGTCGTCCAAGCTTTAGAGTTTTCTCGTAGTGACTCAAGATATTTAAGCTATGTCGGAAATAATGCAGTTGGTGAATGCGGAACCAAATTATATTACAGTTAATGTGTCTAACTCACATAACGATGTCGTCGCATTTGAGATTAAGTTGGCCAGAGATATGACCATCGCGCAGCTTAAGGTATATATTTACACATAATAAGATATATACAATATATACAATTGTTTGTCTAACACAGACTAAATTGGAAATATTGACTGGTGGGAGTGCCAGCACCATGAAGGTAGAACTGTATAAAGGTAACGCGCTGGTGACATCATTTAGCAACAATGATGCCAAGCTGGGCTTTTATATCAATTGCGATGGCATGCGGCTTCATGTCATTGATACCTTTGCCAGTTTTGGATTCGATGAGTCTGTGGAAAAGTTTGAACTTACAAAGGACCAATACGAACAAAGAAACGATTCTGTGCACAATTTCTTGAAGCAAAATCGACTAGGCAAGTACAATGAAAAGGAAATGCATGAAATGGAAGAAAAGCGACGTGAGCTCGCGGGGGAAATGCAAAACCGGGCGGAACTTTGCACTGTGGGAAGCCGGTGTGAGGTGAATAACAGAGGTAGTTATCTGTAATCCTTCTATTTAAACAGCAATTTTGATTACGTATTTAGGTCACCGTGCCAGGAAATCCAATACGTCGTGGCACCGTTATGTACAATGGACCACTTGAGGGCAAAAATGGTATCTTCATTGGCATACAGTACGATGAACCCTTGGGCAAAAATAATGGAAGGTATCAAATACTTCAGTGTTAAGTTTTAAAAAAATGTTACTTTCTTATTTTCACTTTCAGTGTTGCTGGCAAAAGCTATTTTGTATGTCCTCCAAACTATGGAGGTTTTGTCTCACCATTATCGGTACAGGTCGGTGACTTTCCCATTGAGAGCTTTGACCTTGACGATGAGCTTTAGTTTAAATTAATAAATATTAAAATTGTTTAAGATATTTGCCTTATCTTGTAATAATGAGAACACATTTCAAAATGCATGTATGCGCATATTCTAATGATTATATTTATTGTAATAATTCTACACATCTTCGGTGAGTTTAATTTGTGAATTGTGTTCAAAGTATAGAAGCTTATATGGGAATTCTTGCGGTCCCTCTCCGAGAAAGGAGCGCTCGTTGAGGAACACAGATTTGTGAATTTTGAGCTTTGCTCAGCCGTCAATATAAGGGATAAATTCCTGGCTGCAGCATTACCTATCCTGAGTGCAATACAAATGTTCAAGTATCAGCATTATTTATTCAATGGTTTCTGATAGATAGATCCAGTAGTAACGAAGATGTGGAAATGTATGCGTTCAGTATCGGTTATATGAATATAATTATATAAAAACAATATACACATTATTTATTGTAGTGCTTGCAGCTTCTTCTTTTCTTGAACTGGGTGTATTACATGAAAAATACAACTTATTAAAGGAAATACAAAACGCATGAGCTACAATATCTATTCATAAATGATATAGATTTAAAAGCAGACGTAAGATCTAACTTATTCCCACGAGCTTAAATTGTCGTTTAAAACTTGAGTTTTTACTTTTGATGAATAACAATTGTAGATCTATATATTTCATAATTACTGTATTATTTTTCGACGCAAACGGAACGAACAAAGGGAAAAACATATACATCCATAAACTTATTAACAATATATTTGTTTTTTTTTTTGTTTTTTAATTTAAATACGCCTTTTATGTTGTATGCAATGGTTTTTATCTTCTTCTTTTTTATAGGGTACAAAAATGCGGATTATAGCGTTGATTTCATAATATTTTATGTTTATTGAATTAAAACGGTGTGGCTCTCACCTACGCTGTCTGCCTAGATTTTAATGATATTAATTTAAAGTGTGTGTTGGCTTTTTTTTTTATATGTCTTTAGATCCATATACTATTCATGCATGTTTTGGTGGTTATGTACTTAAATTGGTTAATTTGCCTGCTCGGTTGCTTTTGTTGTTGTTGTTATTATACGACAATATTCAATACACGTTAGATCGATGGATAAATGTAAGACAATTGTTACTTTTGAGATTCTGTGCTAAAGTGTCACATTCTATGATTGGAAAAAATTCAACTCTATGACTCCTCGCAAATGCCACTATCCTTCGAGTTTATTATAATATATGAATGCATTTTATGTATGTATGTATTCTTTTTAGAGAGTTGTGGTGCGTAACATTGCTACTTTCGATTTGGTTTTTGTTGTTGGTTTCTCATTATTTATAACATTCTTGACATCCATTTTATTCGGTTCGCCGCCTCTTTTAAAGGATGTAATTTTGCGCACAATTAAGTTGCCGGTATACTTGATGTTCCTTTTCAAACGATTTCGGCTGCTCCTGGATTTCAGCTCACCATCAGTTATCGCATCGTTTCCACCACCACCATCGCTAGCCATAATGGGATCTTCATCTTGAGATTCAGTTGATGCTGTGTTAATGCTAGCTTTTATATACTCATCGACATTCTCCTTCAAGGTACGTTTGATTGGAGGAGGTTCATTTATTTGAAATTCATCCGACTTCACATTCTCCCGCGATCTGCTGAAGGGCAAATAATTTTGAAAAGCTGAGCACAAAACGTTGCCGGTCCTCTTGGTCGTCAGGTGCCTCTTATTACGTATACGCAATTTCTCTACACGATCCGATCGTTGATGACTGCTTAAAGATCGACGCAGCAAGGATAATTCAGACAGCTTTTTACTGCCAATGGTAATTTCTTGGTCTTTGGCAGTGGTGAAGGTGGTTTTCGTCTTGCTGTCGGTGGTGGTGGTGGTGTTTGTGGTGGCGGTGGTGCAGCACTCATTCGTCGTTTGGTTAAGTCACAGACGAAGATCAAAAGCAATGCGAGACGCAATGTTTTTGAAGCCAATGCTAGTACCTGTAAGTACAATAAATTTATTAATTTATTTATTATTTATTTACTGTAAATTTGTATTTATACATACCAGAAATGCGCTTAAAGCGAACGCCATTCAAAGAGAGTCGTGGTAATTTGCACACCTCAATTTCCCACTGCACCAATGAATCTGTGTTGGGATCTCCATGAACACACCAAAGAACAAACCTATGTAAAAAATACAAAATAAAATTAAGTACAAATAAAATATTTTCCATTTTAATTACTTATACATGTATATATAACATATTTCCCGTTTTAATTACTTACCGCTCTCGCTGCTCATAATCGCAATTATTTTGGTCGAGCACTTCTCTTATTTTCTGCATTATTTGATCGGGCATCAGCGGCGATGTTGTCTTCATCGACCACGTGAAACGTAAGACTCTGGGCTTAGCTGCCTCTGCCTCCGTAGCAGATGTCCTAAAAATATGGTTATAAGAAATATATATTTAACCAGTTGTCCTTGAACTTAAGTATTTGAAAACCTCTGAACCGTACGAATATTACAAAAATTTAAAGCATTTAAACATTCAATTTGTCCTATTTCTAAAATATATATATACATAATGCATTTTTCCCCGATTAACTAATTAACAAATTCACTAACCGAATGACTTATGAGCATCGGATCGGTCTTAATTCTCACTCTAGATAGCAATACGCAAATTAATTACAATGAAAAATGGAACGTAGTTTCAAATTCCCCACAGCCATATCTTGATCCAAGCTAAACCGATTTTTAAAAGATAAATACTGCATTATAGTTTGGAAACATGATTTGAGATTAAATTCGTTGATTGCCCTAAATTCTAGATTTTTGATATGAATTCAAATTTGTTGATTGATTTATTTTTCTGTTCCAACATTCTATTCATAGGCTAAGATATTCCCCTTAACAAAATGAAATTAACTGATTTTTATCTAAGACGATAGGAATAAAAATTAAAATGAATTTGTATGTTTAACATTTGCTTTGTTTAACAAATTTTCCAGATATTATTTTATTTTCTAATCATGTTGTTTAATCAATTCATTTAATTATTTGTTATTTCTTTGAAACTTAATATCTACATAACTACATAATCGGATCACTGAAGGTGCCGCCGATATAACGATTTATAGATACAATCATCTGTACAAATAAAATGGTCACATACATGCACATGTTCATCATCATAATACATATTTAATCCTTGATTAAATATACTTATCAATTGTTACTTAAAATTCTAATTACGCTTTGTTTGCTGCGCTTAGACTTCAATTTCATAATCAGTGTTCGATTTTCTGTTTTTTTTTTTTTTACTTTGTTTATCAGAATTTCTTTATTATTATTTATTGTGATTGCAGTATGATTCTTGGAAACAGTTCAAATACAAATACATCATTCATACATATACATACAAATATTGGTAAATAGATTTAAATTCATCATTTTTTCAACTCTCGACTGCTTTTGGTGTTGTTTTTTGTTTATTTATTTTGTTTTTGTTTTTTTTTTATATATATATATTTATTTATTTTATATTTAATATGATAAATATAACTAAAATAGCTTTTCGCAGTATATATTAATATTTTAGGTAGCATTACCAGTAGCAGTAGTAGAACAAAACAAAACACAAAAAAAAAGAAGGAAAAAACTTTGACAGTGATAGATAGCAATAGAATTTACTTTTATCATTCATTGTTGATTGATTGATTGATTGATCCTTTAACGGTTTTCCCACTTTAAATTAGTTTACAAACAAAGAATGAGTTTATTGTTGGTTGATTGGGTTGGTTTCTGTTCGTTTGTTGTTTTTTTTTCTTTTTTTTACTTTTAAATATATATATATATAGATATAGCATATGTGTATTATTAAATTTATATAAATTTGTAAGTATAATTAGTTAATAATTGTATCGTAAAACATAGACGCTTTGTGAATTTCTGTTTTTTTGTTTTTTGTTTTTTTTAAACGTAACGTAACGGAACTTAACGTTGTCGATCTGTGTTCTTTTGGAGGGGGTTACGAATCGGAAGGAATCAAAACGAACTGAAACACGCTTTCTCCGATTGGATCTGATCTGGACCTGTTTATCGGATCGATCTGATTGTTTGGATTTGTTTGTTTCATAACTGTATCTCTCTCTCTCTCTTTCTCTCTCTCTGTCTCTCTCTCATTTCTCTCCGCCACGCGCATTTTACTTTTATGGGGGAATCGTTTGTTTCAGTTTTTAGAACTATTAACAAGAAGTAGTTAATGCTTGTTTTGTTAATTACTGGTTTGGCCTAAAATTAAAGAAAAAATTTTAAACAAATTATTCACGGCTGGAAAAAATATTAATAATGGGTAAAAACAAACAAATACGAGAAAATGAAACGAAAGTAAACAAATAAGTACACAAAAAAAAAAAACAGTAAAATGTTGTAAAAAAAAAAAAAACTATATAAAAAAATTGTTTTTTTTTTTCTTCATATTGAGATATCGGAAAAGAAAAGTAAACGCAATATTTAATAATCAATTTTTGTTGAATTAAGAACAATTTTCTTTTTAATACTAATGTCGTAAATTTTCAAATGTCATGTTTTTTTTTAAAAAAAGAAATGAGATAAAAGAGAAACAGAGAGAGAGACAGAGAGAGAGAGTGAAACAAGACAATAAAAAAGGATTCCATTAAGGATACGCATTAATATTTATGCATACGAAGTTTGTTAAGGAAAATAAAGAAATGAAAAGAATAGGATAGAAAGTGGGCGGGTGGGTGGTTGGGTGGTTGGTTGGTTGGGCACATAAGGATTCAGAATAATATCCTGTTTATTTACAATACAAAATTTTTTTTATATATATATATATATAAAAAAAAAAACCATAAGAGTGACGGAGAGCGCGAGAGAACGTTTTTAAACAAGTAATTGACAGATCCTGACAAATTAATCAATTTGCCAATAAGATCCAAGCCAGTTCCGCCAAAAATATATATATATGTGTTATATATATATTGCAAATTTGTAAACTATATATGTATATGTATGCGTAGTTTTGTATTTGTTTTGTATCCGAATCTTTGAATAAAGTCGTTGAAATAAAACAGTCTAGTCTAGTGTGAAAAATAAGTATATAAACAGACTCTGATCAAACAAATTTGTTTGCCGTATTTTATATATTTTTTAATTATTATACTTATTTAAGTATGTTTGTTACAAATAAATTCGAAATCGATTTTTCAAAACCAATTTGCACTGCGTACATATCTGAATATGTAAGTATTATTTGCTTATGATATTTACATATTTTTTTTTTTTAATACTGTTAGTTAAATGAATTAAAAAATAAAAAAAAAAAAAGTACAAAGAAATATAACAAAAGTGTACGTATTAAATTAGTGAAAATTAACAATTAACAAATATTTGAATAAATGCATTAAAATTATTATATATGTATGATTGTTCATATCGCAAAAAAAAACAAACAAGCAACTTTCATGCGACCAAATATGAATGAAATATCTTCTTTTTTTTTTTGGCAGTTTTTGAAACATCAGACTTAAAAATGTGATTTTGGTATTTTGTCCTGTTTGCAACAATTGTAAAAAAATAGGGCATTTTTTTCAAGCCAAAAAAAAAAACCATGCAAAATCTACAAACCTTAAAGCTGCGTTTCTTAAATGAACTAAAACTGGCCGATTGGCAGTTAACTTGGCAGCAACTTGGCGATAATATTAATTAGACTTGTGGATATTAAATGGTGAAAAGCCAGGCGTGTAGTAGGAAATTCGAAACCAAACCGTTACAGATTATTATATAGATATTTTCTAACAGCACTCATTATGAGTATATATATATCGGTTTCTCAAGATTCGTACATATCTTTGTAGTTGTTAGTTGGGTGACAATAAGTCAAAGTAATTTAGTTTCTGTACGATGATTTTTCTACTCAAAGACTGTTAATATCAATAAAAAAAAAATATAATATTTTATGAAAGAAAGTTTTGGTAAAAAAAAATCGCTCCTACAAATTGTGGATCTTCCCGGTATCGTAGAGTAAATCGTCAAAATTTTATGTGCAAACATATTTTGATATTTGTGCGTTGTAATCAAAAATTCTTGATGAAATATATGTATTTTTAAATAATATAAATAATTTACTTTACAACCTAAAAAAAACAGTAGTTAAAGGTTTTCAAAAACTGTCTGATTTTGAAACTTTATTCTCATAATTCTAAGCAGTGGCCCATTCTGCATTTATTCACTCTTTAAAACAGATTTGGTACAAAACATAAACACATACATATGCACATATATGTGTATGATGTGCGTGTGTGTAAATATGCAAGAATGAAATATATGAAACGAAAAAGTTAAAACAAAAATAAACAACAAAATAAAAACAAAGAAAAAAACCAAAAAAAAAAAAATTAATTAAATTTCCAAAAAAAAAATAAAAATAAAATGAAAAACGGAATTTAAACTGCATTTGCTTTTCTTGTAATATTCATTAACCAGAAGAAAAATGATAAACGAAATACATAAAAAAAAAATTGTTTGTTGTTTTTTGTTGGTTGCCCGTCATTAAAAAACTTACCGTTTGCTGAAGCGTGAGGAAAGTTTTGAAAAAAAGCTCATGCGACCTGGATGCGGTGAATCACCGGAGGCGCCACTTGTACCCGAATATTCCAGTGCGGTGTTGTTTCGTGCCCTGGTTTGACCTACAAGAGTGGACAATTATTTATGGTTATATATATAAAATTTAGATACAATTCATACATATAACTAGGCTAAGACTTATCTCATAAACGGTAGCTAAACAACTTTTTGAAAATTACAACAGGTCAATAAATTAAGGAATATTATACAAATATATATATATTGTATGTCTCCTATTCGAATTACTTATCATATAAAGTGGTAATAAAAGGAGTTTAACCAAAATTACATTTATTTTATTTTGGGATTTATTATATAATTAGTTTGGACACTCATATTTGTATATTATATCTATGCATACATAGATTTTATATATATTCCTCTCATCTATCAAATATTTAAAATGAAACATCAAAGTCTATGTGTGCGTGCATGAATGAATGAATGTATGTATGTGTGTACATAATTTAAATAAGTTGGTAGTCACAATGGATAATTGGAAAGAATTTTGGTCAACGCACAGTGGTTCAGTGGATCAAGAATGTTTTTAGTTTTGTTATTAAAAATAAATAAAAGTTAAACACATATTTTTCAACTTAAATGTATATAAATCGATTTATCTATTTTTCAAATTGACAATAATTTTGTATAAGCTAATTATTATCACTATCCTATTACCCTAGGTGTATATTAATATTCAGTATTTCTGATGAATGTGTTTTTAAAAAAAAAAAAAAAAGCACAAAGCACATACGTGCAAAATTATAAAAATATAAATATATATATATATATATATATATACATTGATAAGATAAGATAAGCTAAGGCGCATCTTTCTTGGTGGACAATCGTGCATTCTTCAAACATTTAAAATTAGAACTTAACTCAAATTATAAGCGATTAACGGGCAGAAAGAAGCACAACAAAATATTAGTTATAATAGAGTTAAGGAAATTAATCAAATTAATATCGAAAGTAATTCACATTCATCTTAAATTTATTCAATTATCATAATTATTAAGGTACGTGCAAGATGAACCACAAGCACTTCAGTCTTTTTTGAAATGATGAAAACAAAAGGCGATCAAAATAACAAAAAATTTACAAATTTTCATCATTACTTGCTGATTATTAATTTTAGTCTATAGAATATATATATATATAAATATATGTAATATATATATATATATTTTATTAATTCGTACATCGAGCGCTTCTCTGATAGTATTAATTTCGCTTTATGTATGAAACCTGTGCACATTTGATAATGGTAATTAAATTACCACAAATATATAATATATATATATATATATATTTAATTCTATTTTCTATATATATATATATATATATTCTATATATATGTATTGATTTTGTTTTGGTTAGGAAAAGTTATGAGTAAAATTAAGTTATTTGATTAAAACTAATAAAAATAATTCAAACAGAAAAACTCACCAGAGTGAAAGGTTGAACGTGATGGAACATTCCTTGGAAAGTGTCTGCTTGATTTAACAGCCGATGCCATTCTAAGTCGATCGAACAGACTATGTATATATTGTATATATAGTATATATGTACAAGTACAATATATATATATATATATATATATATATATGTACACATGTATGAATGCATATCGAAGTCATAGTCAGAGTTCGTCATCCAAGTAAAACATATTTAAGTCCAAATGAATTGCATATTATTTCAGAGAACGAATGTATTATATATTATATTACATATATATATATATATATATAATATAATATAATATATGTATTATATATGTATATAGATATATATATATATATCAGTATATTAGTATGTATATATATATAAATATATATATCAGTATATAGATTTATCAGTTTCGATGTTTAATGCAAAATGTGTGTGGGAATTTTAAATTTGAGGTTATGTGTTGATTTTTGTTTTATATTGATTGAATACCCGAGGGAGTTGATTATATCATCATCATCAAATTGGATTTCAATCCAATCGAAAACAAAAAATTGGGATTTTTGGTGTAAACGTCGTTTTGTTGATTGATTGATTGATTGATTGATTGATTGATTGATTGGATTGAAAATGTATATAATAAACATACATTTATTGGCGCAGTGGTGGGATCGGAGGCGGTGGGGCAGCGAGACAGCGCGAATCAAGCAGATTATTTGTTTTGGTTAAATGTGATGTGTGGTTGTTGGTTGTGGTGGCGGTGGAGTAACGGTAACGGTAACGGCAATCAAACGATTATGGCAGGTATATATATATATATATATATATAGTTTTCATGTTGTGGAGAGAAGGCGACACAAAGAAAATGAAAAGAAAAAGATTATAAAGAAAATAATGGTAAATATTTCGAATAAAACGAGCACTTAAAGATACAAAGTCGTCTTACAACATAAATATATATAATTAATCAGTTTAAAATCATTAATTAAAGATGATCATTTGTAGATTTATAAAAAAGTATAAATTGAAATGAGGTAGGGCGATAAGGGAGCCTGCATATAAAGCAAGGAGTTTACAGATTGTTAACTAAAGTAATCTAAATAAATCGAATCTTTGGTGAAGCCGGTTGGATACTCTGATAAGTATATGAACAGACCCATGCATATTGATAAGCTCTGGAAAGTTGATGACTTGTCTCTGGTAGAAGCCCAGACTGCGAAAAGGATTATACATATTGTATGCCGAAAACTGGGAAATATACACTGCGCGAAATTCGCAAATGATTTTTCCCTTATAAAATTTCAAATAAAATTTTATTTTGTTCTACAAAAGTTAGTTATTTTAAATACACATGAAATAAAAAAAAGAATTAATTGTCTAAAATTAAAGATAAAAATGTTATGTTAATGATGGAAATTTAATTCCTTTTTTATTTGACGTGTATTAACAAAATAAAATTTAAAAAATTGTATTTGAAATTCTATAAGCAAAAAAAAAAAAACAAAAATGCATTTAATCGAATTTCGCGCAGTGTATATGCACGAGTTGGTCTTGCACAAAGTTACAACATCAATCAAAATTACTGATTACGAGTATTTTCCTATCAATGATTACAAATGTTTTGAAAAGTTCGAACAACAGAGCATTATGATAAGAGCACAACTTCAGTTTTCAATCAAGGATTGCGGATTTGCAATAAATAATTAGCCGCTGACATGCATAAGTACGAGTACGTGATTTTTGCACCTGTATTATATTTTTTGATCACATCTAAAACCAAACAACAAAATTATTCAACTTATTTTAGTAATGTTATTTCAGCTTTAAAAAATAACAAAAGGAAACAAATAAATATATATGTATATATATAAAAAAAAAAAAACAAATATACCAGAATTATTTGACTTGATAATACCGCGCGCATGCCATTTTATGTGTATATAGCAATTATAAAAATATATACTTATTTTTTATTTTCATAAAGGGACGCGTCAAGTATAACGAAATAAATTATATTTATTTTTAAGTTCAAACATTTTTTTTTTTATTTATAGAAATGCGTATATGCGTCCACGCCCCTTTTTGGAAATAATTCACAATAATAAATATCTTAATATATAGTTTGCGGTTTCACTCACCAAAGTTTGTTCGTTTAGGATCGGGTTCGAATCCAAATTTAACACCACCATGAGATTTATTTCATAAATATTTGATTTGTGTTTTTGTTTTACGGGATTCAAATTGTTTGTAAATTGAAGATTATTGAACGAACACCGGAATAAGACGTAGTATAATTTGTTGTGGTGGTGTTATACGCCCCACAAAGTTTGGATGTATATGTAGTAGTGTTGTTGTTATCAAAATTAGACATTTGGTTTTTGGTTTGATAAACAGTTAATGTTCAATATTGTATAAAAAACATGAAAAGATAAGAAATTTACATTATTCAATTGATCGACTTTGCTAAGAGCTATATCAAATAAAAAAAGTTATTAAAAAAAAAAAACAATCATTCTAAAGTTGAAATAATTTAATACTATATGTGTATATATATACAACTATTGAGTAATAGAAATCGATATCTACACGATATTATCTAACCAGTGCTGCACAATACAACTAAAATGAAGTTTCTTCTTCTTCTTATTTTGAAGCAAAAGTTCTCTCATGAAAAATTAAATGAGTTATAATTAGAGTGGATATTTTATATGCACGAAAAACTTTAAGCGAACTGCTTTAAATTAGCAACTAAATAAATAAATATTTAATTATATTTTTACTGTTTTTCTTTTCCTTCGGCTTTAAAAATGAACTTTAAATGCGTTTAGAGAATAACTGCATTTTATGTGCAATTTTTCTGACAACCGAACAACGGGATTCGAGAAAAATGGCGGCCGACGACAACGTTGCCAGACAGAATAATGGATTTAAATGAAAAGTCATATTGGCAACTGCGTATAAATTGGCTACATAATGGTAATTAATGGAAGTATGCATTTTAGATACAACCAAATATCCACTCTAGCTAATACAACCTAAAGTGTGAACAGCTTACGTCGATTGGATCCACCTGTCAACTTTCTTTATATGGATGATTGACTAATCTCAACCACCAATAAATGCATATACTAAATATATCAGCCGAAAACAATCAATAAATATTTAAATTAGCGCATTTTTATATTATACAATGAGATACTAGTTAATTTAAAGCTTTAACAAAACTGAACTGATTTTCGAAAGAAATTCAGATTTGGACATATTGTTTATTCTCAAGATTATTTTCGCATTTTAATTTGGAAACACTATGTGAAGTTAAAAAACATTCATGTCAAACAATAATAATGTATTTTATAATGCTATATATTGGAGCAAAGCTTAAAAAAAAAAATCAAAAATGATCTCTTAAAAATAAAAAGGCAGCCAATTTTAGTTTAGTATAAAAAATAAGGTAATATACAAATATTGTTCAAATCAACAGTAAGTACAGTTATGTTGTTTGTTTGTTTTTGTTTTTACATTAATTGGTTTGGCATTTAGTTTTTTGGAATTGGTTTTTTTTGGTTGGCTAATGTATGAAAGTGTATACCTCGATCCAAGGGGGTCAATTGATACGGATACGCATCCGTCTGTCGATGGCCTAGGGCTCGAAACAGACGCGCTTTTAGTGTGACCCTTTCCAGCGTTAGCTGCTGATCCGCTGCTGGTTACATTTGTAATACATTCATTTTTTTTTTTTTAAGGTGATAAATATGTAAATAGGTGGTAGTTGGGTAGATATGTTTGTATATCTGGTCATTTGAGAGTTGGAAATGTTGAGCTTTTTAACCAAACGTACGTATATTAAAAACACAAAAAAAAAGAGCCCAACTCAGCAGGCTCGAAAAATATGAAAAAGATATGGGTAATAATTTTGGTTTTTTGCAACTAAGAAATAATATGAACTGAACTGTGCTCTAAACTATATATATATATATATCTATATATATATATGTAAACGGGGGTAGTCGTTACTAAACTCTTCGCGATGTTTTTTTTTTACTCTATACTAGCGATTTTCTAACCATAAAATATGTGCAAACCGAGAAGAAATGGAGTGATTACTAAAGACAGAGAGAGAGAAGTATCTTGATAGACGAACCAACATATATGTATAATCAAAATTTGTTTAGTTTGGAATAGTACTGCGAGTCTTTTAACGTGGACCTATAAAACTTTCAAATGCGAAATCATATGAGTGAAAAACCAACCAACAATAACTAAATGCACAATAATTAATAGGCAACAATAATGAAACACTGAACATCATCACGATATGGATTATAATGCTCACGTACTTTGTCTCAGCAGGAATAACATTGGTTTTCTCCGTCGATGAAGTCTTTTCGTACAGTGTAGTCGATCGGCGTGGTATAATGCCGCTAGTACCGCTCACTGTCCGATTGCCGTTAGTCGGATCATATTTAGCGGTTGTGCGCGGCTTCGCTGGACTGTTCAGCGCTGCAAGCAAGATCGACCGAAAAAGTTCAAATGCGTATTTTTTTGGTTTATCGAATGCTGCAGGATTAGGATTACTTACATGTATCTGTTGTGGTTAGCATCTTCTGTGTGGCAGACGCTGGTCTCTGATTCTGTGCGGCCAGTCTCGCCGTATTTTCCTTAATTGTTGCCGAGTCGATGGTATTTTGACGCTTAAAATTGCTACCACTGCAAAGAAATGTTTAATCATAAATAATATAAATGTTTTCTGCAGTTTGAATGTTGTTATCATTTTCTTATATCAAACTTGGAAGTTATCAAACTTGGAAGGAGGATTATCCACTTTATCCTTCTCCATAATTTTTTCCAGCCCATCCTGCTCTCGCGCCCAAAATCCCATATCTCCCATAATTTAAGAACTACAGTTCCCAAACTCCGAAGGAAGGTAACTAGCTTATATCTACCGCAATTTGATTGATTGACGTTTTGCCGATATAAAAAATGAGGAATCCCAAGAAAACTGATAATGACATGTGTACAATTCGGTTGAAATTTTCTTTATCAGTTTTTGTGCAGTACTTACACTGATGCCCGGTCAGCTGCTGCTCCAACAGCGTTATAATTATTGCTCGGGTTGACCGATCCCACACCACCCGCTGTAGCCGTCACGGCAGTAGTTGCTGTTGCTGGTGCAACACCTGTAAAATATATATAAACGTGTTAGTGATGTACGACTGTGCGCGTAACATTGTAGTCCCCGTAATGGGACTTACGTAACGTTTCCGCACCGGACGATGCACGACGACTAGGTTTGGTACTCGATGCCGATATACTTCTGTGTACGCCACGATGCGTGGGACTTTGAACGGCCGCATTGCCAGGAGCATTGGCACTATCTGTATTGCCAGAGATGTTCCGCAGCGAAAGCGAGGATCCCGAACGCGACCCGTCACTTTCAGGCTGGAAAAAGAGAACCCAATTAATAATAATTTTGAAACCATACATATATAATACGACTTACATCGGTGCTCTTGCGGCCAAGCAATAAATAAGTGGCAAACACATCGTCATAACGGTGTTGAGCCAGCGACTCTTTGATTTCTTTTAGATTGTAGCCCATTGCGACTAGAGCTTCTATGCATTGTCAAAAAATAAGAATGACAGACAATAATTGTATAAATACTTTTAATTATTCTTGAAATCATCACAGCTATTTACGATATTTAGTTTGATTAGTGGAAATTACATAAAAATTCATTACATTTACATTATATTTGGCAAGCATATTTTTCATTTTTTCATTTTTTCATTTCATATTTAAGTTCTGCCAGAATTGTGTGCTCTAATTTAAGATTTAAGATTTGGCATTTTCTTATTTTAAGAAGAGAGTGGTACCATGCATTTTATTAAAATAAACATAAATGGTATTACTTGCATATAAGTACATAATAATTCTTAGCCGTATCAAATCGGAAATAAACAAATTATAAATTCAGAGCTTACAAAATGTCTTCTTAGTTGTCTCCACGAGACTTGCCTTCAAGTTTTGTGTATGTTAAAATAAAGAAAAATTGTCCACAATTGACTTATTTTGTGATGACTCACATACATTGAATGGAAATTAGTCACGAATAAACATATTTACTTTGTTGTTGTTGTTGTTGTGTTTTTGTTGCGTAACGCAGATAATGAACTTTACTTTATTGTGAGTCTTCTTCATACAAGCAAAATGGTTTTACGGAATATTCGCGTGTTGTGATGAAATGCTAGCAACAGATCCGCCAGATCCTTGGACACACACACAAGCTAAACTGAAGCTAAATCAATGAAAAATTAAGATCTTTTGGGGCTGCAGCTGAAGAGAGTCAGTCATGGAATCTTAATAATTACATTTGTACACTTTAACTTTATTTATCAAAAACCAACCCATTTCGGAATGACATTTAGATCATTTTAATTTCAAAAATAACCCTCTGACAAAAAATCGATTTTTGCTTGTGGTGCGTGTCCTTTATCTTGTGCCTAAAACTTTGCTTAATTTTGATTGATATTAATTCACCAGAAACTAATATTTCTTAAATAGAGAAAACATTTACAGGACTTATTTGATTTGCATTTAGTTATTTCGTATTCTTGTCCCGGTAGATCTGGTTAATTGTGACAATATTCGAAGCATATAGAGCATAGAGTAAAATTGGAAACATAAAGGAAAAGAGAAAGAAAAAACAAGAAAAACAAATATTTTATTGGTGTTTGGCCAATTTTTGGAAAATGCACGATACTCCACACATACATTTTGGTGTGGCATTTTCCAATCGCCGATTAAAAAGACCATCATTAACATCAAGTCAAAAGCACTGCATCGGATCGTGGCTGAGTCTTTAATACCCCGAATTTGTGACCCCGCCATATATGCTATATATGAGAATTTGATGATATACGTAATTATGTATGGATCAGCTATCATTATTATAACTTTTCTAATTTTTCAATACACTAACACAACATACAGCATGTTTAAAAATAAAATATATATAAACTTGAAATCGCTACTGGTTAATATACAAGTAAGTAACACACAACAACAAATACGACGACATTGAATTAGGATACAAAATTAAAAAGAAAAAACATTAACAGGCAAAAAACACGTTGACACACAATTCGTTAATAATATTAGTAATGAATTTTGTATACAGTACCCGTCTTACCTATCCGCTTGGGATCGGCTAAATCTTGTTTTGGCTCAACATACGGTTTGAGTTCATCATCCTCAAACCCCATATTCATCCACTTATCGCCCATAATTGTTTCGAGACTAGCACGCTTTGCCGGATTCAGTACTAGAAACTTGCGCAACAAATTTTCGCAATCAGTTGACATATAGAATGGAATTCTGTTGGGAATCAGACACACACACACATATTGTATTATTTGGTTATCATCAAAATATGTGTGTCACACTTTAATACCTATATTTGCCTCTGAGTACGCGTTCACGCAGCTCCCTTAATGTGGAACCATCGAAAGGCAGGGAACCGCTCACCAATGTATATAATATAACACCCAGCGACCAAACATCAACTTCCGGTCCATCATATCTTTTACCTTGGAAGAGCTCTGGTGCTGCATAGGGCGGGCTGCCACAGAACGTATCTAGCTTTGAGCCGGGCGTAAACTCGTTCGAAAATCCAAAATCTGCTATTTTAATATTCAACTCGCTATCCAGTAATAAGTTTTCAGCTTTTAAGTCCCTATTTAGAAATAGGAAAAAGGTTTAAAGTTAACATCTTTCATAAGAAACAATTATAAAACACCCAACAGCATGGAGCTCATCCCATAGCTCAAGAGTATAAGAACGGGTAAGGGATATAGATTAAGTGTATTACCTATGTATGATCCTTTTTTGATGACAATATTGCACAGCCGATACAATTTGACGAAATTTGACCCGAGCCTCCTTCTCCTTCATCCGCCCATGTAGTACCAGATAGTCAAACACCTCGCCACCTGAGGCATATTCCATGATGAGATACAACGTCTTTTCCGTTTCGATTACTTGAAATAGTTTAACTATGTTGGGATGATTAAGGCTTTTCATTATCCTAACCTATAAATAGACACAACGATTAATACACATATATATATAAATATATATATAATAATGGGTACTTTACCTCTCTAAAGAGTTTCTGAAGTGACATAGGATTAAGTTGGGTCTTGTCAATGATCTTTATTGCTACTTCCTTGCCAGTGGGCAGATGCTTTGCTAGCTTTACTTTAGCAAAGTTGCCCTTGCCGATGGTTTTAATGAGCTTATATTTCCCGATATGCTCCTCAGTGGCGCGCCATCGCATAGGAGCACTGCTGCGCATCTGCAGATTCGGGGATCCCTGCAAAAGAAAAATAAACAACAAAAAGGATTACAAAGTCAATACTACGTTCAACAGTAACAAAAAGACCTGATCTCCGCCCCAAAAGTTTATTATATATCTCACAAAAAAAGGCTAAGCGTTGTAGGAGTAGAAGGGGTACTTATACATTCATTTGATACATCTTAGACGTTAGTTTTGGGTTTACCTGTGCAACACTGTTGCCATAAACATTGGTACGTTGCACAACCACATTGTTTGGAGGTGGAGGAGCAGTGGAGCGATGATGTCCTGCTGCAGAAGATCTCGGCTCGACCGTTGGACGTACTGTTGTTTCGGTGCGACTGGTTGAATTATAGGGCGGTATGGGCGCCACTATTGGTCGTTCCGACCGTCGCTTGGCTGCAGCTGTTGTAGCACTGCCTCCGGAATGATGACTACCCGAGGAGCTTGTTGCAGTCGTCGCATGACGATGCGATGCGGAGGACTTTTGCGAGAGTAACGCCTCAAATTGACGTAGATTCTCCTCGCGCCGCTTTGCCGCTGATATTGTCGTGGCCGTTAATTTGGATGGGGATCCTCCATCTACAACGCTACTGGCTCCTTTGCTTGTTGTGTTTCGAGCCGCTGGAGTTGGTGCTCCTCCTGCCGCAGACGCCGACGTCGTTGATGGACGCCATCCCGTTTGAGGTTTAGCATCCTTTTGCTGCTGCTGCTGCTTTTGCTTAAGCGTCACACGCATTGCAAGCACCGTGTCCGTATTTTTCGTATCGGAGGCAGTCCGCGCCAGTTTGGCCTTCAAGGCACCCCCAGAGGATCCACCAGAGGCAGTTGTTGAATTTTTCGAATAAGCCCCAATTGAATTGCGCCCATCGCTGCCTCTTTGAAACTCGTTCAGCATCTGCTCATTGCTATCCTCTAATTGGGAATGCCTTCCGCCCAAATATTGAAAATCATTCTCAGAGGACATATCGCTTATCCCGGGACGTAGTAGATTCTCCGTTTCGCCATAGCGCTTGCTCTGTTTACGCATGACATCCATGGTAGATTGAGACTGTTCTTGTTGCTTTTCACTGAGTTGTTGCTGTTGCTTAAAGCTCTCCTCCACGTTAAGTATGTGCTTCTCAATGGAGCCCAAGGCAAAGGCAACACCAACATCGTCTTCGGCAGACATCTGGACACGTGGCGTAAACTTAGTGCGACTATGTTGTTGTAGATGTAGTGCCGGGATGGCGGATACGGCAACACGTGGCGGAGGCACTGCAACATTTCCGGGTCTACGCAGCTCGACAAGTGCATCATAATCCATATTCTGAGCATCGCTGAGATCGAGTTCCCTTGCAGTCTGTGGCCGATTGCTGACGCTGTGGTGTTGCTGTTCGGATGCCTGGCTGTCGGTATCACTAATGTTGTTTTTATTTTTACTATTATTATTGTTTGTATTATTGTTGTTGTTGGGCGTAGGCGTGGGCATAGGCATGGGCATGGACGTTGGTGGCGCTGGAGCGAGTCCTTTGCGTGCGGCATAGAGCCGAACACTTTTCCGTGCAGCGTCGCCACGATTTAAATCCGGCGTCGTCGTCTCCATTATTGTGCAATATATTTTTGTTTGTTTATTTTATTGTAAAACTTTTTTGTACTTTGCACTGTGTCCAGTCAGATATTTTTGTTGATTTGTTTAATAATTGTTCCTTTATCTATGTTTCAATATTTTAATCACTGTTAAGAACATTGTTTTTTGTTCGCAATAAATTTTTGTTTGTTTATTATATTACATACACATACATCTACATAATAACTGTTAACACTTATACGCGATTGATAAGTTCAATCATCGACATCTGACAGTTTTGTTGTTCATGTAATGGATCAGAATACGCTTGAACTATTTTTTTCATTACTTAACAAGCTTGTAAGTCACTTTTTTTTTAAAGAAATCAAACACGAGTGAGAGAAAATTCGTAAAGATTGCTACAGTTATATTATCAAAATAGGAAAGAAATTAACTACTGCCTTCGCAATACTTGAAAGCTCATCAACACAATCATTTCAATGAAAAGCCTTTTTCCTACCCAAAAAACTATAATTCAATTGTCAAAAACGAATAAGATTTTGCCGTGTCTTTTTGTTATTTTTTTGTTGTGTCTTTTTGATTTTCACTTTAATGCTTTTTCTTGACTCCGCTGTGCGAACACAATTGCACATGACAAACGGCTGATGATGATGACGATATGTGTGTGTGAGTGCATGTGTGTGTGTATATGTGTGAGTGTATATGTGTGTATATATGTGTGAGTGTACATAAGTGTGTGAGTATGTGTGTGTGTAATATGTACACGTCTTGTAAGCTTTTCTTGCTTTCGCCGCAGCCCAGCAAAGCAGATTGAGTAGAAGAGACTGTTTGCTAGTGTGGCTTTGTTGTCTGTGTGTCTGCTGCTACTTTTGCCATTGAGCAAACTTATATTTAATTCAACAAGTTGCTGTTGCTGCGCATTAAAACCTCGAAAACGAATTTAATACACATACGTTGCCTATACATATACGCGTATGCAGTAAGAGTAGACAAAGTGTACTCATATTGGGAGAGGAGAGAGTGCAAAAGCGAACGTAATATTTACGACAAAGCCACTTCATAGACGGCAAGAGCTAATCTGATTTTGGTGACACTGAAAGAAAACAGACTTCTACGCATCGCGATTGAGACAGCAGCAAATGACGGAGAGAGTGAGCGTAAGATTGAGAGTGAGAGCGCGTAATGAAAACGCACCTATACACCCATATACATACACACAATGTGTGCACGTAGTCACATACACCTGTGCAGAAGTTACTGCTATCTCGCCAGTGATATACGTATGTTCTTACGTTTTTGTGTCAGATTGTACTTTTGTACACACATGCATATATACACACATACATATATTTGTATTTGCTAGTGACTACGTCGGCTTACAATGCTCACACTTTTGCTGCTCTTTCTCGCTAAGCACGGCTGTTGCACAAGTTCAACCGAGTTTTCTCTCTCTCTCTCTCTCTTTCTGACTGAATGTTCTGTTTGTCTTCGTCACGTTTCGCTGCGCTTCTACCAAATTCTGTTTATGATTCATTAGGAATTTTCATTTGAATTTTATGTAAATAGTTAGTATACTCGCAAGGCTTAGACATTGTTGAAAATCTACTTGTAACTAATGCGGGCGCAAACAGCTTAATTCAGTTCAGTATTTTTCAGAGAGTGAAAAGCTTTTAGCGTCCACATACACATACACATACACAAACTCACACACTCACACTCACATAATGGATCACACAAGAATATAATAAATGAAGCACTCTCTCAGACAATTACTCGTCATTTTCACTTATAGCAAAGGCAAACATTTGGTTGCCTAGTTTTTATATTTCCTTCGATTATTTCAATTTTATCGCCGATCTTATCAATCGATTCACTCTCGGCCTATTTGTATAAAACTATATAGACATGTGTACATAGGTATGAGTGTACACGCTATTTTCTCGTTTAGTTTTTTCTTTAAATAAGCTCAGTTTGTAAATCTGACGTAAACGAAACGCCGTCAGCCAACAATCAACTAGAGTCAACAGGCAGTGACAGACAGCCACAGCCACAGCGACAGCTCAGCAGCCTAACAGCCAACAGCCACTTTAGCCACAGTAACAGCAGCAACTGGAGTATGAGTACTTCCAGTATCGGTACCACCAGCAACACACACCAACACACACACGCAAAGAGAGAGACAGCAAAGTCGGCCTCAATACACAATCGCATACAAGCGCGAATATCGCCTTTTTTGTGTGTGGTGCTCTCACTGGTATTCGTATATTCCGCGCTCACTCACGCACACATTGTTATATAAATATAGGAACATACAAACACAGCAGCAGCAGCATTCACTTCAACCGTATCTGTCTATTCTTGACAAAGAGCCCGTTTGGAGCGCTGATTTTTTATACACACACACACAACATAAACATACATGAACTATGTACTTATGTGTTTGTGTGTGTGAACAAACTGATATCACCTGAGCGTAACGCTGAGAATGAATTGTTAACTTACGTGACACAGAAAAACAGTGTCAGACAAGCTTTGTGTGTGCGAAATTTTGTGCTTTTTGGGCAAAGTGTTAGCACCAAAGCATACAATTGATTAATGAAACTTTACAAAAATAAACTTGACAAAGAACAATTTAGTGAAACCTTTTAGTTATGCAGTATATAGCAAAATACAATAATATGACTTAAATCCCCCGTATAAGACTTCAGGCAAAACAAGAAATAAAAGATTGAAAAATACCAACTTGACTACACCAACACTGCTCTGTGGCACATTTAATCAGATCGTTATGGGTGGCTTTATTAGTGTCAGAGTATTTCGCAGTCGGTTACGCCCACCCTGCAACACTTTCACTCGCTATACCATTAACAAAATGGGTATAATGGTTTGTGCAAAGGTATGTGTAAGAGGTAGAAGGAGTCATCTCCGACTACATAAAATATGTAAATATTCTTGATCATAACCGGTTTAGCCATGTCCGTCTATATGAATACGCGAATATATTTATTTATATTTGGAAAATATGTTCTCGTATATCCCACTGTCTCCGTTTCACGAATACAATTTTAATCAAGATCGGATAAGAAGCACACAAGTTTTAGGTCCAGAACCTATTCTCATATCTCATTACTATACCTGCTTAAATTTGGGTGTGCAAAACTTTTAAAAGGGAAATTTCGCCACAAAACTAGGATATACCAGCTACGTTCAGGATATATCATAATCGAGATCAATCGACTACAGCATTCATACCTGTTTTATATAACATTTAACATATCGTTCCTTAAGGGACGTAATCTAACAGAACTTAGTGTCTCCAGCTTAAGTCAGTAGGAAATGTATTATCAGTTTTTCGATATAAACTGTTATCTATTAGTTTTGTAATTATCTAGCCGTTGAACAGGGGAGGGGGGTTATGAATTTTATCTTGTCACATTACTACACATACATATAATTAGCACAGGACGGGAAAAATAAGATATTGTTTTAATGATAAGGCTATCTGTCAATTAAAGGTTACTTTAAGTAGTAAGGAAACGAGCTGAAATAAAAATTGTCTTTAATACTATCTCTAATATGCTGTGGGCTATATATCTAATCAAATTTAATCATTTAAAAACTTGTATGTTAAGCCCTAATCATAAGAACGCTGCATATAAAAGGAATAAAGGAATTAAAGAATAAGTCTGGCGTATATGGCTGGGGGTATGTCAATATCAATCTGAAATAAAATAGAAATAATAATCAAAAGAATGGCATGGAAAAAATTTAGGTACAGTTTGTTACACAATTCCCATAACCGATGATTGAACTCAGCCACACTTTGAATTTTTGATGAAAGCATATTTTGAGACACTGTTTGGGGACAACAAGTACAATTAAAACTAAAAACAGTGAGTGACATGAAATAAGAAACAACATTGAAATGAAATCAATTTAACAGCACAACAATTGTTCCTATATTGAAAAGAATGATAACATCTTGGAAGAATCAACCTGCATACCGACATAGGAGCAGACCGGTTCAACTTTGCGACAAAATTACAATACCATCTACAAGGACATCAAAAAATCTTGAAAAAATTGTATACCTATCAGTTGAAAAGCAATTCCACAATTTCATATCTTTGCCAAAATTTAATCAATATATAGTCATGATATTTCCTCGAGAATCCTGCATCTAACATATGTACACATAATTTATATTTTTATATTATCTGTCAATTGGAATACAAAAATACTTTCTTTAAAAATAAGCCACAAATATTTCTCAAATTTTTGAATTAATTACAAAATACTCATATCAAGTATTATTGTGTTATTCAATTAAGAAGGGTTTATGATTCAAGCTGAATAATGTCAGCATTGGTATGATAACTTTAATACTTAAAATAAGAAACAAATATCTTACTGCAAGTAATCAAGTTCTTGATTCAAAAAAGTTCGCACTTCAATTATCTTGAAAGAATTATAGAATTTGAAAATAAGTTCAAAAACTCTTAGCATGAGCTAATTGTTCCTTAAGTATAAATATTCCCGTACATAATATGCAAAATAAGGAATAAAAAACGCTTATCAAACTTAAACTAAACATGCAAATCTTATAAACATAATCCGGTTTAGTCTTAAAAAACGAGCCCAACAAATTTATTTTAAAGAGGTTTTTGATAATACTAGCTAGCTAGAGCTTACCGTACTTAATGTCATTGATAGAAAACAATTCTCGTACGATTTCTATATTCTTTAGCTCTAACTCTACTTTACTAAGCCCCGCGACACCTCCCCCCTTGGCACCCATACATACCCTTGAGGCACGCGCCTTGTCGGCAGCAGCAGCAACAGCAGCGGGATCCTTGGTTTTTGGTCGGTCAGCTTTGCTGGTTGCCACAATAGGTAGTCCGCCGTTCTCAATCATGGTGACGACGATTTTATTACTGGGCGTACATAGTTTAGCACCTTTCGCAGTGGATGTCTTCAATTCCAATGCCTTTTGTCGCATTGCGTTCGAAAGTCGCTGTTTACGTTCGAGGCGTGCATCGTCCTTGTCCTTTTGGAGCTTGGCAATTGTGGCGGGAGTATGACTCTTTGATCTCTTGAGAAACTTTAACAATTGTCGCTTCACATTGTTGGTCCCATTGTCGTTGCTTTCCGAGCCAGAAAAGTCATCCAGCTTGGATGCTCGACGAGTTAATATCTGTTGGGCCCTTGCAGGTAATTCGAGGCGCCGAAATATACCATCGGGCATACGCACGAAACAACCCTCGGACATTTTGTGAAACGAATCCGAGGGCAGTTTATGATAGTTGCCATTGGGGCTACGATAATGGCAATACTCCGTCTTATGATAACCATCGCCAACAATATAGAACTCGTTGCGATTCTCCGTTGGCGCCGTTGATGCCGCAGCAACGTCCTCAACTTTCACACTGCAATCTAGAGGCAGTTGAAAGCTCATCAGATTACTCGTGCTGCTGTTATTGACCTCTTCAGATCCGGTAACGTCAGCCTGAACATTGACGTTGCCGCCACCTAGTTCGCTTATTGTAATCGGACGTCGTTGTGGATCGTTCATATCCTTGCGCATAATACTGCCATTGCGTAGCAAAGAGTCCCGTAATATCGAAAGCTCATCTTTGTTTAACGATTCTTGTTGTTGTTGTTGTTGTTGCTGATGCAGCTGTTGCTGCTGTTGCACCAGTGTTGCATAATGTTTGGATGACTTTGATTTCCGTGCGGATAGACGGCGATTTGCGAATTGTGTTGTTGCTGCTGATGATGATTCATCCTTGTTATTGTTATTATGATTATTGCTGCTGCTACTCGAAGAATGCGTTGTTTGCCGCTGACTGGTGGTTTGACCCATGGTTACGTTATTCTTAAATTACCAATTTTTACTGGGCATATGCTTTATTCACGGATTCATGGATTCATGAATAAACAAAAAATGTTTTAAATTCACGAAAGACACTGGAATACAACAAACGTTGGCAACGCTCTAGCGACAGTCATCTGTTTCAGTTGTAAACAAAACATTTATTTTTTTCATAAACACATATTTAACTTGAACTTCACTCAATTTAGGATTAAAGCGCATGTGAGTCACCTTTTATGCATGACGCTTTGAGTAGAATCCATTAAAAGTAGTATTTCAGTCTTATCTTTTTTGATTTGATCACGTCGCGAAAGTCTTTAATTTACGCTTAGTATGTGCATGCACACATACTCATATATGTTTGTATGTGTTAATATGTACATGAGTATTTACAATAGCTTATATCTGTCTATCACTCGTTTATACATCAGTGTGTGTAATTCTATTAAAGCATTAACAGCTCAGCACATAAACACACACACACACACAGCTCTTAATTGCACACACTTGAAATTTTTTTGGCTTTCACCGGATTTAGATGCCTTATTTACATTTTACTTTTAATTTCTCAATATTTTCTATAAAGCTAATTGAGACCCTTCCATGACCAAAGTGCAGACTGGCGTTACTAAGACTCGAAATAATCACATTGTCTTATCTCTTAATCGAGTATCGCACATGCACACACACATACATGCATAGACACACATACACACACTCACACAAGTACATAACTATGTATTTTTAAACCTTTCACACATTCATGAGTTGTGTGTGGTGTGCATATAGAAAATAAGCTTTTAAGCTTAAGAGCAGCGTTTTGTGATAGTAGGTTCCACACAGAAGTTAAATGCAGTCCACACATATAACGAGGGAACGCGCGAGACCGAACTTAAACGTAAAAATATAAAAAGATAAAATGAGACAACGACGACGACGGAAACGAAATTAAAGCAGAGGCGATGAAGCCCCACAAAAAAGCTCGGAACGTTTTTGTTTCTTCTCTCTCCGCTTGTATCGCTCATTTACTTCATCACTCTTGTTGCTGTGCTGTTATTGTTGTTGTTGTTATTTTTGCTTCTGGTTAAGCTCGTTTGCATTGAAGCTTCACTTGCTCGCGCTCACTAACTCACACAAACGCAAACACAGTTAAGCACACAAGCACACACACACGACGCTGTCTGTTTTGTGTAGAGGAATGTGATGATTTTTCTTTATTTTTATCGGTTCTTTTTGTTTTACTATTGTTGCTTGTTGCAACCACACTATATATTGTAAACGAACAAATATATATATGTGTGCATGCCTACATATGAGTGTGTGCGCATAGTTGTGTGTGCATATGTAAGTAGCGTATAATTAAATTAACTTATCATTCACAATTGGTCTGGGCTTAGTTGGGATCTCTCTCGACAGCAAAGCTCCTGCTACAATGACAATCATCAAGCCAAAACAAATATGTATTTAACTGAAATTGCTCCACTATGCATGTGTGTGAGTATATTTCAAGATTTTTGCATGCGTATTTGTTCAGCACCAACAGACATTTTTTCATTATTTAAATTATTCAACGTATGTAAGTACGCGCATACTAATACTAAAGCATTTGTCCTATCTTATCAGCGTACGCAAGCACTTGAATTGAAGCTAATTTGTGTTATGAATGTGGGTATGTGTGTACACTCAATTAATAAAAAAAAATCACTAAAATTTGTAGAAATAAATTCTGCTGCACAGGAACTGCAATGACAATGAATTTACGTATATTCGAATCATTGCTTATAACAACAGCAACAATTGCAACAACAATAACAACAATTGTTTGTCGATAACAAAAGTACCGTTTGCTCAATAACACAGCCAGACGACAACGACGACGGCAAACGCGACAAGTGACCACACGAATGAAGTGGAACTTAATACTAAAACAAGCTTTCGACCATTGGCTGATGCCGAGCGGCGAATATATTGGATAAGTTCTATCTGACTGTCGCGGCTACGCTCAGACAATTTTTTGTAGTATTTTGCAGCTTGGCGATAGTTGAATCTTTAAGAAACGGCACACCCTATTCAAATAATTATATTTATGTATAATAAATACGTATACATATATGTATTTACATAAACCAGCGTCATTCAGAATTGGAATGATTCAAAACCAAAAAAAAACTACTATTCATACATACGTAAGCACACATACATATGTATGTACAACTGTGGAAGGCAACTCATAATGTACATAGGTGTGTATTGATGTGATAGCGCTCACGCACACAGATGTCACACAAGAAACACTCAAAAATGTTAAAAGCTTTCCGCTCTGCTGTTAGAGAGAGAGAAGAAGAGCGAGCTTTGAGCAAGCAAACACAATTTTGATTTGCAGAGTCAAGCAGTTCACCCCACGATAGAAAAGTTGCAAATGTTCTGATCCGAAGGCTTCTTTTCTGACTGCCATCAATCAACGACCAAAGCGAATTTGCGCGATCACTCTGTTTCTTATGCAATAATCTTAGTTGCCCGGCAGTTGTTACGTGTATTGCTAAATATGCAGCAGTTTCTCCTGCATATTTGTATTTGCGGGATGCAAGGCCAAAAAAAAAAAAACTTGTTCCAAATCTTATCTGTGTGCAGTCCCACCACGATCTACAAATCTATTTTGCTTCACATTCTAATTTTCTACTTTAATTGATGCAATTATATTCAATACGAAGTAATGCAGATATAACGGTTATCTTAGAGACGCCGAAGATTACATACCTTGAGTTTATCTACTGAGATATAAAAATTTTCTTCAGATTTTGAAATATTCTATCTTGTTCGGTTTAAATAAATTTTCTTTACAAGTTTGCCGTTTACTGCGAACTCAATATTTTATCGGACGTATCAATCATGACGAAGATTGCTCTTACGCTGAGGGAGTTCTGCGCATATAAAGACGTGGATATATGGACACGCTTAATAATAATGATCAACACAATTAAAATTCCTTTCTTTTATGCGATTGATTCTCAGCTTACTTGTATAATTTCAAGATCTATGCAGGATGGTAATCATAATTTGATAGCAATATTATCTTACGATTATTTACAATGAAGTTTTTTTTATTTTGCAGAACATTTATAGCACAATTGAATAATGCATTCACATTTCACAAAAGGAGACAAACGAGACAGACGAATGTGGAGGTATATATAATTGTAAATGTATATAGATTCATGGAAAAATATTGGGACATTAGACACTGAACGGTGTCGAACGTTGAGCCCTATAAAAATTTACTTGTAACATATATATGTATGTGAGATTATAAAAATGATCTAAACTATGATATGGTATTGATAACAGTTACGATATACACATATATGATATTGTGATCGCTTACCTTTGCTGATGATGTTCGCTGTTTGATGGCAGATGCGTGACCCGAATGGGTGCTGAGAACGTTCTTAATTATAGCAGCAGAAGCACCACCACCACCACCACCACCACCACCTCCACCACCCCCAACTCCACTGTTGTGATGATGATGATGATTGATGCCAGAGCTATTATTGCTAGATAGTCGAGCGCCATCTGTCGTCATGTTATTGCCAACCACAACGCTGTGGTGGTGATGCTGATGACTGCTGCTACTGTGGTGGTTTGGAGTATTGGTTGTTGGTGTTGTTGTTGTTGTTGTTGCAGCCGATGGTATTGTTGGTGTTGGTGTTGTTGTTGCTGCTGCTGCTGTCGTATTATTGCTACTGGCTACTGAATTCGAGGATGCGGCGACTGTTGCTGCTGATGTTATTGTTGTTGCTGCTGTTGCTGCTGATGATTGTGTTACTGATGATGATGTTGCTGCTATTGCTGTTGGGGTTGTTGTTGCTGTTATTGCTGTTGGTGGCAGTGAGACAATGTTGGCATTCGCTGAGTCATGCTGCTGTTGATCCTTGACGGAATGCGCCGATGTGCTGATTGTTGTTGCATTGTTATAATTTGTTGTTGTGCTTACAGCGTTTGACGCTGGCGTCACTACGGTTGCCGATAACGCCATTGTTGTTGTTGTTGTCGTTGCTGTTGCAGCAGCAGCAGCAACGGTGCCGTTTGTGACATTTTCAGCGGGCAGGGCTTCAGGAACTGGTTGCAGTGTGGTTCGCATTGCTGTCGACATATTTTGTCTTTCTCCGCAATTATTTATATATATATATATATAAAGATATATATATAGTCGATATTATTTGTCTATACACTCATTAAGGGTGATAGATTTCTAGTTTATTCTGCTGCCGGTCACAACGTTAACGAGATTCAAATTGTTTTCCTTTTAAAAGTACTTTTGCGTTTTGGTTTATATCCTAACTTTATGCCGTGTGCCTAATTTATAGCAACTATAACTGCTATCCATTTGTGGAGCCTCTTTACATCTGAAATATAGAAAAAGTTTTCCAATTAAAAATTTGTATATTTTGAAGAAAAACTCCATGAGCAAAAGTCGACAATTAGTTGAGTTTTAGCAATGTTTAAACAACAATTTGTTGACAAATAATTCCTATGGAAATATATTTTTTGTATGTATATAATACGCATAAGGAATTCTAAACATACAAAATACATATATATTAAAAACAAAAAAAATTAACAATACTATTTAAATTTGTATTGTATACAAATGCAAAATGTAAACTTATGCATAAATGTTCTTGGCTGTAATTTATTGAAGGTTTCCAAGTTGTCTTTTAGCCTATAAAAACCTTAATCTTATTAATGAGATGAAATCAAAAAAACAAAATCAAAATTTGAAATCTCCCAGATGTAAATTTCTTACTTGAATTTCCAACTTTAGTTACAATGAATATTTATTATGCTAAAGCATTAACTTTTTGGTTGGTAATTTATGAACAAAGTTGTACAAATTATTCATTATTTGTTTTTTAGCTACAAATACAAATTTCGATTGATTTTTGTTGGTATATAGTAGGGGCTTAGGAAATCAATAACACTCTCGATTTCGGCTTTAAGTTGCGTTTGCTGAAGCCTGCACAATTCTTGTCGGACACCCATACTCATATTGCGGCTTGAAAGCATATTTACAAGTTTCTTATTATCATAATTCGAAAGGGGAACTGCCCGCTTTGAGATACTATCAATTTCCGTTGGGTGTAGGCCAATCCAGCGCAGCATTGGCGTGGCAAGACCGCTGGAAAAAGAGCTCATTGCCTGCGAGCCGTTTTGGTAGACAAGCATTATATCAATGCCAAAGGGATCAGCATCCACTAGAATATATGCTGGTAAATTACATTCGACAGATAGTCTGTAAACAATTCGCCGTGTAGTGCAATCCGGGTATCCTTTGCCAGTTACCAGGATAAAACGCAAGCCAAATGTGCTAAATGCGTTACAGGCCAGCAGGCTCTCGAATACCGATTCTTTTTCCACAATTAAAACCATCTCAGCATTTGTCACAATGCGTTCCACATTCTCATAATCCGTTGGCAGCGTCATCGATCCACCATAAACATTCCCATCCAGTACATCGCCATTGCTCATGATTAGCTTAATGTCACCTAAAAAACAAAAAAAAGATAATTTTAATTTTGTGAAATTTTGCTTAAGCATATTTGTTGTACCTGAAACAAGTCCTTTGGCTGCCGACCGTATACCCAGATAAACCGGACACGTGTTTAGAATGCGACAGACGTCGAGTTTGGCTGCGACAATATAGGACTGTGATTGTATCGTCTGCGTATCCTGATAATAAAGACCACGTACGGTGCAACTACCTCCAAAAACTTGCATACGATGAATCTCAGTCAGCAGATAAACAATCAGACAAAATCGATGGCGACTGTATCGTCTGTTATATGTGACCTTTCGATATTTAATCGGTCCTTCCATAACTCCAACATTATTATCGATTAAGTTGAACGTACTTGGATAGTTGCGCGGTATTTTTAAAGTAAGATTTCGATGAGTTATCATGCTTGAGATCAATTCCAAAACAATCTGCTCTACTTTCATCAACAAATCGCAATTATTGGTGGTCATCGCATTAACCCATTTGTCAATATTTTGTGGAATTTATCTTTTGTCAACATTCGTCTATTGTTTCTTCCTTCCAATGTTTCCGATTTCACTAATATGCCTGTCAAGTATTACCAATCCGACTTTTTATAATATGAATAATACGTATCTGGTAACTCTTTCCAATCAGAACCCAGTAATATGAACATAGAAAAACCGTAGGTTAATTGGACAACAAGAATTTTACTTAAGTAAACAGGAGGAAAGAAAATCCAAGTGTGATTTACTTTATGTAATAAATTTGATCTGAAAATATAAAATATCTGATTGGATATTGTTTATTATGTTTACGGTGTTTCCAGATATATTGGAAAATGGTTTTGATTGCCTTTGAAATGGTTAGGGCCAGTAAAAACAAAATCTGACATTGTCGGATACATTGCAAACGAAGGGCGTGCACACACAAGGCAATACATCAGAACTTTTCACAAACACAAACGGTTGGTCGCCGAAGAAAATCAGTAAGAATTAACATAAGGTAAGTTTTCCAAAACCCCTAATAATCTTTACATTTATTTTTTTATGAAAAACTCATAAATGAACCCCAATTTACGTACTAACTACGTACGTCCTAGTCTCAAACTTGAATAAATTGGTGTCTATATATATATATATTGATCCAAACTTACTTAATTGAAACGTTAAATATATACTTTTCAGTAGAGTTGAAAATTTGACTAATATCATAATAGCTAATCAGATTTGAACAATTGGTCGAAAATTTAATAGGAAACTAATATCAGATTAGAAATTTTATACACACAACATATATACATATATATCAGCAAGCGTATTACATTTTCGTTAGTACCGTTAAGATGCATAAATTGTTAATTATCACTAACAGTTGCGAGTGTTTGACTATTTAACACCTAAACAGCATTTGCTTGATAGAAACAAATATAATTTTATTTGAATTTTTTGATACGCATTTCTTTACTTATTTACAATATTTTCATCGCATTAAAGGATTTGTTAGATGAAAAAGAACAAAACATGAAAAACGCTATAAGCTGATGTACATAAGAACATGCACACATACATATACAAGTATGTATATCTATGCCACACACCCTTTTATTATTAATATATTTATTTAAAAAAAGATATACATATTTAGATGTGTACATATATGCACATACACAGACACATGTATACCTCGTATATATACACTTGTATGTGCACATTATGCTTGTATATACACAACATTTATGTCAAACTCTAACAAAACACAAACACGAAAAGATCATTTCAGCCAATAGTTTAAAATAATTTTTGTTGCTGATAAAAAACACACACACACACACAATAAATACACTTTGCAAAGGGAACAACTTATAAATATGAACGATTAACATCAATGTATGTGTGTGTATATAGAAATCCATTCAAACTGTTGTACATACATACATAACTTAAGTCAATTTATTTATTCAGGCTTTTTTCTTATTTTCATTTTGAATTTTAATTTTTTTTCTTTATTATTTGTATGCCCAGAAAATGTACTCGTTATTACAAAAGCACGCAGAGTTTATTTTCTTGGACCACGGGGCTAACAGGGTGTGCAGGGAGGGGGTGTGGGGTGTGATGGGATAGTGGGGGTAGAAGGTGGGGTGGAGGAACAGAGTAAGCAGACAACAGCGGCAACAACGAATGGAAGAGAGAAAAATAGCAAAACAACAGCGAACGAAATGGCAGCCCCCTTAAATATTGATTTGCTGCGTTCGCCCCAACCACACACACACACACACACTCATACACACATATAGAAACCAACCCAACCAACCGACGACAGTACTTACCAATAAAAAATTTCCTGAACAAATAACAATATTAGGTCATAAGTTTGCGATATTTCGGCGTTAACATTTAAAAAAAGTCAAACGCGTCCTATAAATTTTAATGTTTTCATTCATATATATAACACATTATTACTTAATTTTCCATTTTCGAATATTCAAACGCCAAGTGGTAGCAGTAGGAAAAGAAAGACCGATTTTACCGAATAGTCGACGACACCACACAACGAAATGCAAATGCACACATACATACACATACAGATACACATGTGTATGTAAGTATGTATATATGTATCTTTCTCACTCACTCGCTCGCTTATAGCAGCAAAATATATATTTCTCAATAAGATTTTTGATGAAAGCCGTTTTCCCCTTTTTTTTTAATGGAATTTAATTATCGCCTTTTTCTTTACAGTCAAATTTCGTTCACAATAACTGTTTTTCCTTCTGTAACTTGTTAGGCATTGAACAAAAATCTACATTCTCACAATTTCAATTCAGCAAAAGAAGACATTCGAAGTAACTTGATAGTGCGCTCTATTGGGTATAGACATTTCAGTTGATAATCATTTGTCGCAATTAAGATGATAATCAAAATTTTCGTTGCACTTCTTAGATTATTGTTATAATCTTTTTCTAACCACATACACTAAGAAAAGCAGCAGCATACGTCGTCCAAAAAAATCACATTAAAATCGGGCAGCCATATTGTAGGGCTGCTTATTGACAATCGATACATCGGTGTTTGTGCAAGCAATACGATATTACTACATTTATACATAGCGATAACAGCAATAGATAGATTATGATATACGACAGATTCGACAGTATATCAGCTTCTTATCGATAGTAGTTTTTATTAAGACGTGTCGGCAAGTGTTACAAAATTGTAATAATTCTTATTACAAAAATTGGATGAGCACAATCTATTGGACATTATGCACACCTGATGTGAACAATAAAATCTTCAACAGTAAAGTCGTAATGTAGCCCTGGTATTATTACGGGATAAATTGAGCAGATTTTGCAAGGCATTAGCCAAAATAGTGATTGTAATTTTCAAGCATTACATTTTAATTTTATTGTAATTATCAATGTTATTGAAATGAATTCGGATAGTGTTCGTTAAGGGTATTCCTATTCATTTTTCAAACCTGATCGATTTAAAATCGATAAAACTTATCGGTGGTGTATGCTGACACTGAACTGTAACACGCCTTTTTCCTTTCTTTCCTACATACCATAATGGCGGTAGGTTTTTACGATTTTTGTGCTATATAAATTATTCTATATCGGCATAATCTAGCAATATTATTGCAAACTATGAAAGTGAACTGCAAGTTGAACATTCTCGCGACACAATTGAAATAATATGCTGCGCTAAAATGCCGTATTTGTTTAACAAAATTAAATGTATACAATTTCCAGGCAATTGCTAAGAAGACACCCAAAATTAAGCGCGATCCCGCGAAGAACCCGATGCGCGATCTGCACATCAGGAAGTTGTGTCTCAACATCTGCGTGGGTGAATCTGGTGATAGGCTAACTCGTGCCGCCAAGGTGAGTTCTTGTTTATCTCAAAAGCCATCAAAATTGAAACACGATAAAAATATACAATTCCATTTAATAGGTGTTGGAGCAGCTGACTGGACAGCAGCCCGTGTTCTCCAAGGCCCGTTACACAGTGCGCTCGTTTGGAATTCGTCGCAATGAGAAGATCGCCGTCCATTGCACTGTGCGTGGCGCCAAAGCCGAGGAAATTCTGGAGCGTGGCCTCAAAGTTCGTGAATACGAGTTGAGACGCGACAATTTCTCGGCAAACGGAAACTTTGGTTTCGGTATTCAGGAACACATCGATTTGGGCATCAAATACGATCCCTCCATCGGTATCTATGGCCTGGATTTCTACGTCGTTCTGGGCCGTCCAGGTGAGCATTCCACAAAATAGCAGGAATTCAGCATTCCAGTTGTGCATTTAATTAGGTATCTATTCCCAAATTACGGAATTGATGCTCAGTAACTGTGCGCAAATCAAATGAAGTTGTGCTCAAAATGAATTTCGCTTTATAATGCAAACTCAAACGGTGCACTTTCAACAGCAAAGAATAGTTTCTGTTACCCCATTACCAATTTGTGTATGTGTATTAATTGAGTTTTACTCTATTCTCTTTAGGTTACAACGTGTCTCACAGGAAACGCAAATCGGGCACCGTTGGCTTCCCGCACCGCCTGACGAAGGAGGACGCCATGAAGTGGTTCCAGCAGAAATACGATGGCATCATCCTCAATAGCAAGAAATAAGCGCAAATTTCGCTTGGATGTTTTTTTTAAGATGAGAAATTCTATAATAAATCCATCATGGGACACATTTTTGAATTTTAAAGTCTTTAAGCCATGCAAAGATTTTATCTCTTTAAAAATTATATATATGGATAAGCTAACTGCATGTAAATAGGATTCAGATTGAGTATTTAGTCTGAGAGAAAGAGTTGCTGTCGCTGGCCTGATTACGAGGTGACTAGGGAAAAGTAAGTCTACGACAAAATGGTCCCATCAGCTCGAGTTCGACACACGAATAAACGGATATAATCCAAATTTCATAAGGATAGGAGACAGACGGCGCGACACGGCTATATCGACTCGGATATTGATGCTCATCACGATTATACATACAGGGATTGGAGACGTTTCCCCCAATGCGTCGCAGACTTAACAACCACGGAAGCTTACAAAATGACTCAAAACATTAATTGATCAATTTAATGCAATTAGTCTTAGTATTACTTTGGGGCATGTATGTGGTTCTAATATTTATTCTTTTGCGTTGACTTCAATTTGCCACCCTTTCGGTAGCTCATTATGGCGAAACGTATTTGTTGAACCAACCATTGAACGCCTTCGTCCAAACCCTCGCCAGAAACTGCGTTGCTCGAACAGATGTGCCAGGGTTTCTCCTTAATGTTATCCAGACCCAAAGCTAAAACAAAATCATTTAGCATTGAGATTTAAAGAATCCAAAATACAATTTGTTTACCTGCCGCAATTTTAACATTCGAAAGCGAATCTTCAAGATCTGATTTGTTGCCATAGAATAGTATGGGCACTATGCGATTACAAAGATCGGGATGCTGTAGCACCAGATCCAATTCATCTTTGACAACCACTGAATATGATTGATATATGTGAGATATATATTTTTATTTGTATAAATGACTAGAAACATACCAAATCGCATCCGATCACTAGAGTCAATTACATAGATAATCCCCTGACAATTCTTGAATTGATGTTCCCACAAATTTCGATATCTCGTCGCACCGGACATATCTATTGCCTTGATATTAACGCCCATGGCTATAGAAAATAGATTTAATTGTATTGATTTTTATATATAGTAAATTTGAATGCTTACTGTAAAATTGTTCGATTAGAAATCCAACTGTTGGCACCATTATCGTAGACTGTTCGTTGGATTTCTTGAAATGATTTATTATCGTCGATTTACCACTGTTGTTCAGACCTAACACTAATATTGTCATTTTATCTCGCTTGACTTTTATCAAATCGGACAAATTGTGCAGCATTCCCATTTTACGTGTTTATTTTTGTGATTACCAATTTGAACACGAATGAAAATTTTGTCTGTTTTGCCAAGCAATGATTGCCATGACAACGATATTTAGACATCGATTTATTATATATATATGCAAGGACCACAGCTGTCCTTCGAAACTGAACGCTCGACTCGAGTCAAGGTCATTATTTTTTTTTTTGCTTATTGCTATTTATTCCGACTAAATAAGTTAGTAACTTGCCAGATGTACTTGGCTCGTGATGCTAATACAGACGGATATAGTACTGAATCGATTCGGTTGTTGGTTTTTTGACTTTCGGTGTCGTAGATTGTTCCTTCTACCAGTTATATAATTGTGCACAAGTTCCTCATACCCATAAAGAAAGTGTGGCTACATTACGCACTCCGAAAATAACATACCCTAGCATACCCTCAGCACACCTGCTTATATACTTCAATTTCATGTGGAAAAAATCGACCAATCTTTTCATAATTCTTTTGCTCGAATGGTAGCTTTGTTGCACTCTTACGTACCAGTAGCTTACCGTTAAGTTAAAGGTACCACACGTAACCGATTACTGTAAAGTACCAAATCTTTACTTGAATTTTTATTTTGAACAATGCTACCTATAATCTTTTTATATAAGCTACTAAATTGTGAAATTGAATCTTATGAGTTAATCAACCTGTTTACAGTTCCGATAAACCATGATGAGTTCCAACAATGCTATCCAAAACCCATTTCGGATCTTATCTTGATATTATAACGAGTTTTTCCTCTTAAGAAGTTGAGCTGTCATTTGTCTATCAATTTGCGATCCCTCAGTCGATCGACCCTTCTTTATGTAGTCGGAAAAGTCGCCTTGATTGTTTAAATATTAGCTGAAAATTTGAAAAATTCTGTATATATGAGGCAAGCACAGATACCTCTGGCGGCGAATGGTTGGCAGCTTGTTAAAGATGCACACGCGAGCAAATAGTTTATGGCAAAAACGCTGCCACGACGCTCAGGCATTGCAACTGGTACGTGTTTACAATAAAACCGTTATAAGCACAGGACAAATATATATATTATATTTATTCGTTTTGCAAAATTTTATTTAACATTAATAAGTTTAAACAATTACTTAGCAATCTAGAAAATTAGCTGCCATTAAAAGTTCTAAGGCAATTTCGGGGGCAATCGGGAATTCGGGTATTTCAGTTGAACTATTGGTATATCGAACCTTATAAGTGAAATACATGCACACCTTCTGTAAAACATGTGATCTGAAAAGGCAAGAAAATATATGTTGATGTATGAACAATTTTTAAAACTTCTCCATATATGTAACATTCATATGTTTTTACATTAAGGAAACATTAAATTACTATAGCTGCGTTAGCTGTATTTAATAGTAATATTTTTGTGAACTAAATCAAAATACAAGATTTAATTCACTGCAATTTGATTACTTAAATGTATTGTCTTCAATAACAGTTATTTTTAGTTATTTTTGCAAGAATTACTGACTTTACTTCTATTTAGTATGATGCATGAGCATTGAAATATACTTCTATATATACGAAGAATGTGTTTGCAATCTGATTGATAACCTTAAATCGCCCTTATTCACAACATATTCATTATATTTATTTAATTTTTCTTTTTGAAACAATTCGATTAGATGTGTATAAAATGTTTATCATATTGCGAAGTATTAAGTAAATTTGCAAAAAAAAAAAAAGTGAATTTCGAATTATCCTTATCTGGACAATTAATTGTTTCTGTTTGTTTGATTTTTAACAGAAAGTCAAGTATGATTTGCAGTTTAACTATTATTTTATGATTTTCCTTAAGGATAAATGTACAGTAGCTTAACTAAATATACTGAAAATTAAATAATAAATTAGTTCACACCTATGTATAATTGTGTGTATATGCATATGACATTTGCACACACAAGCATGCCTACATACGTATGCATGTGCAATACATATACGTTGGTAATTCCTTGACCGGTCATTAGGTCACACTTGATATGGATTAAAAGTACTGAATGCAATTGGTAGCCATTGTCGTGTAAAGACTTACGGAATTTCCCGAAAGTGTACTTCATTTGCCTCGTTTTCCGCAAATTGTCCTGGGCCAGATAACATTGCCTTAATTGTGCCAGAGGTGAGAGCATGTTCGCGTTTTACAATAAATTCGTGGCCGTCGGATGAAATTAGTTTTACGTACATGGCATCTGGCCCCTCACAACCGCCATAGATCTTGTCGCTGCGCTGCTCATCCATTGCTATCATCTGTGAAATGCACTGACTACATTATTTTGTATTATACTCAATTTTATTTATTTTTTGTCTTACTTGCTAAAAAGAATCAGTCTGTGACAACACTAAAATCGTACTTATACAATTTAGTGTTGGTGAATGTATGCAATACCAAACTAGGTATTTTTTTCTTTGAGTCAATTTCAGTATTTTCATAGAGCCATATATTTAGTTTGTATCGATAAGTACCCAAAAATACTAATCGCTTAATATTGATAAGCATTTATGTAAATGATGTATATAAATATAAAATCTAAACAAAACCGTTATAGGAATGATTATATTATTAAAAGTACAGATAGAAAGATGCAAGTGAGGAGATCGCCGGTATCCTGAGCGATTCGGCTAAAGCACTGTTTTTATCAACCAACTTCGATAGTACTAAAATTGCGTAGGGAAACCCAGAAAAAATGTAATTAAATTTGATTAGAACTGCTAACACTTTTATACTATTATATCTCTTTATGTTGCTAAATAGTTTTTAAAAAAGACGTAATCCATATGCTTTGCCCATCGTATGTACGTAGGCTCCTCTTTCAATTTTGTATTGAGTCCATAGTTCGTTGACACTCATGAACTCTCGCCAAATATAGAAAAAGCTCTGATCACCAACATATCCAAAAACAAACATTTCACAACACTCTCGGACATGCTTGTGGCTCAGAGTACCAAAAATCCCATTCATGCATTTTTATGGGCGAAAAGTTTTGATTTGAATAACATTCGATGGCCAGCTTTGAAAGCGCTGGAAATAGACGACGCATAAACTATCTCTATGAGTAGTATATTAACAAACATTGCATATTTAATGGTTCCCAGTTGGCAGTTTGACATTTTTTATTAAAAATAAACAATGATTAATTTTATTCGATTTTTAGGAGAAATAATTTCGGCTTTATTGGGGGCTACGACGTGAAAAGAACAATCATTTTTTTTTTATATTAATTTTGTTGTTCTCGTTTTTATTTTGACGCAACGTTCGACGACACATTTTAGTTCTCATCCACCTCAGCCTCCTGCTCCTCCTCGAATTCAGCGTCCTCATCGGCGGTTGCCTCCTGGTACTGCTGGTACTCAGACACCAAGTCGTTCATGTTGCTCTCCGCCTCAGTGAACTCCATCTCATCCATGCCCTCGCCAGTGTACCAATGCAAGAAAGCCTTGCGACGGAACATAGCGGTAAACTGCTCGGAGATGCGCTTGAACAGCTCCTGAATGGCGGTCGAGTTACCAATGAAAGTAGCCGACATTTTCAGACCGCGGGGCGGGATGTCGCACACAGCGGTCTTCACATTGTTGGGGATCCATTCAACGAAGTATGAGCTGTTCTTGTTCTGGATGTTTAGCATCTGTTCGTCGACCTCCTTCATGGACATGCGGCCACGGAAGATGGCGGCGACGGTCAGATAACGTCCATGGCGAGGATCGCATGCGGCCATCATGTTCTTGGCATCGAACATCTGTTGAGTCAGCTCGGGAACGGTGAGCGCACGATATTGCTGGGAGCCACGGGATGTCAGGGGAGCAAAGCCAGGCATGAAGAAATGCAGACGTGGGAATGGAACCATGTTGACTGCCAGTTTGCGGAGATCAGCATTCAGTTGGCCAGGGAAGCGGAGACAAGTGGTGACGCCAGACATTGTCAGAGAGACGAGATGGTTCAAGTCACCGTATGTTGGGGTCGTCAGCTTGAGTGTACGGAAGCAGATATCGTAGAGGGCCTCATTATCGATGCAGTAGGTCTCGTCTGTGTTTTCGACCAGCTGATGCACAGACAGCGTTGCATTGTAGGGCTCCACAACGGTGTCCGATACCTTTGGCGAGGGCACAACCGAGTATGTGTTCATGATTCTGTCGGGGTACTCCTCACGGATCTTGGAAATGAGCAGGGTACCCATGCCGGAACCAGTGCCGCCGCCCAGGGAGTGTGTTAGCTGGAATCCTTGCAGGCAATCGCACGATTCAGCCTCTTTGCGCACAACATCGAGCACCGAATCAACAAGCTCAGCGCCCTCTGTGTAATGGCCCTTGGCCCAGTTGTTACCAGCACCAGACTGGCCGAACACAAAGTTATCGGGTCTGAAGATCTGACCGAATGGACCCGAGCGCACAGAGTCCATGGTGCCAGGCTCCAGATCCACTAAGACAGCACGGGGCACATACTTGCCACCGGACGCCTCATTGTAGTACACATTGATGCGCTCCAGCTGCAGATCGCTGTCGCCATGGTAGGCGCCGGTCGCATCGATGCCATGCTCATCGGAAATTATTTCCCAGAACTAGAATGAAAACAAATGAAAATAACAATTTACAATTGCAATCTTGTTATACAAGCACAGTCGACGATATTATAAATATTTATTTCTGTATATGTGCAGAAACTTGGAATGTATTCGTCTGCCTTCTGCTGTGGCTAAACACGTCGAAATAATACAGGTTCGAGATAATACACGCTGGTATAATCTAACTGCATAAGTGTATTCCTGTTTCGCAGCAATTTTTCAATTACAGTTTGAAATAACTAAACTAACTTTTTTATCAACTCATTCATTTATAAAACTCGGGTCTTAATGACATTAACCGCATAACTTAGTGTTTATATCATATATATTTATATACAATCAGTAATTGTTTATTGCGATAACGTTTCATTTTTTGTCTTTCGTTTGAATGTAGCTTATTATATTTGCCATGCTCATATTTCCATCATGTAAATTGATTTATCGATTTTAATTTGTAAGAAAAAATTATCATAGTCAGCATAAGCTTAGCATCTTTATATATATATATATATATATATATATATATTTATAAATATATCTTGTTTTTTCATTTATACAGGAAACCGATGTGACCATTGAAGGACAGACAAATAAAAGAAAGCTTTATATAGAAGTAGGCAATGAGTGAGTGAACATTAAGGTGGGCTGGCTTCAATGTGAGACAACAACGGAAACATTGTCATCATTATGGCTGTGGCTGTCTAACCCCAAGTAGGCGTGGGTTGATTTACAATATAACACCTGGTGTCCGCCTTAACTATCTTGCTTGATACATGCATGTAGGTAGTTATATATGCAGTAGGTAGGCAGGTAGGCAGTTAAACTACGTGCTACCCACGCACTTTGAGCACCGTCGTCGTCATCATCATCACCAGACCAGCAGCAGCTGCTGCTGCCTACCTTAAATTTAAGCCTGTACATATATGTAGTATGCATACACAGCTCGCTTACATCATCAGCAGAGACAGCGACAAACATCAGCCCACACTCGACAGTCGAGCGAGAAAATAAATGCGACGGGCGTAAGCCGGCGAGGCCAAGCTTACGTTTAATTCGATGTCTGTCATCAGCCAACCAACCATATGGCATTAGAAAAGTGCTTTTTGGGGCATTACGTCATTGTAGAGCGTTAGATTTTTAACTTGTTTATTTCGAGTAAACAATTAAAACGCTTCTACATCAAAAAAAAAAAAAAAAAAACACCACAAATAAATGAAGTTGCCATGAGACCACAAAATAACCATCGCCAAAAAAAAACAAAACAAGCACAGAAGGTGTGTCTGGTTGTATGTCTGCACATGCCATATACATTTAAATATGTATATGGATGTATTTGTGAGAGAGAGAGCATCGATGCACAAAACTGTGTTGCAGCTGCCGTCCCTTTAAATGGGGGTAGTTTCATTTTGTATGTATTCGAAAGAGGACAACAAAGGCTCTATTGATTCGCCTGAAAGGACGATGTCGGCGATGACGCAGACTTTTTTCGGTTCGGAATGGGAAGCTTTGCCTACCGGCGCGGCAAGCGAACGAGAGAGTTGCTCACGAGCATGCTCATGAAAAGTGGCAACACCGCGCCTTTGGGTGTGTCATATGTATAGAAAGAAGTAGCTACTTTGTATGGTATTAGTGCATATCGGCGTATTTAGAGGTATTTGTGTGAAGAAAAAGCGTTCAACTTGTTCTCATTGCATATTTGATTGATTTTCTTTAAAAATGCCTTTTTAGAGATTGTTTCTTCATTTACTAACATCAAATACATGAAAAGCAATAAAAATACACCGTTTATATAAAGATATACAAACATATGTACACTACTCAATAAATAAATATATATACACGCACACATCTGAAAAAATCCCTAAACGCATGTATGTATGAATGCATATGTATGTATGTTTCGTGTCATTGCGAACCGGTCGACAACCGGTTCAGCCATTTTAGGTAAAATGACATCATATTTTCTCTTCGGCATAACTCCATCAGAAGTCAGTTCAAGCCAATTCAGCACGAAGTGAAACACGTATGCATACATTCCCATTAGTACGTGTGTATGCAAGAAAAATCAATTTAAAAAATATCTGGATACCTTTCACCAATTATAAGCATTCACATAAATGAATGTTATCATACAAGCATAAAATCGGCACACATACATAATCATGCATGGACTAACCGAAGCGACTTTCTCATTGGATGAAAAAATGAGAGCTTTGCAGCAAAGCTGACTCATTCATATGTACATACATATAATTAAATCTTTATATATAGAAACATATGCATGCGAAAAGACAAAATGCATTCAGTTTTATGAGCACAAATATGTCAAATGCAGGCACACCCAAAAATTATGGATTAAATTGTCGATATTGTCGATTGCACATAAGGAAAAACTGCATGAGATACATAACATACATATTTATATACATATACACGCAGAATTCCATGGTATAGAAATGTGTGCGCAAAAGCCGGTGTCCTCAATAAATTTGCCACATGGCAGTGCAAAAAATGACGCCATATTGTCTAGTAACTGTACTTCATTCTTATTTTTAACTCAATTAGGGCTAGGTTTAAGAGAGTACTTAATACATACCTTAGCTCCAATTTGGTTGCCGCACTGACCAGCTTGGATGTGTACAATTTCACGCATTTTATTTTTTTTATAATATATATATAAACTTTAAGCTTAACAAATATTTCCTTCTTGTAGTCAACAAACACACTTCTTTCCGCTTCACACGACGAATACTGTCTGACTTCACCAACGAAACCGGCAGTATAATATAACATAGAAAAGCAGTGTGACCAATCTGCACTTATGCAGAAAATACCAATTGCAAAGAGCCTATGGGAGAGGCATACAATTTTTAATACCTAGTATTTTGTTCAATTAAAAAAACAAAAATTTTGTTTCTAGTTTTACATACAAAAAAAAGGAGCAATAATGAATACTTTCCGTATCCAACCGTTCGAACACCTACGGTATAAATGTCCCTTTGCTAAAACTATATAAAACTCGATCACGCTTTCTGAATTTGTTTCAAGTTTGAACCCCAACACATTTTCAAGTCAAAATTCATAAAAAAAGCAGGATTTTGTTAACCCTTAAGCGGGTATTTTTAATATTTAAATGATCTAAAAAATGTAATGTTTTATTATGAATACCAAATGTGTTCTCTTTCCATATTGTCAAAAGCTTGTATAATCTAATCAATGGACTTCATCTTGCACAAATGATTAATGGGTATCATTTTGACTTCATCGTTAATCTTACAAACAAGAACATCGCCCTCCTGCTTGGACAAAACTTTACCCACAGATTCTCTTTCCTCCCCATAGATAACCTTGAATTCGTCACCACTGTTGGGTGGAACAGGAGCCAAGTGCTCACTGACAATGGATACGCTACGATCCTCCTGTCGCAGAAATACGGAGCAAACTCCATTCGAGACAGTTCGAATTATGCCAGTTTGTCCAACGAGGTCAGTGTCATCATGGGTGTGAATGCGCACCTCAATGTCCGTGGTACACCAATCGCCCATTGAAGAGTCCAGACTGGCTCCCGGCGTTTGTGGGTTGTAGGGAGATTGTGGTACACCACCTGGCGTATTGGGTGAATATGTCGATGGCGATGGTGTATTCATATAGCCAACTGGATATGGCGATGGTGCTGGACTGGGACTCGGATTGAATGGACTATAGCTGCGATCTGAGCCGTAGAGCGTACCTGGTGTTTGCGGTGCAAATTGTGATGACATTTGATAGCCCGGAGTGCCTAATTGAATAGTGCAGGTAAATATTGCAACAACAATAAATGAAAGTTTAGTATCATACTTGGATTGTATCCTGGACTGGGGCTTGGCTCCTCCAGTGAATAATCGAAATCTGTATTCCTTGCTGGCGTCGTATTCGCCGTCGGATCCCAAGCGCCATGTCTTGGGGTCATGCTGCCATCATGCGATGGCGTCATAGTGCCATACGGCGTACGTGTATCCGTATCCCAATTGGGGGTCTGACTTCCAACCAATGGAGTTTTCGAGCCAGCAGCAGTGTAACTGGGAGTTTGTGCTCCATAACCCGGAGTGCGTGCTGGAGTGCGTCCATATGTGGATACGCTGCCCTCCTTGCCTGGCTCACCGACAATCACAATGTGATTGCGATCGACAGAAATCGTTTGACACGATGTATGCAATTCAACGCGAGCTGTGCTTTCAGTTGCATCCTTAACAATGCCAACGGCACCTAAAAAATTCATATTAAAATTTGGAGGTACTATATTAAAAGATTGACCTTTACCTTTGTATGGACCACCACAAATCTTGATAGTCTTGCCCAAAAGTTCGCGATCGCGCGTAACTCGAAAGCCACCTCGTCCACCCCGGGAACCACCACGAGCACCACGCCCGCCAGACGGATGCATTGGTGATTGTATGCGCGGTGACATGAATCCCAATCCCCCCAGTGTGTTAGCATTACTCACATTCGTCTTGCTGCCACCAGCGAGCTGCAAATGACGCGTCTTACAAACGAATATGCCTCCGTTTTCCGTGTACATACGGCAATGAAGAAATGCCAAGCTGCGATACAAATGCTTGATTTCTCCTGAGCGTCCCTATATAAGCACAGAAATAAAAGATTACAATACCGTCTGCAATATCGTAATATAAATGCTTACCGCATGGGGTCCCTCCATAACTTTAACAATATCTCGTCGGCGAATTTGATTTTGATCGGCATCCAGAGCAACAGTGTTCTGATTTTCTCGTCGCTTGTGCAGAGCTGTTGGCTTGCACTCAATACATTTACCATTCATTCCCAAAACATGAAAGTTCTCACGCTCCAAACGCACAATAACGCCAACATTTTGAGAACTGAGAGAGATTACATTAATTGAAAGATGAAGAACGATATCCAGTTGATGAGTACTCACTCAAGTTGCACAAGATCTCCCCATTGAAACTGACCCAGACAATCTACGCCCGTTGCTACATCCGAGCATAATTGCAAGTCACGTGGCAATACCTCAAGTTCGTGGTTGGTCAAATCGGAGACGAGTACAACTCGCTGTGGCTCTACGCGAATGATGAGTCCAGTTTCTCCTTCATATCGTCCAGCTAAGACTCTTGCATGATCGCCAGTTTTGAAGTATTTGCGCAATTCGCTAGCTTTAAAAATGAGAGGATCCTACAAGTGAAAACAGAGTTATTAAAATTTTAATTAATAAACTCACATATTAATACTAATATACCTTTAAATCTTGATGCTTTGGCATAACTGTAATCATTGTGCCATCAATTGCCACAATTTTGGCTTGCAAGTTTTCCAAATCACCCACACACACTTCAACATTATCGCCCATCGAAAATGAATGGGCAGCAGTTGGATCATCTTTAGCATTAGCCATTATTTCCAAGTTAACCTCTACAAAATAAATAGGACTCGTTTAAATTGCATATTCATATTTAAAGTAATTGTCAACTTTACCCTCTGGGGTTTCTTCAAATCGTTCCAGTTCGGCAAGCGTAGGTTTTACGCCCTCGGACAAAATGGCAGACATGTTAAAATTTTTATAAAGAAATCCCTTGCGCGAATAGCGACTGCCTTCAAACAGCAAAAAATCACCATCCGAGTGAACTTCTCCACCAATTGCCCTACAAGTATATATTTTAAATACGACTTTATAAGGCGTTTTAAATGGATCGCATACCTAACAGCTTCTGGATCAAATGGTTTTGCTGGCGGTCTTCGTTTCTTCTTACGCTTGGAATCATCAGTCTCCTAAAATACAAATACTCCATTAGCATACTCAAAAATTCATCAATGTAATTATTTCAAACCGTTGCCGTTGTCCTTAAGGCACCGCGCATTCGAGTGTAGTCGATGCGAGGAAGCAGCTTCAGATGCACTTGATTTTGTGCCAAGTCCACATAATCCACTTGCGCAATATCATCTTTGTACAAGCCACGTTTCAAGCGCACCCACTGCTTAAGCTTCAGGCCAACTTGTTCTTTAACGACTTTAAGCACATCTGTCATTTCCTTGATGGGCACCATTTCTTGCTTCCATTTGCCCATACGCAAATTACCCACATTGTCAATAGCGCTTTTAACATGCGTTTGCTTATATGCCTCCAGATAGATATATCCCTTCACTCCTTCGGGTGCAATGATTGATTTGATTTGCAATGGATCATCGGTATTTAAGTATGTTAGGAACTTTCTCATCAACAGCAATGCAGTCGCTTTCTCTTCACCAATTCGGCATTTCACCATCCATAAATTAGGATCCCTTTGTTAAGGATTTGAAATATAAATACGGATGATATCTGTGAGGTTTACTTACTTGATGCCTGGTAAAAGAGTTTGTTGCGTGATCTCGTCAGACATTTCCTCGCCACCATCACCAAAGTGACGCTTAACCATTGATTCGTCAGCATATTTCTTTCTTAGATATTCCTCAATTTCATCCTCTTTTTGAGTGCTGTACAAATACAAATTCTATTAATTAAAATTCGCTTTTTCATCGCTTAAAACTTACTCCCACAAATTGGTGCCTCTCCTTCTGATTTCAATATCTCTGGCGGTTGGGCCCAGTTCATCAATTTCATTGCCAACTATGCCAATCTCGTTGGCACCCTCCTCACCCTCGTCATCTTCATCCACCTCGTCATCCACTTCAGCTTCGTCAATAATAAAGCCACCAAAGCGCTCTTTTTTCTTCTTCTTTCTCGGATGATCATCCTCGTTCTCTTCCTCCTCATATTCCTCAGAGTCTATATCCTCGCCATACGCGTCTTCATCCTCAGAGTCCTCAGATTTGCGACGGTGTGCACTGCGTCCACCTTGAGGTTGTGGGGAATCAGATCCTGATCCGGAATGCACGGATTGGGAACGGGATCGAGAAGAATGAGATCTGGATCGGGATACAGATCTTGACCTTGAGCGAAAACCGGACTTGGATCGAACACTTTGCTGCGACTTGTTTGATATCGATCCATCTTCGGATCCACTGTCTGACATATTGCTGACTTCAGAGTCCGACATTTTTTGTTCTGTAGACGTGTACAAATGGTACGCAAATGGTTTTAGTACACCAATTAAAATGTTGCTTAATGCGTTCAGACTTATGCAATGCTATTCGCTGTACTTACATAGTTGCTTGTAAGCTATTTACAAGATTCACCATCTGCACGAAATTTTAATATTTCTTAAATCCAACACACAATTTAATAGGGTTGCTCTTCAATCGACGCTTAGTGGCCATTGGCCAAAGTAAAATATTGATAATAGATATGATGATATCGAATAGTCTTATCGATGACTCAGGCAACATTGGAAAACATCGATATATTTGGAAATATTGCATCCGTTCTCATTTTTCACGACTTTAAAATCTTATAATGCATGGTACGTATCAGTTAAGTACACCAAACCAAAACATAACACACAAAGTAGTACGTTTTAGTAAAACTCATTTAGAAAAAATATATGCTCTTATATATGCAGTGTAAATTTGTGACGTCACTTCTCTTTCTTAATTCGTTTTGTGTGAATGCCCAAAGGCCAGTAAAATATACAACAGACAGCACCTCCTATGAATAGAATTATTTAAGAAGAAGAAGAACTTGTAAGAGGAATTAATTACTGTTTTCAAATTTTACGATTATTAAATAACTAAATACTGCCGTACGCAGAGTTGATATAAAATTCATTTGCTGTATGTGCAAATGTTTGATATTCACAGCAGTTTTAGCCAACTTGCTAGGGCACATATATTTTTTAGGCAAGCGCATATTGCAATATTCGAGTTTCATATGTGTGTGTATGTATGCGTTTGTACATACGTATATAAAAATGTATATTAAAGTACGTCAATACGATGTACATAAATCTCATAGAATCCTACATAAAGATTAGATCACAGAGTTTGAGACAGACCTAATTGTAGATTTCAGAGTGCAAGTCCAGGTGGTATAGAATAAACATATGGTTGATGGAATATATATAAACGGAAAATATCCCATTTAAATACCTAAAAATAACCAAAGTCTGGCTTGCATAAATTTAATAGGTGGTGAATTCACATATAAAATCGCCAGCAGTGCGATATTATTTGAAAAATGAACACTGCGGAAGTCAACCAAATCAATCAGCCACATAAGAGCAATGAGTGTAAGTAATTTGCACCAACTTTGGAAAATTTGTAGTTGTCTAATAAATTCGCACTAATTTTGAAAATCAGCCCATTCGGAAGATTATGTGCTCCATGTGCATATGCCCAACAAGAGTTTCAAATCGATTGCGTTCAATAAAAATGAAACGGTATTCCACATAATCAGGAAAACCGTCGAGGAGTTTGGAAAAGATGGCCAACCACCTCCAAGCATTCAGCGTTATGCATGTCGCATGTTAAATGTGATTACCAAAGAAGTATGTTGTTAAATGAATCCGGGAATTATTACCCATAATATTTGTTGTATTTATGTGCAAAACAGGTTTTATGGTTAGCACGGACAACGTTAATGGACAAGGTGTTGTCGCACATACTCTCACCGGGATGCTCCAATATCGATTGTCCCAACAACGATCCGATAAAAGCAAACCTAACAGAATGCAAGAGCACGCATCAAGGACGACGATCTGTAACCACAGGAGTGTGGCGTGTGGAGCTGCGAGTACGCTATGTGCCCCACAAGATTCAAGATCTCTTCGATGAAGATAAAACTACTTGCTTCTATTATTTTGATCAGGTGAAAATTAAACTAAATTTATTTTCGATAACCAGTAATCAAAATGTGGTATTTAGGTAAAGGATGATTATATTCAAGCGAATCTAACCGCTGTTGACGCCGATTTAGCAGTTCAACTTTGCTGTTTGGGCATACGTCATTATTTCAAAAATATAACGCTTAAGGCGCCTGATAAGAAGCAACACATCGATTATATAGAGAAAGAAATTGGATTTAAATGTTTTATTCCGCAATCTGTGATAAGCACAACAAAACCAAAGAATCTAAAGAAAATGATCCAAGTTGGATACAAAAAGGTCTACAATTACAATGACATTGAGTACTTGACGAAGTATGTATTCATATTCCTTAACTGCATCAGTTTAATATTTAATTCGCATATATTTGAAAAACAGGTTCTTCCATCTTCTGAAAAACTTTTTTCTAACCGATTTTGAACAATTTTCGGTTACCTTGAGCTCTGCTTGGAACATATCTGGAATCCTACATGTTGGTCCGCATATTGGTAATAATTTTAATTTCTCATTAATCTCTTATCAATTTGAAACTAACGTGTATTTAAATGTATAGGAATCTCTTACCAGACACATCCACAAGCAAGTTTAAGGAATGTGGCTCAGTTTAAGGATGTGGTTGCTATTAAAACCTGCGCTCTCCCAAAGGAAAAATTGGCCATCGAAGCGGAACAACAAAATTTAAATTGCAATTGTCAAAAGATCAAAACGCAAATCAAAATTTCTGCATCGAATATTGCGGAAACATTAATAATAACGTGTAACGGGGTTAATGTAAGTATAATATACAACATTTTTGACAATGCATTCTAACAATTATTATGAAACATTTTACAGACTGCTGAGAGTATTGCTGATCTTATTGATGGCTATTGCCGACTATTAACGAAAGATCTGGGATTTACAATATGGCAACGCGAATCAAGGTTAAACAATGCTGAAAGCACAACAAAAATAACCAACGATGCAACCACGTCGTCACCTAGTAAAAGTAAACCTATGCTAACAGATGATTACGCTGAAATTGGCTTATTAGAAGGAGAAGGGGATTACTCCACACCCACAGGTAAGCAAAGGCTTCATCAGATTAAACCTGAAGTTCCAATGGTAATTTTGTCTTTAATTTCTTAGTACGCAATTACGAGCTGGATCGATCTCAAATAGTACTTAGTGCGAAAATTGGTGTTGGCCAATTTGGAGACGTTTATGTTGGATCGTACACAATACCAATATCAGCTAAAAAGATTAAAGCAAATGAGAGTGATCCATCAAGCAATATCGATGCCAAATATGATGTCATCCAGGTTGCTGTAAAAACCTGTAAAGCCAATGACGACCCAGAAAAGACAGAAAATTTTCTTGCCGAAGCATGTAAATGAGTTAAACTGAAACTAATTTATACTGTACTCATTTCGAACGTGCTTATTTCCAGATATAATGCAAAAGTTCGATCATCCGCACATTATAAGATTGATTGGTATTTGCAGTATTATGCCCATTTGGATAGTGATGGAATTGGCCAAGCTCGGCGAGCTGCGTGCGTACTTAAAGACGAACAGTGAAAGGTATTTACAAAATATGATTCTAATCAATATTACTTGTAATAATTTGTAAATGGCTTGTCTTTTGCTAGATTGACACACGGAGTTCTACTTAAATATTGCTATCAGTTGGCAACGGCACTCAGCTACTTGGAATCGAAGAAGTTTGTTCACAGAGACATTGCGGCACGAAATGTCCTTGTGAGCACGCCCACTTGTGTCAAGGTGAAAAAGAACTTGAATGGAAAATGAATCCATACTTAATGTTAACATGTATACAATTTCAGTTGGCTGATTTTGGTTTGTCGCGCTGGGTTTCTGATCAATCGTATTATCACTCAACGCCCACAGGTTAGCAAATCGTCTAAGCCGAAGCGGATACGAACTTTATAAATTTGTGATTTCAGTTGCGCTGCCCATAAAATGGATGTCACCCGAGTCAATAAATTTTCGTCGATTTACTACAGCTAGTGATGTCTGGATGTTTGGTTGGTGAAATATAGAAAACAGCTATAAATATTTCAGCCTGACCATTTATCATTTGTCTGCTATCAGGTGTATGTATTTGGGAGATTCTGATGCTGGGCGTCAAACCCTTTCAAGGCGTGAAAAATAGTGATGTTATCACAAAGCTGGAAAATGGAGAGAGGTTGCCTTTGCCACCCAATTGTCCGCCCAGATTATACTCGCTAATGTCACAGTGTTGGGCCTATGAACCGCTGAAGAGGCCGAACTTTAAGCGTATTAAGGAAACACTTTAGTATGTTAACAAACTAAATTATTGCTCACAAAGATTTTAATTGCTGTCATTTATAAATTCCAGTGAAATTTTATTGGAAGATAGCATCAGCTCGTCCGAAACTATGAGGCGAGAGCACCGTCGTGTTGCAGGTATTTCTTGGCTAGGCGGCGAGGACAACGACATTCCTCCATTAAAGCCATCTCGAACAGTAAATGATACTGGTAATAATTTAGTAATAGTATATGAAGCACAACATTGTTAATAATTTTTTAAAATTGATTACAGATATGCCAAGCTTAATGAATGTCAACGAAGAAAATAGGACTCTACCGCAGACCTATATTGTTGCCCAAAGTCCAGCAGTCCTTGCCCGACTAATGATGGATAATCAAAAGCGTGGCATAAATCCGGCGGCCTACACAACCCCAGCTTCGGTATTTAATACTTTAGCCGTAGGAATCGATGTCACTAAATCGAATCATTCGCTTAAAACAACTAAACTCCCTGCAGCCGAGCTCCTTAAACTTGATCCTGTTGCTGATTCAGAGAAACATCAAAACAAATTTCCAACTAATAGCCCCTCTTCTCAAAATCTAAATCCATCTACATCATCATCTGTCAGTAGCTCATTTGACTCGACTCCTATGCCAGCTAATTTCCATCCCATGAATATTAAGCCTCAGGTATCTGGATTATCGTCCGAGCATTTGCCACTTAAAAATAATTTCATTATCTGTGCACCACATACGGAAAATGATTTTCATATGGATCAAATGCAGGCATCAACGGCCCGGCCTCCTACAGGCTACAGTTTATATGGCAGTCTCGAAAGGCACCAGGTACCACCAATGGAAAAGGCATTGCACTCAAAGGGTGGCAGTTTGGAGCGTCATCAATCTTTAATGGCAGCGCAAAATATGATATTCCATAAGCCAGCCACAAGTTTATCGGATCGTTCGAGGAGCATGGAACGCAAAGGCATATTCCATGTATATCGTCAACAAATGAAAGCGTCAATCGAATGCGAATCTCTGCCAGAAGAAATATATGACTTCGGTGGCGTCGGACTTAAAACATGTGTGTCTGTGAAACAGAACAGCGAAGCCAGCGCAATGCTACATCCGTCCACAATGAGTTCGTATCAAACTCCGCCAGATTATAATGTTCAGCAAAACAGCTTTGGCATAGAATATGCAATGCATGACACAGATGATATTCCACGGAAATGGGAGCGCCAATGGACAACGCTTCCTACCCAGCTCCAGGTTGAACTCAAGAACGAAATTTTGGAAGGAGCCACTTGCATGCAACTAAACACTGATGTGGCAAATCAGGTTTGACTGGACTGGAAGACACATGACAACGGGACGCCTTTTTTCCTTTTCCTTTTCCTTTTCGTTTTTTATTCTTTTCATTATATAATCATTTAAATTTTAAGTTATTTTTTAAGATGTCGAACTTTTCCTCAGTCACTAATGATAAATTACAATATCCAATTATAGAGCATTCCCCAACCAATTAGCGAAAAACTATGGCAGCAACGCAAGGACAGCAATAGCGATGGTGAATGGCTATATCAAGAGGAATTGGTCGTAAGTTGATAATAAAATGAATTGTGAACTGTTACTATAAAACCAACCACTATACTATTGGCATTACAGAGGAAGCGTTCCAGCCCAACTCCAGCCGATGTTATGCTAAAACATCAATCGTTCAAATGGGATTCGTTATTGGGTGGTCCGACAAGCTTACCTGATTGTTCGAGTGCGAACACAAGGCCAAAGATACCTAATCCAAATGTCAATCCACTTAACTTAAATAAATCTTCATCTGATTACTTAATGTCGTCTTTAACGGCTGTAGAAGACACTGCAAAGTCTGGTGAAAATCAAGATGGAATCCGGCCCGTAAATCGTGCAAATGATGAGGTCTACTGTGCTACCACATCGGTGGTAAAATCAATAATGGTGCTCTCGCAAGGTGTGGAAAAATCACACATCGATGGCTACTTGAGTTTAGTCAAGAATGTTGGAGTGGAGCTAAGAAATTTACTTAAATCAGTCGATAACATTTCTATATTGTTTCCGCCGCAAGCTTTAAAGTAATATATTATTATTCAATTTTGTGCATGATTTTTAATGATATAATATGTGTTTTTTACAGAGAAGTGGAGATGGCGCATAAAGTTCTGTCCAAAGACATGCATGAGTTAGTGTCAGCAATGCACTTAGCACATCAATACAGTGATACTACGCTGGATAATGAATATCGCAAGTAAGTAGATTTAATATATTAGAAATAAATTTATTCATAAATTTTATATTTTTTGCTTGAAGGAGTATGTTATCTGCTGCACATATCTTGGCCATGGATGCTAAGAATTTATTTGATGTGGTCGATTCAATAAGGAATCGTTATCAATCGTTCTCAACGAAAAATCTCAGCAAACTTGCTCGAAAAGAATCAAGCGGGTCATTAATCTGTGAATCCGTTAAATTAGCTTCCGAAAATGCTATTGCCGATGAATCGTTAAACACCATTGGATGCAGTGTGGCTGACATCAGTCTATATGATAATGAAAATCTACATCAAGGCTTCAACACACAACATTTACAAACGGCACGTAGCAGTGGTATTGTTGGTGACGGAATAACTCAAGGCAGCTTACACAGACCAAATGATTTAAGCCATGAATCAAATGAACCATTGAAAATAATAGAAGACACGTTAAATAATTCAGCTGAACATATGTATTGTAACACATCCGCCTTACATGGCCATGCATAAATTGTAAACTACTAATTTTCCTAGACTATCCTGTGTTTAAATTTCATATAAATAATGTCCACTTCTTAACTTTAAAAAAAAAAATGCTAATTTTCTTTGTATATAACAAACCAAATGCGCAATGCATCTCAAGAACTCATACTTACTTACATATACCACATACATATATTGAATGTTCATAAAATGTAAAGAACATTCAACGTCGGCCGGCCGCAGTAAAATTCATAATTAAATCGTCACGTAGTCAAAAATACATCTAAGATATAAAATATGTTTATGTAATTACAAAAAAAAAAAAAATAATAGAAAAAACTGTGACTTTGTACTTATTTCTAGATACAGATTATTATTAACACTCTAATTTTTACTAATTTATTTAAAAATCTGCCCAAACGAGTTTGAAAAGCCGCTGCGATTGGTGGCACTATCCCAAAGCTTGATTTTGCCCACTGGAACTTAATTGAGGATTTAAGATTTATAATGATTTTGTTGCTACTGCTTCAAATGCATCAGCAGGCTTCCAAAGCACAATAAGTAGTCAAAGATTGATAGCTGCTACATTCAGATTAGGAGTTTTTTGGAAAGCTTGTGTATACAGTCATAATTTACTCAAAACTTACACCAGTTTCCAAGGAATAAAATAATAATAAAATAAAAGGCGCTTATTATGGTTTTTATTCATCTGGCAGTTTATTTTGTAGTATAAAAAATTAAAAATAGCTACTGTAAAAAAGTTCGAAATTCTCTTAAATAGTAACAAGCTAAATATTTTTTTTTAATCTGTATGCTTGCAGTACTTATTAAGTTAATTAAGTCATCAAATTTGGTATTGGTATTTCGATTAGTAAAAAAATAAATCCCAAGCTTCACAACTATATATTTAATGTAAACGGTATAAAAACTACATAAAGACAATTGTTTAACAAATAAATTGTTTACATAATAATGAACGATAGTATGCGTATATTTTTGATAGTTGTATTTTTGTAAAGATGAAATAGTTTTCCTGTAGGTGATAGTGTTTAAGAATATATTGTCCGTTCAATCCATTCCTCTAAGGTAAATGTGGCTGTTTCGTTCTTTTCGGCATCTCTTTCCTTAAATATTTCTGCAAGTATGTCAAATGTATTAGAAATTATGATCATTTAGTTTCTGTTGCTCAATTACCGATATATGTCTTAATCTTCACTGCACACATGAGATAATCATCAAATGCAATTTTGCCATCTCTCGATCCATAACGATGCCCCAAGACATTAAGGACACGATTGTTTAAATGATAACCTGCTGAATTAAGTGCTTCACGTAGCTGAAATCCTGATATCCTTCCACAATTCTCGGTATCGTATGTTTTAAAAATCGCTTTCCATTTGGCAATATCCGAAAGCAAGGCCTCAAACTCTTCAAACCCAAGTTTTCCAGATTTATCGGCATCCAACATTGCCACCATTGAACGGCAAACGTCTTTGGAAAAGCCATGAGTCTCGTCAACAATGGGAGCTATGGGAATGTGGTTCAAATTTGTTATTCTTCTCACCTACTCATATAATTAGCATTATTACCTCTTGGTTGTTCCTCTATCAGCCTTTTGTTCGACTGATCATTCATTCCTAGTTGCTCCTCGAATGGTGTACCTTTCAGGAATGGTCCACAAATGAGTGAAAGAATTCCACAGGGATTACCACCCTCATCTCCAGTGCCTGCCTGAGTTTCAAATGCATTGACAGCTTGTTGGCGAGAAAACATTACAGGCTTTGGCAAATCTAAAATTCAAATAGAACACAAGGTTTATTCAAAGTTTAATAATATATATATATATATATGCATCTATATAAAATCATTGTAAACTCACCATCACGCATTGAGTGATCCAAAATTAGTTTTAGTTCCATCCAATCTACTTCCATATCTTTACCAGCAATACTGTCAAATAATCGCCGTAAGCTTTCTTTTTGTGGATCCATCGGTTTCGGAGTTGGATAACCAGGCACTACCTTTAGAGCCATAAATTTGTTCGAAATATTGAAGCATTTCAAAGTATATATTTGAACTTACATTATCCGTTTTGTCTCCATAGCCAACATGATCATCATTCTCTCTATATTAAAGTGGAAAATGAATTGAATGATGAAAATGCAATGAATTCATATTGTTTAACAGAAGAATCTGCCATTTTTTTTAAATTAGTTGGAATTCTAATATTTACACATATTTGATAGGGGAGAAAATTAAAATTTACAGATTATGTTTTCTTGAAAAAAATGAATTGGAACTTTCTATTTATTCTACAACTTAAAATAACATTGTCTGTTGATGTGCATGATATTTTTGTTTAACTTTAAATAAAAAAAATTGTAATGGAGCTTTACGTTGTATTTATTATTTCAAACATATATTTGTAAGCACGGCATATACATATAATTTCAAGAAAACATTTAACATCTTAGTAATTTAAAAAATATTATGAAAAAACCATTTAGAATAGAATTTCTTTTAAGTTATCGCCGAATTCTTATAATTATGTTTTAGTATTCGATCGAAATAAAATATATAAACTGTTAGAGCTTTTTAGAATACGTATACAACATTTCTACACGTACGTTTAAGAAGGACGGGACGGAAAAAAATAATACTTTATGCCTATGGGTAAAAAAGGCGCTGTGGTCTTTTACCCTATAATAAAAGCCAATAATAATATAGAAGTACTCAGTACAGCTAGCTACCCTCAAGATTAAATTTATGATATAAATTGAACTATATACATGCATTTAGTCACATACCCACACCCCTTGAATATTTGCATATTTCAAATAGATTGAATAGAATGATTTCGATCTGCAGCTGCATTATATATCTAATATACAAACTCTTCTGCATTTGCATTGTATACGCACTCCATATTATTTTGAGTTTCGGAAAAGACTCGAATGATGAACTCGCCTTCCTCATTTGGATCGAATGTTGAAGGCACAATTAAATAGTGGCCGGGAGGTAAGTTAAACCGAGCGCATACCTATTTAAACAAGATTAAAAAGTCATTTTAATTAAGATATAGTCAATGGAATTCAACGTACCTCTCGCGTATTAATAAAATGCGGCGATCGTCCAACTGAGGACTTGTATTTGAAGAAACCCAGTCCTTGTGGACGAACTGCAAGCTCGTGGTCATTTAAATTGTAAATTGCAAAGCCAATTGTTAAACATTCCATGCCCTGATTACGCTTGGATCGACGATTCTTTTGCATTAGCGCCACAATAACTGTACAGTTGCCTTCCTCGTCCTCTTCGTCGGGATCGGCCAGAGAAATGATGTACTGAGGATTATGCCAGAAAGTGTCCAGGAAGTTACGGCAACCACCTGCAGTTACGCCAGGTGTCCATTCACCCTCATACATGGACATCTCCCATTTACGCGTGGCGCTTTGCTGCTGATCCGATAACGAATCCGGTGATAAATTGCACAATTCGACGCGATCGAAGTGACTTAAGAAATCCTGAAATGACATCCAAAATTCGCCATCTCTGTCAAAGTTCAAGCCAATCTCTTGTTTCTGATCTTCCGGTATATAGCGCCACTCCGGCGAACTGTCGCTCCAGGGACCATTCCACTCTGCCTCATTTCCCCATGGATTGCGCATGCGAATCATTGGAATCTTGCCTTGCCGATTTGGTGTCACAATATCAATCATGCAAACCTATCGATGAAGTTTTATCCTTGACTTCAGATTGGGAAAATTCGAGAAGACTTATTAATACAACCTTTGTAATGGAATAGGCATGTCCACGAATTAAGCCCTGTGGTGTCTCAGCTTCTGTCACACTGGGGTCTGCTTCAAGCGAGCATCCCATCATGGAGTTACGTTCGGCTGCTTTCTGTAGTATGCTAAATAGATTTCCCGGTGCTTCTTTCAAATCATACCATTCGCTGACACCACCGGTAAAATCTTCCATGGCCTCGCATGTAGTGCCTCCCTTAAGAGCCTCATAAGATCCATGTAACCTAAGGTGTATGTATACTCATTAATCAAATAATAATCCAATAATGTATGTATATATTATAATTCTACTTGGCATATGCCTTCTCCAGGAGTGCACTCCAGAATTCGTTTTTCTCCGCTGAATGCATATAAAGTAATTCGCCACGGCTGGTGGGCAAACGATCATCAATAATAACGTCGACCCATTTACCTATAGATATCAATTTAATTATATATATTCTGATATGAAATCATTGTTTAATATTTATTACCGTATTGCCAAAAGCGGAAGTGAAATATTCCCGCATAATTCTCTTCAAAACTTTGTTCTGGTGGAATTACACGGAAAAACAAAGATGATTCCTGTGTAAGGTTTGCAGTGGCAGCCAATAACCAACAATCTCCAAGTTCGCCCTGTTGCACATCAAATCTTGAGTAGCCTTCGACAAAGAACTGCGGATTCTCAACGATTTCCTATGGTAGATATAAAAAGTTTCCTATTTTTTATCAACAACAACGTTGGCTTGTGAGATAATGGAAACTCACATGAGGGCGCAACCATTCAATATGGCGATCTGGACGACGCGAAAACATGAGCGACTCATTGCTGGCCGGAAAAAGTGGATCCTCGAACAGCGATCCGTTCATCAGGGAGTTCTTTAACAGTGTCTCATAATCCTGCACCTCTGAATACGGACCCAGACTGGAACTGGTTTCACCCAACTAGAAATATACACTTATTTTTAACTGCTGCTCAACTAGAGATTATTAGTTTTGTTACGTTTTTTACATTTGAATGACACACAATGAAGAAATACAATTTTTTTTTTTCTTAAATATCATGGACAACACTTTACAATTATTAAATATACACGATTATAACCTGATACCAAAGGTATACGAGTGTATTGGTTTTGTACAATGACCGTGAAGCTATCTGGCCTTTTGGATGAACGCAATTCATTTAGACACCCCTAAAGCTAGAGACTTGAAATCTTCAATATACATCCTCTATAAAACCCCAAATCTCCCAATTCACAATTTAAAACTTGATTCACCAAAAATTGTCTGATATTTTGTTGGCTACGTACTTCAAAGATCGGCATATAAATATGCGGACCATGACCACCGCTTCACCCCTAAGAATCGGACATGTCTTTGTCGATCCATTTATGTGAAATTCATTATAAATGTGCCATTTTTCCGAAGTTCACTCTTTGATGTAAATTTGTTCTACACTTCATTACGCTTCACCAGGAATAATATTGTAGCTTGAATCTCCATATTTCCGCTTGAAATATGACTGTTTGTTTTTTTTTTTACTGTGTACTTTTTTTTTATATATCATACAAAAATAATTGATACATAAATTAATATATTTACATACGCTTATAGATTTATCAGAAATAATATAGCACTTTTCGACTTTTATCGCTTTAGCGTTAATGATAGTGGCTATTGTTGAAATTTGTACAACTCTTTATAAATATCTTACATCAGATAAAGTTAGCAAAATTTGCACAAAAACAAAGCTGCATTATTTTTCAAACTTTATTCAAAAATGTAAATTACTTCACGGTCATACTTGGATATACCACAATTGAATGTGGAATTCAACCACAAGCTAACCATCGATATACGATTGTTAACTGAAAGTTATATGTTTATTTTTTATAACCAAAAAATTAATTAAAATGTAAATAAACTTTGCATAAAAATCAATATCAAATGAACTTATATATTGGTATACTGAGAAAATGTCATCAAAATGTGTATTTCAATAAAGAAAAGCGACGATGAAAATTAAATTACTAATATACACTATATTTCTGAAATTGAAAACATGATTTTGTACAGATTTACTTTTGTATACCTTTTTTTTTTGCATAGCTTTACAAAAATTTAGGATCACAAATAATGTTGTTCACAAATGCGTTATAAGCGAAATGTGATCGTATGTGCCAAAAATCAAATTTCCAAAATGTTTGAACTATCCCAATTTTAAAGGCAACTTATAATATTATAAAAAAAAAAACCTATATCATAGATCTAACAGATTTCTAACATTAGAAATCAAGATCACAAAGCTTAAAAAGTCGGAAAAGCCCGGTCAATTTTAGAACTAGAGTTACCAAATTTGGAAGGTAGATTGCTAGGAACTCTGCTCCTTTTAAGATTGAAAATTTTGAAAAGTCATGCATCTAACGTAATTTTAGAGCTAGAGACGTAAAATGGAAAAAACACAGTAAGCATTATGAAACGGTTCATCGTACGCCCAGAAAAAGTTGATTTGCTGGTATAACACAGGTATCAGATAATTATGCAGTCGGTTGCGACCGGACTGCAATGTTCTCACTTATTTTACAATTGAAAAGTAGAATCAAAGCTATTTCCCAAACGCTTGCATACCTTTCCTTCCTTTGTTTCGTTTTAGGTGAAATGCATGGGAATAGTAATTGAAATTAAAGTATTACCACATTCATTTATCTCTTATAACTTTTGGTTATGTTATGTTTGGAATTTGTAAGTCATGATTATCATGTACAAAATAATATACATTTACATATTGGTGTACATTTTAAATAGAAGTAGTTTGCAATAAAAAGAACGAACACACAGAGGAAGTATGACGGCAATTTGATGTCATTGCGGAAAGGACACCACAACTGAAGTACTTACATTACCATAAAAATAAGTTTCGCGATGCTTCGGTGCATCGGCTTGCAAGGGTCGCTTAGTTTTAAGTGAACGTTTTTGTCAAAAATGTTAAAAGTGTATAAGAGATAGTATATCAATGTATGCGCAAATTGTATGACTGTTAGTTGTATGTTGTATGTTTTATAGTAGTTCGATTGTAATTGATTTGTTTTTTTAGGTAGGCCACTTACGACTCGCATGTTTTTAATGCTTGGCAAAATTCGCTTCGTTTCCGACTCCTTTTTAACAAAGATCTCGTTGATGACAGAGCCAACGACATCCTTGGCGGCACCCATAGCAGCTTGGCCAGCAGCATTGAGAAACTCTTGGCCAGCCTGCCTGAAGAATCCTTTGAGATCATCCATCTTCGAATCCTTTTCTGATTAAAAGGAAATAAAATGATTTATCTATATTTATACAGTAAAAGCTGCACAAAACAAAATTCGAATTCTAAACGTTGCTAAATTATTTTGAAATAAACTAATTTTTTCTCATACTTTGCTCCATTTTCTGTCTATCTTCCAAAAGAAATATGATTCAGTTATGAAAGCATGTTGCTAAAATGATTCACATTAAACCTGCTGACAGTGTTTGCATTATATTAGCATTCTAATTAATCCCACTAGATATGCTCTTAATTATGTTAAGTAATTAAATACATTTGTAGTCAAAAATTATGGTAAGTCACGCAATGAGACTTACTTAATGGCCAACTGGTTAATTCAAATATATAATATTTCAAAAACAAAAACAATATTTCAAAAGGCCGAGAAGCGAGGAGATTTTCTTAATCGTTACGACTACTTTTAGGAAATTCATAAAATTCAAATCAATTTTAAAAAAAATTACATATTTTTATAAATAAATTATTAAATATTATATTGAGATTGAAAATTAGATTAGTTTTGGTCAAAGTTATGATAGTTGAAAGGGAATTACTGTTGAAATGCACAGGCACATTCCATATTCCATATTTCATTAGCCTTATTTTGTCTTTTTCGATTAATTTTTGCAAATATAAATACAACATTGCAACTGTCGAGTTTTGCCTGACGCACCCATCACCCATCTATGTAGAAATATTCGTGAGAATGCCACATTCATAAATTCCTACATACTTATTAAATAGTGACATCATACACATACATATATTTATATATACATATAGATTTATACAAATGTTTGTGTCATGAGTATGCGCTACAACTTCTATTGATTGTATCAAGAATCGCCGTTGAACTTGAAAGCCTTTCTCAATACTACAATACAATATCACAGATGTGTGTTTTTTGCATTAATTAAATATCGAACGCAAACTGTACGTATACATAAACATGTAGAAATGCGTAAGATTGTATTAAACTAAGACATGCTTTAATTCCGGCTACGAAGTTGAAACAGGTTTAATTAATTACAAGAAGAAAAAAAAATATATATATACATGCTTTGACGGCACATTTATAAAAGCACATAAATATATAAATAATACTACTAATAAAAGACACATGCCTATTTATAATATATGTAATACATATATATAACTATATTATTTGAAAATAAGCCTTGCCGATTGAATAAATAATTTCTCTATCACACACTTGTAGAATTTCACTTCCTAATAACAAAGATACGACGCACACACACACACATATATTCATATATATATGCACACATATGTTTGTATTTAATAGCACGAACAATTTTTTCACAATTGTCGTGTATTTACTCACTTAAAAAATTGTAAATCTGCACGCGCTCAACAAACTGGCTGCTGACTGTTTCTCTTAAACAGTGAGCTGCCAACTGCTTAAGCGTTTGGCCAACATGGGATCAGCTGATTTTTACTCGAAATTAAATAACTGTTTATCGATAGTTCGATTATCGATATCGAGGTCATGATTGGCGGGAAGGAATAGGTCGATAATGTTCCCAAGAACGACTTAATAAATACATCTGCATTAATATTTTCATACAAGATGTAAATCACAGGGTTAAAGTTGTTGTTAACTGAAATAACAACATTTAGAAAATTGATATAAAGGTCAAAATGCAGTGCTGGTTTGATTTGGCGAAGAGCTGTTTGATGTGATAAGTTACGCGGAAGGCCGTTAACGATTTGAATCTTTTGAGTACAGTAATTATTAATAGATATTTTTCAGATTCTGTAAAGTAAAATTACTAAGCAAAAATATAATACAATACATACACAAAATATAAGCCAAGGAATATTTATAAATTCTGCAAAATTATAATGACAGTTTATTAAATGGCGATTTTAATCTATTGATGGGATTTTATTTAAACTGCAAAGATGTTAAATAAATTCAGTTATATATTTTCGTTTTGAGTATTGCGAATTTCGCAAATTATTTGTTCAGGGAACCAGTTTAGTTCGTGGCGCAGTTTTAATGAGCTGTCGATCGCCCTAACAGCCCTGCCAACTTGTGTAGATTTGGTTTTGAGAAAAAAATGCATCCATGAGATTAAGATACATACAACGAGCCGAATACAAGTGTGTAGGTATTTTTAATATACACTTAAATAGCTAAACACAATGGAAATATTACAATTAACTAATTTCAGGATATAAACTAGATGCTGGCAGCTTAAAACAAATACAAAGCAATCATGACACGATCAGTTGCCTTTTCATCAATGCTTTGGTTATTATTAATTATTTCAACAGTGCCTTATACTCAGTCTACGCAGTCTGGCATTTACATAGATAATGGCAAGGATCAGACAGTTATGCAGCGTGTCCTTACCGACGATGACAAGCTGGATGTGTCATATGAAATATTAGAATTCTTGGGCATATCCGATCGTCCCTTACATCATAAGAACCACGGTTTGTCCTTGAGAAAATCAGCACCCAAATTTCTTCTCGATGTTTATAATCAAATTACGGCCGAAGAAGGACTTAAAAAAAATAATGATCATCATCGCTCCAAACGCGATGCGGATGTGGAAGATGAAAGTGATCAAAATCTTATAACAGATCTGGATAAACGTGCGATAGATGAGAGTGATATTATAATGACATTCCTAAATAAACGAAATCTCAATGTAGAGGAAATGCGTCACGAGCACGGACGAAGATTATGGTTTGATGTCACGAATGTACCCAGTGATAATTACCTAATGATGTCCGAGCTGCGTATCTATCAAAACTCCAATGAAGGCAAATGGTTGACAACAAACAAGCAATTTACAGTTACGGTATATATGATACAAACGGGAGGATTATCGCAAAATACCCTGGAACCATTATCCTCCGTTAACACCACCGGCGATTATGTGGGTTGGCTGGAACTGAATGTCACAGAAGCCTTGCATGATTGGTTAACAAATGCTAAAGAAAATCATGGTATTTACATTGGTGCACATGCTCTGAACAAACCTGATCGAGAGATCAAATTAGATGATATTGGTTTAATACATCACCGAGTAAATGTTGATGACGAATATCAGCCATTTATGATTGGTTTCTTCAGAGGTCCTGAACTGATCCGTGCAACTACTTCCACTGTACATAGCAATCAAAAAAGAACGAAAAGGAGCGCTGTACACCAGCGAAAGAAAAATAAATCGGAGCCACCTGTAAATCCATTTGTGGATAATGTAATCGAAAATACTCGCAGCTGTCAAATGCAAACACTCTACATTGACTTTAAGGATCTGGGCTGGCACGATTGGATAATCGCACCTGATGGTTATGGCGCGTTTTATTGCAGCGGTGAATGCAATTTCCCACTAAACGCTCATATGAATGCGACGAATCACGCGATTGTGCAAACTTTGGTGCACTTGCTCGAACCGAAAAGAGTTCCGAAACCATGTTGTGCACCCACAAAATTAGGCGCCCTGCCGGTCCTATATCATCTCAACGATGAGAATGTCAACTTGAAAAAGTATCGCAACATGATTGTCAAATCTTGCGGGTGCCATTAATATGCAAATGTTTATTTAATAAAAATACAGTTGTGCTTATCTCATTTAACTTATGCAAATCTAATTTTCATTAAGATACAAAATCCATAGTTCAAACTCCATATTTCTATAAATCCGATTTCGGTAAAAGTATAACAAACAAAAACACAAATTAAGTTCGCTTAAGCTGTTGTCGAACTGCACATAATACTGTTTGTGCTTAACTAAAAAGAAATAAACATTAAAGTCTCGCTTAAAATTAAATTCATTCCATTTTCGTTGAAATATTTTGATAAACAATATGATTTTTTCACTTATAAAGTACATTTTTGAGTGCAAAATGGTTTAATTTTCATTTTTTTGAAACTTGTAGTCTCGAATAAATTGCCTTTTTACAATGGCTCGTGTTTTAGAGAAGCTTGACTGTATTTAGTTGTATATTACTATACTATTTGTGTAATCGAATATATAATGTAATTTTTCTGTAATAATCTCAAGATATATATGTTGTAAAAATAAACCAAATGTATTATACAAAAGTCTATGAGAACAAAATCTCATTTGCAATTTAAACATAAATTTTTACTTGCATTATATGAAGTGTGTGCGTTTTGTAATCTTGTCTTCATTGTTTTAATACTATATATATATTTATATAAATGTATTTTGTGCAACATAACTAATTGTAACACTTAAAAGAAACTTTTACTTGTGTATCCAATGGTGTCGAAATGCAAATAAATCCATAATTAAATTTCCAACCCTTTTGTCAATGAGAGACGATATAAGGCGTCCATTAAAGTTGGGAACAGTCACATACAAATTGGTACAGGCCTCCCTATTAAAAATAATAATTAATACATTTAACAAACTGGCAAATAAAATCAATTATTGATGTCAAAAAAATAAATTAATTACAGATTTCCTTAAAAAAAAAAATACTTACAAAATTTCGTACACTGGAATTGTATTTCTAAAATATTCCTTAAGGGTGAATTCCCCCTCTTGGATTTTGGCACGGGAAATGCTTAGCATTGTATCTGGATTTTTGGAATATAAGATCACATATATATGTCGCCTGGAGGACGCAATCGGCCTGGCAAACTTTCCAATCACTTTCTCTATGTAGGCTGCATCACTCATTTGATAAAATTGATCGGGTTTATCTTCGGTATGAAGCACAAAAAATTGCCTTTCAATTAAGCGTGAATGGCATTCAACACTGTAAGGATCTCCATTTTCAATTGTAGCGGATCTATCATCAATTTCTTGATGCCAAATAAAGTGAGAGTTAATTGTTCGCAAGTACTGATTATGTTCCTTTAAATTGGGTCCATAGCCAATGTCTGGACACATTTCAAAGCCGGCACACGCATCTTCATTTTCGAATACATTCATCAATGTCGTGGACAGTTGAGAATAATGCTCCATCATATTGCAATCGCTGCGCCATTTATCTGATTCGCTGCATTGCTTTAAGAGATAGTTGTAACCTTTGAAGAAAAGTCGTCGTAATTTCAGCAGTAGCTTAAAATCAGATTTTAAGATTTCCATCCAAATCCATTCGTCAATAAAAAAGTGAATGTGAGTCTGGTTCGACGGCATCTGAATCTCAGTGATCTGTTCTTGACCCAATTTATTGCTGCCTGTAAAGATAACTATTAGTTACAAAAGTGTACATCATAATAAAGATATATAAGAAATACCAGCAAACATAGCTATTGCGAAGGGCGCAACAATGGTTACATGTTTAATATTAGTCTTCTCTTTAGTACAGACCATCCATGGTGCACAGATTCGCTGCGAGTATATATTCAAAGGCTCAAAGAAGTCACGGAGCACAGTATTGGGATGCAGATACAAGGGAAACGAGTGCGGCGAATTTAGGCATTTCTTGTTATAATCTATGGCACAAATGTTGGGATACAGGCCGCCCGTTAAGGCTGCTTTCACCAATGGCCATTTATTCGACATCAGATTGATGCTACACCAACTCAATTGTCCATTGCTGTGGATTAAGTTCGCGGCACGCAGAGCGCTAGTAATACTGATGCGTGTAAAATTGATTTGCTCCATGAAGCCATTTAACACAAACTCATATTCATCTGTTAAGTATAATGGGGGTATATTATTAGTTAAACGGCGTTCCCATTCTTGATATAGGCGAATGAATATTAAGTGATCGGATGCTTGATTGCCTGCCAGGCGAGAACGTTCCTCCTTTATTCGACATTGTATGTTAATCGTATATTGATCCCATAAGGAGTCAATATCCTCGGTACGGGGAATGCTCAACGGATCATCCATAGTCATGGCGCTCACAATGGTTAATATGGGATCCAAGCATTGCAGTAAGATTCCATAAACTAGTGTACGTCCAAGCTGGCAAGGCACTGGGACGTCTATCAATCGACAGCCTAGCCAGGTGACATCCTCCATATCATCCAATACATCAATCTTCTTTAGGAACTGCACCGTCTGGTTTATATTGACGAGCGGCGGTGGTGCAATCGTATAACTTAAGTATTCACTTATAACCGTATTTGGCGATAATAGTTTGGCAATCAAACAGATTTTATCCAGTGGCATTGTCTGCATCTCTGGCCTGCCAGTTTCGGCTAGGCCATCGTATGTTTTTCTTTTGATTAAACGAAAGCAGCATCTATCAACATAAACTGAAAATGTATATTGTAAATACTAGTATTATTTATATTATAAATCAACCAACCTTGAGAGTCAAGCATAAGCAGCCGTTGCATTAGACAATCTTTAGCTACCCATTCATATCTTTCCTCAGTGCTGCTACAGTTGATATCGTAGTGGGTTTTTCTCTGACAGGCAGTATCTATTAGATATTTAAACGAAATCGGTAGTGGCAAGGACCCAACGATATCTGTGGCCAGAACCACTTTTATGGCATCAGTTTGAATGTTAACTAAATCATTTAAATATTCCATGTCCATGTTCGCGTGCAACAGAAATATGGCTAATTCATGTAAATGTGCTGTTAAAAAATGGCTCAACAACATATAGTTCAGCTTAACCAAATGATTGTACGTCGGTAAAATGACCAAAATGTTCCCTGAAAAAATAGATATATTACAAATGAAAATGAGTAGATTGCATTTGTTGCGTAATTTATTAAATAAAAGGTATTCCCCATCGTTGCTAATCAAGTTTAAAATTCGGAACGACACATAAAAAAAACAGATATTGTATTTGTTGTCTTAAATTATAACTATTTAAAACTATTTAACAGACATGTGTAGAACAGGACAGGCAGGCAATGTTATGGAATTGAAATTAAAAATTAAAATATCTCATATAAGTGAAACACTCATGATTCGATTTATCAGGCAGGTAATTTGTTCTCAATTTGCTTCAATTGCTTTAAAATTTCCGATTTCTTTTTCGCCTTTTCCATTTGATCTTTATCGAGTTTAGTTGTATCCCCGGCTTGGATTTTAATCTCGATTTGCTCAATTTCTCGTAACTTCTTGCGTAATTTCTTGATTTGTTTGGCAACATCAATCTCTTGGGCATCGCTTAGCGCTAGCGCAGTATCCAGAGTATTTGTTAACTTGGATATCTCGCTCGAATCTTTTGCATCTGTCGTCGTCGTCGTCGATTTTGTTGCAGCTGTCGTTGTGCTTGTTGCTTTGTTAGTTGTTTCCTTCTTTACTTTTGCCTTCTCCTTTTTCTCGCGCTCTTTTCTAATCTCAGCGGCTAAAAGTGGGCACATGCCGACCGGCACTCCAGTTACCCTTTGGCCAACAAATTGTTTGCCTTTGCTTTCGTATAACGGGACTTCTTCCTGCGGCACATAACCATCTTTGACACGACGCTCCTTGCGCCATGTCCCATCTGGTCGCTTCGTTGCCGGAATTACTTTGCCCTTATTGCTTTCTAGATCTGTGTTCATTTTAATTAAACAATGCAAATATGAATTTTTGCTTGCATCAAATTGCAAATGCTCCTTATATCGATACACACATAGAGATGGACCAATTTGTGTATCGTGTACGCATGTTTATACGATAATCCGAATTTATTTTTCATGAATTGTAAACCGAACCTTTACTTTTTTTAAAGCGCATTTTATTATAACTTAACCTATATATATTTTCAATATAATAATATGTATTTACGGATTTGTGAGTATAACTTACCTGGTGCGTAATTTGGTTGTGTGCATATAAGATACATAATGTTGATTATAGCGTCGTAATCTACAAAATCAGGTTTAGAGTCTTTCACAACGTAACCATGGCGAACAACATTTTGGAGAATATCAATACATTCCTGGTTCCCCTTAGAAAAAGCTGTAGTTATTGCATTGTCGTGATTATTATCCAAAATATTTGGATTGGCGCCCATGAACAACAGCAATCGAATATGCTTAACATTGGCCAACCGTGCGGCAATAATTATCGCTGTCTCTCCCGTAAATGAATGTTGATAGTTCACCGGCACCATCTCGTAATTCATAGAATATAGCAATGGGCGAATGGCCTCATCATTTCCCTGTTCCTCGTAAGACTGCAGACATTTATCGGTTTGTTTATTTCTGCGACTCTGCGTTAGAAATTGCATCTTCTTGTATATCTCTGGTCCTTTACGAATGTTAGCCAATGAAATGAAGCTGTGAATTTCCTCCAAATACGATATGCGTGTGTCAGTTTTGCTCGGTTGACCCACATAAAATTCAAAGCCTTCGTCAAAAAAATTCAAGAATCCCGACGAATTGTAAGCTTGCGAAAGTAATAATATGCGTAGATTTTGATTCATGTTAACAGCTTGTTTTAACTCAGAAAGTAAGATGTCAGTATAAGGATTGTGCAGATGTACATCGTTAACCACAATGTGGCTAATTTGATCGAATTTTTTCCAGTCCTTGCCAAACAGCGAGCGCATAAAGTATTGGGCCGTTGTGTAGACGATGTGCGTTCGAGAGCTAGTGTTACAAATTTTTGGCACTTGTATTCCCACAGTATTGCCAACATTTTCACCCAAACACTGGGCGAATCGCTCGCTATTATATTCTGCGACTATATTGTCTCGTTCGATGCAAATAATAAATAAGTTAGCTTTTTTCAACTGCGCATCATCTAGAATTATTAGTGGGAATAGTACGGATTTATCCTCGGCAAGATGTCCATTGAAGGCAATAACGCGATGCGAATAAACTGACGCAAGTATGCTGCGGACACCCGAAGAGCTTGCGTATTTCGATAAATACTTCCCATACTGCTCCATTCTGAAGCGAACTGATATTGGCGGTTTCAAGGCTGTTAAGGGAATATGAAGAATCGGCATCTTAACTCTCCAGTGACCCAAGTAATCAGCACATATCTCATCAATTCTCAAGTTGCTTGGATGCGACAATAATCTGCTTATTTCCATTACGGTTGATCGGCATAGATTCAGCGATTTTGGCTCATTTAAGTAGTGCATACATGATCGCTTGAATACTTTCACACATCCCTGTCCATTGTAGATTACATATTGGGTACGTAAGCCGAGTGTACGTGCATATGTATCGAGTATATTGAGCTCAGATGAACGAAATGTACAAGCAAATTGTTGACAGCAACGACGACCGGCAATAAAATAAAGTATTTGCTGGGGAATGAATTTAATTCGCAGTGCTTGCTCCATACTAGTAAAATTTCGAAATATTAGTTTAAACTTGTTCTGACATACGAAATGACTTTACTTTCCGTTACAGTCGCAACACTTTAACCAACTTGGAACCTGGAATGGAACATCATTTTCATTGAGCAGCGCGACCTTAATATCCATTTCGATTCCTTCCGTCTCTATACAGTATTAAGCAGACATTTCGATAACTAAAAATATACGATCCACCGAAGCGACAAGAATTATTAAATGAACTGAAATCAGTCTAATTTTTAAAATTATGTTTATTTTTCATTGCGATGGCAATGTTTTAAAATAATTTATTAAGGTCCCATCCTCTATCATTTGGGTCTGATTGGTCCAAGAGATTTATATAACCCACCGATCTTATAATGCCTGAAATTTTACAAATCAGGGTGCTGTTATGATGACAGAATGCAGCCCAGATCATGGGTGAACCACCGCCACAGTTTCGAGTAGGAAAAAAATCTCTAACTTCTTCAAATCAAGCCAGACATAACTAATATCGTTTGGACCATCAAAATTATATTTTCTAGTCAGGGTCATAGGTTCTTTTGCAATATTTAATCTGGCTACGTGGGTTTAGATGCCGTGGTATTCTTATACAGCCCAGCCCGTAAAATTTCAAATTTTTGGCAGTGTGGAAATTTTTTGATGTTGGTTTTTTTAACATTGTTTGTTGTATTTTTCTTTTAATTATTAACATCTTATCAATTCCAGATGCCGATCGACGTAATTTAATTGATATTTGCCTATCCAGTATCATTGTTAGCCAAGATCATAGCTATTTCCTCAGGTTAGAGTGTTTTTTACATTCCCATTCAAAATTGTTGTATGAAACTAATCTATTAAAATACCTACAAATATATATGCATTCTTTATTATCCCATTAAAAGAATTACCATATAACGCCCTACTTACTTTTCCGGAGGCTACAAAGTGACTGCCTTTAATCGAATATCGCACCTTAACCTCACTTTAAAAACAAACAAAATTAATAAAAAAAATGTTATGTTAATGTTAGAAATTTAATTCCTTTTTTATTTGACGTGTATTTAAAATAACTAACTTTTGTTGAAAATAAAATTTTAAAAATTCTATTTTACATTTTTAAAGGAAGAAATCATTTGCCTTTAATTGAATTTCGCAGTGTATATCGGAGCCGATCGAATCGGATCAGTCAAAGATGAACATACATACATTTGACACCAGTTGCTACAATGTAAAAAATGAAACAAAATGAAACATCTAATCTTATTTCACGGACGGTGTGTAATTATTATGATTACTCAAACTTCGACGTTTCTAAGATAGCCTATTTTTCATGTCTTTTTATGATACCACTGCATTTAATTTTAGAAACAGGTTTAAATCGAATTCTCTCAAAACTAGAGTTACCGAAATCGAAAAGTAAGTATAAACATCTGAAAACTCCCAATTACGCTCTACAAATCTCGAAATTTTAGAGTTGGGTCACCAAATTAAATAGGTCCTTTTAATAACAGTCACAACACACACATAATTTCAATTAAAAATTTATGTTTTTATTCGTACCATATTGGCAAAGTGCTTTTTTTATTTATATGTATTTTAGAGAAAATTTGATTTGTCGACCGAGTTTTGGGAGCCACTGCTTTGATTTGACCAAGAGTTGCCGCCAGGAGGGCCACCATTCTGTAATCGATTTATATCAAATAAGTAATCTGAAGATAATCGGTAGTGCGGCTGTTTTACGCTTACCTGGTCATTGGAAGTTGAACTGTCGCCTTTGTTCATGCCGCCAGAACCGGAGTTATTTGGATTGTTTGGTCCTTTGCGGCTACCCGAGTTATTCATATTGGAAGCGTTGGAATGCTGCCCGCTGTTTTGAGCCATCCATGATAAAAAATTGCCTCCCTGAGAAGTAACTGAAAGAGTTTTTTGTTTGAAACAATGATATTGTATAGAAGGCTTGCCTGCTGATCCTGGTTTTGATTTTGCAGCTGATTGCCAAGAAGGCTCCACTGACTGAACGCAGCAGCAACCAAAGCAGGGTTCATCGGCAATGAGTTTAAATTAAGTCCGACGCCTAATGGGTTGTTCATGTTTTGCCCTTGATTTGAAGAGCTGGATCCTTGAGAATTTATGCCTAACGCTTGTAGGTTAGGCATGTCCAAATGTCCCCTGTTCATCCAACCGCCATTGCCTACGTTGCTATTGTGTGGCTGATTCATGCCATGAAAATTATTCTGCCTATTATAGGGAATACCACCGCCACCACCATCTTGACGGTTCATGTTCCCACCACTATTGTGATTGCTACTGTTCGTGTAACCCCCGTTTAAATTTCCACCAAAATTATTTCCACCCATTCCGTAGCCACCACTGCCAATGTTGCTGTGACTATTGCCGATTGCAGTGTTATCACCACCTCCGTGTGCAATGTGTTGGTTATTACCTCTGTGATGTCCGCTACGGCCTGAGTTCATGTGATTCCCTTGCGGATGGTAGGAATGCATCCCGTAGCTATTGCCCGTGTTATAGCTGTAATTTTGCGCCTGATGACTCCGGTTCTGTTCGGCTTTGGGCGCCGCATTTGAAACGTGCACAGATACACCTAATAAAGGTCACATAATCACAAATCTGTTACGTGACACTAAATATTCTTTACTCACCCTTAATTATGTGATCCTCACCGCAGAGAGATTGAGCCACATCTGGATCAAGGAATGTCACAAAGCTAAAAGCTCGAAATGGTCGGGGAATGAAGACATCGGTTACCTCGCCGAATTTCGAAAAGTATTCCCGCAGATCATCGGAGTTGATATCCTCCGTGCAACGACCAACGAATACTTTACATGGCACTTGATGACCCATACCCTATAGGAAAAAAGCAAAAGAATAGTAATTAATTAAAGCTGCATATCTTTCAATATGGTAGAGGGCTTGTCATACCTTTGAGTTGGGCACTTTGACTTCACACCAACGGCCATCGATTAAATGCCGATTTGCGAGTACACGCATTTGTGCTTCATAAGAGCCAAAGCGTACAAATCCAAAGCCTTTCGATTGCCCCGATTTGACATCTTTTTTAATTTGGGCCATTAGCACCTCGCCATAAGTCTCAAAGTACTCCCGTAAACTATCTTCCGTTGTTTTCCAAGCAAGTCCCAATACAATTAAGTCGGTGCAACGTAAACGGGTTTCAATACGTTTTGTTTTTGCCGTTGAATTTTCCAAGTTATCGTCGCTCTTACGTTTGTTCTCTATGGGAGGCAATATGGGGCGATAAGGACTGTCGAGCTGTTCGGCAGAACTTCTCAAATTTGGTATACCTTTTGGAAACACACAAAAGTAGACATATTCCCCCCAGCCCGAATCAACACAAGGCGGGAAAAGTCTTCCTTCATTTGAGCGAACACCCCGTACCGCTTTTGAGTCCATATTCCGGTACTTAAGTCCACATGAACCAGGAAACTGTCCTTGCAGTGTCGATATTAATAATGTGCCATCTTCTTCAGCTGGAAGCTCGATGGGCTCGTCACCCTCCTCCTCGGCCACTTGTACGAAATCCATTTTGAGTGTTTTTCAAAATTCTATAAATGATAACATATTAATACATTATTTATATATGATTTATTAGCACGATATTGAAATGTCATCTAAACCATTCAATCAACTCCAAAATCACTCTGATATACTCTCAATATACATAATTTGTATTCGTATGTATTCCATATATACTCCAAATTTATTCTGTAAACAATTAATTCACTCACTCAAACAAAAGTATTCGCACACATTGTGTTTGTAAAAAGAGACAAATACATATATAAAAAAAAACCAGGGTATTCAAGGGGTTTCATTTTTTTTTTCTGCCTAATTTAAACACTATATAATCGACTATAAAATTGAACTAGTTCTTATGTTTATTAAATATGAACCGGAAACTGTGTGGAATATTCACTTTAGTTCTATTAATAATGTAAATTTATTATGTACAGTTGAGGAAAATAAATAATAGCACTACCCTCACAAGAAATGTTTTGAAAGTCGTTCTATAACTCTTCAAAGTCATGCGTGGATATCTTAAAAACAGCAACTGTCTCTTTGACATCAGCCCACAGATGTTCAATTGGTGTGAGGTATGGCAACTTCAAAACGATTCCCAATTCGTGCTCATATTAACGAACGAGACCCATTTCCACCAAATATAACAACTCTAATCTCATCTGTCCTACTATTTTGGGGTGGTAAGTAGAGACGTTCCTATGCAAACTGTGCTTGACAGAGGAAACTTTCTTGAACTTAGCTTTTAAAATAAGTTCTGGGTGACATGGGCGAAATGTATGTGTGTCTTGAAAGAATTCATTGTGCTCCCAGGGATCAACGTATCGCAATAAAGCTGGATTTTAATCTTGATGAATATAATCGAAATCTAACCTCTTGACATATTCAAATAAATAAAACGTAAGTGGCGCACTTATTTTTTGCTACCGTTTTGGCATTACAAAAAATATTTATTTATATCTGATTTGAAAATTTGCATAAGTAATTTTTTGATTTTTATCATAAAGAAACAATTTAGTTGTGGTGCTATTTTTTCGCAACTGTAAGCTATGCTCCAGGTAAAATTACATGTATCTCCCTCGAAACGGTTCGAAACTAGAAATTATTTCGACAAAATGATAATTAAGATACAAGAACCTAATGTTCGGATGCGTTTTCTACTTTGTATATTTATATTTTTTAACTTTGTGTATATATTTGCCATTCCCATTCAAATTCCATCTGAATGTCCAAATAGACAATCAAACATTGCAAAATGGGGCACAGCATTAATAAAGTTAAATTCCTACTAAAATATTCTTTTTAGTCTATTTTTTCCTAAATAATTTTGTATTCAGCTAACAGCTATCAAATTAATAAATAATTAAATTATAGATAAATAAAATCTCGCATGTTTGATAACAAATAATACAACATATTGATAAAAAAAAAACCTAAAAAAGTTACTTAAAAAAAAATAACATTTCAATTTAATTTTACGTAAATCACAAAAAAATGAATTATTTAATGGCAAGCAAATCAAATCAAGGAAATACCCATGCTACTATCCAACCTTTTGTTGTATGAAAAATTATTACAGTGATATATTAACATTTATCCGTATCATTTGAACATTAAATATATGCTTACATATACACATTCAAACATATTCATAAACAGATACACGTATACACATCCATATACACATACTCAACATATTCCAAAACTCTCACCATCTCTTCCTTACATCCTGATTTAAGAAAATAGTCGCCTAAGCTAACAGTATTTAGAAATCGAAAAAAAAAACTCAGAATATATAGTAATGACTCAAATGTTACAATTTACACAAAAGATACTAAACATAAAAAAATGAGATCTCTCGCAGCATTATTTTCAGATTGATTGACAAAACAAGGTATATTACATAAAATAAAATAGAAATACTTCTCTAAACTACCGATAACAATGGCAAAAATCAATGGTTCCCACAATTTGGAGAAATTTTACATTACATTTCATTGGGCAACTAAATCTACCGTTTCTTTCTATCTGTGAAGCGTTGGTAGACGAACATTTGTTGACCCATTCGGGGGGGGAACGTTAGCAGTATTCTCAACTCTACACACAGAGTAAGCTGCATCAAATTTCACAGAGAGGAGCTACATTCACCGGTCACACTCGTGCATGTACCATTTACAATAAGTCGCAGCTTTTATTAACTGATACATAACTTTGTATATATGTATGTAAGTATGTAGATATGTACACAAATGCGAACATGCGTTTTGCATGAATGTACAAACGGATATCGTCCGAAATAGATAGGGGGGTGTTTTGGTTCATAAATTGTCTAAGCTTCTTGGAAAAATGCGACATTATTACAGTATAATATAATTCTATAAGTGCAAAGAAATTCTCCTAAACAAAAATTACCCTTTATCGAATTTAAATGTATATCCTTTACCTCAAATAAATTATACATAAGAAAATAAATATAAATACATATTTACATATGTTTAACCCTCGTGCGGTCACGTTTTTAGAAACGCGTACCCACAGTATACATACACACACATATATACACGTATATACATACGCCGCTGGTGCAAATACGTATGTACATGTGTATATATGCACATTCTGCAAAGGGCCCTATCGCATATGTACATTAATATGTATGAATATACTGGAAAAAAGTTGATTGACGATAAGAGGCTCTCCTAAATGGTTATACAACAATTTCTTACACTATTGATAAAGGGTTAGTTGTAACATTACAGATGTAATGCCTTCAATATATGAATGTATGTTTTCAGAACAGCTCACACACGTAATATTTTATGTTGTATATTTCCTTTTTAAGCTCGCTCTCGCTCTCTCACAAGATTCACACACAGTCAGAACCAGATCGAAGTCACTTTTCTTTTCACGCTCGTATCTCGTAACACAACACACGCTATGTTCATATGCACATCCACTTTCTTCAATAAGTGCGTAATAAATATAAAGAATATTTACAATTTCGCTTTTAATAAATTTGATTTCGTAAAGTACACCATTTCTCCTTTTGCAAAAATGTGTGAAGATAAAATTTCGTGTATGTATACAGGCAATGTAATCAGAGATGGCACAATATCGTTTTAACGATTTTTTGCTTGTCGATAATGGTCAAAAGATATTATATATCCTATCGATATATCAATGTGCGATATATCATTAAATCACGTCTCTATCACAAATCGTTTCTAAAGCGCGTAAAAAAAATTTGTTTTTAAATGTAGATTTGTAGTTTGATTACGTTTGTTTAGCAAATAACCTTTTAATACGCGATACATCGAATGACGACATACTTACTTAGAATAAATTTGAGAACGTTTTATTTACTTGTATAATTATTTATTTGACAGATACATACTAAAGTATTTACTCTAAATCGCACAATCACAATATATATACATATATATAGGGATTTATTTTGCACACGAAACACAATTTAAAATTATGGTTACAGGGTATAAAAAGGCATTGTTGTTGTTCTCAAACTTGCACTATTTCAAAAATATTTAAAATACCGCATATATTGTGTATAGAATAAAATCACTGTGAGATATTACTGCACGCTGCTGAGTGAAATATATAGTTCTGGGCCTCCAAAATGTGCATCTCAGTTAAACAAATAGCAACTAGTAAAATTATGTAACCACTATACCGTATTGCACGCAGAAAATCCCATAATTTATCGCAAAATATGCTAAGCAGAACGCAATGCAACAATGCGTGTACATTAACAATGCGCCACATCCAGGCGACACAAAAGAACAATGTCGACTTAAATATATAATTCTGGCACTGATTCTGACTGCTACTAACATCCTTCTGCCCCTCCAACATATTCTGATAGACGGCTATATAACGATTCCATGCCGTCGAACTAAGTAAAAGTTGTCCCGTAAAACTGATCACATTTTTCGCCACTTTGCGAGTCGTTGCCTTCATTTTGGGAATCATGGTTGGCTCCGGAGTTTTGGTATCGCTCATTGGTATTATGGAGTAACCACGACGAGGTGGATTGTTTTTCAAATAAAAGAAGATGCCCAATATCAGAGCAATGCAACCGAGTCCATCGCATAGACCATCCACATAATAGCCCGATGTGCCAACTTCTGAACGTTCGCCGCGTATATGCTTTCTCACTCTGGCCACATGGCCATCTAGATCATCGAGAAAGGTGCGTATTTGAAAGAGTAGTACTCCGAGTCGTCTATATCCAAGGCTATCGGATGCAACAAGTTTGCCCGATACACAAGCGACGAGAACATGAAAGAACGATATCATGTTTGGAGTAATAAACGTGGATGCGGAGATGCCAACAACATTGTCAAAGATTGTGGCCAGTGGCGCGAACAGATAATGATTCGTATGATCTAGCAATATCGCTTTAACTGTTATGTGACACAGTGGATTTATGTCGCATGATATCCACGTATAATCTTCATATTGATGCTCCTTTTCGGCGGTGGGTAGCTTTGAGGACCTGCTTAATCCTTGATCGGTTGCCAAATTTGGTTGGTATTGGATGGGTTCCAGCGTTGATGGTGATGATGATGATGATAAGAGTTTTGTTGTATTTATGTGATAATTTCGATCGATAGCATAGTTGTGAATTCGCAGATAGAGCTCAGCATCCATAAAAACATAAAATATTATTAACAGAAACAATAGTGTTAATAATATTTTGCTTATTTGTGAACTGGGGCCAATCATATTTGCTCTGTTGTTATGAGGTAGATATCATCTATAAATTCTTCCAATCTTCAGAGAAGAGCTAAAAAAAAATAAAGTAAAGCAATAAAATCAGCATATTGGATTGATTTCAAATAATAACAATAAAAATATACCCTATCTTGAGTCTCACTTAATTGAGTTACAGGAGCACGGTAATTGATGACCAAGCAAATATAAATTGAAAACTAACATACGAGTAGATTATTAATAAACATGGCAATACAAACATATATATTGTATATGTATTGATGTGTATATATATAGTTGCCGAATTACTCATAAATTGCTAATCACTTGAACTATTGGACCAATTAGTACATCTAGTATAAAAGAATAACATAACACTACTTGATACACTTTCTATTATTTACATGCACACATTCTTCACTTTGTTTATTTGTTAATTAAACATTTGTATGTACCATATGATCATATACATATGTGTATATAGTAATTATTGTGTGCAACTGGTTAGTTTGCTTTTCCTTTCATTGTAGCATCTGTTTATATATCGTCGGCGAAGCCAAAATGCTCGTGCTATTGGAAAACGGCAATCAGCTTTCAGATGCAATTGTTATTAACAGCTTTTTATTTTTATATTTAGAATAATATTCATGTACATATGTAAAAAGCAATAATTTTTTTTTTAATTATACTGTTTTAGCCGAGAGTAGTGATGACATTTTTATCGATAGTGCAATGTATCAAACATTTTCAGACTACTTATATCATTCGATTCAATTCCATATCGATTCAATTCCATATCGTTCCACGCTTCCGTCGACCTGCAAAACTTTCTTTATTTTCTTTATGGGTCAACACTTCGCATGGAATTTTTCAAAGATGTGATATAAAGACAAATTCAGCATCAGTCACAGCTACTACTTGATAATAAAATTGCTGCGCAAAAATTTAAATTTGTAGAGAAAATTGAATGTAGTTTTTACAATTTCTCATTTCAAATCATCTGCTAGCACATAGAATGAAATCTATTATTTAATCGATACATAACACAACATTAATGGAATTACTTCGACTCAAGACCAGATCTTAAGCCTTTCATTCATTGACTTTATTTAAGAAATTAAATGAAAGTATCTTACAACAACTAAAGCAACTTGGTTTGACAACCTACTACGATAGTTTAAAATTCCTTGATGTGTTTTTCGAAATCTGGAGTCTAGACAATACGACTCCTTATTGCCTTAATTAAAATAAAATATATAATTTAATACATTAATTTATCTTGAATGTAGGCCAGTTTTAAATATAATTCATTACACTGGATTTCTATACATATTGTAAGAAAATGATTAATGAACATCTCCTAGTGATGCGGAAAAAAGCTGAATCTTCCCGAGCATCATCAAATATGATGATTGATGCGTGAAGTCGCTCTGTGTGATTCGATATTTTAGATGGCACTCACAAATGAAAAGTTGTCAGGCGGATTTATCGATACGATATTTGCTTATCGATTATTTGTATTTACGTTTCACACATTTTGTCACATTTTATTTGAATAACAAAAATATCTGCAAATGAGCATACAAGCGTTAAGAACTGCGGCTGTTAAAGCTGCTGGGGCGCTGAATTTGTCGAAGTCCATAATCGGTCGTCGGGGAATCTCAACTGCACTTACAAACTTGAGCAAAGCGTACGATGCTGATGGCAAAACAAAAGTAACAATATTCAACACCGAAACGGACGTAGGCCTCATGATTACCGGATATAGTCAATATGGATTTCGACTTAACAACAATATGGTCTTGTTAGGCCCCATCACTGTTTTCCCCAGGTGTGCTAGTATAAGCCACAATTGCTTAGATATTTGGTTTGTTATGTAAGTTTGCTGCGTCTTTCAGATCCGTTCTCTCTTGGAACGTTAACTCTTTTGAAGATATCAATGAGGAAAGTCTCTCAATCTTTCCCACACTGGAGCCAAAGATCGATGTTCTCATTATTGGCATCGGAGACCAGAGTCCAACACCAACTCTCTCAAAGCGGATTATAGCGTTTATGAAAAAATACAAAACCAACGTCGAGGTTCTACGGACAGAACAGGTTTGCTTTCTACAAATAGCAGTTTGTTTTCTATTGAAATCTCATTGTTTCTATATATGTTTGTTATTTAGGCCTGTGCAACGTTTAATTTCTTGAACGCCGAGGGTCGAATGGTGGCTTGTGCATTAATACCACCCTTACATCTGTCCTACAATGAAAACGATGTGCTGCAAACCAAGTTAAGACAGAAACAGCTTTATGAAACCGATTAAAGATTGTAGTAACTGTTGACATCGTAATAACTTGAATTATGAAAATATCGTTATAGTTATCAATATACTTACTGTGCACATAGCTTAGCATATTTAACCGGGAGTTTTCCCAAGTTTCATTCAGACAGATTTAAAACATAAACCGAACTATATAAACGACCTATATATGTATTTAGAGGCATGTTTTACGGTGTAGAAAACTTAGCTAATGATACATAAATTTAGTCGGCGGTTGCGCCAGGATAACGCTCGATTAGCATGGCGACTCCTTGGCCACCAGCAGCACATGCGGCAACAACACCCAGTTTGCCATCTTCACGTACCAAACGGTTCGCCGAGTGCATACAGAGACGCACTCCTGTGGCGGCAAAGGGATGACCAATTGATAGGGAGCCACCCCAGTTGTTCCACTTGGATAGATCGACTGTGCCGAGTTTCTCGTTTAGACCCAGATAGGTTTTGCAAAACCAATCGGAATCCAAGGCCTTCAAATTGGCCACTATTTGACCTGCGAACGCCTCGTGAATTTCCCAAGTGTCGACATCCTTCAATGTGAGTCCGGCTTTTTTCAACAGTTTCGGTATGCCATAGGCAGGACCCAAGAGCAACTGATCCACCGGATCTTGTGACACATACAGGAAATCACGTAAAAATGCTTTAGGCTTCAGGCCCAATTGCTTGGCCTTCTCCTCGGTCATAATAAGACACGCCGAGGAGCCGTCAGTCTACAAATTAGAAATCAAAATATTGAACACTGCTGTAATTAGACCAATAAACATTAAATACTTGCCAAAAAGGAAGCGTTGGCCGCTGTAACTGTGCCATATGGTTTGATAAAGGCTGGCTTTAGTTTAGCCAAATTTTCAGGCGTCGACACACGTATGCCATTGTCCTTGTCGACCAACTGATCAACGCCTTGAACTGGGAAAGTACAAATTATTATATAATACTAATTATTTATTAATAGTTTGCTCACCTTTAAAAGGCATCATGTCTGTAAAGTAACCCTTTTCCTGAGCTTGTTTCGCCAATGTATGGGATCTTAGGGCATACTCATCCTGCTCGTTGCGGCTCACGTTGAAAGCGGCTGCCAAACGATCCGCAGACTTGCCCATAGTTTCGCCAGATGAGAACTCGGCAACAGCTGGGAGCTGAAAACAGATTAGTTAAATGCTTTCCGCATTATAAACAGTTAAAGTTATCCTACTTCGGGTGCCAAGAAATCAGGTCTGAATGTTGTTAGCAAGGACAGACGTTGTCCCAGTGTTTTCGCCCTACTCGTCTTCATCAGCAAAGCTCGCATCTTGCGCGAATGACGAATTGGCAAATCGGACATAAATTCAACGCCTCCAGCAACAATCACATCGTATGTATTCGTAGCAATTAGACCCATGCCAGTGGTTATTGCCTGAAATTGGATTGCATTTCTCAGTTTTTGCACTGAAAGAAGGATAAATCAGTGGGATGCTCCGCCTTACCGCATTGGAGCTGATGCAGGCCATGGTAACCGTATGTGCTGGTGTCTTATCGCTAAATCCAGCTGACAGAGCTGCCTCGCGTGCAATATTCGATGTTTTGACCTCTTGAATGACGGTGCCATAAACTATATAATCAACAAGTTCCTTTTCGAGGCGACTCTTTTGCAATAGTGATCTATGATGAAACAAATATATATTTGTATGTATATGTATATTTTGTGGCGTATACTTACAGCAGCGAATGCCGAGCCAACTCGTGTGCCATTAATTTCGAATAAGCCGTGCCAGATGTCAAAAATGGAGAACGAACGCCATCGACTAGGACGATATTTTGATCACTTGTTTTCCGTTTGGGTTGTGCGGCAACTTGGGCGGATAGTTGTCGGCACTCAACTATGTGTCAGAAAAGAAACATAAATGACAACATGTATTTTTACATACATATTATGTACTTTTGCACTTTGCTCAAAAAATATTGGACTTTGATCTTGACGTCGTCATATGCTGCGCATACGAGATATTAGCGTCAAGAACTTGAAAAAATAAATACTTACGTCTTCTAAACAAACTTGTTGCATTTTTAAAACTATTTCGGCTTTGCATTATGCGAATATTCATTTTTTATTTGTTACGTTGTCCGACAAAACTTCAATAATACTCGACGATCGATGTTTAACTCTTAAGTTAGTGATGGCTGTCGGTGTGCTATTAAATTATGTTATGACAACTATCGTCGATAACAATACTCGAATCGATAGTTTACTCTGCAGCTACGGCTGCCACTGTTGGTACAAATGTACCAATCGGCTGATTTATTCGATGGTACTCTTAAAAGTTTTTAAAAATTGGAAATAAAACAGTTTTAAAGATAATTATCATTGGAATATATTCGTCTTTGAATTGCAGTCAGCACATTTTCAGAATTTTATCATCTAATTGCAATCGATTGAAAGATGAGTTCCTTTCATGTGGGGATTTTTGAAAAGCTTTCCACAGCCAAAGCTTTATAAAAAAATAACAAATGATCTTTGATTCAACGTTCGGCCTTTGCAATTATTTCTAAGTTCAAGTTATATATACCGTTAATACCAGCGCAGTCTTTACACACAAAATAATAAAATAAAATTACAGTGTATATACTAGTTTGAAATGCATTACATCCTCTATTGAATAGATCATTGCACATTTTCTCATTTGAATACGAAATAATTACCAATAGAAAGCGGGTGCAATTAATGTTGCAGTGTGCCTGATTCAAGGACACATTTAATTGTATCCCTTTAAAAGAAAGGGTGTACAACGCGAGTCGTGTGCAGCATTTACATATGTACTCTATGTGGGTATTGTGTGCAAATAGGTCCGAAAGGATCAAGGCCATTAAGTGAAGCAAATCTTTATTGCTTAGACTACTACGCGTTGTCATTCGAAGGCGAATAGGAATACGAAACGAAAATTTATAAGTGCTTTCTTCCTACCAACCTAATGTAGTGAAGTATCTTTAGTTATTACTTACAGTTGTGTTAATTGTAATAGACAATTTTAGGATTGATCTTTAAAACGGAAAATGTAATTCATTGATCTTGCTGTATTCTTTAATGTGATATCGACAGGACACTTACATACATCAACCCTTTTTTTTAAAGTGCAATTAAGGATTTGTCCTTGAGCTACGAGGTGTATGCAAATGGGAAAATGAGCATGAAAATTTCATTGTAAGAATGAGTGCACATAGCAGGAATAGTAGGAAATAGATATAAATAGTACGTAAGTATATGTGTACATCCTAGTAAATAGAGAAGTGGATCTTGAGTATTTGACACTAGGTGTCGTTTCCTTGTCTTTAGAAACTATTTCTACCAATTTCTTAAAATCCAATAATATTTATGTTACTTTGTGAAAGTTTGTAGCATTGAAGGGCAAACATTAATTTTAAGATAAGTAACACCTTAGTAATAATTTTCAAATATAAAATTATATTTTTAAGAGGACTTTATGCTTATTCAAAATACGACATATTAATATTTATGAAGAGTTTGTGTACGGTTCATGTTATAAGTGAATTAAAACAAATACGCTCATAATTTAAACCAATTTGTGATGTAAATAAATATATATATATATATATACACAAATATACACGTATGTAAATACATATGTACATCCAGAGGTTAATTTTGTTTGTTACAGTGTTGTACTAATAACCACTCTTGGCAAGGGCATAACACATCATAAAACGAAGTGTGTCTTGCGAGAATGAGTCCGAAGACCATCAACAACAATAGCAACAACAACAACAACATTTTCACACACAATGACGACGTCGGCTCTGATCTCGCTGCCAGTGTTAGCTGCTGCTGCTGCTATTGCTGTTGCTTTTGCTGGCGCTGTTGGCTGCCATCGGTTGTAGTTTTAGTGCACAAATAGTGCTTTGGTAAGTCGGACGTACGGTGTCGGAGTGCGCGTGCTATAAGAGAAACGTTAAAGTTACACTCTTCCCATACAAAAAGAGAGAGGCAAAAGCCCCGATCTCTCGCTCACTCACTTACTCGCTCGCTCGCTCGCAAAGTCGGGAAAAAAGTTTTACCAATCAAGTTTTTTATTTCGCAATAATGTATTACATATAACAAAACTTCAACCTAGTTAAAAGTTACTGTTGTTGTTGTGAACTTTTGTGTGTATGTGTGCGCGGAACATACATGCATATGGATTGGCATCGCTCTATTGTATATGTGTATGTGCATTTGTTGTTGTTTGTTTGCTTTTCGTTCGTATCGAAACAGCAAAAGCTAATGGAACTGTGAACTGTACGTGCCTTGCTTCAAAACAACATCCAACTCAACTCAAAAAAACAAAAAACATAAAAAGAGAAATTTAATCTACTCTCTACGATCATATTGTGGTATTGTGAAAATCTTGAACACAATCGATCGATCAGTAAGAACAGAAACAGTTGTCCATATGAACTTGCGTTGGTGTGAATGTGTTGAAACTGAAAGTAATAATTTTACATACATACATACAAACATCTGTATTTATGCAAAAGGAATAGAACGCGTTTATCCATACACTCACACTAAAACACTCGTACACAAATACATAGATACATGTGCAGGTACATATATATGTGAGCAACGAGCATACAGAAACTTTAACCAGAGACTGTGAAAGTGGAAAGCTCTGCTCAATCTGCTTACTTGTCATTTATGTATATGTAGAGAAGTGTGTGAGTATATATGTATATATGTATGCATATGCATAATACTACAACTGCTGCATTTACATATGTGTATGCGTGTGTGTGTATGCATGTATATTATATACATATTCCGAAAGTCTACAGAAGATTTTCCAGCTATTTGTGAAAGGGAGTAATTGCCACAAGACTTAATGAAAGAGGTAAGCTTAAACGTATATTTCTCTACATACAAATTGAGAAAGTACAAATTATGCTTAAAAAATACATACATAATGGATTGAAAGTTGAAAGTGAAAATAAATATGTAAATATGCAAATATTTTTGTGCAATGTTATTAACATTGATCAATTAAATATAAAAGCATTATAAACGTACGTACGAATATATAATAAACATTTACAAGGCCAACTTAAAAATAGTTATGAAGAAAAGCAGCAAACCAACCATACACAAAAAAGTTTCAATACAAAAACTGCACGCATACACTTATACATTTTTATAAATATATGTATGTATGTGTGTGAATGTGGTGCAGCAGCAGCAGAGCTCGAGTTTTCTGTATACATACTGACTGTCTGTCTGATCGTCACGATTAACAGCAGCGAGCGACAGCAGAAAACACAAAAACAACAGCTACCAGCAATAAAAGATCGCAACGGAACGCAAAGCACCCAAGCAAAAGACAAGAAAGGCTTAGTGACCTTCATAGCGTGCTTATATGTATATATATATACACACACATGTATAATTGTCTGCATACATACACAAACATATCTCCATTAGTATGTATGTATGTGTGTGTGTGTGTGTGTGTCACGTCGCATACGCTCGTCGCTCTTTCTTTCTCTTTCATTTATTGTTGCGCAGAAATGTTAATAAGCTTAGTCAATATAACATCATAAGTACTTATGTGTGTACATACAAACATATTTTTGTGCATATGTATGTATTAAGTACACTTTTTATCTACACTTTTACATAGATAACTGTATTTTACTCTCTTATATTGAAGATCGATGGGGAAAGAAGAGTTTGTTCATTTTTATAATTATGTAATTCAAATTTGGGTCATTTTTACGAGTGTGGCATTTACAACATGTACATACACATTCACATAAACTTGCATACAACGGCGAGTGGCGTTTGTTATTGGTGTGTGTGAGTCTGAGATTTTTTTTCGGCTGGTTTACCAAAAGAGCTTTCGTGAAAGGGGAAAATGAGCAGAAACTGTGTGCATTGCATTAGTATTGGTCCGCCCGTGATAAACTTCAGCGAAAACAAGTTTGATCATTTTGAAATGCGCTCACTTCATAAATTCAATGTATGTATGTACATTAACTCGAAATTAATTGTCCTTATTCTGAAATTACTTTTTATTTACATACACATTCGAATAACAAATTAAAAACTGTGTGTAATCGAAACTGCGACGACGAATTTAAAAAGCCAAGCGTAAAAAGTGATCGCGTCTTTGTATACGTACAGACGACCATACATTCATATGTACATATGATTGTGCATACACACATACACACAAGAATCATACATATTTTCATATTGTATGCTTGTATTGTTTAGTTTTAAGACTTATTTAGAGTAATTCGAAAGCTTTTTTACATGCCTGCTGCCATCTAATACAAGCGCAACTATACATGAATATGTGAATGCATACATATACTACACAATTCACGCTCGCACAGCCATACATGTTTAGAGAGAGAGAGAGCGAGGGAGAGAGAACTGAAATCATCGAGAGAAAAGCTTTTTGTGAAAGGTGATTTTTGTGCGCGTTTTTAACTAAGCGTATTTTTTTTATTGTCTGTCTTAAAATTTTTGCATTTTGCTTAATCAATTGCTAGTTTTTTTGTTTAATTAAATGAGTGTATGTATAGACATATATATTTAAAATAAAAATATATAACTGAAAAAAAAAAAATATATTTTGTAATGTTTTTTTATCATAGTTTTTAAATTTATAATGACAGAATTTAATTATTTTGTTTTATTTATTTTGCTAAATGCACCTACATACATATCGCATGGTATATTTTTAAATATTCCGTTTGTATTCCAATTTTGATTTCCGGTATTTATTTTGTTTAAAGATCGAACTTTTCACATTTAAAACTGCCTTTAATTTATTCATATAATGCCAGATGACTTTCTTATGACCAAACGATTTCATATTTAATCTTAAAAACCTGTTGCTAAATGCTCTTAATAAGAAATAGCTGAATACTTTTCCCTGTGGGTTCCTTCCCTAATGTATTTATGTATGTATGTGTGTTTAACTTTGGCCCAGCTTTGGCTAAGTATTGCTTGGATAAGGTATATCACACACATACACACACGATGACTGTTACAATTCCGTTTATTTTATTTTTTTTTGTTGCTGTCGAGCTTCATGCCATAATAACAACAACAACAACAACAATCATACCATTCTCTTCTCTTGCTTGGTAAGCCAGCCACAGCCAGTCAGTCAAGTTTTATTGAAAGTGAACGTTTCTTCTCCATTCGCCGCAGCAAAAGCAGCCAGAGCGAGACTATCTCTTTCTAAAGTTTCCAAGATATCTGTGAACTTTAGCTTCGCTGCGATGTGTGGCCCTGTAGACTCTCTCACACTCACATAATCACACACACATTGCAAATGTGTGTACGTGTATGTGAACGTTGTTAAATGCACAAGCTTACAAGCCATGCTCTTGCACAATACAATAATGACACATGGCCTTTTATTTCTATGTATGTATGTATGTATATATGTTTGAATATTTATACATATTACAATGAGGTAAAAATGCGCTTTTCTGTTGTTGTTGTTGCCCTCAGACACAAAACACAATTACCAAAAGCTTTATAAGCTTTGCATTCAGCTTAAGTAAACTTGAAGTCCCCCAATACATAGAAAAAAGAGTTTGGAAAGTACATTTAATTTAATAATTCTTAAGCTCAGTAAAATTAAATTTTTTTATTTTATTTTTCTTCTATTTTTTTATTCTTTTTTTTTTTTAAATTTTTAGCATAATTTGTATATTTTAATTTGCATATTAAATATCGATTTCTATCGATCTATATCAACATTTACAGCTTCAAAGAATGTTGATGTTGCAATACAGCAAGCATGGCGAGTGCATCCTCAAAGAAATCGGAGCAGCTTTCAGAGGAGAGCATCCAGCGGACCTAACCATAGTCTGTGAGAACAAAGTGAAGCTGCATGCCCACAAATTAGTTCTCGCCGCTGCCAGTCCACTTATAAGGTAAGTCAGCCGATTTACTTTTTACATATACTTAATTAAATATACTTATTTGCAGGAATTTGTTGGAGGATACTCACTTGAGCGACTGCACAACAACGGTATATTTTCCCGATGTGAATGCGACATATTTTAAATTTCTATTGGATTTCTTGTACTCGGGCCAGACGTGTATAACATCGCGAGATGTGAACTATCTGCACGATTTGTTGCTGCTGCTGCAGATCAAATCGGACAGTTGGAAGACAACAGATTCCGCCTATCTGAGCAGTAAATGCACCAGCTTACGCGACAGACCGAGGAAGCAGCAATACACATCCTCCCAATCCTTGGATCAGTCACTCAAATACGAAGTCGAGAGTGTGGATGAGGCTCGCAATGCGGCTAATTTTTCAGCATATTCGGCGGAGAATTGTGAGAGCGCCAACGAGTGCACCAATAAGGATAATAATGACGATGACGATGATTGCAGCGCCGCACGGGGCGACAACAACAGCAAGGACAATAAGAGCGACAAAGACACCGATGAAGTTGTTAACCTCTCACACATTCCAGCTGGCGGCGGACTTGCCAACAGCAGCAGCAGCGCCAGCAGCACTAATAACAATAACAACAGCAATAACAACAACAATTCGACAGTAAACCCAGTTAACCTATCACTCGATCTGCGGACAAAGAGCGACAATCACTCGTCACGAAACGATATTAGTAAATCTTTTCTATCCAAACACAATAACGCTGAGGCGATCAGTGCCAATGAGAGTACGAAGCGTAAGGGTCTCTTCTTTGACACCCACAAGGATATTATGAAACCACTGTCCGATGGCTCGGACATCAATAGTTCCCCGGAGAACTATGTGGTGACGCCGCATCGAAAGAGACGGCCCGGTTTCCATAATACCCAGAGCGACAATCAACCGTTTACAACATATCAACACAATCTACTGGAGGAGCTGCGATTGGTCAAGTCGACGACGTCACCGATAGCGGGATTAGCAGCGGAAAAAAATCTATTATCGCATCTGGAAGATGGCACCCTCAACACGGACACTCTCACGCCACCGGAACGGAAACTATTGGAAGCACAACAACAGCAACAGCAGCAACAACATCAACGCAATCATCGGGGTCAGAGTCCAGACCTGCAAATGCATCTTGGGCAACAGTTTGTGTATCAATGGCAGTCGAATCAAAATGCCGCCATCTCAACAATGCCCAATTTGCAGTCGCGTCTCTCCAGTTTATCGCACATTAACTTAAATCTCGATCCGGATGGGGGTCGCAACAATAGCAGCACCGTCGTCGCCGCTGTCAATACAAATTCCCACTCATCGTCGTCGGTGCGCGAATATCGCTGCGAATACTGTGGCAAGCAGTTCGGCATGTCCTGGAACCTGAAGACCCATCTCCGCGTCCACACCGGCGAGAAGCCCTTCGCCTGCCGACTGTGCGTCGCCATGTTCAAGCAGAAGGCGCACCTGCTGAAGCATCTGTGCTCGGTGCATCGGAATGTCATAACGACGACGAATGGCACCGATACGGAGAATCGCTACAGCTGCTGTTTCTGCTCGATGTGTTTTGAGTCCGTGCAGGAGCTGGTGCGTCACTTGTCCGGGCATCACAACAATCTGCTGCTCACTAAGAATCTTCGGGAATAATCGTCTACAGAAAACAACAAAAATACACACAACAGATCTGTTTGACTGGCGACGTCGTCGTCGTCGTCGTCGTCGTCGCTTCTCAAATAAGTAATTGCAAAGAGACCTGAATTTTATTTACATATATATATATATATACAACATAAACTTACGGTAAACAGTAAAGAACAAGAGCAAACAACAAAAAAAAAAAATATGCAAAATGCAATTGTATAAATATGTAAAATGTACATTTAAATCAGCATATAATTTTATTAACATGCAATTGAATTTTACTTGGTCGACATGTGACAGCCCCCCAAAAAAAAAATAAGAAAAAGGTGCACAATTGCCTTTTTTTTGTGTAATTTAAAAAATTGGATTTGAGTATTTTATTCTATTTGAATTCGTAATCCAACACGCGGTCCCTCTTTTAAGCCCGGCTGGTCCATTTTTTAAGTGGAACACACATTAGCTCTTAGGTTTATAATTTTTATTCAAAGGTATTGTAATTTGTATTGTATTTTCTACCTGTTTTATATACATACATATATATATATATATATATGTATATTTATATATATATATATACATAATTCACATATTTTACATTTGATGAAACATTTCTACTTTTTTTTACACTCTGCATACCACCACGAGGACTAGTTTCAAATTAAAAAATTTAAATTCGTCAATAATAATGTGTAATTGTACAGCATAAATTTACAAGATTGTAATAAAACTAAAGCATTTCATTTTTACACTTCTATTGCCTTTTTTGAAAACTGGGAGCCACACGGGGATACCTTGAAATATACAATTGCGAAAATAATAATGTATTGAACCATGTCCATACACGCGCATACAGTTATGATTGGCCCTCTAAGTTTCTCTACGTTTTTACGGCACCTGATGTACGAGCGAGAGCCATTTTCAACAAATATTATAACTGTACTCTCATCTGTTTCATCTCTTCTCATGCGTTTGCCAGAGCTTTTGAAATAAGACATTACCGAAATGTTTGCTGTGTCGCAGTTATTTTCAGTTACATTTTGAGCACACTTGCAGGGCTCGTTTTCATTTACTTTTTGCAGTATTCTCTTTGTAGCTTTGTTGCATTTCGTTTGATTTTATTCGAACACTCAATTTATCCACCGGATTCGCTATCAAATTTTCAATCCAATATTTTTTTTGGTGATTTCGAACTTTTTTGCAGTCGCACTGCATTGATATTCTCGTCGCATTGAATAGATATCTTTGGATTTATTTTAAGCTTAATGATCGAAGTAATAATTAAAACCTAATAATGAGATAATAAAAGTGAAATCTCCTAAAAAAAATAAAATAAAATAAAAATAATTAATTGGCTATTATTTGTACAGAACCTCTAATGGAACCACTACATTTTTCTAATGAATAAAAAACAACCGTTAGTTTTGCTATTTGTTCAAATGTACATTTTTACTACACTGTTCAGTATTCGCCCAATCGATTAACGTTAGTACTGCTCCTGGAATTCTTTTCAATAACAATATACAGAAATATATAAAATGAAAATAACTTTTTTTTCGCAACACTTGTTTTAAAATTGGCCAAAAGTAAATGTGTACTCCAATAACATTAATCGAGTATACGCAAAAGGCCGTTTAAAGCTTTGGGACTGGACTGATAACATTTGGACTGTAACTGTTTAAAGTCGGCTGTTACTGTTAAACGACTTTACACTCCCCCTGAAATGATTCGGTGGCCTGCAACAATCTCTGTTGAATCTCCGAATTCGTTAACATTGGGACTGAACTGTTAACATTGGGACTAGTACTGTTAGCATTTGGCTGACACTGTAAACCTAGTTCATTAAGGGCTGATTAGTATAGCATAGCATATGAGCATGGTGGATTTCACAGTATTGACAAATGGACCGCAGTAATAACTGTGTTTATAAGAGTTGCATTCCATATCTCATTTAAATCATCTGAAATTGTGACCATAATAAACGAAATACTTTTAGTACACGAAACTATCGATGCCTATCAGCTGCTTTCAAATAAATCGATACAATATAGTTATAGCACTATGCAGATAATACATAAAGGCGTCAAATGGGAATGAAAAAACGACTTGGCTTATTTTAAGAATTTATGGGAATACATTTTGTATGACGAGACAGTGATACCCTTTTTAGATTCGCACCATACATCTTGCGAGCTGTGGTCACAAAATTAGTGAACAGACCCAAAAACTAAAAAAAAATTAAAATAGAGAGCTAGCTCGCACACGAAAAGACAAGGATAGAGTGTTTCTCCAATCACCACAAACATTCAAAGGTCTGCGCGATCCGCTAGCAATGTTGTTGCTCTCTTCGAAAACACATCCTTAACCCTTTTGGACCTTGCAGATAAAGTCCGTATATGTCCGCTGTAGAAAAACTCGCACCAAAGGCAGAAACACACTATAGCTCTCAGATAGAGCACTATCCAATCGATCAGATGTTTCTATGTATTGTCTGCTTAGTGTTTATAGTTATATTAAATCTATGAAATATAAACATTACTTACATCAAAACAAGAAAAGTACACCGAAGATCACGCATACTTGTCTGAAATCATAATTTTGGTTCGCGGTTCGCAAAATTTTTATGTGCGTTTCAAACCGATTTTATTTATAAATTAAAGTAAAAAATAAAATTAAATATTTATTATAAATGCATTTCAATGGAATACATATGATATAGTTGTCAGACCCTGTAGAATCCTACGTATGAAACGTATATATGTCAAGTTTCAACAAGAAAGCCTTAAAACTGAGGGAGTTCTGATTATTTACAAAAAAATGAGGACAGACATGGCTATGTTTAATGGGGTCAGAGCCGTCTCTTTAATTATTTACAAACTCCACAACAAAATCATAATAGCCTTTACGAAGGTATAATGAGATACAGCAATCGATTAATTTGCAGCACTGCAACTAAAAATATGAAGAAAAAAATAATGCATGTAAAACACCCTTACATCTTAACATCATTTCCAGCCTCTCCCGTTAGCATCTCTCGACAAAATGCACAATAAAAATCGGGAAACGTTGTAATATATTTTTATTATAATATTTCTTACATATAACTGAGTTACTGTGTTCATCGCTAGACTTTTCAAAGTCTGAAAATGTTAAATACATTTGTGTGAATTGAAATGATTTCGCAACAAACCACAAATTATTTATGCATGCAAAATACGTGAACGCAATTTTATTGGATAAAATGAGATTATTTGTAAATGTAACTTTAAATCAGATTTAAGCGCAATCCAAATTTTAGCGCCATCATCGCTGATTCTGTAATCGAGCCATCGGCGTGAAATACGAGTCGACTGAAATTGCAACCGAGGCAGCGCAACGGTTATAGATAATATTTTCACTGTTAAACTGTGCAAATGTATAACAAAACAAGGAACAAAACGTCAGACCGTAAACTGCGTGTTTTTATATGTGGACGCAACTTTGCTCGCTCGACAACTTGAAACTTAAACAGTTATTTTTAGTTAAAATTTACAACAGTGAAGTTCAGAATTATCTCTGCGAAAATGTTAATGTGTGGTGTAAACTATATTAGGACAACTAGGCAAAACATTTAATGTTTGAAAGCTTGCCACTTTTCACAGAGGCCCACAAAACCACATAATCACAATATATACAAAAAAAAAAAAAAAAAAAAATCAAAACTCAAATAAATAAAAAATAATTCTTCTTTGCAAGTCTGTAGACACATTCACATTTAGCATTAAACAATTTGCACATCCAATACGAATATCAAAATTAAATAAAAATAACACTAGGAGGGAGGTACATATAAAGTTATGTGTTTACATATGAATATACATTGTATGTAATTCTCTACACATGTATACAGTATACATACATATACATATGCATGTGCACTTTAACAATGCATTCAAATATATGAAATTAATCAAATGATGATTATTCCATTAAACGACAGGGTAAAAAACATCTAAAAAGTGTCTGGTGAAAGAGAGTATTCTGAGAACTGTAAATGATGGCTCTGCCCAAAAAGATTAAATGTTTTAAATATTTAGTTTACAGTTATGTGTTCCTCTTGGCGGTAAGTAATAAATAAATAAACCGTATTTAGCACAACAAATGTCTGCATTTTGTATTTGCATTTGGTATACGTTTGTGATGCAACCACTCTCAAAATGTACATCTCTGGCCATCTATGCCTTATTTGGCCTAAATAAAAAAAAAACAACAACAAGCAAACTTTAATTTAAAAATTGTAGCATCTCTCTCTCTCTCTCTCTCTGATGCTGATGCTGATAACTTCTCCAATAACTTTTCCTCTAAACGGGGATTTGAAAATACAGTGCTTACTAGATATGCTTATACACATATGTACGCAATGAACATATGAACAATGTACAAGCATACATTTTTCATTGCGTATATACAATATATACGTACATGCATTTCTACTCCAGTGAAAATTTGAAGATAACCTTGAGCTAATTTCTGCGAGTACATAATATGGACGCATACATACATATATGTAAATCGGTACATCGATGCGTAACAGCATTATTATGACGTCAAAAGGTAGCATAGAATAAGTGTACATGTGTACATGGGTACATGTGTACATGTGTACATGGGTACATGTGTACATGGGTACATGTGTACATACAATCGTCAAGAACTCTCTCTGCATTGAATTGATTTTTGTACACTTTCTCGCAAAATGTGAAACTACTACTACTAGTTTGTATGTACAACAAATAATATGTATATATATATAAATAAATACGTATTTTAATGCTTACTCCTTCTATAACTGGCCAAGTTGTTTCAGTAAGCAAAATTGTTTCGATTTTACATAAATTGCAAAAGTGTCGATAATAATTTCTAAGAAGATAATTTAACAAAAATGCTCATGTACAAATTAATTAATTAAAAACTTAATTTTTTGTTATTACATAAAAATGCAGTTGACGGGAGCAGCGCAAATATTTTTGGGAACATCCCTTTTGTGGGGACACTCGGTTTATTATGGGATCGTACAAAACAAGTTGTGGGCTCCAGCTGCAATCCTCCTTTGCCTAGGTCCCGTTACTTTCATACTATGCTGGATGGGCTGTCAGGCAACCAACCAACGGAAACGTTGTCTCCTCGGCATGGTAAGCAACTCTTATAATTTATTTTTTATTTTTTTTTTTACATATACTTATGAATATACATATATATGTATAAATATATATATATATATATATGTATTTCCTATTTGTTCCCACAGTTCGCAGCTCTTTTGGTGGCTTGCATATGTGTTCAATTCATTATCTGTGGTTGGTCTTTGGCAATGCGAGAGAATCTCCCAACATCTGTGGAGATGTTCATTGACGATTCTTTTGTCGAGTTTTTGGACAAGTTCTCCAGAACTAAAGTTGATAACTTGCATTTGTGGAATCGCATGCAATCTCAGGTAATTAAATAAAAATATGACATTTTAAACATTTTTCAACTAATTTTAACCAAGAAATAATGTCTACGAAATGCATTTTAAACGGCAATTAAAATAAATATTTTAGCTTTTCGGCAATGGAAAAACTTTCCATGAATAAAGCAAATAAGAGCTGCAAACTAACATAATTTTTCTAAGATCATAGAAAATTATAATGCAATGTAATGCCAATATATAAATCATAGAAAATGCTCTCATTATAAGTATATTTATATTACTTATACTCGTATAAAAAGCTTTCTACAAAATGTATTCTAATATATCGAAAACTTTCTTCCTAACATATCCTTGAGTAACTTTTGTTACTTGTGTTCACAGTTGCAATGCTGCGGTGTCGATGGACCGCTTGACTATCGACGACTTTCGCTTCCTTGGTCCTGCTGCTCTCGTCCCGAGCACGCCTACGAATCGGCATGTGATACTCACTATAAGCGTGGATGCTTGGCCGTAGTATCGGAGCAGATCAAGAGTCGTCTGATGATAACCGCATTTGGAGCTGCCATCATTGCCATTCTACAGGTAGTTTACTATATATGTATATATATATGAGAATGTTTAATGTTAACTCAATTCTATATTTTATAGAGTTTGGGTATCTTTTGCGCTGTACATTTGACCATATTGTTTGGCAAGAACGACAATACCCATCCAATGAATATGAATCGAAAAAAGAAGCAACAGCAATTCCTACCATTGACCATACAGGATAAGAGGCATGACTTACCATCACCAATTAATCTGTCGCCATCGGCACCAGGACAACGCGTTTTAAAAACTGCTCTCCCTTCGGCCATGCACAAATGACAGACGATTAGCTTTTAATATTTAAAATAATTATGAAAACCCAAAAAAAAAACAACTAAAACAAACTCAAAAAAGTTATAAAAACAAACAAAAAAAATAATGTTGTAACCTGAGATGGAATGAATATAACTGTGACCCTCAATGTTACGTTATGGTAATTTTAAAAACAAATTGACCGTTCGAGCAAAAAAAAAATGAAGCAACATTTAAAATTCTCATTATTTTTCCAGTAATTTAATTAAATCTTTAAAACTGGACTGATTTTGGTTTTTTCGCATTTTACAATGTTTCAAAAACAGCATTCAATTTCCACGCGAAATAGTTGGTGGCACATAGAAAGCATCCACTGCCTTGGGCTTCTTCTTCTTGCCGAACCAACGCTTGGGATAATGGACTTTTTTCTTGTAAATTGCAATGTCAATATCCTCTTTGTTCTCAAAGTACCAAAGATTCTGTCGCATCGTTTGCAAGCTGTTTAATGTATTGTGAATGCTTTCCACGCGATTTTGCACATCTTGGATATCAGCCTGTTCCTTGACAGCCAGTTGAAAACCTGTTTGCCACGCTTGGTAACTTTTGTTGTATTCCTCCATAAGTTGCGGCTCAAAACTTTGCGCACAACGTTTCACGCACGACTCCAAGATCTCTTCAAATGACTTAGTTTCTGTACATTCTTGAACGAGTAGCTTTTGAAGTTCAGGAGTACTTTCCACTTTCAAGACATCAATCAGATGACGGCAGACTTGTAACACAGATTTGTTTAACCTTTGTTGATTTCCTGTCAGCCACTTTTCTGCTTCAGTCAGACGACAATCTAGTGTTAATCCAATCAGTGTAATATTGTGGGCAAGTTCCTCGTCTAGGTTTGTATTCGAACCCAATTTTATCATGGCTTCAATCATAATTTTCTCTTCAGTTTTAACATTGGCATTTTCGTAGTTTCGTAGAAATTTAACACGAACTTTTTCCTAGCGACAGACAGCAATATTTAACAATATATATATATTCATATAAATATAAATATAAATATTTAATTACGTACCACATCCTTGGAGGGCTCTACTTTTTGCACTTCCTGTGCTTCGTAGTTTTTAACGTAGGCGTAAAATGATTGAAGGCACAGTGTGGCGACGAGTTCATTGTTGCATAAGTCTCGCTCCACAAGAAGTGTGGCAAGTTGTGCCGCTTCCCGTGTATTCCCGTTGTGCAAGAACCAGTCCATTAAATGACATCCCGTAAACTGATCAATAAATATGCCATATTGCAAGGGCTTCTTTAGCACATTAATTGATTCCTGTGGTCCTGTGTCGTCGAGCAATTGCTTCACCAATATATTTGGCAGCAGTGGCACCTTGCTGCACTCCTTTTGTTGCCTGGCAAAACCAAGTAAGTTTGCATAAGAAACAATTATTGTCTTGGGTTTTACTCATCGAGCTCACCTGAGCTTCACCAGTTTGTCCAACAAATCCATTTGCCTATGATCCCGGTTGATGAAAACATCTAAATCCAAATTGTTGGCCCGTTCGCTCGGACTCTGCGCCTGGTTGGGGGCTATTGGCGGGCCTTGATTTGCCAAATTGTTGAAGGCGTTTGAGAAGTATGACAGGCATCTTCTGCGTGAAAAAGTACCAATTACTCGCGACTTAAGCATGCTCGACGTTTTTAATATTTATACATAGGCAGGTTAAAGAGTTGTAGCAAATCGTGCCAGGGATGAAAACACAATACGATACATCGATAACTTATGTTTATATTTTATATCGCTTATTATACATCGCCTCTAAATCGATATTTTCCAACGTCGATAAGTTTAAATAAACGACATGCTTAAGTTTAAATAAACGTTAAGTTTGTCATGGTAGTTAGCGCTGAACACTGGTTTGTTTTACAGAAACTACAATAATTTTGTCATAAGGTGTGTGAAGAAGATATCTTTGAGCCTTCAAGCTAAGAATGTTGATATGGCCAAGTCAATATCTTTTTGGGAACCAATCCCATAGATCTAGGCCTATCTTGATTAAAATTCGATTATATGCTTTTTTCTTACATGTTCGTCTTAGACAACAGGATCGAATTACTATGTAGCATATCTGACATAGAAACTATCGATCAAATGATTATTCCTTGTGTAACAAACTTTTTTGATTTCCTTGGTAATTTCTGTTGATAATGCAACAAGTGTATCTGATCGCAAGAATAAACATTGCAGATTGACTTACTTTCATTTCTCATACGCTACCATGCACACGCACTATCTATACATACATATGTACACTAATTTCTACACATATGTAAATTTGTTTTTGCAGACGCTCCGCAATGCACATACATATACACATATATGTATGTATTGTATACATAAACACTCGCATTTAGAATGTCTTTAGCATGTGTTTAGAATGTGAATTTTAGTGCACATACATATACTTTATGCATAGAGATACGTACATAGTTTTAGCTGCATGGTTGATTCATGGGTAGATAATATGCCACACAGTAACTGCCGTTTATTTTTTTACAGTAGACAAAGGCGATCAGCGAAGCAGAAAGGCTTTCCATCCCCTCACTCACTCACTCACTCACACACTCACACACTCGCTCATGAGGCAGCTGCAGATACACACACACACTGTTAAGGTGGCACAAGTGGCACGGGCTGTGCACATTTGGACACACATGTTATAATTTACACAAGTTCTCCCATATAATACATATATATATAAGACATACGATCAAAAGAGACATTGGCCGGAACACGGTACAAACATTTATTCATTTGGGTGGGTTGCTTGTTATTTTTGACTCTCTTCGCGTGCCTGTTCTCTGTTGACGGTTTTCCGCAAGATATACACATATGTAGTGTATATATGCATGTATTTTTTGTGTGCTGGGGCTTATGCCACGGTCGACAACATTCTCAGTTGTGATATATCCAACAATTGTGCTTGACCATGCCCAGCGGACGGTTCAGCTGCAGTGCTTAAATTTAGTAGAGAAATTTTCTGTCCTGTGTTAACCTCTTCAAAAGAGCACCAAAATATAAAATAAAAGTTAATAATGCAACTACCATTCGCTATCATCATTGTGACATCAATTATATTTAAAGGTAACGAGCCTTTAAGTTTCTCATTATTTTTATTCGGTGTAGAAAAGAACGCGTAATATTATTTGAGCATTTGAAAACTATTTTTAAATCAAGAAATGAAATCATCTCAGGTTGTGAATAATACTTCGTATATATCTATATGTATGTCTAGTTAGATATACAATATATCTGTGTGTGTGTGTGTATCCATATACTTGGTGTTTGCTCAAAATGTATAACAAACAAGTTTTAAGTGCCAGGACATTAGTGCAATTGTGTTAATGTTATTAATGAAAAAAGGGGTGCAGAGATCTTACAGAGATCTCTACATATTTCAGACCTTGAAACTATGAAAACCGACATAAAATACATGTACTGTACATATGTATGTGTGTTTTTATGGATCACATATGCAAAGTTTTTGTTTTTGACACGCGCTTATCGCACTGTACAAGAAAATTTGGATTTTCATGGCTACTTATGCGAAAGATTAATATTCGGCCTACAAAAATCGAACTCAACTTGAAAGATCTATTTATATATGAACCGCTTCGGCCTTGATATTAAAACAGAATTCATGAACTAAATGTATAATTTTGTAAACGGAAAATTAAAAGTTCTTTATTTAAATAAGATCACAGTAACATTATATGTTCTTCCCTTAGGTATACGATGTGGGCCAGTCAAAATCGATGAGGAAACCAAGTTTCTCGTCCTAGATGATGGTGATGATGATATGGGTCCAACTGTATTAGAATGCGATTATGACATCAAGGATACGGATTCATTTCTGACTGTCAAGTGGTTTAGAAATGACAAAACCATATATCAGTGGATTCGTGGTTCGCATCCAGCACCAATTGTATGTATAACAAAATAAAATCTTCGTATACTTATAAATATTTTCATTTATCAAAAATTGATTCTAGCCGGAATATAAAAATGATGTAGATAGCTCCTATGAGAGGTCAACAGACCCAAATAAACAGTATAGTGCATTGGCCCTGATTAATCCTTCGATAAGTTCCACTGGAGACTATAAGTGTGTTGTCCAAACGAGAACGGAGACGATAACCATCCACAAGAGCGTACAAGTTATCGATGTACGAAATTATACACTGAACATGAATCGTTATCAAATTCAAAATGAGACTCAATTAGAGTGCGTAGTCACTAATGTGTTCCCCAAGCCAACATTAAGCATAACGTAAGTAAATTGATCCTAAAATGAGGGGAATTCAACTAATGAATCATATTTCATCTAAACTTAACTGTAGATCTGATGATGACGATGACATTGTTAAAGTTGTGGCCAATGATCCTATTGAGAATGAGGATGGTTACTTTAATGCAACTATTTCTGCTCTCGTCCAGGATAATGATGATGATATCGATTACCACAAGTGTGTTGTGAGTTTTGAAGGCTACCCACAGAATTTGACTACGGTAATAACGTCGGGATCTGTTCGTCTGGGCTGCATAGATTTTCGAATATTATTGTTAAGTTCCTTTGTGTATTATTTATTTTCCCATCTTAATATTCTAGTTTAAATAAATATTTGTTGTTTTATTGTTGGAAAAAAATAATGTGTCAAATTCAGTGTTTCTTATTGTAGATTTCTAAGAATCGGTAAACAGTAAATTAAGATTTTAAATATTCAAAAAGGAGCAACCGCAGATTTGGCCATTTTCACAGATTTAACATTTTTCAATTTGAGATAGCTAGAAAAATTAGCAAACCGCCACTGCCCGAAAAACTATCCATTTTCATATATTTCAAAAATCGTAATACGGCATTTGGTAAATCTTCGAGAAACAGTCAAATGAAAATAATTAACTGGCTATAAAAAATATGGAAAAAAAAGAATTTGAGTAAAACACGCTATTTAAACAAAATATATAGAATTGCTATTAAAACGAGCTGTGAAACCCAAAAGTTGGCCGCCAAAAATAGTTGCAAATAATTAAATGTTGTTCAAAATATTTTGGAAGTACACTGATTATCTGAGCAGTAATTTTGGCGATGGCAAAGCTAGTGTAATGATGCTGTCCTATATATAAGTCATATTAAATTGAATTACACAGAGGATTGTGTATGTTTGGTAAATAAATTATGAATAACATTTTATTTCTATCCCAATTATCTAGAAAATGGATTTACAAATGTTGACTGTTTTAATATTTTTTGGGCAGTATTCCAGCTTTTTCCTGGTAAATCGTTCTTATTTATGTGGCCCTATAACTTTCTATCTATTCTTTTGTATCTCTTATTGAACTGGGAACTTATTGCTTACCTTCTTAGAACTGCAAACTCACATAAGCAAATGTTTTTGTATATTTCAGTACGAGTATGTATTTTTTTTCTATATTTTATCATAAAAACATTTTATTTGGCATGCATTTTGAGATCCGTTTAGTGACACATCATACGATTGGGTTCCAGATATCGTATTCTGTCGACTTTCCATTTTCGTGCACTTATCCTTCATAATATATATGGCATGCCGTTCTTGCTTACGAAACTTTGCTCTTCGATTCTGGAACCAAACCTAGAAATAAATTGAAAGCGAAAAAGAATATAACAAAATTTGTTTACTGATTAAATGTATCCCACTTAATACATGCAAATCTATGGAAATTATTTTCTGTTATATATGTTGTTATATTTTCTGTTATAAATTCAGTATTGAAATGAAATTTACCTGAACCCTTGCTTCTGTTAAATGTAGTTTAGAAGCAATTTCCTCTCTTGTGTATATATCTGGATAATGCGTTTCCAAAAATATTTTTTCAAGTTCATTTAGTTGATTGGATGTGAAGGTTGTTCGTATTCGTCTTTGTTTCGATTTGTCGGTCAGGCTGGAAGCTTCGTCAGCAAATGATTTGAGTTGAAAATCTATAATAAATTGAATAATTTTTGCAATTAAAGTATTTTGAATTTACGTGGTTTACATATTATCGGTCATTGAGAAAACCAACAATCAGACCCAAAATTTGTAAAGCTTAGTAACTAAAATAAGGAAGGCGAAAAGAAAATGAAGTGAGAGAGTTAAAGAGATAAAGAGTGAGATAGGAAAAAGGAAATAAGATAAATTTATCACAGTTAAGCACGCTCCGAGATTTGACGGATATATGTTATATTGAAAATTTAATTGAAGGAAAAGTGAGAAGACATTGGAAGATCTGCAAATGACACCAACCGGATTACGTAAAACGAAATCAACTGTGTATGAGAGCAGTTGAAAGGGAACAAAGTTCTTAGAAGATCCCTCTAAAAACAAAAATCCTAAGAGTGCTTCATAGAAGAGGGACTTCTAGACTTCTAGCCTTCTAGAGCACCATACCCCAGTCTGGGATACCAGCTAAAGGGAAGGGAAGAGTAGAGAGGGAATTGCTTCTGAGCACACTTAATTTGCTTTTGAACTGGGGAGAACTCCAAGATCCTTGACTGTAAATGAAATTGACAATGACAGATTGGGAGGATCGGTGTTCTATAAAATAAGTTAAACATACATATATGAATGTGATGAGATTGACAGGAAGTCTTTAACGATAAAATAATGAAGTTACACAAACGTGAACCGTGGTAAAGGTATTCGACCTAAAACCAAAGAGGTAACAGAGAGCTTCTAACTGAATTGAATGGCTTACTATCACTAACAAGGGACGTAAATTCATGCAGATTTGGCAATGGATTTAGTAAGGAATTACTGTACTCCTTATCCTCATAAAAAGTAGAGCAGTTAGATGCAAAAGATTTAATGGTAAAGTTAATAGAATTATAAGCCGGCTTGATGGTCGTAAGCATTGAGTCTGCATTATTCCGAGTGCAAAACTCATTCATATCGCTTATACGCAAAATCAGTCGCGGGTTCAAGTCCCGCTGCAGATTGCATGGTTGTTTGGTAGTTTAGTCCAGTAGTAGTCGGTCCTCCCACCTTATTTATTTTCTACTATTAATCTCTCTGTCTTATCACTCTTTTTTGAGATCTACAGTATCACAACGGGCCAAAACTGGGCTAAGTGTGCAGCCGTTAAAACCTAACTTGGCCTCTTAGAATTATAAGAATTTGTGGGAGAAAGTATAAGGCTAGAAGTTAAAATATTATAAGGATAAGAGAGCTTAAAGTGGGAGAAGAGGAAAGTAAGACGGCTTGCATGATGAATTTGGCTTCAAATAAACAAAATTATAAATTATATACTAGGTTCGATACTAGGGATACTAGAGCCCGAGTAAACTGTATTTAGAAACGAGCATGATAATTCTCATTATCTACCGCTTATAGAGTAGATATGATTTTTGAAGGACGATGCACGATTTATTTCAAAATGCTCGATATCACTTGGAAGTTTAATTTCACATAAAACTGCGCCACAAATTGAAATATTTAATTATACATTATTCCCATAATTTCTTTGAAATTATGGACTTACCGGAATTAAAAGGCGTAATGTTATGTGCTCCGGGATAAAACTCAGCAACATTTGTAATTTTTGAAAATAGTATATTGGATTCTTGACTATAGGAATTTCTAATCACGTTCTCATTGGCCCGCAGCTTATAATTCGTATCGATTATTAAATTATAATGGCTCATGTGATTCGCCACCGATCCGAAACCGGTACTTGCATTCGTATTGTTGATCAGTTGTGAATTGGAATTGTAAAGACAATCTTTATCATAGCTTGTTTTGTTTAAAAATGAAAATTCCATTGCATATAAACCGAACAGTCGCACAAGCAAAATCGCCCGACACTTAATATATATATATATATAGAATACTTTAATTTGGCAATAAATCACATTATAATAAAATAAATTAAATTGGCTGCCCGCTCAGGAAATACAATTTGTAACTATGCTTAAATAAATAGGTTTCAGTTACGATTGTCTTAACATCAAACATCCTTTGTACAAAAAAAGCATATTTCCCTTTCACACAGCGAAAGAGAGAAAAAATGCCGCTTAACGTATTTGGAGGCGGCGCCTAAAAACTGACTATATTTTTGGGGGTGGAAATGTTTCAATTTACGCCATTTACACGTGCCAAAAAGTATAGTATGTATACGTGCAATACTGACGTTAAGAAATTGCTATAATTCTATCATTATATTAACAGTTCAGTTAATTAGATCAAATTTAGTCGACTGTTGTGATTTTAATAGAAGTCATTTAATTTATTTTAATTTATTAATTAATTTAATTATATTAGCAAAAAGCTCCAACTCACCCACATATTCTTTCAGTGTATCCATGCAATTATTGTGTACTATAACAATTTCAACTTTAATTAACATTCTCATTTAATAAGTTAAATAAAATACGTTAATAAATAGTTCTTACTATTAGTAAGAATTCTAAAAGACGAAATGAGTACTTTAGTGAGATACAGTCGACTGTAAAATACTCTGTTCCCATTGTAGTAACAGTAACATAGGTGAACAATATTCTTCTTGAATTATAAAAGACTAATTATTATACTTAAATTAATTTGTATATATTCTGACTTGGCTTTTGAAAATTTCAAAAAGCGAGTTGTGATGAAAGACCCATCGGGAAATACATTTCACAAAACCAATATACTATTTTTCTCTTTCGGCATCAGTGTAGAAAATGTAAACATGGCTAGTCCAATGAATTGTTAATTTCAATGATAAATTTATTAACCGGCTTTACACGGGCCAAATATTTTAAACTGACATTTCATAGTTAGTATATATCAAACATTTTCCGCTTGTGGAAATATTATATAAATTATGAATTTTCCAAAACTCGTATCGACTTTCAAAAGACTCTAGAACCTAGAGTCTGTATTTAACTTTCCACAGTCATCAACTTATCAAAACTGAACAAATTATTAAAAAAATCCAATTTGATCATAATCTAAGTTTCGAGACCCTAATTATGATCGAAATTCATGAAAAAATTCAGCTCTTATGTTGGATTTACAAAGAGCGACATCAATCATTATTTTAAATCAACATTTTTATTGTATTTTAATAAACAATATTAAAAAAATCATCTAGAAGTCAAAGTGACTGGAAATTAAAATTTATAAATAAAATTTATAAATAGGCTTTTACACATTGGTATTATTTTTCTGTTGCTTGAAAAATTATAACATCAGATTCATTTTTAAAGTAGATTTTTAATTTATATTGTTGCGCAATCAAATTCACAGCTGTGAACAGCCAGGGTGAACAACGTTTCACATCATTGAAAAAATCCCAACCGTTCCGCTTGATGTGGGATGAATCCATAAAACGTTTCTTCTTATTATTTTTGCGCGCATTTACATGTTCTAATCACTCTGTTCCCGTTTCCGTCTTTCGCTGCTAAGCGTACATCGATGCTTCGATATTCTTTATCGAATTTTTGTAATGTTTTGAAGTTCAACTTGTAGGTGACGTGCGAACAACACATCCGTTAACAAAAAACAAATTTATTTCATTATGGAGAAACAACGAGTTAACAAACGGAGGGAGAGGAGGGAGAAGTCTAGCCAGGCTATCAAAGTACGCACCGTTTAATATATCCAGTATAAATTATTTAATTGATGTCTTTTAGATTGTGATTCGGCATTTGCCGCCGACAATGACTGAAGAGGAATTCTTGCAACAAGTGGAGCCATTGCCGGACAACGATGCCTACTATTATTGCCAGGCAGACTGGTCGCTCGGACAGGAGGCAACATGCCGGGCTTACATTGATATGTCCATGAAAGATATGTCAGAAGTTCTACAGTTTCGTGATCGATTCGATGGCTACGTGTTTGTCGATGCGAGGGGAGTGGAATACATGGCCATTGTGGAATATGCACCGTTTCAATGCTTTTTCAGGAACAAAGGGCGCAGTCAGGACTACAAAATGAATACCATCGAAAAAGAACCGCATTATCTAGAGTATCTCCAAAAAATGGCCGATGAGCGCGAGGAGGCGAGTCGATTATGTGATACGAAGATCGATTTCACCTTCGATCAGAAGTCTGATGAGAAGGTTAAATCGACACCGCTGCTTCAGTATTTGGCTAACAAAAAGGAAAAGCGTCGCGAAGAAGCGCGCAAGCGAAACGAAGAGAAGAAAAAGAGTCGGGAAGAGCAAAAGCAGCAAAGAACATTCGAATTACTAGAAGCTTCCATACAGAAAGATGCTCTTGGTGATAACAAGAAATCTGTTAATACTAATAATCAAAAAAAGGGATTTGGACAAGGAGGAGGTCAGGGTCATGGTCAAGGGCAAGGGCAAATTCAAGAAGAGGCATCGGAAAATTCACGTTCGAAGCGACGCACGGAACGCAATCAGCGTCGTCGCGAAGAACACGAGCAGCGAAAATTGGGTAGAGAACGTGATAACCGGGACAAAAATACAAATGATCGCCATGAAAAAGTGATGATTCAAAAGCGACCCTCAAATCAGCCAATCAAAAGAGAACAACAGAAAAAAAACGAAGAATTTGTAATTTTAAAGAAAGATGCTAAGCCAGTGGAAAGTGTTGCATCCAAAACAGAAATGGTTAAATCACTAGAGACGGGCAGTAAGAGAGAAACTGCAGAAACCTCTAAAAGACCCAAAGAAATCGTTAAATCTGAATCAGTAGACGAAGATCATTCTATGCTGCCAAGTACAAGCAAAGCGGTTTCCTCTGTTATCTCGAACGAACAAGGTACTAGTAAAGAACCAGCTGAGAACTATAAGAGATCGAAAGAAATCCCTAAGTCAGGATCAGGTAAAGAACATTCTTCACAGCCACATACGAGTAGCAGTAAGGCAAGCAACTCACGTTTAGCTGAAGAGCGTCGTATAAGAAATAAGGTTTGCTGTCTCATAGAATTAAACGTGTCGCCTTTTAAAATATAGCTTCTACTTGCTTACAGGATCGTCCATCAATTGCCATATATCAGCCCAAGGTTCGAATGCGAATGGACTCCGATGATATTTCACCAACAGACGGTAAAGATTCTGCACCAAATTTCGAAAGAGATGCGTTTTTCCAGGACAACAAGCCCACTAACAAGCGGTACAATAGACGCAACAGACAAAAGCCGCAGGGCAATGCGGAGCAGGCACGCGGCGGTATATCAAAACCATCGGAAAGTAGCACAAGTTCTGCGCAGTAAATATTCGAGTTCATTTTTATTTTAGTTTCCAGCAAACAATTGCGCTTTATTAATAAAAATCGCTCTCAATATCCATTGAGCTGCTAGATTTCTGATTATTTTTAACAATATCCTGTGAGCTATACATGTGGGCAACCTGATTTGCATCCGTTGCATTCTCTGGACTCTTATCATCTCGGATACGTATGAAACGTGGAAATCGCAGCGAAATACCACGTTCAGCGTCCACAATTCCTATACCTGCTCTGTGAATGGGACTAAGCGATAGATCGGCGCATTTAACCTCCCAAACTTGACAGGGCTCAAACCAAACATCCGGCTCCAAGCTGGAATCGTATCTGAAATATGATTTGGCCTCGCTCAACTTGTTGGTGCTAAAGAACTCGGAGTGTTGTCGCAAATCTTCATCAGTGAAACCTAAAAAAAAATAGTCATCAAGATAAAGTACGTTTAAGTTCACATACATTTAAAATAGCTTACCAGTTCCAATTTTGCATATGGTTTGGTATTCCTCATTATCTGTGTCATAACAGGCTAGCAGGAAGCCACCGTAGGTACCGGTACGTCGTCCTTTGCCTTTGTAGCCACCGATAACAACCAGATCCAGTGAATCACCAACATTTGACAAATAATCTTTTTTCAATTTAAGCCAATTTCTTGATCTTTTTGCAATTTCATATGTGGCCTCCTCATCCAATGTTTTCACCATTAGACCCTCACAGTTGCCTGAAAATGAACAGAGACGTTGCTCAAATTGACGGATTATTAGTGCGTCTTCTTACCTTTAATCGATTCCTCCAAAAATTGTTGCACTTCATCCATATCATTTGTGTTGAGGGCAGTGGCGAATTTCCATTCACCTTCGACTTCTTGGAAATGTTCAAATAGAATCTGTCGACGCTCGGAAAGTGGCTGTGTGACGAGGGACTTCCCATTGATATACAAAAGATCAAATATGTATACACAAACTTGAACTTTTATATCATCGATATCAACGTTTTTCCTCTTACGTGTACTTAGAATTTGAAAGGGTAGAATTTGCTTGCGCTCTATATCCCAGGCGACAATTTCACTATCGAGGATGTAAGACTTCACCTCAGTTTTAAGGAAAGACTTGCTTCTTGCAATGAGATCCGGATATTTGGGTGTATTATTTTCAGAGTTCCTTGAGAATATGCTTATCTCGCCCAGCTCATTCAAATGAATTTGCGCCCTCTCGCCATCGTACTTCCATTCGCAAGTTATATGCATTCCACTAAAGCGTTCCAGGACCTCGTGCACACCTTTGGTTGGCTGCGCTAGCATGGGTCTAAGAGGCATGCCAGGATGCATGGGACAACGCTCTTGCAGCTCCTTAATGTCATATTTTAATATTGCTGGTATAATGATGTCATAATTGGGACATTGACTGGTAGAATAAATGTAAGATGTCATGATTGCAAAGGGAATAATATTTAATAACATAAGTTTTCCCACCTTAGCACTTACCAGAAAGTTGTTTTTAACATCAACGTAGTTTCTGCTATTTCATCTTTATAAACTTCAGTCACTTTGTTGATATGTTTGCAATCTTCGATGTGAAGTTTTTTAACAAGAGCAACCGCCAAGGCAGTTAGAAGGCTTTGCTCGGCAATGCCTATACGCAATTTGCCAATTAGCGAGCGAATAAAGAATCGCGCCTCCGACAGGCGACACGCAACAAAGACATCATAAACCAAAGTAATCTTCGACTGCCCCGAAATGTTTGCGATCTCTTTGAGTTTAGCGAATACACCGCGCACACTCAAGGGCTTAGGGCGAAACATAATGCGTTGCGAAACGCGCGATTGCTCCGCGACGATTCCCAGATCGCCAATTAACTGTGTCTGAGATTTAATGTGCGCCAAATTACGACCAGTTGCTTTGCAAATTGCTTTCATCAGCGTTGTTTCGGCAACACCAAGTTCGAGTCCTTCGTAAGCGGGGGCTAACTGATTAATGCTGAGGTAAACACACGGCACCAAATCTTCCGGACTGACCATCATTATCGAGCAAAAAAAATTACTCAATATATCAATCATTTTCAATCGCCCTTTTGTCTCCTCAATCACCTGAAATGTTCGGGCCAGCGCCAGGTAGGGTGTTCTTTAAATACAAACAATTGTTAAGATAGTCCAATCTTACGGAAGTATTTTTCTAATACTTACACGCCTTCAGCTCGCCAGTACGCATGATTAATGGGATGATAGGATTCCATTGATGGATTGTAAATATCAGTTCCCTCGTTCTCATTCGATTCTGAATTCAAGCCAATCATTTTCTGCTTACTGGGCAGCGGTTCCTTGGGCTCATCCATTGTTTTTGTATTCAACGATGGTCGCTTATTTTCATCTTCCGGTTCTTTTTTAACCACATCGGGCTTTCCACATTTAGGCGACTTATCCTTTTCATTTTTGGCATCTCTTTTACAAAAAAGGAACATTAATAAAAGTATATGTGCAAGGTTGAATAACTTACTTTGTGCTTTTAGGTATCGAGTCGTCTGGCTCAGTTTTTGGTTTAAAAAATGAGCTACATTAATAATAATAAAAAAAAATGCGTTTGAAGATAAATGTTGAAATTATTTTGCATATTATAATTACGTTATAGACTTCTGCATGCCTGAAATGTAATCACAAACAATTATTTTCCCAAAAACTCACATTCCCGCCTTTTTCTGACCAAATATCGATAATTTTGTTAGCAATTTGTTTGATGTCAGTGTTGCCAATTTAGCTCTTTTTGCGTCAGATTTAACTTTTTTTTTAAGGTTGTAAACAAGAATACAGATAATTAAACTCGATATTTCTTTTGTAAATATACAATTTTGTATTTGTCTTCTGTCACGTATTTTGTTTATAGTTAATTATAGATAATTTTAATTTTTGTTATAATCATTTTTTCCTGTACATATTTGCATAAAACTTATGTTTATTTTTATGTAATTTTTTTTTAGTAATCTATTTGGAATGCCACGTCAGAATTAAAATCCCTTTCAATTTTGTCGACAATTTGATTTGCCAACAAAAAAGATATCTGTTTCGCGGGTGGAGGGAAAATTGGATAGTTTGTGTTGCTTAGAAATTTTTTAATGACTACGACGTAAAATAAATTTTAGGATGCTTTATGGAAATAAGTATTCATTTTTTCCAATAGTTGTTCGATAGTTCGTTCATATGCCCGTGAGTGCTTGTTGTTACTTTAAATTAATCGACTGTTGCCCATCTCTAACATTTGTAAGAGGCTTGTTGAATCTTTGAATAAATACAATAATAGTTTAAGAAAAAATTTACCATGGCCGACGAAAGCATAACTCGAATGAATTTGTCAGCCATCAAGAAAATAGATCCATACGCAAAGGAAATTGTGGACTCGTCATCACACGTTGCATTTTACACGTTTAATTCGGAACAAAATGAATGGGAAAAAACGGATGTGGAAGGCGCTTTCTTTATTTACCATCGAAACGCCGAGCCATTTCACAGCATATTCATTAACAATCGACTCAATACGACCTCGTTTGTAGAGCCAATAACCGGCAGTCTGGAATTACAGTCGCAGCCTCCATTTCTGCTCTATCGCAACGAACGCTCGCGCATTCGCGGCTTCTGGTTCTACAATAGTGAGGAATGCGATCGTATAAGCAGCCTGGTCAATGGATTATTGCAGAACAAGGTGGTCAATGGCCAGCAACCCAATACTCTGCTGTCTTTTTCGAAGCCGAGCAATCTAAGCATATTCAACATGCTCAGCCAGGCGCAAAAGGAATACAATGCCCAGGCAAATTGTCAGCCACAATCTGGAACGGCAGCCGCTGCTTTAAATCAATCCGAAAACGTGACTTCCCATAATGTGCTTAAGTTCTTTGAGTCGGCCAAGCAGGCAACTGTCGAGGCGCAGTTGAATCGACCGACGCCACTGTCCGTGGATCAGTTGGAGAAACAGCAACGCTCGGTGACGCCCAATGAGGCGCCTCCAATCAATCACCAATCCACTAACCGAGATGGCGACTGCCCACTGTCACCATTCCTGAAAGCATCAACATCGTCATCGTCTCGACATGCGGATAATCCCATTTCACTCTTAAGCGAAATGAAGTTTGAGCAGCATATTGATGAATCGCCATCAGCATCAGCTTTGTTCGCAAGCGACGAAGCCGAACAGTGTCTTAGAAGATTGTTGGTTGGCAATCGACCGGATGCAAGGCCGGCGCTTATGCCGCCCACAATGTTTGATGTGGTCCCGAAAATCAAACAGGAATCGGTATCGGAATCGGAGAAACCACTTAATTGTGCGCAATTTGTGCAGGCCTTCACTTACCTGATTAAAAACGATAAGGAATTTGTTAACAAGTTGCATAAGGCCTATATCAATGGCTGCACTGATTCGTTGATTGACTCAAATACGACATATCAATAAATTATACAAATACATCTATTTTGTCGAAACAATAGTAAAAAAATGGCTCTTTCTAATTAGAACTAAAACTATTATCGATTATTCTTCGTAAAGGAATAGTTCGTACAAAAGTAAACAACATTATCGCCGGCCTATCTACTTCCCGAAAGAAATGGTTCATTAGAATCGCAAAGAGCAATCCATCGAACTGCATTTAAGGATTACGGGGTAATCTCAGAAAACACGTAAAAATTTCACTCGCGGGCAGAACGGAATGGAGCCGACACTCCAAGAACTATCTTTGTTCTAAAAAACATCCCGATCATAATGGAAAAAGCTAAGTTAGACCGAATTTTTGCTTTTCTTTTTTCTAATTGACTAACCGTTTTTCTCGAATCCTGGAAAACTTTGTCCAACTTGGCCGTAGACTTGCAGATTTGTGAAGTACTTTGTGGTAGGATCGCAAGCTCCAACAAGGTCTGTTAGAACCAAAGAATTGAAAAATGTATATCGAAGGGCGAAAACTGTTAAGCCCATATGGATGTTCTTTGCTCCTAATTAGTTCGAATCGTTTGGTACATGAAATAGCAGAGATATGACGTTTTTGAAAAACAGAAAATTAATCTTATTTTGATTTTTGTCGATATGGAATGACCAAAATATGTCAACACAAAAATACTCTTTTTATGAGTATGAATTATGAAATAGAGCTTCTTCGGTAAAATTCCTGCAACTTTCTAAAGAGTATAGTGTGCTAAAATCGCAATTGCAAACACTCTTTAAGGTTATACAAATTATATTAGAAAGTTTATTATACATAATACATAATATTAATATACATACATATACTTAAGTAGTCTTTTTGGAAAGTACAACAATAATATCGATCAGCCAATAGAATGATTGTCGAAGATCACCTTCACATAAATATGGTGCCTTTGTCCAGGATTCGACACGAAAGCCGCAGTTCTCGAGTAATTCCAAAAACATTGTTGCTTCCTCCTCGAAGGATGTGCCGCGACCATTGCGTTTGTTTGGATTGTCCATTAGTGGCCTCAATGGTAAATGCGATGTATTCGTCTCCACGTAGTGCATGTAGGGAAGCACCAATGCAATTACAGCTCGTCCATGTGGAGCCAAGGCGGTATGTATATCCTCCAACAATTTGAACGAGTCAAAACATCGATCCAGAACATTAAGACATGAAATTAGTTCAACATTCTGCAGTTCTTGTATTTCGGTAACTACATTAAAATTCAATTTCTTTAGCCTCTCGCGCATTGTCCAACTAGCCTCGGTGGCAAAGACCTGCAAAACTGCATTTCCACTTAGTTCCGAGACACTGTTTGCCACACGCAGCGAGACTTCACCGTCGCCCGCTCCAATGTCCAGTAACGTTATCTAACAAAAATATAACTATTATGAATTGACACTGACATAATCTAGAGAATAAAGTTTACCGTTTGAGGTAAAGATCTCTCTACAAATCCGCCTGCCTCCAGCAGCTTATAAAATTGCTCCTCAGACAGAATGAACATAGAGCCCCGCTTTAGAAGGCCATTGATATCCGTCTGTGTCATAAAGAACTGTAGAACAGATCTGGCCAACGCATGCCACAAGTGCAACCAAATATTTGAAGATAACATTTTTGCACGCTCCAGCCATTTTATTGTTATTGTGTCTGGCTGCTTGAGGGCAACGAATTTCGACTGGAATCTTTCCGGCAGTTCGCTGCAGTTCAATGAATACCACTGTAAGCATTCATAATGTAAATAAAAAATGTATATTTTGAGTTACCAATGTATTCACCTGTTGTGTGTCAATATTCTCCAGAAAATTGTCATTATGGAATTTTGCATAGATAACACGTGCCAACGTGCCCCTAGGTCGATAAACGGCCATTGTTAACTATTTACCGGGATCCATTCACAATCCCATGTCACAACGTGCACAATGTTAATAACTCACATTTACATACCCTCAAAACAAATAAGTGACAATTAATTTTTATAACAAATAAGATAACATGTACGCAGGTGAGCAAGTGTGCGTTCAATATACGATAACGACAGGTTAGCTTGAAATAATTTAGTCAAGTTAGCGTCACATAGTAGCCACCGATAAATTGTTTAATCAATTGTTCATTTTAATTAGAACTTGGATTGCATGCTAATACAAATGTTTTATTATAATTTTCAATCGGAAGCCAGTCTTTAATGGTATTAGTTTGCCTCAAATTTAGTTATATTTGCTTAAGTTTGTTTCATGTTTGATGCAATGAACTCATTAATTCCAATTTGGAATAAAAGTACGCGTTTACCTTGTGCAGTTAAAATTTATTTCATTTTTGATTTGCGATCACAATATAAATCACAATTTAGTAGAACAAATCTTCTGATTGCACCGCATTTTTATATTTTCATCAACTAAAGATTAGTAATCTATTGTAGACTGCAGAATGTATTTTTATATTAGACAAACTACTATCCACAAATGTAACTGTATCTAAAAGCTGGGTTCAGTCGAGTTGTGTCGATTAGCATATTTTAGCTCAAAGTTAACAAAAAGTGTACTGTAGATAAAGTGCATCCTATGTCTGATCACATAATTTGTATCTTAAATATACTTTTACTTTATTTTCGAGTGAAAGATATTATTCGATAGATGCACACGACATTTTTTTTATTTCGATGACCGATAGATCAATCTTTTCTTGCATCACTAGTTTGTATCTGTGAAATTTTTTTATATGATTACAATTGTACTATGAGCTTTAACATGTTGGGAAATATGGAAGATAAGGCTGCTTTAACCAGCCTCGATGATCTTCCATACTTTCCCGAAAAGTATGCTGGAAAAGTTTGTTGTCTCTGTAACCTGGGAGAGCGCAGTGCTCTCGGTCAAGGAACCATGTTTCAACTAAAAGTGCCTTCTGATTTTAAAGAGAAGAATTCCGCAAACCAAAATAATGATCCAGATAAGGAAAAAGATGATGCATTGCGTAGAATGAAGTGCGGATTAAAAACTGTCAGCAGAGCCCTAAGTAATAGTGAGAGCACCTATGAATTGGATAAAATCGGCTACACAGATGTACTAAATACTTCGGCATTCGTCGATAATAACTTTGTTTATGTGCATCGTATGTGTGTAATGTGGTCCCTACGAAAGGTGGAAGTCAAGGAGGAAGATGTGTCTCAGTTCTTAACGAAATTAGCCGACTATTTGGAGCAGAAGTGCAGTTTCTGTGATCAGTATGGAGCGTCAATTAACTGCAAAATGAACTGCCGACAAATGCATCATTTTCCCTGCGCCGCTGCTGCCGGTTGTTTCTTGATCTTGGAGAGCTTCACCGTATTCTGTACGGAACACTTAAGTCAAGTTCCGTTGATCTGTATGTATCCATTGGTGGTGCGATAATTTTCTTTATTTAAATTATATATTGTATATCACTTTTTTGTTTATTTTCAGGCAGTGATAACAATGTGGAGTGTTTAACTTGCTCCTCATTGGGAGATTTATCGAAATTAATCATGTGCTGTTCATGTGGAGATCATTTTCATTCTACGTGCATTGGCTTAGCCAATTTACCGGGTATGATGAAGCCGGATGGCAATGCTTTTAAAATTCATAATAAAGATTTTATTTTTACTAGATACTCGTTCTGGCTGGAGCTGTGCACGCTGTACGAAATGCCAGATTTGTCGACAACAGGATGCCAATGATATCAAATTTGTCAAATGTGAACAATGTCAAAAGATTTATCATGCCAATTGTCTAAGGCCGGTAATATCTTCGATTCCCAAATATGGTTGGAAATGTAATGTAAGTCTTATCATTTCGATGCCATTATATGCTTCCCTTACTAATTTAATATACATATAAATTTAAAGCGATGTCGCGTTTGCACAGATTGTGGCTCCCGAACCCCTGGAGGTGGGAGCTCATCTCGTTGGCATAGTCACTATACGATTTGTGACTCGTGCTATCAGCAAAGGAACAAGGGATTTTCATGTCCAATTTGCCAGAAGGCATATAGAGCAGCGGCCTACAAGGAAATGGTCAAATGTAGTTGGTGTCATAAGTAAGTAAAAGTAATGCACATAATTAATAATACTTCTAAAATTAAATAAACATTTGTTAGATTTGTGCACAGCACCTGCGACGAGGAGGCCGATTTGACTGCCTACCACAAAAGAAAAGAATATAATCCCGACTATGATTATGTTTGTCCCGTTTGTAAAGTTGGAAGCAGCATCAAAATTGAGCCGCTTGAGCGTTCCATCGCAGATCCGCAAACCTCAGAGCACTTTAGTATCAGAGATATCGAAGTTGATCCATTAAATGCAAAACCTTGTGCAGATCTCAACAGCGAAGATCCCCTAAAGTTGCCTACCACAAAAAAGAAAATGTGCTTACCTAGCATTCGTGGCAAAGGTGGCAAGTTTGTGTTGCATCGCATGGGTTCTTTGTCACAGATTGGAAAAAAGCGCAACAATCGTGGAAAAGGACGACAGCTTGTCCTGCATGGCGGCTCAAGTGATCGTTACATAAGCCGCAATATGGATACGGACATCTCCAGCGACAAGAAACTGTTGTTGTGTTCGGCACGCGATAAGTTTATAACATCGCAGGATACATGTGTAATGTGCGGCTCCGTGGGAGTTGAAGGCGATGCCGTATTAATTACTTGTGCTCAATGCGCGCAATGCTATCATCCATATTGTGCGAGTGTTAAACACTCCAGGGGCATCCTGCAGAAGGGCTGGCGCTGTTTGGACTGCACCGTCTGTGAGGGATGTGGCAAGAAGAATGACGAGGCACGTTTGCTTCTGTGCGATGAATGCGATATTTCATATCACATCTACTGTGTGAATCCACCTCTAGAGCAGGTGCCACATGGCAATTGGAAATGTTCATTTTGCACCATTTGCCAGAAATGCGGTCGTAATCCCACTGAAAAGATTAACTACAGTGATCCGAACTCCCCAGAATGTCAACCCTGCGCCAGCCAAAATAGTTGCTCCATTTGCTCAAAAGGCTATAGCGATGGAGAGATGATTATACAATGTGAGCAATGCGAACAATGGCTGCATTTTCTATGTGACTCCATAAACTCGCAATACACCATGGATTATTACGATCATAATATATACAAGTGCATCAAATGTCGATCCATAGGGAAGATTCCTATGCCTACGAGTTCAAATACTTTAAGTGAGAACTCTGCACTTGCAAAGATTACCACACCTGAGCTGGGCCACGACGGCAAAGCAGTTGGTCAAAATATTCGTTTGACAAATGATCTGTTGGAGAGCAACGAGGCTATTCACTGGATCGATGGTGTGTGCTTAAGTGAAAGTGGTTTGAATATGATTAAATCACTGTCAACGGAAATCAAACGTAAGCGGAAAATGCGTCAGCCGATTGGCAATTCAAATAAGGATGCAACAAACGAAACTGGTGTCTCCGATGATATACAAAGCGATAAATATAAAGACGGGATGATTTGGGATCGAACGGAAGCTCCCGAGGGATTTACTATTTCTACGAATGATGATGGTGTTCATATTTTGCGCAAGAAACGACAGCGAAATTTACAAAAATTGGGCATCGGTGGTTTTTCAGTGCGAAATCGTGCAATTAAAAAAGACAACGAGGATGCTGCGGATCAGCAAAATACACTTGCAACCCAAGACAAGAAAAAGAAAATTATACGCAAAAAGCAAAAAAACAAACTCATCGAAGCCTACCCAGCGTATTTACAGGAGGCTTTTTTTGGCAAACCCCTGTTGGAGGCGGCAGATCCGGTTGTCTACGATTCAGATACTTCAGATGAAATCGGTACTACCATGAAAATGTACTTTAATCATTCAAATGGTAAAAAATCAGACGATGAAGCTATCACTAAAAGTCCTGCAAAAACGCTCAAGAAACCCAAAGCGGAGAAAATTCTAACTGAAAATAAAAACATGTTTGGAGACCAATTTTCAACAGCGACTCAGCAAAATAAAGATCCTGTTTCCGCTGGCATATTATTTGGTATGTGTTAACAACACAAATATTTATACATGTCTAATATTCCCAAAAATTATATTTAGATTCATCTTTGACGGAGATTACAAGGAATTCGAGCGCAAATAGTATACTCTCTTTGGATCCCTTGGTATTATTTATGTGCTATTTACATTTTAGATCTTTATAATAATTAGCAAACGGTTTTTATAGGCGCCCAAGGGAATTACGGAAGTAGATGTTATAAATAAAACCGTTAATTTTATTGCAACAGCAGATAATATAAAAAGGTAAAATATATTTAATTGATTGATTGCAACAATATATGCATTAATATTTAATTTACAATTTTATTTCAGTGAACCATTAATTACAGTTAATATTAATAATTATGTGGTGGCTCCACAAGTAACACAAGAACCAAAGTTTCATAGCAAACTAACGCCTAAATCGACACAGCTGCAATATCAGGCAGAATCCCAAAATATTACGGGACAACAACTGCCATTACAAACTGAGAAGAGGGAAGACCCAAAACCCAATGAACCCAGCATAGAATGCATAAATGCTGGCACCCAAAAGACGGCGGAAAAGATGAGAAAAGATGAGGGTAAATACAAATTATAACTGTGACAAGCGAATGTATATTAAGTTCATAACTTTTTTCTAAAAGATCTTGGTTTAATGGCCACAATCTCTGCTGTCTTGTATGCAAATACCGAGCATGCTAACCTTAAGGAAGTATATCCCAACTGGAATGACCGCTGTAAGCAGATCCTCAAGGGTTGGCGCTCCCTGTGCAACGAGAAGAAGGCACCATTCTTACAAAAAGCGAAGGACAACCGGTCTGCATTGCGCCAAAGGCGTGAACAGTGCAAAGTTAGCCAGCCGACAAAACCGGAAAAGCAGGAAGATAATCGTACGTGGAAACAACAGCCCTGCAAACCTAAGGAAGAACAATCAAATGTATTTGGCAACTACAGTAAGTGCACGTGCTGTAAATTGACAATATTTCTACATTTGGTTTTATTGAAATTTAACAATTACCTACACCGAAAAGAAGATGTGTTTGACCATGACTGTGGCGTTTTATAAAAATTTCCATTATTCCTTTTACAACAGATGGAATTTCATACGACGCAAACTGTTATATTGGATCAAACATGCACCATGCGAATTCACATCACCCGACTGCCATTTCTAATGCAAATCTAGTAGTGAAATCTGCAATACAACAAAGAACCACTACTACGATAAATCCAGCAAGCTCATCATTAAAAATAGCTTCTTTAGAGAACCGAACGGAACATAATCCGCCATACGAACCGGAACCAGTTGGCGACAAGAAGCTAAGAAACCTTTTGCAAAAAACCAGTTCGGAAGCAGTCATTATGAACTCAAACTCTGAATTCTTTTTACCCAATGATGTTCTAAGAATGGGTCTGATACAAAATGCTGCCATAACTCAAAATAATCCAATGCTAAGTATGAGTGGGAATCCACAGCATACGGAACTTAGAAGTCTTGAACATGATGGTAAAAGTCAACTTGATATGAAAATGACAGAGGCTCAGGAAGGGATATCATCCTCGGCCGTGGAATTAGAGAATGTTGGATTTGGGGATATATTGGGTGGATTCGGGGAGGGCGATGATGATGACTTGCTTAAATCTTTAACATCGGAAATTGGCGATGATTTCAATATACTGGAATATGCCGATCCTGAACTTGACGTCAATGTCCTCAACACATTGGACTTTGAAGAAAACGAAAAGAACTCTGCTTGATTATGTATATTATTTTTAGGGTTTTTAGGGTATTCAGAATTATATTTTCACGGTTGTATAATCTATTTAAGATCACATCAATAAAAAACAATCAAAGTATATTAGTTTGTTTATTTTGTTTTGTTCACTTTAGGAAACTGCGTTGCTTGATAGAAATATAAACATAATTTCTTTACACTTTGTTACATCTTTATCCATTCTGCATCGACAATAGTTGCAGCTCTTTTTTTGATAAATTGTAGGGATAATGTAAGCTGGTGGGCACAAAGATTTTTCCAGTAACCTGCCTAAAAATCAATTTTAGTTCAGGAAAAATACACAGGTCAATAAGATGTTAATTATCATTGTACTTTCATCATTGTTACTTACTTATTAAAGTTTTCCTCATACCCCACCGTATAATCATTGGGAATTTTAGCTGACTGAGTAAACGAAATGCAATCAGTGGGTGGAGTTTTTAGCGCATAAAACGGATAATCAAAGGTATTAATATAAATATCAACGCATAAGCCATGACTCCCGAGATGCACTTGACTGGCTATCGAAGGCTGACTAAGTCCACAGCTGCCCAACATAATATTCCTGTGGCAAGTGTATATTAGAGTTCCCTTGTCACGGCTCGAATGAAAGCATTGAACATATTTGCCAGCTTTCGAGTGATCAACAGCAATGGGATCAAATCCAGGACCAGCCATATCACAAGCTAACAATTGTACGAATTAGCATAATTTAGGTATTTAATGATCGGGTGTATTGTATAATTACTGTCGATATTTTGTATAATAAAATGTGGTTGTAAGGATCGTCCGACGGCTGAAGCTAATTGACCACCAAAGCTGAAACCAAACAAATAGGCCCGACTGGGATCAAACCCATATTGAAATAGGGAAATTATGATTGAAGCCATAGCTTCGGTTATATATTGAAAATTTGCGTATAACCTAAAAAGAGATGTTTATAAATTAGGCTTTCACTTGCTTCCTATATATGTATATATTTCTATATATACATTTATATTTATTTGTGTATATATATATACTACATACCGCATATAAGATGACTTGGCGATAATGCTATAATCAATGCATATTATGCATCCTCTACGATAAAAACTTAAACCTGAAAAGAAACATATGTTATGCAATCATAGCATAGTTTAAACTGAAACTTACGCTCAATAAGTGCAACTGCCCATTCATCCGAACAACTTTGAATCCATCCATGAAGTACAATCGCAAACTTATCTGATGGCAAGCAACCGGAGCTTTCCAATGTCTTTGCATTAAAGGGAACAGGCGTTTCTAATGTTTTCGAATTGTTCCTACCGAAGAATATTTAGTATATCAAATAATATATAGTTATCAGTTACTTACTTGTAAAAGTGTAAAAGCATAGTTGTGTGAACATCAAGTTTTAATGATCTAGATTGGTAAACTTAAGATATTTATTACGTTTTATTTCAAATATGCTACATTAACTACAATAGTTATATACATACTCAATGATTCGTTCTGTGCATGTTTACGTATATGTTTCAGGTCCAACTTGGCATGAACCTTGTAGAACAAAAATGTCCAAATTATTAAAATTATAAAACAAATTAATGGCTTCCTTTTTACGTATGTCATTACAAAAATATATATATGTTTTTAATTTTAAAAGCTATTTATTAAATATCAATTTAAATAATATACAATACAAGTCAATACAAATATAACATTGTTTGGGAAATAATCAGTAGTTTGTAAACATAAAAAAGTTCTCTATCGACTAGAACTATTGTTTTTTATAACAAATACAATCGAAAATCTATGCTCATATCTTTTGTGAGGAAACAGAGTTATCGATGAAATTAAACCCGCGTGCTTAGAAGCTTTCAAAGTGTGACGTCACAGTACACCACATTTACGCGCCAAATGTGGCATTTTCGATGGCCCAAAATAGTACAAAGAGTAGCAAAAAACATGTTATTTTACATTCCTTGAAATTTTAATTCACCAAAAATATATTTTAATTACATATACTTATTATACACAACTTTATGAAGTTGAAACATCAAGATATTATTATGACCTACTGATTGGGACAGTCATTTGGAGACTGTTTTTTGCTTCCAGCAGAGGGTTTGCTTTGACCCTCATTCTCGTCGTCATCGTAATCATCTTCCTCGTTCTCATATTCCTCCTCATCCTCATCGTCCTCATCATCGACAATGTCGCCCGTGTAGTAAAGCACAGCTTTCGGTATAATTCTTGCACGCATAAAGTGTCCGATTTCAAAATCAGTTGCCAATATCTATGCGAGAAAAATCAAATCAAAGGGAATTCAAATTGAAACAAGACGTAGCTTACTTGTTGCGCTTCATCATCGACCTCATCTTTATCGTTTTGAGCGTCTGGAGGATTGAAGAAGTTAAAGAAGGAATCTGTAGGAACCTGCTTGACAATTGTGCGCACGGCGCCACGTTCCTTATGCTTCTGTTTCTTCCGAATGGTCTTCACCGTCAAATTCATTTTCTTGTGCCAATCGATGGTGCAGCCTTTGCATTTGAAAATCTCGGGGCCCTCGAATGCGAAAGGATCATCTGGGTCGACTGTGGACTTCAGGAGGTATTGCTTTGTAAGCACAGTGTTCGTGAAATAATCATTTTTATCAAAATGAAACTCCAAAGTGTACGAGTGCTGAAAATATCAAGACTATCTGTTATACATTTTGCAATTTAATATATTAAGTGTGTACATACTTCATTGTCATATTTGATGACAATATCCATAAGCTTCCGAATGGCGGGCTCATCGTGAGTCTGGACCATTTCCGACAACATAGCCGTGTTGCGGAACACGGTTAGCCAAAAATCAGGAATGCCTTTGGCATCCTGAGGCATACTCTTAATATTTTTTAGCGACTCGCGTATGTCATCACGACCTTCTTCGCCATCGCTCGGCTGTTGCTCCAGCTCCTTCCATTTGGGTTTCTCCTCCGCTGGATCAACGGTGCCGACAACAATTTCCCTGCGTTTGTCGAACATTGGTTGATATTTCACCTGGTACTTCTTTTCCAACTTGTAAACCTCCTCAAAGAACTCGGCTTCGATTTTCAAATGTTCCAATTGCAAGTTCTTCAGCACGGTTATCCGGTTCTGAACAGGCAATGGAAGGGATTTCACCAGTTCCTGCAAGAACTGCCGCCTCAGCACCGAATTCATGTATGCCGGCCTGCCAAAATTGATTTTTTTTTTCAATTTCAATATGCACATTATGTTAAAGAAATAATTTAAATTACATGGATTGGCAGTCAGAATTTGACTTGTCATCATCAACTTCGTTGCAGGACTCTGCATCGATATTTCCTTCTTTGGGAGCATCCATTGTGAATTAAATGCGAAAATTCTGAAACGCATATGCAAACACACATATGCATGTAATTAAATACATATACAATATAGAAAAAAGTAAGTTATATATTCATGTATATATTATGTTCACTTCGTGTAACATGCAATTTTTGCACCATATGCGCATTAATAAATTGCACATGAAGTCCGAACATAATGATGGAAATAATGCCACTCATTCGATGCATAAAAATACAGACTTTTTGTCAAAAATCGTCAAGCAGTTAATAATTTTTGTTTCTATTTTTTATGTTAACATTTTAAAAAATTAAACAGTGGTTGACCCTCCACCCTCCCTTTGTCTATTCTTCTCCAAACACGTTTTTGCATTTTTTCGCAGTAGCCGACAAACTAAACAGTTACTCACTTATCTTGCATACCTCTGTAAACATGCGCAATAATACTTAACTGACATATGATAAATTTCCGATGAATTAAAAAGAAAAAATTCAATTAAATATGTATGTACGTACATACATATATAGTCTGTATACTAGATGCAATCGTACATTCCTGAACAGTAAGTAAAACACGTGTTAGCTGTTCTTTTTTTGAACAAAAGCATGTTAATGTCAGATTTACGTTTCTAAGTCAAACATTCATATTTTAAATGTAATTTATTTTCAACATACGGTTAAGGCAATTCTCGCAATGAAAATAGATTTTCTTAGTGGACATACCTGTAGACAAAATGTTCAAACGAAGAGCACGCCGCAACAATGTCGACCCAAAAGAACTTGCAGAGTTGCACAGGGTTACCCCTGTAAAACACAGGGTGTTTCAAAGTTAATATCTCAGAAAATATGAATACTTTTATTCTGTTGTATAGCTGCGTCAAGTTAGCTTCGATATGTTGCTGTGGTATTAAATCACTAGAAGATGGTTTCATTTATTTTAGCTAAAGCACGTAGATATTATTTAAAATACACAAATCATAAACGGTACAAACTACTAAGATATTATTAAACAATACAAGATGTCGGAATAATAAATTTAGCTCCTACAGCTGCCCTCAATAGCATTTTTAAACGAACAGGGTGAAACTCTGTTGGATATATGTTTCTTGCTTCTTTATTAGATTAAGAGATGATAAAACTCTGGACCAGCTACAATCCAATAAAGTTAAAGTGCTGTAGTCGAAAGAGCTCGACTAGGAGACACCCTGAACCCAGATTTAAAATACATGGTTTGCATGGTTTTTCGTTCTTTTGCTATGCGTATTATTGAGTTCCTCATAAAAATCATCATAGTCGGAACACTATATCATATAACTGACATAGGAAAAATCGGTCGAAAGATGTAAGTTGTAGGGCCGACTCAAATATGGAATATTCAAGCATTTAAAGCGTTCATTCATGATATTCCTTCATCTCATCCAATCAATTGACGGTACCATAAAACAACCACTGATTAATAATAAACATATTAATTATTGTTACAATTTTTGATATTTTATTTACGTAAAAATAAAATATTTGGACATATGATTTAATATAACAAATTAATAATAACCTTCATTTAAAAATTTGATTGATTCTTAAACTTGTCTAATGTTGCGAACTCTTAAACACAGAGCGATTAATGCCCTTAAGAGTAAATTGTTATTACTTCACGACCTCCTCCACGAACCATTAATACTTTCTCAAGACCCTCTGTTAAGACTTCCAGGAATTCCATATCTAATTATTGAATAAAAAAAGAAATAATTCGTATGTCATGGCCAAATAAAGGATGAGAAGAGTTTGTAATAGTGTACTTACAATTGCTTTCACGTTCCGCTCGCACTTCCCTCGGAGGACCTGGTAAATTCATTATAACCAATTGGGCATCTTGCGACTTTTCCACTATAACTTCATTTAGTTTTATTGCAGTGTGCATGCGACGAACATTGAATTCATCCCTGGACAAAAAAGAAGTTCAACAAATTTGAATATTAAAGTAAGACAAAGTATCCGTACGGTTTCACACTGGATTTGATGTTTTCGTCAGTTTTCTCTGTTGATTCATCTTTGTTAGATGTTATATCAGGTGCATCCGCGCTTTCAGGACCATCTGAATCAATTGAATTACGTTTTTCTTCGTTATGAGTATCCTGTTTAATTGGAGTATACATAAGAAAGGAATTGTTCAATATCCATCATAAACTTTTCTCATTTACAACCGTGCCATTTTAAACAAAATCAGAATTTTGTAAACGCACTGAAAATTGAAAGGAATCAAAAGGAAGTAAAACCAAAAATAATTACGAATAAATAAAGACAATACGATGGTAAGCATTGACTTAGAAGCTTTACTTAAGCTTACGACACCTGCTTAATGGCAGATAAAATATATAAATATATATCTGCAATATGTAATATCTATTTATCTTAAGTTTAGAACCGAGAGCTTTATTTTTGGTTTTAATTGGTTTCATATGTGTTTTTTATTGGTTTTAAATTTGTGTTTACAGAACTAACTTTTAAGCATACATACGTGATTTTGTATTTCTTCGATGGTAGGATCGGCAAACCGAACCCTCGACGCTGTTTTTACGGCGTCATAATGGTGGTCTACAATTGTTTGTACCTGAAAATGTTAGCATAAAGTATTTACATACTTATACATACATAAGTCCTTATGTGTGTAGTGAAACTACTAATAACCATTAACTTAACTTGTGTTGAACCCTTGGTATACATATTTGATCATAATTGTAACCGATTTTCATTCAAGTTGATGTGTAAAAGTGATTGTTTAATTCAATTTAAGTAGCGTAAAGAAATCAAGACATTTCTTTACTATAAATATTTTTGAATAATGTATTACCATGGTTTCAACAAAAGAATATATACTTTATGCCAGAATTGAAATTGTTTTATCATGGGTGGATAAAAAATTCTTTTGATTTTATTAGGAGTAGCTCATTACCGGCTGAAATCAGATGGAAAGAGTCTTGAACATATTATTAGAGACTTTAAGACTCAATCTACAATAAGCGCCCCTAAAGCGTTAAGAGAAACATATTGATTTCTAAAAGTTAAGGAATTTGTTCTATTGGGCGGGTATGGGTCTAAATGTTGTACGCCCCTAGTGCTTATACACCAGTATATGCTCCAATTTTAGAGCGTGCAAAATATTGCGTTCTTACGGACGGATGGATACTGCACAAACCTTTCATTGGGCGCATACATACATACATACTATACTCTTCGAAAATATCGTGAACTTTTCTATTTGCATGCCAAATATGGTTAGGAACAAAAATGCGGGGATGCGTGCTGCCCTATCAACTTTCAAATAACACATGCTTAATAAAACTGGTGTCCCAAAAATAATGTTAGTTTAATATTAAGATTTTCCATTATTTTCGAGGTATAATAGTGTAAATAAACGGACATATACGTAAATGGTAAATTATCTCGACTATTTGTAATGATTAAGACCTGAGGTGCTAGAGATAGTGTAATATATCCTTATCTATTTTGTAGTCAAGATGCAAACAGCTCCCAATTTTTATATATGGAGATCAATCAATTTGGTCATTGTGTCGAATGTGTAAAAAATTGGTGAAAGCAAGCGCAACATTTATATGTTATGTAATAATAATGATGTCGATATTGATATATGCATACAACAACACATAGATATCTGTATACGTATAAAAATTCTATATTCTTGATGTTAGCTTTACCAAAGATAACTTATTATCACTGGGAGTTTCCTTAAATTCCATTATAGTTTGAACCTTTGATCAAATATACAGAGTTTAAAATTGTTTATTGATCTCAATAGATATTCGATTTATTTTTATGAAACGAACGATCAGAAAACAAAAGAGTTGTAAGAAATTATAGTTTAATGTGCGAACATAAAAATTATCCGATTAAAGGTACATGTCAGATTTGTATATATAAATAAATGTAATTTGAAGAAGTTGAATGGAAAAGAAAAGAAACCGAAACTCGTGAATATTAAATAACTTACCACTTTGGAATTCTCTTTTTTGTTTAAACCTAATGCTCTAAGCATTTGATTGCGCTGTTCCATCATTAAAGTTCTCTCATAAGTGTATGCAGAGATATCGCTATTATTCTGATATATATAAAATAATATTATAAATGATTTTAATTTCAATTAAATAAATTTGGATTATCGATTTACCATTTCAACTACTTCAACATCTGCTTCAATTCGCAAATGGTACAGGAATGTCTTTAGATCTTTCTTCATTTGGATCGAATTATCTTCGATTTGAGCAACAGTAAAAATGCGTAGCTTACAATTACGCCAAGTCCTGTGCTGTTTTAGCAGGAACGGCAGCAACATAAGCAAGCCACCGTCATGGACAATCCACCAAATATCAATGTTGCCACCAATCTTCAAGAACGAAATGATTGGTTATATAACACACTCTATACAGCTATACAAATTGCATTACTTTGTGATTTGATTCTGGATAGAAGTTGATTCCTTTTGGAACAATAAGTGCCATGTGGCATGCGGCAACGGTGCGTACTGTTTGAATAAACGTCTTCCAGCTATATCGTCCCTCTTGTCGCCAGCTATACGGCCACCCAATAATCACGGTATTTGGCTTCATTCCACCCAATCCAATAGTTTGAATGCTGAATTGAATGAATATTTGAATAATCAATTAAATTAACTAAATATTTATGTGCATATACATAATGTGACAATACTTACACAGAACTGAGACCCTCGCTGATCTCTTGGGCAACTAGAACATCGCAAAAGCCTTTGACCTTCTCATCAGTCATGTATTTGCGGAGTGTGGTTTTTGCATCAACGGCCTTATTTGTAATTTTTGTGTGATCACCCTTTATCACAGACACACAAATTGTCAAGCCTTTGCCAGCTTTTAGCTGAGTGGCAAAGGAGAATATTTTTCTATACTTTGGTATTAGGTTGTCATTGAGTTTTGAAAGCACCAAAATTTGCGGACGCCAATTTTTGGTATGTGGTGGGCCTTCTTCAAGACGCTGAAGTGAGTATCTGGCTGCAGTTAGCGCCATTCCACGAATGCCATCGCCCCATTCCTTCTCGGCACTGTAAGCAAACAGGTTATGTATGATTCACTCTGAGAAATAGAACGCCAGGGACAAAGATCATACCCTCGATATTCGATGTATTTGTATATAACGATCGCCATGCCCATGGCAAGAAGGGCAAAATACCATGATGTCATTATCATAACCGATATACACAATGTAAGTCCAAGCAAGGATAAACTCCAATGATAAAACTTGAAACGTGGTCTCCAATTCGGCGTCCTTAGCAATGTTTGTACGGCACAGGCCAAGTTTACAAAGCCGTAGCACATGAGGAAAAACATGGATAGCAATGGGGCAAGTAGATCAACGTTACCTGCAGAACATTAAATGTAATGCAAGATATATAGCAATTCATAAAAACAAATACGTACCTAATAGAATTCCGCATTGACAAATTACAATGGTTAAGAGCAGAGCCCTTACCGGCTCTCCACGTTTAGAAGACTTTGCGAATGGTGCCAAAAAGGGAATAATCTCATCTTTAGCAATAGCTTGGAGTAAACGGGGTGCGCCTGTTAAACTCTGTAAGCCAGCACCTAGAGTAGATAAAAACGATCCAATCAATATAACCCATTGGTTGGGCCACGCAATGTTTGCCACAACTAATTTTCCACCAATTGACTGTCCAAATCTGAAAATTAAATATATATGGATTATTGATAGCAATCAAATGTAAGCTCGAATAATATTGTTCTCACTTGTCTCGCAGTAGTAGATTATCAACAGTGCCAGCAAAAAACAAAACACTTGTTAAATATACAGTACTAGTGGTTAAAATCGCACAAATTGTGCCAATGGGAATACTCTTTTGAGCGTCTGCCAGATCGCCAGATCGATTCGATCCAGCCATGATGCCTAAATACACATAAAGAATAAATTATTATGTGTGTGTGTGAAATATAATATATTAATCATACCAGTGACAGATGGGAAAAATATACCGATGAGCAGTGTAAAGGACGTCGTTATATCAGCCATAATTTGATTATACGATTGACCTCCAATATTCTCAATATCAACGGAATTGCGACCGTATGCAATAAGTTGTCCTTTCTCCAAAAATGACGGCATTATATTGTCATAGAAAACGCCACTGGCAAGACCCTTAATACCCTTCACTTTGGTCACATTGTTATCTGTTTATGAATATAATTTTGTGTGAGCGCATTTTTATACGACAATTAATAATAAACAATGAATAATTACTTTGATAGTATTCTTCACATTTGTGATCCGGACAATACATGTCTACTAACATTGGATCCTCCTTTGTGCAGTTTTCAATTGGGATATCTTTTAGAACGCGTTTTCCCAGCACACAGAGGCTGGAAAAGCATTAAACGAAAGTTAATATCAACAATAAACTTATTCAAATATATTTTATAAGTCACTTACTATAACTTTTCATTGCCATTGATATTGTCAAAAATGCCAACATATACGGCTATTATGGAAAATATTACACAGGCCAAGGCAACGGTTGCGAACTTGTTGACAAATTTGACGCCCAAGAAAACAATCAAGCCTAACAAATACGAATAATATTCATCAAAAGTAACTAGGAGTCAGATCTTATATAAGTTTACCCATGAATATGAGTAGCAATGTTCCATAAACTCGGAAGTTGTTATACATGGCTTCAGCGTCTTTCGTGAAATCCCCAAAAATGGATGCCCAGGGTGCCATATAAGTCTATGATATGAATCAGTTATAATCAATATTATTCAATTATATACATATATTTACTAAATTATATATATGGAATTATATCATTAAGATATTTCTTCTTACCAATACGATTTCAACAGCGCCCACAATGTACATTGCAGCTGCCAACGTTGTCCCCGTATAAAACAGCATTCCCACAGCTCCGCCAAATTCAGGACCAAGTGATCTATATAAATAGAGAAATTAAATAATTGCAAAAAAATAAAAGAAAAAAAAGAGTAGGCAATGAGTAGGCAAGGAATCGTAAAGTCTTAAGTGCTATTTTCGAATCTAGTACCTGAGACTTAGCAAATATTAATTCTACCAAAGCTGCAAAATGTTACGATTATGTTATTATGAATTATTAATTCGAATATTGTGTTAGGGATTGTAAGATACTTAAAGACTAGACTGTTTTGCACGGGAACACACAAAGTAAATCAATATACATATATATTGTGATTATATCTGTCCAATTTACCGTGATATCATAAAATAGCTTCCTCCTGCCGGCACCACTCCGTTTGTTGCAATGGCCGACATAGATATCGCAGTTAGCATCGTCTAAATTCGGAAATGTTCCTTGAGTATCTCAAAAGGGTACATATTTATGTATAAAAGGTAGTCTTACCACACAGCAGCAGGTCAGCACAATTAAAAATCCACAAATTGCTCCAGCTGTACCAACAACCCATGTTAACCGAATAAATAATATGACACCAAATATGTTCTGAATGCATGGCAAAAACACTCCAATTAAAGTTCCTAAAAAAGAGCCAATCCAAGTATAAATATAACGTAACTCTGTAATCGAGTTTATTACTGAAACGTACCCATTCGAGCCGATGGCGGTGGTGGCTTTGCATCTGGGTCGGTGGCCGCTGGTATCGTGTTTTCATAATTGGCAATTGATGAAATGAATGTTGAAATGTGTGGCCTGGTCTCCAAGTCATCGTCGTATAGGTACAAATTGGGGTCGATTGTTGATTTCTGATTTGCCTCTGCACCGTGAACATCACGCGAATCTACAAAAGATAATTAAAAACAAGGAAATAACGATGAATAGTTTTTTTTGTGCGAGTAATTTGTGTAATTCTAATATAAAGTAATTTACATAATTAAAAAATTTTTACAAATAATCCATAATCATTTAAGCGAATGATCATGATCGAGCCCCTCCCTGAATTCATTATAAGTCAGTTCAGCAATTGGCACCTATTTCGCTGATTTGCAAACTGCTCTCCGAAGGCCAGAGTGCGAAATGAATCTATCTCTTTTCGTCGCGTTGAAGGTAATAAAAGTTCTCACTTGCTCATGATCTGATGAGCTTATGATAGATCAGAAAATCACAGGTCCATATTGGGGTATGATCGATTATCGTTTGATCGCTACAGCTCTGTGGTATACATGTTGGAATTCAACTGGATCTGCGAACGTTGATCAATTATTATCACTGATTCATTTTGGCGGAAGTCAGTTGAATATGACTAATAAAAAATATCGTCAAGTTAAAACTTGTAAATTGTTTTTAAGACAATTTTTCAGTTATTCAACTTGTACCTAATTTGTTCCAGATAAACAGTAAACAGCATTTAAGGATTCACTGGAAAACTTAAAGTTTTTAAGCTAAAAATTAGATGTATACCTAAATATATTTTCTTAAAATACAATCAATTTTTTCGGACAACTAAACACCCTAGAGTTAACACATTCATTTTGAAAAATATAGAGCTTAAATTGGGTGCAGTTGCCAATTACCTTTGGATAAAAAAAAACCCAAAAATTAATTTGAAATTTTTGATGTGAAATTATTGTTGCTTCTGGATTCCGATCTTAAAATAACATGGATTGTTGCAGAAATAATAAAATTATGTTTTTAATTATCAAACTGAAAAGATTTTCGTTTTTCTGTTTATATGTTTTTCTATATGCATTGAAATTGCGCTCCACATTTGCAGATGAAGCGGAGCAGTATGCATAAGGCACCAAAGAAACTTGTATATAGAACTTTTCACAAAATGCTCCAGTTGATCTTTACCCGCATAAGCATATATTAACAAATGAGCCTTAACATGCAAAATATAGGGATATAAATGGACTTAGGTATAGAATATGCAAAATGCATATTAGCATATTCTTCGGCAAATATCCACTCTCTATGAATAGCAAATGCTTTTTCATACCTGGCTGTTTTGTGTCGAGTGTTGTTCCATTGTGTTCTGATGGCGTAATATTCGTTTCATCGGCATCATCTTTTTCACTATTACATTGCATGTTTAACACTTCTCTCATATCACGATTCTCACTTAAAATTAGCTAACACTTTTGGGTCGTCATACGAACATCAATTTGTTTGAAGAATTATACAAGTTAATAACATGCCTATAACAATTATAATTCAAAAGACCTTCAAAAGATGACAACACAATAAATAATAAGAGCTGGTAAATATCTATAATAGAGTGTAAAGGAATTCCAAAGGCTGCAAATTAAATGGGGGCCTCCTCATTTACATAAATCTGTTTTCGATGTTCAGCACATTTTTTCGCTTTTCTCTTTGTTAACTGCAAAGAGATTAATCCTACCTAGGACATGAAGCAGAAAAATTTAGGTCAAGAATAATAAGCCTGGTAGGATTAAAAAGCATATGAGCAAACACTAAAGCAAAAAGGAATTTGCCAAAAAAAAAAACATGGCAAAGCAGTTTAATGATTAATATAAAATCAATTTTGGTACACTTTGACTGACTTTGATTTTTAAACGCACTTCGTTGTTAGGTATTTAAACAATTATTACAACTTTTTGGCAATTGTTGGTGCTCTGATGGGAACTGATGAGTTTTATGTAACTGTACATGTTATTTTGTCATTTAATTGCAGTAGATTTTATTTATTTTTATCGAGCTTAATTGATTTAAATTGTACTATTTTTTTAAATGTGGATTAATAGAAAAAATTATGAAAACTGTTTGTATGCTACCGAATAAAAATTATGTTGCCCAGGATTCTCAGCATTGAAATCGAGATGAAAACGAAAGCTTTTATCTACACGCAAAATTTCACCCCGTATTCTGAGCAAAGGACCAGAAAGAGAGAGACAGAAACAGAGAGAGAACCATATACTGGCATACCTATAGATATATATACATTTATATGTATTACGGGTCTGTATTTGGACCAGCCTCACCATATTATAGAGAAAGTCCTCTCACACAGCATCAGCAGCTAAAGCCCAAAACCGTTTAACTGCTCTCGAAAGCTTTTCACTATTGGAGCTTTAATGTGCAGGTGGCGTTAAATGTGTCACCGGGACATCTGGGACGCACATATGTAAATGGGCATGTACATACCAGTAAATACATATAAATATGTTTATGGTCTGTATGTAAACTTGTTCGAATTAAATGCAAGTATGATAAATTGATGATTTAATGTTGAGAGCATAATAAAGCCAGTTATTCGTGATAAATTTGTTGTCAAATGTAGTTTAGGATTTATTTAAGCGAAATCGTATTGACGAAAATTGCATTTTTAATACGTACGAGGTACGGAGTATGAAAATCGCATATAGGGTAGGTCAAAACTACCCACTTCCATAACTTTGTCAAAACTCAACCAACTTTTTCATTAAGATCATAGATTTACTTCTAGATCAAGACCACATTGTTTTGAACACATATAAAAAAGTTATAATTATTATATTTACAAAAATCTCAACTACCTTGTAAGTCATCCTGTCTATCTCCTAGAAGCTTGCCACTTGCCGATTCATCTTGAAGATAATCCAATACAGTCTCTTCGTCTGTTTTTGTCACTTGAAATCTATCTGGCATGTTTGTTTTTGAAGCGCTCTGCAAATACAAATTCAAATCAAATAATAAATATTTTTTAAGTACTATAACTAATATTTTTGGTTTAAAGTTTGATTGAAAGATATGTAACATACAAAATATGTATGCATGTACGTATACGTTGCTGAAAGAAAATCAAAATTAAATCAAACGGCTGATTCCGTTAACAGTTTTTGTGTGACCGAGCTGCTCCGATTATTATTTACATGATCACCCTGCTATTTATAGGTATTTATATGTATACCAGCTGATTTGTTATCGATCATTTTGAGCGCCGCAAAATCAAAATCATTAGACAATTGGCTTTGAGTTATTCAGAATTAAAACACTGCTGAAAGAGAGCCTAGAAGCTCAAAGCTTAATAGATATCAGAAAACATCTACGTGTGCAAAAGGGTTTGTATCTAAAAAATTGTTCATATGATTTCTTACGATATTATGACATTAGAAACGGGCATAAATATTCAATAAATTTTCTTCGCAGACCATCCTTTGTAAACAGGGCAACTACACATATTCCCGCTCCAGATTCAACATATACTCGTGCCACCCTGTTCCCGTTGTCATCTCTGCCAGCGCTGACGGTAACAGACAAGTTGCTTAGGATTAAGGCTAGTCAAAAGTTATGTAAGCCAGCTGAAAACTTTATTGAAATAAATGTCACATGACCGGCTGCAGCATATTCAGACGTAAAATTTATGGCCACTTGATAACATTGTCTCAACTTTATTAGCCTTGTACATATATATATATATTCAAATAGATATGTATGTATATACAGTGCAGTCTGTACATATTTTTAACACATATAGCGCATGCCAATTGTATGTGTGAATTTATGTGCACATTAAAATAAAATTCCCACAGCAGGCAATCTATTAATTGTGGGCTGCTGCAAGAATTAATGAATTCATGTATTAAGTAATTACACATGCATACACCAAAAAGCACACACACACACACATGCACAAACAGCAATATGAATTGTAAACATTGGAATTCTACGCACGTAAGTATGTTTTGAATGTACTTTAAATTGTTATTTACTTGTGAAAGCGCCTTTTTTCAAGGTTAACGATAACCGGAAAATGTTGTCAACTTCTTGCGTTCTAACTCAAAATCACTTTCAGCCTTGTTGATCTGCTTTTCTTAATATTTTGTGAACTTTTCAATTGTACGAATAAAATTAAACTATCATATTGAAGGCGCATGAGTAACAGAAAATAATTTTCTACTGTATATAATTTGGAGTCGCGAGTTGGGGGAAATACTGTTGCATTAAAGAAAAAGTAACTGAAAACATATTTAGCGTATTTAGCATGGGATACCGATTATATTTTAGACAAAAAGAAAACAAAATTCACTGACAACCATACATACATACATTCAAAAATGGGTGTACATCACATACGTACATATGTAGGTAAATGTATTTATATTCACACACGTATGTCATGTCATTAAGTCTTCGACCATCAATCGAAATTTGTATGTATACATATTCATCTGTGCATACATACAATAATATTATTACATACATACATACATTGGTTTGTTATTTTGCCATTTGTGTGGGGTGCACACATATTAATTTATTTAGATATGCATGTATAAGAAATAAGAACTTAAGCTTGAGATACACAGTCTCGACGTAAAGATTGATGTGTGTATATAAATGTGTATATATATATATGTATACATATGTATGCATGTATTTACAAATTCACAAGTTTTCCAAATTTGTATTTTTTTAAGCCATTTCTAGACACTCGGCAACTTTACACGTGCTATGCCTGGTCTTTTGTTGCTTTCTTCAGAAGTAAATTAATCGCTTCAGTGGCGAGGGCTGTTTGCAAAATAACTATAATTAAAACAATCAAATTATATAAGTTAGAATTTGAAAATAATAGAAAACATTTAGATATCCTTCCCACACCCCATTCTCCAATGTGCTTAACTCATTTTTTTTTTTTTTTATTAATTTATGCATAATGTACTACTGTTAAAATAAACTGTTATATTTTTGTGATGGATTATCAAATAAATTACGATGGAGGTAGGGCCCACAATGTGGCAGTCTTGTCCGCAGATGTGGAAATGAAGGAAAAGTCTGTTGGATGCCATCTGATTGTAATCGCCTTATCCTTGTGCTTTGCCACCACTACGGATGCGATGTCATTGGCAAGATCACCCTGTAAATCGGTTAGCTTAATAGTGCTATCGTAGCTGCATGTGAGCATATAATACGCCGATGGTGAGAAGCGTATGCATCTATAAAAATGAATAAGGTAACAAAAAATGTGAATAAATGATTTTTATTTTCTGTATTAATTCAATCACATACCTTATTTCGGCGCTATGCGGATAGAAGCGTTGTATTAGCCTATTTCCACGAATGTCGTAGAGGACACAAGCGCTATCTGCGTGTCCTGAGACCAGTAATCGCCCAGTCGGATCCACACAGACTGCAGTCACCGGCGAGTTTTGTATGGCTCCAGCCTGATCGAAAGTATTAACGGCATCGTTTACTCGCAGATCCCAGAACCGTATTGTTTGATCCTGTTGATTTGCGAGCTTTCTTATTTGCTCTTCTTGAGTAAGATATCAGGTATTAAATCTTACCTGCGATCCCGATACGAACATTGCATTGTTCCAGCTGTATAGCGATGATATGTGTCCGGTATGGCCACTAAATACCTGAAACGGCATACCCGTCACACAATCCGTAACATAGATCTTGCAGTCGCCAGCCCCGCCGCTGACGAGCAGTCGTGATTTAGTCGAAGGGTTGTCAAGGAAACACATGTCCCGAACGGTGCCATCGTGCATATTCAGTTCGACTTCCTGACCCACCAGTTGATTGGTGTCCTTGTTGAATCTCATATACTTGATGGTCTTATCATTTGACCCAGTCGCAATGAGTTCGCCATCTGCCGACCAACATGTACAATATATGGAGCCTCTGTGGTGTTTTGTCCGTTTGCACAAAACGGATGGTGGATAAATATGCTGATCTTGTCTAAAGATTTATTTACAATTACAAATCAGTATACATTTAATGCATTTTAAATTTTCATATCACCTTAATTTAGATAGCTGGGGATATTGACAGATTCGGAAGGTTTTTGAGTTCGATCCGACCGCATAAAGCTTTCCATCTGGATGAAAATCCACGCTGCGAATCGCCTGTGAGTCCGATATGGTGGTGACTGCCACGAATTGTGAGCGCTCTACATCACTCTACGGAAAAGGGTGTAATTGTATTATTTACTGGACTTGGAATACATCCAAGTAGTGCTGAGCCAGCCACTCAAAAAGTGAAAGTAAAAAAGGACAGAGTATATAGAGCAATGCAAGAATATGTATGCTCAACAAAGAATTTATACGTGCGACACGTGTTTAAATGCTAATCTACTGAATTATATTAGTTGGCTCAACTTTTTTTCATAGCATATTTAACTTCTGTCGAAATATCCAACCAAACTTAGAAAGGTCGCTGACAACAAGCAATCCATTAACTCCATTTAATATATCAAATAATAACTATTCATGTGAAATACTATTAATATTACTGCATTTCGTTGCCATAAAGACCATTCATCAACGTGGTAAAAAAAAATATGAACTTTGTTGACTGTCTCCGTGGATACATAACGGTGAATTGCAGTGCGAGTGGGGAAAGTATATATGCACAAATAAATTTTAGTTCCCATGATGATCCTACTAAACCTGTCTTACTCACATCTTTCAAATTTGTATTCTTTTCGTCAGAATTCATTAAAACTAAATTAATATAATTTAAAAAAACTGTTTACAAATAAAATAAACTAATTTGTTCGATACACTGAACTGTAAGCTTGGCTTTCAATGGTAATATCTAATCCAAATATGTTTTTGTATAAAAACATCTAAGGGAAAACAAGCGTAACGGAATCAGTGGAATCATATATGCTAAAGCCCACAAAGCTTGGCTCTCGGTATAATAAAAAGGTATTCGATTTTTTGAATAATTATGCACTGCAAAAATGGGAAGTGATAGATTTCCGAGTTACTGAGATTTCCAATGAGAAAGAAGCAAAATCTTATCAGAAAAAGCTAAATGCTAACAAATGCAACAGAACAAATATATAACAAATTCAATTCTCGTTCGCTGCTGCCAATTATCGATTGGCAATGCAGAAAAATTATAGCATTTTAACAACAGATAATAGCTGGAAAAGATATACAACCAAAACGTATTATAATTTATAAAATTATATTTTTCGATAACAATAAATAAAATAAATTTGTCCAAGAAAAAGCCAAAATAGCATCACTGGTGCCTTTCTCAAATCACTGAATTAGTTTCGATGAGCCGTTCAATTGAGCGGAACTACTGAACTCAATATTAAAGTTTAGAATTAAGCACAATATTCAGTCAACACGGGAGATGGGAAGTGATCGTCAGATAAAGAAGCTCAGAATGTCGGCCTTAGAACAACTTAAAAAGATTACCACAATTGTTGCCGATACCGGCGATTTTGATGGTGAGTTTTTTTAACAAACACTCAGTTTTTCTTCATTTTCAAGCACCTTTAGTAAATAAAACCTACAGTCATATGTGCATACACACATGTGTTCGTACATACAATGTGCTTATTTTAAAGGTTAAATAATTGTATTACATTGATTGATTTATAACGGAACTAACTACTATTATATTCATCTAGAGATTCCTTACGTACACATAAACACCTTCGATTATCTTTATGTGTTAGCGATCTTAGCTTTCTGTAGATAGAGTTTTTGAAGTTCAAATCAAAGTTAAATTCGAAAGTGAGGTCGACATTTGTTCGACCTTATTCAGGTGAATGTATAATAAATATCGCTTGCATGTTAAATGTTAAAAGCGAATAATCTATTTTAAGTGAAGTTAAGTGAGGACGTGTAATAACTAGAGTAGCATTGGTATTGGAAATCGGTTCAGTTTTTACGCTTAGCAACCGAAAGACATTTTTTGCACGACATTAAGCAGGTGAAAATGTTTGCTCAACTTAAAATTAAAATAAAAAGATTTTAAAACCATTGTTTAAGTTTATGTTTAACTGCATGTGGCTACTTTACTAACTTCTGTACATTTTTTTTTTAGCGATAAATATCTACAAACCTACCGATGCAACAACTAATCCATCGCTCATTTTATCGGCGTCAACCATGGAACGCTACCAATACTTGGTACGCAAGGCTGTCGATTATGGAAAGACTCAAAAAGGGTAATGTCTTGTGGATATTTCAATGCTGCAATTTTTTTTTTATTGATTGTGCCAATGGGAGCTTTATCACAGAGTGGTCCGATACAGGGTGGTCCGTAACTGTATAGTCCAGTGGTTATGAATTTTTTTGTTGGAAAAAACTCGGTCTTGATATGTTGAAAATAAATATTTGCATCAAGATAGCTTTAAAATTAAGGAATTTCTGAAGATGATGGAAGATGGGCTTGCTATGTAAACTTTATAATTTTTGGTGTCAATGACTTACTAATTTCACAACAAAATTATAGAGTGCTCTAAAGAGGTATAACAATTTTATTTTTAGATCGCTGGAGAATCAAGTCGCAGAAGCTATGGATTACTTATGCGTGTTATTTGGCTGCGAGATCTTAAAAGTTGTACCCGGTAGGGTATCGACTGAAATAGATGCCCGACTCTCGTTCGACACCAAGAAAAGCGTAGCGAAGGCATTGAAGTTGATTGATTTGTACAAATCCTTTGGCATTGACAAGAAGCGCATTTTAATCAAACTTGCCTCAACGTGGGAGGGTATCAAAGCGGCCGAAATTCTGGAAAAGGAGCATGGAGTGCACTGCAATCTGACGCTGTTATTCTCATTTGCCCAGGCTGTGGCCTGTGCTGAAGCTGGTGTTACACTAATCTCGCCATTTGTTGGCCGAATCTTGGATTGGTATGTGGCCAACACAGATTCGAAGAAATTCGAGGCTACAGCTGATCCTGGTGTCGTTTCTGTGACGAGCATCTATAACTACTACAAGAAATTCGACTATAAAACACTGGTAATGGGTGCATCTTTCAGAAATACGGGTGAAATCAAGGCATTGGCTGGCTGTGACTTGCTTACAATTAGTCCATCCTTGCTAAAAGACTTGGAAAACGATGAGGAGGTGTTGAAAACTTATTTATCTGTACCCAATGCCAAAAAACAGCAAGATATTAAGCGCATTTCTGTTGATGAAACTCAATTCAGATGGTTACTGAATGAAGATCCCATGGCGACTGATAAATTATCAGAAGGCATCAGGAAATTTGCTGTAGATACGGTGAAATTGGAAAATGTTATCAAGAATTTATTCAAATAGTGTTTGCAACGCTTGAATTTTGCATTTAAAACAGGTTTCATGTAAAAACTTTATAATATCGGAATGTTTTTAACTTTTTAAATAAAAGACATGTTTTTTAACTACATTGAATTGAATACGTGTTTATTTAATGATTTTCCTTTGAAAAGCGACCATTGACTTATTTTATACTAGATGTTGGTAAATCTGAGTTTCATATCTACTTGAAATTCCACTCGTTCCTCCAAAATGTTCTTACTGCTGGAGTAGATCTGAAATTATTAAATAAATCGGCTAAGATATCGATATCTTTTTGGCTTACTTGCTCGATATATCGTCACTTGTAATTAAATCACTTTGGCAACAGCTGTTCTCCACGTTTAAAGCATAAACAAGTGATTTGTAAGAATTACCGAAAATGAGGGGAAAGCGTAAAACTATAAACTCCCGGACAAACAGAACTCCAATCCGAAAAAATGAAAAGTTTTCGAAGAACAACAACTTTATTCAGAGGAGCAGAGACATGGAACAATTGCACAAAAGGGCAACTCAATATCAAAGCACAGTCTCCGGTGAGGAATCTAACATGACATTAAATCTTTTACCATCCGCGAAGGATGAAAATGAATTCTACGAGCAACTTGTCAGTGAGTACCGGTCAACAGGTAAGTGAAACTTTCCAAATATTTTCTTTCATTAATACTCAACATATATATGTCTCACATAGCGGCGCCAACAATAACAGAATCGAATAGAAGCATTTTTCTACGAAAAAAAGTAAAAGTCGTTAAAAGCCAGGAAGAAATGGATCCTACTGACTTGAAGCCATACAATTCATTTAGTGAGCGGTTTAATTTCGATCTCACCTCAGATGATATTACCGAAATTATTTCAAAAATCATGAAAGTGTCGAATGCTAAATGGTCTTCGATAGGCAAATTCAAAATTGAAATGCCAGTTTTAAAATCTTCGACAAGTCAGCACGACAAGGATTACAGCAAACAGCCCCCAGAAACTGTGAAATCCGCAGATCTGCAGATAATGGATGTCAAAATGGCATTAGCTGCAAATGTTGCCCAACCACTATCAGCGCTACAGATTGAAATATTGCAGATAGCCAACAATTACCTTGACCTTTATTATCCTCAGCGTACGCACGATAATGCCGAGGAAATTCGATACGTATACTGCCTGCATGCAATTAATCATATGCTAAAGACCAGAGCACTGATTTTGCGTGATAATGAAAAAATTGCCGGACTCGTCAAGTATCCAAATCAACCGCTGTGCGATGTCGCAATACCCGATAGCTTAAGGGATCAGGGACTTAAGCGAATGAAGGCACTTATCCTATTACCTTTTCGAGAATCCGCCTTAAAAACTGTACAAATTATGGCAAGCTTGCTGTTTCCCAAGCAAAAAGGTATGTATATAACCAAACATAGCTTGTCATTATGATCTTAGGTTAGGTTAGATTTAAGTGTTGTGTTGGCCAGTTGAGATTTTCTTTTGCACTCGTATGAGAGCTGAATCAGATGGTAAACCAGCCAGTGGAATTTAATAGATTTGCCGCTTGGCTATCAATATATATGTTAACGTTACAAGAACTAACTTTGGACCTCTTTAGGCAGTTAAGTGCTTCTTTTACGGCTATTACTTCTGCCTGGGAGACATTGCAGTGTCTCGGAAGGCTGACAGGACGTTCCTTGTGCCGTTCCTCTGCTAACGTACCATGAGAGAGTTGACGATCCAAGCGTGGACTTCAGAATCCTGCAAGTAAACGATTGATTGATCAATCCGACTAAACCGGCGTCAACCTTCAGGTCCAGCCACAGTTATTGCATCTGGGTCAACATTATTGAAGGCACCCACACCCTGGCTAGGAAAGCTATTAAGGTATACTCCTGCGAGTATGGGGATGTTTACTATTGCTATGATCTTAATTATATCGAACTTTTTATACCCTGAACCCATTATAAATAGTTAAAAGGATATATTTAAATATGCAAAATATGAGGCACCTCCAAATAATATTCTTCAGAAGCATACAAAGTCCAGATGAACTAGCCATGACCGTCTGATCATAGGCTATCTATATACACGATCTTTTTTTTACTTTTACTTTTAATATGAGATATTTATATATATCTCAGGATCTTAGTCGAGCTCTCTCTCTCTACTAAATATATGTGCAAACAAATATATATTCATTTAGGTAATCTTACTTATACGTATTTATAAATAAGTATATTTTTAATTTTGTTGTATTTATATATTGCTTATTTATATTTTTAGGTCAAAATACCACATTTCCGATTGCAAAGTATGATCGTTTTCTTAATGACTTTTCCGGCAACACTATTTATTTCCCAAAAACGAATCCCAAGCCATTTGATTATGAGCAAACATTTAGTGGAAATACGGATGACAACTTTAAATTGGGCATACGTCTCACAAAGAAATCAATGTCCTTATACACAGACATAAGTGGATCGGATATATTAATTGCTTCGCCTCTGGCACTACGTATGATGATTAATGACAAGGACGAAGACTACGATTTTCTCAATTCGATCGAGCTACTTATCGTTGATCAAGCTGAGCTGTTTGTAGCTCAGAACTGGGAGAATCTGCTATACGTGCTGGATCATTTACATTTACAGCCGCAAAAGCTGCCAGACACAAACTGTCAGCGTGTACGCCAATATTGTCTCAGCGGCACATCGCGCTTCTATCGACAAACATTATTTTTCTCATCACACGAGCTACCCGAATTTCGCGGGCTGTTTAGCAACAAGTGCCATAATTTTCAGGGGAAAGTGCGAATTATAAATCAAATTGCATGCGGCGATATATCCAATGTGCTGACGCCAATCGACCAAGTCTTTGAACGCATCGATTGCACAAGTGTTGAGACGGCTTTTGAGGATCGCTTTGAACACTTCGTTCGCCATATTCTGCCGGAATTCAGCAAATCGGGTTTATCACATTGTCTCTTATATGTACCCAGCTATTTTGACTATGTACGTTTGAGAAATCATTTTAAAAATGAAATGATCAGTTTCGTTCAAATAAGTGAATATACAAAAAAGGAGAAAATTTCTAGAGCAAGAGACATTTTCTTCCACAGCGGCGCTCCGTTTTTGCTTTACTCGGAGAGAGCACACTTCTTTCGGCGTACTCGCATCAAAGGCATACGGCATTTAATATTCTACCAGCCACCAAATTTCCCCAACTTTTACTCGGACTTAATTAATTTAATGCTTGAAGTGAACCAAAATCCACGAGATGGCTTACAAGATAGAATGAGTGTCAAAGTTTTTTACACGAAATTTGATACACTAAGTTTAAGTAATATCGTTGGCAATGAGAATGCTAGAAAATTGGCACTAGGCACAAATGATTCATACCTCTTTTCAAATAAGAAATAATCGCTGTAAAAACTTAAAATTGAATAAAAATAAATGTTATGTCAATTGAATCGCATCTTATATAAGTATTGTTATTGTTGTTAGTACTCCTGATCGGAAAAGCAAAATAATTTGGCCAATTGTCTTGGAAGAATGACTGACCGCTTTTTTAAAATATATTTTATGTAAGAAACTTACACCAAGCATGGGGTTCTTCGATCACAAGGAGAAGAAAGATTTATTTATTAATAGTCAACGAGTTAAGTCACCAAAGGGCAAATAGCAGAAATGGTTCTTGAACATATCGTATTCGATCGTTGAGAGTTCTTATACAAGGCCAACATTCAAGAATAAGGCGAACAATTTAAATATAAAGATTTATATTAACGTAGAGATCGTGAATTCTTTCGACCCGAGCGCTCAACGAAACCGAGCGGTAGAAGAATTTCGGATCTAAGAGAATTTCCAATTGTTGTTTGTCATTAAGAAAAAATGTTCAAGAATTGAATTTGCCTATAAAGAAATTAATTTACATTTACAATTAAGTTCTAATAATCGAAACTTGTTTTGAAAACTGTCTGGATCTATTTTTAACCTTTGACCAAAAAAGAGATTGTTATTTAATATATACAATTAATCAAATTAAAATATTTACCACAAAATATTATTGTTGTACTTACCATTTTTAAAATATACCTATTTTTTCTTTTTAAATAACAACAATTAAATAGTTTTTATGGAACTTTTTTATTTATTAAAACCATTCTTTCTATAACCCGTTAAGTCAAGAAAGTGTGTGTTTTTTTTTTGTAATTACTTTCTAAATCAAATAATTAATTTTATTCATATTGGATACAATTTGCAAATTCAGGTAACAGGGCTGTCTGAGCAATGAATACAAGATTGATAAAGGTTTTACGATATAGACATCCTTGAGGATCTCCTGGATCGTTCGTTCGTTCCAATGACCAAGACCTTTACCATTTATCAATGACGGTATCAGGAACTAAATACACACAAATAATATTGTCGATAATTACCAATAAGTATATAGAAATGTACCAAATATAAGTAATGGATACCAAAGCGTTCTGCAAACCAAAATGTTTAACGAGGGAAGGGTGGGTAGGTCAGTAGGCAGTAGGACATCAGCCAGCTACATGACGACTACGTTTGCGCTTCATTTAAAAAGTAGACCAGCAGAGTTCGGGGTTCAGTGTTTATATTTCGTTATCATGGATATCTTACATGCTGAATTTGAAATATGAATTCATTCATTTTAAAAGTGTGTTTTTTTCATTTTTTTTTTGATTGTGGTGTCAAAATGTAGTAGACCATAATGTACAGCAATTGATCTCTCTTTCGGAATTCACTTTGGAATTTTTGTTTGGCACACTTGTTCTTTTTTATCAAACATCATTTAACAACTTCACATACTTTCTATAGAGCAGGGTTGGACTAAATTAATTTTAAATTAATGGGAGGTGTGAGTCATCCAATTAATGAAATCGGGGATTTACTGTATAAAATAAAACAATAAATTATTTATAAATTTATGATGTAGGCATACGTATGTATATTCAAATTCAAATCATTGACGTGTGATTCGATCGTCAAACAGCAGTGAGTTTTGCAACAAAATGCGAGCGAGCATTCAACAAAAAAAATGATGCATTTTTGATAGTATTAGCGATCGTCAGCACTGTTTAATTCAATGGTTTCTCTGGCGCACATTTTAGTTTCGCATATTTCTAGTAATGATTATGTTGTTTGTAATTTAAGGTTTTTATTTGACAGCGTCTATAATTGTTTAATAACAAAAAGTACATAAAGTAAATTTTAAGTGAAATTTCTAAATAAAAAATTTGTTAGATTCTTAATTATTTCTGACTTTTTTTCTTTTTCATTTAAACAGAAAGTAAAAAATTTGTTATACTAACTGAGACACAAATGGGATAATTGCTATCATGTTAGTGTATACCATGGACGTTATCTATGGACCCCAATTACCCTTAATTTTTCCGGAATTTAATAAAGCGGAACGGAAGCTTGAGCTGTATAATAAGTAACCTACCAATAAAGTACACAATTTGTTCATTAGCCGGGTGTTTTTTTTTTGTCTTTATCGATCCACTTTTTGAGTTTCTACTTCTTATATACTATGGAATGAACCAATTTTTTGCTAGTTTCAAAACGGAAGTCCTCGCCTGATATAAGACTACTTAGTACATAAATAACTTGAATACAAAATATATATCCGCTATTCCATCCATGATCAAAGGCAGCTAAACCAATTGTTGTTTGTTGAATAAATAAAATATATATATGTGTGTGTGTGTGTGTGTGTTGTATATATGTATGACATCGACATATAAATAGGATTTCAGGATTTATCTAATATATTGAATCATTTTGTTGTTTTATTCCTTTTCTTATTGTTTTGTTATTAATTACCCCTAAGTGAAGAAGTATTTACATAGATTCATCGTTTTTTGTAGAAAATTTTGGGTTTTGTTGACTTTTTGTATTGGAAAATAAATACAATTTGAATTTTTCACATAATAGCAACTACAAAATCTATGATTGGAACTTTTTTTCTTCTATTTTTTACTTTTTTTTTTTTTTTTTAAATAGAGAAACTAAACCTGTTTTAATCAACTTATAAATGTTTATAAAAATGATCATCACTTTTGCAGCAATAATCTGTTTATGACATTTGAATGTAATCGAAAAATGACATTTTGAAATCTTTTTGAAACTTACGTATTCGTGTATTTGAATTCGAAAACAATGTTCAACTGAGCGATTCTGCTTACAGCATCGTATGTACAAAAAGCAATGCCATGTTATTTGTATATATACATATATATGTATATGTATGTAAAACATAGTATTATTTATGTGTAGGTTTTTGTAATTAATCGTTAACTCTCATAATCTATTGACCAGTTCACGGTGTTTCTTTGTATAAATCATAGAGTAAAAACGATCTCTTATTAAAATATCACGCGTGAATTTTTTTTTTTTCTTCTTTTTTTTTTTTTAGTAGTATTCGGAAATAAGTCTATGTTGTGGTTGGTTGGTTGGTTGGTTAAAGTCGTTACTTTAGGTATTTCTTTCTGTTTTATATTTAGTAACACTTTATGCTAGTTAATTAGAATAATGATGTTGGGCTTAATGATTATAATTATATTCTTAAAGCATCATAGCGTACAGCAGGCCAAAGTATACAGCCCACATTAACACAATCCCATGCATCTTATATATAGGGCTCTCACCATCTGCGATTTTTCTAGCAACAAACTTCAATGTTTCATCTAATAAAACTACAGGAATTGAGAATTTCATCACAGTTATCCATTCCTCTGTAGACAACGGTGTCACTTGGAAGACGGTCTATAAATATATATAATCAATGTTATTATCATGACAGAGGCTGTTGTTACATATATATAGACTTTCACTTACAGAGAGGACTTCAACATATAGAATAACAAAGTGAAGAGTGAAAGAAAGGGCCATTGAACCAAGCAACCACAAATTGCACCATGGCGGCATTGTTACCAAAGACTGATTCTCAGATAAGCTGATAAAGAAAAAACATATGAATCAAGTTTGGTAAATAGTTGTTAGCAAATTATTGTAGCCAATTTTACCTGTTCATGGCGTTCAACATTTCAATGGTCACAAGCACGGACAGGGCCATGGTCATTGCGTGTGGATCACTGAAGATTTTGCAATCGACACCCTTGAATTCATCACCACCGCCCAAGCAGGCAAGATGGTGAGTCAGTTGCCAGTAGTTGAGACCGGGTCCCTCGGCAGAGAAGATGAACCACCAAGCGGCGGCACCGACCGTTGCTGCACCGACGTAGAAACCAATTGCCATGTAACTATATTCAAACAAAATAACATTATAAATACGAGCAAATAAATAGAAAACATTTTAATTAAGTTTTGCCAACCGGAAGAATAGCCATCCAGAGATTAAACCTTCGTCAGCCTTCCTTGGTGGTTTCTCCATAATGTCCAAGTCTGGGGGATTGAAACCAAGAGCTGTAGCTGGCAGACCATCAGTGACCTAAATGACAAATAACAATATTTATAAATCAATAAACTGATCAAATTGAATGGACATTTTATAACGTACCAAGTTAACCCACAAGAGCTGAACGGGAATCAAAGCCTCGGGCAAACCCAGAGCAGCTGTTAGGAAAATAGAGACAACTTCGCCGATGTTGGACGAAATCAGATAACGAATGAATTGCTTCATGTTGTTGTAAATAGCGCGACCTTCTTCAACAGCCGACACAATGGATGAGAAGTTATCATCGGCCAAGACCATCTCGGCGGCGGATTTAGCGACAGCAGTACCAGAGCCCATAGCAATACCAATTTCGGCCTTCTTGAGAGCGGGGGCGTCGTTGACACCATCACCTGTCATGGCGGAGATTTCATTCATGCCCTGCAAGAACTCAACAATCTTCGATTTGTGCTGGGGCTCCACGCGCGAGAAGAGACGGGAACGGGCAACGGCGGCCTTTTGTTCAGCTGGCGACAGATCATCGAATTCACGTCCCGAATATGATTTGCCGGTTGTATCCTCATCCTCGGTGAAGACGCCAATGCGACGGCAGATAGCCTCAGCGGTGGCCTTATTATCGCCAGTGATGACTATGACACGAATGCCAGCGGCACGGCAACGAACAATCGAATCGGCGACCTCTTTACGTGGAGGATCCAACATGCCGACGACACCGACAAAGGTTAGATTCACTTCATACTGATAGAACTTGTTCGAGTCACCCAGGTCCATTTCCTCGGGGCGTATGGGACTATCGGCAACGGCAAGGGCCAAGCAACGCAGAGTATCGCGTCCGGTACCATATTGTCCAGTCAGGGCCAGAATCTTGCTCTTGAGTGCGGAGGTCAGTGGCACCTTGGAAGTGCCGACGCGAGCATGTGTGCAACGGTCGAGGACACCCTCGGGAGCGCCCTTGACAAAGAGTTTGGGGCCAGTGCCCAGGCGAGAGGCCTTCAGTGGTGTGCAGTACGAGGACATAGATTTACGATCACGGGAGAACTCCAGAGTGAATTCCTTCTTCCATTTGGTCTCAATTTCACCGCGGCACGCAATGGCAGTTGAGCGACGATCCAATCCAGATTTGTTCACGTTGAAGGCATTCAATTTCTCGGCCAGAACAATCAATGCCGTTTCAGTGGCCTCACCGACCTTCTCAAAGCAAGCCTTGAATTCGTTGAAATCAATGGCGGAATCATTGCACATAATGCAAATAGTGGACAGTTCGTGCAGAGTATCGTAGTCGCTGGCCTTAGCTCTCTGGCCGCTCAGGAACAGTTCACCGATGGGTTCGTATGTGGAGCCAGTCAATTCGAATTCCAGGAAGCTGCTGTCAGTGCCCTCGACCTTGTCGAAGATGAACATGCGAGAAACGGACATTTGATTTGTGGTTAGAGTGCCAGTTTTATCGGAGCAGATGACAGATGTGCAGCCCAAGGTCTCGACAGATGGCAGAGATCGGACAATAGCGTTCTTCTTGGCCATGCGACGGGTGCCCAACGCCAAACAGGTGGTGATCACAGCTGGCAGACCCTCGGGAATGGCAGCGACAGCCAAGGCAACGGCAATCTTGAAATAGTAGATGGCACCCTTGATCCAGGAGCCGCCATGGGCGGGATCGTTGAAATGTCCAATGTTGATGGCCCAGACAGCAACGCAAATGATGGAGATGACCTTGGACAGCTGCTCACCGAACTCATCCAATTTCTGTTGCAGTGGTGTTTTAATCTCTTCAGTTTCAGACATTTCAGTACGGATTTTACCAATAGCAGTGCTCAGGCCAGTGCCAATGACGACGCCACGTGCCTTGCCAGCGGCAACATTTGTGCCGGAGAACAGAATGTTCTTTTTGTCCTGATTGACGGCGCGTGGATCGGGAATCGCGTCGGTGTGCTTGATAACCGAAACAGACTCGCCGGTGAGGATGGACTGATCAATTCTCAGTGTTGTCGAATAGATGTGAGTGAGGCGAATATCAGCTGGGATCTTGTCGCCCACAGACACCTCGACCAGATCACCGGGCACAATCTCTTTCGCTCTTATTTTCTGGATACCAGACTTATCTTGACGCACTACTTTGCCCATTTCGGGCTCGTATTCTTTGAGTGCCTCAATTGCTGATTCGGCATTTCTCTCCTGCCAAACACCAACGACAGCATTTGCTATTAGAATAAGTAAAATGACTAAGGGTTCTACAAATGCAGTGAATGTGTCTTCATGGTCTTCAAATAGCGCTAATACCTATAATTGAACAAAACAAATGTATTTTTTATTAAAAATTCCAATCATTCTGCAAGTTAATCTTTGGATCATACAGGAGGTAAATCGAGCACTAACCACAAATCTTAATTACAAAATACGCAAATAAAAAAGATAGTCTGTAAGGTGGCCTATTCAAATTTCACTATTCCCTGACATTGTGTCCAATTTAACCAGGTTAACTTGTCAGCTATATGATATAAGGATCTGATCCGCATCATCTACAGCAAGAATACGGATAAATTTCCAATTTTATCAAGATATATATATATATATTGGACCTGCTAATGATGCCGATCAGGAATATTTAGGTTTCAGAACACAATTATGCAATAATTAGAAATCTCCGCTCATTTTACTAGTTTCTTTTTAGTTTTAATTTAATTTTGAATATTTCTGTGACTTTTTTTTTTTACAAATTTTACAAGTAGAAGTCGTAATTCAATTCCTGGTAATTCAGGATAGGGGCTCGATTAAAAATATATACTGGTGAAAAGGTGACTAATTCAAAACGTCAAGAAAAACTTACAAATGATATTATGGCTGCCAATAGCAAAATCTTCACCAGAAGATCGTCGAACTGCTCTAGAACTAACTGCCAGATGCTTTTTCCTGTAATAATAAAAATAAATTAATATACCATTTTTTTAAACAAATTATAATCATTTGGAGCACATCTCAAATGTGTCCAGTAATGTCGATAATTTCGTACCTTCCTCAGTTGGCAATTCTGAAAATAAAAAGGATGTCGAATAGTGATTATTAAAGTCAATAATAATAATTAAAAAAAGCAAAAAAGCTGCGGCTATCGCCATCAATGCTTACCATTAGGTCCATATTTCTTCTGGTTTGCCTTGACCTGATCAAGAGATAGACCACGTTCTGCATCTGTGCTAAAGAAGGTCAGAGATTGTTCGACGGTTTTTGCGTGACCGTCTTCCATTTTGAATCGTTATCCTTAGCTTACAACACCCTGCAAAAAAAATAAAAATATATTAAAAAATTATTATTTGCTTTTAATTCGATTTAAGGAGTGCTTAAAAGTACTTCAGCTTCAAAGCCAGTTCGTCATAATTATGAATATATGCATAAAAGTTTATATTTTTAGAATTTTCTTTTAGGAATATCAAGGTTGTAAAGACCAAAGTTAAATATTTTTCAGTTTTTAATGGAATTTGATATATTCAAATCAGATGCAAAAAAAAAGATGAGAAACTTTTGACCAAAATTCAAGAAAAATAGGACGGTTAGTATGGCCAATTATATAAATAATAATAATAATAAAATAAACTTTCTCTTTTTGCAAATAATTTTTAATGCATATTCATTCACAACAACAACAAAAAACAGCTTTCAGTTTTTTTTCTTAACAAAGACTCATTTATTGCGCTTTAATTATTATAAACGTATTATCAATTTCATGATGCGACTCAGATAGCACTTTTTTTTTATTTTATGTTGCAAATGTAATAAAAATTGGTTTTTCTTCTATTTTTTTCTGTGGTTTTCCACCTTTTTTTGTTTTGTTAAGGTTTAGCCTTAGCCGCTAAATGCAAAAATTATAAGCGAGCTAAGTTGTAGCTTCTTATGTGCATATTTACACCTTCTGGATCAGCAACAAACACACTTGTAAATAATGTAAGTACATTCGCAGGTATATACGTGTGTGCGAGTAGAATATATCGCAAGACACTGAGATGTACTGCGAAATGTGTATTCTCGATAACAGATTAAGAGAGGCAGAGATCCACTTATAGTCACATGAATGACTTAGAAAACATGTTTAAACGGTAACTTTATGCTGTATGTGCGTGTGTATTTCATTATCCACAGATAACAATGAGACACGTGTATTTAAAAGTATATGCACGTAGTACACACGTACATGTGTCTGTCTTATAAGTATAATTGACACTGTGCGCACACATACACGTCATGCATAAATGCACGATGGAAATAGAAATGGTTATACTTATTTTTATTTTCATTACCACTTATTTTGATTTATTTCTCAGCAGTGCTAACTTATGAGATTCACACACGTGTCACTTTTGTTGAATAATGCAATATTTGCGAATCTATGCCTAATTTTATTTACAATCATTCAAAAGTGAAAAAACTTGACGTGTTAAGTACTTAATTTTGACTACAGTCAATAACTACACAGGTTTTATATGGCCATGACGTTTTCTATTTTTATTTTTTTTTTTGTTCTAAATATACGTAGATGTATACTGTAACTAAAATGCAGTTTTGGGCCGTTTATTACTGAATTTTCCGGCGTAGTGCTAACTATGACATGACAATATCGAAAGTAGGGCTGCTTATTAAACTTATTGAAGTATCGATAAGAAAAAAAGTGTGTTGCCATAAAAGTAAAGTTTTTTTTAATTACACTTATTGGCAATTGAATGAATGAGTCGTGACAAGAATTTAAGTAAATTATATGTATTTAAATCGCAATGCTAACTTTTGCAATTTAATAACATATTCGATTTAAGTGCAATTAGAATTTAGTAAATTTAACTCAATCTCAAGAATGAACCTGACTAATTCGAGTTGGTTGCTTTTCGATTTGGCAAATGTAGCAAAAAGTCGCATGACTGCTCCGATAAATATTTTTTCCTCCGATAGCCTTCCGTGTTTCCCAATTATCGATAATAAAAAGGATTGTCGACATACATTTTTGAAAAAAAAACCCGCTAAATAATAAGTTCATAAGATTGAAATACTTAATATTTTAAAGCACAAACAAACTCTCTATTTGATTTTTTTTAATTCTCCTTATTTCTACAAACAACAATCCTATTTTTATTCTAATTTCTTAAGTCTTTAATAAATTTGTCAGTATATGATACCTGCTGCAAAAAAACAGGGATTTCTGCCAGGTTACATCACCAATGCCTCAAAACTGAGAGGCTGCTTTGCATAGAAATAGCTACGCCGACGAACATGGCTGAGAAACAGACACACGCACAGATAGACAGAAAGAAAAATGTATGTGCGTATGTTCGTATAATATGTGTGTAGATGATTGAGTGTCAAACGCACGTATTCGACATTGACGTCAAACAATTGAACCATGTGCGGTCCCCTCTGTGGTTGACAACTTGAGCAGCACATTTCAAAATTTGCAATTTAATAATTTGAAAATATTTAAATGTATTGCAAAAATTAAAACTAAATGAATGCAAGAGCTAAAAATTCTAATAGGGTATTCATAATATATTTATAATTTTCTTTTTTCAAGTTTGTATATTAGCTTTTACCTCTAAAAATTTTGTAACAATCGGACAATAAACACAAAAGTTATTTAAAAAACGTTTTAATAGTGTGGCGTAGAGGTAAGAAGAAGAAAGATCTCCCAAAATCGCGCAGCTTTTATTGTGTGTATGTATGAGAGTGTGTGTGTGTGTATATGTGTGTGTGTTTGCATATGTGAGTTTTTGTGTACAAATGTATTTTAGCGCAATTTCGAGCTGACTACAGAGTGTCACCCAGGCGGGCACTCTCTCACTTATATTTTACCTGGACTAGTTACACACAGAGATAATTAGCACACCGATCACCGATCTAGGTACATTGGTACAAATGAGAGCAAGTGTATACTTGGCCATAAATTAGTGCAGATATTTGTGGGATATACATATAGTTTATGTATGTTGCACATAAATACACAAACAAAGAGAGCAATGTAAACAGGAACTCTCCCAGAAGTTATATATGTACATACATATATATTATTTACATGCTGGCAGCTTTTTCTGCAATATTTACATATATTATATATTTCATATATGCAAGAATTATACACACATACGTATATATATTATATATTAGCTTGTGTTCCGGAAAAAATATATGTATGTCTGTATATTTCGAGTCTACAAGATATTAGCTAAAAATAGAAACCTTTGCTGCTGAATCTATACAAGTCTTTATGTGTGTACCTATATGTACTGTGTGTGTGTGACATAGGTACAAATGTACATATACTGTACAATCAAGTACAAAAGTGCACTCATAATTATGATAGTTCATAACTATATATAATTGCAATATATGTATTTTTTACTATATATGTAAATTTGAACATATGCAAGTAGTTACATATGAGCATGGTTTAAATGTACATATTTATAAAATTTCTTCATACTTACACCTGCTATACAAAAGCTTTCTTATTTATAATTTCTTTTTTTTTTTGTTCAAATGTGTTGTTGCCGTCTTTGTGTTGTCACTTAGATCACAACAGCCAAATGGGTTGCATAATCAACTTATTCTCACGCATACAGATACAATTTGGCATTTAAATATATCAATTCGAATGTATGTATTTTTTAATACATATAATATCTATGCTTAAAAATAAAATTTTTGAGTATGCTTGTGGAAAAGATTTGGCAGGTAATAGTTGGGTTGATTTAATAAGTATGTATATATGCGTGTATATATTTAATTTTTTTGGATTTTGGCAACATTTGATGCATGTATGTATGGATGTCACACTTGCGAGCGTGGCCACAGTAACAGGTGCATAATATTATATACTTATAAACATACATACGTACATGGCCAAGTATTGAGGGGTAAATGACTAACTTTATTAAAAAAAATTCAGGTTATTTCAGCAGGTTGAGGGAGCTTTACTCTCTTATATATATGTCTGTATATAGGGTAGGTATGTACATATGCATGTATTTTTCCACACATATATATATATATATATATATATAAGAGGTATATATATATGTATGTGCTCCTGTCGTATGAGGTGTGGATCAATTAATTGTAAATTTCCAATATAGTTTTCAGATTCAAGAACTTTTGTATATATATATTTTTCAGGATACACTTTTAAAACACAAACTTGATATGCGTAAATAAATATATATTTTTATTTGTGTGCAAATAGTTTTATATGTACATTTGCAAACAGAAATTTAAACGGTTTTTTTTTTATTTTAATATTTTTCAAATTTTTTTTCGATGTTTGCATATACAATATTCTATGTATATGGTATGTAACTTGTATAGTTGTAGATTTTTATATTTGTACACTAGTTATGAACAATGGTTTATTTGAATTGTTGCAATAAATCAACAAAACTTACAATTTGTTTTGTGTTAACAAAAATTTCGGTATTATATAATATCTTTTAGTCAAAAGACCAAGAGCTAACACAAAGATCGCGCTATTATAACGATCAACGGCAACTGAACGCAAGGAGAACGCTGCTTGATGAGAGTGTCTATTTGAATTACAAAATTCATATATTTTGGCAAAATTCCCAAAATTAGATACACTCTCTATTTTGGCCTGGGAAAATACTTTTAGCACGCACAAACTTTTAAGCACTTACCGTCTATTCGAAAATTTCGTTCGCTTGTGTTAGTGTCTATTCATACATACATATACTTTTGTACCTATGTGTATGTTTGGATACATTCATAAATAAATACATATGCACATATATGAATAAATATCTTTAGCTGTGTATGTTTATACATGCATAAATATTTATGACATACCCAAAAAAAATTCTACACATGCACACACACACACACACACATTTTCTGAACATACATATTGCATATGTAATATATAATGTAAGTGTATTTACAAATATATATGTTCAAAATTATTTACCTATATTATATACCAATCATCTTAAATATGCATCTGTGTGAACTAAATACTTAAATACTTATACCTAAGCCCTCAACCTAAAATGCAACCGGCTTGGCCCTGAATATGTGGTCCATTAAATAACCAACATGATATGTATAAATGATCTAGATATATGGTAATTACAGTATATAAACGTTTATACAATTGTCGATACAAATAATTTTCATTTGGTTACACAAACCTTCGCAAAATGAGACAAATTTCGTTAATTCCAAAGATTTTAAGGATATATAATTAATATTTGGAAATTGCAAAATTATAGTATAGTTTATGAATTCAACAATTCGGAAGTAGTACTTGATTTTTTCATTAATAGAATATATGATGTACATAATATCACAGAGTCTAGAGGTCTTGGAAATTCCCCTTTAGAGGACACAATACAGATTTAATATTTAAAAATCACAGTGGTACACATGACACAAAAAAACTTTTATTTTTCGTAGTAAGGGGAGAACACATGAATACTTTTTTTTATGTAGAATTAATTAAAAGTAATAACAGTAAATCGGATCAGTTCAGAAGAGCATTTCTATGGTCTGCTTCAAGTCTCAAAGGGACATTCGAAGCGCTCTCTTCGCACACTTGATGCAGACAGGACCGAACCAATGACATATGCTCATTTGAAGCTTCATTACAACTTCAGCCATGGATGAATAACTGGACTTAGGGTATTAACAACCGTTTCCCTTAGGGGAAAACCTTTTTAAATTCTCCCTGTTAAGTTGCTTGAATTACTATGGATTGAGCACTATCTCATATTGATAAACTTTTTGAAAATAATTGTTTGTAAATATTTGTGTATTAAACATAAACATTTGAATACGCTAACAACCCTAGTCAACAGACCATCTTCTCTCTATCAGCTGGATAATTTAAATTTGAGACCGAAAATAAAATCACTCCATCTAATGTGAACCGGCGGTTTTTTTCACTTGAAAAGCATCAAAAATTGTCTTGATATTTGCGTTACTCTTTGAATACAATAAATAGTATTGCAAATATATAAAATTAAATGAAATAAATAAATTGAAGTTGCATTCCTAGATCGAAAATATGTCAATTTGCAAATAATAATTTTTCTTATCTAAGTAAATTATAAAAATATATTTTTTCTTCCCTCGGATCGCTTCTGAATTTTCCATATTCTTCAAATGTGAACTTATTGGAGATTTTATATTTATCCCTTATATTATATTTAAAATTTAATTCGGAAATAAAAATTATTTATTCTAGGCTAGATTTTTTCCTAAATACACAGCGTGAATTTTTCTAGAGCCCAATGAACATCACTAGAAACAAGCGATATACTTTAATTGTAACGAAAAAGAAACCTATCGAATATGGCGCACCTCTAGGTTGATACATAAAATAAAAATACATAAAAGTGAGTTTTTTAGTTATTGAAAATAAGTTAAAAATCCGTGTAGTAATATAATGTGGCAAGTTAAGGCATATAATAAGTTCATTAAATTATTCGCAATCATTAACATCAATTATATGAACAAAATCAACTTGCAGTAGGTAATTAAGTGTGCAATCAAGGTAGATGTTCCCCAAAATTGCCCCCATAAATGAATAGAGGATTCAATTGACATAAAATCGCCTTAAAAATATAATAAATATATGCGAAAACAACTAAAATAACGATTTTTACAAAGCGCATCAAATATGTTGTGTATACACCAGATACATAAGTTATCGTTCTTCACCTTGCGTTAAAAAAAAGTGATACGCGTCTGCCCTTTAAATCCTGAAAAAAATAAAATTTAGTGAAAACACAACCCGATAAAATACATCTAGATAAAGTTGCATGATGTATTAAGATATAGACATATGTATGACTTACGATGTATATAAATACATCGGAATATATATATATGTATATGTATAAATATATATGTATATATACATATATATATATACATCGGAATATATACATACTTATAAATATATACATATATTACACATTATGTATATATTTAAATGTATATATATATATATATATTTATGTGTATATATATATGGATACATATGCGACAGAGACGAGTATACATATTTATTCGTATGTTTGTACGTACCTATGTGCATACATATTTGTGAAATGTATTTATGCATACAAATGCAAAAAAATATCTATATTACTTGTATACATATTTTATTGGATTAATATTCCGTTACCATTCCTCTCGTTATCTATGTTATTAACATTTAACATGTGTGCATGGATACTTTGGATAAATTATATATTTATACGTATTCAGATATCCTTTAGATATATATTTTAATTTATAGATATGTATATATATATATTTATATATATGTAAATATATGTGTATAATATATGCATATATATAGTGGGTGTACATATGTATATATGTAAGTATATACATATGTACAGTGTATGCGCAAAACAAGCCCACTTCTCACCTGTTACATTGTAGTCGAAGACTTCTCGTGCTTAACATCGTTAATTCAGTTCGACAATGTACATACATACACACGTAGCTATACATGAATGTGTGCATTTACATATTCTTATGGATCAGCATAGAAAGTTATACGAATATTAATTACGATTACGCCTTATTGACCGTCCCCCACCCCCACCTGTATGTCACGTCGATCTCACACAGTTCCGCATTTCACGTACATACATTCAATTCGTTTCAAATATCGATAACTCCACACCCCTACCCCCATACCCACCACCCACTCTGTACACCTAATGGGGTGTAGCTTTGATTTTTGAGTAACCATACATGCCCCATCGCCTACATATGTGTTGTAGTATTTAGTACTTTGTATCTAAAGTTGATTGCCATATTGAACGTAATAATTTATAAATATACATATTTATTTATAAAATCTTGTATGTATGTGCGTCTTTTTATAAATATATATGTATTTCTGATCAGGGCTTGGTCGACTAATTAATTTTCACAACTAGATCTTTGATAAAAAAGTTTCTTTGAAATAGAAAAGGGTTAATAGGGGCATGGAAATATCCAGATATATATATAAATCGATTTATTCTGCAATTCTAACCAAATATGAATTTTAACTACGTGTGTCCTCTTGACTGATGAAAACAAATATATTTTTAGAGCTTTTAAAACTTTTCACCTTTTAAACTGTCTGTTTGAAAACGTTATAATAATTATCCGAATTTTAATTTATTTTGTTTTTTATTTATTTTTTATTTAGATTTATCATCAAACAAACGCTTTGACGATATTTTTAAGAGAGAGAGAGAGAGAGAGAGAGAGAGCGAGCGAGCCAGTGCGAGAGCTGCAGTTGTTCTTGGAATTGAAGAAGTTGACTAACATTATAACATAATTAAAGAAGACTCTATAATACTGGAGCAGAACGGAGAAAGTACTAGGGGTGCAGAGTCCCCCGACGCCAATCAAGAGAATCGAGCGACTTGTTGGTGGGCTCCGTGGTCTGCTATGGGTTGCTTTGGCTCGCCAACTTCAAAACAGTCTGATGTTAGCTCGGAGGATTCGAAAAGTCAAAAGCGTCGCAGCGATGCCATATCACGGCAATTGCAGAAAGATAAACAGCTTTATCGGGCCACACACCGGCTGCTCCTGTTGGGGGCGGGTGAGTCCGGTAAATCAACTATAGTCAAACAAATGCGGATATTGCATGTCGACGGATTTTCTGAAACAGAGAAAAAGCAGAAAATTGATGATATTAAAAAGAATATTCGTGACGCTATATTGGTATGTTATTTATTTTTCCTTAAGAAAGTGTTTAGAAATACAGCTTATTTTACTTATTTATATATATATATATATATTTGTATATAAAATGTATTTACAGACTATTACTGGAGCCATGAGCACACTTAATCCACCTGTAGCTTTAGAAAAAAAAGAAAATGAACCCAGGGTGGAATATATTCAGGATTATGCATCTAGTAAGAAAGAAAAACAATTTATAATCTTGATGTTATTTCCGCAAGGAAATAAATATACACCTTATTTATATACAGATGCGGTCAAAATAATAGTATTACGTATCGTGGTATCGTGTAGAGGTCGCGGTAAGAGAAAATAGTAATCAAAATAATGAAAACTGAATATGCTTACATACAGTTTTAACTTAAATGTCTTTTTAGAAGTATTCCTAAATTGAAGTGGCCAGATTGTAGTGATATCATTGGTCTTGCCAAATATGAAACTGCTGAAGGGCGAGAACTCATTAAAAAGATTCAATGTGAAAAAATCGACAGTAATTAAAAATACTTATAGACTCGGTATTTCGTAAAATTGTTGAAATTATCTGTTGACTTTATTTTGATAAGTACAAAGTGAAATCCATTCTGAAATTGTACTGTTATTTTAAACACTTGTATTGTGGCATCGGAAAATTTGATACTTTTGACAGACAACTCGAGAAAAGTATTCTTATAAAATAACAGAATTAATGGAGAAATATTTTGTGGTCGGACCAACCCGAATTTATTTTAAACTGTGCCTAAGGATCTCGACAACATGTAGTTCGCTAAATATATAGTTCAACATAATCGAGCAAACAATTAACAGCGAGTCGATAAATAGTTATTCTAATTTGTGAGATTTTGTCTTACTACTACAACTGTTTTGACCGTAATTGTACATACCTGTGTATCTATACTAGTTATATTTAATACTTGTATTTTTTTCTCCAGGTCCCGACTTCAACTATCCTCCTGAATTTTATGAACACACAGAAGAATTATGGAAAGACAAAGGTGTCCTTCAAACCTATGAGAGGTCAAATGAATATCAACTAATTGACTGCGCAAAATAGTAAGTACTGGCTAATTTTCAAATAATTGATCAACGTTATTTTTGTGCATGTTAGCATATTGGTTTTCCAACGTTTTTTGTCATGAAAAATAATATAATTCCTTTATTTAGGACGTTTATTTGTCCAAATTGGTTTCAAATGGATAAAGCGGTAAAATATTTGCACGCTGCAATTGTCTAAATAGTTTTTTGTAATCGCTTATGTTGCTAAACTCGAGTTAGAGAAGACTATTGCTTGGTAATAAGTATGAAGTGGGTAAAGATATTTAGACCCGTTCCTAAAAAGTATGTAATTATGTGTCCATACAGAATATGAACCACTTGCAAAGCTTTAGCTTGAATAATACATATACATCTTATTATTAAATTATAGTTTCCTTATACATTTTCTTCGATTTTTGTTCATAATTAGATATATTTAAGTTTTCCTTTAGATTTATTAAATAATTACTATACAATTTGAACAATTGGAATTTTAAAGCTTTCTGGATCGAGTTAGCACAATTAAGAATCCAAACTATACCCCCAATGAACAAGATATTCTTCGGTGCCGTGTTTTGACTTCTGGAATATTCGAAACAAGATTTCAGGTGGACAAAGTTAATTTTCAGTGAGTAATTATTAATACATATTTGTTTTTTGAATATGACTTCGTAATGCTTTTAATTTTCTTCATTTATATATAGTATGTTTGACGTGGGAGGACAGCGTGATGAGCGCAGAAAGTGGATTCAATGTTTCAATGATGTAACTGCTATAATATTTGTAACAGCATGCTCAAGTTATAACATGGTTTTGCGTGAGGATCCCACTCAAAATCGGCTTCGAGAATCCTTGGACTTATTTAAGAGTATTTGGAACAACAGGTATAATTCAAACACAAAAATAGTTATTTTATATATTGTTACTTAAGTTTGAAATCATTTTTTTCAGATGGCTACGCACAATTTCTATTATACTTTTTCTAAATAAGCAAGATTTGTTAGCAGAGAAAATTAAGGCTGGAAAAAGTAAATTGTCGGAATATTTCTCCGAGTTCAACAAATATCAAACGCCAAGTACGAATTCTAAAGAAACACATAAGAAACCTCAAAGGTTTTTAAACACATATATATATATATATTAAAGGTGACGCAATAATGGAATCCAATGATGACGCAGAGGTAATAAGAGCAAAATATTTTATACGGGACGAGTTTCTGGTAAGTGCCTACTGCTACGGGCAAACTAACGAGAATACACATACATACATAAAAATATATATTTGATTGCTAATTGTATATTTAAACAGCGTATATCGACAGCAAGTGGAGACGGTAAACATTATTGTTACCCACATTTCACATGCGCCGTGGACACAGAAAACATCAAGCGAGTTTTTAATGATTGTAGGGATATAATTCAAAGGATGCACCTACGTCAATATGAATTGTTATAGGTTATCCCTATCGCCGTAATTCAAATAAACAAAGTGAAGAATATATTAATGAATTACTGTTTTAAATATAATTATCAAATGTAATTTGTATTTAAATAGTCCCTTGAAACAAAAAAAAAACAAAACAAAAAATAAAAAGCGCTGCATTTAGATCTGGTATGACCTTTCACAAAACTCAACATTAAAGAAGAATAAATAAACATGTTAATAACAATTATAATTGTTTTTATTATTATTGGTATTACTAATAATTCTTGGTTTGTTTTTGCTACAATTATTCCCTTGACACAAAGCGACTTTGCGGTACATACAAACGTGAGTAAGAAATTCTAATTATCAATTCGCGCACATTTAGAACTATACGAGAGGATTTAGTAGACCAAAACTGACGGAGGCTTTGTCAATTTCATCGAAGTTTCTTTTCAGTTTGCTTCGCCAAGCGGCATTCTTGTTGTACATCGAATCCTTCCTCACGAGTAAAGGCTTAGCGGCACCATTGTTATCGCTATTGCTCGCCCTAAAGTTGCTCTGCGTATTGTAATCCAGTTTATTGCATAATAAACACTTCAATTCTTGACCTTTTTCATCGAACATAGCTCTGTAAATGATAATGATAAGGTAAAATTCAGCATTTTCGATACGATGTTTAAAGTTAGGAATGTTATAATATAAATGAGGAAAATATAAATACATTTTTGTATTATTTCGCGATAATTGCAACAACTTAATAATTGATGTATAAATTAAGTATAGCAATTTTCCTCTTATGATAATCAAGTTCTTGCATCAAAGATGTTTAACAATTATTATTATTAAAAGTATTGTGTCTAAATATTGAACTTGTAATTTACACTTTTGATATGGGCATATGGATTAAGTTACAATACTTGAGTCTAATGCCATACCCCTCTACCCCCTACCAAAAGTTTGAAATGAAGGGCTAAGCAGTGCGCATTATTAAAGAGGACCTTGATGAAAACCAATTTTGTGTTTGCAATTTGTCATTGATTGTATTTGGTGCCGATCTTCAGCCGACAACTAATTCTAATGTAAAATAAAAGAGTCAAACCCGACCTCTGTATTCTATTTAATTCTCTCTTAGATATATCTGACTATTGTAGTATATATGGTCTGTACGTGTCTAGTTTGCTAACGATCGCTCTGTGTGCGATTCAGCCAAGGCACACGATCACAAGCATGAATGCAATGCTTTGCGACTATTGAGACTATTGGCAAACGTTCAGAAAATCACGTGTACATGTTCGGTGGTGATCGAAAATCGTGGGATTGTTGCAGTGCTCTGCCAGAAATAAAGGAAAATGTGTACAATAACAAAACATACATTTTGGTAAAGTTGTAGATTCCAGTCAAATTTTAAGATTAATTACTTACCGCAGAACTAATTGCCCTTCTGTATTTTTCCAGAAGGCTTATAAAAGAGAGTGCAGTTATTAATAAGGTGGTTTATTTTGAAATTATTATTCATTTTCATGTGGCAAGCAGAAGTTAGTAATAATTTTATATTAAGTATTATATATATTTGTAAAAACTTGCACGTTTTGCTCTAAAAGTAAATATAACTCATAAAAATTACTTAGTATTATACAAAAGCAATGTCTTCGTATCGACAGTACAATATAATATAATTGTACTCTGTCAAGTTAGTTAAGCACATCCATAGTTATTTACACATATTGCTTTATTACCTTAACAAGTTTGGACATTTGAAGACATATAAGACACGATATAACATATTGTATACAGAAGATCACAATTGGAAATGGTAAATTGCATTACATCTAATCGGCTTGCATTTTAGATATTGAATGATCTCTTTATTAGATGTCCCCCACCAAGGCTGTCTAAATTACGTTTCGACAACTTTTGCTGCATTTCCTTGGTTGGATACATTATTCTTGGCGGTAATGAAAGCATCAATTTTGTTAACATACTGATACCATTTAAGAATAATTCTCTCTTATAATCTTTTGCTGTTGGTTGAGGAAGGTAGTAGCTGTCGTTATATATATTTATAGTTGAAGCATCTGAACCAAACAAAAAGAAAAAAATATATTTTAAATATAATAAATATTGAACAGACTATTAAAAGATCATTTTTAAAATATGTTTTATATAGTGAGCCTAAATATTTACAATACATGCTAAATACTTATTCTTTTACATACATAAATTACAAATAGATGAAATCAATATACAAAAGACTCGAAAATTGTTTATCCTGAGAAGGGTAAGACTGCAATCAAGTAGTTCCCCACAGTGACTTTGGGAAAGATGAGAACTTTTTGGAACATGACAACCTAGTAGATTTTCTGACACCAGTAATAACTTTATTGATCAAAGCCTCCTCTATTAAAACAATCTTCAACTTTGGGCCTAGTCAAAAAACTTTACACACTTCAAAGTCCAAAACCGAGCGAGTATAACCAGCTTAGGTAAAAAGTTGGCGAAAAGTTGTGGGTTCGCAGATGTTTCCCTCACTAATCTGTAAAAAATTCCCCAAACGAAGTAAAATATCTAAGAATCCAAAGTATACCAAGTCCCGGAGATAACCTGAAAGAGAAAATGTAATTAAGGAAAGAAAAAAGTTCAGACAAGAATATGGGAATACGTTGCAAAAAAAATTATTCACAATCACTAGAATATATTTTATTTTTCAAACTTTTTATTATTCTTTACGTTATTACGGACTTCAACTTTGTTCAAACATTCACTACGAAACGTGAGGAAAGACTGTGAAATTCCCGTTGCTTACAGTTCTTTTTATACGTATTTACGCCTAGTAGACATAAACAGGGTGTTGGTGGGATGCAGCAAAACTAATTCTATTCAAAGCAAACCTTTTAAAAGCGTACCCATTACTATCAAGTTAGTTATAGTCCTATACCCTGTAAACATACAAATGTAACAGTTGGGTGTGACACAGTTTATTAGTTCTTTTACAATATTTATTATTATTTATAACCCAATTGTGTGTCAAATTATTTATTTACATTTTAAATAATCATATTTTGGTGGCAGACATTTTGCGTTGAGCTTCCCACTGCACGCACATTGTTGGCAAGGTCTGCTATAGTTATTTCAATGCCATAGCTGTTTAGAGGGTATTTTCTAGTTGGATTTCTTCCGCTAGAGGCATTCCTACTTTTGCTTCTGGTCTTTATGCGTCATTTGCACCATATTTCAAATAATTTGTGGTAAATGCTCCAGCAAACAGTGCTAAATAATTATACAAACAGCAATTTTCTTGGATATCAAACATATGTTCACTTTTTCTACTGATTAGACCCCATGTTATTGGTATTGTATGTTTGATTTTACTCTTATTTTAATTCATATTTTTTCTTATTTACAAAGCTAGTCTGTTGGAACAATAAAGATATATAAATAGATATTGCACCTTAGAAGAAGCGACAGACCTTCCTTTCAAAATGCTATTAGTGTCTTTATTACTACTGAAAAACTGAAAGAACAAATCATCAATGTAAGTAGCTAAGCAGATGTCCTGCAATTATAGTATACCTTTTGATAGCACCTAGCTGTACCTTACCTCTCGAGTTGGTTAAAGAGGGACTCCGTCTCTGTATTCTGAACTGTTTGAGGGACTAGCGAAATTGGCAGGCCGAGATCTATCTTTGCATGAACTTCCGGATACTCCTTAGAATACCCAAGTTGAGCGCGATTGTATAATTTCGCTGAAAATGGTCGAGTTCCAAACCACAATTCCCTTTGAAGTGAGCTAATAAATGCTTTGTCTAAGTTTGCATTCAAGGATTCACGAGACATCTAAGAATCCAAGCACTTTTCCGTTTTGGCTATCCTACAATTCAATAAAAATCGTTCCAAAAGATATGCAATTTCAAATTTTGCTCATGTTTTATTTCAATTTAGAATTCGTTTTCACTCAAATTGTTGTAATTCACATTTTTCATTTAATTTAATTAAATTTTTGTTATACATTAAGTCAAAAATAGTTAAATTTAACAAAATCGAATATAGGCCAAAAACTTACGCCTCTACAAAATATAAATATTCGCCGGAAGATTATAGCAAATTCTTTGAATATAAGAAAAAAATCGCAATAGTTTTTTCTTCTCTTTTTTATTTGTAGTTCTATATCTAAAAGCTTTTCCTTATATTTGTATTATTCTAACAACAATAGCACAAAAACCTATTTATTAAACGATCACTTAAGGACACATTCCTTAATTATGAATATTAATTGATGATTGATTGATTTGTTGTGATACTACAATAAATATATATATGTATATATATATATGTAAATGTGAATGTATGTGTATCTGACAATTTTGTACAATAATTCAGAACATCGATTTTGACACAACTGGCTGAACATTAATTCGTTCATGATTACACATATAATAATAAAAAGATTTCTCTTAAATCGTCAGCTATGCTCAAAACAACAAAAACGATACTCTCGTCCTCCTCGCATCCCCCTTGGCTCTTCGAGCCATTCCATAATGTCACATACTTCCCTCGGTGCTACTCGTCGTTCCCTTGGAATCACACATTCCCCCAGCAACATTGTCATCTCCACGCACCGATCCGGATGTAAGTCCTCCAGTTATTCCAGTTAAATTTAGTTTGTACTGTTGGGAGAGAAAGTTTTTAAGTAATTCTTTGGATTTAAATTTGATACCAAAATAAATGTGAATTCTCCAGATAAACAAACTAAAGAAAAAAATAGCTGAAATCGGCATACTGCAACCTAAATCGATTTGTTTTCTTAAGCAATTCCTTAAAATGATGTTATTTTACTCATTACTCAAAACTAGAGTGTAAATAAGGTAGAAGAAAAAGAATATGTGTATGTGTCTTGTTATTGTCAAAATAATATCACTGCGACCAATAAATGAAAAGCGTTACTGTTTCGCCTTAGTCCGTTATTTAATTGAACGATATTCTCTCTTCTGAGAGAGTTGAGCTTTGCGCGACGCTCTCAAACATGTTTGAAGGAGCGAGAAAGCAGGCTGTTACTGAACGTTGTCCCGAGTGATGGTTTTGAGTGTGATCGAAACGTCAATAGATTTCCTTGCAACTTGTGTGACTAGCAATGTACACTAACAGAGTGGAGTGTGTTGCTGGCGCGGCAATATTATTTTAAAATGAAAATTAATAATTCAAGCCAACAATGTAAAGATAACGGTAACTTGATTTTCAAGCAATTGTTCCTATTTGTGTTGTGCCTAATGAGGAATATAATTATTTGTTTATCCTTAAAATGATTTTTGCTGATTTTGCAAGCGCCTTCTATCAAACCTCAATTCACAATTGTCGAGCTTGATATAAAAATCACAGCAACATGACGATCAAACTTATGCATTCAAAGAAAGATTCCAGCCGTCTCTCCGAAGCATTTCATGAAGCCCGGCTCCAGCCTCTGGAGTGCCACAGAAGCATCGGCAACTCGCACTTGCTGCTAACCAGAATATTATTAAGATTGTATTTGTTAATGTCATTAAAATATATCGAAAAATATATACCGAGCTGCTTAGTTAACGGGTATTAAATTTCACTAGCTGAGTTACGTTTCGTTGTAATAAAACTCTTTGAAATCTATGACTAGGAAAATAAATAGAAAATGCTTTCAATAAACACTTCCGAGGTAGGTTTAAATCAAACTAAAAAGGTAAAACAAATTAATTGATTATAATACAAATAATAAAGAAATTGCAAATATTATTTAAATTGAAGTTACCTTGTTTGCGCATTCAAAACATTTTGATACAACTTTATTGATAACATTCATAAGATTTTTGGTTTCCCTTATGACATGATCAACTTTAACAAATGTGGCTGCCTTTCCCACTGTATGATCTTTAACTGTAAATTGTAGAGCTTGGACAAAAGTCGGCACTCGATCTAAAATACCTAGCAGGTCCTTTTTGTTATCACTGGCTGGCACCTGAAAAATCAAACATTTGTTGTTGAGATAAGTCGCACAGACATATAGATAATTGATGGGTGCAAATGTATACATTAAATACCTGATATGAAAAATGTCGTAGAACTTTATATAGTCTGTTGGCTTCTTCAGCAAAATATTCCGCCTGAGTAAACAAATCTTGTGTCGTTCTCAAAGAGCCGCTTCCTTTTGTAAATTGATACATCAAAAATGCCATTGCCGACATATTCTTAGCTCTTTTCAAAATATCATTGTCATCGGCCAGATCCTCAGCCCATTTCGTCTCTCCATTATTTTTACCATCTATGCCCGAATACTCGACCATTTCTCTTTCATCTGTCGCACCCGCATATGGTTTTGTGGATTTTATTCCAGTTTCACATTTCTAAAAAACGTTTATAAGGTTCTAAATTAGATATTCTTACTTGTTTTTAATCTACTTTAAATAAATATATATTCGGTTCTAGAATTAACTAAATCAGTAATTACATATAAGAGAATTTAAATCAATTTCAATTCATTTTAGTTTTATAACGTTTTTTCATTTAATGCGCAAATTGTTAATTTATGTTTTTAATCTTAAACTGAATATATTAATTTATGGATTTAATTGACACTATTTAAGTTTTAGTGGTTTACTTACCTCTAATTGGGTATCCTTAGTCGGTTTAGTTGTGTCCACTGAGGCAAGTATCTTCTTGGCAATGGTTGAGATCTCATTGATTAGCCACTTCCACATGTCCAAGAATGATTCGAAATTCTCATTTGCCGCACTGCTGTTGGTATATTTCCACAGTATCTTTGCAGCGATGAATACTTGGGGCCCGTATATTCTTAAGTTGATGGCCAGACATTTGGCATGGACCTGAAGTCTTTCCGTTGGCGCTATGTGTTGTAATAGTTTGCAGATATCAAAAATATGATCACAGCAGTCGTGAAATTTGGTCGAACACTGATTCAAATTCTCCAGATCGTGGGTCATGGCTAAAATGTAAAACGATTTCACAATCTTTGTGCATATGGCGAGCGATTCATTGAAATCGGTTATCTGACTGGATACAGATATAACCAGCTGCTTGCACAGTTCCTCTAGACTTGCGAGCATACCCATTTCGGGCTCTACACTGTCCCCCTGTACAGGTGCTCCCACACCGCGACTATTATTATCGTGCTGTTCCTTAATTAAATGATTGAGATACAGATCAAATTCGAGTTTACAATTGTGGCAGTAGGTTAATATATTTTTCCGATGATCATGGCTAATATACGGCGAATCTGTAAAATCGTGCGCCTTCTCAAACAGTTTGTCAAACGCCAGGGATAGTTCCTCCCTCAGGTCAAAACTTTCATAGTTCATATGTTTTTTATAATTCATATTCTTGATCATATGACTACCGGCAATCGGTGCCAAATTCTTTTCACTCTTCCAATCATCATCATCGAATAGCGAGTAGAAAGTGTCTCCGTTCAGATTACCCTCTTTATTGCTATTGCAATCATATTGAATTGTCTGCAGTTTGAATCTCTTGATTAGATTTATAATACGCTTGATTGTCGTATAGATACTTTCATTCTCATAGTTGGAGTTACAGCGAGCATTATTGCGAAATGCCATATGTTTGGCCGAATCGAAAATACTATCTTTGATAACAAAATGGATCAAATCCATTGCACGTCGGATTTGACAGAATACGGTATCGCGATTTTCCTTAACTATGACACAATCGCTGTGGATTAAACTATTCTTCGATGAGGTCAACAATATCGATATAGACTTCTCGAGTATCTGACGGGCCGAAAACATCTGAGCTCGTCGTCGCTCCTCCTTAAAAGAATTCCGATGATGGCCCGTTAAATAAGCCAGCTCAATCATTTCGGTTCCAAATATCGAAAACGCCCGAACAAATTCGGTGAAATTCATCACGGATTCCAGTTTTTCCAAACTCTCCGAGGCTCGTTTCTTTGCCGTGAGTAGTTTTTTAACCACAATAATATCCACTAGCAGAAGAATGCGCGTTATTGATGAGAGAAGTGATCTGGCAGCCAATACAATAGCACCATAATCCTTTAAGGGTTCAATATGATGTCGTAGCTCCATTCCGCTCACTGGTGAAAGATCGCATAATTGCTCAATGGATTTGCCTGAAACAATTAAAAGTTTTATTTACTAGATTTTTACCTGCAGATTTTAAGTTAAAGGAAATTTTTATTTTTAATATAAATAGAAATCACTTTCCCATTTAGGGATGGATCCAAAGCTTATTATAATTTTGTTGGACCTCTGTTGTTTTCACAAAAACAAGCTGTCGGATTTTGAAATTCATAGTAAAATGTAAATGTGAGCAGGTTGTCCGTGTTTTACAAGGATATGTAATCTCTAGGGAGTTCCTAAAATGCATTTCTTTCTTGTTAAGCATAGTTTCACTTTCATTTCAATTTTGAAACTTTATGATTATTATTTAGAAACTTACCGGCATCCCTCGCTTCTCTAGCCGCCTCATACATATCGGCTTTTATGTCCGTATTTTCCTCAGCAATTATTTCACCGATTGTTATAAATCTCTCTACGGATATGCTTAATGAATGTCCAATATTTCCAAAAGTTGACATTATTTGCTCGTTGTCAATATCACGAAGTCGATATCGCTGATTCTGTCGAAATAAAATATGTATGAACAAATATAATAGTTGTTGTAAGGTACGAAATATGCTATGAGTATATATATTAAGCCCAAAACTTAAATTTGCATTCACTAAAAGTATATCTTCTTGAAATATGTAAACAATCAATAAGGCTCTTTCCCACCTGTTTGGAGCATAGATTTAAAGCACTAAATATTAGATTATACTTAATAATATATAAGTTTTCTGCTCCTTTAGGGTTCCTTTGTTATATTCCTTATTATAATATTATCAAAACCTTTACTTGGGAACACATTTAAGTGTGTTAAATTTTTGTGAATCTTGTGACCGGTTGTGGAACTTACATTTACATCAAGCGCTGACGGTGATACGCCGTACATTTTTGCGACTGTTGTTTTTTTAATTACTTAAAAAAAAGTGTTTGACAATATTTCGCACATAAATATTTACTGTGTGTATAATTATTGATTTTCCGCACAACACCAACGACGACAAATATTTGTAGATTGTGTTAGTATTCTTGACCTTGAGTGATTGGCACTTTTCGATTTCAATTTCTTTTTTCCTTTCAATTTCACAAATTTACTATTAAGAGAAAGTGGTTGATTTTAAAAACCACCTTAGTTTTTGTATTTGTACAGGTAGGTATGTACATTTGTATATGTCTACGAACAACAGGAAAGCAACTGCTTCTGACAGTTACAATGGTCCACAAACATACACATGGCTAATATATGTATATACAATCATACATTATTTCTTTATTTGTTTTGCGCAGACTTATCTTCTGCGCAGACAACAAAGTGTAACAAGGAATAACAGAAATGATTCAAGTGCGGAAGCCTAACTACCCTGTATTATTTGACCGATTCCACTCAGCACATCAATAAAGTACTCCAATCTTAGTTACTCTTTGCCAAAATTCTCGAAATTTATTGATTTATTAAAAACAAAACCACTAGAACAGTTACAAACGCTATTATCTATATTACATTTATGCAGGGTATAAGGCAGTGTTAGAGAGTATTTTGATAAATGTTGTCAGCCGATGTTGAACTAAATCTAATTATACGCAATATTCAACTAAAAGTCAAATAATGCCTTTTAATGTATTCATTTCAAGTATAACATTTTTGAAGTAGTACTTCCAATAACATCCCCAGATACTCATAGGGCGACCAGTCCTAAGAATAGCTAAATAAAACATTGAAATAGCTAAATTTGCTTCACTGGTGCGATAGTCCGATAACAGATGTTCGCTACCGATGACACAAAAACCGTCCATGTGACAATCGATAGTCCTAGGATTTACCAGCTGTTTTACAAGCCGACTCGATTTTATAACCTGTGAAAATATAAAATATTTGTATTTTAATAGAAAGATTGCCTTTCATATTTGGCACGCATGTCTTGCTTGAGTATATATATGTTCGGTCAGTCATAAATCCAGTCAGATCAATTTCAAACTGCAAGCTGAAGCATATGTATGTATGTATCTCGTTGAGGTTACCATACATAACACATATAAACATATACAAACACATAGCTCTCGATCAAAATGCTGCGCGGGCCGAAGATAGTTTGCCTGAGTCGATGGTATCACAGGGAACGAGCATGGACTTCAGTAATTCGACGGTTATATATAACACAACAATTGGAAACTTCAAAATGCACATTGCCTTTCATAAAGAACTGCAATATTCTACAAGCTACCCATGAAAATAGTCGGGAAAACGAACCAAGAACTAACTCTTTGGATCAAAATAATCAGAATAAAAACGCCGAGGCCTTGGATCGTGCCTATAATGTGCTCAAGTTTACGCTGCCCAAGCTGTTTGTCGAGCCTCTTGACTACTCCATCTATAGCCCAAATCTGATATTCCAGAACAACATAACTGGCAAGCATACAGTGGGTTTGTACCACTATGTCAAACAAATTGCGATACTCCGCACAGTGGGTCACTTGAAGTATGCTTATGTCAAATTTGAGGTACTTAAGATTACCAAACATCCCGAGGATTATACAGTGCGCATCAGATGGCGAGTGAGAGGCATATCGGGCCTGAAAGTAATGTTTCAGTTCTGGAAATACAAAGTTTGGCAACTGCAGGAAATACTAAAAGATCAGGAGGCATGGTACGATGGATATTCGATCTGTTATCTGGGTGAAGATGGTCTGATTAGCAAGCATATCGTTGACAAAATAATGCCAGATGAAAGTCGGGAAGTTGTTGATAACAATACGAGTTCACAGTTGCCAACTGGCTCCTTGGCGGCGACGACACAAAAACTGAATTTTCTTTATCCACATAAATAAATATTAATTAGTAAATTATATATGCCAATTGCTTTATCAAATAAATTTTAAAAACGTATTTTTTAAGTGTGTTACACAAAACCCCGTTACTGTCGTACAAAACTATATTTATGTATTATTCATTGCTTAAATGTATACATGGAACCCTTTTTAATGTATTTGTACGGACGCAAGCGAATCCGCTTTGTGAATGTACTAATGTAGGGCTTTTCCTTATTGTACTCTCGTGTCGTCTGCATAGCTCCTTCTGTCTCAAGAAATATGTCGAAGCTATAAATCGTGCGGAAGAGCTGTGAATAAAGTAGCCGATGATTTTTCTCCAATTGCTTTGGCCTCAAAGAGTTTGTCCAGAATTCCATCATCTGCAAAAGTTCATTATATTGTAATACACATACAAATTATGCATAGAAATATGAGCTCACCTTAATAGCCGCATTGTTCATAGCTGTATGTCGTCCATTCCAATGGACGCTTAGGATCCAGAGTGGTATTTCCAATGGGTAATTACTGGGTATACGAATAAAGCACTCCATTTTAGCGGATCCACGCACAATTACAGCCCGGTAAGAGGTGTATGTAATGCCATTGGCAGACGATATGTTGTTTAGTAAATCCGAATTTTGATTATTGAATTCCTCGTGGGAGATCGCGGTCCATTGCACCAGGCTACAGGATAAGCCTTCTGGGTAGATATTCTCCCTTAGTGTGTACATATCGACATCCTTATAGGTCAAGCCTCGAATTTGCTGATTTAAGCGTAACCAAGATCGCCAACGTTTTGAAATTCGTTGGAATACTTCTATTATCCACTTGTGCAAATTTATTTCGTGTTTGAAATAGTTCTTCTTATCAATGGTCGCTATGGAGCACATGCTTTGCAGCCAACAATATGGTTTTCCGTATCTATTTTTAACCAGATACTCCATGCACTCTTCGCTCGTCATGTTGAAGTTGCGTAACTGAAATAAAATTAGCATTTGCATTAATAAATTAAATATATTTAAATTAAGATTTTTACTTTTACCTCATATTCGATGCCTGGCACAGGAATATCGTTACCCAAATCATCGTCGTATAAGTGCGCAAGTAGATCCGAAGCCAAATTTACATCTCTAATGAAAAGATTCGTAATATTTGTAATTTTTTAAAGTGGTATTGTAATACTAACGCTTGAGCATTATTTGTGAGTCCATTGTTGCTAAATTGTGCACACACTGTGACACATTTCAGTAATTCCCAATAACGGATCAATAATATCAACTCAGATGACTTATCTGGGCTTTCCATCTATAAATAAAAGATTGACAAGATCTGCATCAGTAATGATCAATCGAAGATTTGCGTTTAAATCAACTGTGGGTTTTGAACTTACAACGAGTCTTATGTAAAGTGGATGGGGCTTAAGCAAACGTTCCAATAGATTATCCGGTGCACTTTCCAACACATTACTTTTTTCCGCAAAATGTCGACGTTCCTTTAGAGTATTTTCTGTATCCATCAGCAATTCCTGCATTTGAGCATCGCTCTCAAAGCCAACTATCTCCGAACTGAAAGGAAATTCTTTGGCACGTTGCAAAGACTGCAGGTTGATAAATAAAATATATAACGCCCTTGGCAAATATTTAACAATTGAGTTCAATTTCCATTCAACGTCAAGGGTTAACTCCAGAGCATCGTGCAATGGTTTTGTGGAGTCCATCAGTGTTCGTAATGCTGGAGTGAATGAGAGATATCGTTGTGTCTGGCTGAGATTTGCCTGCAGCAGCTCCTGTTTGGTGGTGAGCAAGGAACTATATTGATTATCAAGCTCCTTACGCAATCGGAGCTCGCATTCCAATCGATATAAATGTGTTTTGTGGCTGGACATTTCTAAATTCCTTTTTTCCCTATCAGCAGAAAACTTGCTCGCATATTCCTTATCCGACAATAATTCTAAATATGTATCGCGACTCTTAAGTTTCTGACAACGAACAATCTCCTTTTTTAGATGACTGACTTCGTACAATAGATTCTGCAATTGCAGTCGGCTGAGATCAACTTTAGACTTCTGCAAATGCAATTCATCTCGCCCAGATTTAATGTTACGTTTCACTTCCCGATTGGAATGTTTGAGTGCGACAAACATTAATGCACCTGAAGATTGTTTGAAATCCGAAACATGTCCCTATAAATAAATAATTAAATTTAATAATCAGAATAGATAGCAAAACATTTTAGACTCACACTGCTCTTCAATTCGAAGAGATTATCCATGGCTTCTTTTAATTTTATAAACTGGGTGCTTAACACATCTTCCATATTCATATTGTTTAGAGTTGGGGTTTCAAAGATGAAGATTACTGTCCAAAATGCAGACAAATACCTCTTTTAATTTTTTGCAAAGCAAAAGTCGGCTCGGCTTGGGGTAGGGTACTTTATATACACCGATTTCTAACACAATATCGATAGTTTTCCACCTTATATCGAACTGATGCGATATTTCACATCAATGCCTTTTTGTGGGAACGAATGGAATGTGAAGCTCTGCACTTGCCAGTACTTACCACTTGAAATCTATCTAGTAGTTAATAAACATTAAAGATGATCTTAAAAAATAATCTAGCCACTGTTTTGACCTTTAAATACCCACAAAATTGTAATAAGATATATTAAAAACTGGGCATGTCGTTAATGTGAAAAATAATTAAACAACACTTTGCCGGCTTCTTAATTTACTTTAAAGTACTCGTTCTAAATATAGAATTCAGCCCATCCCTAACATTAGGTTCATTTATTATTATTATCTTAAATTCAAATAACTGAACCTAAGTGAAAAAATATACCTTGTTCCAAGTCTTATCTTATTAAGCTCTAATACTTATCTAACAATGCTGAGGTCCGTGTACCAAAGAGTCAATGGATTTAATAAATTTCTTCCAACTCGCCGGCTGCAGCAGACTCTTGTGGAAAGTCAGTCCAAAGTATGTAAGAAATAAGCTATCTTACATCAGATATGGTATTTAGTGATAGGTTTATTACGCTTTAGCAAATGCCAATACGACCTGCTCCTGCCCCACTAAAACAAATGAACACTTCGAAATCCGATAAAACAGTTGGCAAATGGTTTCTCGGATGCGGCGGCATGGTTTTCGTTGCTGTTGGGCTTGGTAAATTACACAAGAAAACAAAGAATTTCAAAACGTGTTGAATATTGATTGATCTTTGTTTATTAAAAAGGTGGTGTGACCAGGCTAACAGAATCGGGACTTTCAATGGTCACTTGGAAATTAATGGGTGAGCATATGCCGCGAAATCAAGAAGAATGGATTAAAGAGTTTGAGAACTATCAACAGTATCCTGAATATAAACTGTATGTGTTTACGTTTTTTATTCATATCTTCGTATATAATGTGTATATGTCTTTTCAGAAAGAATGCCAGCATTACTTTGGAGGAGTTTAAATTTATCTATATGATGGAATACATGCACAGAATGTGGGGTCGTGCAATTGGGGCGTTTTTCCTAATCCCGGCCACATACTTTTGGAAAAAGGGTTATTTTTGTGCAAGAACAAAGAAGATGGTACTAGTGTTGGGCACTTTAATTGGCCTCCAAGGCTTAATGGGTTGGTATATGGTGAAATCTGGGTTAGAAAACAGATTCGATGATCCAAATGATGTGCCGCGAGTATCTCAATATCGGCTAGCTTCACATTTGGCCGCTGCATTCGTTCTATATTCCCTGTTCTTATCTAATGGATTGTCAAAACTGATACCTTCCAGTACATTTACAGTTTCTGCAGCAAAAAGGGTATTTAATATTAAGCCCTTGTCACACTTAACGAAAGGTTTCGTATTCTTGACGGCTATCTCGGGGGCATTCGTTGCTGGACTAGACGCGGGATTAGTTTATAACTCTTTTCCAAAAATGGGTGATAATTGGGTGCCTGATGATATCCTGCAGTTTAAACCAGTACACAAAAATTTAACAGAAAATCCATCGACAGTTCAGTTTAATCATCGTATATTGGGAATCACTACAGTTTCCCTAATAACAGCTTTATATCTGATTACGAGAAGCCAGAAATTACCCAAGCGTGCAAAGTGGGCAATTAATGCAGTTACAATCATGGCCTGGACACAGGCTACTTTAGGCGTTACGACATTACTGACCTATGTACCTGTTCCTTTGGCTACAGCTCATCAATCTGGATCATTATTACTACTCAGTTTTGCTGTGTGGCTCTCGCATGAGCTGCGATATCTAAAATATATACCAAAATAATTGATAATGTATGTACAAAAAATAAATGTTATCTTTATATACTCATGGACAATAAATTAGCTGTGCATTTTTATTTTCAATAATTCGTAGTTTTTATTGTCTTTTTATTTTCATTGGAAAACCCAGCAAGTAGACCAAAAATTATTAATGATTACATTATAACCTTCTATAAAAATCGGACCAAGGTTTTTTTTGTAATTAATATGGAATACTGTGTCAGTTGAACGACGAGCTGTTCTTTCAGTTTCGTTACCAAACAAATTTTTATGTTTTATCATGCCGGAGATTCTTTCCCCACTCTGCAAGTTTTCTTGCTAGTTTCCTCCGCGGATTTCGATTTTTTTTCTGACATAACATTTTGAACAAAGTTCTGACTGAATACATTGTATTTTGTACATGATATTTCATTTTTATTTTGAAAATACATAATTCACTTGTTCACATTTTAAAATGTTCACGGTTTCTTCTCTGATTAATCGAAAAGTAGCTTGCTATCGACTTGCTGCATATTTTAGAACATTCAATGCAAATGACTAATAATTCCACACAAGAACCAAAAATGTATTTTTGTGATGTTCCTTACATTTATCGATAAGTTCCACAAGCTGTTATTTGTTTCTATAGCCACTGTCAAAAGTGCAACTTTGAACTGTCAGTCATTCATATTTTTAGTGTATTTACAATCAGTTAAATTTATTATTAAATACATAATCTTGCATATTACAAAATGTTTCAAATTGTACGTTGAAGTAATTGGAACAGATAAATCGTTCGATCATTGGTTATAGTCAGCAGTGGAAACTCTTCATTTAATGCACGCCATCGGTACTCAAATTTTTTTTACATGAACCACCCTGTGTCGATAAACATATGTTTTCTACATAAGTACAAGTTTTTTGTCTGTAGTTCCAAAGAGCTTGCAATTTCATAAAACAAAAATGTCTCGATTACTGTATTCCACGCGAAGGTTATTACCAAAAGTAAGTAATTACAACTATTGAAATATATTCACAATCTAATGTTTTAATTTGCAGCAAGAATTCTTGCTTGCCGGCACCTGCATTGCGAGGCAATCCAGAGGAAAAGCCTCAACCCCAGTGAACACAATTGTTATGTTTGTGCCGCAACAGGAGGTACATATTTTCGTTTATATATATATGTTTGTAATATTTGTATGTTAAATAATCGAGTACTTTTTTCTTATGTCAATAATATTTTATCAAGGCTTGGGTTGTCGAGCGCATGGGAAGATTTCATAGAATTCTTGATCCCGGCCTCAATATTTTGGTGCCCGTTGCTGATAAAATCAAGTACGTGCAGAGTTTAAAAGAAATTGCGATAGATGTTCCTAAACAGAGTGCGATTACATCCGATAATGTAACGCTCAGCATAGATGGCGTGCTTTACTTGCGTATCATAGATCCCTATAGAGGTTTGTTATTCTCAATTACGTTTACATAGTTCTCAATGAGCTATATGGTTTTCAAAACAAGTTTGCTTTTAATTTACAGCTTCATATGGTGTTGAGGATCCAGAATTTGCCATTACTCAACTAGCGCAAACGACAATGAGATCGGAACTTGGCAAAATGTCGTTGGACAAAGTGTTTCGGGAAAGAGAATCCCTAAATGTTAGCATTGTCGATTCAATAAACAAGGCCAGCGAGGCTTGGGGAATTGCCTGTTTGCGCTACGAGATTCGCGACATTCGGGTAACTATTATTTTCAACAACAAATTTTCTTAAACTTTGATCCCAGAGGGAAGCTAGAAAATTGTAATTTCGGCTACTTTCGAATGCATTGTTCTTACTTATTTTCCTTTTTAAAGCTGCCAACTAGGGTTCATGAAGCGATGCAAATGCAAGTTGAAGCGGAAAGAAGAAAACGAGCAGCAATCTTAGAATCTGAAGGTGTTCGTGAAGCTGAAATTAACATTGCCGAAGGCAAAAGAAAATCCAGAATTCTTGCATCTGGTAAGTTCAAACTTCAATTTATGAAAAGAGCCATGAGATATCTATATTTACATTTTAAAAAAATACTTCATATATTTACTTATACTTATAGAGGCTGAAAGGCAAGAGCAAATCAACAAAGCCAGCGGCGAGGCTGCTGCCATGATAGCAGTTGCCGATGCTAGAGCTCGAAGTCTGCACGCAATTGCAAAATCTCTGGGACATACGGTAAGTATTATGCATACATATGTAAATAGTAAATAGCAAAATTATATTCTTATAGGACGGTAAAAATGCAGCATCTCTTACATTGGCCGAGCAATATATTGAAGCTTTCAAGAAGTTGGCAAAAACAAATAATACAATGATCTTACCATCGAATGCCGGAGATATAACTGGACTTGTTGCCCAAGCCATGGCCGTTTACGGTACTGTATCTAAGCAATATGTCGATGCTTCAGCCCAAAATGGAGACTGCCTAAGTAAGAAAGTTGAGTACAATGTTCTAAATGAGGAAAAGGAAAATGTTAAACTTAACGCTGAATAAAATCTAATTTTATTACAAAATAGCAACTATATTCGATGTTTGTTTGTTTTTGTTTCTTTATGAACACACTTATTGATGCTTTGAAGTAATAATGTTAAACATTTTGAAACAAATGAAGAAACCTTTTATTTGAGTAATTACAACTATAAACAAAACTGTTTCCAATTCATATTATAAATCCGTTCGTAAATACATGAGTTTTTTCGCATTATTCAATCTTGGCTGCCGACAGCACTCTGTTTTCGAGTTAGTTGCTATTTCCAATCCATGCTCGTAGATTACTGTTTCAGTTTTCCACTCTAAATCAGTTTGAGAAATCGCATTTTTAGGTTCCGACATACGTTTAAAGAATAATAGATCCAAGGCAAAGAGAAGCGCACATATAAGAGATAATGTTCCCATAACATAACTAAAAACTGATACATCATCTTGCAACTGTTCCACAACACTAAATGTTAATAGCCCTGGAAAAATTGTAGAAAAAATATAATAATATAATTTTTAAAATTAGGCTTTTTAATTGGATTGTAATTTTATATTTTGGATCACAATTTGAATTCGAAGTTCACGTAAAAATAATATCCTTTAAAAATATCACATGTGTCGATGATTAAAAATATGCTTGGTACTTACCTTGTATAGTGAAAAATATTACTCCAAAACTCAATAAAATTCTCTCACATATGTGATAATTAGAGTCCTTTTCTATGAATCTAAAAAATGTTTAAAGAAATATAGTAATGCTCGATTTGAAATATTATTTTATTACACAGACTGCCATACGTAATTACCTGCATAGCAGTAAAATAACTGATATAAAGGTATATCCAGTGAAAGTTAGTAAACTGAATTCATCAGCTTCTTTCGTTAATGAAAGGGTGTTCAGAAGCATCCATTCCGTAAGTCTCTTTTGATTGCTTGTCAATAACCGCTCAGAATATTTATCAGATAACTTTTTTAGGATCAACGTTGCAACAGTAAAAATCTATTAATGAATTACAAAAAATTACATATAACGAAAAATGTATTTCACATAAGATTTAAAAACCAGTATATTGCGAAGACACATTCGCACAAGATAGTACCAAAATGTTGATTTATTTAACTGATGGCCTTGACCTTGAACTCGATTTACCATTTAATATATAGTTGTTGCAAACCCGTTACTGATTACTAAATCTATATAATTATAGATACTTACTATTTGTAAAACTTTAAGGCATATACATGCAGCAAACTTCATTTTCAATTTTAGTATGAATTTCAAATTCAGCAGTTAAAGAGGCAAACGAATCTTAGCGAATGACAATAAAAGTACAAAGTTAGCTTTTGCACTTGGCTTGTGCAAAAGACAATATGAATATTTGTGAGAATTTGTATTATTTTGTAAAATTCACACCATTTTTTGTTAATTGCAGCATACACATGTAAATATACCTATGTATGCAATACACGGCTTGGTCGACCCATGTAGTATGGATTTACTTAAAAGTTAAGTTATATATAATATTTATAAACAACTTTTATTTATAATGAATATACATACGTTAAAGTCATTACTTTTATGATAACATTGCTGGGATGTTGAAAATGGATTTAATTAATTTTTATAAAAGTTTCACTGTCAACAATCCTGAAAATGTCTTCACGAAAATTAATCAAGTTTTCATTAAAACAATTACTGCTCTCATTATGTAGTTTTGCCATAACAGGTTTAATATTTTCAATCTGAGCAGTGTTGGCTAATTCGGTAAAATAGTCCATCTGAATAAAAAAATAATTTGTATATTATTTTATAAACGTTTACTTTTGAATATATGCATTACCTGAGTAGTTCCAAGCATATGAGCTTGTCGCCTTTTGTAACCATTTTTCCACTTCTTTTCCATGCTTTCCAATGTATCGTCAGTCATTTCCTTTTGGGTTAATAATTGATTTGTGCCACAAAAGTAGCTTAAGACAAATCGAGCTTGTAAATCCATCATTTGTGCGGCACAAACATAGAATGGTAAGCCAATTAATGCCATTGTTGGATTGCGTATATTAATGCATTGTTTATAGAGCATTTGCACATAATTCTCCTCAACATATATGCCCGATGTGACACTGAGAAAGGGGAATGCATACTTATATCCAGTACAAAAGAATATTGTATCAAATTTTGTATAAGATCCATCTACGAAATATGCGCCGTTTTCATCCAACTCTTTGACATCTGGTTTAATTTGAACATTTTCGAAAAAAATGGAATTCGAAATGCCTTCCAAGTGATGACTAAGTGTAACATTTGTGGCTGATTTGGATATAATATTCGACAAATCCAAAGCACTGGGTCCTCCACCAATGACCAACACACATTTTCCTACATTAATGATATACTTATCGCTGTCAGATTTATCTCAAATGAGTGGAACTATAGTTACCTTTAAATATCTCGCTATTTCTATAATCATGACTATGTAAATATTCGCCACGAAATAGATTTGCATTCTTAATTTGACTGTAATTTGGAGTATGATAATGTCCATTTGCAATCATAATATTATCAAAATAACATATGCGCACAGTGTTTGTCAAAAGATTCTTGACTATAACCTATATATGTAGAAGGATGATTAACATTAAATTGATTTCATTTTGTTATTATTCATTAATTTACTTACTTGCCACTTGAGAGTTTTCTTGACCACCCTTATGACATATGAATTAAATTGAATAAACTTTCGCAATTCGAAATGATCGGCATACTGATTGAGAAAGGCACAAATATCTTCAGATGGGAGATAAGATTTACGGTCTGCACCTATCTCAAAATCTGGAAATCCCATGACCTCCTTAGGTAAATTTGTTCTGAATAGATATGAGCATTTAATTATTAATAAGAATATAAACTAGTTTTATGTTAGTATAACTTGATGTAAACATAAACCAATGAAATTTAAATAAAGGTTTTTCAATTTTAAATAGATTTTTTTAATGTAATGCATATATTTTTTAAACTTTTGTAACACGTCTATTGGTTCCCAGTGGGCAACCTCGGCTAGCTCACATTTCTCAGGGTGGGGTAGCTCCAACCCTGCCCATATACGGTACAGATCTCAAACAAACTCGACCTTCACAACACTACACCCTACATGCACACACACAACAAAATGGAACAGTTGGCCGGCCTGGTGTATATGGCCACGACGTACCCGCCCTTCCTGCGATTAACCCATGAGTTTTGTTGGTCCATCGCCCTATTATGGAATTGGCGATTAAACTACTCCATACTTCCGGAGATTCTCCCCTCTAAACGAATCTACTCTCGCTTCATATTTACTGTATCATATGCATTATTAACTTAACTCTATTGCTTAATTCCAACAAAAATTTGCCTATATTAATAGGTCTTCATTATCGACATACGAGTATAATGTGTCACTTAACCCAAATACAAAAAAAATATATATATAAAAAAAATATATATATAAAAAAAATATGAGAAGACAAAAAAAATATATCTATAAAAAAAATATGAGAAGACAAAAAAAAAAAATATATATCACAAAAAAAAATACAACCAAAAAGAAACAAAAAAAAAAAGAATTCAACAAAAAAAAATCCACACTTTTTTTTCTATCCGAGCTCTCCTGCGCATCTGCTGCATCTGGCATGCCTATACGCCTGCGCTTAAACCACTTGGGAATTATAAGCCGCCGCAAGACAAAACTTACGCCCAGCATGCCGACAGGTTTCTGCTTGAACGGCTTGGGAATTGCAAGGGCCGTAGACAAATTTGTGGCGGTATCCGATTGGCGCTATCGATACCTTGTCTACGAATGCAACACTTTACACATTGGACATTTGATCATTTTCCATTTTATTTTTTTAAGCACGAACCTTAAATTTTCATACATGCTGCTGTGCACATCGATACCATTAACAGTCCCTGTATTCTTGTTATATGCCCATGTTCCACCGATCTGATGTGAGAGTTCAAAAACTGTTGGATTTAAATTACGCTCCTGTGCACGTCGAGCACAACAGAGTCCTGCGGTTCCAGCACCAATTATACACAAACTCATTATTTCAGCTTCAGCTTGAAATTGATTCGTATTCACACAATGAATATCAGCGAATTTTATATGAATCTTATCAGGTATGTGCTTTGAGTACACATAGACCGTAATCTACATTTGAAATTCAAATTCCGTAAATTCTGATTTTTACTTTCGCCATAATATTGGTTCACCTTTAAGAAAATTTACTGAGGTGTGCTTTATAATGAGCAATAGTAACAACTCCTAATTATAGTTAAACATAGTAAGTAATTAGATTGCAGAAAATATTTTAATACTTATTACTAAGAAGCTTTTGAAATACAGGGAGGGAAATTGGAACAGCAAAAGGCGACCTTCGATGATTTATTTTTATTCATACTTATATATTGCATTTAATTGATTATCATATCAGTTGAATGGCATCTCAATACTGATTGATACCCTGCACCCTGACCTAAATATTTGTTCCATACCTTTCTAATCTTTGTAAAAAGTGTAGTTTGCTAATATTTACAGAAAATTGTTTATTTGTAGAAAAAGTTGAACCGTAATTTGTTTATTATATAATTATATTTATTTCTTATAAGCTCTATTGTTTTAAGTATTATAGTTTTTGTATCTTTTTTAATCCAAATTATTAAAGTCTACATCATAAAAGCAATCGTACAGTTATTTGTGTTAATAATATTATTTTTATGTGCGCAAGTAAAACACGGTTTTTTAGCATCTTGCAGACAAAAACTGAACACAGTGGAAACACACGATTCGAGCATTTTCGATAACTTTTTGACGTGATGCGAAACGCTGATGTGGCCAGATGCCATCACTACAACTGATAAACATATGGAACAAAATATTTACAACCATCTCTAATTGGTGATTTTATTAACATACGAAGATGATTAAAGCCATATTAGTATTTAACAATCATGGGAAACCACGATTATCCAAGTTCTATCAATATTTCGTAAGCAAAATTTATTTCATATTCATTCATATGTATGTAATTACATTTGTTACTTAGGATGAGAATCTACAACAACAAATCATTAAGGAGACATTCCAACTAGTATCAAAGCGTGATGACAATGTTTGCAATTTTCTGGAAGGCGGCAGGTAAGAAAAGTCTCTTGTATATTTTGGTTCAGCTGTGTGTACGAAACGAGAACACAATAATAACTTGCCGTACGCTAAGGTACTTATAGCTGCAATATAGTTATTTATTCCAAGTAGATTGTTTGCAGGGTTGGAACAAGTGAATCAGTTTAAGAAGAAAGTTTCAATAGTTGATTTGGTATAATTTCACTACCTTAGCCGAAGTTCATTTCGCTAATTTTTAGACATTCGAAAAATGAAACTTAACATTTTACTACAATTCTGCAATTCTTAGCATATTACTACAATTATCGTAATAACTGCAATTATTAAATATTATATGTATGTTGATGTTATTGTCCTTTAGCTTGATTGGCGGAGCCGACTACAAGCTGATATACCGGCATTATGCAACACTGTATTTCGTGTTCTGCGTCGACTCCTCGGAGAGCGAATTGGGTATTCTCGATCTGATCCAAGTATTTGTCGAAACGTTAGACAAGTGCTTCGAGAATGTCTGCGAGTTGGACTTGATATTCCATGCGGATGCCGTTCATCATATCCTCTCCGAGCTGGTGATGGGCGGAATGGTGTTGCAAACGAATATGAACGATATAATGGCACGGATTGAGGAACAGAATAAATTGATCAAACAGGAGGCGGGCATATCAGCGGCACCAGCTCGCGCGGTTAGCGTTGTGAAAAGCATGAACATTCCCCAGCAAATTAAGGATATCAAACTGCCAGACTTGCCACAAGCTATAAAGGACTTGAAATTTTAATATAATAATTGTATGTTGCCTCTTATTTACCATACGCCTTCCTATTTATACCGTCATTTATAATTTTGAACAGGTCCCCAATTAAGATCTTAACCGTCGCTAGAAATGTAATTCTCAAATGTGTAACTTTAAGTACAAATAGATAAAATCTAATTTAATAAAAAAAAAGACCGTAGTCTGCCGACATCTGAACTTTGGGCCACAGTTGGGAACATTATTATGTTTCCGCACGCATTGCGAACTGCATATTCAAGCTATATGATAGAGTGGTCTGATCCGGACGACTCCAACGTATGTACATCCTGCAGCAAACACAGAGTTATATACCATCTTTGGGTGATGTGACTTTAACTACTTTACTACGACTCGACTAATAAAATATGAACTCGAAGAAAAAATAATTTTTCCTTACTTACAAATTGTGGAAGATATGCGCACTTCAAATTTCTAGCACCGAGGGCCCTGGGGGCGGCAGGTGTGGGCGCGATTCTTGGAGAACGTTACCAATAAATTGCTTTCTAGGTTTGGCGACTTTTTAAAATTGTGGGAGATATGCAAATCGCTTTAACTTTAATGGGTATATAATTGACAATTTAAAAACATATTCTTAGGGTGAATTTGCCACTTTTGTAATTCGAACTAGTTTCGGAAAAGTAAAGCATACTCTTAGGAAACGTCAACAACTAGAAAAATGTATGGAAAATATCTAAAACTAGGCCATATCTTTAAAGAATTTTAATGGAAATTAAAATCGCCTTCGAACTGCGTTCAAGAATTATGGGGCATGCTGAGGAGACAAACAAAGACCAAATAACAAAATCCCTGTTGTCTTGGAATGCACGATTTGAATGACCCACGTTGAGTCGTGCTCAAGCTACAATCTGTGCCTCATGACTTATCCAGCTGTTGGAAAGACCAGAAATCGTTGAGCCTTAACTGAGAGAACTATTTATTCATTAGGATTTGCTTACACCAAATAATCTTTTTAATAAGTAAAAAACCTCCCCTCCAAATTAACTTAAGTCACACACATCCAATATAAGGGATTTGAATTTTAAGTTTATTATTTCAACAACCAATAATAAGAATGTTATATTACCAAAACCGTTATTTATTTGTTATTTGCTTGTCGCAAATTGTCAAATTAAAGCCACAAAGTAGCCGCACAAGAATACATGACGAGGATAACGCCACTCTATTAAGCAGCAATCGATATTTCCAAGCGGGGACAATTGGGAATGCCGCACTCCAGACTAGGACAATTGTCCTGATGGAAACAGCTTTCGCTGTTGCAAAACATGCAAGCGCTGGGCGTCAGCGGAACGTTTGTCGATAGCTTCAGCTCATCCCACACCTTCTTCAAGTCGGTCACCAGCGCATTCATCATTTCGAAGGTATGGAATGGAGTCGGGGCCAAACGCAGTTTCTCCTGTCCACGCGCAACTGTCGGGTAATTGATGGATTGCAAATAATGGCCGTATTGCTCGATGAGCCGATTCGATATTTCGCTGCATATTAGGGGGTCACCAATTGTAATTGGTATTATATGACTCGGTGTATCTTCGACGGGAAAACCTGAAATATCAGATAAAATGAGCATTAAGCATGCGAATGTCCAATTTGACTAGATAACACAGCGCGTGTTCAATGTACACCAATTATCTAATGACACGTAATACAAAAATATGCAAAACAAACCAAAAAAAAAAAAACGAAAAAAGAAAAAGAAACTAGGGCACCTTCAATGGTCAACGTTCAAATAAAAACTTAGCCGACTATGCAATTCTCTGCCACAAGCCAAAATATACTTCGAGAGATTTCGAGTAAGAGAAAAACAATAATTAATAATTGAAGGGTAAATAAACGAACTACTGTAATAATAATTGAAAAGTTTTTAAATTATTATTATTATATGGTAGTTAAATATCCTTGAATTATATTATTTAGATTTTATCTAAACTCATTAAATTATTATACATTGAAGAAAGCTATTTTATTTGAAATCTAAATTTTATGTTAAGAATTCGACTTACCGAATTAATTTTGGAGTAGGTCGAACAAAGAAATTGTCTGTTTGGGGAAAAATTCGAATGGAATTTTCTTTCAAATCGGTTCAAGTTCCACAAATTGGAAAAGGGAATTTTCAAAGTAAAAGTAAAGTAAAAAACGATACGAAATTGGATACATGCAAGAACATATATATATATAACAAGTTAATAAGTATTTAACTGGAAATTACCTTCTCTCTTGAGCAAGTTCTTTAAATAGGAGACATTCCTTTGATGTAGGCTACGCAGTTGTCGTCCCTCCTCCGAAGCTAATATACTTACTGCTTCCAGGGAACCACAGAGAACAGTTGGGGGCAGCGAGGTGGTAAAGATGAATCCCGCCGCATAGGATCGCACCATATCGATGAGAGCCGCCGTGCCAGCTACGTAGCCACCAATATTTCCAAACGCCTTGCCCAAAGTGCCAGATATCATGTCCATTTTGGATAGGACACCATCACGTTCCCCCACACCAGCGCCATGATCCCCATAGAGACCAACGGCATGGACCTCATCGATGAATGTCAGCGCACCGTATTCATGGGCCACATCGAGCAGTTCCTCGAGCGGACAAATCGCTCCCGTCATGGAATGAACCGTCTCGAAGGCAACAATCTTCGGTGTCACCTTGTCCACTTGCTGGAGCAGCTGGCGCAAGTGTTCCACATCGTTGTGCCTGAAGATGTGCTTGGGCACACCACTATTCCTTATGCCCTGAATCATTGACGCATGATTGCCTGCATCCGAGAATATGTGGCAATCGGGCAACAGTTTCGCCAGCGTAAATAACGTCGAGTCATTTGCCACGAAGCACGAGGTGAACAGGAGCGCGGCCTCCTTCTGATGCAGATCCGCCAGCTTCCTCTCCAGAAGCTCATGATGCACCGAATTGCCAGCAATGTTCCGAGTTCCACCTGCACCTGATCCATGCATCTCCAGTGCCTTTGCCACCGCGTGCTTCACATTCGGATGAGCAGACATGCCCAGGTAGTCATTAGAGCACCAAACGGTGATCGGTCGCTCCGATTGCTTGGAATATTCGAGGGCGTGGGGAAAGAGGCCATCGCCAGCCAAGCGATTGACACGCTTAAAAACCCGATACGAGTGGTCTCGTTTCTTTTTCATTATCTGCTCGTTGAAGAACTTTTCGTAGTGGAACGTTGAGTTGGCATCTGTTGCCCTATTCCGCTTGCTGCTTACATCATCCAGTGCCAATTTTGCATCGACCGAATAATTATTATTTGACGACGTCGAATACGACCTTGTAGCAGTCGTCGCTGCGAATGGTGTTGGTTTTGCCAGTGAAAGTTTTTTCCCATTGCCAGTGGGAATACTTTTGCCAACTACGGGGCAGAAAACGCCATAGGACTGATACAAGACCTCGGCATAATTGCGTAAATAATTCGCATTGAAACGGTTTAAGAACGGACACTGCATGATTAAGCAACTTTTAATCGACTGGCTCTGATTGGACTTTTCGCACAACTGTTAATTATGCAAGAAAAACAAGAGTGCTGCAATGTTCGTATTGGAGATGTTAAATTCATAAAATCTATCGATTAATACCAATACATCGATATATATACATTTGTTTCGAAAAACATTATGTATTTAAATATCAAAAAGCGGCATTTCGTCGAAATTCGATCAAAAATTCTCTATAATAATATCCCATATTGGGATCTTACAAATTACCCTAGAACATACTTTACATCTATACAGCTTTAGAGTTTGCAAATGTGATTTAAGGTTAAATTTCACATAAAAAGTCTACTCCAAAAATGGTATTGGTAAATGTCAATACTGAATTGATTTAAAATTGCTTAATACTGGATTTAAATAAAATTTTGTAATGAAAATGCAAAGTGTTTTGTATTAAATCAAACTCATTTTAATAGAACATTCCGCTTCCAATTAAACGAAATACTGTTTTCTTTTTAAAAAAACAATGTCAACAGTCAGATAAATTTTTGCGTATTGGTTTTCTAAAACCATAATATTCACATATTTACAGACAGATTTTTGTGTAACAAATTGCTCTACAGCAAAAAGAATAGTATTTTATATGTACATGAATTTTGCATTTATTAAGAGATACTCTTACTGGTACTAATTTACATCTAAAAAACGGTCTCTGTATACTCTATCCCGGTGGCTGGGGCTCAGAACGATGTCGATTATGGGCGCAACCCGCTTTATCCGCTGACTAAATCTATCACGATCCCGAGCGAATTGTTGCCAGCCACTCTTTCGAGCCGCTCGATAAGCAAAATCCCAAGCATGCATCACATGAACTTCTGGTCTCAAATTGAAGTGCACCTAAAACAAGACAATGAAATCAGATTAACACTCGCTTTTGGATATGCTTTTTTCATTATTTTACATACCCTCTTCCTAAGTTCCTTAACACCATCATCAATCTTCTCATCCGTTGTAGAAGCATATGCAGGACTACTGTCCTCGTCCTCATCGTCCTCCTCATCATCATCATCGTTGTCCTCTTCTTCGAAGCAGATGAAACTATCGTCGCTGCCTTCGGAAATACTGCGCTGACGATGCAGTTGCAGATCGATTGGAAAAGGATCACTATCCGATATATTTGGGGACAAGTCTGGACAAGACTTCAGCCCAAAATGCGGATAGTTATAATCGTTATCCGTTTGCGCCTGCATATCGATGAAGAAGTAACAAAATGACGGTTCCATAGTAGAACTGAATTGAAGAGGTGCCTCGCACTTGGGCTTCTGTGATGTTTTGCACTGCTGGAGAACCGATTGGACAACTCCGGCGACCATCTGAAGGGAAATCATGGCAAATGGCTCTGGCTGCAAATACGGCAAAAGTCTACCCGCACTTCCTTCCGCTTTCTCAATCGAATGACTATTCTTGGTGCAGTTGCAGTTGCTGGTGTTGCAGTTGTTGTTGTTGTGGTTGTGGTTGGTGCTGAGCATTTGTGATTTCTCCGATTCATGTACTCCTCCGACTCGTTGACAAAAGTGTTTGTGAATTGGGGAAGTCATTTTCTCCAGAATTCGCAAGAAGTACATGCAGCAAAAGCGTCAGGCAGTAATATTGAATATGTTGACTAGTGAATTAACGGCAGTTCCCCTCGACAAATCCATTTTCTTGCGTTTCCTTAGTGTTTTGGGTGGCATATGCACATACATATGTATATATGTTCACAGTCAGAGCTATAAGAATAGCATTCTATCTGTTGTTCACTGTATATAAGGTAAATGTGAGTGCTTATGTACTTATCTATCTATTTATATATGTGTGTGTAGCAACCTTTGAAATAATTCAGAACAGTTGTGAAATGTCTTAAACTGTTTTTAGTATGTTCCTTTGTTATTGAAAATGTAGATCCTTGTTTTGACAATGTCCACAATGTTGTAATTACGCAATATATTGGGAAAATATAATTCACATTCGCTCAACAAAATAAATTCCATACTTTTCAACTCGTGTAAAAATTGTATATGTTTGTATTGGTTGGCTATGATTGTACTTGACAGAGTTCATTTTGCATTTATCGAATATCCCATGACAGCGTTTCCATCGAGTGAATTACGCACTCGATTGTCACACAATAGTACTAATTGTGACGAGCTCATTGATTCTAGTCGATATATCGTTGACGGAAGTGATTTATTTAATCGATTAATTTGATGATTCATTCAATTCAAATAACATCGTCATTTTGTACTGAGTAAACTTAAGTGATGGACTTAAAATCATCGCTTACAAATCGAATTAATCGCTGCGAAGTAGAAACATGTAGGCACGAAAAATAAATTAGATAGATGTGATTTGGAAGAATTGCTAGAACATTATTATTGAATTTTGAGCATTAAATTCTTCTTTTTATTTTCTGGTAGAAGTGATTACAATATTCAGAGAGATGCCTCCTCAGTTTTAAAGCTATCTTGATGAAGCCTTGTCGTTAGATTAACCTTGGTTTTTAACCTTCAAGCCATACACAGACACACAATATGGCTGAAACGAAGAAAGATAGAGGCGAAAACGGTGCTGGGCAGAGGCACCAGGACAAGCCAGAAGTCTTTTAGGTGGCTAGAATCAAAAACGAAGAACAGGCTTAGCGTACTCATATATATATAGCAGGATGGTACACCAATTTATAATAATTATAATAATAAGACATACTTTTATATCCAAGGGACGATATTTTGCTTACCTTAAAACAATCATATCGTTCCCGTTACAAAAAAAAACAAATTTCCGTCTTATGCAAAGCAGTTTATTGTTCGTTTATATATGGAATTCATATATGTATGTATATATGTATGTATATATGTTTATATTTATATGTTTATAATGTATGTGTATATGTATATATTGTATGTATATAATATATAATCTACATTTATGTATATATATAAATATATATATATGTATTTTGGTGTATAATAAACGTAAAAACATATTAATTACAAAATTACACAAAGCTTAATTATTTTTTGTTTCCTCACATTGTTATCGCTTACATTTTGTATAAGCTCGAAAACTCATATCGGTTAGTATTAAATTCTAGATGACTACCAGTTGGCTGAGGTGGTAAGTCCTCAATTGTGTACGATAGGAGAGCTCCGTTATTATCATGTACTGTGTAGTTGAGATCATTGTTGTGTGCTCCAATTAGATTACTGCTATAGTCCGGATGAGTTGCGCTGCCGCTGCTGCTGCCATATGTATTCGCCATACCCTCGGCAGCATCGACCAGACTGCCGTCGCAGAAGCTAATGTGCGGCGAATGTGTCGTAGTGAGGATGCTGCAGTCGCTGTCATCGGCTGCCGATGGAATCGCATTGAATTCATCAGTGTGGAATGTGTGTTCGACATATGAGAGCGAAGAACTGTTATTGTGTATCTCAATGTTCATGGTAACAGTTTGCTGCTGCATGCCGCCTGCTGCTGTTGCTGCGAAGGAGGAAACCGCTGGATGCTGATGCTGATGATAATGCTGATGTTGATGCTGATGTTGGTGATGAGTTGCGTTGCTTTCCGAACCAACTCCGCCTCCGACGCCGATGCAGTCGTCGTCGGTGAAGCACTCCTGCGTATCGAGCACATAGGGCGATAAATGATGGCTGGCCGAATGCAGATTGGCATCGTTCACAATATTCTCCTCCGTATCAAAATTGGGTTCTGCATCTCCGAAATTTGTTTGACCATTTACGACTTCCAGCGATGAGTCATCGCTTGTCAGTTGGAAATATTGAAAAACATCGGCGGAGATATTGTCTTGTGTTGTATTATTGTTGGGATTATTTTCGCTTAGAGTTTCCACTTTAATTGTGTCGGAGGAGCTCAGCTCACTATGATGATGATTATTATTATTTGTATGATTTGTTGTTGGTAAAAATTCGGCTGACTGATAGTTTAAAAAATCTTTATCCAATGGGAGTAAAATATCGACAGAATCGGAGGGAGTCACATTATATTTACTGTTATTGTTATTGTTATTGATTTTTATTACTGTTGTATCACCTGAATCGTTTTTGGACCGCTTCGACGGCGTACCAGATTGACAAGTAGAGGTAGTTCTTTTGTTTTTCCGACCGGCAGTGCATGTTCCGTTACTTGAAACACTGGTCGATGTTGTTGTTGTATTTGTATTATCATTATTATTATTACTATTATGATTATGATTATTATTATTATTATTATTGTTGTTGTTGTGTGGGTCTTGCTTAATATCGCTGTCGGGATCCTGTTTCAAGACCACGGATAATCTCGCTTGTTTCTTTTGTGGCCTATATTTATAATTTGGATATTCTATCATATGAAGTCTTCTCAGGTTCTCCGCTTCGATAATATATGGCTGCTTATCGTCCTTGTCCAAGAGCTGCCATCGTTTACCCAATTCCTTTGATATTTCAGCATTGTGCAAATCGGGCGTTCTCTCGCAAATCTTCCGTCGCTCCATTTGACTCCAGACCATGAACGCATTCATCGGTCTCTTAATATGGCCAGGAGAGTGTTTTTTTGTCTGATCAAAAATCAAAAATAATTAAAAAAAAACAAATTGATTAATTAGTATTTTAGCATTTTATGTATATATAAATAATAATACTTAAAAATTAATGATTTATTCTTTTCATTTCCGAGTAATACGCAATAAGCGTAGGTCAAAGACCGATAATTATCGAAATTTCCACAAAGTTGTGTGAGTTATCGAAAAACGAAATTTAAATTATGCAAGCAACTCCTACGCAACAAATCTGAAATCTGAAATACATATATATTAATATAGTTGTATATGCATGTATAGTAGATATACCTATGTATATGTAAATATTCACTTATATGTTCACAAATGCATATATAAATATATCTATGCGTAAGAATGTGTGTGTGTACACATGTCTAGTACGCAATAAATGCTGTAGCCAAAATAACAAGAAAAAAATCTTGCCAGTGTGAATAACCGTTTTATTTACACAAAAGAGAGACGGCAAAAATTCACTATTAATAGCGTTAACTTCGACCTTGGAGCAGTTCGTGAACCTCGAAGTTCAACCAACCAATATAGCCTGCAGCAGAAGCAGCAACAACAACGGCAGAAGCAGCAACGACCGACCGACAACAACAACAACAGCAATGTGTTAGCTTAGGCGACGAATGGGGAAATTCACTGATGATGGGTTGGGGGATGAGGTGGAGGTGGAGGAGGAGGTAGGTGGAAACCAGACGAATGCTTCAAACACAACCAAACGGTCAATGACATTGCAATTTGCCCTTGCCAAAAAAAAGAGTGTTGCTTGACATTGCTGATGTCTAATAAGATATTATCCAAGCAAACAAAACAAAAACCAACCAGACTCTGCACAATTACTTTAATGTAAATATGTACACGAGAAGTATGAGTGCGCTTAGGTACATATGTACCTAATATACATGAATATGTATGAATACATATGTACCTAATATACATGAATGTGTGCGAATACATATGTACCTAATGCATGTATGTCTGTGTGTGTGTATAAAACAAGTGTTAATGCTCAAAGAGTTGTTTTTTGCAAGTTCTTTAAATTTACTTATTTGTTGGTTTGCTTACAAAATTTCATCATTTTCGTAAATAAATATCATTTGTCAGTTGACGCGCACAATTGCAATTTGATAATAAGCTAGAGCTGGGTGAACTAAATAAAAGGAAATAGAAATGTGCGAGTGTGTGTGTGTGTGCTCGATTATAAATATGTATGCATGTGTGTGTCTATAATCTGCAAAAAATATCTTATCAGTCGAAAGTTTCGTTGACCTCCTCCACATCATCCATCTATCGCATTCGGGCTGCCTTTGCATCTACTAATTTTCGAGCTTTGAGTGTATTTTTCTTGTATTTTTGTGCATAAGAGCGAACACAGTGCTGGCCATAAAATTGGGTATAGATAGGGAAAAGGGACTAGACAGTTTAAAGTACAAACGAAAATAGCGTTACTTATCAGACGATTTCCGATAACCTACTTGAAAGATAGGAATAAACCAATAAATGTATATATCCGCAGTTGTTGAGCTAGACACATTCAAATAGCGAAGGCCGATAACCTTTTCGAAGGTCGATTATTCGCAACGAACACAAGTGTCTCAAAAAATTTCAACAGCTAGGTGAGAAAAAAATAAATCTAGGGTGATTCTCGACAAATGGAGGCGCTTTACCAAATTGTTGAGTTTGGTCAAGAATTTAAAAAAAAAAATCCATTCGAATATTCAGATTTTATTCTACTTACAAATAACTAGATTTCCAATTATTATTACTCCCTTCTTAAAATGAAATGATTTACCAAATTTAGCAAGCGAACATATGAAATTAGAATTATCGATTTCAAAATGGATCGATTTATGTTGGATTTTACGACAGCCAATCAGAATTCGTACTTACTTGCGTTGCATCCGAATAGGGGGTGCTTGAGTTTACGGGAACGAGTGCCGATCCAAAGACCAAATCCAATTGATCGCTGCCTCTCGCCACTTGTGGCATATTCTGCATGGAATCTTGTAGAGATCTGCTGTTTGTATTGCTGCTGCTTCCATCGCTGTCCATTGTTGTTGTTGTAATGTAAGCCACACAAAATTGGCACCCAATATTTATGTATGTGTGTGTTGTGTGTTTATTTTGCACACGATTTGTTTTTGTAAATGTTCATAAGTTTTTGAATAACGGCTTTGGCGTACATAATATGTACATGTATGTAAGTGTTGTGGTTGAGATCCAAATCCTTAAGGCAGTTTCGATAGTATTTGTTGTTGTTTCCTGAGTAGACTGGAGAATTATTTTCATTTCATTAAAGTAGACACACACATGCATGCAAACAAACGTATATATGTGTGTGCATATGCAATAGTAAAGAATGATTCAGAATTTATTATGTTTGTACGTATGTGTGCGCGTGTGCATATCCTTTTTTTTTTGTCTTATTCGATTCAGTTATTATTTGTGTGTGTGCGTGTGTGTGTTCTCTCCGATCATTTGTATGTATGTATTGCATGCATGTGTATGTTCATAAGTATACGGATATATTTTGATCGTGTTCATATAAATATGTAGGTAAAACTTGTACATATGCGCTTATGTGTATGCATATGTGTTTGTGTGTGTGCATGCATATTGACTCAAGGTGAAACTGGTTCCTTGTTTTGTGTTTGCAATGTTCAAAGACTCACGTTCGAGCTGCGTCTGTGAGTGTATGCGTGCGTGTGTGTGTGGCATGAGTTTATTTTATTTATACATGCACATATGTAAAATACATATGAACATTTTTATACAAATTGTGTGCATTTGTGTGCATGACTCGAGCTAACACACACACACACACGCACACACTCGCAAAAAGCACAGACGCACGAGCGCTCACACATACACTCAAACGCACATATGATTGCATATATACACACTCATGCACATGTATATGTATTTATGCATGTGTGTATATTTTGTACGCTTTGCTTATTTTATTGCGTTTCTTGTTTGTTTCAGTTGCATTTGCGTTGTGAATAATGTCGATTTAAAATCGCACTCGAATTTGTTAGCACATAAATAGAGAAGTATGAATATATTTTTACGGTGAATAGTTATCATAAAAACGTTCACTTAAACATATTATACACCTGCATATATATATATATATGTATATATATATATGTATATATATATATATATATATATAAGCACAATGACCATGCAGTTTATATTATAATTTTTGTATATTCGAGTACAACACTTCTCACATATGCACACACATTCACACATGCATACGCATTTTAGGCATGCAGTTCAACACTTGTTGCTAAATTGATTACATTTTATTGCAATTGTTGTTGTTTAATTTGTTGCTTGATTTGGTTTGATTTTTGTTTAGATTTTAGTTTTTGGGAAAACTGGCAGTAGTAATTATTGTTTAGTTTTTTAATTTTGCTGTTTGTCGTTCTGTTTTTTTGTATTCAACTTCTTCGAGGCTAAAACGGAGCGGAACACAAAAATTGCGACCGACTGCTCCGCGCCAAAGTCTGAGCATTCTGGTTCAAACCAATCTAAGCGCCAACAGTCTCCTCAGTCGCTGTCGCCAAAAGCAAGCAGCGAACACGACGAACACGAAGCAAATTGAGATACGAGGTGAATGTGACGAGAATCTACATTCGAGCAAACACACACACATACAAATATACACATACATATGCACACGTAAATATACACACACACAGTATATATATGCATATATATAAATAAGCACGTAAATAAATACGTAGAAATAAACTAAGCGAATTACTATGAATTGTTTTCTTGTATATTATATTTATTTTTGATACGGCACAAATTTACTTTAATAAATGTACATACGTCTTTAAAAATTTATATATATATATTTTTTTTCTTGGCGTTTCAGATTTGTAATAACCGATGAGGTCGTTGCCGATCGCTTACAGCTGTTCAAGTGAACTGCTTCGCACAGTTTACGACTTGAAACCCCTCAATACACGTACATCCCACACTAACATATATACACATGCATACACACACTTGCATTTTGTGCGATTGCATATTTGAAACGGAGAGTAAAGAGACCTAACCAGAGAGCGGATGGCTCTCAAAAACAAAAAAAATAACCAGTGGCGTTACGCGGTTAAATTGTGGACGACAATTTAATTTGGAAGTACTTATAGAGATTTGCTGTTATGGATTGGTGTTTCTGTTCTCCACAACTAGGATGAGTTGAATGAAAGCTAAGAGCTGTAATTAATTATTATTTAATAATGTGATACAATATGTACAAAAATATTTTATTACCAAACTAGACAGATTTTTATTTTGATATATATATTTTTTTTATTGAAAAGCGCATTTGCTATTATTAAGCTTTTGAACCGATGATAACAGATTGCTTTAACTATGCATGCTCGAAATTGCAAGTGAGAACCTCAGTGCGGACCTGGTCGTTTTATTGATATCAACAGTTTTAGTAATGGTTCCAGCTGGCATTGTGTGTGTGTGTGTGTAGACAGCGGAATGAACGTCCATATGGTGTGAGCGTATATAAACACACATTCAGACATGCATGTGTGTTTATATATAAACACTGGGTGCGGATGAATCAGCTGTTCAGTGCGTATTAATCATATGGTTGTCTGACATGCCTTCGACAGTGTGTGTGCATATGTATGTATGCATGCATGTACTGCATGTATCTGCAAGCATGAATGCACACAATATTTATGTACTTTTGCATGGATGCATACATATGCATATGTACATAATAATGCAAATAATAAAACTGCGTTTTATGCAGTCTGTATATTTTTTGTATATGAATATCTTTGTATATTTTTTGTATGTGTATGTATGATTCTGTATTTGCATATGTGTGTGTTTATATACTAGTTTGTGTGCACATCTTCTAGATAAAATAAAAGGATTTTAGCCTTAGCATTTTTATATTTGCTCAAAGCACACACGATAAAGTATTATTATTAGCAACGATCAAGCCAAAATTATACATTTTAAATTTGATTCTGAGGTTCAAAAATTACTGTTCAAATTAGTTTGAGCTGTGAATAAATGAATTTAGTAAATAAAATAAATGGAGTAAAAGTCAAAGATTTATTAATTTGCGTTTGTGTATTTTTGATCATCTTCTTCACCAACTTCGAGCATAATTCGCATAATTTTACGCTTAAGCTTTTTGCGCGAGATCGCCGAGTTTAAATTACGAAACTCATTCGCAATTAATTCCCCAAAGGCATCCCACTGATCACGATTTACCCGGGTAGGGGAGGGTCTTGAAGTCGTCACATAATTCAGCTGTTCGCCGTGCATCAAATTGGGAGAAGTTCTTCGAGGAGCGCATGCAGGATTTCGTTGCAATTCACAAGTGGCTTTTTCTTTAGCATTACCGTTATTTGTGTCCTCAACAGCCAATATCTGTAGCTGGATAATACTATCATTAGACTGTTGTTCTTTTTCAGTTTCCATATTTGTTTCTGTCAATGTTAACTTGTTGTTTCTAGTGGTTTTCTAAAAAAGGGAATGAAGCAAATTAAAAAATTTCTCGCAAATTAGTTAAGAATTTAACCTTGCATTGTGGCAGAAATCCCGGCCGTGGTTCAATGATGGGTCGTAGAAACATTAACTTCTCGAAATGCTCCCAGCGACAAGCTTTTACCGTTTCATCCGAATTCTCGCCAGTTTTCGCCAAACGTCTCTCGTGTTTTTTCAATTCCGAGTTGAATTGATTGCGTAGATTGTGGACTTTTTTGCCGTAGTCCAGTTTGGTGATGCCCAGGGAACTGCATATCCGATCGATGGCCTTGTTGCGACAGTCTTTATTTTTGTACAATTCCGAGTAATGATTCCACAGGCAGTCGGAAGCACGGTAAAGCTCGATCAGTTTGTAAATCTTTTCCCTTGTCCAAATTGTGCCTTTCAGGCGCTGACGGCTATTTTGTTTTGTTTGTGTGCTCAGCGCCATTTCTACTTATGAGTGTGTGTGTGAATGTGCAAAATCTATGAAAAACATCGGCAAATTGAAAATGACGACCCAATTATGCGACAAATATACTCACCAAAGTAAAGGAAAAGAAGAAATACTTAACAAAATCATTCTTAGCGATATAATAACAAATCAACAATTACGTATGTACATATATGCAATAACTTGTTTCCACCGGTCATATTTGCATTTGCATCACACAGGTATTCGATAGTTTCCATGAGGCATCCCAAGTTGAACAGTCGACAGAAGTCAAAGTCAGGGAGACCTGCTACTGGTGTGATTAACTAAATTCGATAGTTATTATTTATTATAAGAAATTAATTATTATTTATAATAATGCACCTAATTGGCTTTTATAACATTTCAACGTGTTAAATCTTTTATTATTATTATATCATAACCGATTGAGATTGTTAAATAGTATTGAGTAGAGAAGAAAGTTCAGTATGGAAACACTGCGTCAGTCGCTAAATCAAATTTATAAATAACTTATCGAATAATCGATAACTATTATTGCAATGAAAATTATCTTCACTGTGGGACATAAATAAAATAAATGACGGAAACTAACATTTTTAATGAGCGTATTACATGTTTTATATTGTATATATTATGTGTGTGAGCCATAATCAAATCGTATTATAATAATGCGTTATCCGTGCACTGCTGGTACAAGTTTGCTTGTTTAAATATGGCCGACGCCCACGCCCACGCCCATAAAATATTTTAATTTTCAATAATTGATGCACTGGTAAATATAATCATATTCCGTTAAGACACTGATGTTAAATGCATACATTTCTTGCAGATATATATTTTATAAAGAACTACAAAGATTAAGGAGAGGAGCGGGAATATTGATAAGAGTAATGTCCCAAGTAATTCCAAACACGCCCACACCACAAATGCTGACGACATCAACAACAATGCATCAGAGCGCAATTGAGAAAGTGAAACCAGCGCACTCCTTTCCCACAATTGGTGATGCAAATCACAGAAATGAACTGCCGCCGGCGCCCGACGACGATTTGCTTAGGGCCTCAAACCCAAATATGTTTGACGCCCTAAGCGACCATCTCAAGCACGATGCGCCATTGGATCTCGATAATAATGTACATAACAACACGGCGGAGACTGACAACAACAATTTAATAGCGAATCGCGATCCTCTACACTTCGATGCTGGCGATCCGAAAATTCGAATTATGCCCTCGATCAAGCTGATGGCGGCACCTCATGCAGCGGATCCTAAGCGTAAATTCGTCTGTCCCTACGATAATTGTACGAAAAGCTATGGCAAAAGCTCCCACCTACGCTCCCATCTCACGTGGCATACGGGGATTAAGCCGTTTGTGTGTTCAGAGCCGAAATGTGGCAAGGGATTCACACGGTCCGACGAGCTGAATCGTCACCTGCGCACACATACGGGAGAGAAGCCCTTCGAGTGCATGCAGTGCAGCAAAAAGTTCTCGCGGAGCGATCATCTGACCAAGCATCTAGCGACGCACGATCGCCAGCTGAAGAGCAGCAGCAGTAATAGTCCGACGAAACGGAACTCCCTGGGCAACAGCGTGGGACGGGTTAAGTCGTCGAAAAAGAGCATCTCGGAGGCGGAGTCGGGTTTTCATTTTATGGCCGTGCTCAGTGGCAATGTCGAGTCGAATTCCAATCAAAATAATCAGCATCAACAGCATCAGCAGCAGTCGGTGGAAATTGCTGCTGATTTCGGGCATACGCCAATACGAATCAAATTGGAACGGCCGGATCATAGTGACAAATATCAGATAATACCGCCGCCGCCTCCGATAACATCGATAGCCGATAACCAGTTGAGAAGCCAGCAATCGGTGTATAGCGAAAAGCAGCAACAGCAGCAGGCCGAGGTGAAATACGAGCCTGCCGATGAAATTGTACGCACACTCTCACAACTACCGCCTCAGGATGGTCCCACCACCTACGGCATGCCTCATTTTGTACAGGATCGTCCGTTCCGTTGCCGTCAGTGCGAGAAGCGATTTAAGCGCCAAGACGATCTGAATCGGCATATTCGCACGCACACCGGCGAGAAGCCTTATGCGTGTAATCAATGCTGTCGACGCTTTGTGCGCAGCGATCACTTGAAAAAGCATCAGCAGACGCATTTAAAATCCCAATAGTTTTCATAATTAGCTTAAACACTTAATTTTCACGGCCAGTGGCATCCGAATAACTGTTAGTTGAATCAGGCAAGTGTGTTTTGTTTGGCAAAACAAACGCAGTACAATAAAATTAATTCACAAAATGAGTAACGGTTTTCCTTTCATTTTTAGCTTTCAAATTAATCGCATGAAATGGGATGAATCTCCGACAGCCTCAACTTTTGATACTCTTTATGTGTAGTTTAAACAGCCACAGCGCACAGGATGACGTCCTGGCTTATATTTATATATTAACAAATCCAAGCTCTTTCTTATAATTGGGAACACTAGAATATCTGTAAAAATGTTTATAAATTGCGATCCTTAGATTAGAAATATAGGAATTATTTATGTAAATAAAATGAATATTTATTAGCATTTCATTGGCATTATTTATCATGTTTCAAAATTAAGCTGGCTACCATCGGGGAATTGCATCGATAACTGTCTTTCGATAGTTGGATTCTTGTTCTGAGTACTTTTAATCGGGATATTTATAGTATCCCACCTCTAAGACAAGTTCATTTAATTGAAAAAAGACTCTAGTTTTGCTAAATTAATAAGAGTGTGCAAGTGTGCATTGATAACAAAAATTTTGCATCTGCATAGCGTAATTCGCCATTTATGCAGAAATGACAATTTCCACTTGTATTTTCTACGTACTAGTGTGGAATTTCTTAGCTGTATACGGCCTAGTGGATCAGAGTTCGCAGAACTATATATCAAATGGAAGAGATAACCATATGGTTGATGATGATACAGAGGACGATGCTATTGGATCATTTCCATTCCTAATGCCAATGGTTTCGCCAAAAACTGTAAGATATTTACAAGTACAATTTAATTTTATGTATCAACTGCACTCACATCTGTTGGCATGTATCTGTGTGTGTCCGCGCGCGTGTGCGTATGCGTTTGTGTGTGTGCCAGCAAGCATATGTTACTTTGTCGCAGCATTTATGTATACGTGTTTACAGTTACAGTGTTACAATTGAAGCACTAAGGCAATATTGACTGCTTAGTGATTGAAGGTACACCAGCTACATTTATAGTAAAAAAAACCCACGCAATACACTTACACACACACCCACACACAGAGCTTCAAATACAAAAGAAATGATGATTGGAGATTTGGGAATAAATCAAAAAGATTCTGAATACAGTTGAACACAATTAATACAATTGAAGAGATGGGATGGAAACAAAGGACAGTGAAAAGCAACGTGTACTTATGTGTAGTATGGTGATAATATGGTGATATGAGTTAATTATCGACGGGACTTATTGTGTCATTTTGTTATTTAATATATAACAAGCTCACACTAAAATTGCTGATTGGAAATAAAAAAGGAAACATAAATGTCAAACACATTGCAAACACATCTAATTATTTGGGGTACAACCTGTTGATCATCTATCAGGTGTCTGGGTCATGACAAATGTTTCATTTCTAGGATGGAATATCTTTTAGAATAGCCAAAGGCACACACAACAATATTTTTATGGGATCATATAATATAATATAAATATATAAAATAAATATAATTAAATCAATAATTTATTTAATTTAGCCGGATTTGTACTTATGCACCCCTATTAAAGTCGATCCAACAACATCATATTATATTGGTATGTTATCTCATGACTCGATAATTATTTAGATGTCTAATAATTCTATTAAAAAACAAAACAGTTGGTTACAAGCCAAACGCAACTATGAATACTGCGCATCATATGTTGCTCTACGGATGCGGGGAACCGGGAACGTCAAAAACAACTTGGTAAGTGCATAAATGTACATCAGAGAGCTGCAGCGATCTAGCCATATTGAATCTCATGAATATATATTTTCATGATTTGATTCGCTTGCAATCAGATCATATATATTCCTATCCTTATCGTGTTGATAAATCCTGTATGATTTTTAAATATTTTCAGGAATTGCGGGGAGATGGCAAAATCAACGGAAGAAGAAACGGGAAGTCCCTGTGGTCCGCACTCACATTCGCAGGTACGATCACGACATCTCCGCAGTTTCACTCAATTCTGTGTACTAATTGTAAATTACTTTCTTTAATAGATCTTGTACGCTTGGGCAAGAGACGCACCTAGATTGGATTTACCTGATGGAGTTGGATTTAAAGTTGGGAAGGATTCTCAGACCAAATATTTGGTCTTACAAGTCCATTATGCACATATCGACAAATTTAAAGGTCTGATTTTGATGCATAATTACTTTCGATTCATGAATAATAATAGTTTTTTTTTATTTATTTTAGACGGCTCTACAGATGATTCTGGCATTTTTTTGCAGTACACCGAAAAACCGTAAGTAATAATTGTTTTTATGATTATATTTGGATTTAATGACTGTTTTCCACAGCCTTACAAAATTAGCTGGTACCCTACTATTGGGTACTGATGGAGCTATTCCTGCAATGAAAACTGAACATATGGAGGCAGCCTGTGAGATAACTGAAAATAAAACAATTTATCCGTTTGCCTATCGCACACATACGCATGGATTGGGGAAAGTGGTGTCCGGATATAGGGTACGATCAAATGATAAAGGAGTTCAGGAATGGACGCTGCTTGGCAAAAGAGATCCACTGACGCCACAAATGTTTTACAATGTTGAGAATAAATCACCCATCGTAGCCGGTGATTTTGTCGCGTCGAGGTGTACCATGAAAAGCACTCGACACCGTGTAACACAAATTGGGTACGATTTCTTCTGCTACCCTATATTTGTAATATATATAACGTTGACTTATATATTCTTTTAATTGCAGTCCAACAAATGAAGATGAAATGTGCAACTTCTACCTCATGTACTATGTAGACGTAGGGGAACCCCTTGATATGAAATATTGCTTTAGCCAAGGTGCTCCCTATTACTACTGGGCCAATCCAGATACTGGCCTACACAACATTCCACATATAGAAGCCAGCACGTTGTGAATCTCAAAGAAATCAACAAATATCGTGTCGAATTATTGTAAAAAGTCAAACAAATGTATATTGTTTATTTCAAACTAATTTTACCGTATGTTTATATTATAGTACATTTGTTGTTGAACGTCATATTGTATGAATCTAAATCAAATTATATTTACTTTTAAACATTACCAATGATTTACTTATACGAAATATACAAATATATGTAAATGTGTAGAAATGTAGCATTATCTCTCTTATTTATCAAACTTAAATGTGGTTCATGAAAAACCAGGAAGTATGATAGATGACGAACAAATCTAGCCAAATTGTAAGTATGTACAATTGAAACTTCCTTAGATAAGTATAACAATGATGCTTATTTTCCAGTTAACAAAACTAGACACTGTGCTACAACAAGTGAGTACATAAATGCAATGCTATAAATGATGTGGCTTATTAGACTCGTAGTCAATTTAGTCACTGGCGCCCTGGCGTTAAGTTGTTTGTCTTGTTAGCAAAAATAATATGTACTCTCAAACTCAACGAAACACTGACCCAGCCAAATCCTGAAACGCGAATGCTGGCCACTAGACAAAATGTTCATTAATCACGTGTATTTATTTATACTTATACATAGAAATGCATACATAAGTACATTAAACTAGAACAAATTGCAATCGTTGCTGCACCGAAGATTTAATATCCTTGCAAATTCATTATCGATATGGTGATCATGTTAAATACCTTGCCAAAGATTAGATTATTTCAAATTATTATTTATTGAAAATGACAATTTGACAATTCTTTGCTGCATCAAAATTTAAGTTAATAACGAAATTCATCGAATCGAAAACTGTAAAAGGAAAGCAATTTTATGCCCAGTTTATTGAAAAAATGTATTAACCCACATCACATCACATAGACTTCAGTTGAAGAAGTACATACATATATATAATTAAATAATTACAAAATATATAAATAAATAAATATTCACATATAGACAAAAAGGTTGTGTGTGTGTGTGTGTGTGTGTGTGTGTGTGTCTATGTAATACATAGAGAGTAGTTCACTTTATGTTCAGTTCCTATGCAAAAATACTTACATATGTACGTAAATAAATTCGACAAGTGCATGTGCATTATTTTTAAATTGTGAATAGTCTGTTTTTTTTTGTTCTCGAGGAGGAAAAAGATTTGTTGTGATCGGCAAATATCGATCAGCCTAGTTTATTCAGTCGCATAGTTGGTGAGATGCAGCTAAAATCGGTTGAAGATTGGTCGTCCTTTCTTTCTTTCTAAAAAAAAATAAATCGTTATTTGTGTGCGTGTGTGTGTGTGTGTGTGACGGGCATGCAAATTAATTACTAGCAAAATTTGCAACCCTCAAAAATGGCAGCGTATATTAAATATAAGTAATTGAGTGAACGATAACCCAATGTTACGCAATATATCTATTTAGAAAACTGTAGGAATACTACAAAAATTTGTATATTGTAAGCATGCACACGCATTGCAAAAACTATGTGGGTGATTGAGTTCGTTATCTAAAAATAATTTAGAACAACACTAAACTTTCATATAAAATCATCAAGTTTTTTTGACAGCAATTATGAATACGGTAAGTTGAAAGATTTACATTTTGTATAATATATGTTGTATCTGTATGTAATACATATGTATATACGTATATAGATAATGTATATAGTATATTTTATATACATATAATGTACTTATGTTCTACATAAATAACATTTGAGCAGTGCGGTCAGCTAGCAAAAACTACTATATAAATATCGATGAATGTTAATTGTTGTGTTCTCTGTTTTGAATGCGAATTTAAATTATATTCAATTGGGACAGGAAACAGATATCCTAAAGGGAATAAAGGGAATATACACAGAAGACTCGGAATTGGACTACAAATAAAATGGAGGATAGTACTTATGGACTCCTGTAGGAAATTAAAACAACGAACTAAAGTGTCTATAGACCCTTATCATTTATCTATGCTAACGGGATATTTCCTTTCGCGGTATATTCCGAAAGATGTGCTTTTGTGGTTGTGAGGGTGTTCTTCACTTCCCAAGTCAGGGAACTCAATCTCCGCTAATTTGAGGTCTTCAAACTTGCAGAGTTGCAGTTTTTAAGTTATTGCATTGGTTTTGGTTCCATTAATAGCTGTGGACAAGTGGAGAGTAAAGCTCAGTTTAATACAATCAACGATGAACCATTTTCCAGACCATATAAATATTTAAAATATTCGGTTTATTTGTTTTTAAGCTCGTTCTCTTTTCTTCAGGCCTTTGATGTTGTTTTCGTGAATCAGGATTATCAAGCTGATACTAGCGATGCCATCAGTGTTTCTCGAGGGGATTTGGTTGAGCTTGTCAATACCATAGCTACCTCTGAAAAAACAAGGTATGTTAGAAAATTGTTTATTTAAATTTGAACATATGTTCTATAGTCTATAATAATTACCACGTTTGTTATATTTCAGATGTTTCATCAGAGTATTTGACGGCTTAAACTCGAAAAAAGAAGGCTTGGTCCCCATGGAAATATTAGAGATGAATCCAAGCTCGCTATCCTTAAATAAAAATGACGGTGCCGATTTGGATTTTAAGAAAAGGTAAGCTTAGTCTCGACTTACCAAGTCTATCACTTCTTGTCAAAACTTTCCATAGTGCAAGTACTAAAGTCTAAAAAAAAATTAAGAATGCTGCAGTTGAGTGGGCTCGACTACGATATACCCTGAACCCACCTGTTAAACATATTCTAATTTTACTCCCCGATTTCCCTTTAAAAATGTTTGCACTCCCAAATGTAAGCGGGTCTGCAATGGCTTTCATTCCAGAGACGCTTACTTCTGCCTGTTACATACATTTGCACGAAACCATTATACCCTTTTTCCAATGTGTAATAGGTCGAGGGTATTAGAATCGCATTGGCATGAGTCAATATTGTCAGCCCCAGTGCATTCCCATGTATTTATTAAGCAAATCTGTCATTTTAATTAAAATCTATTTTTAGAACCATAATTGGGGAGCTTATTGAGACTGAGGAGGAATTCTCAAGAGATCTGCAATATGTAGTTGACAAGTACATGAAGGCCGTTGACAAGCCTACTGCTCCCCGTTCGGCCCGGGACAACAAAGACATTATCTTTTGCAATTTTCTGCAAATTGCTGAATTTCACAATATGTAAGAAATCAAGCAACAATTCATTCAAACTCATTCACAATTCAATTGCAATTTCAGGGTGCTGAAAGAAGGCCTTAAATGTTATAGTAATCAACCCAATATGGTAGCCAAAACATTTTTAAGACTCGAGCGTGATTTTGATAAACATGTCAAATATTGTCAAAATGAGCCGCTGGCCCAAGAGTTTCTCTCCACAAATGTCGAGAGTCAAACTTTCTTCCAGGTGAGCATTTTTGTTATTTGTTTATCTTAATTGCTTCCTGCTACGTGTTCTTCCAAGTCGAATTTATGTATACTTAATATATATTTATATACAATACACAGTATACAAATCTGTAGAGACTAATTATTATATTTTATTGTACTCTAACATCGAAGGTAGAAGAGTCTGTCCGTTTGAATGCAACTTTTTTTATTCGATAATCGATAAGTCTTTTAGTCTTTTTAGATAGCATTTATCATAATTTCAAAGCTTAAGTTGCCAAATGTCGAATGTAGATTATAATAATACTACTCTAAAATTGGTAAAAATATATTTTCGGCTCCACTCCCAAAATATGCATAAATATATAACTCGTATAGTTTCACTGTTATAATGATCATATCTAAAAAGTATATTAATAAACGGACGACGCGCTTTCAGCCACTTCCGGGTGGCCCTTCCCCCTTCCCAAAATTTGGTTATTTGCCAACTGTTATCGATTATCGATTACTACTTCAACGCTCTGACTTGTTTTGAGTTTGGTTAGTGAAAATTCTTACGGGTACTAAAAATGTCTTTTGGCGAGATTGCCAAAGTTGAAATGTGTGTATAGGAAAAATGCATGGATTTTGTGAATTTAACGACAGATAAACAGCAGTTGGACTGATAGAATCAGTTGATCGATGCATGTCAATAAATATCAACTAATGATCGCTGAAGGGGTCACGTTATTTATTTCTTTCACGATTTGTAAACATCTCCAGCTGTTGAAAACTCAGAGATCAATGACGCACATTGATTGCCATAATGATTCGATCAGGAATAGATGTATGCACAAATATAAATACTTTATGGGGGCGGCGATGCCATTTTGAACGCGTTGAAAGCGCTGTTGACAAAATGAAATGAATGTCACTAGAAGAAAATATTAAATATTTTATTTCGGGGACGCGAACCTTAACACTTATGCTGAAAGCTTTTCACTGGACGAATATGCCATTTTCAATTTTTTTTTGCAATCAGAGAATCAAAACAAGCAAAAACAATTTAATTATGCAGCAACGACTGAGATTTGTTTTAAGAAAGAGAACATTTTTTCCAAATAATACCACAAAAAAAAACAATAAAAAAAACTTTATAAATAGTAATGAGAATCATTGTTTTGACGTTCATCTGACGAAGTAGGTTCTACATAAATACAGAATTACATACGTGTGTGTGTGTGAGTGAACACATATACATTAATGAACTACATAGGGTGCAATATTTGCAATAATATGTATATACAAACATACATATTTGATTTCCATTGGTGGTCAGACAGATATTCAAACATACATACATGCGTACACATATGTTCAATGCCTTTAAAATATTGTGTATGCGTATGTAGAATACATTAGTTTATTTTTAAAACCAGGCGTTTCTCAATACTAAAGCTTTTGCACACTTTTAGTGTCTTTTGAAAAGTGTTTGCCGTCGTTTCGTGTTCGTTACACGTGGATTTTACTTTCCTTTCGGGTACCTACTTTTAACAGATATTGCCAAAAAAAATATATAATTTCAAACATCAAATATATACGTGCACCACTTCGTCCAAAAGTTATTAACAATTTGGGTTTTTCTACATTCGTACTTTTCGTTATGCAACAATTATTAATATAAAAAAATGCCATTACTATTCGTATTTTACTTAATATATGAACACACACGCATATTTGCATATATTTCTATACACATGTATATATATATATATATATGTATGTATATATATATACATATACTTGTGTGTGTGTGTGTATACAGTAGGGCAAATTTAATTCGTGCGGATTTGTTTTTATGAACGAATTTCAATTTCAAAGATATTAAAACTATATGTAAAAAAAAAGCTCACATGTTTATATATCTATAGATATGAGTATATATTTTTTACGATTTTTAGTTCATGCACGCATCTATATAAATAAAACTGTTTGTCATCACTGTCTGATTGATTGACTGACTGATTGGTGATTGGTGACTTTAAAGGTCTATTTGCAAATTCATGGAAATGTTTTTTTTAAAAACATTTTGAAAAAATTGGAGGTCAATGTTGCTTGGCTAAAATTAAAATTTTCAACTCATTCTCAAGGCCTTTTCTGAAAAATATTTAACATTTGACTTACCGGAATTTTGGAAAATAATTGCATATAATTTTTGGACTTATTTTCATAAATTTTCAACTGCAAATATTACATTTCAACGTAATGGGATTGCAACTATAGTTTCTTGTATTCGCCGACTTAATGGGGTGCTATTAAAATAGATAATCGCGGCATGTCTTTATTGTTTAAATGCTTTTAAATATACATATATTATTACATTATATTTGTACCCAAAACGATTGCATTCAACGATCTGATGGGGTTTAATTAAAATAGATAATCGCTGCATATTTGTATTACTTAAATGCTTTTGAGTATTTATATATATATTATTTATTATTTATTTATAATTTCAGGAACTTTCAGCAAATCTAGGTGACGATAAATCGCTTTCTGAACACTTGAAGCTTCCACTTCAACGAATCAACGACTATAAGCTACTGTTTAAGGTTTGGACACTGTAAATTTGTTTTACACTTATGTATGTGTTATACATATATCATCTCATTCGCAATTTGATTTAAGGCCTATTTTCTCAATGTCTAGTTAAAGTCAAAGCTTAAAAAAAAAAGTTAATTCTGTTTGACATTAGAAACATCTTTTAAGCTAAATTCAAGTTCAATTCAATCAATCAAAAGGTTTTTGCTTTTTGCCTTTTGTTATCGATAAACATTTAACTTTCGGATAGGTAAACTGTTAATCTTTTTTTGAGAATATTCATACTTAACTAGAAATTGAGAAAATGTAATCAGTTCAGTTTGAATATAAATACATATATACAAATTAATTTAACTATATAATTCACAGGATCTAATAAAACTATCACAATACTTCAAAGAAAATGTTAGGGACTTGGAGAGAGCTTTAGAACTAATGCTTAGTGTGCCAAGTAGGGCATACGATAATATATTTATTTCATGCATTGAGGGCTATAGAGGTAACATTTATAAATTGGGCCGCTTATTGCTGCATGAGTGCTGCACAATAACCGATAAGGATGGCAAGTCCCATGAGCGATATTGTTTTCTATTCAAGTCACGACTCTTAATCACAAAAGTGCGAAAAATCTCCGAAAAAAAGTCGATATTCATTTTGCAAAATATTATCAAGCTGCCGCTATGCAATGTTGAGGACAAATTAGAGGAGAAGCAAATCGATCTATCTTTGAGAGCATCCGACGCACCATCAACAGAATTGCCCATTTCGATTAAGCCTCACAATGAGGAGAGTCATGGGATATGGTACGAAGAGATAAGATCATATATTGATAATGAGATTGCACTGCAGGAGCACAATGCAGATGATCTGAAAGTGGATGCATCAAATATAGCAACTGAAAGCGAATTGTTGCTGCGTCTGCCCCATAAAGTTGAAGCATATGATCCAAATTTGGGTGTACGTCCCTCTGATGTGGCCGAAAACTACTTTCTGAGCAAAGAAACGAAAGAACGCCTGCAGCTTGAGCATCAGCAACTAATACGAATCGAACAGGAAGCTATAGAACTATATAAAAGTCAACAGCACAATCAACAGCACAATATTACCACGCAGTCAAATGTGCAGATTAAGTCTGTCAAAGAGAATGTAATTCAAGCTCATCATTCTGAGCACAAGGTGGAATCTCAATCTCAATCTAAATCTCAATCTCAATCGAAATCTCAAAATGTGTCGATTATAAAAAGCATTGATGCCAAAGCAAGTGCTAAGGAAAGTAAACCAATTAAGACCGTACAGATCGAAGAGATTGAGGTCAAAACTGCCAAAACTGCCAACATAGAACCAAAGCAAGTAAATGAGAAAAAGTCAACTGAAGAAAATAAAAATTTAGATACACAAAAGATTGAACCGGAACCAATTGTTGTAATTGAAACTTCAAGCGAAATCGAAATAACATCCGATAAAAAGAAAAGTGAAGCTAGCATTGCAATAGAGAAATCGCATAAGGTCGAAGAAGAACTCGAAAGTTTAACAGAGGGTAAGAACATTAAAGCTGATTATTTAGAAGATACTCCGATCGATTTGATTCCCAATCCAACTGAAACAGAAACTGCACCTGAACCTGAACCTGAAACTGATAACAAATGCATTAGCATTATTCCAACTAAACATAATCCTATCGAATTGAAACATATCGTTGGCTATAATGAATCTCTGCAGGATAGTGATAGTAGAAACGAGAACGCCCAATCACGACAGGGTTATCAGCCTGGTCATGCCATTAATATAACCAATGCAGCTACATTAACCCAATGGAATAATCAACTTGCCAATATCGCAAATCGCAACAATGCCAACGGCAATGATCGTTCCGGTCGAGGTCAAGGTTCACCCCCTCCACCGCCCCTGCCACCCCATTTCGTGCGCATGCCCGGCTTCTTTCAACCGCTTCCGCTTGTCTCGTACGAGACCACCTTAGAGATACTAATCATTAAAGCCCGGCCACCATCGCCGCCGCCTCCACCGCCGCTAACCATCAAGCGTGTGCACGTTTATACAGAGAGTCTCGAGCAGAAGACTCAGAACTTTTTGGAAGGCATCTACGACATATCGAGTTCAGATACATCGCTGCGCAATGCTAAACAAAAGATACGAAATATTAAAACGACCGTCTTAAAGTCGAAAGACTCGACGAACTATGCCCAAGATACCGTTAAGAAAGCGAAAGCTCGCGATTTTACACATATATTTACGCCACCCATTAAAAATAAACGACCCATTTTCGAAATTGTCGAAGAGCCTGTTAATATTTGCGAGCTTGATGGCGATTATACTGAATCTATTGCTGACGATTTCAGAGAGTCAAGTGCCGATTTTGAAACCCGAGGCCAAAGCATTGGCATGGATGATCACTATTCTGGGTATTCCCTGGCTACTAAGCGGCACTACGAAAGTAAGTTCCCCCTAACAAAAAAAAACCAAAAAAATACAACAAAAAAAATCACCAAAATATTAATACAATATTTGAAAAACTTTTGTTTTGTCTATCGCCCAGTGTGGCATTATTAATAATATTCGTGTAAACAATGAAAAGGTAAAGGGTAAATAATTATTTGTTATTGTTTCGACTTTGTTTCTATGTTCTTCAATTGGGAATAAACAAAAACACTTCCACGCATCATTTTATAGACTTTATGTTGTGTTGATATCGAATAGATGCCTGAAAAGTATTTTTTTATATAATGCCACAAGTGTAAATCTTTTCCAATATTTATGTTGTAACAATCATATACATACATACACTCAGAGAAAAACGAAGAGGACAAACTTTTTTAAACTCAATTGTTTTCTTGTACAGATATTTATAATAGCAAGAAACTTGATTACTGAAATACTTTTGGAACTTATTTAAGTTCCACAAGTTCATTAATCAAATAAATTCATCTGGAAATCGAACCAAATCAAATATGATTAATATAAATCATTTTAATAATTACTAAACAAAACTTTTGGAATTCCATTTCACTTATAACATTGTTATTTTTTTGAGTGTGTATATGTATCAGAGTTATGCCATTCGTACATAATCTTATGTTTTAAAATGCCTTTCCCAACACTTCCATCGGTTCCTTCAGACACTCGTGCTTTTCTCCTCTCATTAACATTCGTCATTGTGATTGACCTTCTCCTTCTGTTTTATTCCTATTTAATTACGGTTTTTTTTTTAAACATTGCTAACATATATTTTTATCGATCCCAATCCATCCGGCATCAAAATAAAGGAAGTAGCAGGACAAGGGAACATGACAGGGGCACCTCCTATGACAGTACTCAGGAGCAACGCTATGGCATAAGTTCTAGACGTGATCGGACAACTTTGGATAGAAACGAAGGACATTCGTCACTTCTGGCCACCGGCCGCACCGAGAGTCGTGCCGAGAGTCGTGCTGAGAGTCGCGCTGAGAGTCGAGCTGAGAGTCGTGCCGAGAGTCGCGCTGATAGTCGCTTATCGTATTCGCATACGGCAAAACGTTCGGCTTCCCAAATGGTGGAGGATGGCCCACAACGGTCCGTCGATAAGCCGGTTGTCGTTAAAATGTTGAAAAGTGTTCACGTCGAATGTAAGTTCAAAATTATATAAAAAAAAAAGAAGTAAATAAATACAATTAAAAATGATTTCTTCTATTTTATATAGCCGGAGAGAGCGCCCATTTTGAGATTCAATTCAAGGAACAGCCAGGCCTGGTCACCTGGTTAAAGGACAATAAGCCGTTGAACGATCGCTTGGCAGATCGCATTGTTCAAACAAGTGCACCCAATAATTCATATCGCTTGGATATTAAAAACTGCAGGTTATTCACATTTCTTTGTTTTATTGTTATTAAATGAACTAACATATGAATCTATTGTATACTAACAATTTTCAGTAACCAAACCAAATAACAACAAAATACAAAGATCAACGTAACTGAACTTTGCAAATCTTTCTAGAGAGATGGATTCGGGAACTTATACAGTTCGTGCCCAGTCGGCAACCGATACAACGAGTGTCACAGCCCAGCTGGCAGTTGGCCAAGGTGAGTACACTCAAACACATGGAAAACTTATATTCTATATTAATCAAACCGAAAACTACATAACCTTGCTGGCTGGAGTCAATTTCATTGTTACTTTGCTCCATCCGAGTTAAACCACGCGATTCAAGCGACCAAAACCGACTGCTTCGAACTGCATGCAAGTAGTTGAAACAGTAATAGAAAGTCATGATCATAAGGAATTTACAATTACCGTTGCTCGCGGGCAACAACAGATTAAGACTACGAAACGGGAATGGAAGACAGCTGCTACATAGGCAAATTCAACTATTTTCAACATATATAATTCATGTGGTCGAAAACGTTAATTATTAGTCATTTAAAATGTTTTTTTTAATGAAATTTGCATTGTTTTTAAGGAGTTCCCCATTAATTATATCACATTTTCACATCTTTTTACTTACGATGCTTAAAATTTGGCCATTATTTGATATTTTATTTAATTCCATACAGCATCCGGCCTTGATGAGTCTAAAACTAATATTGCGCCAGAATTTCTGGTTTCCTTGAAGGATGCCGAAATGATTGAGAATACTCTGTTTCGTTTCATGGTCAAGATTCTAGGCGATCCCAAGCCCAGAGTTAAATTGTAAGTAGATCGCACGCAAATTTTAATAAAATCAAATAATTTTTGCATATATCTTTAATTTTGTAGCTTTAAAGATGAGAAGGAAATTCTTGAAATCACTGATCGCATTCAGATCATCAGAGATAAGGATTACTTGGGATTTTACGAATTGGTCATTGCTGAAGTCCAAAAGGAGGATGCTGGAGTATATTCCTGCAAAGCAACCAATAAGCATGGTGAAGCCATCTGTGAGGCAACAGCAACTACTGTGGGTGTGTATTAAATCAAATGAAATATTTATATTTTTTTAAATTTCTTTTTTTTTTATTAGTTCAGATATTTTTTCCTTCTTAACACTGTCTGATTCTAAGTACAAGAAATATAATTTTTTTCCACTTTTATTAAATCGTTCTTCGCTTAGAATTCAAAAATCCATTTGGTGCTCTAAGTGGCCAAATTTTGCAAAGTGGCGAGAAAGCCGTTTTTTCATGGAAACGAAATGGAGAAGATTTCGATCCCGAGGAGAGATTCAAAGTGCTCTTTGGCGAGGATGAGGACTCACTGGCGTTGGTCTTTCAACATGTCAAGCCCGAGGATGCTGGCATCTATACGTGTGTGGCCCAAACAACAACGGGAAATATATCCTGCAGTGCTGAGCTATCCGTACAGGGTGCTATCCAAACTCTAAATCGGGAACCGGAGAAACCCACTCTAGTGATCGAACACCGCGAGGCAAACACAAGTATCGGAGGATCTGCCATCCTCGAACTGCAATGCAAAGGTTTCCCCAAGCCAGCCGTGCAGTGGAAGCATGAGGGCGAAGTCATCAAAGTTGATGACAGGCATAAGTTCATGTATGAGGATGACGAGAGCATGTCCTTAATCATAAAGGGCATCCAAACTGAGGATGCGGGCGAATATACCATTGAAGCTATCAATGAGCTTGGACAAGATCAAGGCTCCATTAATTTGGTTGTTAAGGGTAAGTCCGATATTCGACATCTTCCTTTATTATTTAATAATGGTAACAAATAATTTTTCTATAATAATTGAAAATTAAATATTTTTTGCAGCCGCTCCAAAAATCAAGAAAATTCAAGATATAACTTGTACGGCTGGTGAGACAGTGAAACTTGAAATTGAAGTTGAGGGATTCCCGCAACCAACGGTTAGTGTAACCAACAATGGCAAGGATGTGTCCAGTGAGAGCAATGTGAAAATCGCCTCAACTTCAGTTGGCAAAAGCACTGAAAAAGTTGTTGTCACCATTTCTGACATTAAACTGTCCCAAGCTGGCAATTATTCGATAAAGGCCACTAATGATCTGAGTCAAACTTCAGAATATTGGAACTGCACCGTTAAGTCCAAACCGATTATTGTCAAACACTTTGAAGAAGAGTACATACACGGTGAAAAAGAAACGGTTCACATGTCCGTGCGGATCGATGCCTTCCCCGAAGCAAAACTAACGTGGTATCACGATGAAACCGAAATCAAGGTGACCGATAAGAAATACAGTGTAGATTCCGATGGCAATACGTATACACTGAAAATCACTGGCACCACACGCGTGGATGGTGGCAAATATTCCGTTAAGGCGTCTAATGAACACGGTTCAGCGGAGAGCAAAACAAAGTTGCTTTTGAAATGTGCCCCGGAACTGAAACAGAAATTGAAGAACATTACGGTTACCGAGGGTGAATCGAATGTTGAGCTTGCTGTTCGTGTCGATGCGTATCCAGTTCCTCATATTAAATGGTTTATCGATGGGATCGAAATTGATGAGAAGCGAAATGATTTTCGTACTTCGCAAGATGATAACACTTTCAAATTGGTCCTAAAGGAAGCGGCCGTCAATCAGCAGGGCAACTACTTATGTAAAATAATGAACGATTATGGAGTGCTGGAGGACAGCTGTACAGTGACCGTCAACTGTAAGCAAATACATAAATAATATATATATATATATTATATAATAAGACGATATTTAAACGAAATTTTCAGGCAAGCCCAAAATCAAGAGAAAGCTGAAGGATGTAGAGGTTAAAGAGGGAGATTCCCTAACCCTAGAAGTTGAGATATACAGCAACCCAGAAGCCGATGTCAAATGGTTAGTTAATACATAATAAAGTTGGTAGTTCATGAATTTTAAAAAACATTTGAATTTTAGGTTTAAGAATGGACATGAAATTCATGAAGATGCACGCATCAAAATCATTCGAGATTCGCAACGCATTGAGAATTATTACTTAACTTTAAATCTATCGAAGCAGGAAGATGCTGGCACCTATGAGGTGAAGGCAACAAATTTCATTGGGGAGACAACATCAAGTTGCAAAGTTATTGTTTTGAGTAAGTATATTTTTTGGGAACCTACACAAAACCACACAATTTCCATTTATTTCAGACAGTTAGTTGTGTAAGGTAATTTGGGTATATAAATTTTATTATTGGTAAGATAATATTACAGTTATATTATTAAACACCAGGACCGGAAATATTTTAAAGAATAATATTTAATTATTTACCATCTAAAATCGTTATCAATTTTCAAATATTTATAAATCAAAATTTAATTTAGCCAGTGACAATTTATCCCTGGAACAAACCGTGACAAAGACAATGATTGCCACAACAGAACAACCTGAAGAAGGGGGTAAAACACACAGATTTCATTATGATATACTATTACTAATATGTAAAATACAGGATGTGTGTGTTGTATTTATAATATTGCTGTAAAAATGCGCTTTCTATATAAGCCCGACAATTAACTTTATCAGATAACAACAACGTGAATGAATAGGTTTCGATATATTTGTAAATGAGTCATAAATATATTCTCAATTACTCTCTCTATTTAAATAAGCGCATTAAATGAGTGTAAACAATTAAATTCAGAATATTCAGCATTACTTTTGCAATTGTGCATGCCATTAAATGATCTAAATTGGATAGAGTCGACAGGAATCTTAAGATTGCCTCAAAAGCTGAAGATATAACTATGACAAGCATATCGAACTAAAACATCAAATTAAAACGGAATGGTCTCTGTCAACTAATTGTGTACATAATATATATATATATTAACAAGCGAAATTGTTGCAGTCACGCGAAGCCAAATGCATTGAATCATCATTAATCTACTTTTTAAAATAGGTGACATCTACAGAAACTGTGGCAGATATAGACATTCGTAATTTTTGGGGTGTGCTGGGCGTACCTATTCTCGGGGCAGGAGTAAGCGATACAACTAATATACTATTTAAAAAATAATTATATAATTTAAAAAAATAATGTGGTCTTAGCTCAAAAGCAAAAGCGAAATACGAATTAGAAAGTTTTTCTCGTTTTTAGATACATAAATATATGAAAACATGTAAGAGTGCTACAGGCGAGTGAGCTCGACTACGATATACCCTGAACCCAGCACTCTTTCCTTATGGCAGGCACCGAGGCTGCAGAATAAAGAAAACTAAGCCTGCGCATTTTTTTATTCAACTGGCAAGCGACAAACGTGTATGTGCATGCATACATATATATATATACACGTAGTCGTAGGTAACGGTGCTCTGCAGAATACACACCATAACATATTGACGCTTGCGTCGACTATCATGCCATTCCTTTCTCACACATACGCTCGTATATTTATGCAAACACAAAATGCTTGTGGCTGCTGAGAGAAATGAGAGCAATATGAGAATATATTCTCGACTATGACTTCGGTGTTTCTCATTTGATCTTGATGAAATTTGGGTAGTGGATCACTAATATGCATATGTAAATTATTTGCAATATACTCTTGTAATAAGGTTTGCAACCTGTCTAAAGTACGGCAAAATCGAAATTTCATTATATTGATATTGATATACATATAACTCAAAATGTAAGAGGTAAGTGCTTGGCCAAATGTCACAGAAACGACTCATCACAAACAGTAAAAGAGATAATAAATAAGTGTAAATAATTAAATGTAAAATTCTCAGCAATTCGCAACTATGCATGGAATTAAAGCATTTAAATTGGATTAAGCGATGAGATGCCGCAGCAATCAAAGGATTGCCCTAAAAACTGGAATGGTATAAATAAGTCAGTGACTTCAACTTACGGCAACTATTTCTAGCTTTAAATTAAAAATGCAACTGAATGGTGTCAACTAATTGTGTACATAGTTTTAAATAAAGTTTTACAAAAACCCTATTTTTATGAAAATAGGTTCAAAACCAACCAGGAATGTAAATGTCGGTTATCACTTATACATTTCGATACCTTACTATTAACATTACACCTAATTGCAGCCGTACCCGAGATTGTTCACATAGATGTCTTCCAAATGCACAGTTTTGAGAGCCTTCCTCTTAAATATGAAGTCATCGCTACTGGTATTCCAAAACCGGAAGCCATTTGGTATCACGATCAAAAGCCCATTAAACCGGACGACCATGTTGCTATAACTGTTGATGGGGTTTGTCTAAATAGAGAGATTATCAGATATTTTCAATGATACTAATATGGTATATTTTAGGAGCATTATAAACTGGAAGTGAAGTCTTTGGATCTGGCCGATGCCGGTGAATACAAAGTAGTCTTGAAAAATAAATGCGGTGAAAAAAGCCATCAGGGAGTACTATCGCTCTCAGGTAAAATATACATATATAGCATTGAAATCTGATAATAGTACTGTAATATCTATGATTATTGTACACATAGGTGTCGCTGAGTACAGGAAACCTATATTGATCTCTAGTTCTGGATTAAAAGATCTTAAACTTAAGAAGGGCGAGAGCGTTGCGGAAACAGTAATATTCACAGCTGATCCAAAGCCAGAAATTGTTTGGTTAAAGGACGGAAAACCAATTCAGAGCGCTGATCAACTTAAACTAAAGACTGAAACGAAGGATCTAGAAAACGGATTAGTACAATATACGTGCAATTTAAATATTATGAATGGTATGTATAGCTAAACCGATTTTCAAAATGCATTATGTGTTAAGTTGAAACTTTATTTGAATATAAAAACTAATTTCAATATTAAAATAGCTGACATTAAGGACTCCGGACGTTATGAGCTGAAGGTAAAGAATAAGTATGGAGAAGTAGCAACAGCTGGGTTCATAGATGTGCTGGCCAAACCAGAAATTTTGGGCTTGAAGGATATTAAGTGTATGCCTGGTGATACGGTCTGCTTTGAAGCAACTATACCTGCCAATCCGAAACCAAAGGTCTCGTGGACCCGAGGAAATGAGAACCTTTGCAACAATGAGAACTGCGAAGTCATCGCCGATGTCGATGGCGATAAGTACAGAATTGTATTCCAGTCCGTAGTACCCAAGGAAGACGGCAAATATACAGTGACAGCCATTAATTCCGAAGGAAGATCTGACTGTGAATTCAGTTTGAACGTTCTTGGTAACATTTCTAATCTTCAAAAATGCAAATGAAATATATAACTAAACCTCGTTCATTCCAGTTGAGAAGCCCGCGTTTATAGTTCCTCCTGAAGACCAGGAAACCCATGACCTTAAAAATGTGACAACCAAAGTAGTAGTCCACGGAGTACCGGCACCTACTATCGCATGGTTTAAGGATAACAAACCCATTGATATTACGGCTGTTAACAAAAATTCGGACGAAAAGGCATATAATGTAAAATCTGGCGCGTTGGCAACCGATCAAGTTGACGGTACCTTTGAAATAACCAAATTTAGACCAGTCGATATTGGAACCGTGAGTATCATTTATTGAGTAAAGATTTCTTAATCTAATTGTGAGAACACTTTTTTTTAGTACACTTGCGTTGCTACAAACGAAATTGGCGAAACGAAAGCAACATTTAAATTGGAATTGGAGTCGCAGGCACCAAAGTTTGCCAAGAAATTGGACAATGCATTAGATGTCATGGAGGGTGAGCCAATCCTGCTGGAGTGCACAGTGGATGGCAGTCCCCTTCCCACAGTCCACTGGTTCAAGGACAGCGAGGAAATCAAACCTAGCCAAGGGTATTTATCCATGAGTCACCACTCTGCATGCACATATTTACTATAAAATGCTTTAATCTTTATCTTTGCAGTGTGAAGTTGACAACAACACCCGAAGGACTGGTTAAATTGGAAATCGAGCACTGTCAACCAAATGATTCCGGTGCCTACAAATTAATTATCTCCAATCAACATGGCGAAAAAGTTGCACTCTGTGCTGTGGCTGTAAAACGTTAGTATTTGCAGACCTATTTTATTCAGAAAACCGATTGAATGTGTCTATGAAATCTATATGATAATGTAGTCCGATATTGGCATAGATGATCTTATTGGTAGATCAGTAATTTTACTCACTATACGACGTTTTTCACTTGTTAACTTTCTTGAATAGCCAAGGAAATGGAACCGAAATTCCTGAAGCCCATTGAGAGCCAAACAGTGACCGTTGGAGAACCCTTAAAATTGACTGCCCATGTCACTGGTTTCCCAGCACCCGAAATAAAATGGTACAAGGATGGTTTGCTATTACGCCCAACTTCTGATATTAATTTCATTAATAATCCCAATGGACAAATTGGCTTGTGGTAAGAAAACAAAATTGTTTACAATATATTATTTATATATATATTAATTTGTTTAATTCGAATTCAAAAATCAACTAGCGTCGATTCCGTTGATGGCCAGGATGCTGGTCTTTATAAATGCGTAATTGTGAATAAGCAAGGCGAACTGGAAGGCGCCGCTAAGATTGAGGTAGTTGCTAGGGAAGCGAAGCCAACATTTATTGCCGAGTTGCAGGACGCCTCTAGCATTGAAGGATTCCCGGTTAAAATGGATATTAAGGTTATTGGTTATCCAAAACCGAAACTTCAATGGTTCCACAACGGGCATGAAATATTGCCAGATAACAAACATTTTGCCATTGTGGAGAATCCCGATGGCATATGTAGCTTAATCGTAGACCAAACGGCACCAACTGATTCCGGCTTATATGAAGTTATAGCACAAAATTCGGAAGGATCAACCGCTTCCAAGGCAAAACTATATGTTGCACCAAAAACTGATGAAACCTCAACAGAAGAAATGCCGCAATTTGTATCGGGTCTTCGGGATGTGAATGCCGACGAAGGTCAAGAGTTGGTATTGTCAGCCCCATTTATTGCCAATCCTATGCCAGAGATAATGTGGTCCAAGGATGGCGTTCCATTGGTACCAAGTGAACGCCTATTAATGACTTGTGATGGAAAGCATGCGGGTCTAACTATAAACCCTGTAGAGACCACCGATTCCGGTAATTATATTTGCTTGCTTGCTAATCCCTTGGGAGAGGATTCATCGGCCTGTAATGCGAATGTTCGCAAAGTCTACAAGGCGCCGATCTTTACGCAAAAGATGTCGGATCAACAGCAAGTTTTTGGCAACAATGCCAAAATTCCTGTCACTGTTTCGGGCGTTCCCTATCCGGAACTCCAATGGTTCTTTCAAAATAAACCCATTGGACCTTCGGACAAGTATTTCATCCAAAATGATGGCGATCATCATATATTAACCGTCAAAGATTGCCAAGCAACTGATCAGGGTGAATACAAATGTATTGCCTCCAATAGGGAAGGCAAAGATATTACCCAGGGTCGTCTAGATATCGTCAAGGAAGTGTAAGTATTTTTTAATTAGTTATTAATTATTTTAATAATTAATTATTTTTTATGCTATTTGTTTAAAGTAAAAAACACATGCGCTCCGAAGCACCTGTATTTCTTAAAAAAATCGGAGATTGCGATATTTATGAGGGTATGACAGCCAAGTTCACTGCTTGTGCTACCGGATATCCAGAACCCGAAGTTGAATGGTTCAAAAATGATCAGAGACTATTTCCATCTGAGAATATTGTGGCTGAAAAGGAATCAAACGGTCTTCTACGCCTAGCAATTAAAAATGTTACGGAATTGGATGTGGGGCGCTACTCTTGTCGTATCTACAATCCTCATGGTGAAGACATTTGTCATGCGGAGCTGTTCTTTGATGGTAAATGAGATTAAGATTTAATAATGATAACCAAAGTTTTATGTTTATAATCAACTTCGACTCACCTCATTAATATTATTTTTGTATACCGCATATAGTTATAGATTCGCAACAGCGTCCATTGGGAGACCAGTACACAGACTTTAAGCAGTACAAGAAGACCGGTGCTCCGCCACCATTGCCAGATGCTCCGATTATATCCCGAATGACCGACAGACGTCTACGACTATCCTGGAAACCATCGGTTCCCTTGTCTGCTCGCTATCCGGTCACGTTTCAAGTAAGATCATGCTTCACAAACGTATTTGACTTTTGCAAAATTTAACTCCTGACTCCTAACTGAATAGGTTGAAATGTTGGATTTGCCGGACGGTGATTGGCGTACTTTAAGAACTGGCGTTCGTAGCTGTGCGTGTGATATCAAAAACTTGGAACCGCTCAGGGATTATAAATTTAGAATACGCGTCGAAAATAAGTTTGGTGTCAGCGATCCGAGTCCATATGCTCAAACATTTAGGTAAATATTAGCAACAATAATATCTCAATATCTACAAAATATTGACTATCTTTATTTTTAGGCATAAGCTTGTTCCAGAGCCGGCGAAAACTTACACATATTTGCCACCTGGTACTGACTTTAGACCAGAAACTTCACCATATTTCCCGAAGGACTTTGATATTGAACGTCCACCACATGACGGATTGGCCCAAGCTCCACAGTAAGTTTTGTGTTCAAATAATCAACATAAGTGGTGGTAATTTCAATTCAAGTTTCATTTTATCAAAGTAATGAAATTTTAATGATATTTTTTATTAAATTTGTTATATTTTTCTAGATTTCTGCTTCGTGAAAATGATTTGTCCTATGGAGTCAAGGGTCATAACACTGAATTAATGTGGTTCGTCTATGGATATCCGAAGCCTAAGATGACCTATTACTTTAACGATATGCAAATTGAATCCGGTGGTCGATTTGATCATAGCTACACTCGTAACGGCCAAGCGACCCTTTTTGTTAACGAGTAAGTGATATATATATATAAAGATATTCGTGCTAAGATCATGCTTTGCAATTGTAAATCTATATATATTTTTTTATTTTTTATTTTATTTTAAAAGTATGTTGGATCGCGATGTTGGATGGTATGAGGCAGTCGCCAGAAATGAACACGGTGAAGCGAGACAGCGAGTTCGTCTTGAAATTGCCGAGCATCCAAGATTCTTGAAGCGACCAGATGAAACATTCATAATGTCACGCAAAAATGGACGTATTGAAGCGAGGATTACGGGTATTCCATTGCCAGAGGTCCACTGGTATAAGGATTGGAAGCCCTTAGCTGATTCTACTCGTATTAAAGTATGTATTTTAATAAAAAAAAAAAAAAAAACTTAAGAAAATTTATATTTTAATTAATTTTTCGACCAATTCAAATTTTATAAAATTTGTAATAAAATCATTTTTGATCATTTAATTTAATATTTTCTCCGATGTATACTAGATGCACTCCTATGATCCCGATATCTACGTACTCTCAATCCATGACTCAATAATTAAAGATGGAGGCTTGTACTCGGTCAGCGCTAGAAATGTAGCTGGATCTGTTAGCACCTCGGTGACTGTACACATTGAAGATAATGAGGATCAATATATATACAAGACCTATGGCAGACATCCATATGTGCGTGCGAAGCAATCGCGCTATGAGGATAAATATGATATTGGTGATGAATTGGGTCGTGGAACCCAAGGAATTACTTATCATGCCGTCGAGCGTGCAACGGGCGATAATTATGCGGCAAAGATCATGTATGGACGGCCAGAACTGCGACCATTCATGTTCAACGAGTTGGAAATGATGAACATGTTCAATCATAAGCACCTAATTCGTCCCCATGAGGCATATGAGACTGATCGCTGTGTAACACTCATCATGGAACTGGCTGCTGGCGGAGAACTCGTTAAGGATAACTTACTCAAGCGAAATTATTACACGGAGCGGGATATTGCCAACTATGTTCAACAGTCGCTATGGGGATTGGAGCATATGCATGATGTTGGAGTCGGTCACATGGGACTGACGGTAATTATATATATTCACATATTCACCTAAATAAAAGTGTTTTTTTTTTTACACTTATTTATTTCGCATATTTCAGATTAAGGACCTATTGATTTCAATTGTTGGTAGTGATTATATTAAGATTTCCGACTTCGGTTTATCACGCAAAATCAATAAACATAATCTATCAACATTGGATTATGGCATGCCGGAATTCGTATCGCCGGAAGTTGTGAATAAAGAAGGCGTAAGCTTTTCGCATGATATGTGGTCGGTTGGTTTAATCACCTATGTACTGCTTAGTGGTCGAAATCCTTTCCTCGGTGCCGATGATAGGGAAACATTAAATAAGATTCGTGAAGGCCGTTGGGATTTCAATGATTCATTCTGGACACATATCTCTGATGATGGTCGCGACTTTATTAGCCGTCTATTACTTTATAGTCCTGAAGAACGTATGGATGTAAGGACAGCATTGAAGCATCCTTGGTTCTTTATGCTTGATCGCAAAGCCTCCATGGAAGACTATCAAATTGGAACGGATCGTTTGAGAAATTATTATGATCACTTCAGAGATTGGTATGCCAATGCGTCCTGCAAAAATTACTTCCGCAGACGTCGCCTTAGTGGCTGCTTCCAACATCCATCGAAAATGGTCTACCCAAGTGGACATTCATATACCCCAGAACGTACGCCCGAACCCTTGCCGGAACCAAGAATTAGAAGTAAACGCGAAGATGTCGTTTCTAAATTCTTGCATCCAGATTATGAGCTTGGTCTCATACAATCTGAGAGCCAGTAAGTAGCACAAAAATACGCACACAAATGTTATCAAACACTTAACCTACCTCCGGGATAATTCTAAATTTACTCAGCTATCAATATGGTCCCGACACCTATTTGCTGCAACTAAGAGATGTTAGCTTCCCCGTTCGATTGCGTGAATATATGAAGGTGGCACACAGGCGATCACCATCGTTTGCATTAAACGATTCGGTTGATTGGTCGGTAAGTACGGCCGTAATACGGCAACATAATCAGTGTTTCATATAAGATCTAAAATTCGAAATATAAATACTTTTCAGCTGCCCGTTATTCGTGAAAGACGCCGTTTCACTGACATAATGGATGAAGAAATTGATGATGAACGCACTAGAAGTCGCATTAGCACGTATAGTGCCAATGATACGTACTCGATTCGACGCCTGAGAACAGAGCTGGGACCCAGATTGGATGAATACACCGAGGCTGATGCAATGTTGGAGAGTCAACGCGGTGGCTATCCACCGTTCTTCAGGGAGAAGCCACAAACGATTGCCATCACGGATAATAAGCCGGCCCACATACACTGCTTTGCCGTTGGAGATCCGAAGCCCTGTGTACAGTGGTTCAAAAACGACATGGTTGTGTCGGAAAGCAAGAGGATCAAGATAACCTATGACGATGATGGTCGATCGATACTGCGTTTTGAGCCAGCCGTACATTACGATATTGGTATCTATAAGGCAGTGGCCAGAAATAAGGCAGGTCAAACTGTGGCCAGATGTCGTCTCGTCATTGCAACACTTCCCGATGCACCCGACTCGCCGGAAGTATCCGCAACGAGTGCAAGCGAAATACTTTTAAGATGGAAGCAACCTCGAGATGACGGACACTCTCCAGTCTTGTGCTATAGTCTGCAGTATAAACTGCAGAGCAGTGATGCATGGACAACGGTTGCCGATAATATTGATCATGAGTTTTATCTATTGCACGAGCTCACACCCAACACCAATTATCATGTGCGTCTGGCTTCGAAGAACCGCATTGGCTGGAGTGAAATGGGAATTGCCGTTAATGCATCGACTTCCGGCAATGATGCACCCAAAGTTCACATTACTAAGGCCATGAAACATTTACAACAATTGACGGAGAAGGGTCATGAAATAGTTCCTGAAGAAGAGCGAGTCCATACCGACTATCATTGTGAACGTGAACCTCCCACCTGGGTAACTGATTCCTCTGTCAGTGATAAGTATAGCTTTATTTCGGAGATAGCTCGCGGCGAGTTCAGTACGATCGTGAAGGGAATTCAAAAATCCACAGATACCGTTATCGTTGCCAAAATATTCGAAGTCACTGATGAAAATGAAGAAGCCATTGTCGCTGAGTTTGATAATTTCAAAACTTTGAGACATGAACGTATCCCAGCTCTATTTGGCGCCTACAAGCCAATGAATGTACCGATTTCGATATTTGTGATGGAGAAACTACAGGGTGCCGACGTCCTAACCTACTTTAGCAGTCGACACGAATACTCGGAACAGATGGTTTCCTGTGTAATCACTCAACTATTGGACGCTCTGCAATATTTGCACTGGCGCGGATATTGCCATCTGAATATTCAGCCCGATAATGTTGTTATGGCATCGGTGCGATCGATTCAAGTGAAACTTGTCGATTTTGGCGCTGCAAAGAGGGTAAATAAATTGGGACTGAAAATAACTCCAACTGGCATGTTGGACTTCCAGCCCCCAGAAATGATTAACGATGACCCCGTTGTCCCACAAAGTGACATCTGGTCGCTGGGTGTGCTCACCTACCTGCTCCTGTCCGGTAATAGCCCATTCCGTGGCAATGACGAGTATGAAACAACACAGAATATTTCATATGTGAGATATCGTTTCGAAAATCTCTTCAAAGAGGTTACACCAGAAGCAACGAGATTTATTATGCTGCTATTTAAGCGTAATCCCACGTAAGTGAAATCTTCGTACTGTTTAATTTAAGACATATCTTAATTTTGCAACCACAACAAATAGGAAAAGACCATATTCAGACGATTGTTTGGAGCACAGATGGCTTATGTCTTCGGATTATATGGTTAGGAAGCGTGAGCGCGCCATATTCTTAGGAAGTCGCCTGAAGGTACTTAAAATGAGGTTATATTATGGAATTTTGTTATTAATACAACACCTATTGTTACAATCTCAACAGGACTTTAATGATGAATATCATGACCTTAAAAGCAAATCAGCCACAACATCCAAGTCTCTTTATGCGGTTGAAGGCGGACCGACTCCTTCTCAACTGCTCCGATCAAATAGCATTCAAGAGGAGTTGCTAACAACGTTTTAGATAAATAACTAACAAAAAACCAAAGGTTGTTATGAATTTTCTCTGTATTTCAGCTTTCGAATTGCGAAAATATTAAAAATTGAGATACCAAATATTTAAATAAAAATTCGGTGTTTTCAATCGCGAACCGACCACTACGATATTTGCGGTCCGCCTTATTGGGATGGAATTGGGATTTGTAAAAATGATATATTAGCTGATGACCATTTTTCAGGCTAAATAGGGTAGATAAGCTAAGTAAAGGATGAAAAGGCAACACTGGTAACATGTTTACCAAGGAATGCTTCCAACTATCGATTACTTAAACTGGATGCAAAGCCCAAAGAAAAAGGCTAAACGAAAACTTTCTAAGGACGAAAAGCAAAATAAGTTTTTAACATATTGTTAAATAAATTAGTTATGTAAATAAGAAAATTATATGAATTCAGAAGTTATTTAGGGTGGTAAGATGTTAATAACCACCACAAGGATATTCAAAGTATCGAAACTAATCGCAAAAAAGGCTAAAGCAGCCGCACAATATACGATTAATCGATCTTTGATGTACATCGCTAGAAAACTTATTGATTAACAAAAAATATATATATATATTTATATACTGCTGTTAAAGTCTTAAATATACAAAACCATCATTAGCTAATAAAGATGTATTGTGTAATTTTATTCCTAAAGTTTCCATTCAGTGTATTTTAGATACACACACATGTGCATGCATGTAGGTTGATCGATTGAAGGTGAAATTAAGGCATGGTTAAAAAAAACAGCAGCTGCTCAGCAGTTCATATTATGTACATATTTGTTTGTTCATTTGCACATATGCAAGAAGCGTGCCAGAAACTTTTTTGGCTTCCTGCTGAGTCATTGAGCTAAGAATCGGCCAACGTTGTTGGCCAGTGTGCAAATTAACAATAAGAATACAGCTAAACAGCTGCTGTTATGTTTAGGCAGGCCTTCGCAAAAAAACATAAATAAATACGTTTGTTTTGAATCTATTGTCATGCCAGGTACTACAACATCTGAACTCGTAAAATGGCAAAGAACACATTTAACATCAGTCGGAAGCATAAAACATATCCAGCCAATTTCAATGTGGAGTGTAAATCACAATTGTTTGATGAACAAGAAAATGTCAAATTAATTGTTAATCGACGAAGTGCAGTTGTCTACCCCAAAAAATGGTCATTTCGTTGTAAATGGCACAAAAAGTTGGCAATAACTTTAATACTTATTGTAATTTGTATACTAATTATTTTCGCCTATACAGATATATTTCGAAATAAAATATTTTCGATATTTCTGTCAGATGGGTTCGACAAGGTGACAAATATTGGAAAACTGCAGACAGGCTACTACTATAATAATAACAAGCAAGCAGCAGTCGCATTAAGTTCAACAAATAATTCAAATTTGAAATCAATGCAATATCTACTGAGCTATTCTCCGCTCCAACTGAACATCAGCACACATCTGAAAGCGTTTTCTTCCAACTACAATATATTTGTTATATACACCAAAGAGAACTATCGTCTGCATATGAAGTTTGATTTGTTTGCACATAGCCTGCTTAAACATACAAATGCTCAATTGCATTTACACATTATAACTGATAAGAAGAGTGAAGTATCTGTATTGGAAATACTTCAGAGGAAAATTCGAAAATTTAAGCGAATATTAATCTATACGATGTATGATGTGAAAATCTGTTCGGATATAATACAAGATATAACGGATAAGCTGTTGCCATATTTTAGTTCTTCGCCCAATTCATATTATTCGGATTCGTTATTTTTCTTATCACTCGGTTTGCATCGCATTGCTGATAAGAGTTTAGATCGCGCTATTCTTTTTGATTGTGATATTGTTTTTCGATCGGACATACGTTTACTGTTTGCAGAATTCGATCGATTTTTGCCACATCAACTTTTTGGATTAGCGCCGGAATTAACGCCGGTCTATCGACATATACTCTACCGTTACCGTACACGATTCCCGAAATCAAATTTCGGCAATCCATATTATCCAATACAATTAGGTGGAAAGAAAAACAATGAAAATAAGTTAGTATCTAGTCGCAATCGTGATCGTCATGGTTATCCTGGCCTCAACTCTGGAGTGGTACTTATGCTACTAAATCGCATAAGAGATTCTAAAACATACATCGAGATGCTAACGCAATTTGAAGTTAATCGATTGGTTGCAAAATATTCGTTTAAGGGTCATCTCGGAGACCAAGACTTTTTTACACTGCTTGGCTATGAATACCCAAATTTGATATACAGATTAGACTGTGTATGGAATAGGCAGCTGTGCACTTGGTGGAAGGACCACGGCTATAGTAATCTATTCGATGCATATTTCCGATGTGAGGGTGTTATTAAAATGTATCATGGCAATTGTAATACACGTATCCCAGAGAGATGAAATACAAACATTTCATTTAATAAAAAACATTGTACACAAAAACATAAAATTGCCATAAAGTAACTTTTTTTTGGGTGTAACGGGAATTTTTGCAGGTCTTTCTTTAAAATTTGGTTAATTGCAGATTTTTTTCCAACCAGCCTTCTTGCGGTCCAAGGACTTGGATGATATCACATATTAGCTTAAAGTTTGAAGAGTTCATTCATTGGACTTAACTTATTTTATATTTGCGTTAGGTAATAATAATTTATCAAGATTAAGTCCTTGTAATTTTGATCGCTTAGAAATTTAAGCTAATTTTAAGATATTTAGGATTATAGAATTGTTTTCTAGTCAATTAAACAAATTTACCTATAATATAACGAATTTAAATAAATTGTAGACCAACAATCAAAATAATATATAATAAATCATATATAATAATCGTGTTCATGAAGGAAAACACAAAACACGGCCAACCCTAATCTGGGAAGATTCCACTGCATCGTTCTTACTTGATCTATACTTTGAAATATAATAGAATGCTTGAATTAATAGGTATACTCTAATTATATATTTAATGTTATTGCTCCGACTCGCATATATAGATATGCATAAATCAGATTTAGATAAATATGAGTGATTCACTAACTTAATGAGTTGTACAAGTACACTATTAGTTTTATAGTATGTATTATAAGTTACAAATACTAAGATATTATTGTACTTCAACTAATCACCAATTTGACATTCAAGCGAGACGGCCTTACGTTTTAAAGTCTAAAGCATCAAAGTGCATATCGACTTAACTATACATATATTTACATGTATACGTATGTATACCCAGATACAAATGTATGCTATATATAGATGAGTGTGTCGGTATATCAATCTGTCGACCGTTGCCCACGTATAAAAGCAAACCCCATTGAAATCGTCGTTAGTTTGTTCGAGTTTTCTGACTGCTGCACAACTGGTTTCTGGTGTCTGTCGAAGCATTCGAATTTTATTTGGAATCTTAAATAGTAGGAGCGGCATTCAAAGGTAATATTTGAATTTCAATTAGTTACTTGATAATTTATACTATACTATATACATTATTAAATATTTATTTTTGCGCAATGTTTGTGACTTGTTTAGGCAATTAATATCGTAAATAAATGCGAAATTGCTAATGGGCATATATTTATTTTGTGGTTGCACAAAATAGTTTGAATGAGGTTTACTGTGTGAATTTCGATTTAACATTAGTATGCGCATAAATCAAAAAGCTTTTAAAGTTGAAGTTCTACAAAATTTGATGGTCAAAACATGAATTTCTTTATAAATCAAATCACGTTTACGTTTATTGCATAAATCAAGATTTTCACTGGAAATTTACCAAATGACCTTGGTATTGCTTTATTAGTATATCTTCTAAAGCAAAAAAGTTTTTCAATCCGTAACTTCAAGCACGTAATATGTTGTCGAATAACAACCACAGATTTGGAATATATTTTTACTAATGGTGTAGCCCCCGCTTTAAAGTCGATAAGTGATTGTGAATTTATGTATGAGTTTGGTTTAGTGTATTTCCTAACAATATGGTTCTCCTCTAACTTATTAACATGAAATGAATAACTTTTTATCTATTTAAAAATATCAAATAACTATTTTTCTTTCAAACGTGTTCATTTACAGATTCATGATGAAGGCAACTCTTTTGCTCTTGACTCTGGCGATAATAGTATGCGTGAATGCCGATGAGCAATATACTACTAAATATGATAATATTGATGTAGATGAAATATTGAGATCTAAGAGACTATTCTCTAATTATTTCAAATGCCTCATTGACACCGGAAAGTGCACTCCCGAAGCAAAAGAACTTAAGAAATCATTACCTGATGCTCTGAAAACCGAATGCAGCAAGTGTAGTGAAAAGCAAAGGCAAAACAGCGACAAGGTTCTGCGACACATTATCGAACATAACCCCGATGAGTGGAAAGTTTTGCAAGCCAAATATGATCCTGATGAGATTTACATTAAACGCTACAGGGCACAAGCCAAGGATGCCGGAATAAATCTTTAGATCAAAGCTGATTGTTAAAAAAAATTCAATTAGATCAAATATGTTTTTATTTTATAAAAAGCTACTGTGATGGACTCTGGAAAATTATCTCTTATGACTCTTCTAGTGGAGAAATTTTAAATCCATTGTGTAGCATACAATTAGGTTAAATGGTGACAAAAAAGTTGTGTATTGTATGCAAATAAAACAAATTTATTGTTTATGAATATAACGTTTTTATATTAACTGAAACACATTTTTCTGAATACTCGGACATAACAGAATACTTAATATTCTGCCCCCAATGTAAAAAGTGGATTAAAAAACACGTTTTTTTTATCATTTAACTTAATAAAGGTTGCTGTACAGCTGCAATCCTACAAAGCTGATTGATTTGTAGACTTGAATGTCCGGTTTATAACAGCAGTCTCATTGCTTCAAAATACGGAACAGCTTTCACGTGATACTGTTCGTAGCCGGTTGTTGTGGAGGTTTAATGTCCGGTGCGAATTGAAAGCCAAACACAGTTTGCTGACATTAAATGCAAATTTAGAGAAATTGACAATAAGTCAAAGTCTAAGCACTCGTATCATGTCAAATTTAAGAACTGGTCCTTTGCTGGGTTCACACAGAGCGACATCAAGCATGAATCATAAATTTTGAAGAAGATCGTAAGGATTTTCTGTGCCGAAAATTCTACATCATTTCTGAATTAGCAGGGTCATTTTGTTGCCCTCAGATAATCAAAAAAAAATCATTACAAGAATCTAATTACTCCATAAAGTTAATTTCCATTTATTTTTTGGGCGTCAATTTTGTTTTGTCAGCCAACAGCTGTGATGTTCAAGACGTTATCTTTCCAATCTTACATCAACACACCTTCCACGCTGAATACATCTTTACATAGTTTAGATCGACATCAAATAACCATTTTGTTGATTGCTGTAATTTTACGGTGTATCAATTTTGCTCAAACAAAAAAAAATTGATAAAAAAAAAACTGCAACTATTCCTATAGAGTTAATTTACAATTTGTGTTTTTTTGCATTTAAAATCTATGCGAATTCCCATGCGTTTCGACTGATGTCGGTCTGTGTGATGAACCTATAGAACCAGTGAAATTGAAACAAAACGTATCGAGTAAAAATCGAAAAGTATCGCTTTCGCTAAAACCAATTATCTTACATCACTAATGCAAAATATAAACAAGACCATTATTAAATCTGATTTGATTTGTTTAATTAATATTTTAGTTTAATGTCAGTTTGTAATACATTTGGATAAAAGTTTAAGAATTTTGACTATGGTAGTTAGTTCTTCAACAATCTGAGGCTAAAATTAGATTTGGTCAGACGAAAATGTTTTTGTCAGTTGCCCCCCCGTTGATGGACTTTGAAGATGAACTCTTGTGGATCAATCAATTAAACAATCAGAATATAACGGTTCTTTATGATAAATCAAATTATGTTACGCCTAACACAAAGTTGCTAATTGAACAAGCTTTCATCCAGCCACTAAGTCTACAAGATCAACAAATCCTCTTTGACGATCTACAAAAGCAAAATAGAAATATTGCCCATCAATATGGGTTGACACCCGCCAAAGTACGTATTTATATATGTCTTATTTGAAAGGCATTTCTCTATTAATATTATTGACTATAGCTTCCTCAGCTGGTTGAGAACAATCCTCTAATTTCAATTGAAATTCTGTCGAGGCTAATGTTGAATACCGACATAACTGAATATTTTAACATTTTGGTGAACATGGACATAACGCTGCATTCAATGGAAGTGGTCAACAGGTGAGCGAGCACAAGATGCGCTTACTTTCCAAAATATCGTGGATAATATACTTGTATTCTTTCAGACTGACAACATCTTGCCCATTACCGACCGAATTCATCCACCTGTACATTAGTAATTGCATTTCGGCGTGCGAAACTGTAAAAGATAAATACATGCAGTCGCGATTGGTTCGATTAGTTTGCGTATTTCTACAGTCCTTGATTCGCAACAAGATCATTAATGTTAAGGTAAGATTTCCTGTAATAGGTAATAACTCGTTATGATACGTCTATCCAAGAAATAGATAAAAGCTCACCTTAACTTTCTTATTTTGCCTTTTAGGAACTGTTCATTGAAATCGAAGCATTTTGCGTTGGATTTAGTAAAATTAAGGAAGCTGCCGCTTTGTACCGCCTTATTAAGCACTTGGAAACTGGAGACACAATGCAAACTTCAAATTCGCTAACAAAGCAATAATCAAATGTGTTTCAAAATATGTGAAGATAAAAATAATGTACATCTGAAGATTATACACTGTGTACATTTTACAATTTGATAAAAATGTGAATCTTCTTTGCCGACAACTGACAATCAGACAATACATTATGTATTGTACATAATGGAATACATAACACAAAAGATTTGCGAAAGCGAGAAAATTTATAGTTATTGAGTTCGCAGTGTTCAGACAGACATGGGCTAGATTGACTCGACTGTTGATTCTCATCATGATTATGTATACTTTACTGGCCCCGAGATGCTTCCATCTGCTTGTAACATTAAATCCTTTTTACCACCTTTCGAATTTGAAGAATTTTTACGTTTAGCAATATCATCTGTCATTGCTTTTAGGTTCTTATGTTGAGATACGTGCAGCATTTTACTAAATTTGTGTGAATTTGTGAAACGTTTATCACGCAGTCAACATCAGGCATCAATTATCCTATGCAAAGCAAAAGCTGGTGGGCCCTCCGTCCTAAGACTTTAATTTTGCATTTTTAGTAACCGGTTACACAGAGCAACAAACAATTAATTATAATATGCCAAAAGATAGGTAAGTTGAGAAGTTGAGTTGAGTTCAACGAAGTAATAATATATCATAGCTTAAGTCATTGATGGGTTTTATTGAGAAAATGTTATGACGATATTGGACACTACGTTCTCCTGGCACGCAGAAATTCTTCGTCGCTGCAAATTGGTTTGTTGGTGATTCCTCTCAGCAAAAATGATGCTCAATGCATGATGTCGCTTGTGGTAACCAAGCATAGAAGCGTGATTAATTTAAAACTATCGGATAAAAATGTAGTGGAACAATATGAAAGCGGAACATTGGTGTGACATTTCCAGCACGACATCTTGTTATATGTTAAATGTCATATTATGTCCAGAGTAAATTACCTAAAAGCTTGGAGATACGTAAAGCGATAGTAAAGAAATATTTAAATATTTGCCTGCTCTTAAGCATAATAAGAGAATTTAAATATACCATCTTTGGAAACTTAACAATGCCATGTTAGTGCTATCGAAAAAGCAACAGTGGAAACGTAGCAGAAAAAGAACGACCAGAAGAGATATCCGATAGTCCATTCAGAAAAACGTGCTTCATTCTTTTTTGGTAACCATTGGAACGAACTCAGTTTGCTACTGACCAGTTCTTCTGCTATAACCCCCCGACCATATCTGCCCTTGAACTCTTGCTGCGATTGCTATTATCAGCAGAGAGCATATATAAGCGTAATGTATTGAGATTAATACGAAAATTAATAGTATTAATTTTAAACAAAAACAATGGCACCAAACGCAGCAATACCTGTGGAGCGTTACGAGTCCACGAACTATGGCATTAACGCTATTCTACTGGGCCCTCCCGGCTCTGGCAAAGGGACACAGGTGGGTTAAATAATTGCAAAAGTGTGTGTGTTTATGTATACATATATACTATGTTATGTAACCGAACAATTGTTTTGACAGTGACTTTCTCCTAGAAATATTTATGTATTTTAATACAAATATATGGCAAAGGTCAAATTTGGCGGCAATTGCTGGAAAAATAAAATTAGCTGAAAATGTGCGAATTGTTGGTGAAGGTGCCAAGCGTTTTAAATGTGCATAGCAACAAAAAAAAAAGTATAATTGTTATATATTGATATGTGTCATCAATTGTGTGGCGCCTGTTAACTAAATACTCTGTAATAGGTTTTATAAATAAAGCTGAGTTTCGTGTTTATTTTTTATGATCAATTTTGTCGTTTTTCCTAGGCACCTTTGCTAAAGGAAAAGTTCTGTGTGTGTCATTTGTCTACTGGTGACATGCTACGCGCCGAAATTGCATCGGGTTCGAAACTTGGCTCAGATCTGAAAAAGGTTATGGATGAGGGTAAACTTGTATCTGATGATTTGGTCGTTGATATGATTGATTCTAACTTGGACAAACCGGAATGCAAAAACGGATTTCTGCTGGATGGATTTCCCAGGACGGTTGTCCAAGCTGAGAAGGTATTCCTTCCCATTTAATGAAAAAATTTTATGAATATATAACTAAATCATTAATTGGTTTAGCTTGATACGTTGCTTGAGAAGAGAAGGACTCACTTGGATGCTGTTATTGAGTTTGCAATTGACGACAATCTGTTGGTCAGGAGAATAACCGGTAGATTGATTCATCAAGCAAGTGGCAGATCCTACCACGAGGAGTTTGCCCCACCCAAAATACCAATGAAAGATGATGTAAGTAAATTCATATCATACGAAATGCAATCTCAATTTAATTCGATATCTTTGAAAATAGATTACTGGGGAGCTTTTAATGAGGCGAAGTGATGATAATGCTGAGGCCCTGAAGAAACGTTTGGAATCGTATCATAAGCAAACGAAACCGCTGGTTGACTACTATGGCCTGAGAGGGTTACATTTTAAGGTCGATGCTGCTAAGAAAGCCAGCGATGTTTTTTCAACGATTGATTCAATTTTCCAAAGAAAAGCTCATGCAAAGGCTTAATTTCTAATTGGTTTTCCACTACAATTCATACTACTCTACTGCCTGTTTGATTTCGATAATTAACGAATATTTAAAAACACTTAAAAGCAATTGTCATTTGTTAAAATGTTATCTAATATTATTTGCGGCACTGCAAATCTAATTGTACATTTTTAGAAATAAATACGGGTTTATACAACTATTCAAGTAAACAGCACATTTATCAATCTTTCTTTAATTACATCACTCATTTAATTTCAGAAATCCTAAACGCAATCTTAGCTCGTTCAAAGTTCAACTCATAGTTGGGTCATGTTTAATGAGTAACTGTCAGTGAACGGGCGCATAAATAAGCTTTATGATAAGATAACTGTCGACCTTGATCGCATAAGACCACTTGTGGTAGTAATCTAAAAGAATATTAAGTAGTTTATATAAGAGTATCCAAAATAATGGTATTAAGTATTACCTGTAGATAATTATTAACGGTAAGGTATTATCCGGCTTAGTCTAGGCAAATGTCAAATGCTATTGATCAAATCCCCAATATCATGCTGAGGCGCGATTTCTTCTTCACTTGTTCATGCTAAATAGATTTTCTGAGATGCAAAAATTTCCAAAATTTCACAGCTGAGTTTTGCAGAACACATTAAGTCAAATGCGGACTGATTATGTCGAGATATATATTATTATTGTTTATTGAATATATGTATTATAGTATGCATTATATTGTCTGTTTCTACGCCTTAACAACTGATGATTTAATTCACACATTCAACCCGATTTGGGTTTAAAACTCTTCAACAGATTCGACTGGACGACTTCCAGAGACAATTGGAAGTCTGGCAACTTTAACCGATCCCTGGTAACGCTTTGTAACTGCCTGGTAAAAGCGGATCCCTTTCGCACATGTAGTTGATATGATTTGACTTTGATGTATAATATATTTTATTACATACATATTTGTGATTTTATTTTTTAACTATAATAATCTTACATATTTACAAATTTCTATAAAAGCGTACAACAACAATATTTTTTTTTCTGTCGTTTTTCTTGTGTTGAATTCATCTCTCGCACAATGGTTGCAAACACTTCATTGACATTTATTCGATCCTTTGCCGATGCTTCAATAAATGGACATTCCCAAAGTTGAGCCAAGGCATTACCTGAAACAAAGAAATAACAAATAATACAAATTGCAGTTAGGTCAATTGGCATGTTTAATTAGGATTTCTTTTTGTTTTTATTAAAATATTTAGTTAGAAACATGTATTTTGTCTCACATATTGTCGGGATCCTTGTCAATGCATTAAAACCAATTTGGATTCGTCTGAATTTGTATAATTGTATTTTAGAATTTGTTGTTTCACAAAATTAGATTTTCCTTTAGATTTAAGCGCTTTTTGAAAATTTCTGCGGTGTTTGCCATTATATCACCATAAAATGCTTACTCATTATTTGCAATAAGTATAAAGATAACCGTTGATATATTACTTGTGAGTACTTTTCTATGAAATTAAATGTTCTTGGCAATGTTCTTGGAAGAGTTTAGTTTACCGTAATCTATATCTTATATAGTTTTAGGTGTATGAGACAAAAAATGATTTTACCTTCAGCAGTCGATACTTCTCTCTGGCAATCCAAATCAAATTTATTCGCTACTAGCAATATGGGTGCTGGCTGGCTTCCTTTAACGCGAGAAATCACATTTTTCATACTTGAAATGTCCTATTATGAAAAATGAATAAATAGTAATGATTATTGCTATTATCAAATTCATGGAGTAATTGAATTCTTTATTTAAAATATCATAATCAAAATTCACTGATAATTACCTGAAATGTTTGATGGTTTGTCAGCGAATACATTACAATAAAGCCATGTCCATTTTTGATGTAGAGATCTCGCATAGAGGCAAATTGCTCAGTTCCGGCTGTGTCTAATATTTCCAAAACACAAGGGGAACTGTCTACCTGTAAATACATGAAACAAGAATTCATTAAATTTCAATTTCTGATTTTTTCTATTTTGGAAACTTCTCACTTCTAAAAAATAATAAATTACATTTTAAGACATTCATGGATTTTATTTATAAAATTGCAACTTTTCTGCTTAAAAACCACTCCCAAAGAATGTTAATTAATAATTATTAATTTTTAAAGATTGGTATGTCAATAAACATATTGTTAATAGTTGAACTATCAATAATAATCAGATCGTAATGCTCTGTCTCATTTCAGTCTCCTGCTCAGCATTTTCATCACTTGGTAGAGCTTGGAACCCTTCTATTTTTTTTTTGGGAAAACCTTTATTGCCATATTTAAACGAATCTGGTATATTTTTGTATTTATATAAATATTTCAGTATTTAAAGTATTATGGGGATTGCACATATTCTTCGGCTAACTTGAGTAAAGATAGATCTGTCCGAAAAAACTGATTCCAGAGCCAAAACTTTTATAACGATGGATTTATTTTATATAGTGGTCTGATGATTAGTATTTTGTAAGATGGGATATTTTAGTAAACAAAAATTATATTCACACGAGAACGAAAAGCGATTTAGTGATCCAATGCGATAAGCAAATCCGGAAAAATATATATACTTCCTGCAGCAAAAAGACAGACATATTCCAAGTTTCGTCGGGATAGCTTGTAATCTGACGATATTATGTTTATTTAAAAAAATGTTGATTGACTCAGCTAGTGATGCTGATTAGGAATATTTATACTTTATGCGGTCGGAGACGTCTCCATCAATTTGATTGCCAGCGGTTTTTAAAAGCAGAAAAAACAATTGTCGCCAAAGTTTTAAAGTTTCTTACCTAGCCCCGGAAAGTTTTTGTTTCTTTTTGTACTACAACAAATCGATGATGTAGAACTCCGATGTTTCAAAAGTTCTGAATTTATATATATCAATATATCTCTGTAAACATTTTCAATACTTCTTCCTTGCCAATTATTGTTGTTTCAGTTAAAAGTATTAAATCAACCCTGCTATTATCCCATTTGTTACATCGGGTTAACTAGCAGAATTACATCGAACCACCCTTAATGCAAAACTGGCTTGTCAAACTACCTAATTCGCTTAGTGGCTTTCATGTTTTTGCAAATAGTACTTCTGCATGCAACGAGTACTTTTGGGGTAGCAGCCAGGTTCAATTGGGTTGCGTCTGCACTTTTTACACATTTTTTGCATTGCTTATAATGCACTTTTATAACCATAATTTTGTTGTATGAGTCGGTTACCGGTGTAAATTGCGTATATTATATATTTTGTCTGCACACATACATACACATACGCACACTCACATACACATATAAATGACATGTACATGGGTGGTGCAACAAATGTGCCTTCTTTGTTTTGTGTTTATATGTACATCTATTTATCACCATTCAAATCACTACATTTTATGAGTCATAAATACATCGCTTAATAAGCATATATTTATCTAAAAATAACAGTTACTTGTTACTGCAATCCATAATCACGCATTATTAAGGAACTGTTTATTCTTATTTCTTATTTTTTTCTTTTATCAGTATTTTAACGTCAACAATGCCCAAAAACAACATAAATACATGCATTTTTATGTATGGGTCCAAATGTATTCGTACACACACACATGCATATATATACATATTATGTATATATATAACACATATATGTATATATATATACAAGGTATTTGTGTACAGAGATACATATGTGTGTGTAAGTGTATTGTGCTTACAATATGTATGTATAGAGAGTCTATATGTATTGTGGTAGCAAACCTCTATTTCCTTTCGATAGAAATCCTCGATAGTGGGATCATATTTTTCAATGAAACATCCCGAAACAAATTGAACAGTTAGGGCCGATTTACCAACGCCACCAGAACCAAGTACAACCACTTTAAATTCGCGCATTTTTAAAGCACTTGTTTATGATGTACACCGATTATTGTTCCAAAATAAAAATTATTATAAAAAGTGTTTACTGAGACGACGAATGAATCATGTGTATGGGCATTGTGCACAAATTGAATTATTTTTACAAACGACAATAGACGCGGTATGTTTAAATGTATTGTGAATTATATTTAATTATTTATTATAATTTTGATTGATAGGCATATTTTTTCTTTATATTATTAACTTCGACCACTGGCATTCGGAGAAAACGAGCAATGTACAGACTAGAGATGTGCGATTATTTATTTTCATAACCTGCTACTCGTCACTACTACTCACTTGCAGGTAACTGTCAAAGTCACGATCACACAAATTAAACGCACAGAGTACATTTGATGTTACCATGGCCGCCTGATAACAAAACGCAATTTATCGGCTTAATAAATACATCGTCTTCACAGATGTAAAGTTCCCCAACACCATTAAATTGGCTCGCATTTAAACTTTTCACTACTTTCGCCCTGTCCTCATATTTATATATTATATATTATTTATCAATTTTAATTAGGAAGCACCAAGCAACTAGTAATTGGATCACCACCACAATCACCACCTGCAATACCTCACGTTTGATCTGGCTGTGCCGGTCGAAAAAACGCTCCAAACTGTCAGATAGTATCTCATGTCGACAACGTCGCCTAACCTAATTAGGAAGAACGATGTTTTTCGAAATTTATGTAAAAATTCTATTCTCTCGAAGACGTAACGTTATCAAAATTAATACGATTTTCTAAACCTTAAAATATTCATTCATATTTTGTCATTAAGATTACTACTGCATGAAAAAACGCTTGGGACTTATTCAATGGTATGAAACGCTGTACACGGGGAAAACAACTGCATAAGTTACAGATGTAAGTAGACTATAAATAAATAAAAAAAAAACGGTAACAGTGGACAAAGTACCTAATGATTGCAAATTAAAGTTTATCAAAGCCAGACAAGCTAATTATTAAAGGACATTTTAAGGCAGTCAGGGATTTTATTTAATGAGAGAAGGTTGGCTTTAGCTTTTACATTATAGATGAGCAACTCCCACATTCATATATTGCACATGTTATTTAATAAGATAAACTAGAAAATGGTATTCAATAATTTAATTTTTAATTGTCGGGCCTTGATAATTTGTAATTTAAATTTTCAAGGCTATTATTTCTTAACGTTTTGGCTTATAATTTACGAAAAAATACTGCCAGAATATAAAATAAAATAAATTAAATATATGCTTGAAAAATAAATAGATAAATATACAAAGTAAAAGCTAATTAAATTAAATTAAAAGTTTAATTAGAAAACTAAGAAATCACAAAAGATTTCATACAGGTCATGGTTCATGATATTAAATTGTTCCATTTTCTTGTTCCAAAAACTATGCTTATAATATCGATATAACCGGAAACTGATTGTTTTGTGACAAACATGTTTACCCACTCTTTTTCTTTGCGGCACTTCTGTCGACGGTATGTTCAATTTTGTGTTGACCAAAAATCCAAAAAATTTACCATAATCTTTATATTTTAGTTGCTGAAAACACTCAAGATGCCACCCAAATTTGACCCTACCGAAGTTAAAAATGGTAGGTTTTTAAATTCATACCATATTAAATATGTGTTCAACTTCAAATATTTTATTTTATTTTTAGTTTACCTTCGTTGCGTAGGAGGCGAGGTTGGCGCCACTTCATCGTTGGCTCCCAAAATTGGTCCTCTTGGCTTGGTTAGTACTCGCAATTTACTTTGCTTTAATTCAGAAGCTAATTGTGATTGATTGTAGTCCCCTAAAAAAGTAGGTGATGATATTGCCAAAGCCACCTCCGACTGGAAGGGTCTGAAGATCACCGTTTGCCTGACCATCCAAAACAGACAGGCAACCATTTCTGTGGTCCCATCGGCTGCCTCCCTGATCATCAGGGCTCTGAAGGAACCTCCACGTGACAGGAAGAAGCAGAAGAACAGTAAGTTTAATTTACTTCATGGAGTGCTGTGATTTTGAACAAGGAAACAACAATAACACTGAAAGATATGAGATACATATTTACAAAAAGGATCGTTTAGTGAGAGATGTGCTCAGAATAAGCCGGTTCAACTTTATCAAACTACATTTCGTAGTTCTTCAATTAGATAGCTACTCTTTGGTTTCCATTATATCTGTCTAAGGGCAGACAAGTCCAAAAGCAGTGTTTTATTAAGATAATTAAACAGCTTGCCTAATTAATTCAAAACTATCTATTTGTGCCAAATATTCCAAATCGGCTTGAGCTCCTTAATTCATTTATTTATTTAATTTTAACTAAAATCAGTCGTTGAAAGCTTATAATATAATTCAAAAATAGCTTAAATTAAATAAAATTATATATTAAACTTAAATTAAAAAAAAGAAAGATTTCTAGTGCCATAGATTATGTGAATTCCATATTTGTTTATCAGTGAGTACGAGTGTTGAGTAATTTAGCTAAGTGATTTGTAAAAGTTTCAGATTTTTTGATCTAATTTAATAATGGTATATTTTGGTTTTTGTTTCTTTCAGTCAAGCACAGTGGCAATATCGCGTTCGATGATATTTTGGCCATCGCCCGTACAATGAGGCCGAGGTCAATGGCCCGTGAGCTGAAAGGTACCTGCAAGGAAGTGCTTGGCACAGCCCAGAGTGTTGGCTGCACCGTTGATGGCAAACATCCTCATGATGTTATTGACGAGCTCAATAATGGCTCCATGGAATGCCCTGCAGAATAATTGTAGATTCTGTTGAAGAAATAATTAATAAAGCCGGTTTTACAATCAACTATGTGAAACGTTAAATATAATTCTTTTTTAAAACCAAAAGCATTCCAAATTTAATTATACGTATGTATAATGAAAGTGAGTATGGAGTTTAATTCAATGAAGGAAAATAATATAAACTGTATGCTTTGTATTAATGCAGAGTTTACTTTTGAAAATAGCTCTACAAATGTTAAATGTAAAATACTGAAGGGCATTTGATAGCAGGCATTCTTTATTTTAACATGCATTTGACCAATAGCCTGGTTTTTAAATGTAAATGCAGTATTAATCTAGACTACGGAGGAAGAATAACTATCGCCAAATAAGAAACGATAAGCAACATCCGAATCAAATTAATGTTTTCCAACACTGGTTGATGGACAGCAGATGGCAGACGTGAGTGTTTCACATCATCATCAATTACCATTTGTTCCATAATATTCAACAAAGTGTGATAGAGATGCTAACTTGCCAGGGTATAGCACAAACTGAATGCCATACAAATATCGATAAGAAAAAACATCGAGTAAAATTCGATTGACCAATGTTGGCAAAGTTGGCGTACGTCACTAATACCGACTCTCTTTCCGGTGCGGCCTTTGACAACGGTTGACGAAATGGTTAGTAATTTAATCGACAATGTTTGAAGAAATCTTTTGCTGATATTTATAATATTAATTAAATTTATTTGTACAATGTTCTGAATTCTTAGGCGGCACATAAATCGTTCCGCATCAAGCAGAAGCTAGCTAAAAAGCTAAAGCAAAACAGATCAGTTCCCCAATGGGTTCGCTTGCGGACAGGAAATACCATAAGGTAAGTTTTCATCTGTTTGTTTATCTATGTAGATAATGTTCAATATTGGATAAATGTGCAGTTAAGTGACTTAAGTTAAGAAAAAAAATACTTTTATTCAAAGGAAAATCATGTTATAATAATTATGAGTCAATAATGTTGTATTTGGGTGTTATTTTTAATGTAAAAACTGCACGAAGTGGTTGCCCGCCGTTTCCCCCTTAATTGTGTCTGTCATATGTCTACGAATTGAAATAATTTACTAAAATGTGATAATCTTATTTTTTCAGGTACAACGCTAAGCGTCGTCATTGGAGGCGCACCAAGTTGAAGCTGTAAATTTGTGGATCCAAACAATTGATAGATTTCCAGAATAACAAATAAATTCTATCTTGAAGTACAGCAAACAAGGATATTTTTTTTAATTTGGGGATTATTGATTAATGCTGCTTGTCACATTTAGTTTGTAAGCAAGTTTAGAATCAATAGCTCGAGCGATTCTGCATTTGGTTTTCGTGTCTTCTGGTCATTACAAAAATAATATTCAGTTGCTATTGATGTCCCATAAGAAATACATGAAGTGTTTGTTATCCAAAGCTACAATGCAATGCAGTAATAAGCGATAAGAAAGTATCAAAATGTTTAGTGTCTAGGATACTCTTCGATTCTGCAGATATCGCCATAAATATTTGAATTTATTTTTAAGTTACTGTCATATCTTAGAAAAAAGATTTTCAAGTATTTCTGATAATGTACATAGTTTCATTGAAATGGATCAGCTGCTACTGCTGCCGAAATAAATTAAGATCCAGCTGGAAGTGCTACTATCATCTTAGTACCGGTGTACATTGGTGCTCCTTATCAAAATGAAGTTCGCATCTTTCTTATCGATAATTTTTGGGGTTAATTGATGCGACTTTACTTATCTATATTGCTGCCACAATAACATTTCTGCTACTTAAACCCACACCAATCGTTTGGGTTATTTTAAAAATATTTTTCGGAATAAGTATTGATAGATACACAATATTTTCATTTACTCGTGACTCGTTCACATTGCAATTTTTATCGATGGTAGAATCGAAGTGCCTGAAACTAGTGACATTTAAACATCGGCCATCTCTATTGACTACCCAGCACTTGATTAACCTAAGGTGCTTCAAATACTTGTTTGTAGTGCAAATAAATTATAATTGTATATATGTTGATTGGTATTTAACTAAGATTGATTAACATATTTACAGATTACTAAAGGGTTTCCATGCATTGAGCAGTGTGCAAGTGTTCATATTTGCAGTGCTTTTTATTGTGGTTCGCGTATTGATTTTAGACACAATTTTCACGTCAAATATATCTCTGACATACCCAATATATATATGAGGAACCCACGGTAAAAACAATGCACACTCAAGGACAGGGCCAACAGACGCAGCAGCACTCTTCGCCACATTCTCTACTGCAGCAACAAAATCATCTACCCAATAACAACAATGCAGTTGGAAAGCCCAACGATCACCCACCACTCGCATCTGTCGGTAAGAGGAATGAATGATTACAAAGTGTTATATGTAGGCAGATATACACCTAAATATTTATATATGTACGCATATTGTCATTAGCACACGTGAATCGAACGCACGTAATCGGCCATGCAAGAGAACAATAATGGAAAATTCCTTTAAAATACATTATATGTACACACAATACATACATTCATGCGAGTTTTTGTGTGTGTAGTGGTCCATGTGTGTATGCATGTATATTACCAACTGCATTTGTATATGTGTAAACACACACACACAAGTGAGTAAGTGTATGAGACGGTCACTGGAAAATAACTGCACTCGTCGAATATTTTGATAAAGTTCTATTTTAGCGGCTTTTGCCAAAAACTTATAATGAAAAAATCGAATGGGATTCATTTTCGGTGGAAGGAAGTTAAAAAAAATCAAAAAGTTAAATTTTATTGCATTTTGATAATATAAAAGTAAGCAATAAAAGTTGTAAGGAGATAAGGCAACGATTATTTTGCTGTTTACTGCTGCAAATTATTAAATCATAATCGGTTATTATATATGGCAAAAACATATTTTAAAAGTGGATAAAGAAGAAAGCAACGTCCGTCTATTTTTATATCTAGTCAAAAATTATATTTTTATTCGTAAATGTGATTTTATTAAAATTTCTATAGGATTATTGGAGTTGGCACATCGGGAATACCAAGCTGTAGACTATGAGAATGCAGAGAAACACTGCATGCAATTATGGCGGCAGGATAGTACCAATACAGGAGTCCTATTGCTGCTGTCCTCAATTCATTTTCAATGCAGACGGCTGGATAAATCGGCGCAATTCTCAACACTGGCCATCAAACAGAATCCGGTGCTTGCAGAAGCTTACAGGTGAGATCTTAAACAAATATGTTAATTTTAATATCCTTGTATACCCGATCCGATAAAGTATAGGTAGTCTAGTCGAACAGAGATCGGTCCACTGTATTATTAATTACCAGACAATAATTGTGAATATAATATCCCGAATTGCAGCAATCTTGGAAATGTTTACAAGGAACGAGGACTCTTGCAAGAAGCTTTAGACAACTATCGCAGAGCTGTACGCTTGAAGCCCGACTTTATCGATGGATATATAAATTTGGCTGCTGCATTAGTAGCTGCACGTGATATGGAGTCTGCCGTTCAAGCTTACATAACCGCATTGCAATATAATCCCGTAAGTTTACATCTTAAGATACTGCACAAATTGGAAACAATAATTGAATTCTTTTATTATTAATAGGACTTGTACTGCGTGCGCAGCGATTTGGGTAACCTGCTGAAGGCTTTAGGTCGCTTGGAGGAAGCCAAAGTAATTCATCTCTTATATATTTTTTAACAATGTTCGGAAGAATTAACAGATTATATTTGTTGTTATTTCTCCTCAATAATAATTGTAGGCCTGTTATTTGAAGGCGATTGAAACATGTCCAGGGTTTGCAGTGGCATGGAGCAACTTGGGCTGTGTTTTCAATGCACAAGGAGAGATTTGGCTGGCAATTCATCACTTTGAAAAAGCCGTCACACTTGATCCCAATTTCTTGGATGCGTACATCAACTTGGGCAACGTGCTCAAGGAGGCCAGAATATTTGACAGGTTAGTTAGTATATTAAAATTAAAAATAAATATTGGGATTTGAATTAAACTCACTTCAATTACACAAATGCCGCACAATGATATTTAAGGGTATGACCAAAGATCATATACCCTTCAAAATGTAAGCGACAGAAAAAAGGATGCAATTTAGGGCATTGCATCTCCTTCTCTCACACATACATGTTATGTATGCATGTATGTATTTGGTGTTGTTCTTTTCTTTCTGTTTTTCTTTGGTACACCCGCCAGCAGGCTTTTTGTCTGTTCGAAACTTGGCAGCAGTGTGTCATTAAACAAATTGATTTTCTGTTTTGAGGCAGATAGCCTTGAGGCAACCCTCGGATATTCTAAAAATATCTATGCACATGGAAGTCAAAAAATTCAGTTTCTGGTTTTGATTCTGAAATTTCGGTAGTGGCCGCCATACATATGCATATATATAGACATATTTGTGTATAGATACATTTATCCAGAAAAATCATTTCGGCGTATGGAAAATGACCTTGAAAATGCATGTTATGTAAAGCAACAAAAGATTATGAATTTTTTGATAACTATTATTTTATTTTATTTTTTTTGCTAGGATAGTAATTGTTAGTATAGTAATTAAATATTTATTGCTCACGTATTTGGTTTATCTTCTTTGTTTAATTGTATACAAAACACACACGCGCACATGTGAGTAAGCGAAATGAAAGAAAAACAATTTTACTTCATGGCAAAGTATACAAAATAAAGCAGAAGAATTGATATGCGACTACCAGCTACCATGTAGTAAAGTGTTATGTGCTGAGATATAGATGATATAGATATGTGTATTCAGACATTTCCACTTTTTGTAGTAATCACTCAATATTTTCCAAAATGGTCTAAAATCAAAAGATGTGGTTATATATGTATTTTGACTATATTGATGCCATTTATTTTCGCTAGCCCTGAACTTCAATATTAGATCCAACCTGCTCATTTTGTTTGCTACAGGGTACATAAATAATTTCATGAAAATTTGCTCTTAAACAAAATTATGCACACCACATACAGTGTGTGTAGGCAGTTCACTCAAGTCATGATGTTTTTTTTTCTTTCTTTATTATTATGGGTTGTTTTGGAAATAAAGTCGCCGCAAATTAATTTGTATATCCACAGCGATATTTGGCAGATCATTAAACAGAGTTTTGCTGATGGTTTCATTACCAGCACTGACTAAATCATTTCAAATGGATTTCCACTTTTAATCGATTCAGATCGTATTTTATTATGCTAACTGTTTCAAATGCAAGTCTGGTGCCGTAATTATAATAATGGACTGTCAGTGCATAGTTATTTATACAATTGTTCGTATTCGAGAAGATCAAGATAAGGCGCCCGAATACGCGAAACAATATAGTAATAATTATGTAAATCGCTATATGAATGTATTGCGACATTGCTGGAAAAGGTAAATAAACAATATGTTATTAAACATTACATTACAACTAAATGTTGATTGGTCTATATTTCATGATTTAATATCAATGATTACCAACGATTCCAAGCATACGCAATTCAATGGAGCGGTGCATCTGTATATCACACATAGGGTAGCCGGATCGGAACCGAAAACATAATATTTGGACTTATAAGTAAATTTTAAGGGCCTTCATAATATGCGAATTGTAGAGGAGCAAGACAAGAATCTACTAGTTGAACTATATTCATAAATAACATTAAATTTGGATAGTTGGTAAATATATATCTCTATCGAGAAATGGGCGGAAATCCCTCAGGGAACATCAACAAAATTTGATGGCATCATTTGCTTAAAGGATAGAATCGGTTAAAGTTCCCAATTCTCAAAATACTCAAAACGTTTAGTTTTGTGAAAATCCCTATTTGATAAGCTGTGACATCAAATTGATGAAAATCTTCGGCTATTTAAAATATTCTATCTTTTTGTACAATAAATATGATCAATTAAAAATGTTAGTTTGTGTGAACGACTGTATAAATATTTAAATATTATCATTACTATGATGAGTATTAATACTGTTTTCACTGCACCTTAGTTTCACATTGCCTCCCGACCTGTAGGATATTAATGTGTCTGTTTTGTATTGAATTTTTACAGAGCTGTGGCCGCCTATTTGCGGGCATTAAATCTATCGCCCAATAATGCTGTTGTCCATGGAAATCTGGCGTGCGTTTATTATGAGCAAGGACTCATTGATTTGGCCATTGACACATACAGGCGGGCAATTGAATTACAGCCAAACTTCCCCGACGCATATTGCAATCTGGCAAATGCCCTCAAGGAAAAGGGGCAGGTAATGTTTATTATTTGTAATATTGCAACCCGGCGGAGTGATTGCATTATTATTTATTTACTTGCAGGTCAAAGAAGCTGAAGATTGCTATAATACGGCACTGCGATTGTGCTCAAATCATGCCGATTCTCTCAACAATTTAGCAAACATAAAACGAGAACAGGGATTCATTGAGGAGGCCACGCGACTCTATTTGAAAGCCCTCGAAGTCTTTCCCGATTTTGCAGCTGCCCATTCAAATTTGGCCTCTGTGCTCCAGCAACAGGGCAAACTGAAAGAAGCCCTCATGCATTATAAGGAGGCAATCCGGATTCAGCCAACATTCGCTGACGCCTATTCGAATATGGGCAACACTCTGAAGGAATTGCAGGATGTTAGTGGTGCCCTACAATGCTATACTCGGGCGATTCAAATTAATCCAGCATTCGCCGATGCACATAGCAATTTGGCGAGCATACATAAGGACTCGGGGAATATACCCGAAGCTATTCTATCTTATCGTACAGCTCTCAAGCTGAAACCTGACTTTCCCGATGCCTATTGCAATTTGGCCCATTGCCTGCAGATCGTTTGCGATTGGACGGACTACGATGTGCGCATGAAGAAATTAGTTAGCATCGTTGCCGAGCAGCTGGAAAAGAATCGTTTGCCATCGGTGCATCCGCATCACTCAATGCTCTATCCATTGACGCACGAGTACCGCAGGGCCATAGCCGCGAGGCATGCTAATTTGTGTTTGGAGAAGGTGCACGTCCTGCACAAGCAGGCGTTCAGTTTCCAACGGGAACTGGCCAAGGATGGGCGATTACGCATTGGATACTTGAGCTCCGATTTCGGGAATCATCCTACCTCACATCTGATGCAATCGATACCCGGCTTACACGATCGCCTAAAGGTCGAGATATTCTGTTATGCCCTCAGTCCGGATGATGGTACGGCTTTCCGTCAGAAAATCAGCCGTGAAGCTGAGCATTTTGTGGATCTCTCTTTGATCCCATGCAATGGCAAGGCAGCCGATCAGATTTACAATGATGGCATCCACATTCTAGTTAATATGAACGGTTATACCAAGGGCGCAAGAAATGAAATATTTGCCCTACGTCCGGCTCCGATTCAGGTGATGTGGCTGGGCTATCCGGGCACAAGTGGCGCAAGTTTCATGGATTATATTATCACTGATGCCGTCACGAGTCCCATGGAATTGGCCTATCAGTACAGTGAGAAGCTATCTTATATGCCTTACACATATTTCATTGGTGATCACAAGCAAATGTTTCCGCATCTCAAAGAGCGCCTAATTCTGTGCGACAAACAGCAATCAACGGTGGTGGATAATGTTGCAGTCATAAATGCCACAGACTTATCGCCTCTGGTGGAGAGCACCGATGTGAAAGAGATCAAGGAAGTCATCAATGCAATTAAGCCGGTGGAGATTACACACAAAGTGGCAGAGTTGCCAAGCACCACACAGATTGCGTCCATGATTGCAACGGGACAGGTGCAGACATCCCTGAACGGTGTCGTCGTTCAAAATGGACTTGCTACAACACAGACAAATAATAAGGCAGCAACGGGCGAAGAGGTGCCCCAAAGTATTGTTATAACCACACGTCGTCAATACATGTTACCTGATGACGCCATTGTTTACTGCAACTTTAATCAGCTCTATAAAATCGATCCCCAAACTCTGCAATCCTGGGTAATCATTTTGAAAAATGTACCCAAATCCGTTTTGTGGCTTCTGCGTTTTCCAGCGGTTGGCGAGCAAAATATCAAAAAATCTGTCAGCGATCTGGGTGAGTATTTGAAGAAGAAGAAGGCAAAAGGCACTCGGTTACTATGCTGATCAATAATATAGATACACTTTATGGAGTTACAAGCTTATTCGACTTTCACAAATTTTCAACTTTACATTAGACTGACATCTTATGAAGCAAACAATATAAAATTTGTAGTTTTAAATTAAAATGTTCTGCCCAAAAATTGTATATAGGGATGGATCACAGGACTAAGCTGTACTGTGTGCTTACTGTTCTCTGATATAATTTTGTCAAAACTGAACCGATTTTAAAAAGTAAACTTATTATTTGCACAAATATTTAGCCAATTACTAAATAATATAATATAATAATTTTGTAATTTCTGTAGGCATTTCGGCGGAGAGAATAATATTTTCGAACGTAGCTGCAAAGGAAGAACACGTGCGTCGTGGCCAATTGGCAGATATATGCCTGGACACTCCACTGTGCAATGGCCACACAACATCAATGGACGTCTTATGGACGGGAACTCCAGTTGTTACCCTGCCCGGAGAAACATTAGCTTCCAGGTATTAAGTATATTTATAGTAGTCATCAGATTATATAATAATTATAATAAATTTTAATTGCAATTTCAGAGTTGCTGCATCACAATTAGCCACACTCGGATGTCCGGAGTTGATAGCACACAGCAGAGAGTCATATCAGGAGATTGCTATTCGGCTGGGCACAGAGCGGGAATACTTAAAAACCTTGAGGGCCAAGGTGTGGAAAGCACGCGTCGATAGTCCATTGTTTGATTGTTCACAATATGCCAAAGGCTTGGAGAATCTGTTCTTGCGGATGTGGGATAGATTCCATAGGAGCGAGGAACCCGACCACATTTCGGCAGAATAGAGTTATGAAAATTCGAAAAAAAAAAGACTAAGCGAGCTCTATAGTGCAGCGACTAGAGAGAAAGATGAGTGGAGCAGGAGGCGAGGGATAATGTATTTTATTTAGTTTGATTTTTCTTTGACATATACATATATAAATATATATGTGTGTTTCTTAAATACCTAAATAAATAGTTCTGTATAAGAAACAAGTGAAGTTTAACTATTTATGTATTTACTTATTTTCGATCGATTATTGAACATGCTTTCATAACCAATTTGACCTATTAAATTAAGACGTTACCTTGTTTAAGAAATACAAAAAATAAAGTCGCTTGATATTGAAAACAGCATGTAAACTTAATGAAACATACAACAAAATATAAATGATCTTTATGTCGTTAAAATTGTCATTTTTTCAATGCACAAATGACGGGACTAAGCTGTTATTTTCAATTTTCAATTAATTTTGCTCTTGGACTTACGCTTTATTCACAGAAAAAACACATGTGCTTGGTGACTTGACTTTGATTATGTTATTATTATTTTGATCAAGTTACAAATAATACAAAAATAATCAATACAATATGTTGTGTTGAGGCAAGTAAAAATCTAGAAAAAAAAAATAAACTGGATGGGTGTCAGATCTCCTCTTATGGAGTATGTTCAATAAATTCCATAAAAACCATAATAAAACAAAATGTTTGCGTTAGTATTTTGAATTTTATTATTAGATTTTAAATTAAAATTGGTAAGCATTTTGGAGTGGCCTGCGCACTGTCAGCAGACTTCATCCCAATTCAAAACCTGTGGGCAAGTAATTCGGCAAAATTCATCTGAAAGTAGGCCAGGATTTGGTTGTGATGACATTTTTTTTTTAGTTTTTATAAAGTATATAAAATAAAATTATATTTTTGTCTGTCTTTGTGAGTGATTTTATTTTTTTTTCAGCTGTGGTCGGGGACGTCTCCTTCAATGCGTTTTAATGCATAAATAGCGTCTGCTGATCCAATAACTTTAAAGTAATACGGCACATTTGTATGTATTTATATTTATTTTGCAACAAAGGAAAAAGGTTGTATCCAAAAACATTGATTACAAGATTTGAAAGACAGATTATGTTATTAAATATTTGTTGTTTCTGAAAAAGCCAAAAGTTATTCACTCGAAATAACTTTGTAAACAATATGTTGTAGGAACATTATATATAGATATATTAGTTCTTCGTGTTATAATTACAAATTTTATTTAGAAATATTTATATTTTTCAATTCTCAGATATATTTCTGTGATTTATGTTTTAATCTTAAATAACTATTGTTGAATTGTTAGAGTTTTGATTAATGATATTTATGTTTAAGTGCTATGAAAATAATAGTATCTATAAATTTCAACTGGAACTAAAAAGTTAATAACCTTGTTGTACGACCAATGTTTGCATTACTTTGCGAATTTGATTATTTGTATTGAGGCACGACCTGATGCCAAGCGAAAAGGCAACACATAAGATTTCAACCGCGTGCTCCTGCAACAAAATGCACATCTCAAGCAGATTATCAATGGCCGTTGCTGCCACAGACGAGTTCTCATCTCTTAGGCATTGTATGTATGCATTTAGAGTGCACTGATTAATATCCGAATTGCCCGGATTGTGCTTTAGGTGTCGTATTAAAATGATAAAGGCAATGGATCTGATCTGTGCGCTGGGCGAGAATATCAAATCCAAGAGTCGCTCAAATAACTCATTTATAAATACAAATCGTTTGGATGTTAAACATTCCATTTCCTGCAGCGGCCCCAATATCACATCCTCGATATTCGACTGCTTAATGATCTTGATCAAGTCCAGAAAATGTGGAGAGACATCTGTTAAATTTGCCTTGCCCGCCGCACCCAAATTCAAAACCGAGAACGATCCCCGGGCAACGACATCTTGAACATTTAAATTCCCATCCAAGGGCTCTACATCGCTAACAGCAGCTTTATTGGTGGCGGTTTTTGCATCCGACGAATGGCCATCTAGTTCATATTCCAATTTAACTTCTTCATCATCGAGTTCCGATAAAGTATTCGATTTGTGTTGCAGCAAGGCAACAGCTTGAACCAAAGTTTGCAGCTTGCCAATTGAGGTGTATTTAACAGCCAGTTCCGTCAATATGCCGACATATTGCTCGATGAATAATAATGCACTCGAGGGATTACAATTGATATAGGATTGCAGGACCTGTACAAACTTGACGAGCATCTGGCAAGCCTCCTTAACCGAACTGTGATGCTTGAAGAAGGTGAAGTAGCAGGATAGAGTCGATTGAATTTCATTCTTATAGGCATCATCGAAGATCGTGGGCTGCAATAGTTCCAAAGTTCTCAGGATTTGCACGAATCGATGGAAATGATGATCCTCTCGCAAGGCTTTCATACTATTCTGGGCTCGTCCCTGCATCACAGATGATAATACGCCCAAGTGGCGCAGAAAGAGCAAGGGATGCGATGCAGCCAGCTTGCGCAAGAGAAGTTCTGTGTCCGCTGACAGCGTTTCGAAATCCTTTTTGGCCACAAGACTGCCCAGACAGGTGATTAAATTGTTCGATATTTTATCAGCCTGGCAGCCCTTAAGACTTTGCAGCTTACACGTTTGTCCATTCATTTTGCAATACTTGAGGAATTTAATTCTTGGATACATAATGTACAGCTGTTGCAATACCTGATCCTTTAAGCTATCGGCAATCGTACTCTTCTCCACATACTCCACTACTTTGACCATTAAACCCTTTCGCTTTTCGGTTAGTTTGAACAATAGATTCATGCGGAAGCATAGTTTGAAATCATAGCTGGCATTATTATCAGTTTTCCACTCTTCAATTCCTTCGGATAGGACAAAGTGCATAAAGGCCTCCAACTCGGTGGGCTTCAATTTGAAAAACGAATATGGTTGCACATTTTTGGACATGTATTTATCTCGACCCTTCCACAGATTTGGATTTGTTGTTAGGGCCTCAAAATAGTTGAGCACCGTACTGTAGTCGTAATCATGTTTATATTCCCTGAATAAACGTTCAGCAATTCCCTCGATTGTATTCCAATTGGTTTGATGATTTATCAGCGACAACAGATAAAATCGAAATTCACTGCACGATTTCGAAAATAAAAAGCTTTCCTTCAAAAGTTTTGTGTGTACTATTTCAGGATCGGCCTCCGCAAGCCAATCAATAAATAAACCATTATGGAAAATTTTTGAATAATTGTTTTGCTCGAGTGTTGTTGTTGTTGTTGTTGCTATTGTTGTATCCTTATCGAAACCTTGTATCATTTCTCGAACTACTTTCTTTGTCACAAGCGTAGTATTTTGAACTTTTAGTTTTTGAAAGTGTAGCTGATTCGAGCCCTTCACCATGAACATTAAGCTAGCCAGAAACAATTCGGTTTTGAAATCACTCTTTAAAGCTGAATGCAATTGCTTTGAAAGTCGAACATTTTTTTTCAGCATTTTCTCGATGCCGTGATAGGATTCATTGGGCAGTTTAACACTGAAAAACGCTCGCAGTAAAGTTGCTGCGCCCCGATTTACGCAAATCACATTGTTACCATATTTTTTCTCGTGTGCAAACTCGATCGATGAATGAGCCACAACTTCGCATATGGATGATACGAAATCGGTGTTTCTTTTGACTGGTTTGACGACCAGATCCAACAGATTGTGTATTAATTTGCGATATTCAATTGAGGTGTTTACATCTGGATTTGGAGTTTTAAGCAGCATGGATATTGTTTCTTTCGAAGGACTTTTATTAGTCGCATTGTGCACGGATTCGGGATCATAGAGCACAATATGCAGATTCTCTTGGATTTGTGTATTAATCTTTGGTAGATCGGGTACGGTTTGTGAATGGGAATGAAGATCGAGTGCCTGAACTGTGTAGTGACCGTTTTTAGCTCCTCGTGCCTGTTGGATCTCAATCAATTGTGCCAAATATGCTTTATTAAGTATAGCATTTTTAACTAGATCAAATTGTTCCAATACGGCCGTATCCAGCATGGCTAGTAATTTGGACATTGAGTTTACGGGCGTTCCAAAATTCTGCACAAATAGCACAATTTGATCGGGTGTCAGATCATTGAGGGCCGCTTCGATTAATCGATCCACCGAGGAACGAATCATTTTCAGTTTCAGCCAGTCGGGCAACAGTTGAATCTGTTCCTGGGGCATTGTGGGCAGAAATGCGACGGGTGCCGGTCGACCCGGTGGAAACCAGTAATCGAGGATCGGTATCGATTCAGACATTTTTGCGTTTGAATAAGTGAGCAGTATAATAAACGCATGTATTATGTTAATATGCAGTGGAAGTTGGACTCCATCATCGAATTGCACCATCAATAGATCTGGATATTCTGTCCATTCGTATGGCTCGTGAAATTCACGCAACTTGATTATATAATTGTTGAACATCACAAAAAGACATCTCAATGTCTGAATACGATTGTCGTCGGGATTCAGTTCGTAATCCTCCTGCGAGATGATAATATGCTGAAACATTGTGCTGCGCTCAACAATCAATTGAGCCATATCGATGACATGATCCAGCATTTCATTAACCGGATCGTTGAGAGTATGCGCTGTAATGAATTGTATATAGGCCATGATGAGTTCCGGACAATTCTCGACTTGACAGGCAGCGCGCAGCTGTGGGATTATGTACATTTTGGCCTCCATGAAATGCGGAATTTGTTGAATCGATTTCAACAGCCATTCGTGTTCGTATTTGCCAACGTTTTTGAAAATGATCTTCAGGCCCGATAAGGCCGCCACTCTCGACTGACTGACAGTGGACGACAAGCGACGGAATATATAGTCCAAGACTTCGCAAACAACATTATAATTATAGCTAGCGTCCGTTATTAGATTTCGAATGAAACTCACAAGCTCCGCATCGCGACTATTCTCCTCATTTATGCTGTTCGCATTAAATAGCAGAAATTCACACAAACACTGCACGGGCAGATGACTGAAATCGCCCTCGCTATTTTGAACCAAGTCCGATAGCCAAGGCATCGATTGCGTAGTGCCCTGCCTTTGGATAATATCCAGGAGTAAGTCGGGCTTGCGACAACGACAAAACAAATGCCCCAACTTGTATGTTTGATTGAGGAACTTGAGTTGTTCTAAAACTAAATTGGGTACTTTTCTTGGGTTTCCCATTGGGTCCATCAGCATCAGCTGGGTAATCAAAATTGCATTCTCCTCAGTGATCACAGCATGCGGTGAAGTTTGTGCCGCCAAATACGTTTCAAATTGCAGAATATGATCGCGCTCAACGGTGATTATCTGTGAAAATATGCGCATAAGTAATACATCAGAAAGGATAAATGACATCATCATCTGTACATCATACCTGTAGCTCATCTTTGAGTGAAATGCAATTGTTGAATTGACTTGTTATGCAGATTTCCATAAGCATTTTCATTGTGGGATAATGATCCCAGCAGAAGGCCCCAAACGTTGAGGGATTATGCGCAGATATCATTAGTAATATTAGCCATGCCTTCCAATAGAATGCAATTATTGCCAATTTCGGGGGCTCATAGTCGGCTGGCAAGCGAATGTTCTCCGGATGATGATATTCCGACATGCTAAACAGAAAGTCAATTATATCAAATTTATTCGCTTGCACTGCAGGATAATCGGTTGCCTTCATGCCCGACACCCTTTTGATGACCAGCAATAAGATGTCGAATGTGTTGGCAATTGAGAACGGAATATCCTTTGTGATGCCAATCAGTATAATCCTCAATAAGGTCTCCTCGTGTATGGGAGTTTCGGATATTATTCTTAATATAGCTCCCCTCTCCGGTTCCGATGGCCACTGATCACAGCGGGAATACTGTTCCGGATTATCGAGCAATAGAAGCTTATGCAGAGCCTGATGATATTCGATGCCTTGTATTTTGAACAGATTTGGAACTGTTTCATACATCCACGAAACAGAATCCAATTGTATTTGTGACATCTGATTATAAAGTCGGATCAGTGCTTGATTGTTTTTCACATCACGATTGGTCTTCAGGGATAAACTTCCCTCGCGCGCTTGTGGCGTTGCTGACAGAAACATGCAGAGACACACAATGTCGACCATTGAATGGAAAATACGCTCCTTGAAATCAAATTGTTCAATTTGTGGATTCAGCTCGTCCCGTTCACTTAAGAAAGTCTTGCAAAACTTTAAGAGATTGACATCAAAGCGCAACATTCGCACCAGTTCTCTCAAAAAGACACGCAATGTCCTCAAACAATCATCGCGCTGTAGCAGAAATTCCTGATATATTTCAGCCAGATTAACTGCCGATTGGTCCGGTGATGTTTGAAACATAGTCGCTGCGAAATGAAAGTGAACAAATATTTGTAAAAAGTAAAAATGTTTCCATATGTGAAAATCTTAACATAAGCAACCAACAGTCAAAAGTATTCAAAAAACATCCTTCTAAATTTTAGGAAAACTTACCCAGAAATTTAAAAAAAAAGATTACCCTTTTTATAGACGCAATCTTCTATTTTAGAAGTATCTGAATATTCCCTATGATACTATTACATTTTTATCTGCCATGACGTCCTTTGAGTGTTCTTTACCATTACAAAACCGACAAATTTCGCTGCTGTTGTTGCTATACTTAGTTCAGTTAGGTGACTTCTAAGGTAACAATGACCCGTCAGAGGACCCGCAAGTATTCCAAGTCTGTTCTATCCCACGACTATTAATATAATAAAATGGTGTATATATATTATAATCTTCGGGCCTTACCAAGCATTCCCATGTTATTTGGATTCCTTGTGTTCGACAACTCATTTTGAACAACTAGCTTCATAATTGTGCCCAATATGTCCGGCTGTAGATGTATCATTTCCTTGAGGCACGACATATAATGATTGATCAGGGGTTTGGTCTTCAAACGCATTTTGACCAACACTTGGAGGACTTCGTTGTCCTGTGGGTTTTTGCCCTTTATATTAAAACATATATACGACAAAAGTTGCTGGGCGAATTTAACAAGTTTGCCATTATGTATCCACAGCTCCAGGCGAGAGATGCTCAAACAACGGACCTCACCAATTCCTGCGCTGCTACACAGGAATTTGAGAAAGTTTCTCGTATAGTTATCCTGTTGCTGGCGTTTATTTAGTTGGTCGCGAATAGCTTCGCTAACTAATTTATGCACCATATTATCGGGAAATCTTCGCTTCACAGCACAGATTGCATCCGCCGCTTGATCCAGTTCCCAGTTTAAGAAGGGACTTGCATCAAGGCTCTGTGTGGAATTGTCCCCTGAATCATCATCAACTGTAAAATTCTCCCGATGTGTTTGTCCAGGAGTCACCGCAGTGTTCACATCCCAACGCAGCAGACTCAAATGTGGAGTTCTCGTTTTGAAGGCGGCACAGATATTCTTAACGAACGGTGCACAGTAATCATTATCAGCCCAAAAGCGTTCATTGACAGCATCTTCAATATATGTTCTGAGCAATACTTCCGGCCATTGGGCAATATCCGCAAATCCTCGAGCAAGCAGATTTGTGAAAAGAATATGCAGATTAATATTATAGCGCATTTTCATATTCGTCTCCCTGCGCAAAAATGATAAGAGGGCATAGGCAACAACTTCATTGTTGAAAAAATTTGGCTGGACTTTTGCCACGAACAATAGTGTTAAATATGCCACACTGTCCACCTTGGCTCGGGAGGCAACCGACGTGGATGTTGAGTGCCGAATGACACCGCAAATAATTCGCACAACTGCCTCATTGTCGTTCTGTTCGATGGCAGAGTAAATGCATTCAATTACATTGGATAAATCGCACTCTTCGGCCAATTGTTCCCAGATCTCGTGCTGCACAGTTCCGCTTGTGCTGGCCATTTCAGTGCCTCCATCTTTGGGGCCAGCACGAAATCTTTTGCTGGGATGATTGGCAAGGCTCGAAGAAGCATCTCGCTTTCTGTCAACGGAGCTCGAGCTAGTGCTTGCTATTCCCTTGATTGGTAGTATTTTCTTGGGATCATCGCGACCAGTTTTGGTACCAAGTGCAAATAATTCGGCACCTAATAGTGCCTTTTTTTGACCCCTATTGGCGGCGCTTGATTTGTTACGATCCATATTGGTCTCTGTTATTTACGAAAATACGAACGAAATAGAGATGACAAATTCTCGATTATACTATCGATTTGATCGATTGCTTATCTTGTGATTCGATAGTCGCTATTAATATTGCGAACTATCGATTACATTAAAAAGTTGGACTAACGAATAAAAATAGCTACGAGTTGCTGAAAACAAACAAAAAGACAAACACTCAAAAACTTACCAAAGCTTTAATGAATAAGTTATGAGAGATGGATCTCTATGGCTCCATGAAGCCGCAATATATAGCCCAACCGGCTAGGTATCGGCTCAGGAGGGGTTCGACCGCGATACATCGGGCGGCAAGTTAACAATAATTTGTATTTTTTTTTTTTATAACAAAAAACAAACTCCTCCATGAGCCTAGTCCGCTCGCTACTGTGTTGTCCGTGTGGATGTTGTACAGCCTGCGTGTTCCTCCCTTACTAATGATTCCTCGGCATAATTCACGGAAGAAATTCTCTTATGTATTATCCTCTCACATCACCCAATCACATTAATTTAACACTTCATCTTAATTCGTATCATACTAGGCTATTTAATTCACAATTCATATCTCTTTTTACCCACAATGTCCTTAGTTAATAAGTGTATTTTGTGAATTTTGAATATTTTGTTGGCCAACACTAAATTCTGTTATATAAGTAATATATTAACAATTAATTACTTGGCTTAAAGTTTACAAAAATAGATATTTTATTGGCTGCTAAAGCGTGCATCACTGTTGTAGCATTGCTCATCACTGACGTTTTGATGGTTAGGGACGATCAACAGTGCCTTTGCGCCAATTGGCCGCTATTTTGGGATGATTCGAATCGTCTCAATGTTCCCTGGATTCGACTCCTTGGTTCCTGTTTTGTCCCAGTTGTCCTCCGGCGATCTGCTCCTTGGTGGCGGCGTAGATTTATTTCGCCTGTCGTTGCCGCTGGTTTGTTTGTTATTATTTTCATATTTATTATTTATTTAATAATTTTAATTATTTAAATTTAATTAAATAATTTATTCACATTTTTTTTCTTCAAATTTTTCTTTCCTTTTATTTTTTAAAGATGGTCTCTCATTTGATCCCCAAACCCTATCGATCTATTCGCCGACCATTACAGGGCTTTAATAAGGCTTTGGGAATTTGAAGTCTTAGAATATTAAATTTGGAAAGCTTTGCAAAGATATATATATATATAAATATTTTTCTTGCTTGAAATGTTTATAAATTCTTCGCATAATGTTTGAAAATTTAAGCTGATATGTGTGACTTGAAAACAGAGAAGTTTTTAGCTTTAAGTCAGTTTTCTCTATTCCTCCATAGAAAAAAGCCGGATCAAAGACTGCTGTTAATATATAAAGATCATTTGCAAAAGAACAAAATAACAAAGGCAATAATTTGGTAGCCAAAATGTAAGTATATAATTTCATTTTATCATTATAACATTAGCTTAGGTTAGGGTAGGTTTTAACATTAGCTTAAAATTATCATATTATTTTGGGGGACTTTCAACATAAACGGTTGTATTATCTACACCTAGGAATTGAGTTATACTTAATGCAGATAACATTTTCATCTGGCCCTGATAAAGAACATCAGCAATAATTTTTTCAGCATAAATAGCCTGTGCATTTTCCATCGATCGCAACTTGTGAGCAATTACTTTTCCAAAATTTGTGAAATGATCATCCAACGGACCATCGGCATTTTTAAGCGCCAGTGAAAAGAGTCGATCAAAATCGATATTCGAAATGTCCGCCCTGCATTTCCCTGGCGGCGTCGCTTCATTGTCATCGGATACCTGAGACGAAGCCGATGACGAACGCTTCCGATTGTTCTTGACATATTTAGGACAGGTGGGAACGCGTTGGTTTCGGATTGATTCCACTATATGTACGGTAGAGTTGATTTTATCGTTCAGTGAATTTGTGATGGCAGAAGGGTTTAATGATTTTCTCCTTTCGGCGATAATGTCGTTCTTGGCTGGCATTATTACCTCAACTTCCTTAATGGATGCCTGATTGTTAGAATTAACGGTTTGAATACTGATAATGGGATCAACCTCGACCTCTTCAAATAGATTGGCACAGAAATCGTTCGCGCTATTGCTGGGCGATGATTTGTTATCGCTTTTCGTTTGTTTCGGCAAACTCTCCGCATCGGAGAATTCCTCACAAGCTTCCTGTTGCGCTACAGTGATGTCTGTTGTTGATGTCTTTTGTAAGGGTTGGTTATCTTCCACTTTTGATTTTTTTTCGGGGTTCTCCTCGTCCTTTAAAAACATAAGAGATTCAAAATATCTTCGCTTTGGACAGTACGGTTCATACTTTTCCCCTTTCTTCTTCACTTCGTTATATTTGCGTAGCTGATGACGAAAAGCGCATCTCAGATTGTTAATCTTTTGCTTGGTCCTCTCAACGTTGTACAGTTCACCATGTTTGGTGGCCACAGCAATTAATCTTATATACGCCTCTTGTCGTTTTGTTCTGTTCCGAAAATCCACCGAATCGGCTTTCCACAAGCACGGATTGCTCTTGTACTCATAGATGAAATCGTCAATGAAATCCATTTTTGTTTACTAATCCAACTGAGTTAAAATATTTGTAGAATACTATATGAATGATATAAATTAACAACTGTATGTTACTAAAAGCAAACAATGACAGAGGTGCAGAGATTTTACTTCAATTTACTACACTTTACAATCGATATACGATGTTGTTAGCATAGATTCCGGGACACTGGGAATGGAATATATTTTTTTTTTAATTGACAGCAACGTGAACTTTGATAACATAAGCGACATCAGCAAATTCTTCCGATTAAATTTTTATATATCTTAGATACATATATTGCAACGAATGTTTTTTAATTTTAATGTTTGATCAAATTTGATTAGATTTTTTTTTTGGGGTCAGGAAGTGCTTCAATAAAATTGTCAAAATAATGCTTGACTTTTCAGATTTATATTAAAAAAATATTATCAACAATTACGTTATATTTATATTATTATTCGTAATAGTTCAATTAATTTTGGTTGTCATACTTTCTGAATTTGTATTTTGGTCTTATTTATACGTATAACGTATTTTTAGTTAGTTAAAAAAATAAATTGAATTTACTGATTACCAGATAATGTATTTCTTACTGAATGAGAATGTAATATTTGCGTACAATGATTTTACATGCGATTTTGCTATATAATGTGCTTTGTAACTGTTATCCGTGATTTGCACGATTTTAAAAGTAGCATATGTAAGTAACTGATACGATAAAATACTTCAAATATATACGCAACTGTAAACGGCATTTGCAAATTCCGTGTTCAAAACAATATATATTAATAATTTGAGAAACTTAAACTTATTAAAACTTCACCTATTCATCGTAATGAGCAAATAACTAATATTTTAACAATTTTTGTATTTCGTGGTGCGCTACAAATAGAAATATCGTGTTCGTGCCATAAAGTTTACACCCTAAGAGAATTAATCAAGAAATTCGTGTAAAAAACGTAAACATAACACATATTGTACATACCACAGAAGCGAAATGGCAGATTTGGAGGCTGTGCTAGCTGATGTCAGCTACTTGATGGCTATGGAAAAATCCAAATGTACACCAGCTGCAAGAGCTAGTAAAAAATTAATTCTACCAGATCCCAGGTACCCCATCAAAATGTATTTATTCAAATAGGTGCATACCTTGTACGTGTGTATGCATGTATGTCAATTGATTTGTGAATGTGTATGTATGTTTGTATGCGTGTGTATTATCCTCGGTTATAAATTTCATATTTACTCAAAAGTACTGCCCAGTTCAGCTGTATGTATATCTATGTATGTATAGAAAAAGTCATTTGATATTGATGCACACATACATACACACATGGGAGCATATGTATGTACATTTCATATATTTTGTATACACATGTATGTATGTATATATTTACATTTGTATGTATGCAGGTGTTTACTCACTACAAATCAATATTTAAAACCATTGTGAAGTGAATATAATAATAATTTCGTTTTAAAATGTATACACAAATAAAACCGCGTCGCATTTATGAGTACAGTCAGGAATATATGTATGCATTTTTTATAATTACATTAAAGTATTTGCGTTGATATACCCATTGATGATTTTAGGATATACCCTGTACCCGTTAGAAGCATAAGATGGGTATGATGGAGTTAGGAAATTGGGTGTCAATAACTCACATCTATTAATAGATGTCGATTCCCACTTTCCGTTTTTAACATTATTAGATGTGTGGCATATGAGGAAACAGACTTAAGAACCATTCTGATGCCTTAAAACAGAACAAGGAAATGATATAAGATACATATTTTTATTACGTATGGAAATCAATAAAATAGTCCAAAAACAGGTGCCGGTTGTATACTATTTTAAGCATTTAACGCCCCAAGAATAGTTGAGACTATGCTTCCAAATACAGCGCTATGAGTTGTTTCCATTTTTAAATAACTAAAAAAAAGATTTGAAATCCTGTGTAAGAAATCAGCTGTTTTTGATTTTGTTTTTGTTATCTGTTTTTGTGGAACTAAACTAGTTGGAGGTTGAGTATTAATTTTGTTTCCAAATTAAAATGGTAGAACTTTTTCTTTTGTGTTTTTATTATCTTTAAATGCGATTTCTTTCCACACTTTCAATTTCTTAAAGGGACAGACTATTAGAACACTTGAGCGTATGAGAAAATTAATTGAATTGCATATCAGTACGCGCATCTGTTGTGAATGAATCTGTTTTGCCCAAAAACAACAGTCAACAGTCACTCGACGGCTGGAAGCTTGGATGCGGATTCCATCGGTTACTTGGCTTATAACTTGGCTATTAATAAAAAATGTGAATTAATTTAAATGTAAAATATAATTTTAATAGGTAGAAAATAAAAATTTAATTTTAAAATTCAACATTAAAGTCAGTAGAAAAACGATTAGATTCAAAGAAAATAATAATAATAATTACTTAATAAAATTTTGAATAAAGACCTTATGTTATTCTTGTTTATTATTTGGATATGTGGCTATATTTTAGGAGGAACGATTCTATTTCAAGGGGAGCGATTTCCTGATTGCATATACACTTTACGAAATTCGATTAAAGGCACATGATTTTTTCTTATAAAATTTAAAATACAATTTTTTAAATTATATTTTGTTCTACAAAAGCTAGTTAGTTTAAAATCACGTCAAATAAAATTGGAATTAAATTTCTAACATTAACATAACATTTCGCAGAGAATATATTGCAAACTTTGCTTGAATTGTGCTACAGGCATATTTAACAATGTATAAATTATATTTTCAGTGTACGGAGCGTTATGTATAAATATCTGGAGAAGGAAAACGAACTCAACTTTCACAACATTTTTAATCAAATTATAGGTATTTTTTTTAACATATTTACATTGAATGAACTGGATACTGATGAACTTTTTCCGTTTAGGTTACCTTTTGTTTAAGGACTTCTGTGAGAATGATTCTGAAGAACCCATACAACAGTTAAAGTTCTATGAGCAGGTATTCCTATTGACAGTGAAATGCCAATTTTAGTATAATTGAGCTTTTGCATTTTCTTTTAAAGATTAAAAGCTTTGAGAAAACGGAATGTTTCGAGGAGCGAAAAAAACTGGCTCGGGATATTTATGATAATTTTATAATGGAAGAAATGCTGTCCCACACTTATGTAAGTATTTAAGCTTGATAGCTGGATTTATATATATTTAAATATATATTTGGTTTTTTTTTTTCATAGGAATACTCCAAAGATGCTGTCGCTAGCGTCCAAAAATATTTATTAAAAAATGAAGTTCCTGTGAATTTATTTGAGGTAAGTCAACAAAAGGATTACATTTTGTTAAAACAATGTTCCAATAATATACAATTTATTAAATTTCAACTTTATCCAAGCCATATATGGAAGAAATCTTTGGTCAACTTAAAGGCAGACCATTCAAAAAGTTTTTGGAAAGGTGAGCCTCCAATACAATAATATAAGCGTATATATATATTATTATAAATTTTGACTTTTTTTTGCAGTGACAAGTTTACGAGATTTTGCCAATGGAAAAACCTCGAGCTTAACATACAAGTATGTACGACTATAGATGATCCCTGATACACAAAGTGATGCTAATCAAAACTTTTCAGTTATCAATGAATGACTTTAGCGTGCATAGAATAATTGGACGCGGAGGTTTTGGCGAAGTCTACGGCTGTCGAAAAGCCGATACGGGTAAAATGTACGCAATGAAATGTTTAGACAAAAAGCGTATTAAAATGAAGCAAGGCGAAATGCTGGCATTAAATGAGCGCAACATGTTGCAAGCAGTTAGCACTGGAGTATGTTACTAAATTGAATTTCAATTCTGTATACCTTAATAACCGCAACATTATTTACATTGTTTCCACAGATTGATTGCCCGTTCATCGTTTGCATGACTTATGCGTTTCATACGCCAGACAAGCTTTGTTTTATATTAGACTTAATGAATGGTGGTGACTTACATTACCATCTCTCACAGCATGGAGTTTTTAGCGAAGACGAAATGAAGTTTTATGCAGCCGAGGTAATACATAATACACAGTTATGTTAAAGCATACACAATTATAAATCTCAATATTCGATAGGTCATTTTGGGTTTGGAGCATATGCATAAGCGCTGCATTGTCTATCGCGATTTAAAGCCTGCGAATATATTGCTGGACGAAAATGGGCACATTCGAATTTCCGACTTGGGTTTAGCATGTGATTATTCAAGGAAAAAACCTCATGCCTCTGTGGGCACTCATGGATATATGTCACCCGAAGTATTATCGAAAGGAACCTCCTATGATTCATGCGCTGACTGGTTCAGTTTTGGCTGCATGCTCTACAAGCTACTCAAGGGACATTCCCCATTTCGACAGCATAAAACGAAAGATAAACACGAGATTGATAGAATGACATTGACCATGGTATTCGAACACAATATTCATAGATATAACTCACCTAAACTCACCTTCTAATCACTTATATTTCCAACAGAATGTCGAACTTCCAGACACATTTTCGGCAGAATTAAGGAATTTACTGGATATGCTTTTACAAAGAGATGTGCCCAAGCGTCTCGGTTGTATGGGCAATGGGTAAGAGTGAAAAGATGACCAGTTAAATGTGTTCACAATATTAAACTAACTCGTTTCTTCAATTTTAAGTGCCGACGAAGTTAAAATGCATAATTTCTTCTCCGGCATCGATTGGCATCAAGTTTATATTCAAAAATATACCCCACCATTAGTTCCACCGCGAGGCGAAGTAAACGCCGCTGATGCATTTGATATTGGCTCATTTGACGAAGAGGATACGAAAGGCATCAAGTTGAATGACAGTGATTTGGATCTCTACAAGCATTTTTCCTTAACTATATCCGAAAGGTAAATTTATTTACATCGGTATAGACTATAGAAATTATTGCAAAATATGCTGTGATTTCATTTAAACTTATATTTATATTGTTTATTTAAAATTGTCTTTAAATATTTGTATTCTGTGTTTACTTAGGTGGCAACAGGAAGTGTCTGAAACTGTATTCGAAACAATCAATGTGGAAACTGATAAAATCGAGCAAAAGAAGAAATCGAAACAAAAACAACATTTTGATACAGATGAAAAAGAATCGGATTGTATACTGCATGGGTACATAAAAAAATTGGGAGGATCATTTGCATCTCTATGGCAAACTAAATATGCCAAATTATATCCAAATCGGTATGGTATTCAAATTACTTAATATATTGGGAAAAATCATGTATTTGGTTAATTCTAAATTAACATTTTGTTGGGGCATGGTAGTAGTAATAAAAATAATACCTTAATAATAATATATATATTTTATTGCAGCTTGGAACTTTACTCAGAGAGTGGCAATAACAAACCCGAGCTTATATTTTTGGACCAAGTCGAGGATATTTCACCAGATTTCATTCAATATAAAAATGAACAATGTATTCAAATCCGTGTTAACGATGGCAGTCGAGATGGTAGAATTATTTTAACAAACTCGGTAAATGAAAAAAACAAGAAATTTGATTGATACATTTTATTCATGTTAAATATACATATTGCATTTAAAGGATGAAATTGGCTTAAAGGAATGGTCGCTGTCATTGAGATCGGCCTACAAAATGTCCCAGGATCTTCTAGGATCAATGGCAAAGAAAGCTGGAAAGATTTATGGAAGTGAGCGCGATGCAAACAAATCAATGTACATTCTTGGAGGGAACTGTTCTACAAAGTCTTCAAATGGCTCTAATTAAATACTTGATATAATGACATTTATTATAACATAACTTATAATAGGTTTCCTGCTTTGAAACTCATCAAATCAAACATAGTTTCAATTAATGCGAAATAAAACCTAATAAAATACATCTTGTAAAATCACATTAAAAACCGGATGCAGACTGGCGAATTTGTAAAAAAAACACAACCTATTTATTGGACACACCGACAAAAATACTTCATTATTTGCAATTGTTTTCATTTTAGTTTAATTTCATTATAAATTATGTACATTGTAATACTTATGTTCTGATAAAACTGTCAAAGTATGCAACGCATTCATTTTTACATATTTCCAAGCTATCATTTATAAAACACAATGGGAAGTATCAATTTTACCGAGACTCTGACCGACTGCCGATAATGCGCTTCCGTATTAATACTTGTATGTATATCATTATTTGGTGTTTTTAGTTGTACTAGAATTAACAACAAAAAAAAAATCGTATGTAGCCGTGTATTCTACTATCAAATCAATAAAACTACGATATATAAAAAAATTTGAAAATGAACTAAAGAATATTTTCGGTAACCTATCTTTGGTTACCGAAAATTAGCCTTTATTATATTTACACTATCACGAAACCTGCAAATTAGGTAATTAACGACCAGAGTCCACAGTAAATTCGAGAGCTGGGTAAAAAGTTTTTATCGAACTCAAAATACAATGGGAACAAACGTATATAAATGGTAAACAATAGTTAATACTTTATTGCTTCTTTTCCCTATACATTTCATTCATATTCATTCCATTTTTCCATTTGATTTACATCCCAAGACTTGCATTCTATAAATACACCATGTGGGATAGGCGTTGGCTTCTGCATTATACTTGCATTTACACAACTTCCCACTAATCCATTTTGAAAATGTGGAATACAAATACTTTGTATTGACCAAACAGATCGAATTTATTTAGCTAACTGATAAACTCCACCGGAGAATAAAAGTTTATGTTCGCGAACTTTGCGTTGCAAAAAATGTTTTAATTCATCTTGAGTAAATTCGACTCCTCCGCTGTGTGAAGCAAATAGCTTTAGCATTTGATGAATTCGATCGATCGGCATACAATCAAGATTTGTTAGCATGCCAACTATATACGACCAGAAAACCTTAGAAAAAGAAGAAGATAAATTGTTAACAAGCAAGTCTTTTAAGAACATCAAGAATAATTTATAGCTTACTTGAAGTTCTTCTTCTCTTTGATCACTGGCCGAGGCCATAGCTGATTCCAAGTCCTCTTCGTCGGCATCAGTGACATTCATCTCCTCAAACTGTGTTTTCTCCGATGCCTTCTCCAAGAGTGTGAAAATACCGGGTTCTGTCTCTGAAATCAGACCATGATTTTGCCAAAAGCTCATGCGTCTCCTTAGCGCAGAAGGGGGAATTTTAATAAGGCTACTCAATTCGTCTACGCTCCACTCATCTATAACACAGTAAAGTTTGGTTTTAGTATTACAAATAGATAACAAAATAGATAAAACTATAGTTGGTATACTTTTATTCTGGAAGTGGTAAATGATTACTGCTTGTGTTGGCGGGACCGTCATCTCCAATACTCTCTCGCCGATTTCGATGACTATGTTGACACGTCCGGTCACCGGGCGCCAATTGAGCGTGCGGTTTCCCTTGTAAGATTCATATGCTTTCGTAAATTTCTTAAATTCATTTTCCAGCTCCTCGGGCAGCTGTAGACTCTCCTTATTAAATGATGGCCAAAATTGCGCCGAAATTATCATTGACGAAATGTCAAATAATGGAGCTAAAGGGATTAAAAGTATTTTTTGTTTATTGTAAAGCTATTAGTTGAAATTCCACTTACTTTCATCGCAGTTGCCATTGCTGTGGATGTGAGCATTAATGCGCTTTGAATCGGTAACATCCTTTAACATAACTTCACAGCTATGCAGAAGCGATTCACCGAATCTAATTTTAAGCAATTCAAGATTTCGAATTTCTTTTTCCGAATTAAAGTCAAGCAGCGACAATAAACGATCAGCCATCAAATTGCGATATTCAACCATGAATAGCTCTTTACTTCCATATATATCGACCACCATGGATATAATATCGGCAGATCGAATAATTGTCGAGCTACTTAGCTCCAAGACATTGGGATCAATGCCAAAAGGATCCGGTTCCCAATTTTCCCAATTGCTCAATTCATTGAGGCCAGCATCTTTGCCATCTTTAATAAATTCTCCCTTGGCCAACTCTTCGGAAAGATCCGTAGGTCCCTCCTCTGTTAAGCCAGTAACAACACGTCTAACAGTATCATTGCGCTTGCGTAAGTAATCTTTGATTGGGGCCGTAACTATCTCTAATATCACTCCTGTGTTATCTAGATGCCGAATGGCTTTAATTGCTGCAACGTATCCCGTCAATATATCCATAGTATTGACCCCAGGATGCAAAATCCTTGCTTCCAGCGAACTTCTTAATGATTCAGTTAATAGAACTCTCATATCGATTTTCTCCATACAAATCTTTAAATCGTCTATGGCAGGCGTTGAGTCGGGATAGTCTAAAAAACATATCAACATTAGGAGTAATTTGAAACTTGCTTGATAAAGCCAATATATATTGCGTATTTACCTATAATTATACTGAAAAATTGACTTATTACGTTTTGTGCAAATGTTTCATACATAAAATATGTTAGTTTCACTTTAAAAGCTTGCACAGACTTTGGTAGTCTCTCTTCTGAAATATCATCCGTCGATTTACATTCTGAAAAAATTGTGGTCAACCATGTCATAACAATCTCGTTAATCCACTGTAAAAAAGTAAAGGTGTATATAGTTTTGGTCTTAATAGATTTGAGAAATTTTTATTACCGTTTCTAGTTTTTTGAGGTGACTTCTGTCAAAAATTCCCAGGCAGGTATCGTTGATATGTTCCTTGATTTTTAGCTTGATTAAAGCTGTTAAAGCACTTCCCGCTAAACGATCAATTAAATCCATCTTTGCCAATTTGTTGTTCGTTGCATTCACCATTTCAGTGAGTTTTTGACAACAGCATTGCTCGTGATCGAAGTTACATCCCACACATGGAAGCTCTGAAAGCACTTCTGCATCTACAAAAATGTTAATTATCACAATAAAAAGTCACATTTATTGATTTATAAAAAAAACATACCAATTGTGGTCGATGATAGACTTGTATCCTTAGTGAACAGTCGAAAATGTACGGCGTAAAACTCGCAAACATAACTATTAAAAGTTGGCGCCAACTGCGCTAGCAAAGCATTATGCAAGTTGGTCTTTCTATCGCCCAACTTTGAAGACGCCTGCGCGCCTTTGTTTAGACGTGCTAAATTGGGCTTTATTTGCTGTAAGCACTGATAGCCATCATAAAGTTCATCAATTGCAGCGATGAATTTGAAGAACAACGCATTTGAATCAGTGAGCGCTGGAATATTTGAAGCTGCCTCCGACTTAGCCTTTGTAGATTTGCTGTCTGAAGTGAAGTGTTTCCAAAACCTTGGGGCAAGCGTCTTTCGAATGGTCGAGTCAATTTCCATATCCAAAATAGTTGCCAGTGTTTCAATGCCTCCCAGTTTAGAGAGTTGCCGGTAAGCATTTTCAAACAATTCTTCATCAAGTGGCTGTGTTGGTAAAGTTATCTACCAAATTATACGTAATAAATACACTGCTGAGTAAAGCACAACACTGACAACTTACTTTTCCATTTAGAATTGGAAAAATTTTCTGTACATCTAACCACAGTTTATTTATATCGCTCATCCTCACTTTGCATAAAACTATTTCTGCCAATTAGTGATGCACATTTTATTCTTATCGATGTGGGAGAAGTTATCGATATAATAATAACAACTACTAAAAGTAATAGGCAAGTGCGTTTTGATTGGAATGTTTGGAAAATGATACAGATACGAAACTCCGTTAAAAACTTCAAATAAAGGGTGGGGTCCAGCATATATATGTATATTTTTAAGCCTATATGGTTAGAAAAATTTGCAATAGATATGGAAATATGTACAAATTTTTACAGTTTTTTTTCAAAATAAGTGCAATACAAATGTTGAAAAATTAAAGTACAAATTGAATTGGTAAAAAATTGTTTTTATAAAATTTGTATCCTCATATATTGTCGGTTAGTATAGTTAAATAATGCTTTACTAGACTGTTTTCAGTATTAAAAAAAAGTCCAGAATGTTTTTTTATCCCTTAACCAACAGTAAGGAAAGATCCGCTCCCTCTTCGGTGAAGCCAGTAAGAAGCTTACGTACCTTTTGCTCTCCTCGAAAATCGCAAGAACCTGTAGTCCCGCAATTTTACAGATAAAGTATAGTCAGTAAAGTCTGACACTTGGTGGATATATTATTTGAAACCTCCTCCGAAAACTGATAAGCAACGCTTTTTGTTACGCCCATCTCTGTCCCAAAAATCGAAATTTCAGAGCTAGAGTTACCAATTTTTGAGGTTAGATTTGTAGCAAATAAAAGAGAAAATCTCATATTCGCGCCAACCAGCCCACGAAAAAATTTTAGAGCTAGAATCATCCGATTTAAAATTCATATTACGAGAAACCTCCTCTGAAGATGAATAAGTTTCTTGGCCACGTTCACCCCTCTCTTAAAAATTGATAAAAGAGTTTATATTTAGTTTATATATATATATATAGTTTAGTTTATATTTTATAATGTGATTTTGAGTTGAAGCGTTTTCTTATAACGATAACTGAAAAATGTGTAGTCGTATTTTTGTAAAATTGTGGAGGCAATGTCAAATGATCTCCTAGTCTCATTTCATTCAAATAAAATTTAGTGTATATTTATTGAAACATTGTGTAGAGGTTTTCTATTGTATAGATGGATTCCCACCGTTTTTAAGTCATTTTTTCTATCATTTGTCTGGATTTTTGATGGTCACGAACTCTTTTTTCTTTTTTTTCCACTCTGAATGATTATAAAAGTTGAAAATAAAGAATGCAAAACATTTTATTTATTTACATTTGCGGTAGCTATGGAAATATATACACATTTTAACAGTATTTACAAAATAAGTGCAATACAAATGCAGCAAAACAGAAGTATAGATTTTATGATATATATTTTATAAAATTGTGAACCTCAATAACTGATAATATTATTATTGTTTAACAATTGATCTAATTATTAACAACCTTGAATTGTTTAGAGTGTTGGAAAATAGTCGAACCACTTAAAAAATAAATGCCAATAAGTTTTTGGCGCTTTAAACGGCACGCCGAAGATAAAATACCCTTGCAGAGCGTGGTCCACCTGCTCACGTCTTAATTAAATTATAAATCCAACAAATACATCACGTTATTGAAACGAAAACCATTTATTAATTTTGCGAACAAATTCAACAATCATATAAATTTATTGATTTAAAATACTAATTTACGCAAATACCTTTCAGGTACATGAAAACATGTTCAATTTCGTAGCCCAGGGCAATTGTTCATATAACAAAAAAAGCTTAATTAACGACCTGTATGATTTTAAAGCTGAGCTTCAAAGTGTTTTTGTTTAAAAGCTAAGGCAGTGTTTATTATCGTGTCCCCGCTGTCTGTCTGCAAGGGCATACGAGCATACTTACAACCAACCAATACAAATTCGATAGATTTGATATAAAACCTTAACCTATGTGCCAATGAGTATTCGAATTAATTATCAATGTGTTGACAAAATTTCATTTGTGTGTGCGTTTTTGTTTTGAATGGAAAGGAATGGAAAAATTGTGGAGTTTAACCAACATATGCAAATGGAGGATATGGTGGTGGGTAGAAGTTTGGGAATGATCCTGAGTTTTGTATTGGAAGAGTTGCTGTTATTAATTTAGTAACTGCTGTTGGAACAATTGAAGTTGAAAATATGGTTGTGAAGGCCGTCTTGGCACCAAATGTTAATTTCAGAATTTTGCTACTTGTGGCTGTGACCAAAGTTTCATAAATTTGTGTAGATGTGATCAACTGCTGTTGTGGTAGGCCTAGCAGTGGATTGTAAAATGGATTTATTGGATATTGTGACATTTGTGGAATTTGAACTGTCGACAACTCAGTAACATATTCAGTTTTTTCAACCACACCCACAGATTTGGATAATGTTCTTAATATGCTATCGGTTCCTCTTACAAGAGGTACTATGTAAGACTCCCAGACTGTTTCCAGTTTGATTATTGGACGTGTTGAAGTTATTACACTGTTCGGTTGGCCCAATAAATTAATTTGTGGAATTTCCGGCTTAATCAATTGCTCGGGGCTATTTAATTGAACAAGGCCATTAGCATTTGTCGAATTTTTGAGACCCGCATTATTATTCGGGTTTGGCTTTACGTCAAATTGTCCAGCATTGCTTTCATCGGCGAATTCAAGGTCCAAATTGATTTCAGAACCAGCTTCATCCAAATTACCTTCAAAATCTTTGAAGTTTTGTGATGTAACAAAATTATCTCCGGATGGCGAAACTGTCTGGGTGACAGTTAGAAAACTTGTATAGCCATAGGTTTGGACTAATGTTATCTGTATTGTCTCATTTTTCTTTTCATAAATGACCGGTAAGATCTGTGTTTTCAGTTTGGTCTGCGTAAAAGTGAATGATTCGGTTATTGTCTCCAATTCCGGAGTCTCAAGGTTATCTGTGTAATATATGGGCTTTAAAGTGGTTATACTTCCATCCAAAGATGGATTAGTTAACTGTGAAGTAGAATCCAAAATGTTTTCAGTTAACGGCCCATCGTCTGCCGAATATTCTTCAATCTGATCATTTTTAAGCAATCTCTCTATAGTTGAAGTAATGGTTAAAAATCGAGTTTTTTTGACAACACCAGCCTGGAATCAAGAGCGAAATAATGTTAATATGTAATTAGAAAGATGTTTCGGATATATATGTATATCAATTATTACCTGAAATACAAATGGACTTTTGATTGTTGCAATTTCATAGTAAGTGTCATCAAAATTATTTGGTGTTGATATTTCGACATTTAATGTTTGCACAAAGTTAGCGGACTTAATATCATCATTATCGGAGACAACGCTGTTTTGTGAACCGACAGCATCCAAGTCTTTTGATAAATTAACAACCTTCAGTATTTGATTGCTTTCGGGCGTATCCAAAATGGTATCGTTAACCTTGACTACATCAGTTTGTGTATCGCTTCTCGTAACATTGCCTGAAGCTTTTCGTATATTCACTTTTGGCTTGGGCGATGATTTGTATTGCCAACGACCCGGTCGTCTGTTTAGTTTCAGAGTGTTTCCCCCAATACTTGGTATGCTTGGTATACTTGGTATGCTCTCCTCCACTGGTGAGTAACTCTTTGTTCGGAACGAACGACGAGCAATTGGCTCCGTTGACGATGGCGTTATTTGCACGCTGCTGGAAATCTGTGTACTACTGCTACTAGATTTATTTCTTCTGCAAAAAAAAAAAAAATTTATAAACAAAATACCAAAAAAAAAAATAAAGAAGATAGCGCTTTGGAAATAGTTTAATTACCTCTTTCCCTTGTGTCGCGAAGATTTTCTTTTTTCGCCTGTCACGCGGCTAGTTTTTGAACGATGACTTTTTGAAAATCCACTTTGTGGAGTTACTGACTCCACCGGCGATTTGTTAGATTGTATTATAGATGGTGTTATAGTTTTTAACACTCTTCCGGATGAGTGCAAGCGTGTTTTACTACGCCTCTCTACGCTGCTTGTTGACTGAAGGCCTTGCGAATATTTGCTCGAAGGCTTAACGCCACTCTTTTTGGACAACAGTCCTGTCGAGTGGCTATAATTGTTATCTCGTTTGGACATATAAATCTTCTGCCTATCCGTATCAGCACGTGATTTTAAATTAACCAAACGAAATGTTTCTTCCACAAACTCTTCGGGCTGACGCGACAGTAGAGCGTATTCGGAATAGTCAAGGGTTTCAATTGGTGTGCTCAAGAGACTCACTTGATTTTTTGTGGCAAATGTTAAATTTGTTGCAGATTGCACTTTTGTACTGGTTGCAATCAGAGGCGTTGGTTTAATTCCAATTTTACTCGCAGCATTTTCCTTATGGTGTGGTCGAGTCTCAATAATATTGATTGATGGACTTTTCGTCTCGTTGATCGTAAGTTCTGTAATAAAACAAATACAAGGCAAGCATTATCCATGATAGGTGATTCTTAATCATTATACAATATTCCCTTTGCATGCCTCAAGTGTATCAAATATTTTCTGTTTCCTATTTTAGTACTCACCAAACTGAGGTGAACTTTGTGGTGAGAATACCATAACTGTATTTCCAATGGTAGTTGTAAAATCCAAAAATCCATAAACGGTTTGCGTTAATTGCGGCACTTCAGAACCAGATACTAAAAATACAGTTAAATTTTAGATCTGGATGCAGGTTATCTTCCAGTCGGACACACTCGACTAGAGCCCTCTTACTTACCATAGTTGATCAATACAATAGCAACCAAATTAAAAAACATATTGAAATATGAACATCTCCAGGGGACTTCAAATTTACAAATCCCAATCATTTTGGTTATGCTTTAATCTGAGAGATAAAAATTAAGTATGAATAATTGTTTAGCTAAAATCACAAACTATTCATGTTTATTTATTTATTTGTTTTTTTTTTTTTTTTGTAGTTTTAAAATCAATATTCAGATTTTGAACCGAATTTTAACCACTTCAACACGTCACACAATGCGTTACAAAATCAAGGTACTCTTTGCAAGCGTAACAAAACAATGCAACAAATGAATAAATAATGCTATCACTACAAACAAATATATGTTTATGTATATGTGAATGTATATGTATGTGTGTATCAATGTAGTTATGTTCACACACTTTAGTGTTACCACATTCAAACATTCACAAGTATGTAAATCTACATTCAGATAAACATACACAAATAGATGCTTGCACAAATATAACGTAAGAAATTAACTATGATTGCAATTAAGCATAAATAATGCACACATTTCACAAAACTGAAATAAATTTAAGTTTACATTCACTTACGTACATACACATTGTATGTACGTGTGTAGTTATGTATGTATATGCAATTGTACTCACTGACAAAATAATTACATATTTTTCAAAACCAAAGAAAAATTAAATAAAATTGTAATTTTCATGAAAGTTATTTGAAATATACCTGGCTTTTTTGCACAAATTAATGCAGGCATATAAAATACGTGTAAAATTGTATACGGGGATAAACATTCACAGAAAACACCATCAAATAGTATAAAAGTGGTCCCAAAACTGGTTGTGTGTTTACCAAAAGCAATGCACACAAGGTGCCAGCCAGCTCCCAAGAAACAGAAGAACGCCGTGATTGAGTTACATTTACTTGGCCACCAGGGTTACTCATGCTATGAAATCAGTTTTTATTTTGTACAAAACGTCCGCAATGTGTACGCAATATTCTCTTGAGTATTTTATATTTTGAAAAGTTTAACCAACTGCAATAGCTTTGTTTCGCAAGGTTAGAGCATAAACATACAGCCATTTTACTTATTTGCTTTTGCTTGTCGTCGAAAAACTATTTAATGGCTTATGGTAGGGTGTATCACAGAAATAAAAAAGAGCAGCAACAGCCGAAGAAATGGTTTTAAAACAATCATCAACGATTTCACTTTCACTATTAGCTGATTTTATCTCGAACTAAAGTTGAACTGACGCGATATTATTAATATTAAATTATATAATAATATATATATATAATTTTTCACTGGAAATTAAATATTTTTTAGATTCTACAAAAAATTAGAACTAATAAGTTAATAATAAAAATCAAGACATCAAGCTGACAATAATCCGATAATTTATAACTACTAGCGAAACTTTTGAAGTTGCAAGAATATCTCCTAGGTCTGTCACTTTTGAACGATCTTATCGTTGTCTGACGTCCAAAGGAATTGTAGTGAAAAAGCAAAATATATTTGAAAATCAAGAATGGAGATTAGGGGGATTTGTAAAGATACAACCTAACATAAATAAACCTCAAATAAATGATTAAATATCGTTAAATATATGCAAAAATGTTTATTTTATATTAATACAAAATATAAAACTTTAAGATCTAATAAAATAATTTGCACATAAACATTTATTAATTTATTTTATACCATTCCAAATCATCCGGTTTGTGGGAAGACGGTGGATTTATGATTGTTTGGGCATCGTTAAAAATATTGTTGCAAATATTATCCCCAATCTGAAAAAAAATAAATATGAATAATATTAGGCAGAGACTTTAAAAACATTAAGAACATTAAGTCAATTCTCATAATAGTAACTACACATAGACAAAAAACTGCTGTACATTTTAGTAAATATTTTCGCGATTCGTAGGAATAAAATGACCTATTATCCAATCGAAGGAAGATGCTCCGCACAGTAGGCGTGGCTGGTATGTAGATTTCTTATACGAACAAAGTTTTGGGAGGTCCTTAGCAATTTTTCTTTGCTTTAATTCATTTAAATTATTTCTTATTTCTTTACTACTTATTAATATTCTTAACATGCGAAAATTTACCTGAAGAGACGATACTAAATTATCAGGGCAGTCTAGCACGCTGAGTCCAGATTCTAAAATTAAAAATTAAAAAAAAAGGAGAATCATTTAAATAAAATCTCATATTATGGATGTAATTAAATGTGATAATTTGATTTCTTGCAAAATGAATTCCAATAATTATTAGAAAATTATGTGGATTACTATTGCGCATTGTTCTTACGTATTCTGGGATCATTCCATGAAGTCGTACGATCAATATGATTTATAAAATAAATATCTCCCGACTCGGTAACAGCTTGTTCCCAACCATCCGGTAGTGGGCCAATAAGGTTAGTAATTGTCGGTGTGCTAGTTTGCTTAGTTGGTTGTAAAATATCTGCATAAAGAGTAAATAACAAATATAAATTGGTAGGATTCTTGTTGTTGTCATAATCCCATATGGTTACGGATGTAATCGAAATATATGTCAAAGTGCCCGGTTTAATTTAGGTCTCTATAAAGGTAGATAAAGCAGAAAAATTGTTTTCAAACATTAGTAAGGGGGGTGTGTACATTCATTTCTACGCAACAAATTTCTACAAAATTACATTTTACGATATTTTTGAAAGTTTTGGGCCAGAATTAATTTTTAAATTAATACTCAACATATAAATTTAAAATTCTTTTTTTTTTATTTTTTTTTTTTTGGAAAATTTAAATGAATTTCTAAATACTCGGGCACTTTACATGTCAAACAAATAAATAACAAGGTTAGCTTAAATAAAAGTCGTTTATTGCATACCATTTGGCTTTATCCGATCGACAATAGCTCGTTGTTGTTGTTGTTGGCGAAACTGAATTCTTGGATCCTCCCATTGCGTTGTTTTTGTGGTGTGGCTAGAAAGGGAAAATTTAATGGAGCAATATTTAATATACAACATAAAGGAAGCTAAGCAGATCAAATAAGGAAATCTTTATCCAACTAGTTGAAGTAATATTTCGAGAGAGCTCGCTAAGAGATAAAGGGGGAAATTTGCCAAAAAGTAGAAGAAAAAAATAATAATAGCACTGTTTAAGCTCTTTACAGAAATAGTTCATTTGTTTCTAATTGCAAGTACACATTTGAAAATGGTGCTATTATTTGTTTATGTTGTTAAATTTCGTCCTTTTTCATAAATTTTATGAAAAATAAAATTGAAAATGGTCTAGAAATATTTGTATTTTACGTAAGTTCCTTAAACCTAAAACTTTAAAAAGACTCATGAAAGCATATCTTGTGAGTGGAGCTATTATTTCTTTCGCAACTCTAGGTATGCATTATATCGGGGCGTTGCAGAATACCGCTTCGATTATCATGTTGCTGTCTTCTAAACATACGCGCATTTACATAATTATTTATGCATACAAAGTATATTTTAATAAAATAATTTATATTATGTTTGATCAGTAATATTACAATTGAATTGCTCACAAATAGAGGCTTATATTGCTATCTGAAATCGATATGTATCGATACGAGGCGAGTTATCGATCAAATTAAATAAATTTGATCTGCGAATTTGCTCTAATAGTCGAATACATCGATTTGACTATTGGTACTAATCAAGAAAACCTGTTGCATATTTTTGCACATCTTCACAATACCCCATTTACCCATTGTCAATGAGTACAGGGTATAAGGGGGCAGTAGACAAAATAAGGAAACTTTAGCCAGCAGCTAAAATTATTGATAACTTTTGTCAAGTAAATGATATCTTTAGCTAAGCAGGTTAACAGTCTACTTTAGGCAAGTAAAAATCAAATTAAACATCATTTAAGAGTGCAGAAGTGTGTGCAAGCGAGTCAAAGAAGGACAAAGAGCCCTTTAGAGATAATTGTGTTGAAACTTGAGTGCAAAGTATTTATTTGAAGCTGCCTTCTTCGTACTTACTTTAAATAGTAAATCTGACCATCGTTAGTTTTAGCTTGCTCCCAGCCCGGAGGTAAGGCACCCAATTGACTCTGTAGTTGAATGGGGCTGACAACATCATAGGACCTCTGCTTTTTGTGTATGGTCTGTGTGGATAACGAGGGAGCATCTTGCCCCTGGCCCATACAGGTGTTGATGACATCCTCAATGTTGTTAGCTGGACTGCTGTTGAATTCGACATTGTTGTCGGGATAGGCTGGTCCTGATTGGCCCTGATTGCTTGGATTGTTGCTGGCACTCGATTCTGCGTTCCGCGTGCGCACATTGTAGTTCGGCTGGAGGGAGGCGGGGCTGCTCCTGGCACGAAAGTGATGTATTGCTAGACTTCTGTGCGATGGCTGACTCTGTTGGGCGAGAGATGGCTGCTGCTGCTGTTGCAATTCGGACTGGACGCCAGTCTTGTTGATATTCGTCTGAGAGCCATCGTATGTCGAGTCGGCGCTGTTTGCCCGTGAGTGCAACGGAGCCGGGGGATTAAAAAACGAATTGGGCAGTTTGCGCATACGAAATGGGAGCTGCAATGGGAGCTTTGCATCGCCCGGATTTAACACACTGTCAAATAGGGCCTGCAAGTTATCATCCGAGTCCTGATTGACGCGAACAACCAGGTTTGTCGATAATTTTGTCGGGGACGGCGAGAGCATGTCCTCATCGTCGATTTCCTTTTCACTCAGATTGCTTTTGTTGTTTAATGACATCGTTATGGGTATGTTACAAAAAAAAACTATTTGTTTATGTACACAAATATGTCAGAGCAGATCAAATAAATCGCTTTAAAACTGCATTTGCATTTAAATGTGGATATACGCGTTAATCACTTCATTTTCAATTATTTTTGAAAGCCAAAATGTTGCTTTAAATTTTTTAATTTCGTGTTTTGTATGATTTAAACAATATTTATATATACATATGTATATATACCATACGCTACGGAACTGCCAACATAACAAACCAAATTATATAAAGGGTATCATTCAACACAATGCACACAGAAAATATATCGATATATTTCACTGTTCCGATACTAGTGGAACACACCTTAAATGTTAATAAATTTTAATTTGCGACTTTTATAAGGCCTCTTTGAATTGGCAATCAATTGCTTTGCTTCCAATCGCGACTATAAAATACATCCATATAAAGAGATATGTAAATATTCTTGGTCTGTAAGTTGTTCGACGTAGTTAATATATAACATTGTTAGCATTGGAAACAATCTGTTTATTTTAAAAAATAAATGGATGTTTATATAAATATAATTTGGGAAATACCATAAATGCTAATATATACAATATTAGCAGATGGGCATTGAATAATAATAAATATTGTATTCATAATCATTCCCAAATTGATAGTATTACCTATAATCTTTCAGAATGTTCCATAATTAAATATTTAAAACTATGCAATTATAACAAGCAAACGTGTTTTCAGCTATGAAATATAATTAATATTATATCCTCTACATTCCATGTTGTAGAATAATAATAATTTTGGCGATTAGTTTCCATTGATACAAAAGTGACGATACTGTGACGTGGAATGTATGTTTTTTATGGACGTTAACGTAAGCAAGATCTATCGCATGGCCGATTAGCTCGATAACTCACATATCTATCTAAGCGAACGATAATTTCTTTTACAAAGTAGATACATAATTGTGGGTTTTATATACATTGTCTACATTTTTTTTGGGTAAGCTGGTAAAATTAATTGTAAACCAGAAGATAACATACAGATTTTGTTTACATTCAAATTTTGTGCTTTCGCAACGAGAAATATACAAACTGACTAATAATGCGTGATTTGTAGAGAATACAATTTTAGTTTATTATTTGAAATCGAAAGTGGCCCAAAAGTAATTAAAATGTAATATTTTTTCAGATCGAGGCGCATGTTATTAAAACAATTGTGGCAGGAATGAATCGCAGAGGTTTGAATGCGGGCAATGCGATGGCTTCTCAATCGAATATCGACGAGGGCAGCTGGAAAGGCGTCACAGAAGGCTCGGCGATGTTGCCATCATCGAACTCATCGTCCCTCAATCCGGATGCCAGCAATCAGAGTGGATTCCCACAAGGCGGATTGCCATATACATCGGGCGGCAATCCATATCCGCAGGCGGGCCAGTCTTCGCCAGCTGGCAATCAATCGCTAGTGTTTCAGAATGCAGCTCAACCCGGATCGAATACGCCGCAATATACTTCGTCGCCCGCTCCATCTGGATCCTCAACGCCGGGTCCGGTGGGCGTCGCATCGCAAAATATACAGGGCAATTATTCACAGTCGTCGACGGCGGGCAATTTCAATGGACCAGTTGGCGGACCATTTGGCTCACCCTCGTCAGGATTGGGCCAGTTCAGTCGACCAGCCAGTTCGGGCACTCCATTCAATAGTGGTCAGGCGGGACACTTCTCATCGCCGACCGTCTTTGGAGTTGGCAGCCAGTTTAATCCCATGCCCCCGGCATCTCCCTTCGGGCATGGCGGCAATCATCCCATGATGGGTGGCCCGCAGCCAATGGATCGTATCGATCAAGGATTTAGGAGACACAACTCCTACTTCAGTCACACGGAGCATCGAGTCTTTGAGCTCAACAAGCGCCTGCAGCAGCGAAACGAGGACAGTGATAATTGCTGGTGGGATTCGTTTACGACTGAATTCTTCGAGGACGATGCACGATTAACGATCCTCTTCTGTCTGGAGGATGGGCCCAAGAGGTACACAATTGGCCGGACACTTGTGCCGCGCTTCTTTCGCAGCATTTTCGAGGGCGGCGTTTCGGATTTGTATTTCCAGCTGAAGCATGCGAAAGAATCGTTTCACAACACATCTATCACACTGGACTGCGAGCACTGTACAGTGATCACCCAGCATGGCAAACCATTCTACACGAAAGTCTGCGCCGATGCGCGACTTATACTGGAGTTCATGTACGACGATTACATGCGCATCAAATCCTGGCACATGACCATCAAAGGACATCGCGAACTAATTCCACGTTCCGTAATCGGGACATCTCTGCCGCCAGATCCAATGCTCCTCGATCAGATCACCAAGAATATAACGCGGGCGGGCATCACAAATTCAACATTGAATTATCTGCGGCTGTGCGTGATCCTCGAGCCGATGCAGGAGCTGATGTCGCGCCACAAGGCGTATGCTCTGAGTCCGAGGGATTGCTTGAAGACAACGTTGTTTCAGAAGTGGCAGCGAATGGTGGCGCCACCGGGCAAAAAGGACCCCCAAAGACCGCCAAATAAGCGGCGCAAAAGAAAGGGGTCCAATTCAGGCGGTGCCAACAATTCAAACACCCCACCTGTGACAAATCAGAAGCGTTCGCCATCGGGTCCCAGTTTCTCGCTATCCTCGCAGGATGTGATGGTTGTAGGAGAGCCGACGCTGATGGGCGGGGAGTTCGGGGAGGAGGACGAGAGGCTTATCACACGCTTGGAGAACACCCAATACGATGGCACCAATGCCGTCGATCACGATAACCATACGGGATTCGGTCACGCCGATTCCCCCATATCCAGCTCGAATCCATGGAGCATGGAGCGGGGCGGTGCTATTCCGGCTAGTCCTGGTAATCCGTCGGGACCGCAGAATAATGCTAATATAGCTGATATAGATAAAAAGAGCCCCATTGTCTCGCAATAGAATCAAACGAATAGTCCGCAATTATGATTTAAACCTCTTTTCGATATGTGGTGAAATGTATTTTCATACTTGCATGTAAAAAATACTTTTAAATAAAAATTTCCAAGCATTAGGAAATGTAATTAGCCTTATTCCTCTCAAATGTACTGTATTCTGTCTTTTACAGTTTTTTTTTAAATATAACAACTCATCACTCAAATAAAACGGTATGCTGTGGTCGATATCTATGAGACTTTTGAGACTGTCAATAGTTTTCGATAACTTGATATTCCACGACTATTTTCTACTCACAGTGACAACTGTGAAAAACTGTTCACACTGCTTTTAGCTGACAAAAACATTGAAAATTGATTTTGAGGAGGAATTTGTAGTTTTTGCAACAATTCATTAATTTCTATTCCATGTAAATGTTTAATTCTTATTTCTAATGTTTTCCAATTAATTGTTAACATATGTGGCTGCTGTTGTTTATATTAGGTATGAATTTTTAAAAATGTAATATCTTTCAAAACTCAACTAATTACTTATTTCGTCACTTATGGCAAACATTTAAAAACTTTTCGCAAAGCTAGTCTTTTCATTTGATCATTTGACTGTTTACTGATTCAAATAAGGAATATTAAATCAATCATTCGGTTGGTTTTACTTCAGCAGTTCACATTTTATATTTTGCTGTCCTAACAAACTGCCTTCGAACTGTTTAAATTCGTACAATGCATGTCAAACTTTTAGTGGTGGACCTAAATATCGAAAAAATTCGAATAGTGTATTAGCTGCAAGAATATGATTTTGGAACCATTAATTTTTTTATTAGATTCGCAATGCTGATAAATTAACTGCACGCTAAAAACTTATGGAGCATCTAAGTGATTCCATCTTTTGAGTCGTATGCTGTTTGCGATGTATCGAAATTGTGATTCTGCGATAACAAGTCGATAACTTGATATCTTTTAAGTAGTCGGTCATTTTTGTCCGTCCCTAAATATTGGTAGACAACAAGCTGCACTTTATTGATGCATAAAAAATAGAGTAATAAACACAAAATTAACAATTCAATTCATTTTTAAGCATTTATGCTGTAATATAAGTGTAATTACTAGAGTGCATATATATTGTAATTCGAAGCCGACTAATACTTTCCGTGAAAAGTCAGATTGCAGGTGAGAACTCGTGTTGCTATTTTTGTCGATATAATATAATTCAGCTATTCTTTGCTTTTATTTTGAATTATCTACAATGCCATTTATTTTATTTATTATGCTATATAGTTTATTAAACCTAAAATATATATCATTCTCTTTGCTTATATGAATAAGTACTTGAATGTGTGCACGTGTGTATATGTATGTGTGTGTGTGTGTGTGTGTGTATGCGTGTGTGTGATAGACACGATCGAGACGCTTTTAATATCGAATATCCTTGAAAAGAGTGCTTTCTGTAGGTGTGCATGCACATAATGTCATCTTAATAAAGGAAGCTTATCGGAGTTGGATAGAATGACTACACTCATATTTAATAAAGTGAATATCTTATATAAACAACTTGTTTTTAAAACTACTACTCTAAATATTACTATATGCTGCTTATGCATTTTGTTATCTTTTCCCATTTTCTAATAAAATTCATTGCACCTTTTTTAGACAAAAATGCCGTCTGAATATTGGGATCGTCTGAGCGAAATGGAGATACAAGGGAAACTGATACAATGCGGATATGGAGCTTGTCCCGTCACGGAAACAACACGGGCCGTATTAATTAAAAAAATACAAAAGAGCATGAGAAATGAGGAGCTTAAAAAGAACAAAATCCCAAACTATGTATTTCACTTCAACGGTGAATCCAAGCCGAATACAGATGCTATTCCAGCACCACCAAATTCTATAGAAAGAAGACCGAATCTCCATGAAAATGGCATGAGAAATAATAAGATTGACGTTTGCCGGAATCATCAACCTTCAGTTTATCGCAAGAGCGATGCTGATGTAAGTCCGTCACTAATGGCAGCATCAAGGATGTATGTACCACCGCCGCTCCTAGCGTCTGATTATGAGAATGAGTATGATGCGCATCATTTGAATGCGCCTCGCAAATCGTACCGCAAACCTTTAGTAATTAATTCATCGTCGTATATCAAGTTGCAGCATGGCAAATCGAATGCTTGTGATGGGGGCGTCGTTAATCGATTACTCAGCTTCCGCGATACATCGATTCAGAAGAAGTCAATCTCTAAAGATGGTTACACTGTGCACGCATCCAGATCAATGATACTAAAGAATGGCATCGTACAAAAGTTTCTATCATTTGATGTTAAATCGTTTTTCAAAAAACCCGATGTTAGCCAATACATAATACCACACGTACTTATTGCCATACTTGTGATATTCCTATCAGTGATATCTGTCTTATATATGGCAAAGAAATTTGACCTGAGCCCCATTACCGAAACGGACATTAAATATACAATGTGTAATGGAAACGATATGGATTTTAGGGGCTCTTCGTCACAGTTGTCATCGTCGCAACCGACAATTAAGTGTATTAATGAGGATCTTTACAATAAGGCGATCTACATCAGCAAAGAGCTATTCAAGTACTTAAACGAAAGAGCGAGACTCCATCACTGCATTAGCGCAGATCATTCCGCCGCCCTCGACATGAACGAGTTCAAAAAGGCTCTGCTCAGCGGCAACAGTAATTTACAGCAGAATGGCAATCTGCATACGAAACTGCTAGCAACACAATATCTGATTGCCCAGAATCCGCAGTGGATGATAAAAACGATAACTACAACCCACAATTCTTCGGAGCAAATACTGTCGTTTGAGCTAATTGAACCAAGTCTTCCATTGAAGTGCGTTATCCGTAAGAAAATCAAGCGATTTTTTACAGTTCTCGGACTCTTGATACTTGTTGCTTCCATTTGCCTGGCGATATATTTCTTGATTGTAGTGTATCGTTTGAAACAAAAGGAATCGCTGCTGGCAATCGAACAGTTCACAATGGATATCAATAATGAGCTAATCTATCGGAGCACACATACCGAGAACTCGGAAGTGCTAATAAATCAATTGCAAGAGAAGTTTTTGCCTGCGCATAATCGAAAGAAACTCTTGAGTTCCTGGAATAAGGCAGTTAAGAACTTAGAGGCAAATGACAATATTCTATTTGGCATAATTGCGCGGAATGGAGAACAATTACGTACCATGACCTGGAATAAGAACATTGCCAATAATGAACCCAGTTCCACAACAACAACCACAAAGAAAAAATGGCAAAGCTCTGCTTTCGATAACTCCAACAAGATTCACAATCCGCCAACATCTTGCTTGAAAATCAGGCACATGTTCGATCCATCGGAAATTAACGATCCCAATTTGAGGCAATTAATGATTGACTCAATCTTGGAGAAAGTTGGCTCAAATTGTAATATTTGCGATGTTCAACTGGATACTCAGTCCTGCTGCGTCTACATCCGTTGTGCGAGTGAAGCAGACGCCGGAATTGTTCACAATGAAATTAATGGCTGGTGGTTCGATAAGCGGCTGATATCGATTAAGTTTCTGCGAATTGAGCGCTATTTGAATCGCTTTCCAAAATCATTGTCTGAATCATTATATTTAAAATCGTCTAATGTGAACTAAATTTTTAATTGTTTATATTGAATTAAATTCTTAATGTGATTTGTATAACTTGAATTTTTTGTTGGGGGATGTACAATTTATGTTTATTTATTATTGGGCAATTGATTTGAATCCGGTTTTAACCTGTGACAATAGCAAAATACAAACTTTTGCTGGATAAATAAAAGTATGAGTGCATAAATATTTACGAGGCGAATGCTTTTCAAGTTATTATATGTATCTTAAAAACGAATTGCCAAAAATTGTTCACGTTTCAACGCCATCGTTCCATCTGATTGCTTTCAGCAACTTTTGCAGATACGGTCACACCGATAGAATTGTATCGAATATCGATTTTCAGTATTATTATTTTGAATCGTGCGCATGTGAAACAACGAAATAATTTGCAATTACAAATGATTGTGCCAATGGGATAATTACCACGGACGAAGTATATATAATTGAAAAACAACATAAGTTTCTACTGTCGCAAGTAGTCATTTTAACGGACATCGAAATGGACTGCAATCACCGCATTGAAGTCCCCCAGCGCTCTGGCGGAGGCAAGAAAATGAAGAAACGGAAAGAACTCGACGCTCTCATAGCACATTCCATAACAAAAAGAGGTTCCCGCCGCACAAACAACTCACAGGATATGTTGCTATCAGTATCCACCGATGACCTTGATGATTTTGCTTGGGTAAATGGGATTACTTTGAGTACATTTCTACATCTGATAATCAATGTACACACACACATTCACACATATGAGTGGCTGCCCCTAAATAAACAGCATGCGTTTGAGTGTGTGTGTGTGTGTGTGTGTGTAAGTCATGTGTGTAATTGCTTTGTTGTGGTTTTTTTCCCCAGATGAGTGTTGCCAGTACGCGCAGAAATCATAGACAGAAATTAAATATACGCAAGTGTGGTCCATTTGTATTTGGAATAACGACAGCTTTGTGTGTGGCCATTTTATATTGGCTCTACTTTGATCTGCGTCAACAGATTTCCGATTATCAACAAAAATTTGAAGAAGGTAAATACAAATCCATACATATATTATATATGTGATCTGTGTGAATATGCATACAACAAATAACATTTACTGCTTGAATACGACGTGCGAATACCCTGTTTCCAAATGGGTCGATTAAACTTCATTTTTTGTTAAACTCGAAAAAGAAAGTATTTGTTTCATGCAATGTCTGTCATGCTGTCGAACGGTGTGATAACAACTTTTCTGATTCTTTTGACACACCTGAAGCTATGGACTTGAAATCTATAATCTGTATTCCCCTATGCTCTCGACAGTGTTATAAAGTGGGAAATCGATAAGAAAATAATATCACCAAATTTGGCGGATATATAGCTGGTGACGTCTTTCAAAGATCGCCTGAGCATTTTCCTTATCTAGTAGTCGTTGGCTTTCACAAATTAAAAGCCAGTCATTAAATTTTATGTAAAATCATGTTCCTTAATACATTATTTAAATTTGCGAACACGATGGTTTCTAGTATCTGCCATAAATAAAATCTTCCCGGATACACTTCAACAGTGGCATGAGACAACATCATTCCTGATCAAAAATCAAACATTTGTCATAAGCCAAATAAATGAATTAACGCAAAGCGTCGAACAGCTCGGATCGAATTTGAGCAGTCTGCAAGCAACAGTTAATGCTCAACGAAATTATGGCCAGGATAAGAAATTAGTGGCCGACTTTGGCGCCAAATTGGAAGCGGTTATCACTGACATCGAGGTGATGAAAGAGCACTACAACAACTACATCGAGCTACAGAAAAGTCTCGAGCTTGAAACGGAACACTTAAAGGAAAGTAAACCATGTATAAATGTTTCAAGTTGTATTTTATTATAGAACTTTATTTAATTATTTAGGCTAATATGAGTCAACTGTCGACCGTTCAGGCGAATCCTTCAGCGACGAATTTCACAATAGAAGTTGACTTTCTTAAACAATCAATATCGAATTCTGTCAAACTTTTAAACAGCAATATTATTAATATAAACAGCACTCTTAGTCAGAAAATACAAATTCTGCAAGGGGAAATTCTGGCACATAAGGTAAACAAATAAGTCCAACGATTGTATTCCTTAAATTACCATAATAAATGTATATTTGTAGATCAAGTTGGATGACTTATTGGATCGCTCGCAGAATATGACATCCCACGTCGCTACATTAAGCAACAACTTGCAACAATTTAAGCAGAAAGTAACCGTAGTGGATGAACAGCTGAACAAATTGAATCAGAAGGTGATTTATCAACTTCATATCATCTGGCTTATGTCTAACGAATATTATTCCTTTTCTTTTTAGAAGAGTGAACCCGGCAAAGATCAAATTGCTATTGTAGGGGTGAGCCCACCGTGAAGATAAATTTGCCATTTGCACTGTTTGGTAATGATTGCGTCCTGCAAAAAGGAGATAAGCCCATAGCAATGGCTCGGCTTGATGTGCAATAGAACGTATACTGTTTTCAGTCCAATTACTATATATGTTGAATAAAAAAAATCTAGTCGCTTGTATCTGTAAGACTCACATTTAATACACCATATCATTTATCTGTGGAATCAGTGAGCGTAGAAACGTTAGAATCCACATACTCAATTTGCTTTTAATTCAGAGCTACAAGATTACTTCTTGCCATTAAATTCAGGACAATTGTTATATTAATATTTAGTACCACAAGCAAATTACCAAATTTCTTAAAGAAAGTAGCTTTAAAAATGAGAAACTAACTTGCGATGCGACCTTTTGGTATGTCTTTTGATGCTGATCATTAATTATATACCCTTAACTGCAAAACTACATTTGAATTTGTTTTGTTAATTTGTTTGTTTAATGTATGGTTAGTAATAAGAATAATTTGATACTGAATGATGTTATTTACGCAGAGTCACAATATAACATAATGCTTATTAATAGATTCGCATATGTTTTATATTGGAACGTTTACGTCAGTGTTTCTCCCTGGGTCACACAGGCTTCCAAGTAGTCTATTCGCCTCTCCAATATCGTAAGTTTCTCATTGAGTACAGCAAGGCGAGATCGGCAAGACATATCTGAAAAACAATGGGAGTATTTTATATATAAATATTTGCAAAGCGCAGGCAAAAAATAAGCTACTGCACACTCTTCATAAATGGTACACAAAAACAGTTTAACTGGCAATTGATTACAAATACTCCTATCTGACAATTGATATTTACAATTTTTTTTTACAGAGTAAGTATGATATCATAATGATTAAGGCCGGTAAATTGGAATAAGGGCGTCATCGGTAGATGATAGATGAACATGCGTAGAAAGTTCACTTACCAAAAGAGTTTAGGAAATCTGTGATTCTTTTGATGCTTGCTGTTATAACTTCAATATACTCTCGATTTGCCCAATCCTGATGAATTTGCTTCTGAACAGCTTCTCGATGAGCTCCGCTCATTTTTTATATTTTTGTTTATATATATTTTGCAATTTATATTTATATACACATAGAAATACTGTGTGACCGTTTTTGGAATTGTGTGCCTGGCAACATTAGGCGCATAATTGAAACAGTGGAATAGAACACGACGTTTTGTTTTGCGTTTCACACAAAGCGACTTTAAGCTGAGTGCATGAGATTTCTTCAACGAATTGAAACGCTGGTCAAACACGGGACATCAGTATCAGTTGAGCAAAAAATAATTTAATTGCTTTGCACTCCTTTGCAAGGGTAGAAATTGCACGAATAGAAATGGAAGAAGTGATTTTGAAAAAATGTATGAGAAGATGTCAGTCATTTAGAAAATAATATTCAAGCTTATGAGAACTACGCCTTAACATTTAATCTTGATTTACTAGCCAGTTATTACAATTTTCGATTCAAATAAATAATAATAAAAATAATAAACACCAATGAGTTTGATTCACAATGGGTTTTATTTAAAAAATTTAATGACGGTTGGCTTAAACCAAAAAAATGAGCTCGACATTTTAGAGAAATGTGTGTTGCATTCGCCGTGGAGTATCGATAGCGCCAATCGAATACCGCCACAAAATTACCTTATGATTCCCAAGTGGGTTAAGCACTATGGCCCCTATGGCGGAATTTACCTTATAATTCCCAAGTGGTTTAAGCGCAGACCTATAGGCATGCCAGATGCAGCAGCCGCAGAAGTAGAGGCTCGGATAGAAAAAAAAAGGTGGATTTTTTTTGTTGATTTCTTTTTTTTTTGTTGTTGTTTCTTTTTGGTTTAATTTTTGTTTCTGATATATTTTTTTTGTCTTCTCATATTTTTTTTGTATATTTTTTGTTTTGTATTTTTTTTTTTTGGATTTTTGTTTTTTGGATTTTTGTTTATCCCGTCTAAATGGTGCAGCAGTCCCTATTATTGCAATGAATGTTAAATTACAATAAATGAAACTACTGAATGCAACTAAAAGATTTAATGATTTTTTAATACAATTATTCAAAACTTCTACAAATTTCAAAAAATGCCTTCAAAACAGTTCAGTTTTAATTACAAAAAGTTATTATTTCACATGTGGATTATTCTTATAGCGTGCAAATATTTCACTTTTGAAGACTTCAAATTTTTTTCTATTTGCGTTATTTTGTTGTTCTCTCCAAGCGGGCCTCGCTTGCTTTCTTTGCAGGCCCCAGTGGCATGTGAAAACCGGTGAAAGAACGTAGAACTTGTATCCAGCCACATACATTTCATATACCTGCAAAACATAAATGATAAAGTTTATAAAATTTGTAAAATCTGTGCTCCCGTAATAAACAATTAAGAGACATTACTTACTTGCGAATTTCTCGTAAATCCGTATCCAGTAAATCTTTCGTCATGCGCGGGAGCATTATCTATTGCAATATAAAATGGTTCATATAAGAACTCAAAATTAGTGACGGTGTGGCTTATTGTAACTGCAATCTCACTACGATTCGTTGATAACCACCTGAAGTATATATGAATATATAAATAAAACCAATGAAATAAGTATATAGAACAAATTTTAAATGAACTTTTTGTGCGTACTTTGAAAAGTTTGTCGCGTATTGGTTATAAATGAAGACTTTTTCATGAAATGGTCTGGCCAGTCCCTTTTTAATTAGTCCCCGCAGAAGGTCCTTGGAACGTGGAAAGGCTGCACGTACATCGATTTCAAATGTGGGAATCACATAGGCGCAATATCCTTCGCAAATCACAGTTTTAAAGAAATTGTTGAGTTGAACGACACTGTTGAGACTAGGTATTATGTCGATATCAGTTAAAAACACATATTTCGTTTGACATCCTTTTCGCGCTATATTCCGCATATGATTCTGAGGATATATGTTCTTTTTTCGCCACTCCAGAGTTTTTATTGTGCGCAATTTCAAAAGTGACTTTAATGTTTTATCAGGATTTTGGCAAATGAATTTTGCCTTTAAATTCAACGATTCCGTTACGACTCTTGGCAGTTTGTCATATTCATCAGGAACTAAAATGTGAAATGTCGCATTGGCCTTAATATTAGGAAAGCAGAGACGCAAATATGTGACAAAATATCGCAATATGATATATTCCTCGTTTCCCGCGGAGAATAGCGTGACTGAAATCGGAGCTCGCCAATTTGCAGCAACCTGGGGAAAGGAATATAAACGCTCCACAGAACTTTGCGTTGCCAGGCATATCAGGCTAATCTTGGACGACTCCGCATACTGATCTCCAACTACGGCGAAGTCCTTTATCTTATACTTGTGTTGATTATCCCAGCGTCCATAGCTGAAGTCTAAGTTCTCAAAGGTTAATTTTGAATTATTGCTTTGGGGTAAAAAATGGTCGAAGTTCGGCGTCTGCAGTTGAGTCTGCTGCCTTTGATATGCTATATTCTCATCATGGGGACAGTTCACAGTGCCAGCAGATTTTATTTTGTTCTGAAAACTCTGTTGCGTTGTGCTTGCATTCCCATAATAACCGGAAGAAGGCGGATAAACTCTGACCAGCCACAGTATGTTCACCAATAGTAATACAAGAAAAAATTTGATAGATCTGCCTTGAGAGGCTCGAAACTGAAAAATGAAATGAAAAGTTAATTGGAAAAATGCATTTAAGTTTAGTTGAATTTTTTATAAATTTCAGTTAATTCCCTTCTAATATACCATAGATTTTGAACATTATAAAGAGATTTATATGTACTCAAATATATAAATATAAATGCATTTAAATATGTACCGACTCACATAAATGTTAATGTATTTCATGTTTAAAGCCTTAAATATTAATATTTGAACAAATATAAAACACGTAACTAATTATTATTACACAAAAAGTGCTCGCTTACCATAATTAAACACTCTTTGAAATGCGAGAAGAGCAACAAATATCACAGATAGACATTTTTGTGTGTATTTATATGAAAGTCCGTTCAAAGGACACTTTGTGTGAGACCGTATTTCAATACCTAAGAAATATCAAAAATCTGTTGTCAAATATCGCACAGAAAATGAGTATATAACTAAAAGCAAATCTTGAAAATTATTTGCTCAGGCAAAAGCTATATAATATTTCCTGGTCATAAATAATATTATAAGTTGTGATAAAAAAAGTTGATAATATTTATTTGTTTGCTCAAGCGTATATATATATATTCTCAAAATTATTTTAAAAACGATAATATTACATAGTTTCTTAAGTGGCTGCCAAATCATCCATAATATATTAAATAAACTTTTATCTCTTCCAAAATTGCGTCGTTTGAGAAGGTTAATTCATAAACTTGGTTGTTCAATTCAGTGTTCTGATTCCATTTCCCAAAATTGATAAAAAGAAACGATTGTTTCTGCATGCAAATAAGGTAATTTAATCGATGACATTTATTTATCTGAACCTGTTGTTATTTGCATTAGCTTTCCGTGGTTATTCGCAGTTTTATCACAGAGAGTATTGCATTAATAGTATCTGCTTTATTAATACTTTATTAGTTCAAAATAAGAACACTTAAGTAGAATGTTGAGCGGAATCGTAGATGTTTTTTTGATTCCGTTTGCTTGTTTTATAACATTCTTAATTGTATTATCGGCAATCAACAAATCTGTCGGTGTTCGAAGGGCATACGTAAATATTCTCTTGCGAATATTTGAGGTAAACACAGTATTTTATTGTATTCATATGAATTCATTTTGGTATAAATGGTCATAATTAAATCTATACAGCCAATACAAACTTATACTTTTAAACTTCTTTAAGATGGATTTGGTCGAATTAGAAAGTTCATAAATATAGCTAGTTTCAATCAAAATATTGACTTAGGCGAATATTGAAGACATTGTATTTATTATTGGCTTTTGAGTCAATAGATGCTTTTAACTGAATTGGATTGTGAACATTTCTTATCAGGGCGGTTGAAAAATGCAGCCAACGTTACTTATATGTGTGTATATTGTATATGTATGTATTTTCGAGCCGGCTAGACCGGTACAAAAGTCCTTTTGTAAGAATGGTGCGCACGAGTATGAGTACAAAATTGTGTACGAAATGTATTAAACCAATGGTCTGGCTGCTTTTTTTATTAGAGTGGTGTACAAAATCCAGGAAAAATGCATTAATTGCATGCTCGTTAGCTCAAAACTATGACGTTTCGTGGTTCTCAACCTTGGAACCACATTGTGACTTATGACCGATTATTCAATAACTAGATTTATTGACGGTCCAATGCTTATCGTAGACGTAACAAATTTTATTGTTGAACTTGAACCTTTTTATCGGAAAACCAAGTGATTACGTAGTGATGTTATCCGACTTTGTGCTTGTTTCCAACTGTAGCTTATATTTATTTATTATTTTATTTTTAGTATGGTCGAGCTAGTATAGAATCGGCTTCAAAGGAAAACACACAGAGTGTCCAAGGAAATGTCAATTCTGATAAGACTGCTAGTGTGCAATTCGTGAAGGACGTAGACGCAAATGAAACAACTAATGGCGCAACGCTTATAACGCGGGATGCCGTACTTCTTCCGCAGGCACAAGAATCAGGCAATGATAAGCCTCAAACGTTAAATAAGGTAACACGTTTTTTTAGATCTACAAATTAATAAAATATTTTAGTTATTTAAAAACACAATTTTAAATTCTTATATGTAATTAATATGATTTTTCTTTCAGGAGGAATTAAATTTTGATTTTGAAAACTGCTTAGACTACGTGAAATCTGGCGTAGAAGCAATTATCGAAGACGATGTTACCTCCCGATTTGAGGCTGAAGAGCTAAAGAACTGGAACATGCTGACACGAACGAATCGACATTATGAATTCATATCGTGGAAAATAACACTTATCTGGATGTTTGGGTTTGCAGTGCGGTATTCCATTCTAATGCCACTGCGCGTCCTCGTCTGCTTTATTGGAGTACGTATATATAGCATAGACAGTATTCATGATCAAACAACTCATATCCACACTGGTATTTGATAAGTTTCAAGTATAATTCCATTTAGAAAATAAACTATAGTAGAATATGTCTTAAAAATTATCAATAATTATTGTTGTCTGATGGATCAAGGATTATAAGAACTACACGCACCAGACCTAATATGCACGCTTATTCCCATTGTTCGATCTCTCACCTCCGATCTGCACAAATTGGAGTAAAATTAATTTTTATACTTGTCCATCCCTCCGTCCGTCCGTCCGTATCTTGAATCTATAACAGCTACCGATCTATATGTAGATTTGTGAATGCCATTAGTAAACAAAATAAATTTTTTCTCCATACAACAAATCGATACATATCGATTGCATAACTCGATTTTTGAGCATGTCTTGGTGGTTCTAAGGACTAGAGTCACTGATTTAAATATGAATGTGATCTTTTAGTAAACTCAAATAAAGACAATTTCACTTTTTTGAATACCTCACCTCGATCAGTCGGAAACAAGTAAAAATGCATATATATAGAGATAAGATAAGATATCATTTAAGTACATACAAATTACTTTATGTGTTAAGTGTATTTTCTAGTTGGGGACTATCGGCCAGATTAGCTATATATGTCAGTCGGGGTATCTAAATTTAGCCCATAAAAAAAAACACGGGACTCTCGCTAAGAAATTCATGGTTACTTTTCATTGCATGAGATGTCACCATCCTATATGTCCTGTGGGTAGTGGTACAATACGCATAGACAACATTAAATTCAAATCGATTTATATTCGATTCATGTCATAATTTCTTTTTACGATTTATATCATTCAGAAATCGTCATTTGAAAAGTGTTTGAGAATTGAATTTGTCGATCATCATTGACTAGAGCATTCAAACGTGTTTCTTCATGCATTAATAATTCTCTAATCAATATTTAAATTTGATTTTTAGGTTTTATTTACAGTTATTTCAAACGCATGTGTGGCTTTAATACCCATTCGATTTTTGCGGACCTACTTAGCGAGCTTGTGCTACAAGATTACAGCCAGACTAATATCAAATTCCCTGTCAGCACTAATTGTCTTTCACAATACGCAATATAAACCCACCACTTCTGGGTTCTGTGTAGCTAACCATACGACCCCACTCGACGTGGCTATTTTATCAACAGACTGTACATTTTCTTTGGTGAGAAAGATGATATTTTTTTTGTTTACGTGTAAAACAGAATTAATTGTTGAATTGTATGTTAAGCATACAGTTCACAATTTTTACTGATTGTCCCACTTTATATCAATGTGCCATATATATATATATATATAGCTTATAATTCGCTTCAAATTTGATCGTATTATTTATAAAATTTCAATTCATTCGTTTCATGCAACAAGCTTACATCAAGTTTATTAATTATTAATTAACAATTACAAATAAGTCATTTTCAAAGAAGCGCTTTAAAAACGTTTTCTTTTTTGTTAATACAATTAATATATGTGTTTAGCTAGGTGAATGTGTGTGTGTGTGTGTGTGTGTGTGTGTGTGTGTGTGTGAGTCTTTGCTTAGCTTTTGTTATTGTCTTCGCTGCTGGTTTGTTCGATTTAGCAACTTTGAATAATGTTTGAACATTTTTTTTGTCTCTGTTCTTAGTCAGCAAGAATGATAAGCAGGTAAGAAATTCTGTTGAATCTGTATTACTTGAATTGTGGTGCCCAGTAATATGTAATATATGATGAAAGATGAGTGATGAAAGATCCTTGACTTGTTTGTCAGCCAGAAAGCTGCAATGTTCACACGCGATATTCGATCTGACCCGATCTTGAGATCATTTTCGTATTGGCTTAATGCGATTCTGATTCTGCTAAAAATCAGTTCATGTTTTTCGGCCATGATCGACTTGATAGTTCCTTTCCTTTTTTGTTGGATAATTTGCGAAAAGGTTAATCCATCCTGATCGAAGAAGCTTTCTGGTTTTTGAACAGCATTTTGAGATGTTTTGCTTGGTATGTTAAAATCTTCATGTTGAATGATTTTTGTATGGTTTTTGCTTGCGTTGACCCATAAGACTGAGTCCCATGTTCTGATTATGTTTAGCACTGTTTATATTTGCCAATTTAACGGAATCGACGGGAGGTATTCAAAAGCATAAATTTAAGATCTGTTTGTGCTATTCAAACACTCTACTCTAATCTTCAAGAAATGTTCTAAAAATCAAATCGATAACTATATGTTTTTTTGTTCCCCCCAAATCCTTTAAGATACACAATTTTGAGTTATTAATGCTGTGCAATAAGTTAAGCTATTGAATAAAATATGTTTATTATTATGACTATTTAAATTAAACAGCAGTGACATCGAATTCTCTCACAACATATAAATTTCCTACAACATATTTTTGTGCCTTCTTGTTCCATGCAATATTCTCAGGTAGTGTGGTTAACGGTATGTACAGCTGCGGTGGGAAATCTAAAGGATGGAAATAAAAAGCGTGAAATTGTGAATAATGTTCTTGGGCTGTGTTTCGGTGTCTTGTCCAGCGCCATTTCCGCTGTTATTACTTACCATAATGAGGATAATCGACCGTCATCAGGTATTTGTGTGGCTAACCATACAAGCCCCATCGACGTACTTGTTCTGATGTGTGACACGAACTATTCTCTGGTAAGACAATTTCGAATTAATAATTTCGTTGGACCAAACACTCTTGGTTTCATCTCTCTTTATCCTTTTATTGTGTTGGGTTTAAAACTCTTTAATTAACTATTTTAACCCAATCAAAGTTATGCTGTATATATAATTTTTCTGATCAATTCTATTATTTGTTTTCAATCTGTAGTGAATTTACAAAATAAATGAATATCATACATTTTAGATACAGAATTATTATAGTGAAAATAACAGACCGATTAATAAAAAAAGATGTAAATATATTAGCCTAGTATCCTAGAGAAGCTAGTAGAAGTAAATGTTTTGATTGTTACCACTGATCAAGAATATTTATATTTTTTATTACTTCCATCCATTCCTATATAATTGGCAAACTCGTGTTTTTTTGTAGATTTGATCTTGCAATTTGAATGACATCCTTATGCTCTACACAGTTAGTATTAAATAATCAAATTTGTGTGTGTGTGTGTGTGTGTGTGTGTGGGTGTATGGGATCTTGAGTTTTTGTATAGCGTACAAAGTATCTTATAGTCGGCCAATTTCGACTAACGCGTTTCTTTACCCTTGAATAATTTGGTTTTTAAGTTCATAACGCATTGTAGAGGACCGACGCCATTGATAATAAATAATTTCTTGAGCAGCCCAGTCGGTATAGTCATGTTCGTCTGTCCTTCGGTCCGTCTGTTCTATTTGTTTATATGCGGGCAAACAGCTCAGTGACGAAACTGGGAACAAATCCATTTAAAAAGTACAAAAAAACATAACTTGTCCTAATCCTGACTAACAAAATTAACTCGTGTCTCTCCTGTCTGCAAGGGTATGTAATATTCGACCTGCCGAGGCAAGTCGTTCTTTTTTATTCTTTGTTATTTTATAGTTTGTTTACAATTTACAATTTGTTTATTGTTGTGATTGGTTGATTGGCTATTTCTATCGCTTGTTGTATACCCTGTACTCGTTTCAAAATTCTATTAAAGTGTATATTGAAGTTGTGCAAATGTCTGAATAAAATCTCCGATCCCGTAAAGATATTGAATTTTTCAAATAGTATTCAGTACTGGTACGTACCAGTTTATATCAAAAGTTTGGTTAATAATATTATAATCAGTTCCGGTTACTGGTTATTAAAAAATGTTGAATTTTGATTTTCGATTTGATCCTGACGGACATTGCACAAACCCAATATGCTGTGTCAACTCCCTTTGTTAGCCTACTGTAATCTGTACAATTTGTCTATTTTTTTTTTTGTTTTGAGCTTTGGTTTGTTTTTGTCCAATCCTTACCTGCCTTAACGCTGAATATATAATTCATAGATTGGTCAACGACATGGCGGTTTCCTTGGCATACTGCAGAGAGCCCTGGCTAGGGCATCTCCCCATATTTGGTTTGAGAGAAGCGAAGCTAAGGATCGGTCAATTGTTGCCGAGAGATTGAAACAGCATGTGTCCGATCCAAATAATCCACCAATTCTAATCTTTCCGGAAGGAACCTGCATAAATAATACATCTGTTATGCAATTCAAAAAAGGCAGCTTTGAAGTTGGTGGCGTTATATATCCTGTTGCCATTAAGTAAGTTCTCAATGTATGTCTATATATATATTAATTAAAAATATATATTTTATATATATATATTTCCTAGTCGAGCAAGTTACTTCTACTAAAGACGGTCTGCCCGATAATGTTAGAAGCTATAATTGAACATTTTCGTTTCTTTTCAGATACGATCCAAGATTTGGTGACGCTTTCTGGAACAGTTCCAAGTACTCAATGATGCAATACCTTTACATGATGATGACCTCATGGGCCATTGTCTGCGATGTTTGGTATCTCCCGCCCATGTATCGCCAAGATGGAGAGTCGGCGATAGTCTTTGCTAACCGTGTCAAGGGTGTGATAGCGAAACAGGGTGGATTAGTGGATCTGGTGTGGGATGGACAGCTCAAGCGAATGAAGCCCAAAAAGGAATGGATGGAGATACAACAAGTTGAATTTGCAAATCGATTAAAATCGGATTAACACTGAGCCCATACATTTTATTTTATTTAAATGAAAAACTGAGAATTGTTTAAATATATGAGACTTCTTTACTAAAAGTTTATCCACTCTCTATTAAATTTTTTTAGTTTTACCTTGCGATGCCTAAAATTGGTTAACATTACAGAAGTATGGAACAAGCAGACCCTACATAGTATATTTCAAATTTGAAATACAAGTTATTGTATCAAAATATATATATTTATATATTTATACAATTTATTTATAAATCAGGGTATCTTCCAGTCGAGCTCCCCCATCTAGAGGAAAATATTAATAATTCGCTTTAGCAGTGCAATAAAAACAAAGGGATGACATAAGCGAAATGGAAATGGGAACAACTTCCCCAAAAGTCAACAGCGGGATCAAAAATGCTCGCATAAATATAACTACATCTAATTGTTGCCATAGTTACGAGTGCCTAGCAACTAACCTTATTGACATGGCAACTATAATTGACCTTAAGCCCCATAAAAAAATATTGAAATACTATATTTGAAATTATCCAAGAATGTGCACAATAATTACGAATCAAGATGTGGCTAAGAAATTTGTTTTTTGCCTTTGTTTTCTACATCAATTACAACTTTCTGTACATGTGTGTTAATAGCGTGGATGCACCGTTTATTCATATACCCGGAAATGGAATTGTTTCCGGAACCTATTTAAAGATGTATCGAACTCAAAATATTAAAGCGTATCTGGGCATTCGATATGCACACGCCGCAAGATTCTCGCCACCAGACATTGAATTGCCGCCATGGAAGGGCATTTTTAATGCAACAACATTTGCAGCTAACTGTTGGCAACAAAGTTCTTCGTCCAGTAACGTACAGTTGGAAAAAGTATTGGAAATAATTTCGGGTGGAATGTTTAACAAATCAGCAATGCGAAAACATGAGGAGAATTGCCTACACCTGAATGTATTTGTACCTGACGGTCAGTATCAGATATATTACATACTTACACTGATTAAATGAATTATGTTTTCCATTATTTTCTGATTTTAGGGCTTCCCGAAGTTGATGGATATGCCGTGATTGTCTGGATCCACTCTGGAAATTTTTCAACAGGCAGCCCATTTGATATTGATCCTTTTCAACTGGTTTTTAAACAGAAAGTAATTGTGGTTACATTTTCATATCGCTTAAACATTTTTGGATTCCTTTCAACGGATGACGGCGAAGCCCAGGGTAATTATGGATTAATGGATCAGTCGGCCGCACTCTATTGGGTGAAGAAAAATATCAACTATTTTGGAGGTGACGAGAATCGAATCACATTAATGGGCCACGATGCTGGAGCTGTTAGTGCCGCTTTACATATGACCTCTGGGGAATGGTCAAAGGGCGCCTTTCACAAGGCAATTCTGATGTCTGGTAATCCTTTAACTCCCGTTCGATTGCCACACGAATTCAACAACGATTTGGACAGAATAGCAAGTGTTTTTGGATGTGCTCGAAGACCGACGTCACTGCTCCTGCAATGTCTGAGGAGAATTGATGCACGTGTATTGGCTGAGAATCTACCATCCTCAATTGAATGGGGTCCAATTGTAGATTTTGGATTGAGTAATACCTCTTATCCATTTATTGAAAGTCAGCCCGAAATGTTATTTAAGAGTGGAAATTATCACAAAGTTCCAATTATTATTGGAATTACTGACATGGAGGAAGTTCTGACAATGTTTGATGATTACCTATCTTTAGAATTGAGTGCAGATGATCTCAAGAGTTTCTTTGCTGACATTGCCGTAAATGATATTCATAAAATTAGTGGTAACAACGAATGGTGTACAAATTTCCCCATCATTTCTGATGCAATTGAATTTATGTATTCCGATAAGGGTAGTGACGAAAATATGAATGTTAATACAAATTTAATCAATGCACATACGGAAAAATCATATATAATGCCATTGGAAATGTTTATAGATCTACTTAGTAAGCACCAGATTATTTATAGCTATATATTTAAGTATCGATCGCAATCTGTTAGTAGTGATTTGCCCAACTGGATTGGAGTACCTAAATATTATGATCAGATATTTGTTTGGGGCATACCATATGTAAATAATATTGTCGAGTGGAAGTCGACGGATAAAAAAATGGCAGATATTGTTATGACTTTATGGGCAAATTTTGCTAAGACATCGAATCCAACTAAGGCAAACGTATATGTTAAATGGAGTGCTATTACGCCACCCAAATATCCATATTTATCGATTGATGAAAATTTCAATACCGATTATCTTTCCAACAATCAAAAAGTGAAATTTTGGAAAAATTTGTATCCAAAAATTCTGCACTTTGCTACAGAATGCTGCAATTCTACGAATTCAGCAACAAAATATTTAATGACATATACAATTTATATTACTCTCCATATATATATTCTAATGTAATACCAATGATCTTCCCTATATGCGTAGTTACAAGTTAGCATTAAATTTACAAACTATGGGAATTACAAAAAAATGGAGTTTTTTAATACTTAACCGAGAATATATGAAATGCAAAAATTTAAAATGTTTTTTTTTTGGCTATTACAGGTGAGGGATGTACCAATTGTTGGTATAGGAGTCGCCACTCCTGTACGCTACGATCTGCCGGATATGGCGAAGCTGTGGGCAAACCAAGTTTATTTTTTGTCAGTTGCATCCCTTTAATTGAGTTATTAATATGGGCCGCCCAAGTGGACCGAAGGACTTCCGGGAGTAAATGGTGAATCGTTTTAGATCACCCAAATTTTTCCGCCATAATTTGTTTGTGGCACTTCGAAAATCCTTGAAAATCTTAAATCAATAAACGATTTTCCTGCGATCTCTAAAGTATGTGTCTTTTGAGATCTTTAAGGATATGTCTGCGTTATGGCTTAAAATTGCAAGCGCTTATTACAACAATATGTCGAAGTTTTCAAAAGCGCGTAAGAATCGCATCACCCCCTTTCCCAATCTATAATCGCTATAAATTATTGATTTGTTTTTTACAATAGACATTAAGAGTTTATTTGAACTTTAAACTTATTTTAGTTAAATGTTAGTATTTAAATCTTTCAGTTTATGCTTAAACTTAAAGCCAAGGATGCCAAGCCGGATCCATGCGACACAGATTGTCAACATTAGTTGCGGATTGAATAAGAGCCGAAACCTTTTTCTTTTCAATATTGTCGAAATAGGAGATCTTATTCAATCGCAATAAAATAATATCCACAGCCGAATTTACAGCTCGAATTGTGTTTTCCATTGAGTTGCTATCAATGCAAGGATCATCCGATGCATCCAGCAGTTTACTTCGCATTCCTTTCTTTTGCAGCGTTATGATTTCATCTCGAAGTATCGTTTGTAATATGGAACTAAGTTTGTAATTTGGCTGAATAAAACAGCGGGCTGTGGCCACAATTGCCGCCGATAATAGACCCGATATTCCAATGTTTGTTATGAATTCACCAATATTTGGGGTAAGTCGGAATGGTACGGGACGATGTTGATTGAACTGCTCCTTATCATCGTTTATATCAAATTTAAAGTATGAAATATTCATGAGTCCAGAGTCCTGATGAAGATACATCATATCGGGATTGAGGCGCGTCAAATTTAGAGCATGCTCACAAAGATATGAAAGCGCCAACTGAAGTGTTAACTGCAAGAAATACAAAATATTAATGATAAAGAGAGGTCATTGGAGGATATTACAGATTTAAAAGATTTCAAAACCTTACCATTTTTCTAAATTGCCAATAGTCCGTGGCCGCAGCAAATGTATTTAGAGCCCATTGGCGTAGCAGTGTTTTTGAAACCATCGTCCATTGAACTTCAGTGAAAATCTCTCTTAAAATTGTATGTGAAATCGGTGTACCCTGCGCTTGAACTTCCGAGAGGCGTTCGTAATACCTGACGATCGGCATGTCATAGTCAATTTTCACATTATTGCAGCACTTTTTGAATATCTTCAGTAAGGAGACACTGTTGGGGTTATCTTCGGCTAGGCGCATTTGTGGTGAAATCGGAACCACTCTCGGCACAGTTATGTTTAAAAATCGACGACTGGTTTCTTTTTGCTTCTCCAAATAATAGTTAAGCATTCGCTTCAGTTGCAATACTCTTTCCTCGCGGCGAGCATCTCCAAGTCCAGAATCGAGAACCACCAGGTAGGGGTATATTTTTCCATTTGTACCTCTTATGTATAGCCGTCGAGCGGCAGTATTATTTTTCTGCACTATTTCGACTCGTGGCATAAATCGCGCAATCCGCACATAATAATGAGATGAGGATGGAATCAACAATTCTCCCGGAAGTTCGACCTCTGCGGTCTTTTGACTAAAATTGGAGAGGAACCTACATTTGTCTTCGATTAGGAAGGATGTCGGTAATTTTTTAACCTTTGCCTCCAACACTTTTATCCACGTCTTTAATTTTGATATTAGATTGTGTAATTTCATAGCACCGGGCTTTGAAAAATCGAAATCATTTGTGAATTGTTCTTTCATCTTTTGGAAAACGGGATCTTGGAAGGTAACTTGAGCGCGTCGTGCCAGGGACTCGGATGCGGCAGAGTGAGATATTGATGAAGTGACAGATCCGGGCACATTTTCAATTCCAATGCCAAAGGTTGACCCCAGTTTCTTGACAAAGTGTAACGTATGTGGTGTTATCGTTGCATTGACTACAGTGTCTCTATTCTCAAATGCGATCGCGTAGCATTTAATCAAGCCTTGACGCAGCTGACGGAGAACTTCTTCTGTCCAACTCTCCCTAAACCAAACCATTTGATCCACAATTCCTTCGAGTGAACTTAAGATCGTCGGATGAACTTCACGCTGCAGTTGCATTACTTTTGAACATCTCCACATGGGTGGTGTTGCTTTGATTGGATTAACGGATGCAACCGTCACTTGATTTCTGCCACAAATTGAAGACATGTTTTCCAAATTCTAGAAATACAAATGAATTAATTAAATGAATTGTACATTAATATTGGTGTAGCAGTGTTACTTACGGTTGATGTTAGTTTACCAGCAAATACTGCCTGCTCAGCGGATTTATGTTTCTCCCGCTGTTCAATCTTTAAAGTAAGATATAATGTACGAATCGGAAAGTATACCGCTTGAGGATAAAGTCGTCCAATCTGAAAATGAAAACATTTTTTATTTACTTGAAAATGTGATCTTTAATAGATTAATATTGTGACTTACCTGACTCAATAGATTCAATATGACATCGCCGTCAAATTGCTCCAGACAGCACAGAAGTTGCGGTATCCATGGCAACCAATAGGGCGGCGGAATCCCCGAGACATATTTTTCAAAAGTGCTGATTAAAGTCTCACTTGAATTATCATATGATAAGAACCACAACACTTTTGCAATGTATTTCCGCGTTTTACTTTCATTTTGATTGCGACACGCATGCAGATAACATGTTAATGCATTAACGCCAATGGATATTTTCTTTTCCCTCAAATATATCTGCTCCATATATTCGCCCCACATTGCCCAGGCTTTTGTGAGTCCATCGTGAAGTTGAACAGCGGCACTAAAAGATTTCCCAGCCTCATCTGTGCGACCAATTTGTGCCAACAGAAGGCCCTTCAACGCATAAAACTCCGCATTCATTTCGGGAGTGAAATATTTTAAATTTGTTGACTCAATCACTTCGAGAGCTTCGTTGATTTCGTTGCGTCCCGATGTTGAGGGCATTTGTAAGTAGCACTTTACTTGCTGGCGTATTTTCTGTGGATGATAAACAATTTTAAAAAGTTGCAATGCATAAAAAATAATAATAATAATTTGCAATTACCTGAAAACAATCCACAATTGGAACGGATGGTATGGTATATATTCTGGATAATGTTTCCTGGCATACTCCAGTCAGGTTATGTTTTCTAGCAATTCTGCCAAATGAAATAATTGCCTGCGCTGAAGCATGAACTCCCAGCATAGTGCTTCCCTGATCCGATTGTTGTTCCAAGTGCTGTGTGATTATTTGATAGTGATGTTGCCGCCACGTAAATATATCACTCCAATGTGATAAATCATCAGAAATAACGGGTAAGCGATTGCGCCAAGTCTTTACAATGGCTTTCATGTCATGCAAGGATGAATTTCTTGACTGCGTTAGACCCTGATGAATTTGACTTGCCTCGTGCAGCTCCATAATTTGCTGTGAAGCCTGAAGATATGGCAGATGAATGTGTGAAACGATTTTGGGAAGGCGACGCCACTCCCTAATACACATGCTGGATGCGATTTCAACATAACGCTCGACACTGGCCGCTTGTCTATCCTCTTGATACAGTATCGATAAGTATCCCTTATACAGATTTAATTTAAATCCATATTGCTTTGAATAACACTGCTCCGTTTTCGACAATGCATTCTTCATTAGATTCCAATCAGGTACTCGCCACGAGCTTTCGAGGATGAGGAACATATTTTTCTCTCGATTTGTTTGCGCATAATCCAATAAAATATCCCATTGATTTAGTTCCTTAGCGCAGCGCATCCAATGCTTCTCCCACAGCAATAGTTCGCTATTAACATCAATATTTATTAGGCCACTGTTTAAATCCTGCTTGAATTTTGTCATTGCCAGATCATAGGCACCTTGTGCTTCCTCAAAGAATCCCATCTGCTCATAGGATATAGCAATGTTTGTTTCTGGATAGTGTCCGAACTTTAGCCAAAGACCTGCCCACAGATCTTCCTCGTGCATGGCAGAGTACATCTTCGAGAGCGAGTCATAGATGTTGTTCAAATACTGTTGATCGGACTCTGGCTGACTAACTTCCGCCCCATCATTCTTCGCCGAGTGGGCTAAGGCCAAATCCTCTAACACTAAAATGGCACGATGCCAAAGGTTATGCGATTTACCCAAATATGTCAGCAGGTTGGGTGGAATATAAATCGAGGGAGTACATTTAGTTAGGCCCTCGACAAATGTGTTAAGCGTGCTTGGACAACAATCTTTCTGATTAACGTTGGTGCCCGATGAAAGGAAGGGTATCAATTCTTTTGATATATTCATTCGTTGATCTTCCGTAAATATATTCCATATGCTTGGGAAAATTGATAGCCAAACGCTTTCGGCCAATTGTGTATCCATGTGACATAGCTGTGACGTGGCGACAAGCATCTGATCTGTCCTTATATTTCGATTTGCTTCGAGGAATTCCGCCTGCTTGTAAATCAGTTCCACTAAAGTTTCGCGCCTTGTGGGAAGTATTTGGTGGCAGTCTTCTTTGCGAACGGAGGTAAATTCCAATTTTAAATCAATATCAAAGACGTCGTCCTTGTCGTCGACACTTTGCACGTTTTCAAATGATTCCGATTGTGAGGATAGAAATGATACAAATGCATTTTCCTGGGAATCAGTTGAGCTTGTTGGAATCACAGAACTTATGCAGGGAATTTTGAAAGCTTCATTTGAGCATTGAATCTGAGTCATTGTGTTTGCTGTTAAAATCAGTAGCTCGATGCACTGCTTTATCCAATAATGCGATCCAATCGTATCCCATGCTTGTGAGCACAATATATATAGCAGTCTATCGTGCAATCTACGACGCATTGATGAATCTAAAATCTCAAAGAACTTTGCCCGAATATGGGGATTTTGAAAGCGAAGTCCGTTTAAAAAGGCCCCTTCCAATTTGCTCGTTAACTCGGTTTGCTTGAGTACTTCGTCACGATATATGAAGTTGATTATTTCCAAAAAGTGCACATTTAGCTCAACTTCATCGGCAAATTTCTTCTCAACATATTGCATTAATTTCACCAACAATGCGGACTTTTCTCGTATCGACGGAACGTGTGTGGCTATATTGGTATCCTTATTTTTTACCCAATCATCAAGCATTTTGATTATACATTTTAGAATTTTCACTTCAGAGCTCTTCTCAATTAGGCTAACCAAAATAGTGCCAATGAATAGTTTCCGTATTTCAACACTCATCACAATTACTCTGTTTTTGATTAACTCCAATGATAAGACCAATAGTTCCAAGGCCAAAGAATTGGAATCAGTTGGTTGCGTGGTGGCGCCACTACTTGTATTAATATTAATGTGGTCCTTTGTAAGCCGATTTAAGACGCGAATGAATTGCACTAATATGCGATCAATGTAGCTTGGATTGTTGGTGGTGCAAGCTTTTAAAATCATTAAGGTGCCAAATAGAGATGAGGCATTCGGTTGTGGACTTTTCTCATAGAATGTCAGATTGTCTGTTATCATCTTGCTAATGGCGCTATATAGAACATCAAGATCATTATGCTTATGCTGTGCATCTGGTGGAAATATTGCCATAAGTCGTGTCAGAAATATATGCATTAGGCGCACAATCCTCGTATTCTGGTGTATAATGCATAATGAAAGGCCCCGTTGAACTGGCCGTACAATTGTCACCAATTGCTCCGAACTTAGGATTGTAGTCAGGAATGTGAGAAAATCTATGGCAGTGCATATATTATTCAAGTTGTGATGCGGCGTTTCGATTGTAGTCAGCACTTTATCTAGCCAATTAATTTTTATATCAAATGGTTGCGGCCAAATTTCTGGACGCATAGCCGATTTCAACAGCATGACACATCTAAATTGAAAATGATTCATAATAAATCAAAGGTATACAATATATATGGAAATAGTTCTTTCAATTTACCTTCTTGATAAATTTTCGCCTGGTGAAATGATTCCGGGCTGTGGATCATTAACTTGGCAAGCCAAACGGATTAGGAAATTGAGAACAGTATCGCAATACGACTTATCAATGGATCGCGAAACGTCCTCCGATTTTGGGTGACTTCCCACACCTATAGAAAGTATGAACATGAAATTAATTGAATTTTAATTGGCACTCGATATGTACACTTGCCTTGTACAGTAGATGGTGTTGAGCTTTCAGCAGATTTTTTGCGAAATTCAGATGTTTCGGTGCCCGGACGCTTATGCTGACTTTCCCTTAGGTTATCTTCAGGTTCTTCCACTTTAACATCTCTTTCATCCTGTTTTATACGATGAAGTTCCCATTTGATTATAACTTCCGCTAAATCCACAGCCAATTTTTTATGCTCAATGGAAGCACTTGGCGGAAATCCCAAACGTTGCATATAATTAATGAGATGCTGCACCAACTGGTGCCTGACAGGGAAATAAACCTAAAGATTTGATTGCGATTAGTGTCAATTTGGCGATTACAAGACTCCTTATTGCACCCACCTTGTAATGACGAATAATCAGTTGAAGTATGTGGAACAGCTGCTGTATCGCATGACCTTCTTCAACAATAATCTTCTTTGTCCAGTGAGTTAACATTGTATTCCCATCTTCCATGCGCAACGGCATTGCTGGCGTAAGGACATCTAGAGCCTGCTTCACAATGGGTCTTGCCTCCAGTGCATGCCCCTTTAGCAATGAATGGAAAACTTGTAGCACAATTTTCTTATGAATCGCCAGCCGTGAAATGATGTGGGCAAGTAGTAAATGTCCATGATAGCGTGCTGTTGGATCTACACAGTTCTTGCTTAGCAGGCAGGGCCAGGCAAATGTCATCAGGCGTCTTAGTTTATTGCCTTGCCTCTTATTATTGGCATCGCCGTCGTGTATGTGCTGAGAAGCACGTTCTACAAGTAGGCAAGCGAGTTGTAGCAAAGCGATTCTCACTGCATCATCATACTGTTTATCGGGATCAAATACTTTATTAATGAACACCGAGACAATGTTCTTTTCATCCTCTTGATAGGGTGTTGGTGGTGCTCCGATTAACTTGTTTCCTTCGCCTTTGTCAAAGCTGACTGTAAAGCAAGGAATTATGACAGCGGTTATGATTTTCGCTTTCAAATCCTCGGAAAATGTGTTGTTATTGAAGTTTTCAACGAAATGGAAAAATGCGTTTCTTTTCCAGTTGACGGTATAGCTTTGTGCAACCGTATTTTGCAAGAAATCACGCAGGAAATATGTATCAGGTATAAAGTGTAAGCATAATGCGCGCAACAGTTGAAATAGCAGATCAATATCATTTGTGTTATTCGAGAAATATAGCAAGAGTATTTTGCCCACCAAATGCCATAAATCACAGGCAACGTTCTCCAAACAAGTTGAGTACAAACTTATGCGCCACATGTTTCGCAAGGCGTCTACAATGTCCGGTCGCGTTGGAATCCATTGCTCATCTAGTTCCATGAGTGTGTAGATGATGAGAACCGCTTGGTGTTGGATATCGTATTTCTGCAGATTACCAACATCTGTCGTCCAATTTAAATACTCCAAAAGGATGGTGTACTTCGAGTTCTTCACAACTGTTCGGAACGGTTGGCCATTTTTGTGCTTTAGTAAAAATATAAAAAAGCGATTCCATTGCGAATCATTCATGAAAGAATCAATCATAAATAAGTCAACGGTCTCCACTGGGAAACGTTGAAGGAACATAATCAATGCTTCGCGATAAGGGCTAGATGCCTCGATCATTAGATTCTTTTCAGTTTGCAATACCAGTTGACATAACTTTTCAATATACTTCGATGATGCTGTTATGTGGTAAAACATTTCGATGAGAGTAACAATTTTCTGTTCGTACTCTCCACCTTTCGATGTGGCAAAGAAATTAATGTTCTCGTTCGTGCATTTATATTGGCCGACAAATATCTCAATGATTTTGGCACAATGCTGCAATATTTGCTCACTTAGTTTCTCATTGAACATTTGTGGAAAAAGTTGTGTGAAATACGATAATCGTTTTATTGCCGGTATGGACAAGTTTCTGTGATCTCCAAGTTTGACCAGTAAAGGACGCATTGCCGCTTGAACCTAAAATACATATAAAGTTATATTTTGGAAAGATACTATTTAAAGTTTTCCAAAACTTACCTTCTCTCTCTCAAGCGTTATGCCAGTTATAAACGTTTTCATACAAAGAAAAGCTGTTTCCTGCAGCTCAGCTTTATCGTTCTCCATGACTTTGAAAATAATGTTTATAATATTTTCTTTATATCCAATGTCATTTATGTAGTGGCAAGCTGCCAATGCTTTCAATGCACTAATTCGTAGTGGTATCAGATTTGTCACATTCTTATAGCAATCCAATTTGGTCAATGTAGAATCTTCGGCTTCACTTAGGGTCAGCAGCTCGCGGAAGAATAACTTATGGTACGTATTTGTTAAGTCTGAAAGCAAAGATTTCAAATTCATAAAACGGATTGCTGCACAGTTGTTTGCCATTACTTACCAATTGTAAAGAGACGTGGTTCCAAAGTTGTACAAAACGTATTACCGTCCATTAAGCCAATTTGAGCATTGGCTGGTTGATGTCTTAACAAATGTTTTTTCGGTGGTATAATATCGGCCAGGACGTCTTTATGAGGGTCCATAACTTCGGAAACAGTCTTTTTTTGTATAGATCCAATGTGGTTTAATAATACCATGGATTCTTCTCTCACAATGGAATTCGGACTTGTTATATGACGCACGAGCTCATGAATCACTTCATATGTGGCCTTCGATTGTAACTCTTCCAGTTCATCATTCCTAGAATTTGCACTAATGGGAGACAAGCAAATCTCCAACATGGTTTTCATATAGCTCTTAGTTATTTCAAGTGCACCATTGGAAACGTCTCCCTCGAGATCCATCAGTACAAACATAAACGCTTTCAAGAAGTTGAATAGATGCTGGTAGAGGGCACGTAGAGACATATGCTTGCACAGGAACTGAATGGCTTGACAACCGCCAACTTTTGCATACCACGGACGGTCGTAACACAAGGCTGTCATTCTCTCAGCCAAATATTGCATTATGGGCAATTTGCATGCTCGCTCTTTGTTGCCCATTATATTTGTGGCAGTGTGCAATATGATACCCATGCAAACAATTCCGGGCTTGCACAACTCCTTCTCCTCATGGCCCATGCAAGCGGCCAGAGCATCAATCAACACCATCGGATCAATTCCGTTTGATATATAGCTCTTTTGTGGGAATGGTCCGGCCTGCTGAGCAATTGCCACCATTGTGTAGTGTCTGACAACCGCAGCCATTACGGGACACACTGAATCGCGTAGATCCTTAGTAGCTGAAGCAACCAACATCCCAATGAGTGCTGTCAGATGTGTTCCGCGCACACTCGATGTGTGGATTTTATTGTGAAATATTGGCCAACTCATAATATTGCCTTCCACAAAGTCCGTGTGAGTAAACAGCTTTAGCAACGTATGTTTCTCATCATCTAAGCTAATAAATGCCGCGAGAAAACAACGGATTACTTCCCAACTTTGCCGTCGATAAAACTGATCTGTTGTGTTTAAGCTCAATGCCTTAAATGCTGACTCGATTGCATAATCAACGGGGAATTCAATTGGTTTTTCATATTCTTGGAAATAAGTAACAATCGAGATCTTTGGCTTTTCGTTCTGATCATAGTGCAACGTTTGCGGTTCCACCATCATTTTTCGGTTACCTCCCCCGAATTTTCCAAGAACGCGAAAAGCAACAAGCGCTGCATTATCCTGGTTTCGAAGTGTTTTCCATAATGCTTGCATTAATGCTGCCCGTACGGGTTGTATGTGATCATACAAGAAATCCGGTTGCAAATTGTCGACACACAGCTCCAAAGTTCTTAAGCCCTAAAAAATAAATAATTGCTATTAAATGAATTTAATCTCACATAACTTGTTATGTCTCACCTGGCTTATAAGCGTGGGGGATCCGTTCAAGGCCGATACCAATGGATCCATAAGCATAGGTAGATAGGGCAACAAAGATGAGAGACGAACAGGTACTGTTAAGCATAGTTCCACAAATAGATCTCGCATATGTTGCTTGTGAAATCCACTTTGTAAACGATTTAGGCCTTCCAGCAAGTTGGGTAATAAAGGCAGAAACTCTTGATATAAAAGATCGTGGCTTCCACCGCCAATTGATCTGAATAGTGCCCTAAGCAGCAAGAAATAGTTGTAAGGCTCATCTGAAATCAATGCCAACTCCATGGAACGAATAACTATTTTATGTAAATGGGGGCGCAGCATTTGTTCGTTTTCTACCGGAAATAGGCTTACGCTTCCGAAGACGAGCTTAAAAAGTCTGAGGTACAAATTAGATCGTTCAACATTCGAACCCATTTCTTCCATTTTCTCCAAAAGATACTCAACCAGCACGGTGGCAAAAAGTGGTGAGGTTGTGGGATTAGCCAGAAAAGAGTTGGCTATTACTTGAAGAGATTGATTTTTGTATATTCTTTCAACCAGAAAATCAATTGAAGTGGCAAAAATTTCTTGGAAATTCTGAGAGTGCATCATGAGGAACTAAAAAGAAGGCAAAAAATTATATTATTATATTTATAGTTATTTTTTTTAACATACTGGTGTTACTTACAATGCCGCTAAAGTGTTCCAAAACCTCCTTTTCCTCTTTACTGCGTGAAATTAATCCAGATGGGCGCTGTTGATTTGGGTTAACATTTATTGTATATATATCCAAAGCTTCCATTGCATAATGCACTAGATCAATGTATGTGCATAATATCTCCGGATTAAATAGTTTATCCTGCAAGCTTGGTTCTGCAACCTGAGTCTATTATACAAATAAAATACAAATAATATTTTAATGCTTTAACATGTCAATTAACTTACCTTTGAGTTAAAAAATCCCCAAGTAATTGTCTTTACGCCTCCAACAAGTGTTTTGACCAAACTTCGATATTCAGCCACAGCAGTGCAAGCAATTTGGTTGGCAGTCGTCGACATTTTAGCTTGGTCGCTCCCCAGCTGATCCTGAGTTATATTAAATGATATTAAAGAGAATCTCAATACTAACAAGCATAACAAAAACCAAACAACCACGCAATATAACCATTGAAATGTAAACTTAATTTCTCAGGCCACTTCATTAGTTCCCTTAAACATACATCTTTTAATTCCGTTACAGGTAAGGAAGGTAAATTAAATGAACCAGTCATGTTTGTTGAAGCACCAGTTGGAGATTGTCCCTTGCTGATTAAATAGAAAAGTATTAAAAAGATAAATGAAATTTGTACATATAAACAAATATTATTTAGCATACCACTTTTGTATAATATGTGGAAGCTGAATTTGAGCAATAGTTTCGAACTTCTTTACGAACACTTTCAGAAGCGTTCCTAGAATATTTCTCGATCGCTGTGGCTCAAGTTCACTGTGATGTCGTAAGCAATCTACTAGATTCAACAAAAGCTTACACGACATTGTCTGTATGCCAACAGCAAGAGTCTCATCATGAACATTTTTTGCAAATAAATGCACTGCTTTTATTAAGACATCCAAGCTCAAACTTTGTCGGACATGATGAGCAAGATCAGCTAACGTTGAGTACGCCAATGGGCGAATGGAGTCCAGAGTGACACCTTTGCCAATCAGTAAATCTTCATCGAACAACTTCTCTATCGATGGTATGAATTCTAAAAGCAAATAAAATGTTAATTTTGGTATTACTAAATGGCTTATAGTATACTAACTCTGGCGTAAGTCTGTGGCGAATATATGACGCGCAGCAATTAAAAGATCTTTTCGAAGATGTGCAGCCTCTTTTGGGCAATGTTCCATTAGATTCAGCATACCATTGGATACAGATAATGAGTTAGCAATCACTACATCCTGAAAGAATTAAAAGATTTGTCATACTTTAACAAATAAAATAGGGAATGTGAAGTTACCTGATAAATTCGGACAATATATGCCAAAAATGAAAGCGTTTTAACTTGTGCTCCCATAAAGTCCACGAAAACTTCCTTTTGTGCAGAGTTTCTAGCAGAATCATTTTAGGAATACTTCTGATTATTACCTGCGTGTATTCAAGGTATGTAAAAGGGGCTTACCTTTGAATTACAGTCGGCTGTAAGTTTATAGTTGTTAATATCAATGGTATGAATTCTGCGACCTCTTGGTGGACAGCATTTTTATATATTTGGTACATCATCACAACAATGATGGGCAACTCTTGAAGAACTTTCAATGACAGAATACCACGAGGAAGAAGATTATACTGAAATATCAATACATTTTTAAATATATATACATATCTATATATAGATATAATAGTTTAAGCTTGAAGCAATAAAATGTCATATGCTTACAATCATTTGCTGAGAGTGCTGCTCTTGTGGTTTCTCTACATGTATGGTTTTTATTGAATACGTTTCAGGTAAAAGCATTTCTAGATCCAAATCCTTCAAGTCAGTTATCCAAATGTCGTTTGTTGTTTCAAATATTGATGTTAGATTATTCGGAAGATTTGTATAAATTTCCTTGACAAACCCCAAAAATAGCTGAATCTATAAAATATATATGCAAATATAATTGTTTACATTAAGTGTTCAACCATCTATTATAGCAATTGCTTCACACTTACTTCAGGATTAAATGATGGTCGAAAATGTTTATGCAGCTCAATTATGATACGCAGACTTATGAGAACATTTTCTTCATTATCTGTTTTCAATAGTTTGAGCATCATTGTTATGATTGATTTAACATGCTGTCTTAAATTCTCCGTTATGGGCAATCGGTGTATCATCTCCAAAATCAGTTTGCGAATCTGAAAATAAATAATGATTTAGTATAAAAACAAAAATATTTCAATATTCATTTACGTATAAGTAAAAAAAGATTTAATAATAATATTAACTAATAATTAAAAATGAGCGTTAATACGCCTCGATAAAAATATCAATATCGATGATTGTTTGCTTGTGTGTGTGTGTCGAGCATCTTAACATATCCATAGATAACTGTGGGCTTGGTGCAGGTTATCTTCTAGCAGGCTTTCTTGACCGGAGCCTGTATTCTGATTGTTAGGGGAGCGCACATTATGATTGCAATGCTGATGAAATAGAATCAACTTGTTTGCATGTGCTCAAAACAAAAAAGCGAACGATGCACCACAAGTGAGTGCAGCTGGGTATCTTAAACCTGAGCACTCTTTACAAAAAGATTGTTACACTGTTTTAGTTAACCCATAAACAATGCGCAAAAGCATTTTGAGGCTCCGCAATACACACACACACACGCGCACACATTCATTCAATCATATGTATGCATGCGCGTGTATTATTTGCAGTGCAGAAAAGATTGGAACTTACGTGTTGAATTGTATTCTCTTGCACAAATTGTGGTTCACCATCTTGCAGGATGCGTGTAAAGATCTTGAGAGCGTTTTCCAAGAAAGACGGGTAAGAGGGAGAATTCAGGATCATTTCGAAATGTTCGCTCAACTCCTGTGTGGCCTTCAGCTTGATTTCATCGTTCGCAGCCGGATCATTTAGAATATTGAGGTAATTCCGGAACGTGTTAACCGGAATATTTTCGGTGTGTGCCATTTTAAGTAACCATTAATTCAATCCTTTTGCGAGAAATATGTTGTTGCAGACCGGTGTAAACAAGCGAAACGCGAATTTTACCACTCACACAGGGTGACTCGGGTACTGCAATTTAGCGACACAATCTTAAACGATATCGATTATTAGCAATCCGCTTCATAGTTCGTGATAGTCTTAATTAACTTTAACAATGATTTATTATCTATTATAATGATAATTTGCAAGCATTTAGGGACAAATGGAAAGCGATGTAAGAAAAAATATCGCATGCAAATATAAATGATGATGTTATCGTCAACCACAACACTTTCAAAAATATCAATAATTATATTTATCGATATATCGATACAGTGATAAATATTCCACAACTCTACTTAGTGAAATAAAATTTGCACCGAAAATAAATATCTTGTAAGTTTCAAACCATTAATTGTGTTCAATATAATTGTGTTTTGGCTTATGAGAAATAGGCTAATGTTATATGCCATTTTATTATGTCAATTGAGAGCCTTTTGATATTGTTTTTTTAGATTCTAATGCCTATGGCTATGTACATACCTATATACATACATACATAGATGCACGCATGTTCATAATTTCATGTATAATATAATTAGACACCCTGTCAATAACAAAGACTTGTAACTAATAAATAAAATGTGTAAGTGTCTTTCTCAAACGGGGCTCACAGAACGCCCAGTAGAGGGACGCCTAAGCGCATCCGACAACTTGTCACCTGTACATGTATGTATGTATGTGTGTATGTACTGATGAACGTATGCATGTATAACATGGTTCAAATCGTAATTGAACCAAAACATGATCTATACTTAACGTAGAACAGTGGGACCAACGCATTATTTTCGTTAGCTAAAATCGTACAATTATTAATTTCTGTTGGGTCAGATCTTATTGGATTGTTTAAAACGTTTGACAGAGTTGAATTTTATTTAAAATCTTCAAATCATTAATATCTATTTACTCCATAGAAGTTCTAATTAAATAATTAATTTAGCCATTTGATTATTTGCTTTTCGTAATTGGACACAAAAATAATCTTCATTAAATTAATTTATTTTATGCTTAACTAATGATTTTCGCTTTGTGCCACTCACAGATAAAACAACAAGATGAGGGAGTCTGCTCATGACATCAGTATGGATACGTGGAAGCAGTGGATACTTGAGGCAATTTCGAAGATCCGATCTCAAAAACAAAGACCGAGCGTTCAAAGAATTTGCCAGGCTATTGGCACTCATCACAAATTTCACGAGGACATCGTCGCTGAAAAGTTGGAGAAAGCTGTTGAGTCTGGCTCAGTTATAAAAGTATACAATAAAGGCTTGCATTCTTATAAGGCTCCAATGGCGAAACGGCGAATTAAGGTTGATAAAAGTACAAATCTTTACAAAGTGGTTGCAAAAGCCGTTAATGATTTGGGCGAATGCGAAGGGTCTACCATCAAGAATATAGAAAACTATATACAAAAGTTTAACTGCATTGACTTATCGCCTAATGTGGATTTCAAAGCTATCATTAAATTGTCAATAAAAAAGGCAGTTGATACTGGATTCTTAGTACAGGAGGGAAAGTTATATAAAAAGGGCAAATCGTTAACAACACCACGAAAATCTGTTGTCGAAGCAGATATACTTATAAAAGGAGAAGAAAGCTGCACACATTGCTCGGGCAATTCGCAAAAGAATCTAAACGGCATTCCAGAACCCCTGAGTTCCTGCAAACAATGTGGCATATCATTGCATACAACGTGTGCAAATATCGCAGGCAGATGCAAATCCCAATCTTATGTCCTACTTTATATGCTTGTTACGAAGGGAACTCTCTGGAATTGTCAAAAATGCGCAGATTGTGTTGTCTGCAAAATACACAATCGTGGTCCATGTTTGCTGCAGTGCTTTGCATGCAAAAATCATTTTCACCTTACGTGCCTCGATACAATACCAGATAAAAAGCCAAAGCATCCATATCGGTAAGCTAACTTAAACCCAAGAAATACGAACTTAAATCAAATTGATATTCAAAATCGATTTAACGATTCTCTATTTCAGATGCAAGGCTTGCTTAAACATTGATCATCCCAAATCGTTAAGAAGAGACACAGGAAACATCAAATTAGAGCTTGTTGGAAGTGATAAGTAAGCGCAAAGCATAATCATTTTTGCAATACTGGAGAGTTAACACATGCGTGTGTGTTATCTTAGTTTATGTTCGTTTCAGCTAATTATACATTTTCAATTTAAATTTCAGAATTGTCCAATATTCCAATGCGGCTCAAAAGCCCTACACCAATTGTAAGCGACAGATGATCAAGAATGAGGGATATATTGAAAATCCGTCGACGTCTCAACAATGCATTAGTGGTGTTGTCGGCAATAATCGTCAAAAGAAAAAGAACGCTGTCGTTATGAATAAATTTGCTACGCCAATAAAGCAGAAGAAAATCTATCGTGACAACATTGTTAATCAACTAAATCGCAAGCGAAATTATTCGGATTTATCATCGTCAACTTCATCGAGCGATAGTGATGACGAAGAAGATGATGACGATAAGAATGCGGGATGCGAAGATCAGGATGATAGTACATCATCCGACTCGTGTACTTCTTCAAGCTCCGAGTCCGATTCAAGCACTAGCTCGAGCGATAGCTCTGAATGCGATGACGATAATGATGAGGAGGACTATGATACAGATCGAAGTACATTGAAAGAAAATATATTTGAAAACGAGAAGAAAATTGAGTTTCGATCTTCACCAAATGACAATGAGAGCCTAATGGATGTTACTTCTGATAATTGGGGTTTTGCTGCCGTTGCAAAAAACCCTGTCGACAACAAATATAAAAATAATTTCAAAGCCATGAGCTATACGAAAAAAATGCCGGACACTTATCAACTATCACCAAATGTGGAAACCAATAAACCCAACAAATATGTATCTGATAAATCTGACGATATGGCCGCAAAGTCCACATTGCCTTCATCGCGAAACAATTCCATTTTGGGTAAAAAGAGAACGATCATTTTAAAATCTATGCCACTTGAATCTACCAAATCATACGTAAAACATGATGATGATATTCCATATCTAACTAAAGAAACTGTTCTAAAATGTCAAATGATTAATGAAATAGAAGAATTTCCAGAGCCAAGGCAGCAAGCTCTAGATGCAAAGCTATCTGGCAGAGCAGACATTGAAGGTATTGATGGACAATCAGTGGACAATGACAAGGACCGGAATGTAAATCTTATAAGCCGGAGTAAGCCATTTGGTAAGTTCGAACAAGAATATATATTTCAAAAAGGGTTTATATGAAACAAGGAATTCCAAGCAGCTAACGCTTCATTAATTATTGATTAAGATAAGATTATTATGAGTATTATTATCATTACATTCTGTATGTATACCCTTGCAGAGGGTAATCTAATTTAGTAATATTTGGTATGTAGTCTTTCTTTCTTGTTTTATTTAGAGTCATTAATTTAAATGTTGTCTTTGAGAAACTAAAGAAGGTCGGAGCTCAACTGCCCGCCCACTGCTAAAACAAATTGTTAATTCAAATGATTCTTACACATTGAGCACTTGATTTTGACGGACATACAGACGCTGGTCAAGAATATATATTCTTAACTGCAATAATCTGATTTTTAATAATTCACTTTATTTACTTTACACAAGCTTATTTACAATTATTTATTTATAGAAAATCAACATTTACCGCCGGGCGTTAATTCGTTTGACGTCGAACTGTATCAAGAAGTGCTGCAAAAAGCTGTCATTAAAGTACATAACAATCCACCCGAAATATCAACTGAGAAAAACCACTCGCTGATCCATTGTGGACAAAGTCCAAAATCCATTGAAATAGGAAAATGGAATATTGAAACATGGTACTCCAGCCCATTTCCACAGGAGTATGCAAGGTAAATTAAATTCTGTATTATTATTAATGGAAAAAGACTGCAAGAAACAAAAATCAAATTTTATGTGATTTTGTTCACGCTTCTTGAAATTCGTAAAACCTGGCTGGTTGTCTAATTTCATGCTACTCAGATTTGATTCGTCATATAATATCAAATTTTAACTGAAACAAATTAATCCCAAGGTTATATTCTTGATCAAGACCATAAGCTGTGTAGAAATAATCAAGTCCGCCTCTCTGGCTAAATGAACGCATCGATATTGGAGAATATGAAAGCTATAAACTTTAGAATTGCTGACGATCGAAGAATAATCATTGAAGAATCAAATTGAATTAATCATTTTTCATGCATGCAACGGTATTTAATATTATTTTATAATGATTTTTGTTTTAATTCTGTTAAAGGTTATTAAAACTTTTCTTATGCGAATTCTGCCTGAAGTACACAAAAAGTCGGTCGGTCTTGGATAGACATCAAAATAAATGTATTTGGAAGCAACCGCCTGGAACTGAAATATTTAGGCAGGGCGACATATCTGTTTTCGAAGTGGATGGAAATGTTAATAAGATATATTGCCAAAATCTATGCCTGCTTGCAAAGTTTTTTCTAGATCACAAAACTCTATACTATGATGTGGAACCGTTTCTATTTTATATATTAACCAAAAATGATCAAGTCGGCTGTCACCTTGTTGGATATTTTTCAAAAGAGAAGCACTGCTCTCAAAAGTATAATGTCTCATGCATTCTGACTCTGCCACAATATCAAAGACAAGGATATGGGAGATTTTTGATTGACTTCAGCTATTTGCTTAGTCGCGAAGAAGGTCAATTGGGAACGCCAGAGAAGCCGCTTTCGGATCTTGGACGTCTATCATACTTTTCGTACTGGAAATCGGTTGTATTAGAGTATTTGTACAAGTACAGGAATAAAAAGACAACAACGTTTAAGGATATAGCCATAAAAACCGGCTTGGCGGTTTCCGACATCGCATTAGCATTCGAGCTACTAAATTTCATCAAATTGCGAAAAAATGATGGTGACATTCGATTCCAAATCACCGTGAAAATCGATTGGAAAAAGGTTTTATTGCACCATAATAAGAGAACCCAAAGTAAAACTCGAATTGTAATTGAAGCCGATTGCCTAAGATGGAGTCCTTTGATGTCGATTTCCAGATCACCCAATAATAACATACGACCAATTTCAAATCGTGAATATTTGAGTACTCAGCTTATTGAAAATTCTGATGACAAGGATATTTTGAATGAGAACAAAAGTGAGAAAATCGTCGAACCTCAACTGAATTCTACTATTGAGCTTTTCAAAGATACAAATAAAGATTGCACAAAGACGATAAAGTCGACATCTCAAAATATCGACAAGGATTCAAGTTACTCAAAAAAGAATGCATATAATAGCACTGTTGAATCAACGCACTCAACGCTCAATGATGCAAAACGATCCAAACGACCATTTGAAGATCTTATTGAAAATTCAGATTCATCTGATAGTAAATATTCAAAGAAATCGTTAGAGTCTGCGGAATACAATATTCTAACCAAACGAGCATTGCGTCTGGCTAAGCGCAAAGATGTTATCCCACATACCAACAAAAGGAAACATTTCGAGCGTAAGAATAATATTGATAATGTGGAGCATAATGTATCGAATCAAGTCGATCAACCGCATAACAACAAAGAAATTGTAGACAAATGTTCTATATCGCTAGGAGCTGCTGCCCCAGAAATTAACAATCGCAACGTTAAGAAGCAGGAATCAATTGACAAGCCAATAAATATCGTACCCAAGTTGAGAGGTAAAAAATCAAATGGCAAACGAGATGAAGAAACTGAGGAAGCTATCGCTCAGCCCAGCACTGCCGAAGTCTCAATAAAAGAACCCGACAGTGAAAAACCAACATTGAAAACACATAGTGAAGTAATGGAGACAATCGAAAACGAAAAGGAAAAGGAAAAGGAAAAGCGGGTTGTTGAGCCTGCACCGCAGCAGCCGAAGGAAAGGGAGATCAGTGTTGCCACTGATCATTGCACTGAGCAAGTCCTCGATGCCGTTGCGAAGAAAACAAAGAAAGCTCTCTTTTCGGACACAACTTCATTTGAAACTAAGAACAGCGAGACTAAAATCGCGGAATGTAAGATTGAGCCAAAGCCAGTTGAAAATACCTTGAATAATGCTGAATCAACATGTCAAGTTAAGGAAACTTGTGAAATAGAAAAAGAACCTGTTTTACCGGCTCCTCCTACGGTTGAATTAAATATTAAAGAAACAATCATTAGCACCGACTTGTCCATCCCTATAGAAAAGGTTGATACAGTTACAGTGCCAATCGTGGAGAAAACTGAAACTAAAGTACTTAATTTGAATTGCGAAAACCTGAATAAGGCCAATGATCCTATAAAGGAGATGTCCGATGATCAGAGCTTGAAACCTTGTGTATCAACAATGACAGCTGTTCCCGCTGAACAACCATTGCCAGCCGCGGTGCCGTCAATACCAGCCGTCGTTGATTCTAGCAAAATCCTTGAAGAGTGCGCCAAGGAAACCAAAGTCGTTGAGAAAACTGAAACGAAGAAATCGATTACGCCTGAGAAAGTTGAGCCTAAAAAACAAGATGTGCCCCAGGTAAAAGTTCCTTGTAGTTTGCAGCAAGAACAACAACCATATTATAATGAAATGCAAAGCAAAGCAAACATAAACGAACCGAAAAATATGCTTGAAAAAACTGAAGCATCAATAATGCACGAAACGGAAGTGAAACAGAAATTGCATAAGAAGCCCAATTTGGAAGCTCAATCAATTCCAAAAATTGAAAGTGTTAACACTTTATGCAAGAAACCCGATGCAACTCATGCTAATAAAATCAATGTAATTGCCGAGAAGGAGACACAGAAGCCACCACACTTACTACAAGTACAAGTTAAGGAAGAAGATAAATCTATTGTGCGTCCTCCGCCGTCCGCTTCATTGCCCATACGGGATAAGATTCAATTAAAGAATAACGACCATGCTCAGTTGCAAAACTCGCTAACTTCTCAATTCCCAATTAATCAAATGCCCAACTATCATCATACTTCGCAATATTGGCAATGGGACTATTACAGCTATAATCTCTGCAACCTGGATCCAGCAGCACAAAAGGGTCAAAAGCAATTTCACAAGGACCTCGCAACAACTATGGCCTATACGCATAATTTCACCCAAAATCTGTATCAATCGGCTAATTTGGCAATGCATGCTCATCACCAGATGCATCACCCGAAGGATAAGCAAAAGGTGGATCGCAAGAATAGTGGTAAGAAGGATGATTTGTCCAAGCCCGTATCTAATATTAGCGCCGTCAACACTGCAAGAGATGGCGATGGAAATACGCTGAACTGCAATGATTATAATGTCAATAATCAGTCGAATATGTTTGATCAGAAGTGCGCCAATCAGCAGAAGCAATTCAAAATCACCGATCATGCACAACAAATCAAATCGATTGGTAATCCCCAGAACTCAGTGCCCAGGCACACAAATTCTAACCAGGCGGAGTCAGCAAATTTGTTACCAACTTCAATGAGTCGCGAAGCTCAAGCAGCGCCTCAAAAACCAAAATCAGAGCACAATGTTAACAACATACCATTGGTGGCATCCCACCCATCAAGAGAGGAAAAAATTAAGGTATCGCAACCGATATTACAATCCGCTCCACATCCTAATTTGCAAGTCGGCGGACAACCGGATGTTAATACCAATAATATGGCCGCCTACAACAATTCCGAGGCAGCCTCAAATGCGCCCATCCAGCAGCAATATGATTGCGGTATTAATGTGCAAATCAATCTGGACTCACCCTCTAACATTGGAGGTGCCATTAATCATGGATCGGAAAATCCCAATGGACATATGCAAAGACAGTTCTCAGACTGTTCCATGCAAAATCAATCGGCAACCACGCCCATGCACATGTCAATACAAAATTCGCACATGCAACAGCAGAACAATATAAATATGAATTTGAATTCGGAAGGTTCGCCCAATTTGAATATAATCAACAATTCACAACAGCACCAGCATCAAAACAGAAAGCTAACCGTTCAGGTAACTATATATATATATATATATTAAGTTGATTTCAGTATTGTTATCGTTGTTGTTTATTTCACAGCCGGATATTGTGGCGAGTTCACCGGCAGCAGCACATCGAGCACCGACACCCAAGCAAATTCGTAATGCAAGCTCTTCGAACAATGCTCAGCAGCGAGACGCTAAAGTGCCAGCAGCAGCAACAAGCACCCAAAATACTCACCATCAGCATCCGCAGAGCTCTGTTTCAAATATTTCCAAGGGGCAACAGGATGGAATTGGTGGAGGCTTACAGTTTACGCAGCTCGGCGGACAGCATGGTCATCAGCAGAATATGCAAACATTGGACTATATACCGATACCCCAAATTTCGCAAAATTTCTCAACGAATCCATCGAATTATGACATAGTTGGTATGCCCGCCGTCATTCAACGGGGCATGTCTCTAAACAGCTCCGTTCATTCCCTACCCAACTCGCATCAGCGCATTGAACAACCAGCCTCCGCGTGTGCAGTAAATAATTTCTATTTGCAAAATAATATGCCATCAAATGAAATAGTTTCGAACGCACCACGAATACCAGTCTCCACCACATTGGGGCCACCATCTTCCGCCGCTAACAACGATCAGTCAATATCATCGAACAGTGGTGGCAGCACACCGTCTCTCGTTGGCAATTTATGTAGTCTATCCAAACTACAGCAGTTAACTAATTGCCTGGAAACTCAACCATGCAATACATCGCCAGGAGCTCAATCGAATTTAACACCGTCGCCACATCATCCGATTCCACCCAACTCAATGACGCCGCCACCACATTTATTAATGCAAAACCGGAATATTTCCACGCCGCCGAATATGTTGCAGACGCAAGTGACTCCACTACAATATCATAAATATTACACCAGCAACATGAATATTCCGCCAATTTCATCCACCCAAAATACGAATAGAAATACTCGCAACACACCATCCGCACCCATACAGCATGCCTCATCGGCAATCAGCAGCAGCTCAAATAATCGCACAGCCAATGTACACATCAGTCCCAATCTGATGTCACATTACGGTGCCATTAACAGCTATCGAATGTCGCCGCAGCAGAGTCCCCCGGCATCTGCTTATAGTTCCGGTGGTGAATATCCCAACTCGCAAATTCCAATGCAAATGGGTGTCATGAATATGCAGTCGCAATATCAGGATGCATGCGTCCTCCAAAGGGCTGCGCAACCGAATTCAATGTATCAAACGTATTCAGCTTACTTGCCGCTGAACGGCTCAATTCGCAGATAATAAAATAAATACAGTAGTTACACGTTACTCTGTAAAATATCAATTGCTTGTACTACTTGTCTTGTAAATGTATCATACATTTTGTGTATTAAAAAATAAATAATAATAATAAAAAAAAAACAACAATGTTCTTTCTTGGTGTTGTCGATTTATGTATTTGAAGTTTACTGTGAATAACAATACAATTACATTACAAGCACTAATCTTAGACATTTTGATATTTTTTTATAAGCATTGCCCAGACATCCGGATAGCGAGCTTGCAGGAAGGCTGTCAACTTTTGTGCACTTTGGGCCTGCTGGGGAGAACAGTTGCGGCATTTCCTAGTTATAACTTCTGGCAGAGCAGCTAAAAATAAATACACATATATATTTAGTTGATTAGTTTTTTATGCTTTAATAATTCATCAAATATGTATTGTGTTAGCAACACTTTTTGGGTTTGATTCGATTAATTATAAAAATTTCCTTATAGATTAGCTAAGGTTTATGTGATGAATGCTCTACACATTATAAAAATATATATATAGTTTTATTTACAATATACCTTTAAGTTGTCGCCCTAGTTGGTCACATGGGCTCTTTTCGAGAATACACATTATTTGGCGACTGACAACGGCTTGGTTGTTTAACAGCTTATTAATATTCTTTTCGTCAGCATCAACTTTGGAAGGAATTATGATTATAAAAAAAAAAATAAAAATCAAAATTTCTTTTTGCCGTTTTTTGATTAAAAACATAACTACTGTTTCAATGTATGCTAGATAATAGTTTTGTGTATTTGGTTAATTTTCAACGCATGCGCCTTGAAACTCAATTTCAGGGGTTGTAATAACATATTCTGTCACCTACTATTTGAGAGCGAATTAAACACTGTAAACTACTACAAAATATCCTTTGATAATAAATAAATATAGTACATATATGATTATCGATTTAGTTTAGATGCTGTAATTAATATGTTTGATAGAGATGATCAGGTTTTTCGACAGCCAAATTTGTCAAAAGTGACCCAACTTCCAACTTCCAAAACCAATAAAGTTTTGATCATGGATCGGCCTCTATATTACTAATGTGTATATATATATGGAAAAATAATTTTACTACTTCAATAAAAACCATATAGGGATGAGTCCAAACGTTTACTCTTTAATCGACCGATATTCATTTAGTGTTTGCAATAATATATATATATATAACGTTTAACAAACTGTTATTGAAATTTAATCATCATTGTCATCGTTGTCAATATTTTCTTGGGAATCATCGTCATCGTAGTCATGTAAGTCTTCTCCGACAGCTTGAGGTTTCTTTTCTTTATTTGAAAGCCATTCCTTGTAAGCGAGTTCGTCTTCAACACTTGGATCTGTAGATTCAATAAAATCCTCGACGGTGTGAGGATATTCATTTTGAACGGGTGGCAAATGGTTAAATAGTATGTTGCGTTTTGAAAACTTATGCCCCCAGCCCAGATATATCGATTCACAGGTATTTTCAAAAAGAAATGTAAAAGCACCGGGCCAAATATTTGATTGCATTATTAACATGCGCTCCTTTTGATTCGTGTACTTGCTGGTAAAACGGACTCCCCAAGGTATGGAACACACATTGCTCATATCAGCGGCACATGAGGATAAGATGTTGGGACCCGTCTCTGGATGTATGAACCCTTCTAATAAATCTTCTTCCTCACCATCCTCTTCCTCCTCGGACTCTTCTTCCTCCTCGAGCTCCTCGCCCATTTCCTCCAATGCTCGCATTTTCAAGTACATCGCAAGTGCTTTCTTTCGCTCTTTTTCAGCCAGTTCCTCATCGTACCACACAACTCGTCCTTGATTTAAAATATTGGGTCGACAGTGTACCCAGGCTACGGGTGTGGCCAAGGAGCTTAAAGGTTCTATCTCGAATCGTTCGTTTCTCATCAGTTGTACATCATTATCTGGAAAGGTTTTTAAAACATTCAAAAGTTAAACATGGATTAACCACCTACCTGGAGATTCCTCTTCACCCTCATTGAAATCATCATCTTCATCTTCTTCCTCCTCCTCTTCACCTTCGTCAAGATTGATACCGTCATAGAGATTCTTTTCCTTCTTAGTCATACGTCTATAGTATCCCTGAGGAGCTACATGAGTGCCAGCCGTAATGCGACCAATCACTGCACGTAAATAATGTTTTTCTTTGCCAGGAAAACATGGATATGAGACAACATCCGCTTCCAAATCTCCAGTGAAAAACTTTTTAATCTGTCGCGAAACTACAATTTGACGTGGCGTCACAATCGGTAATTCAATCCAATCATTGTGTAAACAATTAACCACAAAATATGAAAATCGATTGCAACCATTTCCAATATACTCGGGTGGTATATCATATACTTCGATTTCCTCTGCCAAAGGCACTGGCTCTGCCTTTGGCGTCATCTTCTCTAACTCATCCTGAGCATACTGTTCCCAACCATAAGTGCCTGGAGTTAATTCTGGTCCGATATGTGCTGGTGCGGGCTTAGCCTCTTGATTTATCCTCGCCTTAAATGGCACTTGCTTTTCCCTCATTTCCTCTTTCATCATGTTCAATCGTGAAGTGATTTCCTCACGCGAAAGCGAGGCTTCCACAATATAGTAGGATGCTTTCAATCCACTTATACAGCCCCAAAATCGGCATTGCATTATCGATGGATGAGTCTGTAGTCGATTAATGGAACTTGCCAACTGAAAAATATCATCTTTGCTAATACTAAAACCGCATTGATTCCAATAGAATTGCAATTGTTCGACGCGTTCATTAAATGTTACAAACATTCGCATAGAATCATCAATATTTAATCGTAGTTCCGCATCAATTGCCTCGAAGTGTTCCTCACCCTCGAGATCCTCATCAACCCCAAAATCAAGGCTTTCCCCACTGTGAGGTAACTAATATCACAAATTTCAATTAATGTCGATGAATATACACCTATATTCTAATTTTCAAATACATACCTTTATCGAATGAAGTATTTGCTTGGCGGGCCGAAACATTCGACAGTCGCCAAAAACGGCATTGGGGGGAAAACGTTCGGGTACATGAAACTTCTGTTCGCGTACATTTCGACTGAACTCTTCAAAGAAATCGATAACATTTGGGGGGCGCTCATCGACGACTCGCTTCACAATATCACTGATATGATCAAATCTATCGATAAAATAAATAAATATTTAAAAAATCTTGTATATTGCCAACAGCATATCTTCTATGCCAAACCATATATTTAGAATATGGTCTGTTTCTAATTTAAGGCTTCGGTTCGTTAAGATAGTATAATAACCCTTTGCTCAAACTGACTTAGTTCAAATCCGGGTTGGCCGCCCTGATTTTTACTATAAATTCTTTCTTGGACTTGCTGCAAGTTGAATTTCATGTAATACCATACTTACAAGTTGTCCCCACTTAATGTACTATATTGCTTCAGTATCGATTTAGCTATGTTTAGCTCATAACCAATATTTGGGGCTTCGTGTCCTGGAGCTCTTTGAAATTGTGTTTCCGAATTAAACGCGGCCATGGATATGGTCGTCGTTGAGGATGACGACGAACTCGTAATTATGTTGGGACATTGTGGTGAAGATTCTTGTTTAGCTTTTTGCTTTTTATCTAGTTGTTTATTGGACTTCTTGCTTGGAGAGCATACTGCAAGGTTTAAATTAACCGATGAGGTTGAGCTGAGCGAAAAATTTTGACATGATGGATTATCGGTCTCCATAATATTATAATATATATCTACAGTTCGTACAGTTCGTCTTGGGCAACGAATAATAAGGCTTTAAATTAATAGCAAAGACTCTAAACAAAAGTATTACTACGCATTGTATTTTCTTGATTTGAAATAAAATTTCTTAACGATATTGTGTTATTCCGAAAATCCAAAATGATCATTCTTTGTAGTATGTTTCTTTGAGTATGTTTCGCCAAATTGAATACGTGGAGATATCATGGATAAATATGTTGAATATGGATATAATTTTCTTAATCGATGAAAGACATTTGAGAGCATTACCAATTTATTGAACCACCCTCTGCAAGGTAGTGCAAAGAGAGAAAAATTAAAATTTCCATCTGAATATGTATATATGAATGTACAGGCAACACATACATACTTACGTATGTGCACATACATTTATAAATACCATGGGCGTCAGAAGGGTGGGACAGGTGGCATCTGCCCCCTTCCAAAAAATGACTGCAACTTTTTTTTAAACAAAAAAATCGTATAATACTTAAATAGATAATTGTGACGTTTTAAAATCTTTTTTAGTTAATGTATAAATATGGCAAATGATCTCTAGACGATCGCTTCGTTTCTCTCTTTCTTTCTCTCTATCTCTGTCTCTCTTGGATGAAGTATTTAAATATTGTTGACAGATTGATTAATTGTTTTCAAGTATTGGGTTTAGAGCAAACGTAAGAGCAACTGAAATCGTCGAAAAATATGAACTCTAGTTTTCAGTTATTTTTAACATATGTTCATAGATAACCCCGATTTTCCACCTGTACACCCAATCCACCAGCAAACACGTTCCCTTTATACGCCCTTGTTAAAAATACTCATTCCCACGTATATAGTATAAATATTTATATGCAATATTTATTTATATTCGTAGGGAGTCATACACAATTTGAGAAACATATATGAATATATGTATGTACATACATATGTATGTATAATTTCATATATGTATGTTGTATATTTTTACTTATGCATGCTTGCACATAATACTATAATTATATCAACCATATTGCTCAGTCTGTGGCTGTACAAAAGGATATATGTATATTAACCAAAATTACTTAACTACATTTATGTGATTATTAATGTTTCATGCAGTAGATGGGATGATTGTGATTCGACAGTAGTTTTTCTACATACATATAGAGACAACAAAACAAATTTCGATTATATTTAACGTTTTATTGCTGTATATTTAACACATACGTACACATACGTACACACACACACACACACACACAACATGTATTTTTTGTTGTGCCGTGTGCATCCACAAATATAGACTACCAGTGTACAGAATCTTTCCAGTTTAGTCTGCAGCGTCTTTAACATACAGGAACTTCTTTACAAGTGTACCTTTTGACGGTATGTATGCTAAATACATACCCATATATATATATATATATATATATATATATGCGCAAATAATATATTTACTTAAATTACTTAATGTTACCTGTTGCAGATAGAACATAATGCCTTTTGTTCCGGTTGAGACTCCCAAGTGCCCCGCATGCAGCAAATCGGTGTACGCCGCCGAGGAGCGTGTTGCTGGTGGCTACAAATACCATAAGACTTGCTTCAAGTGCAGTAAGTACATATGCACACACATACACACACACCCATATATGTGTTCTAAAAAATTATTTGTACATTAATTCCTATCAAGGTATGTGCAGCAAGGCTCTGGATTCGACAAACTGCACCGAGCATGACGCCGTGCTGTTCTGCAAAAATTGCCACGGTAGGAAGTACGGACCCAAGGGATACGGTTTCGGCGGTGGTGCTGGCTGCTTGTCCACAGATACGGGTGCACATTTAAATAGAGAGTGAGTTTTCAACTTTTTGGTTAGAAATATTTATATATTATACAAAATATAAAAAAAAAACATATACACACGTAGTTTTGTGCTGATATATATAAATATATATGTTTTTTATGGTTCATCCATAAACAAACAATGTCTATTATGTGTGACTAATTGGTTGTACATACATAAAAAAAAAAACAATTATTTTTAATTAATTCAAATTTATTAAGCTCATAATTAATGATTTATTTTTCTTTCCTAATTTCCCAATTTCAGTTAATTTGGATCCTGCCAATTGCCATTTGCTTAATTCAATTGTATCTGCGGGACATGAATCAGTGTTCATGTCTTGACCCTATGTGTTATAATTATCCTGATATGTGTGAAAATTATGGTAAAAAAAATATTTTTGTATTCATTTTCATTACTGACTGTAAATTAATAAAAGAAATTTGAAAAAAAAAAAAACAAAAAACAAATAAAAAAAAACACTTAGTATAATAAACAGAAATATCAACAAGAAATCTTTTAAAATATATTTATTAATAAAATACAGGTTATGTACACATTTGTGCACTGTAAAACTAATTGTACGATAAAGTACTATAAAATATGGACACACAGATCTGACTGATCTGACTATGTAAATAATGTAATTCTTTAAGAGAACTTGGAATGCAATTTTTTTTGGTTTTTTTTTTTGTATATAATACGCAGACCATGCTCATTATTTATATGGTTGCCAATTAAAAATATCGATAAATATCTATTTCCACCGCGTCTTAGCATTTGTAGAGACTATTTGGGCTAAATATAGCATACAACTAAATATAGCAAATAGCATACAGATAAAAATTGATAATAAATCAAAAATATTTTACATTTTAAAATACCTTCCACCGATTCCTCACAAAACAAAATTCTATTTTTGACATATGAAACATTTGAATGCCATCTATATGCTCTATTGTCTACATATATATATACATACATTATTTATAGAATCACTTTCTAGTGTAGGGTAACGCCCACCTGAAAGGAAGGGTATTAAAAAACGATGGAAATGGAAGATATGAAGAAACTTGACCATGCATTAAGTTTTATGCTTCAGGGCACAGACTAAGAGTGAAATCGTATTATTCCAAAATGCTAGATCTGCTTATACCCTGTATTCCGCAACATCATATATGTATGATGTACTTGTTTTAAATACTTTTATTTTATTTATGCATATTTAGACACATTCTTTATCCGCATATTATTTGTTCTTCTTTTTATATAAAACAATCTTGAGCTGCATAATGTTTGTGAGAAGCTACAAGAAAATGGAAGCGTGAAATACCCCTTGTAAAAAGTTGCGTATCTCATTTATGTGTCATGTGGGTATGCAGGGTATACAGATCTTTTTTAATACAATAAATTTAAAATTAGTGTGGCTTCATTAATTGTATTGTTGGTAGCAGATTTTAGGCAGTTTTTGAGAATATATATTATTAAATAAATTATAGACACTACTTATATGAACATAAGCACAAACAATATATTTTCCAGCTAGGTGTCTTCGTTTACTAGTAAAGAATAAGTTCCAACATGTTCGGGAAGCCCTTTCAGATATTTAACATTATACATACTTGTATAGGTAAATATAACACTCTATATATAATACAATATTCATGACATTCTCATCGATAATAATAATATTTCATCCATAAAAATTGAATAGAAATAAGAAAAATTAGACATAAATGAAGCAATGTGTGGAAGTGAAAGTGAAAAAGAAAGTGTATGTGCGTGTGTATATTTTTCTGGGCATGGAAATGCATTTCCCAGCCCTTCCACCAGCTAACCTTAGCCCTTACACCACCTAACTATCGACAAATATGTAATTTTCCCTTCTTTCAGGAACTATCATCATATTATCAATTACAAAGGTGTGCTCTGACAACATTCGATACAAAACAGGGGTACGTAAAGTACCGTTACATGTCATCTAAAACATGTTTTTAAATTCACAATTTCAAAACGTTTTCTTTTTTTAAGATTTGGTCCATTGATCCACAAGCTTTATATTTCTACAATCAGCCAAGTCACTTAAGAAAGCTGTACTGGTATGAGACAAGAGCTCCACAATTTACAACTAGAAAACAACGTATGGGGAATTTGCAAATAAAGCATGTATATAGAAATGCTCCGCCAGAAATTGGTGCTTCCTATGGAAAACGGTTGAGGTATTGTCTTAATTCAAATCTCTATGAAAGCTTCATAATTCAGATACCAAACCTACGTATTTAATTTTGTGCTTTTCTCTTGCAGAAGTCCGTTTAAAAATACTTACGATGACGCGTCGTTGGCATCGAATATACTGAGAACATATATGACATCTGTTCGAATATCATCGACATCGGCAACAAAAACAACACCAAGCTCAACGTATATCAAGCCAAAACCACCTGTCTATAAGAACATTACGGTTTGCAAACACAGTCAAAATATTACTTCACATGAAGAAGTGAAGGGCAGTATCAATGTAATACCTGAATTTCGGGGTCTTGAAAGTATGTCGAACAGCATCAACGTATTGCCCAATTTTCGGGGTCTTGAAAGTATTTCAAACAGTATCAGTAACACAATCCAGCCAATGATTGAACCCCCCTTCCAACCATATACAACACACAGCTATTTTACTCTTGATGATGTCATTGTTCCCAATTCCGCCAAGAACTTCAATTTAAATTACAAACCAGCTGAGGACAAAATTATATCTTATGACTCACAGCCACAAAATAGTTTTATTACTAAACAAACTAAACTATTTATGAGTTCGCCTATCGACATCTTACGTACTACACCTAGTACAACTAGTACAAGTACTACTACTATTGAGCCCGTTAGATCTACAGAAGCTATAGTGCAAACTACTATAGGATTCCAAACTACAACTACAGCTGTTCCACCAAAAGTCGAAACAACTAAGGAATCTTTTAGCTTCTCAACTATAATTCCAACAGATATACCAAAGGCGTTGACTGATAGGAAAAAATCCTTAGTTCTTAGGGACATCCTAAACGTTTTGGCATTAAATCATACACTTACCACGAATATACCACATACGACATTTGGTACAAAAAACTGGTCTTCAAAAAAGAATCTATCATTCCGAAAGAATCTAATGCCGATCACATTAAGTGACGATTTTTGCTATAGCTGCGGAAGAAGTCCTTTAAAACTGGAAAACATAACCTTGAGTGACGTCCGATTCCCAAGTATAAATGCATCGAAAATTAAAGAGGCAACTAACTCCACAAACGAGTTGAAGAAAACTTATCGAAAGAAGATGAGTATAAAAATAATGGGTACAAAAATCAAGGCGACACAGAACAAAACCCAAACATTAACTAAAAATCAATCCATACCGAATCTGTCAAGCACTACTGAATCGACACCAACTAAACATAGACGGAATAGAACCAATTTTATTCATGTGAGGCGCAGAAAATTGGATGTCAATGCGACAAGACTTAAAGCATACAATATTAGTCGAACAAATAGCCTGAATTCGAAAATATTGAAGCCCAAAACTGAATTAAAAACTCCAATATTGAACATTACAACTGAAAAAGTAAATCTGCGTGAAACAAGGAAAATAAATACAAAAATTGATAATAAAACTTTGGCAACCACAATATCTACTATAAGCGAAACCACAGCCCTGGCATCAGAGTCCGCTATAATGACCATATCAAATACTAACGTTAGATCCACAAGACGACCAATGCGAACATTCCGAAAACATACTCCAAATGCTGATATTGCCGTTATCCCCCCAATAGATCCGCTTCAGACCACTGATGTCCCACAACTACCAATCGAGGTGTATTTTACCAAACTTAACAAAAATTAATGTTGGACAACAGTTACCAAAAATATGTATCCCAAAATATTTATGTATTACTAACCAAAGATTATATTAGTATATTTATTTATTTATTTATACATAACTTATTTTATTTGTAAAAATGGTTAATGTCTTTCAAATTATTTAATAAAAATTTGAGAAAATTATTGTCTGCAGAAGAATAAAGAAATTCTTTATCCAGAAAGGATTTTTGTCGAATTATTCCAGCTGCTACAGGATTAAGATTATTATTAAAAAGAATGAAGAACGATCAGAATAATAATAATAAATAATAATTTAATTGGTAAGCAAATATTTTAACTTGCGAACAATCATTGAGAATAGTTCCAAAATATTTAGCAAAGATACACCAATAAAGAGACCAAGAACTCCCCCAATCTGAACTGAAATTAACCGAAATGATATATGTATCTCAATTATAACGATCAATATTTGAAACTAGGTTTGTACTCACCTATGAGATCTAATGGGGTCTGCGTAACACTACGATGGAATCTGGCATAAGGTGCACTGGCAATTTCTATTCCAGCAATGAAATCCTGACGCTCATCAACATTTTCAATTGATCTAAGTGGGGAAAAAAATAAATGGGGTTCTTTAGGTCAACAAAATTCAGGATAACAAATCAAATATATATATATATCTCACCCAACATAGCTAATTTGTTGTTCCACGCACGAGGGCAAGCAAACTAAATTGGCTCCCACATAATTCTTTACACTGTCTGAAATATAGGCTAGAAATTTAAAATAAAAAAAATCCCATTTCTAATTGTTTATTGATGTTTTCAAATAAATTGAGAATGTTACCTTCCTGTAAACATTTGATTCCCTTAATATCGCAGTAATTTTTAGCTGGAGTAACAATTATATTGTAATAAAGACAAAACTTTTCCAAGAGTCACAATTTACACTTACTTGTCGAAGGATCAAATAATGTGCAATTGCATGCTTCCATTTCCATGTTCGCTCTTATCTGGGACATACAACTGGAAAAGCTGGAATTATTAATCAAATCAAAGTTGAACATTTTTTAAAAACCATGCAAATTTTGAGCGACTTTTTTGCTTACCTGTAAACAAAATGGGAGCTGCTGCTCTCTTCAGGAAATTTGCACATACGTTGATCCACGCTTTCTTCAAAGACATCGGCGTCGTTATGCATCTCTTCGACATTAAAGGCGTACACAGTGGGCCTTGATGAAAGCAGAAATCTTACGGCATTGAAATAAGGCACATCCTCGGGACTATGAACATATAGCTATTTTTTAAAAATTAAAATTTTGAAATCAATACGACAACACCAGTTAGAAATCTTCGCACTTTTTCAGGCTATGGAAAATCTTACTTGATATTTAAATATTAGATCATTTTGCAATACTAATTTGAGGCTCCGATGCTTATCAGATGATGAGTATCTCAGTGGTAACTGATCGATATTTTCACTGAAAATGGTTAAACACAATAATTGATTGCATTATATTATATAACATATAAATGAAATACTTACTAGTCCATCAAGTTGTTGGCCAGAAAACAGTTTCCCATTTCCAGTTCATGAAATTTGAATATTGTTTCGCAGTCAGGCACCAAAATATCAGCATAGTAAATCTCCGAAATAATATTTTTACAAGAGCGCGGTAGCAACTGAGTAAAAATATTTATTAATCTTTTCGAGTTTCTCAGTTTAAGATGATAAGTACAATACGAACGTACTTCTCTTCTCAAAATTGTAATATCAACGCCACATGTTGAATTGGAACCCTGGCAATATGATTCTTTTATATTACTATTCTCAGAGCTTAGGAACAGATAGTCGAAGATATTTCGACGATAAGTCGCTTTCAGGGTTTCGTTACCAGGAATGCGTTCCTGGATGGCTTTTGTAAACTCCTCGTTCATCCGATTCTTCACCAAACATATGCTAACCGATGGAAAAGTGTTTGTCCAAAGAACATAGCTGGTTGTTACTCCGATGCTCGTTAAGTCTGTACGAAATCTGGCCATTATAAGAAGAAATATAGTGGTCATATTCCATCCCGTCACACTTATGACAAATAACCAAAATAATCTGTAAACTGAGTAGTTATTAATCCGACCAGATTTTTAAAATTTATAAATTACCTTTTTTTATAAAAGTTTAATTTCAGAAAATCTATACAAATATTGTGTGTCATCGTTAAGGAAAGTTAAGCGACTGGAAGGAGCTTTGAAAAATCTATAAATTTGCCACGTCATTGACGTTATTTCTCTGTGAAAAAGTGGATGGGGCTTAATGCAGTAATTAAACTACTAATCGAGCAATACTATATAATTACATCAATTATTGCATGGCTTTTGTTCATTACAGTTTGCTTAATTATAGTTTGCCATGAAGAAAACAATATATAAAGTTGACATTTATCATCGCTTTAAAATATTTTCGTTGTTATTTCTGTCATTTAAAATATACATTTAAATACATTTATATATATTTATATATATGTAACGCTATTAAATCGATAATAATCGAACCTTTTATTTTTCATCATGCCCCATGGCTTGAAGCGACGTCAATCGGATTTAAAACATCCATATACATATAACTTTATATTGGCGATTCGAAACAAAATTCGAGTCTTGCAAGAAAACTCGAAGACATCAGGTTGGAAAATCTGGTTGGAAAATATGGTGGATAATGAGAGACATATGCCAGTGCCAACGCCAGCAACAAAATCGCCAATATGTAACCAACATAAGAAATTAAAGAGAATAAGTAAGCAAATCTCAACACCTAAAAAATGTACCAAGCCACCCGATCCCGTCCAGAATTTGAATCGAACGGCAAGAGTAAGGCCCAGAGAAGAAGTTAAGAAGTCTTCTTCGCACTGCAAGCAAATGTTGAGAAGAATACAACTTTACGAAGAATTGGTGAGTGAATATTCTATAGACCTAAAAACAAAATTAATTAAAATGATGCAGGCTGAAAACATACCCAATGTGGATGGATCTAAGTCAAATAGCTTAACACATCTCTTAAGACTTCGCGAAAACTTACTGATCCAACGAACAAAATGTCTTATATTAAGGCTTGAAATTGTCAAGATACGTTTCATGTCTAAAGGACTCACGGACATAAGTTTATGGATTGAGAAAAAACAGCAAGGAGTCATGACTGAAATGGAAGAGGAACGAAAATATATAAAAAGGTGGTATGCCTTAATAAAAATTGCACTCTATTTATTATTATAAAACTTACATTCACTTCAAATTTGTAGATTGATTCACATTTACGAATCGAAGCCAATATTGAGCAAACAGAATGCATCAAAACTTCCACAACAATCCTCAACAATTCAAAGATCGGCAAAGAGCAACCAGAACCTTAGCTTATCATATCTTAGATCTGGTCCATACTTTGATGATAATCGTCGTTTAAGAATTTGTCCAGGAATTTCATGGGATTTACTTAAAGAATTAAATGTTATGTCGATGTGTGCATACTGTGATCCAGTCGATTATTTCTACAGAAAACTAATAGAGATCTGGAATAATTTTAACCGATCGACCCAAAACAACATCTGCGATATTTCTAATCAATGCGAATTATACAAATCAAATCAGAAATTATTAATTTTTCAGAAAATTAAGAATGCTGCAAAATTGTTGGATCAGAGATTACATGTCTTTAAGCCGCAAAATCAAAATTACATGCGGAAACTGATAGAAATGTTGAAATACCCGAGGAATTTTAAAATACTGTTAAACTCATATCCAGATGTAAGCAATACATTAACTAAAAATGCTATAGAATTATAGATACTTTTATAATTTTGCAGAAAATCAATCGAACTAATGAGAGTTTGGTCCACGCATACATTCCTAACTTTCTAAATGGATCTGTAAGATCCACATTCACTGATCATATAAATAATCTTCAATTGCGGACTGAGCTTCTGCAGCTTATTTTTAATACGGGTAAGTAGATAACGGCAAAGTTTCCAAATTATTTCTGTATTTAATATATATTTTCATATGTTATGTAGGATATTTAAATAAAATAGATCGATTTTCCTTAACTGTTAATGATCGAGTAATGCTCGATAGCACTTTCGAAATGATAAAGAAACTTATCTATAAGGAAGAAACTACCAATTTGATATGCTCTCTGGCTCTATATAATCCACCAAATACGCCGCGATGCACAAACTGTATCTACTGCCAAGGTGTACAAAAATGTCTATCAATGAATAAGTTCAGTTCGAAGCGCTTGGAAAAGAATTTAACGTTAGAGTCTCGTGATCATATCGAAAACATTATTATAAATGAGTTATATAATGAGGACGAACTTTGGCAAACTGTTCATTGTGAAGGCAAAGTTCTTAAATTATTAATTGAGGAGCTGGTAACAAAGTACATATATAAAATTTTAAATAAATATTGTTTAAAGAAACATTTAAAGTAATGAATGTATTGTAAAACTAAAATATATTAAACAATGTTTTAAAAGTAAAAGTATTATCTTAATGTTGTTTAATTAATTGATTACATTAGTTACCGATTCATCTCACAAGAAATTCACATTTGTTCTACATATTTATATTATCTATGTTTATTTATTGGATATACATTTTATCTGTTTTGGAATGACAATCTAAGCTTATTTGGTATTTAGTGCTACTTCTCAAGAGAATTTTCTAGTCTAATAAATAAATAAGTCAAAAGTTATTTAAGAAATAATTATTAAAACGATTACTTCTTTTATTGGGAAGACCATTCATTAATGGAGTAAGTACTTCCCATATACGGTTGTTGACGAATCGGTTCGCTATTTGTTTGATGATTTCCAACTGCGTTCCAAGGTTGTCTGGGAAACGCATTCGAGTTAATATATGGTGCGGGATTGCCGCTGTAACCAGCCGTTGTGTGAAAGTTGGAATGATATGGAGCAAAATTAAAATGTCCATAGGGCGCATAATTATTGAGATGATAGTTAGTTGTTGAGGCTGCATTCTTATTTTCATAGTAATTGTAATATTGGGGAGGGAACGAATGTTGAACATTTTTACTTGCAAAATATGAGTTTTCCGCTAAATCATTATTGGGAATCATTGTCTGCGGATGCGTTGAATTCGATGGGATACTATTAATGGAACTATTATATGGTTCGGCGACAGGCAACTGTGATTCATGCTTGTACGGCTGTTGGTGTTGTTGCTGTTGTTGTTGTTGCTGTTGTTGTTGTTGCTGTTGTTTCTGATAGTCAACATTTTCCGGCTGCTGGTGCAGAGATGGTGGAATGCTGTTTAAGCCTTGAATTTGATTACTATTCTGCATTAGTTGTGGTTTAGTTTGCTGAAGATTTTCCAAATTGCTGGGTCTCGTAAATGCTGGCTCTAAAGACGGTTGAATGGGTAAACCCTCTTTGCTTATCGCGTCTTTTGTATTTTCTACACTTGGTGCGGTGTCCATCGATTTTTCTAAAATTACAAATTGTAAGTAATTTTATACTACTTGTATCAAAATGTATTCATACCTGGCTCAGGCGATTTCGACTTCGGAACATCAGTATCGCAATCTGATGTAATATCAATTACGTCTTCTTTGCTGGCCTTTTCATCATCCGGTCGCTTGGATGTTGTTCTGATTGCTATAATCTTTCCACTATCTAATTGCATATAGATTCCTTTCGCTGACTTTAGCACCATAACTCTTTGTCCAGCTTTGAGTATTATATTAGATTTCTCTGATGAATTTGTTGGTATGACAACATCTGACATAAGAGAATCGTATTATTACAAAGTGTTAACTTGCTAGCTTGGTTTTTAAAGGGGATCTCTGCTTACCAAGGGGTAATGTCATTTCCTGAGCAGTCATTCCCTGTCTTTGCCACACTTCAGCAGGAATCCAACGAGTCGACCGTCCTCCACTTGGGGTGTTTGTTTTCTTTGCTTGAATGGGTTTGATCTATAAAAATGATATAAAGTAAATATCTTTCACAAACCAAACTATTCGTTACATCATTTATTTTTGTAATACTTACTGATGCCACTGGTCGAGTAATAACAGTACCATCCTGGTTAACAATTTTGTATTGCATTTTTCCTGAGGCATAGGTTAACTTTTGATTTACAGACGCCTTCTTTTCGAGCTCATAGCTGCGGTGTGCCTGTCTTTTTTCAGCTTGTGAAAGCTTTCGATCTTTTTGATCAACTAGTAAACTTTCATGAAGGAAAGGATCTTTTGTTATATAGTTTGCATGCAAATCAACAATTGTATTAATAACCGGATCCAAATGCGTAGTTGAGTGAACAAATTTTTCCTCTTTTATTTTAGCAGTCGTTGTTCCCGGTGGTTCGACCAGTTCATTATTTTGTGTGGTGGTTGCTTCATTAGACTTCTGACCTTCACCATCCGTTTGCTGTTCATCATCCGAACTGTAATCGTGGCACAAGTTTGTTATCTCTTTCATCGACAAATGCGCCTCTGGATTACATTCATCAACGATTCGATCAGACATTCCTTGTTTCTTAATTTGCCTGTCATAGATTTTCTTCTCCAGGCATTTATCCATGACAATTCTGTACACATAGCATTGCTTTGTTTGCCCATATCTGTAATGCAAATTAATTTTGGGTAATTCAAATAAAATAATCAAATTTAAACGGTAAACCCACCTATAAATTCTATATACAGCTTGGGTGTCATGACAAGGATTCCAGCTTGCATCAAATATGATAACTCTGTTCGCCCCAGTCAAATTAATGCCCAAGGAACCGGCTCTTGTAGATATTAGGAAAAGCTTAATATTACGATTTGCATTAAACTCATTGACGAGCCTTTCTCTTTCTTGCGACGAAGTCGAACCATCTAAGCCTGTAAATAAATTAAGACGAAAGTTTACACAACTGATAAATTCAAGTTTCAATTCAATTCGATATGAATTACTTACGAAAATATGAAATATTTCGCATCCAAAGGTTTGTAGTGCATGGCACAAAACTTGATTTGAGAAACCCTTCGATTAGATTTAATGTCAATAGGCTTTGACTGAACAACAATATTCGATCACCCATAAAAATGCTCTCTTTCATAATGCAAAAGAATATTTCCATTTTCGGTGATGTCGATATTTGGCCAGCTACATAGTTTTTCATGATGTCCAGTGCCCAGGAACATGAAAATTCATCATTTATTTTTTTTGGCTTGAACGTTTTTTTATGCGTATCATTAATAATACTGGTGGTAAGGCCTTGTTTCGTTGAATTGATATTTTCGTTAGACTTTAGCTTATCGCCTTCAATATTTTTTTGGTGATTAATGGAAGTTGGCTGAACGATTCTTTCAACTGTTTTGATTTCATTCGTATCCAAGTCGACTATTTCGGAAGAGCCGGGAATTGTTTCAAAGTCCTTGGCCATATTGGAATCGGTTTGCTTTATGACTTCAACATAGCTTGGTTTCGGTAGTATATTTGCATCTAACCAATAATTGCCTCCTCCTTTCGCTTCGGCGCTATAAGTACCCATATTGAGTTGATGATCCTCTTTTTCGGCACCATATTGCTCACAGCTATACATATAAAAAATAATAAAACCAAACATATTAAATACCATAATTCTGAATTTGAAATTAAAACTAATATTACCTTTTATTAGCATATATTTTATTTAACTCTGAGGTATTATTATGTACACGATCAATGCTTCCATTGTTAACTTGCTGTTGCGGAGGAATCATTGGGGCAGTATTTGTGTCGACGACACCAGTTGGATTTGGATCGACGACGGGGATTGTGGTGTTGCTCTTGGTATCTTCATCAATTTCTAAATCTAAATCAGTCTCACATTTTTTTAGAAAGTTGTATAAAACATCCGGATGATTCCATATCTTACAACAGACGGCAAATGCTTTCAATGGATTTGGAAATGCCTTTTTGCGCACAACGTCCGTCATAAAGGTATCGTAAAGCTTTCGTTGAAATGGAGTCATTCGCACAAGGATAACATATTCCAATTTCTGTGGCAGAGTGCATTGCAACACAGTATGCGAGCGGCGTTGAACGAACCCCAACAGTAAGGAGTGAAGGACATGAGCTCTATATCTCATTAGCTTGATATCATCGGGTGTGGAGTCGACACACTGACCATTCTGTATTGGCCTCTCGAACATATTGCAAAACTCTGTGCGTGTGCCCAAATAATTTGGACGTACAAAATCCACCATACACCAATACTCGAGCAGATTGTTCTGCAAAGGGTATCCGGTTAAAACTATTCGTCGACGGGTGCGTATTTGCTTAAGGGCAAGTGAGATGCCAGCATGAGAATTTTTGATTCGATGTCCTTCGTCACAAATTACCAAATCGGGGCCAGGTTTAACCAACGCCTCAAAGACCAGGTTCATCAAGTCTTTACTCGAATCCATTGCATCGTTGTAAGAGTTTTTACCTTTCTTCTTACGTGTCGTGACCAGCTTCAATGCCAGTAATCGAAACAGTTCGTAACCAATTAGTAAAACCCCTCCCTTGTGCACCCAATTCAAGATGACCTTTGCCCGTGCTGTGAGGTTCTTCTGTTGGTCGTTTAGCACAAAGATGTCGAAATTGCGGGGACGCACATTCATGTCGCCAGTTTGTCGTGGAATCCACATGTTAAATTCACTTAACCAATTTTGTAATGTATTTATGGGCATAACGCATAGAACTGTCTTTGCGGATGTGTGTCTTAAAAATATATCACAGAAGGAAACAACTTGTAAGGTTTTGCCAAGTCCCATGGAATGAGCAAGAATACACCCAAATCCGCTTGATTTATTGAATCGACGCGTCGATTCAATAATATTGTCATATAAAAATCGTACACCGCCGATTTGATGGGGTTTAATTACTTTGGCTATCTGTGGAGCCAAATACAATGTTTCTTCACCTTCAGGATGTGCAATATTAACAACAACGCGTCCGTATTCATCGGGGATATTATATATATCCTTAACATGCATCCCACTGTTTGTCGCATCTTCGCTTTCATTCAAATCATCCTCCTCCTCTTCCTCCTCCTCCTCGGACAACAATATGCAATCATCATCGGAACTATCATCGATTGTAACAACTTCGTTTGAGGGCTCGGTGCCAGTTTCCTTATCGAGAGCTTCATCATCATCAATGCTGCAACTTAAACTACTATTTGTTTCATCACACGTTACGGATGCCAAATCATCTTCGGGTAGGACAATAGTATTATTAAAGTGATTTGCCTGCGAGTTACAGTTCACATCATTCGACTCATCGATGTTTAAAATGCGAAAGATATTCTTGTGTACAACAGATTTTCGGATCTCCCGCATCGATTTCTGCTGTCCGGCAACGCGGGCCAAGCGCTCAGCTTCCTCTTTCTGTGCCGCCAAAGTTGTTGTATCTAAATTATTTTCATTCATCACATCTCGTATATTTTTCCGAAGATGATTATTTTTCTTCTCCTCGATTGCTGACAATATGCCCTTTTTAGTGCTTGTACTTTCATCCGATACAACGGAATTCTTTCGTTTTTGTCCATGTCCATGTCCATATCCATGGGGTGAAACAATCGAGTTGTGCATCAAATCTTTTGACACTGCTCCACCACTACTCACACTTTCTATAGTATGAGAATACGATTTTAATACTGCGGGCATCATACTACTACTACTACTACATTCACTAATTCTTTCGACATGATCCAAGGCTTGATTTGCAATCGGGATTGGGTTTGGGATTGTGTTTGGGATTGTGTTTGGGATTGTGTTTGGGATTGTGTTTGGGATTGTGTTTGGGATTGGGATTGGGTTTGGGATTGGGTTTGGGATCGGGTTTGGAATTGGGTTTGTGATTGGGTTTGGGATTTGGTTTGTATTTGGGTTTAGATGGTTTGGTGGAATCACATCCGAAGTGCTCAACATCATTAACGGCGGCTTATAATTGATTACATTTAAACAAGTCGGCTCTGACTCATGCATATTTTGATTTGGATTTTCCATAAGACTTGTATTCTGATGATGATGATGATGATGATGAACCAGAGATTTTTCGATCAAATTTGCATTCTGATGATGAACCAGCGACTTTTCAATTAGACTCGCATTCTGATGATGATCCAGCGGTTTTTCGATTAGACTTGTCGTTTGATGAACCAGCGACTGATTTCCATCCTCCATTTTGGTGCTGTTTTTTTTTTTAAGTTTTTGGTTGCCTAAAAATTTTAAAATTAAATTAATAACTCATTAATTTTTCAACAAGCAATATTACAACGAAAAGTTGGTAAGGTCGGAAACTTGACTTGATTATCACCTAAATGTTAATCACACAATAATTAACAACAAAATGAATGGCAGTTATTTTTATATATATATTAATGCTTTTTATCATTTAATTTGTTTAAACTTTTACTAAGAGTTCTATAAACAAACGGTGCGTAAAACAGAGTAAATAATTTTCGGCACAGAAAATAATATTCTTCTGTGAAGGCCTTGTACCCGAAATCATATGTTCATATGCATAATTAAAACAAGTAAGACACTGGGTTATCGGCATTTTTTTGGACATATAGTAATAACTTGACTCATTGATGTGTAGGGGAATGGACGCTAATAGGCTGGAGGTTTTCGGGAATTTGTCTTACTGGTGATACATTTGTAATGTATTTAACAATTGAAAATGCCACACAAGTTTGCCTTCCCCTCCTAAAATGTATCCGCTCGGCGAAAGCAAATCATTATTTGCTTAATAAAGTTTAATATCCAATTCAGTGAATATTTAACTAAAGTCTTGCAATATATAATATATGTAAATACATTGTTTATTTTGAAGTGAGTACCTACCAAATGCAGATTATTTATAGAACACTCCTGACGTCGCCGTTTACATACACATCAATATATATTCTGTCGAATTTCTATATGGCATTTTGTTTGGATATTATGGGAGGGTGCTTGTACACACTTAAGCACATATAACATCAATTTGTGTATACAAAATACATTAATTGCCGGCCAATCAAATTAAAACACAATTTTTAGTTTACACCTATATATGTATGTACGCATGCACATATCTGTTCAAAACTATGCAAGCACATAGTTTCTTTCGTTGTAATCTTGACGTACACATATAAATAAAATGGTAGAAGCACAATTTGTGATAAGTCAGATATCAATTGTAATTATCTCTTAGTTTTATGTAGATTTTCTTTTTTCACTGTGGAAATATGTATATCCACTGTATTCTAATAATTACATATGTACACACAAACATGGCCTGGAAAAATATCGATATATCGTCTATCTCAATTCTATTCTGCTTGAAATTAAATTATAAAGTAATTGGTTTCCACGGGTTCTTTCAAAATTAAAAACACAAATTTCGATTTTTATATCTCTTTAAATTTAACTATTGAACATATTCCACTCCCATGAAATCTAACCGGATTTCAGAGTAATGATTCTTAAAATTATGTTGTAACATCTATATATGTTGTGCATTTCAATTAAGAGCTGGAATTAATGCACAAATTCTAAACCAAAAACTGCATGGAAGTTGTAAATTTTCCAGTTTCAGAACCTATTCAAAACTGAATCGATTTCCAAAAGTAATAACTCTTTTATCATGTCTTATAAGCCACGCCAAAAAAAATTAATTAAATTAATTAAAATTAATTTAATTTGCAACTAATAATAATTTAAGCTGATTTCAATATTATTATTTCATTTAATTTCTAAAGACTTATATTGTAAGTTTTTGGTAGGCTGAAGTTATTTTCAAAGGTGTTTCATTCCTATTTATATTTTCTCACTTTGACGATATTTCGATAATTATATGTTTTTGCTGATCAACTCTGTGTTTGACAACCGGAAGGTGACAAAACCCATCTCTTTCCTTTCCTTTTTACCATTGGTCTGTAAAATACGTGTTGTATTTTTCTTGGTTTTGTAAATAAGAAATACAATGTGAGTAAAAATGGCCGCTTAATTGTGGGATTCATGTTAATAACGCAATATATTTCCACACAGATGCCGCGTGAAATCAAGGAAGTGAAGGATTTTCTTAACAAAGCTCGGCGCACCGATGCTCGTGCTGTCAAAATAAAGAAGAACCCAACGAATACCAAGTTCAAGATTCGTTGCTCACGTTTCCTCTACACGCTTGTGGTCCAAGACAAGGAGAAGGCCGATAAAATCAAACAGTCCCTGCCTCCAGGTCTGCAGGTGAAGGAAGTCAAGTAGACGCGTCTTAACCTATCTTCTTCGGGCATTATCAAATAAATGTACTGTATGGAATAAAACACATGGACAAGATGTAAAATATATACAAATGGGAAATTTATTAATTTGAATTCAAATTGTGACAAATTCATTAATTTTTGCTGGCAAGGAGATGCGAGATTTGTTTTTGAAGGATAGGGTTTTTCACCTGCAATACGGAGCTAAAGTTATCCGTTCAAAATTTTATGAATATTGCAACTACAAAATCACAAAATGAAAAAATGGCCATGTATTGACCAAGAATATAGCTTTCCCCTCTTAAGGGCACCTGGGTAATAACTTGAAAATCCATGAATATGCTTGCGAAATTCCCTTAAATAATTGGTGCCAAGTTATCATTTTAATTTTCTTTATTTATACTGAAAATACAAATTATGTAGAAAATTCTCATACAAATTGGCGATCTTGACCGGATACAAATTGTAAATCGCTGATACATGCATGTTAATGTTTTAGCAATTTAAAATGCACTGTTCAGAGACTTATTTATTGTTCCTGCAGTCTATTGACGATCAGTAGCACGAAGCTTCTCCTCGACAGCTTCACGGGAAGCCTCTGATAGATCAGTAGCTTGTATATACTTTTGGACACCGACCAATGATTTCTTCAAAGCATCAAAGGAGCTCGAGTACAACATCTTCTTCTTAACCTGTAATACATAGATGGGAGCTTTAATATATTGGGAACATATAAGAAATAATAATAAAATAATACCTTAGCAGTATCGGGACACCATGACATGAGGAACAACTTCTGTTTCTTTGAGCTCTCGGACGTGCCTTGGCATTGGTGCATATATTCAAAATCGAATAGACCATATCTGAAAATACAGATGCAAACATATAAATTATTAAAGTAAAGCATGTATATTTATGAAGGCTATATTTTACAGCTGTAATTGTCAGATTAACGACTTTTATCGAAAGTATTTTCTTACCGGCATTCTCCAGGTCCGCACTTCTGGATATCATCTAGAAACTGATCGTATTCACTGTTCCGGTCACCAACAGTTTCAACATCAATTTGCTTCTCATCGCGAATGTAGAAAATAACATAGCGGTGTTTTTTATCCTTTTTGATTTCCTCGTATGTTGTTTTGCATACATCCGATACGGTAACTCCAGAAGCCTGTTAACAACAATAATAATAAATTATAACTGATGAATAGCAGGTTTTCTTTTCCCAAATATAAGAAAATTATTATTTTTCAAATGGAAGATAAATCGTAAATCGATAGTTAAAAAGTTGCAGACAGATGATATATATGGATGCTAACACGAATATATATACATATAGCAACAGAAATAATTTCTCCTGCACATTTAAGACACCCCTTCAACCTTGTGGAATGGTTACAGGGTATACATACATACAACATATGCAAAAAAAAATTGTGTATGTAGTTGTAATTGTACAGTAAAATTTGCCGGCAAAACGTGTTTTTGGTTTGTATATATGTATATACATACGATAAGTATGTTTGCAGTAATTTACTCATCAATTGCTATACAAATCCCTACAAATGTACATAAACAAATTTCTAATTTTTTTTTTTTACATTTTTACAATTTGCGAATTGCTTACCAAATATGGACATACAAATGTACGGTTGTGCAAAGGTAATCGGCATTACCCACACACACTCACACAGGCACGCAAACACTTGAGAAAATTTTGATATGTACGCATGAATACATGTTTATATATACATATATGTATTTATTCCATAGAAAGTTAAATCCAATATGCACCTGCAGCAATTAGTCTGCAGAATATATATACACACGCAAATTTATATATACAAAAATTCGCCTACAGGCGGCGGATGTACGTAACATTCGTACATATTGATATCTTTGGAATAAAATACATAAGTATGCCGAATATTACTCAGCCTATTCTGACTAATTCTCCCATGTATATATAATACGTATACTTTATACATATGCATGTATCCATAAATATACATATATGTACGTACAACACTTTATATGTATACATACATGCATATATATATTTATGTATATGTATTATTGCTGGCTCTCTATGCTCTCAAATTATTATTACACACATATACACATACATATATAGTCGGCCTTTTCTGGATTCATAAATATATATATATATGTAAGTACATTAACGCAATTAAAAATATTTTTAGTGTATAGCGAACCATTGCCAATCCATGTATGTACATACATATTTATGTATAAATGAATCATCGTATTTTCTACACGATGTATGTACATACATACAATTGTCTGTAGACATACATGTGCATGTATACATATATCTTAAAATTAAATGTTAAATTTGATATGTAAGTAATAAATTACGCTATATGCCCTTACCATTTTTCTTTCTGTAGAATGCGAGTACTTTTGTTAAATTTGAAAATCAATTTCAATCTGTGTATGTATAAGTATAATACACAAATACTATTTAGCCTTTCGACAGCAACGAACAACCGGACTAATCAATTTGGGTGGTGGTTCCAATGCATCGATTTACGCATGAGTTGCTCTTCTGATCGAAATCGGATGCGATATATTTCCCTCAGTTGCACCGAATCGACAAATACGACGCTTCAGGCGCGGGCAGCTCAACGACACAAACAAATGGGAACATTGGAATCAAGACATTTGTAGACAACATATATATTAGTTGAGTACTTTGCGTTTTTTTTTTTTGCCAACATTTAAAACAAAATCTATGTTATTTTCCATAATAGGTTGCAGATCCATTTACGGTATAATCGATGTTTTATATTTTCGTAAGATTTCAATGAATGCAAACTTACCAAAAAATATGCCGACATCATTTGGAAAATTCTATCAAATCTGTCTGCGCGTAGAATTACAGTCAGTTGTTAGTGTTTTTGGTGTTTATATGATTGAAAGGCAAACAGCTTTAAAATTTTCTAATTTCAATTTATTTTATGACTTATGATTTATAATATTGAAATGTTACTGTGATGTGTGTTATAGCAAAATTTGAAGTACACAATCATGTGAAATATTCTGGATGGCTGACTTTTCAATGTTATTAATATATATATTAATATATAGGTATGTATTTTTACGTGGGTTTTCAACTGGTAAGCAACTTTTTGGGTGCACTTATATATTAGACTAAAGTTTTTCGTTAAAGATTTTCTTACGATATCTATACATATTCTTGCATGTTCCAAATTCCACAATCCAAAATCGCCGCTAATTTTATTGGTTCATGTGAAGTAATCAAACACTTACTTGGACCAACTCCGATTTTGAATAAGTATGCAAAAAAAATAATATTGCCAAAGTATTGTTCGAGGAGGCTTAAACTCAGATCTAGATTCGTGTCGTTTTTTTAAAAAATATGTATATAAACATATCTTACTGGTACTTCTAAGGTGGGTAACTGAACAAATCCTTATGAAAACTGTACTTAAAAGTACGTTAAACATAAGATTTAATGCAAGTGCATAATTGTAAAAATCTTTATAAATGGAAAATACATACGTGTGTACTTGTATGTGTAAGTGTGTGTAAAATGAAACATTCAAATTTATAAACAATGCATAAGCTGTGTGAAAAATACCACACACCTAATTTAAAGCACCAAAGTATTTGAATGCAAAAATAATGGTAGCTGGTAAATTTGTATGTACATGCATTCATACAAAAGAGTGACTGTGAAAAATCGATATTTCTTAGCATGTACATTTGTACGTATGTAAGTACAAAAATATATGTATATGTATATATATATTTTTACATATATGTCTATTTACGTGTAGTTTCTTAAACCCGCTTTATTCAAGTACGTCTCAAATGACTCAAACAAATTGAAGTAATTGCAATACATTAATTAACTCTTTTCCTTTTTTATATTGTATTTGTATACATGTTTGAACATTTATACATTTGTAATGATTGTTCTTTGTGTAAATAGTTACATCAATTGCAAAGTATGTCTGTGCATAACTTATGCACAATTATCTGTATGCATATTATTTATCTAAACATGTACATGTGTACATCACATAAAGGGGCGTGGCCTTCTGTGTAAAATCTGCAGGAATACGAATATATGTATGTATATATGTACATTTGTACATCGCTTGACTATGTACAATTTACAGTGACTCACAAAGTAATTCCACCAAAATTTTTGATTAAGCCGTAGTTTAGCAACTACAAAAATAAAAAACATTAAAAATTAAAATTTTAAGTTGATTTTCATTTGTAAGTTGCTTTTTTCTGCACCGAATAAATAAATAGTAATTACTAACCTAATGAATGTTGGTGGACTAGAAGATACCCTGTAAATACCTATCATAAATTCGTCACTTCCCTAAGGCAATGGCTGGGTTTCATCATTAAGAGGAAAACGGATACTTGAAATGTGAACTCTATAAAACTACCTGTTTTCCGATAATAGATAAACAATGAAATATCCTTTATGTTCATTATATATATCAAATTTTCAACTGAAAACCTTCCAGATGAAAACCTTCCGGATATTTCCTTCACCTCACACATTTGCACAATTTAATAATTGAACTTTGAATATAACAATTGAATTAAATATACAATATTAATTCAAGGCTGATGAGGGAAGTGATGAAAGGCTTTTTTTTATTATTATTTTATTTTTTTTAATGTATACGTTTTTTTAAATATTTTGATTTACTTCATTTGTTGCAGGAGATATCGAGAACTACGTCTAAGATGAATTCGCAACAAAATTCGAATATTGAGCAGTCGCTGGTGTCGGAATCGGGTCATGTCCAGACCCAATACACGGCTTTTCAAAACTTCGAGCAATACACAGCAGCCGGGTATACAAATGCACCGTTGTATATATCGAAGCCGTCGGGCATGGGAACTCTTACGCGCATAGCTCCGCACTGCTCGACAATTGGGTCGCAAAGTAAAATAGAGACATCGACTCAAGAAGTGAACATGCCGCCGGGTATGGAGGGACATACTTTGGTCCCGACTGTCAGATATATACAAGCTCCACAATTTGATGACGCACCCGATTTTGGAATACCTGGCCTACCGCCCTGTGGCCTGGTAGAACCCCATTACACAGACGAACCGGCAATACCCTATGGCTATACGTCGGATGCTGCCAATTATGGCTTGCCGGGCGTCAGTGCAAATATGAAACAGTTTGTAACGCGACCCTTTGACAATAATCTCAATGGATCCGAATCGGCCATCGATTCGCAATGTCGCTCCTTTGTTGAGGGCCAAGGTGATTTTAAATTGACACCATTTGCCACAAACTCGCTGAACACGGTGCCGCCCCGAATCGCTGACAAAGAGGATTTCATCGGAGGCTCCGACAGTGATCTGTGCTCAACAATGAGATGGCGCGACCCAAACCTATCCGAAGTAATTAGCTTTCTCAGCAATCCTAATAATGCGATTAAAGCCAATGCTGCTGCATATCTGCAGCACTTGTGCTACATGGATGATCCCAACAAGCAGCGGACAAGGACATTGGGAGGAATACCACCATTAATACGATTGTTGTCATACGATGCCCCAGATATTCATAAGTAAGTGTTGATTATCATTGTTAGTAAATGTTTGGATAATAGAAAATGTTTATCTTTTCCCAATTCTTTTGCAAAGAAATGTACTTAATTATTGCCTTATGTTTAACCTTTTTCTGCTTCTTATTTTTCTAAAATTTAATGGAGTTTTACAACTTGTTAAAAAAAAAATCCTTTTTTTTCTTGCCTGTTTTTTGTTAGAATGTTTTTTTTTTTGCCATAAACATGGCATTCAAGCTTATTGGGTTTAATAGAGTTGTCTTTTATAATTTTTTTCAAAGAAAAAAGAACGAATCTTTTAGTTCGTTCGCTTGTCCGATTATCGTTCACTTCTTTTTTTTATTCAAACCTCGTTTGAGTTCGATTTTCGTTCATATTTTCTGAAATAACTTTTTAAATTAAAACACCTATACAACTGAGAAAAAAAATAATAGCACCACCCCTACAAGAAATGCTTTCAAAGGTATTTATTAAGTTTGTAAGTTTAGAAGTAGAAAACTCTTAAGAAAAAGGGATAGAGGGCAACAAATTATTTTATTCATCAAATTTTGAAAACATTGCAAAGCAAATTTTATGTTTTCTGAAAAGTTTCAGAAAAGTTGAATTAGTTGTGTTTTTTTTTCGCAACTTAATATTTGTTTTAAGCATAAGCTAACTTTAAGCTAACTTCTAAAATGAGTTAACTGAGTTCAACTGAGTTCAAATGAACTAATGCAGAACGATTCGACACAACTCTGGTGCTGTTAACACAGAGCGACCGCTAGCACGCGCGACTTTACAAACCTTGTAAAGTAGGAGAGAACATTTCATTACCGTTACCCCAGGCACGTATCATGCTCGTGACGAAAAGAGATGGAGACATTTGTTTCGCCCTCTGGCTTTCGTGATTCGCTCATAATCAGTTCATGTCTCTCTTCAGCTATGATGGTTTCCTTTGGTTCTGATCGTTCCGTCCCCGAACTCGGGAGCGAACAATTGATTGAATTTATTTATACCACAAATGTTCAGATCATGATCGAGCATGATCGATTCAGATATATCTCTCTCATATGTATACACAATCAATATTACATTTTCATAACGCATACTCAATTTTAATAATTTTGATTTTGTTTACAAATCGAAAATGTTGCTTATTATATTTTTAATTTGAAATTTAAATGGATTATTTTGAACAGAAATGCTTGTGGTGCATTGCGCAATTTGTCATATGGTCGCCAGAATGATGAGAATAAGCGTGGCATAAAGAATGCTGGCGGAATCGAAGCACTGGTGCATCTGCTATGCCGATCGCAAGAGACGGAGGTCAAAGAATTGGTGACCGGAGTCTTATGGAATATGTCGTCGTGTGAGGATATTAAACGGTCAATTATTGATGAAGCGCTGGCTGCTATAGTTTGTAACATTATAAAACCGCACTCGGGCTGGGATCCCATCTGCTGCGGCGAGACATGTTTCTCAACAGTATTTCGCAATGCATCCGGCGTACTGCGCAATGTCAGTTCGGCCGGAGAACATGCCCGAGAATGCCTTCGTAACTGCGAGCACCTGGTGGAGTCTCTGCTCTATGTGGTGCGATCTTCCATTGAGAAGAATAACATTGGTAATAAGACCGTTGAGAATTGCGTTTGCATTCTTCGCAATCTATCGTACAGATGCCAGGAAGTTGAGGATCCCAATTACGATAAACATCCATTCATTATACAAGAGAGGGCGGTTCCATCGTCGTCCAAAGGTAAATCCGTATATTTTTTTCTAATATTTTTGTATGGTTTTTTTTGTATATATATTTATTTTGATTTTGCAGGTGAAAATTTGGGCTGTTTTGGAACAAGTAAAAAAAAGAAGGATGTGGCCTTAAGTGAGTCACAACAGGAATACATATTCTCCACAGAATATGCAAAGAATGCTGGAACCCATAATAAGACAAACAAGGGATATGAACAGCTTTGGCAACCGGAAGTGGTGCAATTCTATCTCTCGCTACTGCAGAGTTGTTCGAATCCGGAAACACTTGAAGCCGCTGCTGGCGCAATACAGAATTTATCCGCTTGCTATTGGCAGCCGAGCATTGACATTCGTGCCACCGTACGCAAGGAGAAAGGACTTCCGATACTCGTTGAACTCTTGCGGATGGAAGTGGATCGTGTCGTTTGTGCAGTTGCGACTGCACTGCGCAATCTTGCAATCGACCAAAGGAACAAGGAGCTGATCGGCAAGTATGCAATGCGTGATTTGGTCCAGAAATTGCCATCCGGCAATGCGCAGCATGACCAAAATACGTCCGACGACACCATCACAGCCGTATTGGCCACAATCAATGAGGTCATCAAAAAGAATCCAGAATTCGCCCGATCCCTTTTGGATGCCGGCGGTGTGGATAGGCTAATGAATATAACCCGACGCAAGGAACAATATACGACTTGTGTGATCAAGTTTGCCAGTCAGGTTCTGTACACAATGTGGCAGCATCACGAGCTGCGCGAGGTCTATAAAAAGAATGGATGGAAGGAGCAGGATTTTGTTAATAAACATTTTGCAGCACACAGCACCCCGCCAAGTTCACCAAATAATGCTAACAATACACTTAATAGGCCAATGGCATCTCAGGGACGAACGCGCTACGAGGATCGAACGATTCAGCGTGTCCCGAATTCGGCCTCCTATCGAAATAAGGATGCAGCTGGAGGAGGAGTAGGTGGTGGTGGAGGAGGAGGAGGAGGAGCTGTCATCACCAACAACGATTCAGCATTGTTGTCGGAAATGGTTCGAAAACAATTATAAAGTGTATATTTGTTTGTTAATTATTTTATTAGTTATAGATACATACTCACTATATAGTATAACTCTTGAAATTATCGAGAGCTGACAAAATATTTGTGGTTTTACTCTGGGGCTTTATAGTTTTTCTAAGGTAAGGCGCTAGTTGTACGAACAGTTGGCATAGTTTTCAAAATAAGAAAAATGTTTTTTTTTCTCTCTTTTTTCGAAATTGTAATTGTTACATTTCCATTGCCTTCATCATATATAGTATACATCAATTTACAATTTCAAACAATTTGATTGAAATGAAAACTTAATATACATATCAACGCAAATTAAAAAAATTTATTATATGTGTGAAAAATAATGTTTGGCTTGAATAAACCCATAATTTGTTTAATTCTTTAAGAATATGGCGAACCATTTGAACATTTTGTGACATTATGCATTATCCAAATTTAATTATATATGTTGAAAAATATCTTGGTTGGGTTCTACGATCCATTTTATTGCACAGATAATATAATCGTAAATGCTGACTGATTAATTTTTTTATTTTGCGTTCATATTCACAAACAAATGGAGTTCTGCCGAATGCCCGAAAACCCTTGGAATAAGTATAAAACCCCGAAAAAAAGAATGAAAAATTTGTGTTTCCTAAGTTATTGTATTAAAAATTCATCGTTTATTCATATGTATGCATTAAGATTTTATAGCATCGATTAAAATAATTATAAGAGGTGTCATTTATTTCACACCTACTATATGCATTTGACTACAAAATAAAATAAGATTATTCGTGTAGATTTATTTATTTTGTTTTAAATAGCCGGGAATATTTGGTCTTTCAAGAGGGCAAGCGAGGCAAACCTCTAAAAATTGATATACTACAATTTAGTAGGAAGTCTAAATTTCAGTGCTTACTGAATCCATAGGAAACTCCTCCATTTCAATTTTAAATTGGTTGCTTGGAAATAAATTTACAAATAGTCGAACATATTTTTCTTATATTCGACATATTATTTAAACAAAAACGCTTGGAATTGGTTTGATTTCACTTATCGAGGACATGTGAAATTTGGAACATGTATGACAGGGCCTAGTATTTTACTATCGGGTCTATAAAATAATCGATTTAATTATATCGACAAATTTTCAGGTGAACTGGGAATATCGAATGCTTAATGGCAAATTCCATCCCTGGCAGTATAAGTCGGCTTCTACATTGTTTTTCGACTGCTTTGTGGATATGATTTGTCAAAACAAACATTCATAAAATGGATTATGACACATTACCTGAGCTCGGTGGTAAATAAATTCAAAGTTAATAAGTAGCTGCACATTATCTACTTATTTTCGGAAACGTTTAGTGTAGATTTATAGACTTGCATGCATATTTATTCTCTATATATATTTATGTGCTCACGGACTATTGTATACGTATGTATGTAGTGCATATGTATGTGTATATATTTTGATACGTGCAAGCAAAATTAAATAGACGTTCTACACATACATACAAATGTGTAAAGATACAATAAATTCTACGAGAACATACGCACTTATGCATATGCATGTACGAACGTCTGCAAAGATGAACGTACTTACTTGAGTGTATAAGATATATGTGTACATACATATGTATTCTTATTTTTCATACATATATTTATGTGTAGTGCTACCCGGCATTGTTCGGGCCAAATGTTTGCCCGTAAATTATAATTTTCAGTTTTATAAGTTGAATGCTGCTCAGACATAATTTTCTTTAAGTGGGGTGCATTTTCCAAGTGAATTACATCTCCAAGGAAAAATATATATAGAAAGACAGGCGAGGTATAAGTAAAATTGGGCTCATGTAATATGTAACCATGTAGAAGAGTGTGACCTTCCCATTCCCCATTTTAATATTCCTCCCTGGGGGTACATTCTCAAAGGAAAATTTGAGGCACATTTCAAATGAACTTCATAATCCGACGAAAACAAAAAGGTTTAAAAATTCTACTGTATACAAAGTTATAAGTGCTTGATAATATGGAAAATGTTATTATTTGATAATTTAGATTATTTTTATTATTGATTTATTAAGTCTATTTATTTATGTTTGATACCAAATAAGTTTGTTGTACTTAAACCAACCCAATTGCTTTTACTTTGTTAACTTTGTATAAATCGTTGGCGTAAACAAATGAAAATTTGCATTCATTCATTCACATATTTGTTTCGCCAGATTTGCTCACATTGAGCTGCAACAAGAGGCTCGAGCTGTTGGGATCCCTTCTAAGTGAACCAGATGGCGACAAAATGTTGCAAAGCTTCAACTTGGAGGATAAATTCAAACGGCATCAATTCTCAATGGATGCTTTACTGGATACGTTTATCCTACTTTATGATGAATGTACAAATTCATCGCTTCGCAGAGAAAAGAGTGTTTCGGATTTCCTAAAGCTTGGTAAGCCATTTTTATGCTAATTTGCCAATTCAAACCTAGACTAATTAAATGTAATTGACTCTTCAGCTAAACCATTTGTCCACATTGTCCGAAAACTGCGATTGACTCGCGAAGATTTCGAAATATTAAAAATCATTGGACGTGGTGCATTTGGGGAAGTCTGTGTTGTTCGCATGCTTTCCTCGGAAAACATTTTCGCAATGAAAATCCTGAACAAATGGGAGATGCTGAAACGTGCGGAGACAGCATGTTTTCGGGAGGAAAGAGATGTCCTCGTCCTTGGTGATCGTCAATGGATAACAAATTTGCATTACGCTTTTCAGGATAATATCAATTTGGTATGTTATCTCGTCATGATAAAGATGAGTAAACAATTGTTTACATATTCTTTTGTTGCAGTACCTGGTTATGGACTATTATTGCGGTGGCGACTTATTAACATTATTGAGCAAATTTGAGGACAAACTTCCCGAAGACATGGCCAAGTTTTATATCACCGAAATGATATTGGCCATAAACAGCATTCATCAGCTCAAGTATGTGCATCGAGACATAAAGCCCGACAATGTTCTGTTGGACAAACGTGGCCATGTACGATTGGCCGACTTTGGATCGTGTCTGCGATTGGACAAGGATGGCACAGTGCAGTCGAATGTTGCAGTCGGCACACCCGATTACATATCGCCAGAGATCTTGAGGGCAATGGAGGATGGCAAGGGACGTTATGGCACAGAATGTGATTGGTGGTCCCTGGGCGTGTGCATGTACGAAATGCTGTATGGCGAAACTCCATTTTATGCCGAGAGTCTCGTGGAGACATACGGCAAAATAATGAATCATCAGAATTGCTTTAATCTACCGTCACAAGATACAGCGACGCACTGCAAATTATCGGAGGCATCTAAGGATCTGCTTTCAAAGTTAATCTGTATACCCGAGAGTCGGCTTGGTCAGCGGGGATTGCGGGATTTTATGGATCATACATGGTTCGATGGAATCGATTGGAAGAACATTCGATCTGGTCTGGCACCCTATATACCGGAAGTCTCAAGTCCAACCGACACATCCAATTTTGATGTGGACGACAATGATGTGAGATTAACCGATTCCATACCTCCATCAGCGAATCCGGCATTCTCTGGCTTCCATTTGCCATTCATTGGGTTCACTTTCTCACAGAACTGCAGCAGCACAGACTCAAGAACAGTCGCCGCCGCCGCCGATCTGCTGCCTGACAATAAAAACCAAATGTCACTCGACAGTTCGCCCCTGTCCACCGAGCTGACTATCTCTAAAGAATCTGAAAAATCAAACGAATCTCTCAACAAGCAATTTAAGGCACTAACCGAACAGTTAGTGCTCACAAAGCATGAAAAGAATGAGCTGACCATTAAATATAATGAGATAATGGAGCGTCTGCAGAGCCAGGACTCCGAACTGAAGGACACAATTGCGCAGCGCAATGCGGCAATGATGGAATACTCGGAGGTCACCGAGAAACTAACCGAGCTGCGAAACCAAAAACAGAAGCTCTCCCGCCAGGTGCGCGACAAGGAAGAGGAACTCGACGCGGCAATCCAAAAAAATGATAGCCTACGCAACGATCTGCGCAAGTCGGATAAGACAAGGCGAGAGCTCGAACTGCATATCGAGGATGCGGTGAATGAGGCATCCAAGGAGAAGAAGATCCGCGAGCATGCCGAAGAGTGTTGCCGCAAATTGCAAAACGATTTTCGAAAATCTGTACCAAATGTGGATGCTACAGCGACGACAAACATAACATCGGGCATCGCAGCCTACGAAATCGAGCGCATCGAATTGCAATATGCGGAGAAACTGAGTCATCAGCAGGCGCGCAACAATCTCGAGTTGGACGCACTCCGGGAACAGCTGAGCGAGCTGGAAGCCTCGAATTCAATGCTCTCGAAAGAGCTGCAGCAGGCACACGAGAAATTGAAATGTACACCAATTGAATCGATTGCCGATTCGGCCGAGACAATATTGGAGCTGAAGAAGCGCTTCGAATTGGAGAAGTCGACTTGGAATGAGGAGAAGCAACGCTTGAGCAGCGAGGTGAGCGTTAAATCGAAAAATCTGCGTGACATTCAGGCGGATGAGATACTAATCCTGAAGGAGCTGCAAGTGAAGCGCGATGCAATCAACCATTGGGAACTCCAGATGGACGAGATCATAAAGTGGGTGTCGGATGAGCGAGATGCCCGAAGCTATCTGCAGGCGCTGGCCACGAAAATGACCGAAGAAATCGAATACCTCAAGCATGTGGGAACGCTCAACAATAACGCTGTCGATCACAAGAATTGGCGCAACCGCCGCTCACAGAAGCTCGATAAAATGGAATTGCTGAATCTGCAAAGCGCTTTGCAGCGTGAGATTCAAGCGAAGGCATTCATTGCCGAGGAACTTAGCCAAACGAGAGCTGAACTGATGTCCACGCAGAAGGAAGTCGGTGAATATAAAAAGCGATGCGAAACCATTCTGTATGACTACAAGAAGAAGGAAGTTGAACTGCGCGACTTGCAGAACATGGATCTGGGTGGTTATACGGAGTCGTTCTTAAACAAGGCATCGCATCACAACAATGCCTTCTTCAAGGATATGTCCATGAACACCGATCTGATTGACGCCGACGAATCGTATGCTAACGATGCCAGGGATAGCATTTCGTCAGCCTCGAATCTGTTTCAGACATCGAACACTGGAATGCTGTTCAACTACGAATCAAAGTATTCACTCAAAGGCGCCAAGGACAATTTGAGCGCAAAGAATTCGACCATGAATGATGACATTAGATCAGAGAGTAGTTTAACCTACGAGGAATCGAAAAAGAAACCGAGCAGCAATACGGCAATTCATCAGTTCCTTGTACGCACTTTCAGCAGTCCAACCAAATGTAATCATTGCACATCGTTAATGGTGGGACTGACGCGACAAGGTGTTGTCTGCGAAATATGCGGATTTGCCTGTCATACGGTCTGCTGTCAGCGAGTGCCGACCATGTGTCCCGTGCCCATGGATCAGACGAAACGGCCCCTGGGTATCGATCCGACACGGGGCATTGGCACCGCCTATGAAGGCTATGTCAAGGTGCCCAAGTCGGGTGTCATCAAGCGTGGATGGATTCGCCAATTCGTTGTCGTGTGTGACTTCAAGCTGTTCTTGTACGACATATCCACGGATCGCTGTGCCTTACCGAGCGTAAGTGTGTCTCAGGTGCTCGATATGCGTGATCCCGAATTTTCAGTTGGCAGCGTTCGCGAAAGTGATGTAATTCATGCAGCTAAAAAGGATGTACCATGTATTTTTAAGGTAAGAGTTGGACTTGCATTAATCTAAACATCATCAAAAAAAAAAATAACTTCTTGTTTTGTGGTTGCAGATTAAAACTGCCCTTATTGAGGGGGGAATCTCGTTATGCACCTTAATGCTGGCCGATAATGAGTCGGAGAAATCGAAATGGGTCATTGCATTGGGTGAACTTCATCGAATTTTAAAGCGAAATAATTTACCAAACACGGCCATTTATAAAGTCAATGAAATATTGGATAATACCTTATCGATAATACGTAACGCACTGTGTTCTGTTATAACTTATGCTAATCAAATATTGCTAGGAACTGAAGACGGCTTGTTTTATCTCAACTTGGATCAGTATGGTGAGTGTATTCTATAAACACATTAAACTGCAGCATATATATATATATATATACATTATTAAAACTTATTTCTGTTTCACAGAAATTGCTCGCATTGGTGAAACGAAGAAGATTTTGCAATTATGGTATTTGGAGGAGGAGCAGATTATTGTTATACTTTGTGGTAAACAGCGCCATTTGAGGCTGCTACCCATAAGAGCATTGGAGGCCAGCGATGTCGAATGGATCAAAGTCATAGAGTCTAAAAACTGCATATCTGCCTGTACCGGCATAATTCGACGTTATCCGAGTATTGTTTATTCATTCATAATTGCACTGAAACGACCCAACAATCACACGCAAATCATTGTCTACGAAATAAATCGAACGCGTACAAGACACCAAAAGACTTGTGAGTTTACCATCGGATATTTGGCCCAACATCTGCAGATATTGTCGGATATGCGACTCGTTGTTGCTCATCAGAGCGGATTCACGGCATACTTTTTGAGGGGCGAAGCAACAGCAATGTGTAACTTAACTAAACTAACTGTGCACATATACATATATATATATTCATTATTTTTTAATATTTATTAGCTCTCGTTCATCCCGAGAATCAGTTATGCGCATTTTTGAATTATTCGGGCGTTGATGCCGTTCGAGTAATTGAAATACTGTCCCCAACGGGTGGCACCTTTGGCGAATACCTATTGGTATTCCAGACTCTAGCCATATATGTGGATCTACAAGGACGAAAATCACGCGATAGAGAAATAATGTATCCGGCTTTCCCTACTTATATAAGTGAGTATACTTATTTATTATATGTATATATTATTGATATGTTTATGAGTAATGAATCGTCATTTGCTTGTAGCATATTCCGATGGTCATTTATTGGTATTCTCCGAGACTCATTTGGATATATTCAATACACAAACGTCTGAGTGGGTTCAATCAATTGGTATAAAACAGTCGCTTCCTCTGAACAATATTGGCAACGTTGTTTTAACATCGATCAATGATACACCGTTGATTGTCTACTTGGCAAATATTCACACAAGTAAGTTGTACTTGAATACTTGTACTCAAAAATATACTATCCTTGTATCTTGTATCCTAATAGAGGGTCTATTGCAACATCGTGATGTTGACCAAAAGGGACTCAGCAATATTAAACGTAGATTTTCTATTAGAGAAATAAACAAAACAGTTAAAAGGCAAGTAAACAATAGCAATTAAATATGGGATTTACATAATTATTATATTATTAAAACTATTTCAGTGATCGAAGGTCAAAAATGATATCTGGTCCAACGAATTTCAACCATATTTCCCATATGGGTCCTGGAGATGGTATTCAAAATCAGCGTTTACTAGACTTGCCAACAACTTTGGAGACAGCCGAGCACACAAGCAAGTCGCTCATAACTTCGTTAAATTCCGTAAACACAACAAGAAAGTCCAACTTTTTGGATCAAGGTGTGTATTAGAAATTATTTGAAATATTCTATGCACTTAAGATAAAATACATATTTCTCAAATCTCACTTTTGCAGCTGATGGCAATTCTGAGGATTTCGGTAATGATAACATGCTCTCTAGGACTCCCAGCCCAATTGGGACACTGCTTTTTGATGACCTAAACAATATCGATTAACTTGTAATACTCATAATAATTTAACCCCTATTGTCGAATAAAATTTGTCAAATCTCATTTCTGCAGTTTTTATAGATTTAATTTATAAGATAACATGCGAGAGTACAGAACTTGAAGATAATCGTCATGACTAAGGATAAACTAATTTTATGCAGGTGGTGTCTGTGGAACTCTGTGAGGCAAGCAGTCCCTTTCATTTCAAGAATGGATCTGCAAGTTCATGCAGAGTTGGTCAAAATAACCACAGAAATTACTTTGTCCGGAACTGTATATTTCCGATCTTGGTTTGGCCTCTAAACGAATGTTGGAATTGATTCAATTCAAGCCTATAAAACGAGATAAAAGCATGGGCCAAATATTCGCAACCATAAAAAACCGATTTTACAAATTTTTGAATTTTTTTCATTATTAAAGTCTCTAAAATTATACTGCAATTAAATTTAAAAAAATAAAAAACATTTTTCTATTTGGTTGCTAAGTCTGAGTTCGTAATTTAAATATAGTTTTGTTTTAATAATAAATGTGTTTCGTTCTCGAAATGGACCGATAAATTCAATATCGATAACGCAGTTCCTGGAAATGTATAAATCAACCCTGCGAACGCCAAATCGGTTCCATATAATTAAACTAGTTCGGTTTGTTTTGACAAAACTCAAAATGATAATATAATTCTATCTTATCAAGTAGTCGGAAAAACAGAAGGAAATTGTTGTGCTGTGCTAAGAATCGTGAGTATATTGTGGAAATGCTTAAATTCTCTTAATTTCATGTGCTCTATTCATTTGAGCAATGCGCATACAATTTTATGCGGATACATACATGCATGCATACAAATTCGGCCAGCGACCATGTAGATGTAGCATGTATGTATGTATTTTGTAAGTGTGTGTGTGTATGTATGTATTTGTATGTGCTCCGGCTATTCATCTGTGGTTGACCGAAAGTAAATACAGTACAGTATGTATGAATATATAAGTTGCAAGTGCAATTATGATGTACATATGTGTGCTTATGTACATATATGTTAAACACCTTGATGTTTAAGATGTGTTTATGTGCTTCACGGATATGTAAGTATGTAACTATGTATTTGCTTGCATACATACATGTAACACATTTACATATTATGCTAACATAAGCGGTAGTTTATTATAATAGTAAAAATATGCCTTAAGCGCAAGATCTGCTTATCGGCCAACATGCACATTAATTAAAGTTTAAATGCCGGCAAAATCTGAGGATCGCTTCAAGCTAGCCTTTGTTTCTTGCTTATACGCACGTGCTATGCTAATCTTATTCCAAATTATGTTCGGTTTGTGTAAAGTCGACTAAAATATTTTCAGGCTTGCATTTTTTTTGTAAGCATATACTGTGAATAGAGATTTATTTGTGGAAAAACATTGTTTCAACTGTTCAAAATTGTATCTTTTGTATCCATATGACAAATGGTATTGTGCTTGATTTACTTTTAGAAATGTCAAAATGTCGGTACATTATAAATTCAAAAGTACCCTTAATTTCGACACAATAACTTTCGATGGACTTCATATTTCTGTTGCGGACTTAAAGCGAGAAATAGTGCAGCAGAAAAGACTGGGTAAAATTATTGATTTTGATCTACAAATAACGAATGCCCAAACTAAGGAAGGTAAATACAATAAAATGTTGTCCTTAATTGCTTTTGTATACATCTTTAATAACTATTTTGCTTATTGATTTATAGAATACAAGGATGACAACTTCTTGATCCCAAAGAATACCACACTAATTATTTCACGCATACCGATTGCACATCCAGTTAAAAAAGGATGGGATCCACCCGCAGATAATGCTATCACAAATGCGCCATCGAACAAGGCAGATAACGTCAATATGGACTTATTTAAAATGCAGGGAAGTGAAGAGGACAAGATCCAAGCGATGATGATGCAAAGTACAGCAGATTATGATCCTAAAACGTAAGTATCTTTTTGTTATGAATTTGGCCTTAAAAACTTGACGTTAGTCGTTAGGCAATGCGTAGATTATGATTCAACATCGAACTAAATGACTTGATATACAGGTATCACCGAATTAAAGGACAGTCTCAAGTGGGCGAAGTTCCGGCCTCCTATCGATGTAATAAGTGTAAAAGAGGTGGCCACTGGATAAAGAACTGTACTTTTTCATCGGGAAAGGAACAATTTGAAGTCAAGAGAACTACAGGCATTCCGCGATCATTTAGGGGCAAAGAAATGTAAGTGTTAATTATTTCCCAATTGCATTATTTATATCAATTAAACCAACCTTATTTTTTTATTGAATTTTAGTCCAACGGAACAAGAAACATCAAAATTTATTGCATCTACTGAGAAGGATCAAGAAATTCCAGAAGATTTAAAATGTGGTATTTGCCGAAATATATTTGTCGATGCCGTAATGATATCGTGCTGCGGGAGTTCCTTTTGTGACGATTGTAAGTGCACGTTTTACAATGCACAATAATCATCATAGTAAGACTATGAGATTAAATAATTAATAAATTATGTCAATTGAATTTCAGGTGTCCGAAACGCATTGTTGGAATCAGAAGATAGTGAATGCCCGGATTGCAAGGAAAAGAATTGTTCCCCGGGGTCTTTGATTCCAAACCGATTTTTAAGGAATTCGGTAAACGTTTTCAAAAATGAATCCGGATATAAGCTTGCAGCATTTAAGCCTGGTAAGATTTGAAAACAGCCTATTTGTCTATGTAATCCCTTTTAATATTTTATTAGTAATCATTTCAATTGAAGACTTTAAATTTTGAACTTTGCTTAGATCGAGTTAAATATAAGTTTAAATTATTACTTTACTTATTTCGACATTTCGATTCCAGTCACTAAAGTCAATCCGGTAGTTGAGAAAAAAGAAGAAGACCCTGTTCCTGAGCAAGAACCTTTTCCAGATGAGTCAAAGCAAACAGAACAAATGGAAGCCGACAATATATCTCAACCTCAACTCATGAAAAGAGAAGAACAAAATGTTACCAAAAACATAAATAATACAAATACTAATTCAACGGACTTGGTCAAAAAAGAAAAAGATAAATTTGATTCAGATTATGAAGACAATATAACAATAACAATGCCACAAAAGGTTAATAACACTCCCCTGATCAATGCTGACACAAATAAAGAGCAAGTGAGTAAGAGTTGTGAATTGTGATTATTGGGATTATTATATTCCATTTTGTCTTTTTTTTAGTCTTTACCCTCATACTCACACAAATCACATGGCAATAACGTGCATCCACGCCGTGAAGCAAAAATTGAGTATAAACCTGAGATGGAGAAGAAGCATCAGTCGTACGACAATAATGATAGGATTCGACCTCAGAATGAGCGAAGTCTTTTACCTACTCCCGTTGGCACTCACCACAAATATGCAAATATGAACATGAGTGAGCAGAGAGAGCCGAACACAGATCAGAGTCGGCATATGGGACTATATAAGCCAGCATATATTCAAATGCCTCCCCGATGTCCAACAATGATTCATATGCCGCCCTACAATAACAATGGATATAATAATATGCCCCATAGGCCGCCAATAAGGTAGGATCAAATAAATGACTAATCAGACTATGGCTTAACCTATGCCGATATTTTAAAATTGATGATTAATATTTTTCAGCTTTGGCCACTACCAAAACCAGGCACCTGTACATCAAATGAATACATCATATATGCCAGGTGCGAACATTAATATCAATCCCACGCAAACATTTCAGTCCACGAATCTGGCATCTATATATCAAGGAGTCGCGGCCAAAGTTGGCACTGGGTAAGTGAAATCTCATATGCTCATATGTAAAATAATACTCACCACGTATCTAATATATATATTATGTATCTATTCTGTAAACTTTTTGCAGACTTATAGATGATCCGCTTGAAGCTTTTAACCGAATCATGAAGGAAAAAGAGAAGCAGAAAAGCGATCGTCGCCGCAGTCCAGTGCATCACAGATCTCGATCACCCGGAAGACTGCGGCATCGGTTCAAGTCGCCAGTGTATGATAGAGGATCATCCAGAGAAATGATTATCAAGGAAAAGAGACCACGCTCTCGGGAAAGGAAGCGAGAATATAGTTATGAAAGACGGCAGAGTCGAGCGACCCGCCATTCAAGTCACGGATCGAATTCACCAAGCGACAAGAAGAAGAGGTTATTCTATATATTAAGTTACTTTTACAAATACATATCTATCTATGCATATTATCATCCAACAAGGAACAAAATTAATGGGAAAGTTATTCTATATAGAAACGCAAGTTAGCTTTTTGATTATTTAAGATACATCCAAACTATACCGATATAGCATACAGCGTTCTTCACCTTAAGCCAGATGAAAAAGCCCTAGTTTATATTTGATTGGTTATTTTATTTTCAAATAAACGATTCCTGTTTATTATCAACTTCGGAGTCTAAGTGTTGACTTGTATGCAGCTGGAGATAGATTAACAAATACACGTTTAATACATTAAACATTCAAAATGGATATTAGACCAAAATGGTAAGCAAAAACATCTCGTTTCTTCTTTTTTTTTCTTTAATTAAGTTATAACAAACTTAATTCATACGGAGTTCCTTTTAAGTTTGTCAGAATTTAAATGAATAATGAGATGTTTTTGTTTTTTTGGTCTAATAATAAAACCTTTTATTCTTCATATATAAACAATACATTTCGATATCTATATATATATATATATACGTTTTTAATCTATATTTGAATTAGTAATTATTTACTTAACTATTTCAGATTTCTCCTAAGAGGTGCCTTCGTTCATGTTTTCTACTTATCTTTTATTATGTTCAGAATCAATGTCCCATTTTACTTATTTTAACATTTATATATTTATTTTACAGATATATGCATAGACGTTCCCCATCGCCAAAATTGGGCTATAAAAGTCGACCAAGAGAGAAGTCGGTAACCAAACCGTATGCACCCAAGCCAGACACAGTTGAGCCACCACCGCCTGGTTTTGAATCATTACCAATTGAGAGTTTAGCGGATAATGATATGAATTTTAATAATAGGGTAATAGATACAGATGTGGATAGAGATTTTCATGGGCAAACGCACTCCGGAAAGAGGCCAAGAACGTATAGTAGTAACAACGTAGACATCAAAACAGTTGAGCACATTTCTAGAAGCCAGACGCCACCGACAAAGTCAAAGATTCTAAAGGTTTCCCGAGATGAAATGAAATGTGCGGATATGTACGAGAGTCCTCCAAAAACACCGGACAGAAAAGACCAGAATATTCACATCAAATTGGAGAAACCTCAAATTACTCAGTTGCTAAACCCGGAGAATGACACAAATCCCGTACACTCCGAGGATCATTTCGAATCCAATAACAATATGGAAAGGGAAATTAATGTTCAGTTAAAAGACCGAAAAAAGAAGAAAAAAGTAAAATCCGAGCGCAAGAAAAGTAAGAAAGATAAAAAGGACAAAAAGGATAAAATCAAGAAGAGCCACTCCGAAAGTATTGAGCCTGCATCCGAGAAGTTCTCTGTGGACAAATTGAATATGAATCCGTGCGATGAAATCGCTGAAAGTCTCACAAATCATTCAAATCAAAAGATACTATCGAATAGCCTTGATCTGGACACTTTAAAAAATAATGAATCTATATTAAATATAGAGGTTACAACAGATCATGATTTAAATCGCGATAATATCGATGTGAATGATGTCCAACTATCAAAATGGGAACTAGACGATTCTAGCATAACCAGTAATTTATTTGATCCCTGTCGAAAAGTGTCAACATCCAATAAAATGCAAGACCATTCGGAAATAACATCTGATGTTATACGCAAGGCAGAAAATGCAATTTTTGCAAAGGCAATTAATGCGATAAGGCCCGTTGAGTTTAAAGTTGTGATCGATACGAAGCATAATATTAAGGACACCACGATTTCATTAAAAACGGATTGTAGAGATCGCTCGCATTCCCCAAAATCATCAGCTACCAGTAAATCGGTAAAAGAAAGGCTGGGCAACAAAGTGGTTAGGGAACGAGACCATTCTTCAGATCGATCCAAGACAAATCAGAGAGAGAACTCTGGCCGACATGTCAGCGTTGAGCGAAACAAACATAGTTCGGGCAGCTATAGCTCCAGGACAAGGGAAAAGGATTCCAAAGAACGTATTAGAATAACAACCGAAAGAAAATACGAAGACAGCCGAAATCCACGCAAGTCGTCGCATGAGCGTGAAATCGTCAAAGAATTAACTTATTCCGACAGTCAGAAACACAAATCCCAATTGAAGGACAAGTCATCAACGAGAGATTCGTCTAGAAGTGAAAAGAGAAACTATGACTCAGATCGAAACTCGCATGGAGGTCGAAAAACCGGAGAGACGCGTCTAATTTCGTCTATTGCTTCCAGACCCTGTCGCCCGGACAATCCATTCAGAAAGTTCGATGAAAACCACACAAGCAGAAGTAAAGTCTCCAAATACGACAACTCAATTAAGAGAGTCGTTACGCCCCCATCACTATCCGATGACACTGAATATAAGAAGCGTAAGGATAAAAAACTTAAGAAACTAAAAAAATGCTCGTCGACAGAATCAGTGAAAAGCGAAAAACGTAAAGATGTAAAAAGCAAAAAGAAGAGTAAAATCTTGAAGAAAAAGAAAAAGTCCAGGAAATAAACGGCTGAACATAAAAATCAAATCAAATAAGGCAAATCAGAAATATAATTTACCTAAAATTAAACAATATTTTATTATAAGAAATAAAACCTATTGTACATGTACATTAAAAATATTGTAAATGTGAAAAGGAGTGTGTTTTTTTTCTAAACAGTTGGATAAAATAAACTTCTTTTCCAGAGTGACATTATTTTGAATATAGAAAATTACTAACAAATTATAACATCCACTTATGAAACAAGAACCTTTGCTGACAGTTCATCTTCTAAGGCGCAGAAGCAGCAACAACAGAATTAAATTTATATATATATATATATACATAAAACAAAAATTTGGTATGGCAGCTATATAATAGTGGACCGATTCGTATTTAAAATGAAGATAAATCTACTATCTTGTCTATTGCATACTTTGTGGAATTTTTCAATAATCCCTTATGCTCTAGAATATATAAACGTTCTCAATTGCCAGATCTCAAGATTTTAAGTATTGTATTTTATGGAGATAAAGACATGTTTGTCAAATAATAAATCGGTTTGTTAATTACATATCTATTACGCATTTTGTTATTAACTTAATTTATTATTATTGTTTTGTTATTCAGGTTCGGCTACAAGATGTGGGACATCAATTAGCAAAATTGCAAACGAGTTTTTGCAAGATAATCTAAACTCTATTTTGGTCTTAAGTATGCAAACTATTCTAATGACAAGATAATCAAGCATTTAATGGTGAGTAAAATATAGAATATTATCATAGCTGTGACCCGACTCCATGTTACATAATGCAATGTATTTTTCGTAAATAGCTTAAAAGTACTCGAGTAAATACATACACACACATCCATCCATACAAAGATGGGTGCATATTGAAACCACTCTCACTTTCGTTAGGCCCCGTAAACGAGTTCCACTTTTGCTCTCAGTCTGTGCGCGTGGTGAGTTACTCAATGTTGTGTTGTAAAGCTGCTGCTGCTGCGGCTGTTGCTGCTATTGTTGCTGGTCCGTTAATTAGGGCCGAACTTTCAGCCAGCACTGAGCTGCATTGTGGCACAGACAAATCGAGATCTAAGCACGTATCGCGTCGTCTCGTCTCGTCTCGTTTCGTGTGTGCAGAAAAGTTTCACCTACGGATATGTTCGGTTGTGAAATATTCATAAACAGAGGTTTTCGCTTAAAAAACACACTACCCAATTTATCACAATAAATACAAAGATCTATTAATCCAATTATCGAATTCGAAATGATTATCGCCAATAATTATAATACTAAAAATATAGCCAAAAAAATGTGTATGTGATGGATGTCATGTAACTTGAGTGCCACAAGATATCTGTTTAATAAGTGTAATTATGTTGCACACACACATTCACATACGTACATAAGAATATGTATGTATGTGTGCAAATTAAATTAATACATATATATATATACAAGCATACATTGCTGCAACTAATCGTGGGCATAACTATATACTCTATAGAAGTGAAAATGGTCGAAAAAAAAATTGAACAGATTCGCCCCAATAAGTTAAGCTTTAAGCAACTATGTAACAACCAACAACCCGCCCGCAGATCGCATTTATGAAAGTAACATTTATGAAACCAAACTCGACTCACATACATAAATAAGCTCTTGCAATGCAAAAGCTCGTCTAACAGCCAAAAAAATGTTGTAAAAAAATATTTTCTGACAAAAAAAAAAACGAAAAAATTTTACCTCATTTGACAATGATGTATTTACTTCATTAAGTAGCATAGTTTTGCCCGATTAATTGCTAGTAATAAAAGCATGAAATTTAAAAAAAAAAGTTAAAGATAAACTCGTCAAATTAAAATTAAATCATAACAAAAATGCTGCAACGTTATTTCTTCTATTTTTTGTAGGGTCTGCAATCACAATAAAATTATTAAAAATAACTTAATAAAATTACAAAAAAAAAACGATGGAAATGGTATACTTATGAAAATGAAATCATAACAAAAAAAAATTCAACGTTATTCCTTTTATTTTTTGTAGGCTCCCCCATAAAAGTGCAAACACAATAAGAAACAAATAACAGAGTCTTGCAAATTAAAACTATATAATTGAGAAGAAATAAGTGCACGGCATTTGGAGTCCGTGATACGCCGTAATGGTGCAGTTACGGTCACGGTTCAGTGGCCCAGCCATATTCTTAATCGTAGCAATAGCAACCAATACATATTCGGGAGCATTGGCAGCAAGCAACTCTGGCAATGCTGGCAACCCTGCTGGGACGGCGCGATCCGTTATGGGCAGTGGCAATTCGAATATACGCTTGGCGCTACCCCGAACGAGTGCTAGCCAAATAAATAGTGGCAGCAATGCAGCAGCGGCGAGCTTTAAGCTCGCTGCAAAAACATTAAACTCAACGCGTAATGGAAACTTGCGAACAAGGTGAGGTCTTTTTTTCTTATTTTTTTCTTTAAATAATATTACATACTGCATAGATGTGTAAGTACATACATACATACATACATACATTCATGTTTATATGTAATTTTCATAACTTTGTAGCATTTTTAATGTGATTGTGAGTGTGGATGTGAGTGTGACTGCATTAGCCTCTTTATATGTATATGTATATATAATAAATACGTATACTTTTATATTTGTGTGCGCTTTTGTGTGAATTCAAATGGTCAAAACAAAAGATTGCGGCAACAAACTGGTTTTTGCATACTGGTTAACTGTATAGTCTTCATAAACACACACACACACACACATTGGCACAACCACTGTCAATTGAATGAATGAAAAAGAAAACAAAATTCAACAATTCATTACATGTGCAGATATATACAGGCAGACCCCCGGACAGACAGACACATGCACACAATACAAATGCATAAATACTTTCGAGCATTTGTTAATTGCCAAACAAATATTGAAGTAGGTGTATATATTCTGTACAACTTTTAAATAACAAATAAATCAATTTATTTGATTGTTCTTATGAATACCCTGAACGAATACACAATGCTTAAAAGGCGGATTCAAAGACATCAAATTTTGACTATAAATTCTTGTCAGCAAGTTAATTTAAGCGATATTAATCATAGCAATAAAAAATGAACACATAAGATATAGTCTTCTGAATGAATTCATTGACAAGATCGGATAAAAAATAACCAATTTATTAACTAATGCGCATTTCATATTAAAAAAAACTGCAATCATCATTTCCTTATCTACACATACAAACACGAACATACATGTACATACATGCGTGCATGTTCGAGATGAGAGCAGTGAAATAATCAGCACAAATACGCAATTTCATATGATTCCCGCAAATCTGCATATATTTAAATATGTATATGCAAAAGCCGTAGATTTCACAGATTTCGGGCACAGCAGACAAAAACCTGCTCGAGCCATTATAATTGAGTACACTTGCACCTGTATAATTACCTTTTTAGATTCGAGTGCGCCAAGTTAGAACCTGTGTTTTGCAGCTTTTGTTTTTATTTAAGACACATACTTTCAGGGTATCTGCTAGTCGAGCTCTCTCGACTTGAGATTTTCTTGTTGTTGTTAAATAAGTGTATATCATGTCTGCCAAATTATAAGTAACAAAATAGTGGGTCATTGAAAAATGTAGCTAAATAATGATTTCAAGCTCTCGCACTAATTGAGAAAACAGAACTCAGCTTAAAACACAAATGTATACAAATATATATATATATATATATATATATTATATATATAATACATAAATTTGGTTGACCTCCACAAATGAATTACGGCTGCAGAATTAATTGTGCGAACGTCTTCTATACAAAGAAAAATTAGCTGAAATCCAGCGAAGCGTATTTTCTATTCAAAAACAAAAGGTCTAGACTCTAGATTGTTGCAGACCCAACGTGAAGTTGTGGCAGTAGTAATAATAATAAAAAAAAGCTGTTTTGGTCTGCCTCTTTTTCGTTTCTGCTTTACTTTCTGTTATTTGCCAACATTTAACATTTTTTAATTTGCAAAAAAGATTGAACCATTTTAAAGCTGAAGTTATTTGACCAACCAAATTTTTTTTTTTTTTAGTTTCTCGAATTCATTTGAAATTGGTACAAACTTTATACCAGCTTATAAGTCCGGCGAGGACTTGAGACTTATTTTGTGTTGTTGATTATCTCACAATAATCACAGATAACAATTTTTTAAACTGAATATAATTTTAAAAAAATAAATTTAATATAATTAAATAAATAAAATTTAATATAATTAAATAAATAAAATTTAATTTATTAAATAATGATGTAAATAATTTGTGAAATTAAATTTAAACAGTAAATTAAATTATAAATAATAAAATTGATGATTATAGTAAGAACAATAGTAACAATAATTGCATACAACTAAAATACCAACATAATTTAAAAAATTTTCAAAAATTTTTCTTTAACAAAAATCTTTGACAATTTTCCAAAAATAATTTTTTATGATGCAGCAATATTGATGTAGTTTAATATCGGTCGACACAGAAAAATAAAAACGGAATAAATCAATAAAATTAAAAACTAAATTTAATATTGTATAATTAAATTAAAAATTAAATATTTATAAGTTAGCCCAGAAACAGCAGTAAGACGTGCAATCTGCAATAGCAATCTATATAATCTGATCAACATTATAACACCTTTGATCCCTTATTTTGGATACAGGGTATATGCATATACAAGCCTACAAATATAGATATATATACATATATATATATATATATTTGGTGCATGCTCTATGAGTGTGGTGGTGTTTTGTGTGTTGTGTTGTGTTTGGCTCGTTGGCTGGTTGGATTGTTGGCCCGTTGGATTGTTGGGCTTGTTGTTGGCTCGTTGATTGGCCAGCCAGCCAGTGGCAACTGGTGGAAAACCGGTCTGCCGTTGCCTGCGAGTGTGGGAAATGGGCAAATGAAACCAAACTGCGCGTTTATGACGGCTATTTGGTGGTGGTGCTGGACCAAAGTGAATGTGATGCAAATTATTAAATTTATTTAATTATAACACAACGCAATGGACAACAATAGTCGCAGTGGCTATGGCTATTGAACGACATACATGTAAATGTATATCAATGTCTTTCAAGCGATAGCCTTGCATCGATTTGACCATTGACCATATATACCATAAGGGTATACAAATAAAAGAAAATGCACTGTGAGATAGTCTGTGGCCAGTTTGGAATATTTGGGAAATTGTCGCAATTTACGTTGAATTGGGAGTGGCAATTGTGACACCCTTTTAAGGAGATACTCAGTCTAACATAACAAATTACGTGATTCGAGCTTTGAGGAGAGCTATTTTTTGGGAGTGGGAGCGGACATTTCTGGTTTTTAAAGTTTGTGATTTGGTTAATTAATGGATAAACAGTCAAACACAATTCATCAGCCTAAGGTAAGAAAGCTGTAGAGATGTAATAAAACTTCCCCTTCAAATGGCTGAGATATTAAAAAGAGTTTGGATTGAGCAAACTGAGATATATTTGCCATCAGCTAGTAACAAGTTTTTTTTTTATCACTTTCGTTTCAAATGTTGCCGAATTATTTAAAAGTTTGTTTTTAGTCTTTTAGCAATGTTTAATAGCTTGTCGACTCTGGGTCAATGTTGGTTGTTTATTTATGGCATAAGCACGTCCGTATTTCCATTTCAACATTCAAATTTGAACTCAATATATATGCAACACACCTGTCAACTTGAACAACATCAACAAAAATTGAGATAGATTAATAAATTAACATAAAATACATTTATAATAAGTTCGTCTTTATAACTATAAATCCAATTAAAGCTTGAAGTCGAGCACCCTCGACTATGACCCCATCCCATAAATCTCTACCGATTTGGGACTTTTACGCTCAACTTTTTCTGTTTATTATTTTGTAGAGAACAACAATTGCTAAGTATATTTGAGATAATTATAACAACGCTCGAAGGAAAATTGAAGCGAATTGATAATCTGGGTAGATCCGTTGAGGATCTGATGGGACACATAGAAATGTTGGAAAATCGTGTAACAAATAATGTCGAGAAAACGGAAGAAGCACTCTTAAAGCTTAATAGTCTGGATTCGAAATTATCAAATCTGGTTTATGTGCTACCTGAAATGACTACCTCTTCCGACAATGGAAGACACGGATCGAAGGGTGCGACGATATCGCCGAATATCCAACTTGATAGCCGACTGATTCGATTGGACCAGAAAGTCAGTGATATTGATACGAAACTGGAAGTACTAAAAACCCAAATCGATAGTAACTTTTTACAAGTCGACGAATTCAATGCCGAGGCGAGTGAGAAAAAACCGATCACAATGAATGTCGTCGAGATTACAAAAGCAATGACTGCCGAAGTAATGACCCATGTATCATCAGAAGTCAATCAACTGCGCGATTCCACGGACAACATTGACAAAAAGCTGCAGTTTCACATTAATATCGAATCGGAGAACATCGGTCGAATGCTGCGAATGATGAACGATATTCATGATGCTGTTGTCGATCACCATGAGCAGCAATTAAATGGTTTCAATGTCACAACAACCGCCTTTCCAGCGATTAAGTCGAGCAAGATCGATGCACTGGTTAAACAGATGCGACCCATGGTATCCGTTTCGGAGAAAATGGATGAAGTATGGGATGTGGTGGTGGGCACCAAGTCATCGGTTGATCATCTATTGCCCAAATCAGATGCACTACTCACACAAACGCAGCGACAGGAGCGAGCAATTGGTGAAATCCATCAGGATCTCAAAACGAAAACCAATTTGATCATCAACAATTTGGATATGGTTGAGAAACGCTTAAAGAAACAAGAGGACGATGTCCAAATCTTGGCTCATCGACCTCCAGAACTTATAGTGGACCCAACCATTGATCGTTTGGTGGAGTACGATCCAAACAGGTATACAAATATAATCCTTAAAGTAAAGTAAACTAAATAAGAAGCATCCAACTAAAATTCAAATCGTAGCGAAAACTAGAAATAGTTTTTGCTCTAAATTTATGAAATTTATTTTATAATTTTAAAAGTACTTTTCTTAGCTATGAAGTTTTTTTTTTAAACTATTATTTTTCATTTGGAAAATCAAACTAAACTTAAAATCGTAGCGAAAACAAAAAATAATTCATTTTTCCTAAAAGATCGTATCTAAATTGAAGAAAAATATGGAAATTTCAGAGTAATTTTCTTATTTATTTAACACAATCCATAATTTTGAGCAGATACTCTGTGATTGAGGAGAGCTTAACGGATTTAAATGAGCCAGCAACAACGTCAGCGCCGTCAACACGACAATCGACACCGTTCAATGCGTCAACGACACCCTATCCGACACTGAGTACCCCTACTGCTGCAATGTCAACGAGCAGCAGTCATTCGACCACATCAAGCAGCAATCTCAACAGTATATTGGGCATTGTGTTGAATGCAACTCTGACAACATCCGCAACGGCTACGTCATGGAATGCAACGCCAACAAAGTCGTCTTTCCGTAAGGGCGGCATAATCTTTCCCAGTGTCAAGAACAAACCAGCTGTGGTGAACAACACCTTCACCACCGACATATTCTCCCTAAAGGATGTCAAGGTAAATACCATATTGCTCTTGATAATCCAAAGAAATACCTATCTCATATATATTTGAGAAATTACTCGATTTCAGATTGAAACATATTTTGAGATTTACTAGTGTTTGTATTATAAATATTGTGTTCTCTTTTTATAAACAATCGTTGTAGTACAAAATAGAGGAATTGCCCTAAACAATATAAATGTTTTGTGATGCAAATGGAGGATCATAATGAGAATACAAATCGGAATGTTTAAAGCTCATCTCTGGGCAATTTTTCTTTGCATGTGCAGGTGTAACTAGAATTAAATTTCTCCATGCCTGGGAGTATGTCGACAGGTGCGACAAGTCGAGTGCTCCATTCCTTAAATAATACTGCGTGATAACAATAGATATGTTGTGGCAAAAGGTGTTCATCAACAAATGATCGCGCGGTTGCAATGATTTCCTTAACACGTAAATCATTTTCTTTGGCCCAGGCAATTTTTTCGATTACGTCACTGAGATCACGCTTTATGGGCACGTAATGCTTATATGGCGTTAGCTTGCTATAAAAATGCTCGTAATATTGTGAGTCTTGCTTGAAGACCAGCGATCCACCCGCCAGTAAATAGGGAAACCGATATGCCGCAACAACTCCATCAATATTCAATTGATATTTATACTGCAAAGAGAAAGAGAAAATTTATTATTATATGGATACCTTATGGCACAATACTTTTGTGTAAGAAATTCACCTTAAAGAAGTCCATGAATGATATGTGCGGCACCTTGGGACCGTATTTAGACTCCTCATTGCGAAAGAAAAAGAAATTCGTAATGGACGCATTTATGGCGTCGGGATATTTTCTAGCCAGATCGATGAGTTGTAAACGTTCTCTACGCGAATCTCGGCCGCGAAAGAAGGCCTTCTCATCCTTCTCTGGCCATGGATAAACATCCTTTTGCACCGATAACATATCCAGCATAACTCGTCCCATATTCTCAACTGTGGACCCGGTTATATCATATGTGGGCAGTGTTATATCATAAGTATCGTCACTTCCGCACCATGAAAATATCGGATACGGCCCGGATGTCCTCTGTTGTCCTCCTTTCTTCGAGAGCGGCCAGTCCCCGAGATTCAAATAGAATTCCATATCGGGCAGGAGAACAACTCGAGATAGCGCCGACAACGTTGCATCCATAAACATCTTAAATCCAGTATACTTTCCATAGCAAGTTCTCCAAATTTGCTGGTTCTTCACCACATAATGGCACAACGAAATACTCTCCGGTGCATTATAGCGTTTCAAGAGATTGTCCCGGATGGCGCTGAAATTCACCCGCTTAAATGAGTGCAGATCCCAGGATATCTGTTTATCCGCCGCAAAAGGCGAACAATCATTGTTCAGTAGCCATAGATTTAACTCCTGCGGACAGTAGCACTTCTCCGAGTACACCTTGTTGCGAATTAAATATGGTGATTGTGCCACATGAGTGTTGTTATACTGAACAATAATCTCAACATTCTCACACCAATCGGCGATCGTATAACGAACAATTGTCGATCCATCTCCGCGATCAATTTGATTTATGTTCGATCGGCATTTGCCATGTGGCGAATTTCCATTAATCTCAACTTTAAATTCAAGAATCGTGCGCGACACAAATCTGCAAAAACGAAAAAAAAAAAAAAGAAGATATTGAAAAGGAATTCTCATTAATTATTCATTTGAGTTTTACTTGTTCCCACTCCTGTCGACCGCATGGATAAAGAAGTATCTGGCTGGCAGGACAATATCATCCGGCTTTAGACCTGGCCCCCAAACGAGAGTTTTTTTAGCATCCAAAATTTGTTCTTCGCAAGCCGCAACCGAAAATTGAAAAATAAATGCGAATATAATACATTTTGTTGTGGTAAACATTGAGATTGATAATAAACGCTAGAAAAATTATCAGTGTGACCGACTTTCGAAATGCAAAAATGTCTGGCATTAAAAAATACCAAAGAAATACCGTAGAAAATACAAGCTGAAAAGCAAATAATTCATTTCAAATAAAATTTTATGCAATATTTATTTTTTGTTTAAGCTACCACCATTTCCTGAAGTTAATTCAACTCAATTATTACATTCTCCCTTAGGGATTTTCTTGTGTGGATATTTTAAATGCTGGCATGAAACAATCTGGAGTTTTTTATCTCCAAATACGTGGAACAACATATTGGTTTCTAAAAGTGTATTGCGAACAGGCCATCTCTGATGGTGGCTGGACGGTAAAATATAAATATAGTTTCAATCAAAAACCAATTTTAAATTCTATATTAACTGTAGGTCATTCAACGCCGCGATGATTTTGGAGAACCACGGGAAAATTTCAATCGCGATTGGGCGGATTATAAAAATGGTTTTGGCGAGCCGGCAAAAGAATTTTGGTTGGGCAACGAAAACATTTATATGCTAACAAATAATGAAGAATATGCCTTGCGGGTGGAATTGGAAGATTTCGAAGGCAACAAGAGGTGAGTACGGATTAAAAAGTCTTTTTATTACATTTGTATGATTTATAACGTTAATTTATAAATGAAACCCTCTGTTTTTGCTCAGATATGCTCAGTATTCGCATTTCAAAATACATTCCGAGGCAGATTACTACAAATTGGAAATCGATGGTTACGAAGGGAATGCGGGTGATTCATTAAATGATCCCTGGTATGGATCCAATAACAGTCCATTTTCCACATACAACAAAGATAATGATCGAAGCTCACTCAATTGTGCAAGCATGTTAAAGGTAAATTTAAATTAAAAATTCAAAAACAATATTACAAATAAATCTAATATGGATTTCAATATTTTGCAGGGTGGTTGGTGGTGGAAATCCTGTGGTCGCGGCCTCAACGGACTCTACCTGCATGATCCACAAGATTTGACGGCTCGTCAAGGAATCGTCTGGTTTCGCTGGCGGGGTTGGGATTACACATTGAAAAAGGCCACCATGATGATACGTCCTCGAATGCCCCAGCCACAGAGTAGTAGTATGCCCCTGGGCCCAGTGACTGCAACTTAAAAAAAATTTCTCTAATATTAATGTAAAATACAAAGTTGAATTACTGAAACGAAGAGAGAGAGAGAGAGAGACGATTTTCTAGTAGATGATGAGAATATCCGTCCATTATAATAGCAAAATCCATGCATTATAGCCAATTTTATATATGCAATGCCTTCTGTAATTTTAATTTTGTTATCCTTTACAAATAATAACTTATTTCTCTAATTTTTTATTGTAGCGACATAAAAACTAGTTAATTCTTTTAAAATTGTTCAATAACGTATAAGTATTATTCATAAAACGCTGCGCTGCAATCATCCAATATAAATTGTAAATAGATTCACTGTTATAATACCTTTGTATTTCCTTCATTTCGGATCGTTTTAATAAAAAAAACCAAAATGAATCGTAAGTATTTATATAAGAAAATCTGCTTCAACTTTGAAATCGACATACTTGATACTGTGTACCGCGAATTATCGAATATACTGATGATTAATCGAGTTCCAAGTATATCGATCCTTGAATGAGGTCGTAAACTATGAGCTATCGATACATTAATAACATCCAGTTGATCGTTCGATTGTATGAATGTATGTATGCATGTGTGAGCCTGCATTTGTGTGTGTGTGTTTGAACGATTGTGTATACCTGTATGGAAAAGGTGGTGTGTGTTAGTTCCTTCTGAGCGAACATCTGCCGCCGGCTTGTAAAATGACCTTCCCCTGGAAGTATGTGCGTAAGCGATGTATTGAAGCCAAATTAAAGCGGAAAAGGAGTTCAACCGCACAAAAGGCGCAACGTTCTCAGTGTCGAAAAATTGCGAAATAAATTTAAAAAAATACTCGAATTGTAATCTAAGAACAAATATTAGTGTAGAAATATACAATTAAGCCATTTAAATGTTGCTGCAAATATTCGCATGGCTATTTATTATTATTATCGCTGATCAGCATCAAAATGCGAACGGTGCGCATCATAGCCATGAGGATCACAAAGGTTCGGTGCGGCACCAAAACTGGAAGCGACTCGAAATGATGGACGCCAATGGCTTGTACTGGCTGCAATGGGGCATTAAGGACAAGGAAATTCACTTTAAGGTCACGGTGAACACGCGTGGCTTCATCGGCCTTGGATTCTCGCGCAAAGACGGTCGCATGTCCAGTGCGGATATGGTTCTGCTATGGGTCGACGATCACACGGGCAAACCCAACGCACTGGTGAGTAAAAAGTATTTCTTTCAGTGTGTGCTAGCTGGAATGTAGAAAAGTTAAATATTTAAAACTTAAATATCTACACACATTGAAAAAAAGCATTCACAAAATACAAAAATAATAATATCAAAAATTCATAATATCTAACTAGCGCTAGAAATCACTATTGTTAAGTATAATACTAATTAATTAAATAAACAATATTATCGTTTCTTATTTTGTATTGTTATTTTGAATTTAAAGTACAGAATTCATTTTTTTTTTTAGGATTGTCATGGTTCGTTGCTTCACCCCCATGCAGCACCAATCCAAGATGATACCCAAAACTACCACGTGATCGATGGCTATCAAAATGGAACCCACACATTTGTCGAATTCAAGCGTCTAATTGAGACATGCGATCCCTACGATATGCCCTTAAGCGTATGTACATTAAATAATATCGGACTTGGTATGGAACTAACTGAATTCTGATGATATTCCAGGATGACACAGTTAAAGTGTTGTGGTCCTTTGGTAAAACGGATCCAATACATGGTAATTTAGAGGGACATGGAAGAAATCGCGGTGCCAAGCCATTGCATTTACTGAATCCCCTGTTTCGCAAAGAAAGCATGCGCAACAAGCAGGAAACTCATCAATGGGACATTACGGTCAATAATGTGACGCTTGAGCCCTCGATGGATACGCTCTATTGGTGTAAAATCTTAAGCTCCCCGAGACTAAATCACAAGCACCATATTATTGGCTACGAGCCACTATTAACTCATTTTGCGTAAGTACACAATCTAGTTTCATCAACATTAAATAAAACATTTCGTTTTTTAGTAAATCCGATGAAACAGTTGTGCATCACATGACACTATTTGAATGCTCCACGAAATCATATCCTGGTGCCGAATCAGCCTCATGGGATGTTTGGGTCAGGAGCACAGGGACTGTGTGCAACAGCAACTCGTTAACTCCAAGGGATTGGGATTCGTGTTCAAACCCCGTTGCTGTTTGGTCTGTGGGTGCGAGCGGACAGTTTCTGCCTGCACACGTCGGAATACCGATGGGTGGGCCTTCCGGAGTCAAGTATTATATGCTCGAAATACATTATGATAATCCAAATGCGTTAAGGGGTAAGCAAGCAAATCATTCCTCATTGAATACTTATTATAATATTTATTAAATTATAGCCGTTGATCATTCTGGATTCCGTATTCACTATACACCTCAATTGCGGGCTAACGATGGCGGCATCATAATAAGTGGCGTTTCCATTTCCGATACCCAAATCATTCCACCTGGTCAAAAGTTGTATCGAAATGTTGGCATTTGTGGACCATCTTGCTCAAACGTGGTATGCAATTTAAAACTTTGTTCTATTAGTTTATTTGTATACAAACAAAAGAATGGATATAAATATATCTTGATCAGTATCATCCGCCGAGTCGATGTCCGTCTGAATGTGCAGAGACTATACGGACTAGGAACTTCAAATTTGTAATATACGGTTTCGTCTTCCAGAGGCAGATTAATTTTTTATTTATTTTGCTAGTCAAAGCGTATTTTCTTATTTTCTCCTGGTCGAACTGTCTCGACTAGAACATTCTTATCTGTTATTTAACAAGCATTGAGTATCTTTTTAGTTGTTTCCTGACAATGGAATTAAGATCATATCGGGTACGCTTCATACGCATCGCGCTGGTCGCAAAATGAGCCTGCGCCATGTTCGAGGTGGCAAGGAGCTGCAACGCATCATCGAAGATGATAACTATGATTATAAATATCAGCAGTTTCATCAGTTGGCCAACGAAACGATTGTCCTACCAGGAGACTACATTATCACAGACTGTGCCTACGACACACAGCATCGAAAGAGGGCCACATTTGGTGGTTACTCAACGAAACAGGAAATGTGCTTGTCTTTCATCACATACTACCCGAAAATCGAACTTGCCGGCTGTTACAGCATGACGCCAGTGCGTGAATTCTTTGAGATGTTTGGCATCAATGAGTTCTACTCGTTGAATATGACAGACGTGGAGAACCTATTTCTATATAACGGCAATCTGTTAGATTATATGCCCAACACTATATATGGAAAAACAAAACCGAAGCGAAACAATTTGACCGCTGAAGATTTAGTCGTCGAAGAATCTTTATTAAGTATGTCAACAATTGTATATAAGCCCGGCGATCATTTCATTTTAATTGTTTAACTCATTTCTTATAGACAAACTTCTTATTTCGGATCCCGTGGAGTTCCATGATCGCACATTTCTCTCGCACATAAATCAGCTCCCTTGGTCAGAGCCTCTATTCACCAAGCGCGTGGAGCATGCGATGATAACTGGCAAGCACATGACTTTCTGTCGTGTTGCCAACGAATCCATTTCGATTGTGAGTCTCAGATCTGATACCAAAAGCGTTGTAAATTGTAAAATATATTTTCTGTTTTATTTATAGCCCTCGGAGATTATTCGTTATCCCAATTTTACGACATTTGTGAAGCCACCAAGCAGTTGCACATATAATCTATTTATTGATAGCATTCAGTTAACCTCAAACGCTTCAAGAATCGTGGCTCATTTGTCATTAAGTTTGCTACTCGTTGGCATTTGTCTTGAGAAACAATACCAAATTTCCTAAAAAAAAAAAAAAATCGGGGTTCTTGGTTGCTACACTCAGTCATTGTAAAAACAAGTAAAGTCCGAATGAGCACACATTAATATTAGTTTTTTATCCAAAGACTTAGTTGCTTACCATACAAATTTTTGTAATAAATATTATTTAAATAAAGTTATAGTAAGAAAACTTTTCTAAAATTAATATTACATATAGTTTTGAATTTATTTTTTAAAATTAAATAAATAATAAGAACTTACAATACCGTCTACAAGAGTTTTAATATAAAACCCAATCCTAAGGTATAATATTAGAGATAATATATCCAAAAATCAGAAATATCGATCAGAAGAAAGTCAAGAAAAGGCGGACAAATTATGAAATGGATAGAAAATAGATATTTTAATATGAAGGTGTGTCTAATTAGGATGACAATGAGTACTATAACTATAAAAAATACAGTTTGTTATTTTCTGTGTCACATAATATTCTTGAGACTATATAGTTTATTTTTAGTAAGCATTATTGGGATCGCTAAATTAATTGAAAAGAGGATAGATTTCTAACTCAACTAAGAACAGTGAAGATCTCCCATAAAAGGACAAAACGATAAAACTGACTGCTCTGCAGTGGACGTTTTTTCTATCGATACGGCAAGTGATTTTTATTGTTGTTATCGATATTTGACGATAGTTAAACACCTAAAGTACCATCCACATTAATTTTTTGCCTTCGTCGACAATTGGGTTAAATATTGCTCGAGTGAAACAATTTTGACATATTGATCTGCGTATATTTCATTTGAAGCTAAAATTAATCATTTGTTATGGGTAAAATAAGCGGCTTTATCGATAAGGATACCTAAAATTCACCCAGTGACATGGATGTTGATGACTGTTTTTACGGTAAGTGTCAATGTGTGTGTGTTTGTATATGTGTATGCACTTCTGCATTCACAAATAAACCCTACGCATTAGTTATTCATGGTGGTAAATGTCTGTGTGTGTGTACCCCAGTTAAAAGTGAAAGAATTGCGTTTTTTGCCATCATGTTCCATCATACAATGCATATGTATGTATGTTATTTATTTTATATTCATTTCTGTTTCGGTGAATAAAAATTAAAATGCAGAATACAAATGAATTCTTCTTCAAGTTTGAATGTTACTAGTTACTTAAAACTTGGCCTTAATTTCGACACCAACTGTGTGTTTAAGTCATTAACCGTTAATTGGTCACAATATCAGATGCATATTTTTATTTACGTTATGGAGTGGGGTGTAAGCTATGTTCCGGCTTTGCCCGCGCACAATGCTCCTATGCGCGATAGGGAAATTTCCCTTATCACAGAAAAAGAGAAAAATTTAAAAGTAAAAGTTAAAAGTGAGCAAAACTTGCTTGTCGAGTTGAAATTTTAAAAACACGTGTTTAATATTTATTCAGCTGACAAATTAGTCTCAAGAAATTGTATGATTTTTATTTCTCGCAACTATAAAACTAGTTGGTTCAAAAATAATGAGCTAAATATGCAAATATTTTATATTGTGCAATCACATAAAATTTATTAAAAGTATAACTAAGGAGATTTGTTCATTTTGATTGAAACTCAAAAAATGGTCGTATCTATTACTAATATTAGTATCTTTTTTTTTCAAGTAAATTCGCTCTTTTTAGAAATCAATTTGCTTAATTAACATTAAACATTAACAATTAAACATTGATAACCCTCATTCTTGGATATATTCTCCGATTTTAATCAGTCAAAACGAAACCTATTTATTTTACTTATAGACGAATTGTCGTCATTTATGTCATCGCCCAATGACTATGGCATAAACCATAATGATTTTGACGAGATAATAAGCTCGACGGTGTCGCAGCTCGATTCATCATTGGACTTCAATTCGTTCTTACCCCAGGGTCGTGAAACTTTACTGCAAGGTGACAATTTGTTCTCAGACCTGTTTCAATCGGCGCCCGATAATCAGCATAATGACTTGGAACTTAACTTTAACAATTTGGAGGCGGGTTCCACTCAAAGCTGGAACACAGATGACACTTTCTTCGCCTCGTCGATGGCGTCGATGGACGATTCGTTGAACGTGTGCAGCGTCAATACAGAAATTGAAAAACTGACACGCGGCTATCTGTTTGAGCCGCACATTCATGATCGAGACACGCCTTCGCCCACGGAGAGTTGTGGCAGCTTCAGTGGCAGCTCGACCAGCGGTGTTCACAGCGACACCTCGGACGCCTGGCAAAATCGGCAACGAGAACAGCAAAATGACACGGCATCATCTGATATGATGATGATGATTAGTGTTCCAAAGTTGCCACCGCCGCCGCCACTTGTGCAAAGCTTTAATATTAAAAATGAAGACAACAACAGTATTCAAAGTAACAGTGTATTTCCAATGCCCGAACTTTCACCTACAACTTCAACTCCCAACGAAAAGCAGCTGAAAGAGAAATCATCAATTAACTGGAATCCGGAAATAGTGCCTCAGTTAAAAAAGGTGCCGATTACATCACCAACAGCAGCAACAATAAACACAACTGGAACCACATGTCCATCTGCATCTGGAACCGTTTACACGCCGATCAATGTGGACGCAAAGTTTGCACCAAAAGTGCAAAAGACCGCTCGAGATAAACTGTCAATTGATGCGCCAGCGGAAAGCGCAGGCAAAACCAAAACCATTTTCCTATCCTCGAATGACTACAAGGCTCTAATGCAGAAAATGAATTTGAATGGTGCGAAGGGGGGCGCCAAGATCAATGGAAGTGTGAAGACACAAATACCCAAAATCGTTATGAAGCAGGCAAATTGTAAGGCACAGGCCCAACAACAGAGCTATCAACAAAATGTGGCCCAAGTCAAAACACAAAATCAGTCCAATTTGCTCAGAAATCATCCACAGTCGACAATCAATCGTGAGAGCTCCTTGGAACCTGAGCAGAGCTCGAACTACATTCGGAAGAGCACGATCGATGAGAAGATGTACAAAAAGCAGCAGCGTATGATTAAAAATCGACAGTCGGCTTCGTTGTCGCGCAAAAAGAAGAAGGAATATGTCGTCTCCTTGGAGACGCGTCTAAATAATCTGCAAAAGGAGAACTATACGCTAAAGGGGGTAAGTGAGAGATAAAAATAGATGAGTGTAAAATAAAATCTAAAATTATCAAACTTGAAAGACGGCATAATACCAGAAACGTCCTTCAAAGATTTGTACAAAAATTGTATGTTTTTTGCCAAATGTTAACAGCTGGTATTATTTTGGTAACAGAGTATTTCGCAGTCGGTTACGCCCGACTTAATCGAATAAGTCTGTTAGTATGCAAATCAAGTGATCTGATTTTTTTCAAATGTAAATGTCCAGATTAGAAAAACAAAACAAAATTTTGACACCTGAATGTGTTATCTCCAAGACTTGAGCACATGGTGCAAGATTAAACTGCGCATTAAAATAACTGTGTATTTAACGTTGTTCCGTTATCTTGCCTTTATCTATGAATTCGATTCGTTGTCTTGCAATAAACCAACACACACACACACACATATATATATATATATAAGAAATAATGTTTATGCGATAACCTATATTTTGAACTGGCTAATTCCAGGAAAATGTGACGTTGCGCAATCAGCTGGTTGCCCTGGCGAAGACGTGCAAGTGTCGCAAGGGCAGCGTCTGCGACTTTGTGCTGCACTCGTTGAACTCGAAGCCCGCAGAGCAGAATATTAAGATTGCCCCGAAGCCAAGCTCGAAGAGTTTCAGGCAGCACATGAATGCGGCGACAGTTAAGAAGAATGTGGCCGTTCTCTTTGCCATGGCATTCATGGTCACACTCAATGCCAGCAATTTCCATTCGTATCTAAAGCCCAGCCTGGAGGCCGACAGCAACACAGTCGCCGCCGTCTCCGACTCCGTTTCCGACTCGAATGTGAAGGAAGCAATGCCGATGCCGATTAGCCGTCGTCTGCTTTGGGTCGAGTCGGAGGAGGAGTACAACGAGAAGATGAACCGAAGCAGCAGCAGCAGCCGTCAGGCGGCAGAGGAGCTGGTGATGCCACCATTGCATTTCCTAAGACCGAACAGTCGCAGCAGCAACAATGCCACACAGGGGGGCGGCGTTGATCCGCCACCTTTGACCTTTCCGGCGGCAACAACAACAGGCAAATGCAATGATTCGAATGGCAACCAAACTGAATATTCGCGGCTAACGCTTCATCTGGAGAAGCTAATCAATGTGAGTGGCTACCACAATTTGAGCATGGGCACGAAATTTAATATGGAATCTGCGGACAAAGGACATCGCTTTAAGTTATCAACGGACTACTTGGAATTACCCGATATGACTGAGGGACAAGCTGCAGGCCTGGGCAAACGTAAGAAATTCTTGGGTGGCTTATCACACATTGGACACAAGCAGCAGAAACTGGACAATGACAAGTTAATTTTTGGCAATGGCGAACCGGATCTCTTCAAGGGCATCAAGCGACGGGACGACACATTTTATGTGCTCTCTTTCAATACGGATCACATTCTGCTGTCGCCTGCGGCGCATGATAAAAATGTACGTCCGAAAATATCGCTGCTGCTGCCCACAGCTGATCCATCGAATAATGGCGATATCATGATGATGCAGGTGGACTGTGAGGTGTTCAATACCAAGGAGTTGGAGCTCAAGTCCCACATGATACCGGCTGGGCTCCGCCCGAATGTGACCAAGTGGCAAATGAAGCCAAAGCACTCCATGCTGTACAACAACAACAGCAACAAGACGCTGGAAAATATGAAATTACAGGATAGAATTATGAAACCGGAGAAGCCTCGAGTACGCACCTATTTCATGGTTGGCCCCAAAAATCAGGCAGCAGCAGCCGTGTCGCAGGAGAAGCCACGTCTGGTCGAGTTCAACAAGAGCATGGTTAACAGCAGCAAGCCGCATGCCACAGATACCACAGATTATGACTCTCGTTTGCATGGCTAATCCACAACCTATATCTATTCTATATATATATGATATCTATATACCCTAGCTTAATTCCGCTTATTTGAAATGTTCTATGTATTCGTTAATGTACAAGATTATTAAGCACTGTTATATAAAAGCCTGGGGACTAATTGTAAATGTTTTCGCTTAAGTAATTATGGTATACAAATATATATTTGTAGTTTAAGTCACTTTCAAATTGTAATCCAACTATTTGTTATTACTTCTGAATTCCGTTTTTTTTTTTTTTTTACTGCTAAAATGTTTTGTCCCAGATATCCCTGATACCCCAAAAACAGTAGTAGATCAATCTCGTGATGATGGAAGCAATACTTTAAATAGAGTTGATCCAGTCATCTTTATCAAATTTATATACACCTACATATATATGTTTACTGTTGTAAAAGGCAATCAAGTCAAATGGTTTGTGTTTTTTATTGCTTCCCCACCCTTTTAACAGTTTTAGAAAAAATAATACAATTCGCATAACAACATAGTATCCATAATTATTTTGTACATACAAAATTGAATAATTTTCGAATTAGAATTAACAATAGAAAGTAAACGATGTCTGGGCCAAAATTGTATTTAAATTGTGTTTTTTAGTCGCATTATTTACTGAAACATTTTCATCAAATTTTTGTATAATTCCTAATGCAGATTTGATACACATTTGTGAAATTGTAGAAAAATCAAAAATAGAAATAGCACGCAATGATCTTAGACTACGAAGCGGTGCACATGACTTGGATTGAAGGAAGGACTGCGTGCAATAGTTGTGACATTTCTGTGTTCATTGCTCTCGGCATTATTTCTAGGATTCGTAATACCCGAAGTACCCGGCACCACGACCCTCGCATGCAATAGAGATGGCTTATTTGGTCGCCGATGTCCGCGTTTGCCCTGAAAATACAGGATGGTAGAGAAGAGGATATAAATATAAATAAAATAAATAATATAAAAATAAATATATGAATATAAATATAAAATATAAATATACATAAACTTAAATATAAATATGAATTTAAATATAAAAATAAATATATAAATTTAAATATAAATATAAAATACAATATATAAAATATAAATACAAATAAAAAAGAAATATAAATACAAAATATAAATTAAAATATAAACAAAAATAAAAAACGAAATATAAACATAAATATAAAATACAATATATAAAATATAAATACAAATACAAATATAAAAATAAATTTAAATATATGAATATAAATATAAAAATAAATATAAAATATAAACACAAATAAAAACAGAAATAAAAACAGAAATAGAAAAATAAATACCTGTCGAGCTGTTTGATTGCGCGATTCTGTGATCAAATTATCGGACACCTGAAACAGAGTCTCGCTTCTGGTGATTAGCACGTTTGTGAGGCGACAGCATAATGCGGCCATTTTGACCTGCTCCTCGATGCTATTCTTGTCGATCGGATGGATATAGCGTGGGGGAAAGAACGACGGTGCAATGATCGTGGACACATTATGCAAATTCATTTTGTTAATATCCTTCAGGTCAATTATCGAGTTGAGGAAGCGCAATATCGAGCGCAGCGTGTTGCGATTCTCGTGCGGCAGCATCTGACACAGTATGGACAAGGCACGCATCTGATCCGTTGGCGGCAGTGTGTGACACTGATAGAACAGCTGGATGAGCTCGCTGGTCAGCAATGGCTGTGGCAGTTCGCGCAGCCAACGCTTTAGCAGCGCACTCAGCTCGTGAACGCTGGCGCTGCTCAGCAATTGGGCGAATTTTTCGGGCTTTTGATAAAAACTTGATTCTAATTCGTTGTAAATTAATTCAGTCTGCAAGTGAAAAAGAATTTGTAATAAATACTAATTAAAATAGGAGATCTTTTGCTAAACCTTGTGTTTTTGTCCAGCTACACGGAGAATGCCCTCTTCCCGTGTGCCTCTCTTCGAGAGCTCCTCGAGCAGACCCTCCAGAAATTGGGGCACCAGCGTCGAGTCCATCCCAGACAGTTGCTGATCGCGGCGAATTAGCGCATTCAGCGACACCCCGAAGAGGCTGCCCTCCTCCTTGCGACGTCGCTTGAACGGTTTCCGTTTGTCCAACAGCACCTGATTTCGATCGAATATGGTGGCCAGTTCCAGCCAGAAGATCGGCTGCAAGCGCTTCAGGTCGGTCTCATTTATGGTGTTTATGTCGGAGTTGCTGTTGTTGTATTCCTGTTGTATTCCTAGAACGTTGCTGTCCACGGTGTCAATGCCGCCTTCATCCTGACTAGAATTTTCTCGGCACATGCTCTCAAAGCTGATGCCGTCTCGCGACGAGGGCGAGCAGTTGCCCATTTTTTGTTGCTGCTTCTGCTGATGATGCTGCTGTGGCGTCTCCAGGTTCATTTTGTGTAATATCTTTTCAGGGGACGATGCGAGCGTCGTTGAAATGCGAGCCCTATTTGGTAGGTACTCATCGCTGGAGTCACCCGATGACGTATTATTCTCACTCTGCGAATCCTGCATATTTTGCCCACAGACCCGGCCAATCGAGCACGACGGATCCGAGCCGGAACGATTGCGCGGCGGCATGTGCAGTGTGCCAATCTTTGAGAAGCCAAGCAGCTCGATGCCCTCCGATGAGTACATGGGTATATCGCAACGTACCTGCGACCCACGAAATATATCCGTGGACGTCGCCGACTTGAGTGGAGCACTCGGCGTACGCCTTATCTTCTGCTTCAGGTGTTTGCTCAGCGTTGGATAGCCGCCGGCATTGTTATAGTTGGACACACTGTGATCCGTCGATATGCTCACGAAACTCGGACTGCAAAAGTGAAGAGTAAATTAGCCAATAAGTAGAACTAATCGAAACTGAAGCGAAGCAAACTTACATTGAGGGATTGCCCCAGACATCGTCACCATGCACGGAATCCAGCGAGTCTGGCGTTGCGCTGCGGGATCGAGTGCCCGTGCTTGACTCCTGTTATGCACATTAAATGCACATTAATTAATAACAAACACTTCTCAATTACAGTTAGAGCTACATACGTCAAAGTCGCGAAATACATCACGTATGTCTGGCTTGCGTTTCGAGCGATTCTTGGTGCGTCCTCTCACAGTATGATTGAGTGCTCGAACCCTTTGCTTGATCGCCTCAGCATGGGGCCTCGACAGTGTCGCCAGAACGGGCTCCAGCACCGTGGAACGCAGCTCAATGCCCTAAAAAATGACATAGATAATAATATTATTAATATTTAAGGTAACTCCAACGACGGCTTGAAGGTCGTAAGCGTTGAGTCATTGCATTATTCCGTGTGCAAAACTCATTCATATCGCTTATACGAAAATCAGTCGTGGGTTCGAGTCCCACTGCAGGCATGGTTGTTTGGAGTTGTTTGGTAGTTTACTCCAGTAGTAGTCCGTCCTTGCTTCTCATTTATCCGTCTACCATTAATCTCTATGTCCTATCACTCTTTCTTTGAGATCTACGGTATCACAACGGGCCAAAAACTGGCCTAAGTGTGCCGACGTTTGTCGGCAACCGTTAAAACCTAACCTAAGGTAACATACCCGCTCGAAAGGCTTTGTCAATTCGGGATATCCAGCTGAAATTAACCATTCGGCTTCCATTTCTCCATCTGTAAAACATAAGCATTTATATATATTAAAGTTAGTTAAGAAAGGCTTACTTTTTATTTCTGTACTTCATCTAATTGCTGGTCAGCGTATATAGGAAAATTTACAGTGAACCAAATCATGTTATTTATAACTATTTCTATACTTATAAATTAATCTACAACATATTAAAGTTAGTTAAGAAAGAAGTCTTTTCATTTATGTATTTAACTTATTTTCTGTTCAACGAATAAAATATAAATTTGATTATATTTATTTATTTGTTTATCAATTGTATTTGTAAGTGCTTCTATAAATGTAAGCCTATCTATAGATATTGTTTTGAGAAGAAAAGAAAACCTGATTCGCAATTAGCATGCCATATTTGGCAACTGTGCACATTAGGTGTGGTATTAAATACAAACATGTCAGTCTTTATTGCCAGGCATACTTGTACTTACAATAATTATTGGCATGGGTGTAGAATAGAAATAGAATGAAATAATCAAGGCCCACCTTCATAATGGGTTTCCGGCTCATTGCCGGGCAGATTCGTCTGCAAAAGGTATTCGTTGAGAAACTCGGTGTAGTCCTGATCGCAGGTGTTGTCCATCGAAGCGCTGCTGCTCATTTTGAAATAGATTTATAGGTGTCTCTGGTATTTTGTGAAATATGGCATTCTTTTATAATTTGATCACAAGGCACAGAAAGCACTAATTAGTCCCCCCTCACAAGAAGGAATACATTTGAAGTAGCTTCCTTTTAATTAGAGATGTTGTGAACTGAAATATAAATAAATGCATTTTTCCTATGAATTACTGGGTTTTGGGTTTTTATTGAATTACAGGGTATCGGGCACTTCTGGCACTGCTGTCCACAAAAGCACTCTCACTTTTTGCCAACGATAAGGGGATGAAAAAGTGCCTTACAAAAATACCACAGCTGATTTTTATCTAAGCTAAGTGAACTATAGACAATGTTATTTCGGATCCAGATCATTTGCACTGAATGCAATTGCATTATTAGCACAATACATGCAAACACACAACTACTAGCATATATTATTTAATATGCTGGTCCGTCCTTATCCATGCAAATGTATGTGTGTGTCGATAGCAAATAATTAATCGTACATATGACGAAAGAAAATGTCTGTGTGTGTGTGTGTATGACTCCTTATTTACAATCACTGTTAACATACATACATATTTACATATATGTTTCTTTGATCACACATACAAATATATGTATATATTTGTCATACGTAGTCACTTTTATTTAATTTGGATACAAATTCGTATACATAAGTAGGTTTTAATCTGCATATATATGTATGTCTGCACAGCACAACACACATTCACGCACCAAATAAATGTGTGTGTGTATTAAATAGGTTTCTTAATACACATGCATAAATACATATCTACGCAGTGGAGAGAGAGTAAAGCATTTGCATCTATGTATGTATGCATGTATATATATGTGTAAATGTGTGTGTGTTAGCATTAACATTCGTAGATTATAACGCATTTATGTTTATTCTGCAGCAGATAAATACGCACACATGCTAACATACAAATGTGTTAGTATTAGTAAGCACAAGTATTTCTTTTACAAACCAAAAAAAAAGGGAAATCAGCACATTTTTTATTTAATGTTCGACCTTCTTTTACTTCCCTTAAAAATACACATACACAATTAATTTTCTATGCACTTAGCATTAATAAACACAATGTATTTTTTATATGTATGTATGTGTGTTAAACTGAAACAATGGCAATTTAAATGCATACGCATGTGAATGTATTTGTGTGTGCACAATTTCTGCATATGTATGCGTATTGTATGCGCATTTTATAGATACGTACAAATGTGTGTTAATGTAAACAAGTATGTATGTTATTACAATCCGTACGCACACGCACACAACGTCTCGAACCGAAAATTGAAAATGAACTGATACCAAGAACGACCAACTTCAACTTCACACACATATACACACTCGCACGCACACACCCATCTATTTTTGTATGTATAACTGACTGTACATAACAGTAAGTGTGTGCATGTGAATGGAAATACTTGCGTATGTGTGTGTATGCCTGTTGACAAGATCAGGTTTGAGTTGAGCGTGAGCAACAGGTTTGCATGAATGTAAACACGATTTGAGCCCGACAAAATTGTCAAAACCAAAACCACGTATTAAGCTGTGAAGACATTTTTGGCATGGTCCAATGTGAAATGGAACAAGAACTGAAAAGTAGTTATTTATTATTGGTGCATTTATTTTTTAATCAATCAGCAATAGATTAGATTATTATAAGGAGGCTTTAAATGCTTTCAAATCATTTTTTAAATTAATATTAACAAGGGACTTATGGCAGTATATAATTATGCAGGTATCCATTTGCTTAAAATATGATCATTTACTTCATGTATCTTTAAGAAAAGCGCACATTTTTAAGCAAATGTCTTATTCGCCCAGAAAGTATTATGTTACTTTTAATACATACTTAAATTGTTATCGATATTACTTATCTTCCTGGTAAGCTGAAATTTGGAATGTTAATTTATTTTTGCTACGCGCAGGACAATCTTATTAGATTTTTGATTGTATTAAAAGAAAGGTTGGCTTTGGTTTCTAATATAATAATTGTTATTTAAATTAAACCTTTCCTTTCCTTTTTTTTTAATTTTTTATTTTATAAACGAGTGAGTAAATGATAATAAGTAGTTAATAAAAACAAATGTTTGCTGGGAAAATGGAAATGGGAAAGTGGTAGAAATCGAAAATTAATAGCGCCGCAGTTGACCAGTTGGAAAAGTTATCGCTCGGGCCGCTCAATAAAATATCGTTAACGATGACTCACTTAGGTGACTAACATGAACCGATAGCATTGTTAATAAATGTTAATTACGAGTTTAATAAAAAAAATAAAGATACATTTTTGGCCATATAGGCTTTGAAATAATGAACTTGAAATGCTATTTGAATTTATATATATATTGTGCTGTATATGCATTTAAGCAGTTAAAAGAAAATAAAATATTTAAAAATCTGTTTGAGTCGGCAACATGATGCCAAGCTAAGATAATAATATGAGAGAAAGAGATAAACATGTACATGTTGCTCAACATGGGGAAGGTGTCGCAACAGTTGGCGTTGCCACCAAGTCGAATATATATCTAAGTTATCGCTTACTACTATCGCAAGAATCGATATGCGTGTTGTTGTTCAGTTATTAACAACTCACCACGAAAGACTTCAATGGCAAACAAGTTCTGCAGTTATTTACAATTTTCCGTTCATCGTCAAACACAGCGCGCTTCTTTATTTCTTTTGGATGCGTTTTCTGTACGTTTTGTGATTAACATATACAAACAGACGCACACACACACATACATACATACAACGCGATGAAGTTGATGTGAAATAAATGCATGTAGTATGTGTGTGTGTATGTATTTGTGTGTAACTAATTGATATACTTGTGCCAGTGTCGAATGCATTAAATGTGTATATATAAATATATATAATTACATATAAACAAATGTAAGATACACATACACATATTTGAGATATCAACATAAAATACATATAAACAAAATATACATATTTACAAACAAATTTTACATTCCGTGTGTGTGTATGGAGTTGTGTATATGTAGTTTACCGCTCTTACAGCAGACAGCTTAAGAATGGTTTTCGTAGATGTGTGTGTGTATGTGTGTATACATGTTTTGAAAAGGCACGCATCTCTTCTTCTTACCGTAAACAAGTCGTGCAGTTAGTTAAAACAGACACACATACAAGTGTACAACATAAACATACAAACACACACACACATATACAAGTGTACGACATAAACATACACACACACACATGTATGTATTTAGAGATGTGGAGCAGCAGCAGCAGCACCTAACAAATACATACACACACATATAAATTTGTATGTCGTGCATGTGTGTCAAATCAGTTCCATAACCAATTACAAATAATGGTAACAAAACATTACACACAAGTTACATACATACACTCATACATATTTACATTCATGCGTATTTCTGTAATTTGTTACCACAATAAATTTACATATGTATGTACGCTTGCGTGTGTGTGCGTGTCTGTGTTTCTGTTGTTGAAAACAGGGGTGCTGTGTGTGTGTGGGTTCCCCTGAACATTTGATTGTGGCAAACGAAAGGATTTTATTTGTATGTACACACATACATACATATTTACGTTTGTTGCGCAGATTTCTCATAATGCATTAGACGCGGTATTCTTTGAACAAAAGGTTACACACACACATACATCTGAACACATATTCCTATATATATACGCAGGTCGCCTGTCTGTGTGTGTGTTGTGTAAAAGGATTATTAAAATGTGTACACACGTATTGTGTGCGTGTGTGTGTGTGAGGAGCATGGGAAATACTGATTTGTATTTTAGATAGGAAATTAATTAAAAAGGGCACCAATTAAAAGATAAGCAATTTGTTGGTAAATTGTGCATATTCATGGGTTATCCATAAATTTCCCTTTTTTATGCAGCATTTATAAAAACTCATAAAATATACTCATATAAATACAATGTGGCAACCCTCTAAATTTTTAGTAAACATATGAAATGTGCTGGAAAACGTTAAAACTATTTTATAGAAAAACATTAATATATTAAAAAATTTATTTAAATCATGAATAAATCATTTCTACACTAATTTGTTTGGTAGAGTTGCCACAATTTGTACAGAACAGCTGCGATCAATTCTACCAGAACATGCTCCTTGGGCAGGTGCAAAAGAAAATACTGTAAAATACGTAATTTATTATAATATTTCCCGTAATTTACATCCTCAGTGAAGTGGAATAACAAAATAAAAAAAATTAAAAAAATCATTGAAATGAATATGTGTGTTTTTTTGCAGTTGTCTTCAATTGTGTGTTGCGAGAAGTTAAACGAATGAAAAATGAAAAATGTTCTCAACTAATCCTTAATGAAAAACAAATCAAACGAAAATGTTAAAAACTAATATTGATCAACGCCCACGGATGCCTATGATAAAAGAACTTGCCATATAACTAGCAACTTTAAGCGACGCCGCCGGATCCAGTCCCAGTCATTGAGCAAAAAAGAGAGTCTATAAGAACTGTTATATTGGCATTTTTAATCAGTCGTCCATTATCCATTATCCGACTTGAACAATGTCAGTTCTAGAGAGAAAGCATTTTCTCTTCTGCACAATAATAATGACTTTTGTGCTGCTTTCGGCATCAGCAGGTCGCGTTGCCGCATCCGGCTTGCAAGGTGTACCAACGTGGATGTAAGTATACCACATTTATTTCATTTACGATCTTCTACTTTTCGATTAATGCACCACACATCAGAGATCTGAGAAAGAGAGAGAGAGAGGGAAAGAGAGAGAGAGAGTGAAAGAGAGAGATCATGATCATCCCCTCTAAGAATCAACCAATTAAGCAATTAGCTATTGGAATTCCTTGAGGTGCTCCGGAAGTATATAAATTATATAAAAACCTGATTAATTATTATTTATTTGAATTGAGCAATAGCCAAATTGGTTATTTGCTTAACATTTCCTCTTCAAATGTCTTTTGGACATCTAAATTGACAAACACATCTTGCTAAACTGTGTCGAGCATTAAAAGTAGCAGCAACAACATCTATTTCCTCCTTACAGTTCATACTTAATTTATTTTTTTTGCGCAACATATTTATTTATTGTTTTTTATGAACTAACAGCGTCGACTGATGCTGATGTTGATGGGGATGCTGATGTTGCCTAGGTGAACAGCGTTTCACATCTTTGAAAAGTTTTCATTAAATGGCAACAGAAATGGCACTTTGATGGTTTTTTGTTTTGACTCTAGATAAATAATGCATTCAAATTCCGAAATCCATGTTTTAAATCTATGAAGAAAATTTGTTTCTTGCTTTGTTCTATAGCTGAATACCCTTTAAATTAAACGTACTTTTTGTCACTTGCCTGGAAATTTAAATTACAGATTCATTTGTTTGCAGTATAAGAGAAAAAGCCACAATATTTGCGAATAATACTCTTTCTAAGGGTGCCACTCGTTAAAAATGACATATACGCATTTGGTATATAAAAATATACATATTTGATCAGATCGGAGGAGGAGTGGCTTATAGTCTCTTTCTATGCAAGGAGCGCATTTATTTATAGTTCTTATGTAATTATCAGTCAAACACTTGTGAATTGAGTGTTATAGATTTCAAGGGTGTTCCATTTCCGGCTTGCCAAAAATGTGTATTCTATTATTTATTAGGGAGCATTATAATTTTGGCGTCGAGTTTGTAACGCTTTGAAGGAGACGATGTCTTCAATACCATTAAGCTCATTTATAATATATTTATGATCTGTCATGTCCATTTAATTGTCCAATAAGCACAATTTGTTCTAGATTTAAAGGAACTCTGCTCCAAAATTGAGGTGTGAACAGAGTAACTCTGGTTGTAGACAAGGAAGGGTATATAATCTTCGGGGTGAGGTGATTTCTTGTTTTATTTTTAATTCCGGATCGCTGACGTACTCGTCTCCGTATTGATAAGGTTTTGAGCATTACTTTGACACAGACTTTGACTCACTTTGACTCTGATGATGAGAGTACATTGAGTATTTCTTCGCATAAGTAAAAATATAATCTGTGATTCTCGCCGTTTTCGAGTGGATTCTCAAATGAAAAACAAAAGTAAAAAGAGCCCCTCGTTCAACGCCATGAATTAGTTTAAAATCTGTATTTATGAAGAGCGGCTGTCCGAGCTGTATTCAAAACGTATACTGAATAATAATACTGTACTACTATATATATATATACATATATAAATATTAGTGCAACTAGACACACATGTGGAGAACACTACGAATTTGAACTGATAACATTCGTAAGAAGACGCAACATATATATATATATATATATATTTATATACCCCGTCATCGTCACTCTCCAAGGACACTAGAGAAATTGTTGACAATATTTTTGGAAATGCTTCAAACGGTTGTTGTGATCTTCCCTTTGGTGTTCTTCATCTGGTTTGTGGCACCTGCTCTATCCGTATCCAGCACATGGGGCAACATCTCGAATTCGGCGCAATTGCTGCACGCTGAGAACGTTGTCCAGGGCTCGTCGCCAGAGAAATATGTGGAAGCGGAAATCAAATATCCAACAAATGTAAGCAGCTCCGCCACGATATCAACTATAATATTTATTAATGCCAACAAATGTCGCAACTCATCATCATCATCATCATCATTATCATAATCATCAGCATCATCAGCATTAGCATCATCATCATCATAGAGTTGTTCGGAAAGAAAACATCTATATACTAATATATATGTATTCATTTTATACGCGTATCCAGTAAATATAGCCACATGCTCGTCTGTCTGTCTGTCTGCCTGTCTGTTTGTCCGTCCATTCATTCATTCGCTTGTTCGTCTGTTTTTGACGATAATCTTTCAGTTTTTTATTTTAGCGCTAGCCCCACGTTTCGCACATGCTGATTAACTTTATATATTGTACATTTCGTTCTGCATTCGTAGTATATTTATTTGAACTGTAACTGTTAACTGTTAAATTATTGGGAAATTATGATTTCCCTCGAAATATCCCCTCATATATAGAGTGCCAGCTTAAAGTAACTCAATATTAATTGTAGTCATGCAACTAATCAATTGGATTAGTTGCATAGATTAGAATGCATAGCTTTGCCTTTGCTCTTAGCCGATCTTTAGCTACTCCTTTTACGATTTTCACTTCGTCTCTGATAATTTCCATTAAAGAGTAAAGTGCCCAAGAGCATTTCAGATCATTTTCTGTTAAGGCGACATAATGAAATGTGAAAATTAGTTTAAGTGCCGGCCGCCTTAACTGGAAGTTGATAACATTTTTATTTGGCCTACCTACTTGCCTTTTGTCGGTTAACCATTCTCTTTCCGAGGCAATAAAGCAACTCATCCACTTACCATTAAACATATATCATTTCGATCTTCTGGCAAGTGCACAATGTATATAACATTTCTTCGACATTTGTACATAAAAAACTAAAGCCATATACGATCATTGTTCACATCTCTCATTCAGCATAAGCATCTTGTGAAGTAAAGTTAAAACTGCAAGAACATCCCTAACAATATCAAAATATATATATATATATATATAATTCAGTTTTCGCACACCTTACACTTTAGGGTATTGGTAATGGGCGCATCATTACGGGAATTCGAGCGTTCGACCAGGTGACAAACAACACGGGAGGCCATGCTACGATTTATTCTGGAGGCCCTGGTTTTAACTTTGTCCACATCAAGCTACAATCCCAGTATAACTACGGACTAATATTTCGTGTTGAAATTTATGGAAAATAAATAAATAAGGCCAAGTGTTGTTTCACTTGAAGTGTTGTTGTTTTTTGGTTTGCCAGTGAAGTGGGCAAAGTTCTGCAATGAAACAGGCAGAAGTAATTTATATATATACATATATATATGTATAGCGGAAGAACAGATACTTCAAATTTGGCATATAACTTCTCGTATACCATAAGCAGATCAAGTTCAAATCGCTTAAATTTTGCAATTTTAAATGCCGGATTCAGGCCAATCTTCGCAGTTGTTAGTAAAACAATTGTCAACTGCTTGGTGAAAAACAATCCATATAAGATATGGAGATAATTTATTTTGCCAGCCTGAGCTGTTGTGTCAAACACAAATAAATAAAAAAGGATTTTTCTGATTAATTCAATAATATTAAATATGTTATTTGAAGGCTCATGCTGGTGAACCCCAAACTTCAATTTCAGACTTAATAGCGCCGCTCCGCTGTGAGGTGAATCTAACTGAGAGTGGCAATGCGGCACCGACCATACCCGTCTGGATTTCGGCTGTGGCGCCACGAATCTTTTTCAGATTTCTGATAGCGATATAATCGACCGTCATCGCTGGGGTCGTCGCTGCCAACGTATATGTTTTGCTTGTCGTCTGAAGCAGGGTTTTGCTGCTGGTGACAGTCTCACGGGCGATCAGCACACTCGTCGCAGTCTTCGTTCCATAGGTGTAATCTCCTTCGGAGGTGCTGCCCAGTACGCCAAGAGCCACGCTGAAGCTGGCGCACATGGCCAGAATGAGTATCGCACTTCTTGGATTCATTGTTTGCTGCTTGTGGGCTTCGATGAAAATATTGAACTGTTGACTTCGTTGGAGTCTCTCTCGCTTTTTATACCAAAGATGCACTTTCCAAATCGAGAAATCGCTGCCCTACATTGACAAATTTGATGGGCAACCTCGCCGAAAAGAAAATTAATAATAATAAAAAAAAAAACAAAAAAAAACGCTCCCCCCCCCACCCAACAAACAATACATGTGTGTTGAAACAGTTGTAACTGTTCTTTGATGATGCCTCAACAGCAACTGGAAAAACCCGTTTAAACGAATATTATGTTTTTCGAGGGAAACTCAGCTTTTGTACTGTGTTCCATTTTACCAATCACTCAACATATCGGTTACATAATCGAATCAATTTGCGTCATACCAAACCTAACGGTTGTTTTTCCATATTGGTTAGCACAGTCAAGCGACATTAGAAATCTCAGCTATCTCCGACGTATTTTTCAGATAGCATTTTAAAATTCCCACCCTTATAATTGGTGTTCGGGCCCTTGGGTGGACACACATCAACCCTAATGGGACCTTGTTGACTCATTTTATGTCTGTGATTCTTCTTCTTACACATTTATGATACATCGGAATAGAAGTTCCCTTAGGGTTTTTTTTTCAAGTGTTTTTTAAATATTTGTGCTTTTGACCTAGTTTGGGTGCGAAATGCGAAAGTTGCGAATTAATTTAATTAAGTTGATCGGCATTAGCAATTGTTGACATCTTCAAATTAACAGAAAACTACAACAAACAATGCTAAAAATAAAAAAAAACAGCAAAAAATTATCACACAGGCAAAGATCTGAAATCTTACGAACTGGGCTACAAATGCTACGGAATCTAAAATTCCATTTGATTTAAGGCTACAAATATCGAAACATCGTGTTCATTTAAAGAAGTCTGAGATTTTGCATTTGTTTGTATTAATTTGATCAATAACTTAAAAAATCAATGTCAATTTCAATATGTTTGAGGTTTTTTCTTTGCAAATTATTTCCAAGCATACTGGTTTTATAATTCTAGTTGAAACTGTAGAATACCCGCTCGTAAATTATGTACATATAAATTTTTCTCCAATACTCCAAAATATTTATTTGAACTTTTATTTGACTCGATATTGCAAAAACCGATTTTAAAACCGACATTTTTTGGTTGCCAGCTTTCTTCAACTTGCACTCTTTATGGAAAAATATTGAAATAGTTTTTAAAAGGGTTTAAACAATGTCAACCGATCTCTTTCATATTTATGATGTTATACAGATGGGATTCCACGGTATAAAATGCGTTATAAGAGAAGTTGGCAGCTTTTTTATGCATACAGCCATAAATGTAATATTAATATATATTATATTAACATAAGGGCAGTTTAGTTCTCGAAAATTTCCCTTTCCAAAAAAACAGATTTTTTTTAGTGTATTTTTGAGCATTTTGCATTAATTGAGATTGTCGAGATTGAGCAGGAGTGCCGAGAATGTTGGTAATTTTCGAGATTGCCTGTAATGTAATTAATTAATTAATTAATGTAAATACTCTCTAGGGATCCATTGTCCTACGCCCATTTCTAGACTGCGTATATTTATAACCTTTCAATATGTTAAGATTGTAAATCGGAGAAGGTATTGTCCTGCTAAATCTAAGCTATGCCCAAGTTGAATTTATCTCGCTTCACACGTTTTTCTTTTTATTTCGCTTTTAGTTTTCATCTCTCTCTCTCTCTCTCTCTCTCTATGTCTCTTTCTCTACTTTCTGCATTACTAAGCTACTAATTTCCAATAATTTGTGGTCTGATTGGATTTTGTGTGTGGGTTTCCCCAATCCGAATAATTGTGTGGCCATTTTACATTTTAATATCCTTTATTTAATTATAAAATTATAAAAATTATATTTAATTTAAATATTGTCTAATTTTGCAGCTGCTTGGGACTAAGATCGCCATTTATTGAATTTGGAGCACATGAGGAGCAGCTGTCGAATACGAGTATTCCACTGAACATCACCAAAGATGAACAGGCCTATATGCATCAGGAGGGTCTACGCAAGCTGGGCACCTTCATCAAGCCAGTGGACTTGCGTGATTCGGAGACCGGGTATGTTAAGGCCGATCTCACCAAAAGACTGGAGACGCCCAGTGCCCAGGCACGGCGTATTCATCCCATTCAGGAGGAGATGGACCAGAAGCAAATAATACTCCTCGACGAGGATACCGATGAGAACGGTCTGCCAGCCAGTCTCACCGATGAGGATCGCAAATTTATCGTGCCCATGGCACTGAAGAATGCATCGCCGGAACTCCGCTGGCCCGTCTCGAATAAAACACCCGTCGCAGCAAGTCCTCCAAGTCCAACGAGATCTGCGTTCGGAACGCCAGCAAAACGGCGGAGTACAACAGCAGCAGCATACACAAGCACAACAGCACCGCCCGATCCCACATCGAATATCGATGATCTTAAGAAGCACATCCTCTTCCTGCACAACATGACCAAGAGCGACAACAATTTCGAGTCGAAATTCGTGAAATTCCCCAGTCTGCAAAAGGAGAAGCAATCGGTGAAGCGTCCCCAAAGACCCGTGCTTCAGTATGCGGCACCAATTGCGCCGCCCACACGCAAAGTACCGCTGGGTGCACATACTCCGGGTCAAAGGCCATTCGGTGGCTATTATCACAACGAAGAGGAATCAGTTGGTGACTCCATTTCCAAAGAACGTGGCAAATTCGATGTGCATCTGCTAAGCGATGATCAGTCGACAACGACGACAACAACGACAACGACGACAACGACTGCGAAAAGTGTGCCACTGACAACGATGCCGACTCTGCTCCCGGATACGGCGGCATCGGGACTCAAGCGTACGACAAAGCGTCCCGCTTGCCTGCGGAATCCCGATTCGCCGAAATGCGTGCGCCAGCGTCAGCGGGAGGAGCAACAGCGACAGCGGGAGCGGGATGAATGGTTTCGCGGCCAGGCGGAATATATGCGTCCACGCTTCGAACCCATCGTCCAGACCATAAACAATACGAAACGGTTTGCCGTCTCCATTGAGATACCCGATTCGTTCAAGGTGCATTCGGCCGATGCACCCGATCTGCAAATCCTGTCGCGCGTCACACGCTCCCAACACAAGCGTCGCAATACTGGCGGCGTTCCCTCCGATCAGGAGAAGCCCTCGAATCCAAGCAATTACTTTGCCCATGACATTATAATGACGTCGGCGGGCGTAACCAACGGTCGCGAATTTATGCTAGCCAACATGCAACAGTTCGGCATGATGGTGCCAACTAATAATGAGCATGAGAACGAGACCACGCCCACACCCATCGCCTATTCAGAGACTATCGATTTAAATCCAGATAACTGTTACACCCTCGACGGGCTGACGTATGGACAGAAAAAGCTATGCGCCCTGCACACCAGCGTTATGCCCGCCATAAGCCGAGGGGCGCGTGCTGCCATCCAAGTAAGTCAATTCAGACTCATCTATTAGTAGCCCAACTCTGGCTAGTATGGATAAGTAATCCGCAAAGTCTTTTATGCCCATCCATCCTTATCCCTTGTAAAAGGTGTTGGTCGCTATCCATCACATCCAGCATCCACAGTATCACTAAACAGTCAGTTAGTCATTTTGCTCTCTTGTTTAGAATTCATATATTAGTTTATAATAATATAATATAATAATAATATAATTTGTATTTGTAGGAATGCCAATTTCAATTTAAAAATCGTCGCTGGAATTGCAGCACACCAGATGATGTAACCGTCTTTGGTCCCATGACTGGTTTAGGTAAGTTGTTAATATTAGCTAGAGTTAAGGTCGATTTAAGATTTGAAAAATATTATTTATATATTCTATTAATGATCTTTATCGATTCTACTGCTATTCCAATTTGGTTAAATTTCTAATTTAATTATATTAATAATTAATTAATAAGCGGTTCCATTGCAATTCCATTTTCTTTGCATAGATTCGTAAATAATATTTAAATAGTTTCCTAATATCTCAATTTATCGATTTATCGATTATCGATTCTACTGCTATTCCATTTATTTGTTTAAATTTGTAAAAATATTATATATCAGTATTATATATTGTTGCATTCGTAGACAAGGTATCGATAGCGCCAATCGGATACCGCCACAAAATTGTTCAACGGCCCTTGCAATTCCCAAGCCGTTTAAGCAGAAACCTGTCGGCATGCTGGGCGTAAGTCTTGTCTTGCGGCGGCTTATAATTCCCAAGTGGTTTAAGCGCAGGCGTATAGGCATGCCAGACGCGAGGGAGCTCGGATAGAAAAAAAAGTGTGGATTTTTTTTGTTGATTTCTTTTGTTTTGTTGTTTCTTTTTGGTTGTATTTTTTTTTTTTCTGATATATATTTTTTTGTCTTCTCATATTTTTTTTTATATATATTTTTTTTATATATATATTTTTTTTTGTATTTGGGTTAAGTGACACATTATATGTTGATAATGAAGACCTATTAATATAGGCAAATTTTTGTTGGAATTAAGCAATAGAGTTAAGTTAATAATGCATATAATATAGTAAGAATATGAAGCGAGAGTAGATTCGTTTCGAGGGGAGAATTTCCGGAAGTATGGAGTAGTTTAATCGCCAATTCCATATTAGGGCGATGGACCAACAAAACCCCACGGGTTCATCGCAGGAAGGGCGGGTACGTTGTGGCCATATACACCAGGCCGGCCAACTGTTCCATTTTGTTGTGTGTGTGCATGTAGGGTGTAGTGTTGTGAAGGTCGAGTTTGTTTGAGATCTGTATCGTCTATGGGCAGGGTTGGAGCTACCCCACCCTGAGAAATCTGAGCTAGCCGAGGTTGCCCACTGGGAACCAATAGACGTGCTACAATATAGTAGTAGTATAGGTTTACAAGCAGTAACAATTTGTAATTAATCTTAATTAAATCTTAATCTTAATTTAATGCTACTAATAATTAATTAATACTCGATTCGAATGCTATACAATTTTGCTTACATTTGTAAATATTATTTATATACTTTACTTATACACAATCGATTCTAATGCTATTCCATTTTGGCTCTATTTTAGGCTCACCAGAAATGGCTTTCATACATGCGCTGGCGGCCGCAACTGTTACCAGTTTTATTGCACGCGCGTGTCGAGACGGCCAGCTCACTTCATGCGGCTGCTCGCGGGGCTCTCGACCGAAGCAGTTGCACGACGATTGGACCTGGGGAGGCTGCGGTGACAATCTGGAGTATGCATACAAGTAAGTAGAGGATTGAGCTAATTGCAGCCTTGCTCCTTGCGCTAGTCTTTACTTATTTTATGTTGTTTTGTTATAGATTTGCAACCGATTTTATTGATGTGCGCGAAAAGGAGACGCGTCGCGGGACTCGTGGTGCCGGACATCCCGAGCGTCGTCAAGCGCAACAGCAACAACAAAAACAACAACAACAAAAACGTAAGCAGGTGGAAGCTATTGATAGTGCGAAGGAGGCTAGGGAGTCAGAAATGGCGACTCCCGGAAGTAATAAACAATCTAAATTTGATCATGATGCAGATAATAAAGCAACGGTATCCGTTTTGTATAAACTCCCTTCCAAAGCCAACAACAACAACAACAACAATAAAAACAAAGAACAACTGCATTCTGATAAAACATCAACAACAATACGTCCAGCGGCGACGCTAGTCTCATCTGTGGCCCCGCCCATGCAGGAGGACTCCAGCGGAGCTGCCGATGGAAACGAGCCACGCATTAATCCAGACGATTTGTTGGAGCTGCAGGAGCGCATTACAAAGGAGATTCTCAATTCAAAACTGAAAGAAGCTGAAATGCTTGAATTACAGGTGAGAGTGATGTTAATCTCTGTGAATTATACAAATTATATATATATTATTCCATCACAGGAGAAAATCAATCGAGAAATTTTAAACTCCAAGCTTTTCAATGGAGACAATAGCGGAAAGCGTCGTAAACGCAAGCGAAAGAATCAACGAGCCGTCAGCGGAGAGGCACCTGTACTAACGAATACTAATTTTAAGGCTCGCAGTCTTATGAATTTGCACAACAATGAAGCAGGCCGAAGGGTAAGAAAGTGAACAGTCTAATTAGAAACGATATGAGGCGATCATTGCGATCCATATCATGATATATCGATAGTGGTTGACAAATTTTGTGTTAATTAAATCTTTTTTTCTCCTTTTTCAATAAATAGGCCGTCATTAAAAAAACACGCATTACTTGCAAGTGCCATGGAGTCTCGGGTTCTTGCAGTTTGATCACGTGTTGGCAGCAATTATCCTCAATCAGAGAGATTGGTGCGTCCATAATAATGAAATATAATATTTATTATAACTAAAATGGTTTTCATTCTCATAGGTGACTACTTGCGTGAAAAGTATGAAGAGGCTACTGAAGTTAAACTTAATAAACGCGGTCGTCTACAGGTGAAAAACAGCCAGTTTAAGGTTCCCACGGCGCACGATTTAATTTATTTAGATGAGAGCCCCGACTGGTGCCGCACCAATCGTCTCTTGCAGTGGTCAGGTGGGTGGTCATATCATGAGATTCGTTTTGTGATTGTTTTCATTTGCTAATTGCTTGTGGTCGTTTTCTGTTTTGTTTTGTTTCCAAAGGTACGCACGGGCGCGTCTGTAACAAATCGTCGTCGGGGCTCGATGGCTGCGGTATCCTTTGCTGTGGCCGGGGCTACAACACCAAAAATATTATCGTTCGTGAGCGCTGCAGTTGCAAATTCCACTGGTGCTGCCAGGTTAAATGCGATGTATGTACAAAAGTACTCGAGGAGCACACTTGTAAATAGGGTTATACTATAGGCAGCACACAGAACAAAATGTCCATTTGATCACGATTCACATAACACATAAATTAAAAGCATATTTATATATATATATATATATATATATCGATTTAGAATATTATTTATTAAATTTAATTAAGTTACATATGGCTGTTGCCAAATGGATTTATTCAGAACCCACTCATTTACAATCACGGCTATTCCATAAGGTTTAATCTTTAAACTGTGTCTATATATGGTATGATATGGTACCCATATAGACCAAAATATAAGTATGTAGTATAAAATTAGTGCAGTAAACAATTTAAAAATTCTTATGACAAATTATAAAATTGGAGAATTCATCGAAATGATTTTTATTTTGGAAAAAAAGATATGCTTTAAATTTTTATTTTTTACTTTGATATCGTATATGTATGTACATGTGTATGTATATTGATTAGCATTGGAAACTGTATCAATTTATCTTTATATGAAATTGTATATACACTACAAAACATATATAGAACTGTCCGAATTGTGAGCAGTGTTCCAAGATGTTATTTGGATGTTTGTTGAAACCCATTGCGTAAGTATAAAGTAACGTAAACATATTTGATTCCATTATATAGACACAATGTTGGGCTGGCCTGGCTTATGCTTGTGTTTCTCATTTGAAGTATAGAACAATTTTCCAGTTTTACAGATGCTCCAAACTGGCATATCAGGAGTCGGCAGGAATCGCTGGCAGCGGATCGCTGGAAACCCGCATTGTTCGCGGCTTAATTTGTGCATACCTTGGACTCTCCCCATCGACCAGAGATTTACGGAGCTCACAGCTCTCATATATGTTATTCTCCGGCTTGCTGGGTGGTTCCGTTTGTGGTATCTTATCGAATGTTAGATAAGCCGGTATAATCTCATAGATGTTCGGATTGATATAGCTGTCAGTGCTCTCATAGCTCGTCGTTGAGCTGCGTCGCCGAAATATTGAGCTTAAAGTCAGTCAGAAATAACAGTTGTATATATAGAAAGATATCTATGTATATGTGTATCAACTAACCATTGCTTTTTTTGTGAGATCAACTCTTCGCTTTGCCGTAAATACTTTGCGGTTCGAGTGCGTGGCAAGACAACAACTTCACCGGAACTATATTTGGGCGTAACGATGCGTTTGCTACCCTTTAACCAGACTGGTTTCTGCCTCAGAACCAAAAACATCGCCAATATGCCCAAGATCATAAATAAAACGACGCCAAGAATCATCAAAGATATGCCCTGAAATAAATTTAAATTAGTTATTTTGTGTACTTTACGTGGCAAGCATTATGTGGTCCAACAAATTGAATATGATCTCTATACTTGTACCACATAATAGGTGCATAAATATATGCATTTACTTTGGCACGCCTCCGATTCGAGTACGTTGCATCGTGGGATATCTCCAGATTTCCACTAATATGAACCGACTTGCAACTGAAAGGTGAAACAGTGCCCTGCTGATCGTTGACCAAACAGAAAGTGTAGGCCACATTTGGCAATAGGTCTTTGACAATGGTCGTGTGTGGCATCGTGAAATAACAACCCACACCATAGTCATCCGATGACAATTCCATCATGTAGTATTCCTTTGTAGTTCCCGGGAACCAAATTAGACCAAAAGTACTCGAACTATCACCCGGTTCGACAGTTACTTTTACCGTTAGGTCCCCAGAATATTTGGGAATGAAATATAGTTGAGGCCATTGAATATTCTGTTTCTTGTCAACTAATATCTCTAACATAGCCGAGGAGCACTCTAGTGACACTATTTCGATGCCCGGAGTTGTGGGAAGTGTGGCAACTGTTGTTGTTCTTGTTGCTCTTGTTGCTTTAGTTGTAGGAATTTCAAATCCTGTGTACGGTCCCTTTGTTGTTGGGCCTATTGTTGTTGTTGTTTTTATAAATATCGGAGGAATTGCTGGGCCCGCGCTTGTGGGTTCGGTTTCGGGGACACAGAGCCGCCTGTCAAATACCGTCAAATTGTGGTACTCGTCTGGCGATGCACAAAACATGTCTTGTTGCGGCATCTGATGTTTGAAGATCATTTCCATTTGCGTTTGCAGCTCACAGTCGCAGTGCCAGATATTGCCGTCGGCTTTGATTGTCATATAGCTCAACATATTCACGTATCCAGGTCCAAATATATACAGTGACATCGTTGTCAGTTTATTATCTGATATGTCCAAATAATTTAAATATTTCAGACCTACATAAAGAAGAACTTTAATAAGTATAAATTTTATTTTATTTTATTTAGATATATATATATATATATATAACAATAATACTGGATATTTTTCAAAAATTTAAAAAATTTGTATTATTATATTACCTTGAAAAATATAGTTGGGTAAGAAGTAGATATTTGAATGGGTCAACACCAGTCGTTCAACCATGGTCAATTTATAGAAGCTGGACCAAACCAACTGGTCCTGAAAGTCGTTGTAACTGAAATCGACGTCAACAACTGCGCCCAGAATCGGACCCGATTCAGTCACATTGCGGGCGCAATCGATGTACATTTTCATAGTCAGGGACTTCAGTTGAAATTTCACATAGTCGAGAAAGTCCGGGTACACACTTAGCTGGGGTACACTCTGCTGCTCAATATTGATAGTTTCCAAATCTTTGGAGATATTTTCAAAGAATCCCTTGTTGAGTTTCTCAAGACGCAAATTGTACATATATATAGTTTTGAATATTCCGCCACCAAATGCACCGTTCTCAACTTCGACAACATTTGACATGCCCAAATAAATCATTTCGATTTTATCTATATATGTGGATAGGAATCCAACTGGTATAATAGCATTCGGAAACTCATAGCTGATTAGATGTAGCTCCTTAATGATGTCACACGGATAGCTCTAGTTTAATAAGAAAAGTATTAGAAAAATGCATTAAGTCTTCCTACTATTATTATTATATTATATTAAACTTACAAACGAGGCATCGGCCAATGCAATATCATTTGCGATTTCCTCCTGTTTTCCATTGATACAGGTAAAAGAACACCCGAACTTGGCGCACCTTGGCTCAATTTGCTTAGTAGTTGAGGGAGCTTTAGTTCCAAAACCCAAACTTAACACAAATAAACCCAGAAGCGAGAGAGAAAGTTACAGTCGCGTCGGCATAACCGACTGCGAAATACTTTGATACCATAACTAATACCATCTGATAACAGGTGCCAGATAACAGGGTGGGTGTAGCCAAGAAATACCGATCTTTGAAGAGGATTTTTAGATATAGATATAGATGAAGATATGGATATAGATATAGATATAGATATAGATATAGATGTAGATATACAAATTATGGAAGATATACGCATTTCAGATTTCTAGGGTCAAAGTTCTGAAAATGCATATGCAAATCTTTGAATGAGGTTACCATCACGTTTGGTGAATCTATCTTTAAAATTGTGGGAAATATGCGGACTTATCGATTTACGCTTTCTGACATATCGGCTTTGACGATTATGTTTTTTATCGATTATTAAAGGCAATTCTACAATTAATATAATACCTACCAAATTTGATGGCTCTAGCCCAAAAACCTGCGAAGGATATAGCCTACTCGAATTTTTAGGGGCGGTGGGGGTTGCGGAGGTGGACGTGGCATATGCCGACCTTTGAAGGGCATCGCCAAAAAAATACCAACGAAATTTGGTGACTGTAGCCTTTGACACTTTGTCTGAAGCGGGAAAGTTTCAAGTCTCTAGTGAAAAAAGAGTGTTCAAACAGACGGACAGACGGACACAGAGCATGACGCACATTGCACAAAGCCAATATACTATGTTACATTCGGCATCAAAGTATAAAAATATCGTTAAATTAAACGTCCATTAGCAAAAGCACAATTTAGACTGTTATCGTCACGATAAGGGAAAAATATATTTATATTTGTCACATTTTTCTAAATACATTCCAAAGAATCAATCATTTTCGAGTGCGAATATTTATGTGCAGGAACTTAAGACCTTAATTTCAATTTTGTCTTGTATTTATTAATATAATATTATTTTATATAAGTTATATTTACACTTTATGGCTTTGCTGCAAATCGTACCCTTTAATTTTGATTTCTTTCAAGATACTCGCACTGCTGTAGTTCTCCATATAACGGGAAACAACCCAGATGCGAACCAAGTAGAAGACTATCAGATATAGTGTGCGATGTTTTGACGACGGTTTCAGCATAATTGATTTGATTTTCTATCGGTTAACACTAGGAAACATTAGTTTGAGCAAAGTTCACCGCGCGAGCACCCAAAGTTGACTGCGGTTAACTGTGCGCTTAACTCTTTATCGTCAGGCGTTAATGATTTATCCTTATCAAACCAATATTAAAGTTGCAATGGGTTGTCAACGACTGCATGATACTCTGATCACAGCTGAACTCCAATCGGAAAACGAATTTAATCAGCATAAGGTAAGTTTTTCGAAGGAGTTATCAAAAATTCACGCTTCTTAAAGAGATGAGAATATATATATATATATATATATGTTATGTTTTAATCATGTTCATAATGCTTTCTTTGACTGTGGTCTATACAGTTATGTATTGGATACGCAGTAAAACAAATTGGAGTAGTTAGATTTTTGCGAGTTTGAGATAAGCAAAACTTGTTTATTGATTTTCATGTCCATTAATAAAACAGTGATCGGAGCTGATAGCAGATTGGGCTATATATATCTGTTTTTGGACAACAACAAATATATGTGGCAACATTAAACTGTACTCCACTCATCAGTCCGGCCAGAAGTAAATATATATATATTTAATGACATTTTCAGAGCAGATTGCAAGCAATTCATAGAAATCGTGGGTAGCCCAATAATTAATTTATTTTCCTGTTAATAACTTGTAACGTACAACATATATGTATATATGTATATAGTAAGTAAATAATGTATTAAAATTCCTCTACATTTGTGGGTATATGTATTTAGTAAGTGTTTTTCTATTTAAATAGTTTTGCGCTCTTTCATGGACTTTCACATATCTCAAGTGGCCGATCCTTGTGCAATGATAGAGTCGAATTACGTTTGGGCAACGGAGGCGGAGAGTTGGGTCTATCCAGACATTCACTGATCTTCGATCTTTCAGCAGCGAACTTCATGGGCATCTCATAGTCGATGGCACGCAGATCAAAATTTGAGAAAGATTCCTCAAAATAGGTCGATGAGGAACCAAGACTAACCGGGCTGGCTAATTGACTGTCCTCGGAGTGCCTGCAATGAGAAAGCGAACTTTTAGATAAGGATGTGATGCAATGGGTTCAAAAGACGCTTACTTGTGCTTCCTAATATTAAATGAATTATCGTGGATATAAGCGTTCTTAAACGATGATTTCATGTACTTTGAATCAGCTATAGTTGATACGCGACAAGTTTTCTCCGATTCCTTGACGACCAGCACATTCTTCGAACCCTCCAGCAGATTTGGGAAGGACTTGAGGCCCAAATACGCAAAGATTGCACCAATCAAGGTGGATATGAAAAAGATCAGGCAAAGCATGCCGACTGTAAATTCTTTCTCAGTCTTATCGATCCAGAAATCATCCGACCCATTACTACCATGATCTACAGGCACATGAAGCGGCTGACAAGATAATGGAGATATAACCAAATCATCCTTGAACATCATACAAAATGTATACGTATAGTTCGTTCTCAGTGGATCAATTATTAAATTTGGCTTTTCATATTGCCTACAATTATAATCCATTTTGGAGGTGTCAGATGAATAGCTTTCCGCGTCCTCCGTAAACCAAATAATGTTTAGTTCATCCGACGCTATATATCCATCAATCGAGGCCTGAACGCCCATATTTGGCAATAATTCTAATTTCAGATCATAAGGGGGCGGTTCAAATACAAATGCATTCCGAGTTATCATCCTATTATCCGTGTCTCGTTTTTCAATATTCTCCGATGCCTTGTCTACATCTATAGCTGGTGAGCACCTGATCTTTAGTAGTGGTCCATCAACGATTTTGGTTGGTTCTACTTCTATTGAGTTCACTTCGTCGGTATTAGTCTCCATTGGAGTTGATTCGATGTGATCATCGGAATCATAATCAATTGGTCTTTCGCAGGTTAGCTCTAAATCTTCCAATTCATCAAACATTTTACCATATAGACGCAATGGGGTTCGGCAAAAGGGTATACTTATAAATAGACTCTTATTGTCATTATAAAATTTGATTAAGGATCGCAGTTCACAATTACATTTCCACTGATTGGGCTCAATATCGATTAGTCGAAGGCTATTTCCGATTCCGAGTACATCGGCATTGATATGTGTTAGTAAATTATGCTTCAAATCAACTAAAATCAGATTTTTACCCGTTTCTTCAAATGCATCATCCTCAATTGACGTTATTCGGCAGTATTTCAAGTAGAGGTACGCGATATTTGGAGTTCCGCCAAAAATACGTTTGCCAAGTGGGCCAACAAATTTATTGTGGCTTAAGTCTAGATTTTTCAACTTTTCAAATCTGATATTATCGAATATGTCCGAGTTGCTGTTAAATGAAATGCCGCAATTCAACCTTAAGAGTGTTAGAGTTACCTGAACGGGTTGCAAGAAAGTTATTTCTATATAGGGAGCCTTGAAATCAAGTTCCAATTTCCTCAACGAGTAGAGTCCGAGCAAGGCGCCAGTGTTAATCTCGTTTAGTTTCAAATCGATCCAACTCATTTCCGCAACCTTTGCAAATATTGGCGAATTAAATGCTCCACTTTCGATCCTACTCAATTTACTTTTGAGGAGCAAAATGTTAATCACAGTGGCATTCAAATCAATCCAACTATCTTCAATGGAATCCGCAACTAAATTTGCAACCTTTAGGGAGCTAAACACTTCACAGTTTCCGACACTCATTACATCAGCTATCTCTTCGTAAATATTACGGCTGTTGAAACATTCAATACTGCAGGATGTTGCGGAACATCCCATTGCAATTGGCCATACATCCACTGCATCCACAGTATCCAATGCATCCATTGTCTCCACACTTTTTTGTATAAAAAATAATAAGTATTTTTTAGATTGGATTTTCTTTATCTAATACTTTACCCAATTGCTTCAATTATCTGCTCGAATTTGTCATCTATATTGTTATCGTTCTTAGTGTCCTGGTCGACATCAACATGGTTGTCTTTGCCGCTTAGCCAAACTATTCCAGATATAGCTGGGGCTATTATACACAGGATGCCAATAATCAACAAAATCCAGGCGAGAATTTTCGTCAACGATTTCTTTTTGGCATTATTTTTTTGTGTACTGCTGTAAATATATAGAAATAATATATGATTGATGATAATTGCAAATTGCATTGGTTCAGATAACTATACGTACGTCATCAAATTGGACTCCTTCTTGTTCCGTTTATTTTCCCCGTAATCCTTCTTCGACTGCATTTCAATTCAAGCTCTTTCAAACGACTGTCAAGCGATTGGCAATCTGATAAATGATTCACTGACAAAAAATATCATTTATTGTTGGGCTTATCTGACTCATAATGATAATTCATTTCACCAATCAATATTAATGTCGCTCTGATAACTAAATATTTTTCGGCTTTATACATAATTATGCATATAGCTCAAGTCCTCATATTAATAATTATGTATATATATGTATTACGGATTTTTTGTACTTATTTGTTCTTATCATCAGTGTGCTGTAATTAAGCCCTTAGATACGGTACATATTTACTCAATAAAAAAAATATATATATTAATTAATATGTTTTTAAATTTGAGGTGTATTTCAGATATCCAGAATATATTTTGTATTCTTCAAGTACACTTTTTGCCGACTTCTTATTTTATATATATACTCCGATGTATTTCGAATCCGTTGATGCCGTGAGTCCCTCCTTGAATTCAAATCCCGATAGAACTATATATCGAAATATATTTTTTCAGAATAAAAACATATTTAAATTAGAAGAAGAGGTCAGTTTTATAATTTTGTAATTCTAGGTTTAAGAAAACTATTTATATTTGAAATAAATATTTATGTATTTTGATTCCTCACAATAAATAGTTTTTATTGAATATTAATGATTTTTAATGATTTATAATTGTATATTAATTACGTTGTTCATTTAAGCTCTTCGTAACAATTAAAGGACTCATAGGTGTAACCGTTGGTTTTTCCCTCTGAAGGTGGCGCCGATGGAGCACATTCCTCTGGAGGTATACTATACTTATTTGAACCTCCCTGGTACAGTTGGGCCTTTTCCAAGTGGCTATAGTATGCCGCATATTCGGCAATTGTGTTTTCCTGCTTCGGTTTTCTGCTGAAAAGAAAGGTTCTTTATTAGATTTGCATATTTATACATATATATATATATAATCTTGTTCAGCATCACTACCCCAGTCGATATAGCCTTGTCCGTCTGTCCGTCTTTTCGAGTTATGGTCCTATATGAGCAAAGCTCCCTTATATTAAAAGCAATTGCTGTATTGAGATGTCTGAGATGTCCGGATCGGACTACTATATCTTGAAGCTGATATTAGTACAAACGGACGAAAGATGATTTATATATATACATATATATATCTACGCCTATTCAATCAACACAAAAATATTTCTGTAAGTTATATTTTGTATTTTGATATGAATCAAATTGTTTTAATTTGTTTTACAGAAATATAGATATATATTGATATATAATGTACTAACTTCGGTCTACGAGGGTATTTAAATTTAAATTTGAATATTATTTGTTTCTGTTCATCAATTATTTTATATTCATTTATTTCAGAACTTACGCTACAGCACCATATTGATCATTTTCCAAACTCCTGGGCAATAGGACCATTCGATGCGACTCCCTTTCCGAACGCAGCAACCTTTTACTTCCGAGGAGCCAACGTGGACGCAGCCAGAGAACGCCGTACATTGCGAACAGGCCAACAAGTACACTTAGTAAAATGCCGAATATTGATAGACCTATAATCAGCGAACTATTTGCCTCGAACCAACTTAGTCTCAAAATGGCGCAAGGTAGTGTTTGATGGGATCGACAGTTAAAAGGCGATGTCCTATTCTCCTCAATCATCAGGCAAAATATATAGGAGGTAGCGCAGCTTAAGTCCTTAAGGATAACTGTTGTCTGACCTGACTTGTCAACCGGATCATACTTGTCCACTTGACTCGTAATTGTAGAATTCTCGAAATAGATCAAGGTCCAAGACTCAACTGACAACTGCGTTATGGTAATAATTAAAGCACTCTCGGTATCATCAGAAAATGCAATCATTGCATCATAAAATATCATTATTGTACTAACTGTTTTTTCTAAAGCATCAACACATTTGACCTGACCATATATATTCTCAGTAGTTGTCTTAGTGGTTGTTGGCTCAGTAGTAACCGGCGTAGTCGTTGGTTCCGATACAATAGTACTGTTCGCCGGAGTCGTTGGTTCCGATACAATAGTACTGTTCGCCGGAGTCGTTGGTGGCGATATAGTCTGATCATTCGGCGGAGTCGGTGGTGGCGATATGGTAGTAGTAGTTTTAGTAGGTTTAGGCCGAGCATCTCTACCCTGCTTATCCAGAGTAGTTACAGCAAATGTAGTAAGAGCTATATAATTGAAATCCGTTCCATTTGTCGCATCTGAACTATCCGTAACATTAGTTTTCACTATACTTCGTGTATCTCCTTCCGATTCAATGCAAGGGCTTATTTCCAAAGATTTGAAGATCTCGAATTTCGCATTAACACAACTCCAATTATTATTTACGAGATTTAAACTAATGCCCTGCTCCATTGATGCATGTATGAACGGAGCGCCAAGCTCTTTGAGTAAATTTCCGCTCAAGTCCAGGTATCGAAGAGCGTTGAAAACACCGTTACTTATTTCAAAATCGATACTATTCAGCCGACAATTGGCTAAATTCAAGAATTCCAAAGCAGGCATGTTTTCAAAACTCTTTGTTTCCAATGCGCCTCCAAAATTATTGCCCATAAGATCTAAGAACTGAAGTTTTTCGTAAATAGCCGAACCAAAGAAGTCTTCTGGTTTATAAATTGAGGACTTTGTATACTCTTGATTAATTTTTACCGAGTGTACGGTGTGCGAAAGTGGGAATAGAAACGCATTACATTTCAATGAGTTGTGCCTATTGATGAGTGTAAAGTTGTGAAGTTTATTCAGTCCTTGAAAAGTCTGTTTGCTAATTTGTTTAAGGATGCTGTTAATAATCTCCAGATTAAGTAGATTTCCCAAGTTACTATGATTGAAGGCGCCATCATTAATATGTTTCAGAGGACAATTGTATAAAACTAAACTCTTCAAACGGTATTCTCCAATAGCAAAAGCATCATCGGTTAGAACTTCGTCTGAAAAATTGTACTTGTCAATTCGAAGTAAAAGATAATCACTGCAATCCGTATTGCCATTTATTTCTTCAATTTCGATGACTGCATTTGTTAAACTCGAATCGCAGCGAAGGACTTTATCCGTGCTGCAGTTAATCTGACACCATTCAGCATATTTGGAAAATGGCAAACTTTGATTCGATATTCCTAAATCCGTTTCTGGCGGTTCACTTGAAAAGTCTATATTGGCTATTATTAATAAAAGCCCAAAGCTAACTAGAGCCGGTAATGTTATATAATTTAGCCATCGGATATGGCGTGGTTGATAAAATGTTTCTGGTTGCTTTGAAATTTCGTCATTATTCAGATCGAAGGATTTGGAATTGAACATGCTGCGAAACCACAAAAAGGTATTATTATTATTGGTAATGCGGTAACCGTCAACTATTCCAGCTTGTTCTCAACGCACTAATCAGATTTGTCATTTGTGTGCGGGTAATTTATCAAATTAGTTAGGCTCATTATCAGCATTATGCATTAAAATAATAATAATTATTATTAAAATAATGCTGATTAGATAAGGCGCCCACAGGAATCGCATGGAATTCTATGAAATTATAGATGGTGCTCATATCAGAAGCAATTTTTTATAGACCAATTCATTCGCGTGCAGCCGCAATTATATAACAAAATATCCTTCCTTTCTTGTTCAAGATTTACGCAGACCGACAAGCATAAGTAACCAATTAAAATAATGCTCCATATAGTTTTGCCGTGCCTAAAAAACCATTTAGCTCTGCATCACCCTAAATCATTTTTCACTCAAACACTAACCGTATTTTTTTTTTCTTTTTTTTATCGAAAATTTTAGTTTACCTCTAGATACACTCCACGAAATTCAATTAGAGGCACTCGTGTTTATGGTGCTAAAAAAAACTGTACCAAGCGTAGCGGGATCTTGTTTACGCATTTTATAACGGTGTTTCTACTTCTTGCACTGTTATGTTGCGTTGGAATGACAGTTCCGTTAGTTTTTGCCAAGACGTTTGCATATTTGTGTTTTTTGAGCTAATAAAAGTAATACTATATGTAGAAATTACATGAAAATAACTTACAAATAATGTGTTTAGTGTCCAGATGTGTTTATAACAAAAAAAAAGTTCGTCTTGACATCGATTCAACAACTTTTTAGAACTCAAATAGTAGGAATTTGGACCATTCATTAACCACAACCTTCGTAGCTGCTCAACTGGCTCAAACTGTCGATTACCCACTTAAAATCGAAGTAAAATACAATTAAAAAATGGCTGAAATTCTGCAAACCTTTTTTTACCCTTCCTTTCTATCTTCATGAATATATCGACAATCAGATCTTGGACACCAGTGGAAAGCATCAAAAACACCAACAAAATTGAAAAAATAATATTAATTAATTAATTTTGTTTTTTTATGTGTGCAACACTTTTGTAAATGACTAACAGCTGCGACTGGCAAGTTACAATGCCATATCGTTCAACTCGATTAACACATAATAATAAATGCAAAATTAGTTTTCATGGTTATTTTTAAGTAATTTAATATTTAGCGATTTAGAAATACATATTGTCGACAGGAAGTTCCAGTTTCACATATTCATCATGCTCATCTCGTTTTGATTTAGACAAAAATAATTTTAGGGAATATCATTATTATTTTGCTGTGGTGACTAACACAATAGGCACTCGATAACAATATTAAGTCTATCGATTTCGGCGTTTATTGTTGTCATCACTAAATTGTTGTCGCTGCAGTCAACAAAATAACACATTTGAAAGGCGAAATTAGGTAAATATATTTTCTCAATAACAAATGTGTCTAAAGGATCGCAAAATGTGTAACGAGTTTTTAATATATGTAAATGCATAAGCAGATGGTTGGTAAAGGATGTGAAATGAAAAACATTGGATTTGAGCGCAATGTTGCAAAGTGTTGCAATTTTCTATAGATACATGTTTGTGATGTGTGTGCTTACATACATGCATGCATATGTACAATATATATCTGTGTGTGTGTGTGTGTTTGTCAGCAATCAATAAAGCAACATTGCGTTTAATTAATTGAATTAATTGTCTTGCTTCATGCTGCCGTCCTTATTCAAGTCTAAATATAGATATGGGCACTGAGTGCATTTTATTCGTGCTGAAATATTAATAACAAGACGAGTGGCAATAAGAATGGTGCAACCCCATTTAACTATAATTAAAATATGTTTCTGTTTATTTTCCTTGCAGAATTGAAATGCCAACAAATCAATGGTTAAATGGATATTTTGCCAAGCTGAATCCAGTGGCCGAAAAGATAGCGTTCGACATGAGCGAAGTGATATCGGCCTACGATCATGTGTGGCTAACACTGACCACAGCCCAACAGGATAATATTTTGAACGACACGATAATCAAGCCGGAAATAACAATTCGATATTATAGCAGTTCACACGCTGGCAATGTAATCGCGCCCAATTCGAGCGTGGAGAGCATTCGGAAAAGGGGAACTAAATGCCAGAAGTATAATATTATATATGCGTTTGATCGGTTGAATCTACGCACATTTATACATCAGAGCATCGGGCTGAAGATTGTGCATGATGACAACATTGGGGATTATCGGGATGAGCATTCGTTTCCCTTTAGTTATAAGACCAAATCTCAAATCAATCTAGCTGCACTTGAGAGTGACAGTGATAGTAATAACGATGTAACTGCCATTCAATTGAGCACCAAAATCTTGCCACCAGTACCAAGAAAAGATACCAACGAATCGGAACCGAATCAACAACAAATAATCCCATTCAGAGATGTTGAACCCAAGAGAATTGATATAGTCAAATGCACTGAATCATCTATTAATTCGGTAGCTGCAGACGAGAAACTCAATTTATTATCCAATTTTGGATCAAAGAACACACTACTAAGCATATCAACAGATTCCAACGATTTTGATAACGATACCAAAGAGCAACATTCCGAGAAATGTAAACTATTGCCAGATAGTTTGGAAATGCCTAAAGGATTTGATTTCCTAAGCAATTGGTAAACTCAATTGAGTTCCGATTATTATTAGAGCCTCTACTCACTTATACATATGTATATATATATGTTTATATACATATATATTTCACCAAAAACAATTCAGTCTGAATTTATTGCTTATAAGAATGCCTGGTCAAGAAAATGCAATTTTATATATACTATATATACGCCTTTACAGAACAAAAATGCTTAATAAATATAAAACCGAAATCAATCTTAGATGCTTATCAGTTTAGTTAAGATATAGAATATGTAGAGCAGGGTATCTGCAAGTCGGGCACACGCAACTAGAATCACTTTGACTTGTTTACTGAATGAAATTTCTCTTTGTTTTTTATATTTATTTAATTGTAGAGAACCAAATCGACTGAAGCATTCATTGCTAATTTAATTAGCTAGATGAACGTGTTTAATTATAGAACTTGGCAAACGTTGCATTTTATTGCCCACGTTGCCACGAAATCTGCTAGATTATTGCCCCACAAGCACGTGAGCTGAAACGTGTGTGTCCCAAACTGAAACGGAATTATTGCAATTGCAATTGCAAATGGATCTATTTTTGAATCGTTTCTATAAATACGGCACATATGGCGCAAATGCCAGAGTAAAATCGTATTTCAACCCCTTAAAATATATAATTGATTCATGTTTGTGCTTGTCAAACTGTATATATAGCAGATCATTTCGTTAAAATTGATTAATTAAAATATAGAAAATATAGATTTCTTTGTCGCAGGAGATTTTTCTTGACAAATTTTAAATATTATATTATGGTCATAATCTGCAGCGCATACGCACATTTATAGTACAATGGGCGTTAGCCACACCCAAGATATTAAGAGACTAATATAGTCGCTTGTGGGGTTGATCTAATCGCTTAACATATTCATAAAATAAGCAAGGCACCGTCACATTTGTCAGAAAATTACATTTTAAATAGAATTTGCTGTAGTGGCTTGCTTGATCACAAAAGCGATCTCTACTCGCACACAGACATTGGGCATTACAGTTGATTTACCCTGTTCTATATATATATATATATATATATGTATAAAGAAAAGTGTATGAAATGATTGACTGACTGATGCCTAGTTCGTGAAGTGAGCCTTAATTAAGGACGAGTGGTTTGTTGGCAACATATTTAATTTATTTTACAGTTCTAAAGCAACTGCATTAAAGCTACAGTTTTAGTAGCACAAGCTTGGAAAGTATTTTGGTTTGTTTGCAACATATTTAATTTATTTTACAGTTCTAAAGCCACTGCATTGGAGCTACAGTTTTAGTGGCACAAGATTCGAAAGTAATTTGCCTTGGTATCAGGGTATTGAGCAGTCGGGTACGCCCAACAACAAGCTGCCAACAATTTACAAATTGTTTTTATAAATTTTCATATTTTCAACGTTTTATGTAATTGTGCAAATAAACTGCACATGTCTAATCCCATTTCGAATATTTTAATAATCTTGCTCATCATCAAAAGATGAGCTAAAATGGGGAATATCGATTTTTTGTTAAGGTAATTTGGCAAAAAATTTTGTTTATATATTTAGGCGCCAAAAAATCATTTGATTTTAAAAAACTTTTTAGGTTTGACAAAACTATCCCAATAGGTGATCAGGACGACAAGATCCATTCGCCCGCTGTTTGGCCAGAGTATGTAGTAGTCGAGCATTTTTGAGGAGGTAACTTTGTATACATTTTGGTTGCACTTGACTTACGTCCATGTTTTCCGTGACGATTTATAGTGGATTTTCAACGTCGACGTCACTAAACAGTTTCCACGCCATTTTCTTGCGCCACAAAATCAATTCGTTTGTACTTACTTGTGCTTGCATCTATGAAGAGTACAATATGCAATCTATATATATATATATATATATCCATAAATACATACACATATTCACATACATACATGAGTGATGTGCATGTGTCGCCTTGTGTGAGTCCGATTTATGAATGTTTCCGTTCGTGTGCCTCCATCATCTTTCTGACTTGGTCCAGTTAGTTCAGTTCTGTCATTTAGATCAAACACATAAATTTCCGCGTTACGATATATTTTCGAAGGATTCATCGACGCTCCTAGCAACTACCAAATAAATAAATCATCATGGGCCTAACTATGGTTAGTACAATTGCCAAGGATATACGAACTACCAAAATAAACATGAGTAAAAGTTGGGAATCAAAGGATTTCATATACTATATCCGATTAAAGTGAAGTGTGTAATCCAATTAAGGAGACGTCTTTGGCTTTGGTTTTTCGAAATTCTCCATCCATTTGGCAACAAGGGTATCTAAAAACAACGCTTTTTATTTTCTTCATTTGAAAAATGTATAAAAAACGTTCTCATTTTCGGTGTCTATATAAAAATTATAAAAATTTAAATGACTTAACTGCGATTCGAACTCGAAATTCTTTCGTGCGCGAGTTGAGTAACCTCCGCTCTGTAAATAAACCAGAGAGAACATTGCAGTCGGGTGTAACCGACTACGGAATACTTTGATACCATAAGTAATACCATGTGATGACCGGTGCTACAGAACCGGGTGGGTGTAGCCAAGAATTACTGATCTTTAAAGGAGATTCTTAGCCTATATATATATATATATAGGCTTTTGTGAATTTCATAGTAACCCTCATTCCCAGTTTGGTAACTGTAACTGCGACTCTAGCTGACAAAGATTTCAACCGCCGTAGTTCCTGGCAAAGAGTGTTGGCGTGGCATATGCCGATCTTCGAAGGACATCGCCAACAACCTACCAACCAAATGTAAGGAGTGTAGCTTAGAAATTGTGGCAGATGTGTGGCTTTATCGATTTGCGAATATCGATTTTATTGATTTCCTAGCCACATAGTGGACGTAGCACTCCTATTTTGATTCTTTGTCTGACGCGGTTCCAAATTTCAAGTCTCTATTTCTATGCTCTTCTTCATTTTATAAATACATTTATTAATAATTTTAAATTTTAGGATTGTCGATTTGGGGCTATCCTTTCTAATTTATAGCATTTTTTTACTAAAAACAAAAAACAAACAAATTTACTGGTTTTCAGATTGACTTTCATTTCAGGCGGTTCTCTAAAAAATTTGCAATTTTTCAGTGTAATCGAAACTATGACCTTCGGTTAGAACACGCAACTGGTCGCTCACCGATAAAGCTATCTTGATGAACTTGTAATATAGCCGATTTTATTATATAAAAGTCATAGAAACTTTCGGCAGAAGGATAATTCCTTTCAACCGCCATAACTTGGTCATATTTGATCTGATTTTAATGATGTGTTGGTCTGTACCACGATGAGAACTCTACGGTCTCATTATAATAATTAAATAAATAAATATATATATATATATTCGGATGGTCTTTGGTCTGCCGATCGCATCAGTGAATATGTGAAAATGTGATGGTTCGCAACTGACAATAATATGATTGTTGAGGATGTATTCTTAGAGAATGCTGTGCAGCGAGACTAGTGTGCAAAATTGCACTCATAAGCATTGGGTCCACAACTGAATATTAAGCATCTATTTATTTACGTACAACCTACGCGTATGCTTGTGGTTGTGTTTTACGATATAAATAAATATTGGGATGATGCAGAAGATCTAAGATGAAGACGAAACAAAAAAAAAGACAAAAAAGAAAAAGCCAGAAGAAGAAAATATGAAAAGATGCTCATGTAATTTATAGTACGTTGTTCTTCTCGCTATCCCATTCAGGTAAATCGACAATAGCCTGTGCTGTGCATTGTGTCACCTGCACAGCCGCTTTGCCGCTGTGGCCGTGACGGGGCGCGGTCGCGGTCGCGGGAGGAGCGCTTGGTTGTCACCTCTCGGCAAAAAATGTGTAGCCATTCTGAAAATGCAGAAGGAATTTGTGCTGTTAGCGACAGTTTGACTGCAGCCTGGGCAGAGGTGTGACTTCTTTTGGACACATGGCAAGTGATACTATAAAAGCCAACAAATCACTTTCAAAGTTTTACTCGTCTTCGTTAACTGATCCCCCAAGCATCCTTAGTTAGTTTGCCGTGTGAAATTTACATATCCTCCGTCGTGCAACGATCAACTTACTCAACCAAATTCATCAATCAAACAATTATCAAATAATCTGTGATCATGGGTGTAAGATTATCAACTTAAAACAAGTTCAAATATTATAATACTGTTCAAAAATCTAACAAGTTTTGATTTATACAAAGAATAAGGACTAACAAATTGAATGTGAAACAAAATGACAAAAACAACAAAAAATATTATTATATAACGATAAATTTTCGGAAAGAATCAAAAACTTATTTGCGGTGTAACTTTCAGCATAAAGCTTGGAATACTACAATTTAATCAGAGCTAAACGTTATGATTTAAAATTAAACTTTCTGAAAGAATCATAAACTTAGTTTCCGTATAACTTGTTAAGTTTGGAATTCTACAACTTAATCGGAAATTAACGTTATGATTTCTGAATAGAAATCAAACCTCTTAGGAAAGTTAAAACCTTTTTTAACAAGGACAAATAAGCAAAACTTTTGATGGTGTCGCGATCTGAACACTTCGATTTGCAGTAGTTTTCTTTTCTAAACTATAATCAGAAAAAAAATCGTCCTGAATACTAGAAATCTTTTGACGCCCACCTTTGTGGGTTATATCCAATTTTCAGGATAATTTTTCATTTGTGTACAATCAACAGACAACTCTAGAAATAGCCTTTTAATACTTTATAAATTTATATAATTTTATCTGAACAGACTTACCTTACTTAAACTTAGCTTTTGAAGTAGACCATTTAAAAGCCGAGCAAGTCAATTTCATTATTTCTTTCTAAAATTTTGAAAAGATTTTTTTCTAAAAATGTGAAATTGCATTTCTACTTTATAGTTTTGTGCAGAAGCAAGTATCTCCGACCTTTTAAAGTATATATATTCTTGAGCAGGGTCAACAGCCGAGTCGATGTCTGTCCGTCTGTATGAACGTAGATCAAGTTTGCTTTATTTGAACGACACATTTCGATATCCGATAGCAATAAATGCTAAAAATCAGACGCGTTTCTTATTATTATATAAAATGCCTATGATACAAGTATATGCTCAACTGTCCAAATTTCATCAAGATTAGATAAGAAACACCCAAGTCGGTGCCTGCTAACATTTGGAGGGAAATTTGGCAGTTTAACTAGAATATATTCAACAGCTGGATTTAGGGTTCATCGGACTACACCATTCTTACTTGTTAGGAATAAGAAATATATATAAATAAAAATAGAAAATATTTCTAGAAAAAAAATAGAAAAATAAAATAATTTAGAAATTTTTTATTATTTTTATTTTTAAAAACTAGAAATTAGTTTTCAGAGCGATTTTAATGTTAAGGCAATTTTGCAAAAATGCATGTCGATTTTCTTTCTGAGTGTAATGAAAGAAATTTCGTTTTTTAACATTACATAATTCTCATATTTTTTCAAATTGATAAACAATAGTATAAATAATATTTAACTCGATTCCTTCTTATATTTATTTATATAGGATGAACTGCCAAAGGAACAAATTGAACGTGAGTTCAAATCAATATTTTCAGTCAATATTTTCAATAATTGAATTGTTTTTTTGTTCGATTTGTGATTCGCAGTGCTCCGCAATGCATTCAATGCATTCGATCCGGAGAAGAATGGGTATATCAACACCACCATGGTGGGCACCATACTGAGCATGTTGGGGCATCAGCTGGACGATGCGACGTTAGCTGAAATCATAGCCGAGGTCGATGAGGATGGCTCGGGTCAAATTGAATTTGAGGAGTTCACGACGCTGGCGGCCCGTTTCCTCGTTGAGGAGGATGCCGAGGCAATGATGGCCGAGTTGAAGGAGGCCTTCCGCCTGTACGACAAGGAGGGAAATGGTTATATCACAACCGGAGTTCTACGCGAAATTCTGCGTGAACTGGACGACAAGCTGACCAACGACGATTTGGACATGATGATTGAGGAAATTGATTCGGATGGCTCCGGCACTGTTGATTTTGATGGTAAGTACGATAATGAATATATATATGTATATCTGAATAATTGATCTTAAACTATATTATTGTCTATTTAACAGAATTCATGGAAGTTATGACTGGTGGTGATGATTAAAGGAATGAATATTATGGACCCAGTATTTATGAACCCATTAAGTCATCTTTAGAATTGGCATTAGTGTATCCAATCTACAATCTACCAGAATTTATTCCTAAATCTCAATTAAAACTCAGCAGGCTATGCATGTAAATCAATTTAATAAATTTGGAGTTTGATCAAAAACAATTATTTAATACGCAAAAACACTAATTAAATAAGATTAGTGTGGAAAGGAGGGAATAATATCGGATTTACAATTCATAGTATTGTAGTACCATTAATAATCTAATATAAAAATGTAAATTGATAACAATTACAACCGAAATATCGGTTTTGAGTTACCAATCTTTTGGTTCACCCATTAATTTAGATATATCATATACTTTTAGAAACTCATAGATCTCCATATTATACAAATATAAATAAGAAACTTAATTCATTATTCGATCGATGACTTTTTGGATTACTCAGTTTTCAGATTTCAATTAAAAATGTGGTCCAGATTCGCATCATCCTTGCGATTTATTCACAATGTATGTTTATAAGAATTAATACCTAATAAAATTGTTAAAAGCTTATAATCAAGGTATGAAAATGTACGCAATCGGCAGAAGGATGCAGCTAAGAAAGAGATTTTCACAATTTCCACTACACATATATGTAAGTCCATATATTCAAAGGTTTAAAGATAATATGCTGATCTTTAAACCTGGTTGTATAGTACAGGAAAAAATCGGACTCTATGTAAAAAACAAAAATGGGAGACTTTTGACGCCGATGGTAACTAATTTAATTATTTAATAATTCAAAGAGTATATTTCTAAAACGGAGTAATGTTTCATTCTAAAATCATGGGATTTTATTTTCGGATTTTATTTCGAATTATAATGTTTTATAATATATATACATATACAGATTCGCATATTGAACTCCTATCTATCAGCAGCCGCAAGCATTTTATGTATGCATAAATATGCGAGCTCATGTGTGAGAAAGAGATGGCATGATAATCGCCGCGAGCGTCAATATGTTTTTGTGTGTATTCTGAAGAGTCCCGTTACCTACAATTGCGTGTACATATGTATGTATGTTGGTAAGTATATGCACAAATATGCGAGCTCATGTGTGAGAAAGAGATGGCATGATAATCGCCGCGAGCGTCAATATGTTTTTGTGTGTATTCTGGAGAGTCCCGTTACCTACAATTGTGTGTATGCATGTTGGTAAGTATATGTAGCCAGCCTGTTCGGGCTCAGTTTTTTTTTAGTCTGTAACCTGAGTGCCATAAGAAAAGAGTGCAGTTCAAGACCTTCGCACATTTGGATGCAAGACTTTTTTAAAGGGGAATAAAAAGTATAATATATTTAACAACTGATGTCATGGTATATCGTAGTCGATCTCACTCGACTACAGCATTCTTACTTGTTTTTACATTGGTGAATTTGGCCATTTGCAATGCGAAATCATTACGAGAATAAATTCTTTGAACAAGTTTTGCTGAAACTGAGTGCTTTCTTTGTGTGCTCCGATTCTGGTCGCTGTAATTTGAATTTTTATAAATAAAACAACAAATACCATTTTATAAACAAATATATTTATAAAGAAGGATCTCCGACTTAATAATAATATATATACTCTTGATAGATAAAGTTTACTTAAATTGCCCCGCATTTCGAATACAGACAAATAGCAATTTGCGACAGTATTTAAAATACTGGTTTAATATACCTTGACATGCTATTGATCAATTGCACAAATTGAAATCAAGATCGGATCAGATCGGATGGGAAGCACCCAAGTTATAGTCCAATATGAATTGTGTTTGTATGTGTGTAGCGAGTGATTTCAGTTCGGGCTTGTGAATAAATATTTACAATGTCTTACTTATTCAGTACCTGTGCCAATCATAAGAAATGAGAGGACTTTCTGTCATACTTATATTTGACTGTGCAATGCTTATAAGGGGAGAAAAATAAATTTGGAAATAAAACTAGAATATATTTAATAGCCAGCGGTACACTTATAGACCAGCCAGCTACTACAACACTCATGTATTATTTAATTTTCGTCTTTAATTTGAATGTTAGATTTTATTTTCAATTTGTGTTTGTTAAATCCTTTTTAAAATATGGTTGACTATTCCACATTACTCAAATCAAATAAATAATAATAATTTGAATTTGATGTTCGAAACCCTTAAAAATGTTTTGAAGAATAAATGTTTGATAACTGTGATTTTGAAGTGTGACTCATTAATTTTGTTATCAGTAGTGCTGTGTCATCGGGTCGCTGGCACCTCGTCTGCCTTCAGGTGGGGCAGAGTCGAGTAAAATATTCTATTCACCGTTTTATTTGGCATGCCAAGAGATCGATTGGCGCTGACGAAGACGGCGTCGGCGACAACGACGGCGAATTTGAATTTGGCATTTGTTTCCACTTACAAGTTGCAGATGCAGTGCTGTGCTATGCTTTCTGATTTTACACGGTTCGTCGTCGGTTCTTATCCCGTGTAGGCAGCCAGCCCGTGGTGACATTTGCCGTAGACGTTGCGGTTTATATACGGCGTACAGACATCGAATTGGTTAGACGGTGGCGCTAACTCAATCTGATCGAAAGTTAATTGCAAATCAATCTTTTGGTGAATATATAAATAGTTGGATATTTATTACTTTTGTTTGCAATCAGTAATTTAACAATTAACTTTAATCGTCGTATCCCAGATTGGACTTTTCATAATTTTCAACAAGCTTTTTCCAATCAAAAATATATAAAAAATGGTAAGTTCATTATATAACTGAGCTAATCATTCGCTTCAAATACAATAATAAATGATTATTGAGTGCACAACATTGTTCTACAAATAAATCAATTAAATTGATGTTTCGCCTTGATTGCAATTGCAAATTATTTGACACAGCAGAGGACATTTGTAGGGCATATATATATATATATATATATGTATATATATATGTGTGTGGTTTTTTTGAACATTCATAAAAAAGTGCTCTATATATTTGATGGGTTCGATGAATTTTCATTCAAAATCTCTGGCAAAAAGTCTCTAAGAGAAGACTAGGTCACCTGCGATGTGTTGATTAATGGCAACTCATTTAAAGGTACAAAATCCTATTTTGAGAACATCTGTACACGCAAACAAACATATGTACATCTAATGAGATGCTGCTTTCCTAATTAATCTTCTTTTCGTTTCATTTCACATTTCGTTTCATTTCATTTCGTTTCATTTCGTTTTTTTGCAGACTGAGGCGGAGTACGACAAAGATCAATTGAGAAGTATGTATATGTATACACTCAGACAAAAAAAATCGACCTGAGTTTTAGAAATTCTCCAAACTTTTTGCGACAAGGGCAGCTTAGCGTAATATATTCAGAAAGTGTATTTCTTAAAACCATTGTTTTTCGTTTCTCTAAAGCTAGCTTATAAAAAGATTTGAATTTTGAGGGTCTTTTCTTATTTGTGTAAACAGAAGCATATTATTTAACAAATTTGTTCACAAATACCAACACTTTAGATAGTTTATAAATTCCAATAGTTTAATTTGAAAAACGTACGGCAATTCGAAACCGCGGCCCTTGGTCTTCGAGTTGATTGACTGCCCACTGAGCTACTCGGCCTCTAAAGCAGACAACTGCTAAACCCTGATATAAAAGCGAAGCCAGTAAATATAATTACTTGTTTCTGAATTTTAGAAAGGGTTTCTTCTCAGAGCGGGGGCTTGCCTTTCAACTTGTTAGCAATATTAGAATCGTAATAGAACATATTTCTAAAAAAAATAAAAGATCACCTTTCTAATTTTTAGAAAGTTTTTTCTTCTTATATTTAGAAATTATTTCTAAAATGAAGAAAAACTTTCTAATTACAGGGCGATTTTCATTTAAGGTTGATTTCCAAAAATTCAGAGCGATTTTTCTGAGTGTAGCTTGTCTAAACTAAATCCGCTAATCTGTTGTTTGTGATTAGTTCTGCGCAATGCTTTCAAGGCTTTTGATCTGGATGGCACCGGCTCGATCGAGCATTCCGATGTCTCCGCTATACTGGAGATTATGGGTCAAAAGCTAGAACCACCAGCTGTGAAAGCCCTGATCAAGGAGGTGGATAAGGGCACATCCAATAAATTGAACTTCGCTCAGTTCTGCAAGCTGGCTGCGCGTTTCATCGAGGTCGAGGAGGATGTGGCCGCCCTGCAGAATGAACTGAAGGAGGCATTCCGAGTGTACGACAAGGAGGGCAAGGGCTATCTGACGGTTGCCACACTTCGAGGCATTCTCCATGAGCTGGACGACAAAATATCAAGTCAGGATTTGGATAGCATTATTGAGGAAATCGATGCTGATGGTTCAGGAACGGTTGATTTCGATGGTACGTAAATCTCGCATTTCCATTTCCAACATTTTATTGTTAACAAAAAAATACCTTGTCTTCCAACATTTAATTACAGAGTTTATGCAAGTGATGACAGGTAATTAGGCGAACTTATCCACTAATCATAATTATAATGAATTTATTTGTCTTATTTTAGGTTAAGCTCTGGAGTACAAAATATTCAAAATTAACTTTGAACATTGGCTGATTAAGATACCACGGTTTTGTGTTTGAACCACAATTGAAAAAAATGGCAAAATATAATAATAATTTGTGAATTAATACGTATACATAAAATATATTCCAAAAGTGCAATAAATATAAGAATTATTATTAGCAAGAGTTATTTAAAGCAGCAAATGCAAGGATGGATTTGTAATTGTAATTGAAAGATGAAGAAATTGTTCGAATTTTTGTGGCCATAGAACAAATGATTTTCTTGCGTCTGTCTGTAATTGAAGGTATATCCGTATCCGGATGGTAGCGGTTCTTTTTTGTGTCTCAATTAAGTTGGCTGTGAACCGCGAAATCGAGTCGAGAAAAATGCGACAACAAAGCTTCCACTTCCACATTTTGCAATACAACGAATCGCAATTGGTAACAAAACAAAGCAATTTAAAATCGATTTAGATCTGGTTTGTTGAGGCTTGTTCGAGTTTTATTTTTTTTGTTCGCTGATTCGCTATTTAATGTTAACTGTTGTATTAGCGATTGAGTTGCTCGTGCGTCCTTGACAACAACATTATTAATTAGTTTAATGTTACGCATGTTTACGAAATGAATTAATTAACAAATTATATAAGAGGTAATTATGTGAGGCACAAATATCGCTTGTATATATATTTAAATAGGTGTGAATTATAGTGTAGTGTATGGTAAGTAATCTCCTTGGCCATTAGAATCAATTGCAGCGAAAATCTAGTCAAAACCTACAATTTGCGAATGATGCAAATCAGACAAAAGTTATTGGACCTAATTTGGCAAGTTTTCGACAAATGAGGCCATCAATTGTGCCTGCAGTTATACTTATATATATACTAGTAAAACCAGGCTCAAAGCAAACTAAAAGTAACATTTTAGTTTCATTATTTTTTTTTGCGCACAAAAATCGTGATTCACAGTTTTACTTGCAAGAGTCGATTTTTTTTTCGCAACCTATCACATTAACAAAGCCAATAAATTTGTAGAGCTCAAGAGCTCTTTTGTTTTTCTCATGCCACATTTGGGCGGAGGTGTTTGGCCAGCAACAACAATAGCACAACAGTAACAGTACAACAGAAACACAACAACACAAATAAATAAAGCAACAACAAATTCTCTTATTTATTCCAGTTTCTTAGTTTACGCAGATACAAATCTTTTGTTTGCCAAAGCATAATGAAACCGAAAGTGAAGGTATTTTAATTGTGGGCAGGTTTTTCACTCTTATTCGTATGTACATACAAATACAAATGCCTGTCTGTATCAGTGTATGTGTGCATCTGTGTGAAGGGTGTGTATGTAATAAAATAAAAGAAGAAAAAAAACGGATATAGATAAACAAAAAGCTTTGAAAAGCGACTGAATTCGCAATGACATTTAAGGCAAGCAGGAAAATGCCGAAACTAAAAATACATACAAAATATTAATGCATATACGCTTTAAGATACCCTTTTTAGCCAACTTTTTGCTGGGTATAAAAGGCCATTTGTTTTGATTAATTTGTTAGTTTTGCGCCGTACGCTAAACAGGCATTCCAAATTGATTTGCAGTAGCTGAACAAATTAGCAGGTGTGACTAGAGCGAGCGTTGATCGATAAGTTCGCGAGGCAGATAGCTGTGACAAATTGTAACTCAGATACTTAATAAAGAACCCTCGCATTTTACGAACAACAATCGCCAACTGTTTAATTTGGCTTGAAAACACCTTGATTCATTGCAAAAATGAGATTTGTTGGAATTGGCTCCCTGCTGGCCATCTTGGGACTTGCAACTGCCCATGTGGACACATTTCTTGGCTGTGAGTTGTGTTTAACTGTTTAATTGATTCATCCCTTTCTGAGTACGCGTTCCATCCTCTCGAGCAGTGTGCCTGAAGCATGACGTGATGGTCTCGTGTGCCTCAGCATGTCCCCGAATCTGCATGAACAACTACGAGGTCAGGAAGTGCAGACCCGTTAAGTGTTTGCCCGGCTGTGCCTGCCGAGAGGGCTGGGTGCGGAAGGACTCAATTACAGGAGAGTGCATTCGGCGAAGCGAATGCATGCGATGGATTCTATAAATGCCTTCAAGTGATGGCGAATTATATGTATGCCCAACTATGAATAATTCTCTGATATATAATATTGCCTTATTTGTATACCCTGTACTTATTGAAATGGCTATAATGGTTTTGTGTCCCGGGCTGATCAGTTTACAGCTCTTCAGTGCCAATAAGAAACTAATCTAGCTTAACAGAACTCAAAAGCTATCTCCAAGACTTCACATTCTAGACATATTCTAGATACCTCTGACGTACCCCAGTGCGGTCCAGCCCTTTTTACCTAATTATTAATGACCTTATTTCTGCTAAAATGAATGTTGATGACGTCAAGTTGTGCCTGACTTATAAGGAAATGAGCCATAGATGATTACTGCAGGTGGACTTACTTTCTATTTTATCTAGGTGAAAAAAGAATTGGTTCTAATTGAACTGCTCCATGATGATGTCATTCTATCGTAGCTTAGCTCAGGTTGTAAGTTTTGTCGGAAAGGGAAAGAATTTGATGACTCTGATATTACAAATTATACTCTATACTTCTTTCGTACGGCTCTTGACTGTGGTCTCTACAACATCCGAATCCCCAAAGCAGATTGGAATATGTGCAAAAGAATTTCTTCCTATTGCTCATCGACTCCTACTTATTAACCTTCCCTCCCGAACTAATCTTTATCTACTAGTCATAACTTTTCTCTGATCAAGTGTTATTTTTATTTATGTCTTATTCATGATTACTAAAACAGACCTTTGACTCGGGATAGTTATGTTATTATATATCCTGTGAAGTGTTATTATCAAATTTTATGCGGTTTCCGTATTTTTAATTTCGTTCGTTTATGTTTTACAAGAAATTACATTTCTTAAATATACAAAAAAATTATTTGTATTATTTAACAGCAATATAAGAAGCTTAAAAGCTCAGACATAAGATTAGCTTATGTTTTCAATACAATTATAATCTAGCAATACTCCCATAAAACATTTCTATACACAGACAACGTAAACAACTAAATTTCACCAACTAATTTTATCGACCTTGTCTAACCTTGGCCAGTCGACCGTTTCAACCACAGGCATGTACATATAAATACGTACAGTTATACGTGCACACATACATCACTTGGACACTTTAGCTGCTCTACCCGAAAACAAATGCAAGTAAGAGTTAAGACCACATTCACATTTGACTGACAGAGAGGAAATCTGTTTGGGGTGAACTACCGATTAAGTGGCTTGAGATGAAAATGCCAGAGCTCCACTGCAATGCCAGGCAGTGAAGAGTGGAGAGTGGAGATTTGCAGCTTTGTGTCTGTAAACGTGTGTAGGTGCACATACATATAATTAGCTGCATGCACATGTTTGTTTACTTGGCAGCAAATATGCACAACTGTTAAACTAACGGCATTGTCTGCCTGAGACTCAAGACTCCAAATTTCGAAGGGCATTTCTTCACTTATGCTCACACACAATTTGAAATGAAGCTAAGATCACCTCTTAAAGGAAATACGTAAATGATTAACATTCGATATTTAAATTAAATCTCAAATATTGAAACTACCATCCGAAAATAAGAAGATGCACAACCTACGACGCACGGCAGCTAGTAAATCCCTACCTGATTGTCAAAATGAAGCACGATGACGCCTATGATGTGCAAAGAACTCATCGACATGTGTCTGGTCGACGCCTGAGGATGTGGGTTGGCTTGTGGCTTCTAAGGCCAATTCCAACAACTACGGCGAACATGAAAAAGAATAACATCGACGAGCAAAGAAACGACGAGAGCAAATTCGCTAGACGGCGAATCTGCTCAAAAAAGGCAATCGTCGAAGAGGCGAAGCTACATGCGATGACGACGAAGAGCGAGTTGTAGTTCGGCCTTTGAGTGAATAGGTTATGAGAGCTGTGCATCGAGACGAGAGACGATTTCAAATTTTATATTGACCTGCAATTGCGATAACATATAATCGAAAATGTGACTATGCTATAAGTTATCGAGCAACAATATCGATCACTTGGCGTGCTCTTGTTTTTTTGTTTATTTTGTTCCTGATTGTTAGTGCATGTAAATCACTTTTTGGGGACAATTGTGAAAAATAGCGTATTACTACTACCACTCTCAAAGTGAAGGCCAGGTAAGTTGGAGTTATTGCTTCGCCTTAGAGATGGGTGCATGTCGAATTTTATTCAACAAGGATACGCAACATGGCATGGCTAATGCACAAAGTGCAAAAATATGAATTGCTAACGTCGTAATTACTTGCGATAAGTCGATAGCTTATTGGTTAGCGTAGTCCATGTTGAGTAGACATAGATTCGTGTATGATATGTAGATCCATGTTGAATAGTGTGCTTTTCGTGTCGTGACAAGCGCCTTTCTCTGCTTCTTAGATATCGATAAACCAATCGCTGCCCTTTTGCAGATTCGTCCACATCTGATATGAACTTTTTAACTGACGAGCCCGTTTCGCCCGACTTCGAGGATGAAATACCACGCACAGCGGTCATACAGAAGCTAATTGAGAGCCACAAAGGCGGCGCCCTCATCGGCACCGAATATGTTGTCGAGCTGCACGAAGATGGCCAAATTCGTCCCGATTATTTTTGTGTACTGTGCAATATGTTCAACGATTGCCATTCCATATTTGTCCACTGGACGTCATTCACGCATCGAACCAACTATCTGAAGAAGCACTTTCCGAAGGCCTTCGAGCTGCTGCAGCAGCTGCGCCGCTTCTCGGGCAATTCCAACGAACTTATGTTTAATGGCATAAACAAGTTGGTCCAACATATCGAGACGCATTTCGGACGCAGCACGCAAATCTTGGCCGTTGCTGGCGATCATTTTCGTCGTAGTGGTGGAAAAATCTTTTCAGAGGTACGCGATAAATGTCATTGTAATGAATGCGACGGACCTGATTTCGTTGACGAGGTGCGCCAAATAATTTTTGAGGCCAATCCGATGGAAACACTGAAAGTTACGCTTGACCTAGATCCCATTTCCAGTGATGACGCTGAGAATTTTGACCCACTAATGGGACAGCAGCATCAGCAGTCTTCGGGCAAGAAGGCTAGAAAAAAGCAAGACAAACAGCAGCCGGAATACCGTGGCATAAATCGCTCACCGCCAGCAGCTAATGAGAAAGGTAACCAGGCAAGCGGTATCAAGCCAACATTGGGAGCTGGGTTAGCCATCATGCAGCAGCTGCCAACGCCCAAGGAGCTGTCGTTGCAGACCTCGCAAATTGCGCAGGAGCGTTATCGTTGGGAGAAATTTCACTGCCTGCTGGAGCTAGAATTGAAGCAGCTGGTCGATGAAACGGAAACATATGAAACGTATCCGGAGAAGCATCCCGATTATTCCGAGGAGTGGAAACTGTTCTGGAATCGACGCTTCAAGCAGCTGCAGGAGGAGAATAAATGCGATCCAAATAGCTATGACTACAAACCCGAATGGGTTAGCTATTGGAACGGTCGACGCGTGGAGCTCTTCAACAATGCCGTCAATAAGATCACAAAGGAGCTCAAGGAGAAATTCAAGCTGGGCGCCGAAGACGAAGAGAACACCAAGGACCTCATGGAACGCTATAAAATATGCTTCAGCAGTCTCAAAATCACAAATGGCGAGCCATCTACATCCGCCGCAGCCGGAACCGCCGCCGTCTCATCTTCGACGAATGTCGCTGTGCGCCGCAAGCCCAATCGTTGCGGCAACGGTGCCACCATCGGCGGGCCAGGTGCTGTGATCAACATCAGCGATGATGAACAGCACGCGCCGAGTAGACGCTCGGCTCGTCCCACTCGCCGTCCACCGTATGACCGCTCATTGTCACGCACGTCGCCAAAGCGTGCAAGGCTGTCGCGCACCTCAGAGGCCACTCGACGCCGGCAGCGTTCGCGCTCCAGATCACGCTCGTCGCATCGGCGCAGCTCGCGTTCGCCATATAGCCGCAGGCATGACAGGTCGCACCATTCGCGCAGCCACGACGATTACGATGGGCGTGATTGGGAGACAAAGATCGAAGGTCCACTCACTGTGGTTAGTGTGCTGCGCATGCTATCCGCGTTAGAGCATCAGTTGGGCAGCCTCGGACCCAAGGCGCTCAGTTTGCTCAGCAAGGCAGTGGCCATGGAGAAGATGAAGCCAAATGCCGCCGATGATCTGCTATTGAATGAGGACAATTGTGTGTTCCTGGAGACTACCAAGGAGAAGCTAAAGGGCATTCTCGATGCGAAATTGCTCGAAGATCCACAAAAAGTGCGCGTTGTGAAAACGTTAATCAGCAATATTGCGGCCATCGTCTTCCAGGTCTCAAGAAAACGTAAGTGCAACACAATACAAACTCAAAAGCTTTGCAATTTTCAACAGATCCTAGACCAAGTCCAATGCATATATATAGATATAGATATAAATATGTTTATGTCGGGGTAAGTATTTGTCTGTATATGTTGGTTGGAATCGGGCAATACTGCAATACATATAATCAAAATGTTTCCAACTACAACTCTCTGTTCTGTGATCTACCAAAAAAAGGTTCTCAATTTTTCGGTTCGGTAGTTTCTTTATCCGGTTTTTGCCTCTTTCTTTTGATTACTTTTAATTAACTAATTAATCTCTCTCTAACACACATACACACACACACACCCAGCTGATAAAGAGTCGACACAGAATGAGCCCGAGCACATCGACTTGACCATGAAGATGGAGTTCGGTCTACCCTTCGACCGGCAGCTCGTAGCCCCGAAATTGGCAAGCGCACTGATCGTGAACGGCGTAGATGATTTAAATACGGAGGATTTGAACCGGCTGCTGCAATTCTTCATGCTGCTGGTGAGAACGAATCATACACGACGCCAGACCGATCGTAGCTGCGGCCTCAACTTTTCCGAGGTCCTGCTTCTCCTGGGACTTGAGAGCAGTGCGACAAATGATGAGGACGTCACTGCTGCTGGTCACGATCTGGACATTGACTTTGCTGAACTGCTTACGCAGGTGGAGCACCATCTCGCCGTCAAGGATTCGAGCACCAGTGTGCCGTCCAAGGCTTGCAGCACCAGCGATGGCTGCAATCATGGCATGGAATCCCTAACAGACTCCGATTTGCAGACGCTGCTGCACAACTTTAAGTTTCTTTCCAACGAGGAGCAGGTGCTTCTCATGGGCCATGTGCGCAAACTGGAGAAACTGGATCCGCCGCGTGCAGAACGTATGCGCAATTATGTTAACATTGCTGAGCTAACCAGCGACGGTGAATCGTGTGTCGTTGCCTCCAACACACGTCTGGCCAGCGCATCGTCGGCTACCACATCGTCGGCCGTGGCCGTGGCGGCAATGCGTCGCAACGATGCGAGCAACGAACGCGAACGTCCCTCTATGCGCAACTCACCGAATTTTATGCTGGACGATGATAACGATGATGATTACAATTTCGATGATCTGGTGCTGAAGTTCAACGATTCAAATGGCAAGAAATCCAGAAATCCGGCATCTGCGTCACCCAATTCGTTGACCTTTAAGCCGCCGCCGCCAATGATCTCGCACAAGAGCATAGAGAATACAATTGCCAATCTAATGGGTACACTGACCAGCAGCAGCAAGCAGGCAACAAACGCAGGCAAAACATGGCAGAAGCAACAGCAACAACAACAACAACAGCAACAACAACAACAACAGCAACAACAACAACAACAACAGCAACAACAACAACAGCAACAACAACAGCAGCAACAGCAACAACTAAGCAATGTGCCCAGCTTAATGCAAAATCGCGCACAACAACAACATCATCATCATCAGCAGCAGGAGCAGCAACAACAACAACAACAACAACAACAACAACAACAACAACAACAACAACAACAACAACAACAACAGCCTTCGTTTGGAACCCATATTGGTGATAACAGACGTAACAACCACCAACAAGAACAGCAGCCGCAGCCTCCCGACAACATTGGCAATTTTATTGCCTATGGTCCACCCATGGGTCCCACTGGTGGCTACGATGGTCAGATGAATCCCTGGGCCAATGGACCGCCGCAATCATATAATAATAATCAGCATAACTAAAAAATAAATGTATCTAAAATGTATGACATAAACTGAAAGAAACCCCATTCCTAAGTTCTTAAACAGTATAAGTCCTTAATATATATAAGTCTACATTTATAGAAGTCTATAATATAGAAATAGTTGTAATTTAGTATTAAGTAAAGTTTTCAATAATTAATTACAGTAAGTAATTAATACAGCAACCAGATGCTCACAATCTTTGCCTCTAGTTTTGCACAAGCAATTTGAATTTTTGTAAACCAAATTCGAACTTTGTAGCCTTATTTTAAGTTGGTAACGTTCAGCCACCCAGCACTCGCTTTCACCCCTCACATTCCATATAAACATCTCACACTCTCTACTAGGCCAAATTAAATTACCAAATAATATGATTGAGACTTGAACACACCAAATTCAAATTCATCCAGCGACATACCCAATCAATGCCAATTAAGCCAAGAAACAAAGCTCACAATTATTGCTAATTATCCATTAAAATTCAACTATGTTAATTACTTATCAAATAATTAATTAAACTGTGTACACATTATCACCACAACCATGTTATAATCCACTTGTAATCCCCTTAAATTATGCAGAGCTACAAATGTACAAATAGCTCCAAGTTTAGTTAGTAGTTGCTATATATGTATATAAGCGAAAATTAAGTAAAATTAGTTCGTTCTGATATATCTTTAAAAACTGAGTAAAATCAACTGAATTGTATTGACTTCCTATAGGACTCCAAGACTCAGTCAGCAATTCAAAGCTTTTTTTTATAATTTTATTATCTCAATTAATAAATGGATCAATTTATTTACATGTAAAAAAGGGACTTATCTAACTGTAAACACACACAGGCATACACACACACGAACATATATATTTGCACATGTTATGCAAGAGTGGGTCCGATAATTGCTTTAGCGTAGGAAAGACAGGAGCAGACACATTTTGAATGGAGCCACAAAGTAAATCAAAAGCAACTTTCTGATACGATCCTCAAGTACGATTAGATTTCGTAGATCGTATACGATATTCAAATGTGTATCGCAGCTAATTTGCTTACGGACGTGCAGACATCTTATGTAAACTTGAAAAATAGTAATAGTTCATAAGTTTTATAGTTTATTAAAACGCAGTAAAAGTTGAATTTATTTTTGCAAACTAAAATAAAAACTAAAAAGATATTCCTGTTTAACATACACACAATAAATATATCCATTGTATTGCTTTGCATTTCTCTCTCTCACTCTTTCCCTCTCTCTTTGCTTTAACAAAAGCTTTCTGGAGCTTGAGCTGAAAGTGAAGCTTGAGTCTGAGTCTGACTCTTAGTTTGAGCTTAAGCTGCTGGCTTAACTATATTTGCTGCCGCTGCTGCTGCTGCTGTTGCGGTTTGTTGGCTGCAGCAGCAAACAGGTAGGCAGGCAGGCAGGCAGGCAGGCAGGCAGGCAGGCAAGCAGGCAAGCAACTTCTTGCGCTCTTTGAAGCCATCGCGTGATTCATTCAGCCATTCCCCGTTTGGCCGTAAGCTCGATCGCAACAGCTTGCAGCGAGTGTTGTGCTGGTCTCGAAAGATTTTATATAGTCAGATCGGTTCGCCTAGTGGCAGTCAGTTTAGTGCTTAGAAGCGGTGCGCGTGCTTCGCCAAAACGCAGTGCAGCAGCCTTCATTTCCAAGTAGCATTTTCGTTTCTTCGGTTTTTTGGTTTTCTTGTGCTCCCCAAGTGGTCATCTAAGCGACTATTGTCAAATATAGTCGACATCCTGGTTGTTGGCCAAGAAAACTAGTCCCGATCATTATTGCGAATATATTCTCCAGTCAGTGTTTCTCTCAAGTGTGCGCTGTGTGAAAAGCAAAATTCAAAACTAAATTTGCAAAATGTTATCAAAGTGCGCCATGTCGCCAAAGGGATTAAAACACTTAATTGCACTTGTGGCTCTAATTGGCAGCTTACTCTCGGATTTACCAGTGGCTCAAGCTGTCCGCGTCGGTGCCCCACAACAGCCGCAACGCGCCAAGGGTAAGCCAAACAATAATAATATTTTCAATTAAATATAAAAATAAAATCTTATCAAAACGAGCCCCCTCGATTTGAATAAAATAATCAAGTGTTTATTGAATGAATAATTAGTAAAAAAAAGAATTACTGATGAGCAAATCTTTAGGGTTTTTTTTTTTTTGCATTTTATTTTCGAATTTGGAAACCAGTTAAAGTCCAGTTAGATCTGCTGGCAAAGCTCGCGTTTGTCTCGCATGAGAGCGACGGAGAGAGAAAGAGCATAAAAATTTCAATTTTAATTAAATTTAATTAACAATGGCGAAGTGGCCTTGTGCATGGTCCGAGGAGCACTTTCATTTTTTTTTTTCTCATTTTTTATTTGCGCTGAGGAAAACAAACGTGGCGTATGCTTAATATGCAAACGGATGTACATATGTACGGGTAAATATGTATGTATGTATGTACGCAAGCCATCCAACAAGCATAACAAGTTATTAATGGCACACACACACAGGCACAACAAACGCACACACACACACTCGCACACACGCACTGCAAAAGTGTCAATAACACGATTTATATTAGATGTGCATTGTTATAGTATTAAGCATTAAGCCGTTCGCTTTCCATTTATCACCCATCCTACCATCCACCATCCACCATCCACCATCTATCCCATCTATGACATCGAATTCACTCGAAATTAACATCTCTGTTGTGATGCCAAAGTTCACAAACAAAAATCGATAAAATCAAAAGAAATAAAATGGAAAAAAATGGAAAGAGCAGTAAGCAGTAAGCGAAATAAAAGCAACGTTAGACCTGCCTTTATGAAGTGGAAAACAATAATTACAAAATAATAGAAAGTCTCGCATATTGCTCTATAGCTTATTAAGTTTAGTTATATTTTCAAAACACCTCGACGGGTTATGATCCAAGTCAAAATCTGAACTCTTCAAATTCGTGAAAGTTCGCAACGAAATTTTAGCCAACTTTATCAGCGGTCGTCTTAATCAGCTTTATGCAATTATGCACTACATCTCTCCCTCTCTATCTCTCTCTGTCTCCCTCTCTATCTCTCTGTTAGTTTGTGAAAAATTGAAAATTTTCCTCTTTGCATTCACATATTGTATTTTATGTTAGGTCATTCCAAGCAGCTCTCGAACGAGTAACTACTCAAGAGTGTTGAACAACTGAACAGATCCGTAAGCATGAATATAATACATATGTATGTGCATGTATGTATGTATGTATATAGCGCTATGGACAGTTAAACTTGACATTCGCATGTCTCCAAGAGACCGATTGATGGAGCGAGAGAAATGGATCCATTGTGCATTAAATAAATTGCAACTGTCAGTTTGCCGTGTCTCCATTGTCAGTCCACCTGCGTGGGGGATGGGGATGTTGGGGGGGGGGTTCAGATTCCGTGTGAACATGTTTATTGTGCTATTGCATGTGTTTATGGTTGTACACACACACAAAGGCAGGCAAACAAACACGATTGTCATTGACACGAACTTGCATACGTTCGAGAAAATCCAATCAGCTAGAAAGGGGAACAAATGTTTTTTCAACTTGTTTCAATTTGTCACTGCCAAAAATGTTGCAAATGTTCAACAATTAAATGTTACTTTAATATTTAAATGGTGGGGATTCCAGACATGATTCGAATCAGACTAAGAACAAATATCTTCATTGAATTGATGCCCTGTTGTGGATAATAAGTGCACACTGAAAACCCGTTCGCAAGATTAGAAATAGCAATAAAAAAAAAAACACCGAATTTTATTGCTTAACTTATTATAAAATCAGAACTGGCCTAATTCGATTTTTTATTAGATCCATTAAAAATATTTGCAACGAATATTCGAATTTTATTTGTACTAATTTCTGCTCCGACGTTTGACAACATTCAGTTTCAGTGCATTTCTTAGAAAAAGCATTGAAAATATGACAAATGGAAGTTTCCAAATGGCACCAAAGGCACATATTGTTTTTTGCCTTTTTTGTTGGTTGTTAGCCAAGTGTTTATGTGTGTTATCCAACCAACAATGCCCACAAATTGTTGTACACAGACCAGGCAATTATCAATGCAGCCGATATAACGTAAATTGCTATGCAGATCCGATATTTCACAAGTTGCATTTTTTTTCTATTTTTTTTTATTGGTGGTATCAGTACACTTGCAACTTGCTAACTTACATAAGCATGTGTGGCATACCACAGAGACTCAAAAGTAGTACGAAATCTACTGCAAAAATTGTTTGTTTTTTTTTTTCTTATTGTGCATCATATCTGAAACCACTTTATTATTGTTGCAACCTTAATTTTAATTAATATTATTTGGTATTTTTCGCTTAATGGAAAATTCAGAAATAGATTTTTCAATCAAATATGGAATTTGTTTTTTTTTTTTATCTATATGCCCCTTTTGTGGCTGTCTGCGAGTAAGCGGTTTTGTTGTTATTGTTGTAGCAGCAGCAGTTGCCGCAGCCACACCTCAAAATATCAAAATCGAAATTGCAACTATGACGTTTGGCGGCTGCTGTGAGCACGTTTGTCAAAATTGGCTCTGATGGCTTAGCTCGACTAGCGAGCGGTGAGCGAGCAGTGGGCAAAAAGCAAAAGCCCAACTCTAAGCTGAACGCAATATGGGTGTAATTATTATAAAATAAAAATCGAACTAAAATCGCAGCGGAAAACTACCTCAATTTCCTGCATGGCGACACACACACACACACACACACACATTTATGCATGTATGTGTTTATGCCTATATATCTTTTCTCACATCTCAATCAAAGTAAGTATCCGCAGTGTTGTATGGGAATCTGAGAAAAGTAGGAAGTAGCATGTGGCACATAAAAAGCGTTGAGCCTAAAAAGGCGGCCAACTCTTTGGCTCTTTGTCTAACTACTTAATTGCCTACAAATCATAATGATCACACAAAGTTATGCAAAGACAACTTCAAATGTATGCAACTATTTTGTTTCCATAAATACTCTCAGATATATCATGCAAAAAAGGAAAGATTTCAACAATTGACAGCATTGTTCAGTCCTAGAAATAAGTTTTAGATTTTTTATATTTAAACAATTTTATTGATATAAGGATTAAATGTTTGTGTATTATTTAACTTAGTTCATAAATATATATGTCGAAAATTATGTTAATTTACATTCAATGCAAGCGTGCATCCCTACATATGTTAAGTCCCTCATTAATGCGAACTGATTATGTTAAGCAACAGAATTATGTTAAGCAGCAGAAATATGTTAAGCAACAGAATTATGTTAAGCAGCAGAAATATGTTAAGCAGCAGAAATATGTTAAACATCTAAAGTTAGTCCCAAATAAACTTTGCTTTGGGTTTTATTATCTTATCCAGGCATTCCCTGACGCGGGGAAACTTCGCTCCAACAATATATAATTATATATATATATAAATTATTTTATTTTTTGTTATTATTTTATAAAAAGAGCTTCTTAGAAGTACTATGCCAAGTATCAAGTCTTTTGTGCTCAGATTGAAAAATTGAGTTGCCTCTTGCTTTAAAACGAAGCACATACATTTGAGTAGGAAATGTTATATATATATATGTATTCCAGTAGTTCCGTTTAAATCGTCCAGTCCATGAAAGTCTCTTATTCAGATTTAGAATATTTTTTACATACATAATTAATGCTTAGCACACTCAGAAAAAAACAAATTCGAAAAATTGTGCATAATTGCAATACAATTAACATAACTGTTGTCTGTCGCCTGTTGTCTGTCCCCTGTCGCCTGTCGCCTGTTTGTATATATTGTGAGGAACGTATACTTAATATCACATCCGTGTTCCCAGATGCGTATACATCATTTCACAGGCATTGAAGTGCAATAAGTACAGATTAGTAGCTGAATGAATGAAAGTGTGAATGTATCATGTATCGTTCATTTGTTTATGCATAAATGCGTACATCCATACATACATACGTACATACATACATAGATATTTAGGTACACATGGCAAATTGAAATTCCAAAAGCAAACCCGTTGAACCCGTTGCAAAAACTGAATCTGTATTTGGGCGCTGAGACTGAGATACATATTTTACTTTTTGCACAAGCAAATGTCACGTTCGGATTTAGTTTTATTTTGGAGTTTTAGCAGACGTTGCGACACAATGCACACACACACACACACAAACACATGCATATGTGCATATGCATAATTATATGCATACATCAAACAATAAACTAATTCAGATAACCTGATATTGTCATTGCCAAGAATAAATGATTTAAGCCACTTAACACACATTTAAGCCATAAGGATGGGATGCAAACGGGTTTCTCACACCAACGACCTGGCCAGCACGTAGTTTTTTTTTTTGTCTTTATCTGGCTAACTGATTCCGCACACATCGCCGCAACCCACATCTTGCCAGCTGTCAACTTTTCCAAAGTTTCCGACTTGCAAATGTATCTTTGTCTATTATGTGTTATATGTTGCATGTATAAACAACGATTTGCCAAAAATGTAGCATCTGCATATGCGCTTTAATTTCAAATTTAAAAACAATTTGCAAAACGGATATCAGAAAAATACCAATTTGATAAACCCCATAACAATATATATATATAAATAAATATAAATAAATTAGTTTTGTGGCAATTGTTGATTTGAATAGGAAGCAAAATTTAGCGATTCATATTCACAATTGTCAAGACCAAGCGAACATTTTTCGCGAACTTTTTTTTTTTTTTGCCAATTTATGCGTTTGGTGACATAACTGGGTCAAAATCACGCAAATTTACGCGAATTTGGCAATTCCTTTTCGGTTTCAAATACACGTTTATAAATGCGAAATGCCTTAAAGTGTGCAAAAAATACATGTATGCTATATATATATATATATATGTATTTATTCGATAATACAAATACATGTATTTGTGGCAATTTAATTAGCATTGCAAACCTTTTGCGAATTTCTTGCAAATTAAAATCAATCGCAATCGCCGCCTCGTCTCGCCTCCGCCATGCCCCCGTGCCCCCTTGTCCCTGATGTCGCAATACCCTTGTGCTTCAAATCTGGCTAATAAATTGCGTCAAGCTAAGCCCAACGATCATTGCGCAACCGCTCTGCCCATAAAAGTAGCGTCAAGTAGCGAAAAACCCGCTACAACCTTGAGGCAGAGTCTGAGCCATGGTTTATGACAATTTCATTTTCATTTTCATTTTATGTGGCCAAAAGCAGGGCACAGCTGTGACAGGGGGGTGTCCGTCTTGGCCAATAGATACGTATATCTGAAAGTTCAGCAGCCTGGAATCCCAGTCAGAACCATTTACTTTCACTGGCCAACAATCGTGCTAAAAATAACAATCAACAAAATAAACTGGTTAAAATCATTTTCGCTTTTTATAGCCTTGCACTGGGTATATACATATATATATCACATTGTCGGAGTTCTGGGTTTATTTATGATTTCCAGATTTGAACAGGTGGAACATTTATTGATCTTGTAAGATCATCTATATATTTGAGTATTATTTTTATTTTTTTCACGAATGGAATTCAATCTTAGACTTATGAAATTGGTGCAAAGTTTGAGTTCTTCTAGAAAGGCAGCCATAAAAAAAATTTATTTTAAATCAAATTTCTTGAAATATGTTTTTTTTTATTTTATTATTTTTATTATTTTGCTGTGTCTTCAAGATTTGATCAAGCGTGTCTAAACTGGACGGTTTACGTAATAAATAATATTTGTATAATATCAATATAATATAAGTTCGAATGTCAATTTTAGAAATCTGGTTAAGCCTGGTTTGAAATAAGTAACACAAGTCTTGACTTGACTGTGAAAAATTAATCAGCTGAACTCTGTTCTGCAAAGGTTTGACATTATAATAAACAATGTGGAAGATCAATGGTTATCAAGGGAAAAATTTTAATTTTTAATAATGAATAAATGGAAATCACTTTTGCCGACATAAAACTCAATGGTTAATGTTGAAAATTATGTTAATTTACATTCAATGCAAGCGTGCATCCTTACATATGTTAAGTCCCTCATTAATGCGTACCAATTATGTTAAGCAGCACAATTATGTTAAGCAGCACAATTATGTTAAGCAACAGAATTATGTTAAGCAACACAATTATGTTAAGCAACAGAATTATGTTAAGCAACTGAATTTAGTCCCGAATAAACTTTGCTTTGGGTTTTATTATCTTATCCGGGCATTCCCTGACGCGGGGAAACTTCGCTCCAACAGTTAATGTTAAATTAGTTAAATATTTGGGTTTCCAGACCACAAATTGAACTGGTTGAAATCATTTTTTTTACTTGAGATCAGATCAAATTCTTCAACTTATGGCTTGGGCATAAAAAAGTGATTAAATTCATTAAAGTATATTTGATGTGCAGGTGGCTTGCAGTCAGCAAAAGATATATATGCAAAGTTGGCTGTGATTATGTCGTTTCCCTTTTTGCGGTTTTTTTCTTATATATATGTATGCAGGGTATTAGGCAGAATGGCCATTTAAGTGACAGCTGCATGTGTCAAACTGCACTTAATTCTCGACTACATAAATAATTTGGGTCAACTTTAATGCAACAGCGGCCAAATCAAAATAGCCCGCAAAACACGACAACACAAAACTAGTTAACGTTGTAGCTGAAGTTGTGTATATATATATATATGTGTATATAGAGAAATAGATATATAATTTGTGTATGTACTTAAATACGAGTAGTTGAAGTTACACACAAACACACACACACAAACACACACTCATGCAGAGATTGAGTTGTTCGTATGTAAGCAAAATGGAACAGAAAACTTGTTGCGGCAAAAAGCAACAGCGGCAACTGTGTACATTAATATGTGTGTATCTCTGTGTGTATGTGTGTTGGCCCAAACATTTTGTTGCAAATGAACTCGGCTATAAAGTCGACCGCAAGCTGGCGTCGCAGCAATCTATCTATCCATTCATTTTCAGCTTCATTCAGCAGCGAGGCAGCCCAAAGCCAAAGCCGAAGCCACACACACACACACACAGACATAAGCAGCGCGCCACAAGTAACCGTAATCCGAATTGTGGCCACCACAGTGTGGCTAATTTGTCAACATTTGCACGCACAGTAGTTCCAAAACTGCGCTCGTCAATCATAATGTTTAAATGCCTTCCAATAAATAAGCTAGAAATAATGGCATCTTTAAACTATCAGTTATGCAGCAGTTGTGAAAATGCACCGAAGATTATATACCCTAGCATAAGCACCTGAATACCTAAATGTTCAAGATATATATACTTATATTTCGAGAATAAAATAATACTCAAAGTTATTCACTGCTTTTCAAACTTGAAATACTATTTTTCATTTCGAAGTTATACAGTATTTCGATCTATGCGATCTAAAAGTTATATTCAATATTATTCTTCTTTTTTTTTTGTATTAATATATTTCATAATTATTTCGTTACAAAACATTGATTTTTGATAGCTCAAAATCGGAGTAAAATTATTTAGTTGTGGATGGATATAAGTTCGCTTTTGGAATGCAAATCAGATCGGGAAGCCAAACAAAAGAAAACCACAAGAAATTTATTAATTTTCAGTGAATGACATTTTTTAGTTAGACATATTTGTCAAACGACAATCGAAGTGGAAATTTGTTGAGCCGACTCAAAATCCAGGTGAGCGCAGCCAGGTAACATCTGCCAGCCTGTTTGGCAATCAAGCATAAAATGTGTCATTCGTTCAGTATGCTTTGCAGCTAGTAGCAGTTACTAGCCATTACCAGTTTATCTCTACTAACTTTCACTTAATACATGTGATTAACGAGCGGCATCGCAAACTTTGACTATGAACATAAACATAGACATAGCCATAGACATGGACATGAACATTGCTTTCATATTTAAACAATGAGGCTCTGAAATCTTTGATTATTTGGAATTTTGAATTTCAGCTGATTTCGAATTCAAATTCAAATTCAAATTCAAGTTTGTTGAAGTTTGTCTTTGTGGTTTTGTGGATTATATTTATTTTGTTGTGGATTATATTTATTTACATTGTGAAGGATTTACAGTAACTAACTTATAGAATAGGGTGACCATAGCAACGATATTAATCGACGTAGCGATATTTAATCGTTGCCGTTAAAATTCAAATTCAATGGAATGCAGCTGCAATAATATTATGCAAATATACCAACAACAAATTCATTTAAGATAAGTTGAAATGAATTTTTCATAGTTTTTCCGCTGGGAAAACTAACAAACTAATTGCAATGAGCGCTTTGCACGATTTGCGTTTTTTTTTTATTGAGTTCAGCAAAATGGGCAGCGAATAGTTTTGCTTGCAGCTACTGTAGGACAGATAGCAAGACATCAGATTTGTATGCTATTTATTTTTGAGTTCAATCCAGTCTCCGAAACTGAAAACTGTGTTAACACACAGCACAACATTTCATAAGTACTATTACAAAATTTCGAAACGAGTGGTGGAGTGGGGAAGAGGGGGAGAGGGGAACTGGACGCCTACGATACTATGCCAAGACAACAGCGTGACCAGGAAGTTGGCTGCGAATTGGAGAATGTGGCCATTGTGCTGACACAGTGCCGAACCGAAACACAAAGCCAAAAAAAAAAAAACCTATGACAGTCAGTATACCCTTTCAATACCGGACGAACTCACAATACGAATCGAGAGATTGTTGATCACTGGGTTTCTTGGTATTATTGAAAGGCATTTTTGTGTCTGGTGCTCAGTGGCTTTCCAAAACACTTGGTGTCCCAAACAATATACGATGTACAATGGCAAAACATATATAATACATACAAGGTGGGAGACCCATTGGAGGGACAAGCCCAGATGGAAAGTGCTTGGGCATTATTTTGGTAAGTTTGTATCATTTAAACTTGATTTGCATAAGTAAAACCAGAAAACAAAGTCTAAAACTGCTTGACTAGGATATACAATTCATCTGATTTTGTACTTAAAAAATAAATATATAGGAAAATACATGGCAAATATTTGGAAAAGGTTAAGTTATATTTAGGTTACTAGTAGCCAAGTAGTAGTAGTGCCCTAGTAGATCCGGTACGCAGACAATCGTTGTGGAGCTCTTACAAAATATTCACATGATTTGCCGAAAAGAGGGTCAGGTAAAATAATTATTTGACTGAACTCGTGTCTTGGGGGGGTCTGTGACAATTGCGCAGTTGAAGCAATTTAACAATTGAAAAGAATGTTAACACATCCATACACTGAGCATAATTGTGGGAGAAAAACCCGAGACTTAAATGTGAACATTATTATTTTAAATAATACATAAACGCTGCACTCAATACAAATTGGACGCACGAAGAGATATCTGAAAATCTGTATATATATATATATGTATGTATTTGCACATTTGCAAATATACACTGAAATTTATTTCTATACGTCGTTGTTCTAAGTTTATTTATGTTTCATAATCTCGCAAGATTTGAAAGGTCAGCTTATGAATAATTTTTTCGGCAAATTGCCGAACATAAAACTTTATGGGTGTGCCCGACATTTCATATAAATTGATATACATATAACAGTATTTATATATATATATATATATGTGTGTGTGTGTGTGTATAAACATGCAATATAAGTAATTTATAACTAAGACAGCGGGTATAAAAAATCACGAAAGCAAATTGAAAATATTAAATTATGTGAAAAAAAAAAAAAACTGAATTATAACCTTCAAAACGCAATCTAATTTAGATATTAATATATTGCGGAGCATTCCAAATTGAAATTTGAAATATTCGCAAACAGCCAAGGGGTACAGTCTGTGTTTGAATTTCTTGCATATTATTTACTGTCAAAAGTTGGACACTAATATAACCACTAATTCGATCAGCATTCCATTGAAGTGCAAGCAAAGAGCCAGAATGATCTGAATGAACGACCATATGATACCCATTACTTTTTGAACTAGTTTTTAGATTTGATCGTGTTGAATTTGGAAAACCTTATTTAATTTAAAAAGTGCTTAAATTGATACCCTATTAAATGGGGTATTTTGGTACAATTGCAGTTATTGCAGGGTATCAAAATGTGAATTATGAATGCGAATTTGTGTAAATGCAAATGTGGTCACCGAGCTGGTTTCGACTACTTATTTCTCATTAATTTGCATATCGTCGTACCACATACATTTCGATTTACGTACTAAGACCGTTGAGCAACAATTTTTGGGCTCTGTTTGTTTGTTTGTGTTTAGTGCCAAGCAGTTAGCAACAAACCCAACAATCAACAATTGTTTCACTCGAGTTTTTTGATTCTCAAAAGTCGCGATGTGGAGCAAATGATATTGTCGTCGTCGGGCTGTGTTTTATGTGATTTCACATTACAATCTGTTCCACTTACGTGCCACAAAAAGAAGCTCGGAAACTCGAGATTCGAGATTCCCTTCGATCTTAAAGAGTGTCGCAGATGACCAAGTAAATCACTGTGCAACTAATTAAAATTGTATAAATAAATTGGCAGTCTGGGGATAATGGTAGCTGTAGATTGGTCCAAGCAACGTCTAAGCTCACATTCCAAAAATTGTAAACGATTTTGAAAACCGGTCTCAATCAATGCATAGGCCTAGGCGAAAGAGGAATCGTAGTATAGTATGTCTAGACACATCTAGACTATCTGGCTAAGTACAACGAGTTTACTACACATACTTGGGCTATAATTTATGTTTGTGCATAAGCACACACCACACACACACACGGTGCTTGGGCAACCGGGCTGCGTGCGAACCTGTTGCGAGTATGGCTAGGCAAAAAAAAAAAAATTAAATTGGAAATGGCAACAGAAAAACAGAAAAACAGAAAAACAGAAAACCGCAGCGAACGAAAGTGCTTCTGGCTGGTGGCTGTTGGCTGGTGGCAAGTGGGCCAGCTGCCAACTAGCCAAGCCAAGCCAAGTTGCCCGATCGCATGGCCAGTTGGCGATGCTATTGCCGTTACTTGTGTATGTGACCTAAATTGATTTGTGCACAGGCCTAACCTGGCTAACTGGAGCATTCGTTCAACTGGACCGATATTCGACCACAGGTGCTTCCTGCTCACGTACTCAATTGCGATGCTTTCGTACTTTTTGATCTATTCATTTGTTTCTGTTTCTCTTTCGCTTTTTCCCTGCTCGTTGCAAAATGGCAAAACAAGTTCAGCTAAGTATCATTTAATAGATATACCTCCGCGCTATATATATACACATATTTCGTTTTTATATGACACTCGTAGTGTCCCCACGTCCGCACACATTTTTTCATTGCATTTTTTTATATATTTTTTTTTGTGTTTTTTTTTTGAGCAGTCTGTGTGTCAGAACTGTTAGTACGTGACGCTGCCTGCGGCATTTGGGTCAAAATATTGGTCTAAGTTTTCAACTCGTTTGTGCACAACTATTTCATTGGATTTCGCAAGCTGGTTTTTACCGATTGCCAATCCGAATTTCCTTTATCTAAACAGATAAATTAGCAACTTCCAGATGGAAGAGGAAGCGGAGCGCATCTTTTCAATTAGCACAAATGATTCATTTTGAAAAGACTCGATTGCAAAGAGAGAGGATGTGGATTGCAGGTTATGTTAAGCCAGGCTTTATCAGCTGTTGTCATTTTGGCTTAACATAAGCTACGATCCACATCCTCTCTCTTTGCAATGCAACCTCATCTCAGCGCACTCAGCGCTGTTATCAATAACATCCATGTAAAAATGTTAATGTTAAAGCCTGGCTTAACATAACCAAACTAAACAATGTATATATATAATAATAATAACAAATAAATAAGGTAGGCAAACATATAAAATTAAAAATAAATAAATATTTGTTTATTAATATTTATTATTTTCTCATTTGATTAATTGAATTATTTTTTAATGAGTTTAATTGTTTTAAATGTTTGATTTTATGCATTAAAAAAAAAACACTAATAAAATATAATCCTTTAGGTTGACTAATTTTGTTAATTTAAAAAATAAATAATAAAAAAGTAAAAAACATAATCAAATAAAAAAAACTAATAAATAATAATAATAAATATAAATATATAGTTGAGCAGTAAAAATTAACTTAAATTATGTACTTAAATTCAGAAACAATATTTTTGATTGCAGCTCATGCCAAATGTTTGCAAACCGTTTAGCGTCGCGAGAAGTGCTTTTGAATGAATGATTGAGCAATTAGAAATATTGAAATATTAGCAAGAGTATTTGACAATTTGAAAACCATGACAATGTGCATTGATTGAATAGTTTGCAGATAGTTGCGTTAACCAGTTGGCGTTGCAGCAACTGGCAGCAGCAGCTCAATGCCGTATCAGAGTCGAGAGCTCGCATTCCTGTAAACCAGAACATGGTTAATGGTTAAGTACCTCTAATTGGACATGACATATCACTTGGTCAGAATGGTGTAATTAGTGGCAGTCCGGTCCAGTCCGGACAGCTTTCAAATGATCTACTTCGAAGGTGCAATAAACCGTCTGCAAGCCAATATTATCATCACGTGTGGTTAATAATTTTGTGTTTGATTGCCGACACGCAATGCAAATGACGAAAGCAGCGAAGCAGCGAACGCAATTACCAAATATGCTGCTTTTGGTATTGGCCAGGCCATTATCGGTTGCCATACATATACTGGCGCTTGTTACCAATTTTGACAGGCGCACTCAAATTTCTCAGCTGACTCAGCTAGTTAGTCAGCTGAGAAATTTGAGTGCGCCTGTCAAAATTAAGCATTTTCAAATTATGGAAAATTACAAAAGTTTTCACTCTTTCAGCTATGCTATATATATATATATAATAATTTTCCCTCTTACATAATTACAGGCACAAGAAAACGCTTTCAAAGTAAAAATAAAACTTATTTCGAGGACGCTGGTAAAACGAGTGCCATATCTCAGATCCGTATGCAGGTCTATTACAATGGCAAATTCCAAAATTTCAATAGTTTCCGCATTACAACAATGAAAAAAAAAAATAAGGAATTTGATTTGAAAATTTATATTAGTCACGGGATAGTTTGCATCACGAACTGAGCTTCAATTTGGTCAATTTGTAAAGTTTTACCCAGAAACCCAAATTGCTAGTATATACATATATATATGTATATATATACATATTTATATTATTTTGCAATTCAACTTTGCCAATTCTCTTATATACATATGATTATTATTTATAATTTCTCCCCTTTTCTGAAGTCGTTTTTTTGATTGAGTTGCACAATCTCAAAAGTGTTTTTGGACCTTAATATTTACATAATCGTTGAAAATGTTTAACAATCAGATAGGTTTCTAATTGTTTGTTATAGTTTATTGATACAGTTTTGCATCAAATTAGTTTCTTCTCGATTTGGAATCAATCTATATACGGCAAAAAAGATTTTTATGTTTATATTAGTTAAGTATTATGGTAAAGGTAAATGTGGGCATTTCACAGGAAAGCGAGAGGAGTGAAAGGTAAAGTTAAAGTTTAAGTCAAGTTGAGCATATGGCCAGATGTGTATAAAAAAGAAATCTGAAAACTTTCTTTAGACCAAATCTAACAATGATATGACCGAGGCCCAAAAGATCATTCATTTCCCTTTCACTTCGAATGTCGAGTGTGTGTGGCAAGTACCTAATAAGTACCACTCTTTATATATATATAAAGTTATATATATATATGATTATGCATCTGTAACTGTAACTAACGCATAAATACGCAAGTCAAATAAATAGGAACATGGACGTGTAAAAATACAATTTACACACACGCTAGCCAATTAAGTACAGATACAAGCCAACTTTGGCTAAAGTGGAAAAAGCATCTAACAATTGTGAAATCTGCAGTGACTTGGCCGCATCAACAACAGCAGCAACAGCAACAACAGCAACAACAGCAGCAGCAACAACAACAGCAACAACAACCGCAACATCAACATGAAAATGAAATTAAATGCTCATAAAAAGCAAACGCAATGAGACCGTAACAATTTTTCGCCTCTTGCCCCGCCTGCCTCGCCTGCCTCGTCTGCGTCGTCTGCGTCGTGGTTCGTCATCACTGCGAGCGATTCTTTGGAAGGGCGGGAACCGTAATGAATCGAAACAGTTAGCCGGCTAATAAGTTGGATTTGAGTTGATTGAAGTTGATTTTTGAACCTGCGGCTTTTGTTGCATTAAATCAATGTTCGCTCGCGCGTCTCGAAATGCCACAATATGCAGCAACACACAAAGTCAGTCTGCCAGCCGAATCGAAGCTAATTCATTTTGTGAACTTAACCCCAACCCCGAAAAAATGTGCTTGCAACATGCGGCAACTCAATGAGATCTTCATCAAACGATCAATGTTGATTTCGATGTGCCTCATTTTTAATTAGTTGTCAGTTTTTTAGTTTTTTTTTAATATTAGAATGTCAATGCGAGTGTTGGCTATGTTGATGCCTCAAGTTGATGCCGCTGTCTGACATTTTCACATACTCATAATTAACGGTGACTGGCTGGCGTTTGTTGTCTGTTGCTGCATGCAACATTTATGCTTGTTGCTGTTGCGGTTGCATTTTGTTTTTTTTGTTTTTCATTGTCTTTGCCTCTGTTTTAGTTTCAGTTTCAGTTTCAGTTTCAGTTTCAGCCGTTATCTCGCTCTCCTTTCGCTTTTCATCTCACTCTCTCACTCCCTCTCTCTCTCCCTCACTCTTTCTCTCTCTTAATCTCGCTCTCTCTCTCTCAGTCACTCTTTCCCTCTTGCAGAGCGACTAATTGTCAAGCGTCAGCATCGCCATTGTTATTTTTTGTGTGTTTTCCATTTCATTTTCTTGTTTTTCCCCACGTTTTTCTTCAATCTCTTTCGCGCAACAATTTTTCTTATTTTGATATATCTTTTTTTTGTTTGGCTGTTGTTTTTGGCGTAATTTTGTGCACGTGAATGGAACACCGGCCACCGGCACGGTACACTGCAGTTGCCAATTTCAGCTAAAAACAATGAGTTGCACTTGCACGCACACACACACACACACAGACACACACACACACACACAGACACAAACATGTGGCAGTTAGTTGCTCGCTAATAACAATGCGGAAGACATTTGACCATATTTCTAAAGGTGTTTGGTCACCAATTTAGTGGTAAGCTAATGTTTGATGGCTGGCTGCACTCGAAAAAAAACATGTGTCTTTGAATTGAATACGAAGTCCCTAAATCAATCCATATTTCAAAATAGCGCTGCAAATTTGAAATATATGCGTATATATTTTGTTTGTTTATTTTTTATTTTGTTTTTTCATCAATTTGTAAAAATGTTTTTAAGAAAAAAAATTCAAAATTTAAAAATAAAAAAATATTATTAAAATTTTGAGAAATAAAAATTCAAAATAAAGTTAAAATTATATTATATTATATTATATTATTTAAAAAACAATTTAAAAATAATATAAAATTATATAAATAATTAAAATATGAAATGCAATACTTATTGCAAGCAAACAAACAAATTAGACCCAGAAAGCAACTGAATTTAATCAATTCAATCAATTTATTCTGAAAGTTGTAAGTTCCAGTGCCCAATTTTGTCGAGTGTAAATACTCAAAATGAGCTATTGAGCAATCCGATGCATGCCGCGCTTGGAAGGAGACTGATATTTCTCCATTCCAAAAGCGAGTTCCTGTACAAGTTGGAGTCAGCCAACTGGATGTTTATCAGGTCCTTTAATTTAATTTGGGGAATTGAGTAAGATGGTAGCTTGTCTGCCAAAGGTGGAAGAGCAAAAACCGAAATCTCAATTTGAATTCTAGGCTTTGTTTGGAAAGCCTATTTGGAAGTGAAAGAACTTGCTTTGGGCCTTGAAAAGCAGGCTGGATCAGGTTGAACAACCGAAACACAGTCACAGTTATCAATTTGGAACTTGGCTTGTTCTGGCGCGGTCAACCAGCCATAGATGATGTGCTGGAGATCTTTGAGCGCACATCCAGATTCGTTGGATATGGCTGGAAGATTTATCAGAACTTCAAGTTGCAAATCTTCTGTTCTCGAATCTTATCGAATCTTATCGAATCTTATCTTATCTCGAATCAAATTAATGTTGCTTAATCTAAAAAATGAGTAAATTGTTTAAAAAATTGCATTTTGTTGATAGACTTTTACTGAAGCGCTAATGATCGTGATCATTAAGAGTCGGAACATGTTGTGTTTGCTTCATTGTTATATTTATTTTAAATTTTGTAAAGTTATGTTATATATTATTATGCATATATATGCATATATTTATATTTATGTAGTTGGGTTACTAAAATGCAATAATTTTCTTACGATTTTCACTTGAGACTGCAGCTGCTATTCGGAATCTCAGCGGACTGTGAGCTGAGGCGAGTTCTCAGTTGCTTAGCGACTTTCGAGTACAGATAAATAAAAGACTTGATTTCGTTTTCAGTTTATAATGTCAATTTAAAAGAATTGTATTCAAATATCCCTTATCCGCTGCTGGACGGTGGGGGATATCAGCAAGAGAGTTCGCTGTTGGCCTCTCTCAGGCACGAGCAGTGGGTGGCCCTGAACTTGACTCGTAACGCCGAGCCATCAGCCAGACTACCAATAAAATCGCGTTTTATTTACTATACGGTTTGACAAGTTCGATGCACGCAAAGGTCTGCAAAAGAAAAGAAAGAGACAGACAGACAGACAGACAGAGAGAGAAAGAGAGAGAGAGAGAGAGAAGACAACAACAACAACAATGGCCACACACAAAACGCTTCAATTAATAGGCGTCTTTAAGTTAAGAGACATAAGTGACCGGTCCACATTGTTGGCAAGACGCATAACTGTAAGTTGTTGTTGTTGTTGTTGTTGTTGTGAGCAACTCATTCATCTCCAACTCCAAGCATCTCCGAGTGGCTTCAATGAATGAGCAGAGATGAATCGTAAATCGTAAGCCGACTTGCCTTGGCTTTATGAGATACTCTCTTGCCCGTAAAGGTACCTCTCAATAATCAGCTAATTTATAAGCCAGGTTTATTGTATCTTGTGATGCTAGTCGTCTTCATTTACATCATCATTCAACTTGACGCATTTGACGCACAAAAGTGCATTCAAGTTTGTTCAAGTTTGTGCAAGTTTGTGCAAGTTTGTGCATGTTTCTTCAAGTTTGTTCAAGTTTGTTGCTTAAGTCTTTCGAATTTAATTATTTTTTTTTTGATTTTTAGCTAATAATGAAATAATAAAAAAGAAAAATTAATTTCTTGAGTTGTGTATTGAGAAATATAAAAATTGCCCTAAAATAATGAAAAAATCTCGGAAAGTAAATTTCGAAAAACCCAAGTCTTGTGCCTTTCCAAGAATCTGATATTTTCTATTATTTTATATATTTTTTTTTTTATGTGGTATTTTTCTTTGAATATCTAAAAATTAAATTCTGTTTTTTAGGGAATTTATTTTTAAGGCGATTTTCTAAATTTAATTCGATTTATTTTCCCAAACTATTGTATACGAAATTTCTAGCTTTTGGGGGTATATAAAATGAAGTGAGACTGTTGTTTCAACATTTTGTTGCAAATATCTAGGTCTTGTCTTCACTCTTAGGTGAAAATGTCAATTCATGTTTTCATATATGAATCAGTCGTGAGTTTTATTTATGGCATTTATTCTGCAACGAATATTTACTAAAGAAAAACGAACAATGACTTTGGAATATTGATTATCCCGTTTGACAATTTTCCACTTGGACTTTTGCAATTTTTATAGCATTATTATATTTTGTTGTTTCGTTATGTATGTACATATGTATATGTATGTATATTCTTTCATTAATACTGCATGCCACATTCCAAAAGTATAGTTCACCTGACCACACCTTTCGTCTTTTTATATATATCTTATTGTATGAGCAAGAGTACCATCGAGGTCAATTTATGAACATACTTCAAATACTAACCGTCCACAAAAATAAATATGAAAAAATCGTCCAGTTTATTATGTAAAGCATTCAATCAAATGCGGTTGTCTCGCAAATGGAACAGAAGGTCGTGGCTTTCAATTACCCTACTTATCATACACACACACACATGATAGCCCCAGAGATCAGCCTACAAAGTGACGCTGCCCCTTCTAATCACAATGGCAGCCGAAATCATTTACAATTCGGATTATTTGCATGATTTGGTTTGGTTTCCATCCAGCAGAATGTAAAACGATCTTTTCGATTGAAGCCAGCTTGCTTGCCACACAGTTCATTCTGAACTTATGTAATTAATAATAAAAATAATAAATAATTACAACACACTTTAATTGGTCATGCATCACTGGAAAGTTAACTAGCTGTAATTCCAAATTTAATAATGACACAACACTTACACACAAAGTAAACAAAGACGACGACGACGACGTCAACCACATCAAAGAAATGAAAAGAGTAATAAAATCGCACATGTTTCGTAACACCAGCTTGTGGAAAGTCGTAAAGGTTTGGTAAGGTAAATCCACTGAACTGTGCCACACAATCGTCTAAGTGCTACATAACTAGTATTTGCCACAAAGCCGCCCACAATGGCAGCACCGTCTGCAACTTCACAGTCACAGTGAAAAGCCACATTGAGGTTTTGCTTTTCTCGCTTTCCCATCGTCCAAAGTGTGGCAAATTATGGCTTGGTTCTCCGGCAGATTACTGTTGCATTTTCCTTTTCATATCTCGAATTTACTAGAAAATTTAAAAAACTAATTTCATAATTAAATTAATGATTAATACTGGAACTACAAGAGAACCAATTCAGTAAAGTAAAATCATAGTTTGAGGGAAATACATAAACATATTGAATATTAAGTATAATATGTCGAAATGACTGAAACTAATCTGGAAATTCTAGTCGTCAATCTACTCATGATGAACATAATCTATTAGGAAATGAAATGAAAACGTGAAGCGGAAAACTCACACCGAATACGGTAATAGTTACATTGAATTAAAGCCCAATCATATTAAGAGGATTATAACTGTAAACATAAATGTTAAATCGGTTGATCTGAACCTTGGCCCACGCTCGTTGGCTACGTGACTATTATGAACTCAACCATTTGGCAAATGCTACGAGGTGGGCGTGGATAGGGCGCTACGCTCACCAATGACTCATGCACCTTCTATTCACCATAAAAAAAAAAAATATATGAACAATTTGAGTGCTACACATTTTTGTGTGAACAAGGTTTTTTTTTTTTTTGGCAGCGCTCAAAGTGAAAGTCCACTTGGGCGGCGGACTCTGAAGCCGCGGAACGCGAAACGAGCCCGAAACAATTCAAATGGGCGCCAACAAGCCAAACTTATTGCGACCTTGCTGCGGAGCGAGCAACCCTAACAGCATTTAAGAGGAGTAACCGTAATCGTTATAATAATAACAATAATGTTAATAAAAATAATAATTGTAATAGCACTGAGACAAATCAAAAACCAGATTATAAGCAACACTACACAGGCCATAGACACGGATTGCGCAACACCCTACAGACTGACTGGCTGGCTGGCTGACTAGCTGGCTGGCTGACTAGCTGGCTGGCTGGCTGGCTGGCTGGCTGACTAGCTGGCTGGTTGACTAGCTGGCTGGCTGACTAGCTGGCTGACTAGCTGGCTGACTGGCTGACTAGCTGACTAGCTGACTGGCTGGCTGGCTGACTAGTTGGCTAGCTGGCTGACTAGCTGGCTGACTAGCTGACTGACTAGCTGACTAGCTTGCTGGCTGGCTGACTGGCTGACTGACTAGCTGACTGACTAGCTGACTAGTTGTCTGGCTGGTTGTCTGTTTGTCCATCTACTTGACTTGCGACTTACTGCGAACACAATTAAATTACAACCGCACAGCCTAAGCCAGCCGCCTGTTGGCTGGAACGTGAGCGTGGCCAGATGACCATAACCCCGGCTGGTAAATGTGACACCCCCCACTAATCCTAATCTAACTAAAACAAACTGAAGCCTAATGAACACTTAACCCCTGTACGCGATAATCACTGAGAAGAATGAAGAAAAATACCAAAAAATGGTTTAACTATCTGATTAACTTTCACTTTGAGCGTTTACAAATCTATTAAGATTTATGAGCGTTCCACAAGCCCACGCTGCACTTTGTTGAGCTTGAATGTCCGGCTTGAATGGCCGGCTTGAATGGCCGGCTTGAATGGCTTTGTTGCCACTTCACAATATGAAGTCTATTTAAATGTAAGGCACTGAGCCATCGAGTGGTGGATATGACAGGGCTGGAACAGCCAGCCAGCCAGATAGATAGACAGACAGACAGAGAGGCAGGCAGACAGACAGACAGGCAGCGGATACAACATTTAAGTAGTACTGCAACACACTCTTCACTCACGTGTTCGATGGCGAATGTGACAATGAAATGCGAAACGGATACACAAAGTACTTTCCACACTAGTTACTACTGCGAGCCGCAACAACAGCAACGGCAACACTTGCAACAGTCAAAAATAAAAATAATGACAAACAACAATTAAATTTAATGTTTCCAAATTAGAGCGACAGCAAAAAAACAACAACAAAAACAAATAAAAGATGACACATTGGACTTGCAACCGAAATTGCATACAACAAAGCTATGAAAGTTGCAAGTTTACAACTCAACTCAAGCAACAAGTTAACCAACAATTTATGGTAATAATTATAAAGTGAGCATGTTTGACTTGAGGCAGTTCAGCGCCAACTTAGCCCACTTGTTTTGGCCAAATGATTTGTACCAATTATTGATTTGAGCTAAACGAGACTTGGGCGAGATTTGGGCGTCTTAGAATATATTAAAGACCTGTTGAATGCCGCTGCCAGCTTAATTAATACTCTAACAAAACTGCTGAAATCATTTCCAACAAAATACTAGTTTCAGCGCACTTTGATGCTGGTGTTGCTAGCACCCAACATACCCTGTAGCCAAGCATAACTCTTAAAGGGGATATTGTGTTTTAATCTAATGTTATTTTACTCAATATTAAATATTGATCCATATTATAAAAGTGAAATCAAATATTTCTTTTGATACCACTCGCAGTTGCAGGGAAACTTCTAGTCACACACACTTTGTTGCACTCACGACTTGTTTGGTTGTGATTTTGTGTGTAATTGCTGCAAGTCGGCAAGTTGAGATAATTAATTTATTGCCCCATTGCCTGAGCACACACTCGGCTCTGGTGGTGGTGCTGATGGTGCTGATGGTGGTGGTGCTGGTGCTGGTACGCTGGTGGTGGTGCTGTTTTAGTGTCGCTAATTATCCAACAGTTGAGTTTTTGGTTTCATTGTGAAAGTGAAGCAAAAACAGTTTACAGAGTTTAACACAACAGCCAACAGCCAACAGCCACTAGTAAATCTGATTGCCAACGCGTGCATGTGTCTGTAGATGTGTGTGTGTGTGTGTGTGTAAGTGTTGCCTGTTTCTGCTGGTTATTGCCACCTGATGGCAATAATCAGCACAGCTGCAATTGCAACTCGTTAATCAATTGGCAGGCGTCTCTTTCAGTGCATAAATAGAGCTCGTTATTGCGACCGATTAATTCAGCAACATTTTGGATCAGCTTTTCATTAGTAAAATGCCCTTACAGACAAATTTTCGCCTTTATTTTGCCAATTATCTCAAAGCCGTTTTTCTTCTCTTTTTAAGTGAAATGTTATGGAAATATAAGTACTTATTTCTATGTGTGAATTCATGTACTTATGCACTCTTACATCAAATAATAATAATATTTCATTTATTCATTGTTCATTGTTGTCCAAGAAAAAGTTAAGTCAATATTTGATTTATCTATAATAAAAAAACAAATACAAAAAAAACCGAATAAATTTAAGTAAACAATAAAAATGTTTATTAAAATCCAAATTTCTGGGCTGCTTTTATTACAAGAACTGGTTCAACATTTGTTGCACGATTTGGGGGCAAACCCAACAGCAAACAAAAAACCCAATCAGACCAAAATAATAATGAGAATCGGAAGTCTGAATTAGTTGAGAAGCTAAAACCACAAAATGCATTCAATTTTTATCCATTCCATTTAAAAATGAAACTGGCAAAAATCGAAATTTAAATTACAATAATGAAACGTTTAATAAGTAAAATGAGGCAAAAGTGATAGTATTTTGTGGCATATTCAAATATGATAATTTTATTATTCGATTTTTATTATTAGTTCTCAGTTCTAGATATGGGACAACACACGATTTGCATACACAAACAATCGCATTTTGATTTAACTGGTTGTACAGACCAGCTTAAGACCAGGTTAATAGCAATTTTCACGGTAACAAAGTACATAATCATAAAATGGTCGATTGCTGCTGCGGCTGGGTGTTGCTACAAATGTAATCCGAGTCAAGGTTGCGGCAACAACAATCGATTCGAAAACTAATTCCATCAGCAAAGTCAAAGTCTTTACCTGTACCCCCTGCCGGGTAAAGGGAATTAGTGTTTCAAACAGAAATAGCACAGTTCTTAACTCGAAACACGATTTCAGTTCAAAATTCAGTTAATAATGATAAGCAAAAAAAATCGTGGGATAATGCTTTTAGCCAAGGCATCATCGAGCTTAATATCAATTAATAATCCACATTTTGTTTGCTGAAATACTTTTGAAAATGTTCCCATCCGCTGAGATAATGTACATTTTGTGGCAATATGTGGGTCATGCAACAGTTGTTTTGCTTATGCACCCACGTTAGTTGAAGTCTGCCACATTTGGCCAATGCCAAAAGCTGCCTAAAATCAACAACGCTTCGAGTGCCAGCCAACTACTTGAGGCCGGAAAAGCCATTAAGTGCACAATTTGTACGGCAGTGTGACCTTCCATTTAAGAAGTTCACACCATTTGGGCACCAAAGTTCTATGTTAATCATGTTTGGGGCACCTGAGAATTCTCCAAATGTTTCTAATCCAAATTTGGCCAATATATGCATGTTTGTAATTATTTATCGCCCATTCTCTGGTCTTAGATTTGTCCATTTATATATATGTCCATACATAATATAATTGCGGCTTGTTAACGCTGCCTCAAATTAATTCAGTCCGTATACTCTGCTTTTTCGTATATAAAGTGTATATAGGCTTTCGATTTTCGACACTAAAAACACAACAAAAATGAAAACATATATATTTTGTACATTTTATAAATATATATCATCGTTTTCGATTTTACATTGTGAACAGAGTATTTGGCAGTCGGGCAGAGCCGAGCTCAAAACTTTTACTTTCCTAAATAACATTTTACTGAATATAACGAAGAAATTGCTTGCATGGAAAACTATTTTTATATATATATTTAGATCAAACTTACTAATCGGATATATATATATATATATATATGTATATATATATATATATATATATATCTTACTTGATTTTGTTTTCTAAATTTATTTTCTTTTGTGTTCAACTAATTAATGCACTAATTACACAATAAAATTACTCAGTTGAATGGGTGCAGCTACGAAATCGAAAGGCCTCAAAAAACCGGAGAGACTGACGAAAATTCTTCGCGTTGACAACTGTAAATGGCCAACAGGTGGTCAGGCGAATAAAAAGCGTGGGACAGATTTACAGTAATTTATCTTTTTCAATGTATCAATTGGACATGCTCGGCAAACATTGCCATCGTGCAATGCATGTAAAAAGCGTTTATATAAATGTAAATGGACTGACACAATATCCAAGCCATATCCGAGGCACTCAAATGATCCGGGTTTAAGTATCAATATATAATAAAATAAATAAAATAAATGAATCAGAGAATAGTTGTGCTGCTAGTTGAGTACACCTGTAATACTAATAATGACAGATTAATTGTGCTCAACATATTTATTTATTTTACATTATTATTTATAAGAAGCTATTTTGTTTTGTAATGTAGCAATTTAATTTAACATTAATCAAGCTAATTAAAAGTTATAAAATATTGTTTTGGATAAAGTATAAATAATAACAGGGAATTTAAACATATAACTGGATTTAACATATTACAATATCACATAACATCTATTATAAGATCAAATATAACATTGTTGCACATTAACGGTTCAATTAGCGTCCAGCTGTCCAGAGGTCACTGGTATGGAGGCGCTTCTGCGGGTTGTATTCGACCCTAGTGAGCAGGCCAATGGGTTAACATGGTTATGTGACCGGTCATTGTAACGACTTGCATGTCGGCTTATTTGACTATTGACTGACGGTCCACAGAAGTCGTTGTGCAGCGTCATATTGCGCACATAGGGTGGAGCACCAGCGATATCTCTTAGGAGAAGAAGCTATAAGAAAATATAGAAATGAAAAATGCCGAATATATAAATCATAATTATTGCAGTGAAATCAGATAATCTTTTCGATTGCTTTCAAATCCAACACTGAATCAATTGTATCAAAATGCGTGCAACGTCCCAAAGAAGCCAGTTCGTGTCCTCAATCTTTAGTTTTCCAACCATATGGGAATTCCATTGAGTGATAGTGCGTTCCCAAGGTGAGCGAGTGGGTGTGGACAATAGAACTAGGACAGACACAATTTGCAAGCAATGCATTTTAATTGATTATAATGCAAATTTCTCTGTCGCTTTTTTTTTGTTGTGCCTTTTTTGGATTTGCCACTTAATTCGTACTGAATATATTTTAACAGAATTAAAACAAAAATCAAGCAACAATATAACAATTATATTTGATCTTATAATAGATGTTATGTGATATTGTAATATGTTAAATCCAGTTATATGTTTACGTTATTTAATTTTTAAATTCAAAACAATATTTTATAACCTTTCATTAGGTTGATTAATATTAAATTAAAATGCTACATTAAAAAAAAAAATATATATATATATATATATTTTAGATACGTCTGGGAAAATGACACATAAATAAATCCATTTCTCTAGTCGTAAAATGAAACAATAATTATAATAATTATAAAATAATTGTAATATAATTATAATAAAATGGAAATCGCTAGCGCATATTGTCATTAACAAAAAATCAAAATTAAAAACTTTTTGCTAACGGCTTTTTGTGTTTCTAGTCGAAGTCTGAGCAAATACAAGATTTTTGCACTTAATTAGTTACTCGCAACGCGCACCTTTTGGCGGCATTGCGTCATCGTTTGAGCTGATTGAACTCTTGCGATTGCATAAAGCCAAACAAACACAGCGAAAAAAGAGTAACAACAATGCAAAGTATATATATATATATATATATATAGACGGTAACTGAAACTGTGGCCAATTTGCACTTCATTTAAAATGTAGTTGCGCACGATCTTTATGAAGTACGGGTGCCCCAGACCGAGTTTTCGAACAAATTAATTGAAAAGCTGCAAGTTCACAACTGAACAAATGAACAAATGAACAGAATACAAAGAAAAACAACGAAAAAAAACATTTATTAACAAATTTGCTTTGTTTTTTTTTGCAGGCAAACAGCCGGATCAAACATCGGCTGGCTCCTACTGGCAACAGCACGTGGCCACACCCAGCAGCTCGACGCCCTTCGACTCGCCCTTCTTTTCGGCGACGCATGGCCTTGTCCAGACGCACCCTTCACTGGGCGCCGGCATTCCCCGCCCCCCGGCGCCATTGAATAGCAACAGCCTGGGCAGCGGCTCACCCCCCGCCGCCGTCAATCCATCACTGACCGCGGGCAGCGGCTACTTGAACTCACGCGGCAGTCTGCCCAGCTCGGCACGCTATCCGCCCAAGATTAGCGGCACCGTTGTCAATCCCAATCCCAAATCTCCCTTCCGCCATTTGGATTTCTCGACAAGCGCCACAGCCGAACTGCGTCGCAACCCAGCCCTGTCCGCCCCCGATGAGTGCGCGCGTGCCTGCCGCGAAGGAGAGCCGCCCAGGATATGCTACTATCACTTTACCCTGGAGTACTACACAGTCCTGGGAGCGTAAGTACAACCACCCAGTCTATTCATTAATATTAATAATATTAATAATTGAAGATAGAATTCTATAAATGAGCTTACAACTTAAAGCCAGCTTAGTCGAGTAAATAAATCTGATTTTGATTGAGATTATGATTTTAGGATTGATTGTAGGACATATCAAAAATATTATTTAGTATTTACTTCAGTTTTTTGCACAGCAAAAAAACACTCATTCGGAATTAAAAAACTTAATATTGTCTGACTTGATTTAATGAGTTTTTTTTTCAATTCAATTTAATGTCATGATAAATTCAAGAAGTCGAAATAGTGGCAAAACAAAGCAATCAAATTTTATGATAGACATTTGAGGTTTGATCTTAATTTCCTGCTGAACTCGCATTTTTATAGCTGTGCACATTAAAATCTTAGTCAAACAATAAATCAGAAAATCAGAAAATCAGAAATGCGACTCGAGTTGAAGCACATGCAACGGCAACAGTATGTGCATGTATTTAAATCTGGGTGCATGGCTTGGTGCAAAATGAATAAAATTTGAAAGTCTGACGATCGCCCAAGTGACAGACCATAAACCAGAAATCCAATCATGGCTTTATTATTGCGAATAAATTGCCTTAACATAACCCCTGCTTCAGTTTGGAGTTTGCAGTTTTCATTCACACGTCAAAAAAAAAAAGGAAAAAGTTTTCCACTTTGTCATTGAATGGAAGTTCAAACTATGAAAAATATAAATACAATTAAAAATCCAATTCAATTTGGAGTATCAGAAAACCAGCAATTTCACACCAACAAAAATTAAAATAAATCTGTATATATATATATATATATATATATATAAATATAATTCCCATGTCATGATTAAACTGAAGCAAGTGTCAAGCACGCCGCGAGTAGATGACGAGTTTTCATCACACATCTTATATAACTATGTAGTCCGGTTGGGAACAGATACCAGGAAGCACACGATATATATATATTTAAATGGGGTCTGAAAGGATCATAAATAGTTTGAGATTAGTTATGCATGTAAATGCATATTATTCGATTAGAATATATTACTCCCTAGTAGAGGAAATATGTGTATTCTGTATTTCCAATGTTGTAAGGAAATTAATCGAATTAAAAATGAACAAACTTAAATTTGTTTACAGTGCCTGTCAGGTGTGCACACCAAATGCGACCAACACCGTTTGGAGTCACTGTCAGTGCGTTTTGGCCGATGGCGTTGAGCGCGGCATATTGACAGCGAATCGAATGATTCCGGGACCGAGTATTCAGGTGTGCGAGAACGACAAGGTCGTCATCGATGTGGAGAACCATATGGAGGGCATGGAGGTGACCATTCACTGGCACGGAATCTTCCAACGTGGCTCGCAGTACTACGATGGTGTACCCTTCGTCACCCAGTGCCCCATTCAGCAGGGTAACACCTTCCGCTACCAATGGACGGGCAATGCCGGCACTCACTTCTGGCATGCGCATACGGGTCTGCAGAAATTGGATGGACTCTACGGCAGTATTGTGGTGCGACAGCCGCCCTCGCGTGATCCCAACTCTCATCTGTACGACTTCGATTTGACTACCCACATAATGCTGATCAGCGATTGGTTGCATGAGGATGCTGCCGAACGGTATCCCGGTCGTCTGGCCGTAAACACTGGCCAAGATCCCGAGTCCATGTTGATTAATGGCAAAGGCCAGTTCCGTGACCCGAACACCGGCTTCATGACAAACACTCCACTCGAGATATTCACGATTACACCCGGTCGTCGCTACCGTTTCCGCATGATTAATGCCTTCGCCTCTGTATGCCCGGCACAAGTGACCATCGAGGGACATGGCATGACCGTCATTGCCACTGATGGCGAGGCCGTGCATCCTGTCAATGTCAACACAATCATCTCCTTCTCAGGTGCGTTCACATTATAACTTACAGATTTGAGCAGATTTTATTTGGAGTATATACTACAACACATTGATCTAATTCCAGGCGAGCGTTACGATTTCATCATCACGGCCGATCAGCCCGTGGGCGCTTATTGGATCCAGCTGCGTGGTCTAGGTGAGTGCGGAATTCGACGTGCCCAACAACTGGGTATTCTGCGCTATGCTCGAGGTCCTTATCAGCCTGCCTCGGCGCCACCCACATATGATGTCGGCATTCCTCAGGGTGTGGTAAGTTCACATATCCACAATTCGTCCATATTTCCGACTTTTTTTTTAGACCCCAGAAGATTTGCAGAGCTCAGTAAAACTTGCAATTTTGATATCTAATGATTATCTAATCAAATCTTATCTATCAACCTCAAAAAGGAGTATTTGAATTATTTGAGAGATACGTACTTAATACACTCAATATCTATTTCCTGACAGAATATCTCTCTCTATGCTAATACATTTTTTTAGCATTGTATAAAAAGTTCCTTCGATGTTGTGAAAACTACAAAATCCTTAAATATAGCTCCATATAAAAAGAAATATCCTATTATCCACGAGAGTTCATATCTTTTGATATATTCCCCTTATCTTGAGTGAGCATTACCATCTCAGTCTTCAACGTAAGTAAGTACAATGTATATGTGAAAATAATCATTTTTTTCTGGTGGGGATTGTAATCTTTGTACATATATAAATAAATGCATGAATTTGTTGTAAAATGCTACAAAAGACATCGCAAATAAACTGCATAACTAAATATATTTCTCTATCTTTTTCAAATACCCTTACAAAAAAATATGATCCCAAAATATCATAATAAATGAAACCTACACAAAAATGTAAAATTCCACCACCCATGCAAAACGAATGTGGCTTTCCTGCACATGTATATAAATATGAACACAAAATGAACTTCTTTTGCATTCTGACGATTGACACTTTACCGAAAACTAAACTAAACTTAAATCAAACTGAAATCAAACTGAAATCAAACTGAAACCAAACTGAAACCAAACCAAAAACAAATAAAACAAAACAAAAGGTCATGAACCCCTTGGACGCGCAATGTAATCGTCAGCGAAACGACGCCATCTGTGTAAGTCAGTTGAAAAATGCAAACGATATCGATCGTGGACTCCTTGCTGAGAAACCGGACGTGAAGATTTTCCTGCCATTCCGGTTCTTTGTCTACCGCGCCGAGGATCTCTTCCAGCCGAACACCTACAACAGATTCTTGGGTAGGCATCAGCACAACACAACCAACACCAATTCCAAGCTCAATTCGATAGATATTAATTATATATATATTATTACTGCAGTGGCTCCAACTGGCGATCATGTGATCTCCCTTATCGATGAGATCTCCTATCTGTCAGCACCAGCACCGCTGACCTCGCAGTACGATGAAATCAACCCTGAGCAGTTCTGCAATGGTGATAATCGTCCTGCCGATTGTGGACCCAACTGTATGTGCACACATAAGATCGATATTCCACTCAATGCGATTGTTGAGGTCGTTTTGGTCGACGAGGGTGAGTTATTGGTCTCTCGGATGTATATCATTTAATAATATCATTATCATAAATCTGAAAAATCAAACAATCTTTGCCTATATATGTCGTATTAATCATATGCATTTACAGTTCAACAACCCAACTTGTCGCATCCATTCCATTTGCACGGCTACGGCTTTAGTGTGATTGGCATTGGGCGATCGCCCGATTCTTCGGTGAAAAAGATCAATTTGAAGCATGCGTTAGATCTGGATAGACGCGGTCTCCTCCACAGACAGTACAATCTGCCGCCCACAAAGGATACGATTGCCGTGCCCAACAATGGATATGTAGTGCTGCGCTTTAGAGCTGATAATCCCGGTATGTAAATGATATATATACACTTAGATTGAGTGTGGTACACGCAACTGTTTGCTTACACGCTGCTGTTCATGTCGTTCACAGGTTTCTGGCTCTTCCACTGTCATTTCCTATTCCACATTGTGATCGGTATGAATTTGATACTGCAAGTCGGCACGAATGCCGATCTGCCGCCTGTGCCACCTGGTTTTCCGACTTGTGGTGATCACACTCCACCCATACCCATTAATTAAGCTAGGCCTTTAAATCGTCGACTAGAAGAAGAACTCCACACACACACACACACACACACACACACAACACACACACACACACACACACACAACACACACACACACACACACACACTCAAACAAAAACAGCAACAAAAGAAAGAGAAAGAGAAGGCGAAAGCGAAAGCGAAGATAAGACCCTGTCTACTCTGAACGCAACAGTTTGTACAAAGTTTTAGAGACACAGCACAATAAGTATGTATGTATGTATGTATGTATGTATGTATGTATGTATGTATGTATGTATTTGTTGTAATATATACATGTATATACCCCTCCAAAATGCACAAGAGAATCCTTGTCAACGAGAACAACAACGATATCACTGCCTACTCTGTATGATATTACTATTTGCCCTGCCCCCTCCGCATAAGCTTGCCTCTTGGGTGCACATTAGCTTGCACCCCTACCAAAAGTTGCCTAAAGCAATATAAATCCTTACTTCCTTCCCCGACGCACTTCCTAAGAGCAAAAGCGGTAAACTGTTATTTTGTATAAATATGTAAAAAAAAAAAGAAAAAAAAGAAAAAAATCTATGATATTTGGTGCAGCCATATAATTATTTCCAGCAGCTTTGGATTTATCTATACCTTATGTTTTTTTTTTTGAAACTGTGACGATCCGTTTCTGCAAAATTTTCACGCTCTTCAACCCTGAAACTTGGACTCAGTTTTTGTAATATGCATATGTGTACGTATGTATATACATATATATATATATGTAAAGAAACAACAATTGATGTATGTGTATTTAAACTAATGTGTATAGGACCAATAAAATCCACGCTGGTGCCTAGTTTATATGCAATAGCTTCAACTTGCAACAATGGTTTGAAAAACTGTATAAAGTTTGCCTTTGTGTAAATCAATTAAATGAATATAAATCTATAAATAATTATTAATGTACATAAAATGTAAAAAAAAAAACATAAAAAACAAAACAAAACAAAAGAAAACAAAACAATTCAAATATGTATAATGCTTAAACTACTTACTTATGTAATATGCCTAGGGTCTATTAAATGAAATATACTCTGATTGGCTTGTCACAGTCATATTTAATAGATGCAAATTAAGCAAAATCATTAACTGAATATGTATGCCAGACTTGTAAATTTCCAAAATATAATGCAATCCACATATACTCTATATAGATATATATATACTTATATATCTAGAGATTTGTAAAGCTTAAATGTTAATCACGAGAAAAACGCAACCCAATTAACTGCCGTTGAATTTATATTTATTTCTTAAATCAATTTTAATAAAATATGAATAAATTTAAAATATTGCACAAACTCTTTTGAAATGCAATAGATATATTTCGTATGTCTATCGATTTAGCTATATAATTATACAACATTTTACAGATCAAATCAAATCTAACTTCAAAATTTGCATTTACAATTTTGAATTATGTTCACAGATTCTCAACCCGCTAGATGCGATTTGTGATCGTAAACGGGCCGATGCCATATGTGTCTCCAATTTGAAGAATGCGAAGAAAGTCGATAAGAGCGTTCTGGTCGAGAGACCCGATGTGAAAATATTTTTACCTTTCAGATTTTACGTGTACGATCCCAAGACGCTCTTCATACCAAATACATACAACAGATTTTTGGGTATGTTTTTTAAAAAAATAATATTACAAATTGCTTTTCATTTGTTTATTAACCCCAACATTTGCTGTTTAACGCATAACTCTTAACTTCTTATGTACTAAACTTAACAATCGGGTCACAACAACAACAAATTGCTACAAAAACACACACATGCTTAGTTGTGCCTAGCGGTGACCATCTAACCTCTCTCGTCGATGAAATCTCGTACATATCGCCACCGTCTCCGCCCCTCTCGCAAATCGACGATATACCGCCCGAGTACTTTTGCAATGGGGACAATCGTCCCCCCAATTGTGGACCCAACTGTGAGTGCACTCACATGATCGATATTCCACTTGGAGCCATTGTCGAGGTCGTTCTCGTGGATGAGGTGCAGCAGGTGAACATCAGTCATCCCTTCCATTTGCATGGCACGGCATTCTACGTCGTCGGACTGGGACGATCGCCCGATAAGTCGATCAAGAAGATTAATCTGAAACACGCCCTGGAACTGGATCGAATGGGAATGCTGGAGCGTGATTTCTCCAAGCCACCGCTGAAGGATACAATTGCGGTGCCGAACAATGGATATGTTGTGATACGATTTCGAGCCGATAATCCCGGCTACTGGCTCTTCCACTGTCATTTCCTCTTCCACATTGTCATCGGCATGAATCTGGTCCTCCACATCGGCACACAAGCCGACCTGCCACCAGTGCCGCCCCGCTTCCCCACTTGTGGAGATCACGTACCTCCCGTCACCTGGTACTAAGCAATATATTACATCTCTGTACCTCTGCATCGACTAATAACAATGTGCTATTTCCTCGACTACTACCGTTACAGCTTCATTTATTTATTAGCCTCCATATTAACCCTATTCATATATTAGAAATGTGCAATAACATGGGCGTGACCAAAGTTGGGAGGGGTACGAAGAATATTGAGGCAAAGGCGTGTAAAGCTTGCTAAGGAGTATATATAGTTCAAGGTCGAATTTCGAATCAATATGTGATGTTTCTAAATCATTTAATAGCACTCAAAATACTGCCCGAATTTCCCCAACCAAAAATCGTGGCGTTTACTGCAAAAATGCAAGCAAACCCAGGGAAAAGAATTTAAATCACAGTTTCAAATGGCCGACAATCAGAATTAATAGAAATTAAATATTATTTTCAAGATTAATATATTTAATCACTTTTGGTAACAAACATATATATGAATAGAATCCGATTATCCAACTGCAACATCTAATTTCTACTCAAAATTTATCACAGCTAATGCTGATGTTGCCGATCTGAACAGTGTTCACACATCATTGAAAATTATAAATGAATTGCCTTTTTCAGTGTTGTAAATTTTGATTGTGAAGCGATTTTTCGACACCCCTGGCCAAGATCTTGTGCACGCCCATGTGAAATAGCCCAAAATGTATCGATTCTAATCGAAATTAATTGAATTGAATTGAATGGAGTGGTGATATCGCCTGACATTGGGCATAGGTGTATTTATGTGTTTATGTTTATGTTTATGTTTAGGCTTATGTTTATATTTATTTTAATGTTAATGACAATGCTTATATTTACGTTGATATTTGCATTGTGCGCATGTTATTAGCTTAAGTGAGTAAACTTTGAATGTTTATAATAAAGTGCAGATGTGAAAAACTTTACTAAGACCAGTGTCACATCAAATGTTCCCAAGCAGCCACAGCACTAATCTTTTCATTCTATTTAGTCGCCTCGGATGCGGATCACCTGATTTCTCTGATCGATGAGGTTTCGTACATAGCCCCGCCATCTCCAATGCTCTCCCAATACGATGAAATCCCTGAGGAGTATTACTGCAATGGTGATAATCGACCAGCGAATTGTGGCGAGAATTGTCAATGTGTCCACAAGATCGATATACCACTGAATGCGATCGTTGAGGTCGTTCTAGTGGATGAAGTGCAGCAAGTGAACATCAGTCATCCGTTCCATTTGCATGGCACGTCGTTCTACGTCATTGGACTGGGTCGCTCCCCGGACACCAGTGTCAAGCGAATGAATCTGAAGCATGCTCTGGATCTGGATCAGCGCGGTATGCTGGAGCGGCATTATGTGAAGCCGGCTTTGAAGGATACGGTGGCTGTGCCAAATAATGGATATGCTGTCCTGCGATTTCGTGCCGACAATCCCGGGTTCTGGCTGTTCCATTGTCACTTCCAATATCACATCGTGATTGGCATGAATTTGGTCTTTCAAATTGGCACGCCCAAGGATCTGCCGCCAGTGCCGCCAAACTTTCCGCGATGTGGTAATCATCTGCCACCCATAACCCCGCCCAGTAGCTCATGGTAACGAGACTTAAGCAATTCCCAAAAGTAGCAATTAGGCTTTAGCTCTAAGGTCTATTATTTATCGTTTAGACATTAAGCAATTTGATTTCCAATCTTTTCCTTATCGTTAATTAATAAATAATAAAATAAATAATTAATTAAATACTTTAATACAGCGATAAATACAACATAAAGTAGTCAATATTTGTCGACAAGACTAGAATGATTTAATTTTTACTCTAATAGCTGTAGCTGCTTCAGAATGATTTCTCAACATGTGGCAATTATCTGCCTTACCTTGTATTTGAATTTAAGAATTTGCAACATTTAAATGAAACTACTGTTACAAATTAGCAATTTTTGTCATTTTTCTATAAGCCTTTTAAATCAAAATATATTTTTTAAAACTTATGCAAAATAGAATACAAAATAAATACAATAAATCCTTTCTACAGATACTTAGATTTCATTAGAAATAAAAATGTATCGATTCCTCCTCTCAGGAGCATATTTAATGTGTTCTGTGCAGTTTTTTTTATACAAGAATTTGTTGCATTCGTGCGAAGGTATCGATAGCGGCAATCGGATACCGCCACAAATTTGTCAACGGCCCTTGTAATTCCCAAGCCGTTTAAGCAGAAAGTTAAGTTTGGTCTTGGGGCGGCTTATGATTCCCAAGTGGTTTAAGCGCTAGCGTATAGACATGCCAGATGCAGATTCCGGCGGGAGAGCTCGGATAGAAAAAAAAGGGTGTATTTTTTTTTATGTTGATTTTTTTTTGTTGTTTCTTTTTGGTTATATTTTTTTGTATATATTTTTTTTGTATTATTATTTTTTTTTGTGGGTATTTATTTATTTTTTTTTTTTTTTGTATTTTTTTTTATTTAGAGCTAAGTCTATAATGAAGACCTATTAATATAGGCAAAATTTTGTTGGAATTAAGCAATAGAGTCAAGTTAATAATGCACATAATATAGTAAGAATATGAAGCGAGAGTAGATTCGTTTCGAGGGGAAAATCTCCGGAAGTATGGAGTAGTTTAATCGCCAATTCCATATTAGGGCGATGGACCAATAAAATCCCATGGGTTCATCGCAGGAAGGGCGGGTACGTTGTGGCCATATACACCAGGCCAGCCAACTGTTCCATTTTGTTGTGTGTGTGCATGTAGTGTGTAGTGTTGTGAAGGTCGAGTTTGTTTGAGATTCTGTACCGTCTATGGGCAGGGTTGGAGCTACCCCTCCCTGAGAAATCTGAGCTAGCCGAGGTTGCCCACTGGGAACCAATAGACGTGTTACAAATTCATCTTTCTTTTGGGGATCCATCCGGTCAACTCCATTAAATTTAATACCTGCTGCAAAAGGACGAATAAATTCAAAGGGGCAAGCTTGCATAAAATGTTACTTATCGAGTTTAATATAAAGTTTATATTAAATGCTAGAATAAATAATATTAAATTTTTCAATTATTGAGTTGGAAATATTGTTGGCGAATGGTTATTGCATACTCTTGGGCAGCGCACTAAAATACAATTTGAAAAAACTTGCAGCGTACTTTTGGTGCTGTGAATAAAGCAGAATGATTTTAAATTATTTGCTAAAATATTTATAAATGTGTCATACCTTTGCAGATTGTCAAAGGACATTGTGCGTTTTAATCTTAGGAAGTAATCTTTTGAACTGCTTTTAAGTAGGTCTAAGAACCAAAGCGAAAATGGAACGTCAAAAGACACAGATTAATTTCGTGTTGCTTAACAAACAAACTTTATTTGCAAAAGTAAAGATTCGGGTAATTTGTATGTACTATGCATTTTCCAAATGATTAAAATCAAATTATTGTCTTAAGCAGGTTGGCAGGGCCGTCGTTAGTGTGACAGCGTTGCCAGAAACCCGAAATATAGCAAAACAAATCAAGAAGCAAACTGCAAATAAACATTACGGCAAAACATGGGTAAAACTGAAGGTAAATGCATTATTTTTAGTGATAATAATCGTTTAAAATAAATAATAATTATTTAAGATCGCCGTTCAAAGCGAAGCAAACGCCAGAAGCCTGCCAGGTTTGCATCACCCACAGCTGCATCGCCGTCGCCGACAACTGAGAATTGTGATGCCGAAACAGTTGAGACCAAAACTGAGCCACTCAGCAACACAGCTGTAGCACCACTTGACCAGGCGGCAACCACACCCGCTCCCAGTGGAAAGGCAAACGAATTGACCGGCTTAAGGACACGACCCGCATCCAGCACAAAGGGGGGATCAGTGTCAACGACTTCGCCAATCAGTGCTGGCAAGAAGGCGCCTTCGAGGAAACGTCGCAACACGGACACATCCAGCGATGAGGAGCGTTGGTTGAATGCCATTGAAACTGGCAAACTTGAGGATGTCGACGATGAGCTGAAGAAGATCAAGGATCCCAAGCTAATGACTGCGCGTCAGCGAGCGATGTATGAACGAACGCAGGAAACGGAGCCGGCGCTAGCGGGATTCGTGGAGGAGCTAATCGCACTGCCCAGCGGTTACAGGGAGAAGGAGAAACCCCAAACGGCCGAGGAGATTCAGAAGGCGGCTCTCAAGTCGCAAAAGCGCAAACAACAAGCCGACGAACGGCGCGAGAAGGACAAGCAGAAGACCATGGAGCGTTTGCTCAAGAAGCAGGAAACGGGCAAACAGCGCTCGGCGGCAGCACGGAACAGGCTCAATCAAAAGCATGCCCTGCCCTCCCTCACCTACATAAATAACCACGATGGGAGCTACATTCTGGTACCACCTGGACAAGAATTCCCATTGCAGGCACAATCGGCAATTAAGACGCCTCCGCTGCAGTTGTGCGGTATTGCCGGCTGTGACAATCGCAAGATCTACAGTTGCTCCAAAACAAATATTCCCCTATGTAGTCTAGCCTGTTACAAGAAGAATCTGCCCGTTGTCTAGCCAGGATTCGGTCTGTTGAAGTTCAAATAAATAAGTGTGCACTGAGACCTGTCAGATCTACCATGCCCTCCTCTGAGTCTATAGGTCTTCCAAATTCCTAACGCGTACAAGAATCATGGGAGTTTCCATGTCATCCGCGCTTAAAACATGTTTCACCGGTGCACTAATATTTTCTATGGTATGAGTATCCTTCCTCATTTATGATTTTATTGATTCATTAGGAAATTGTTGATGAGCTCCTACTGCTCCGGATACAGGAAGAACCTGGCTGTTGTTTAGCAAGGATTACGTCTGATGGACTTCAAATAAATACGTCTTTGCTTTTATTGATTCATTGGGAAATGTTTGACTATCTCCGGCGAAAAGAATAATTTAAAACCTGTTAAAATAAATCAGCATATTATTTTATTGATCCATTAAGTAATTGTTGATTGTATTCTGCAAGGTTCTGGCTGTTGTCTAGCCGGGATTATGAGTGATTCGGCTCCAATAATAAGTAAGCGATTTTATTGATTCATTAGGAAACTGTTGATAATCTCCTGCTGTTCAGATTCGATGCGTTGCAAATACTGATATTCGCTCTTCATGCGTTCCAGTTCGACTGTCTGCTCGAGGATCTGGCTCTGGTAGACTTGCTGCTCCGTCTGGCGTTGCTTGGCCATTGTCTTTAGTTGGTTCTGGGTGCCGATAGCGCGCAGTTTCTCACTCTCCACATCCTTGGCGAAATTCGAAGAGATTTTGTAAAAATCCTCTCCGAATTTCTTGAAAACCTGCAAGTTGCGTGAATATTCCAGGCACTCCTGCCTCAGCTCGATCGTCTGATTGGCAATCCGGGGATCTTGGACACGTAATCTATAGATTTCATCAATATAAAGTCCGGCCTTCTGCAGCTCTTCCATTTTGAAGTGTTTTCCCCAATGAGTTTTTCCTTTGTGTTGCTCGCTTTCCATTTGGTTGCCATGGTTGCTCTAACCCACCCTTAAAAGCAACCACATCTAGCTATGTAAGTAATATATGTATCTTTATTGCGATATTTGAAGGATCAACTGTAACTAATATATCTACCGTTATAAATTTTGCCTATTGAGCTCTTTAATCGCTTCGCAATTGGATTTATGTGCCTACATATACATATTGATATATATATAGATAGAGGGGAGATAGAGAGGGATACATAATTAATATATTTAAACTTGTATCTAGATTGGCTTGCTTTAAGTATATATTTAACCCCAAATACTTTAGCCATTTGTCTGGGCTTATTGGAGGATTACAGATAGAAAGCAAACAGGTTAACCTCACGAGGTTTTATAATATCCAAATTAGTCCGATTGTTTTTGCATGTTTGTTTGTTTCAGCAAATCTCGGCAGTTGTTTATATGGTATGTTTTAACTATATAAATATAGAGTTTCCGCTGCGATACTCGCGCCAAGGACCCGGATCAGGCGAACCAGCAATGGCTGAAAGCACCGCAATTTTGCCATCAAATCTGTGGCAATTCAAACTTGGGCATAAGTCAAGTGGGATTGTTCCGCTTGTTTGAGCGCAGCCGGGCGAGTCCAGTGCGCTCCTCCTCCTCGTCGCTGGTATACTGATGCATGCTGGCGCCACTGACGCCGCCAGCGCGTACCGATGAGGTTGCCTGCAGTAGCTCCTGGTCGGGCGCATTGCGATTCTCGTAGAGCAGCACCTGCAGTGTCTCCTCATAGATGCGTGCCTCGGGAAACTCCACCTTCGTGTGCTTCCGATCCGTGGCGTACACAATCGAGGTGCAGCAGACCTCGGCGACCTTCTTGCCATGCCCGTAGAACGACCAGCAACATATCTCGCTCGGCCCAATCACATCCTTGATGAAGAGAATGCGTTCGTTGAAACGCAACGAGAGCTTGTCGAACAGTTCGATATTTTTCAGCAGATTATCATCCGAGGTGCTTGTGTAGGAGTATTTATTGTTCTGTCGCTGTACCACCAAAATCACCGCCGGCTTTGACGATGAGCTAATCAAGAGCTGTTCCTCCTTCTGCGAGGTTATCAATGGTATCCGGCAAATTGGCTTTGGCTCCTGGTGCGTGTACAAGGCACGCTCGCAGGACATCGCCAGTTCCGTGATGCAATAGTATTTTGCCTCAGCGAGCAGCTCGGCAATCTCCTTGTTCGTCTCGGGCAGCGGCACACTGCCATCGCGCAAAAAGTTTAATATGATGCCAAAATGATTGCCACAACGATCGATCAATATCCAACCTGCAAAGAGAAGGGGCGTATTTAATATAATATATATATAAATTTATTTATTTAATGTCAGTCGCCACAGAAAAATACAAAGATTCCTGTGGGTATTTAAATGATGAAGTCTCTAGTAAAGCTCCTATGGTTGAAGAGACAAATTTGAAAATGGGTTTAAACTTTGAATTGGTTCATTAAGACTGGCACTGAGGATCAGAGGGTGCAAACAAATAGCCCAACTTAATTAACTAAAAAAAAAACAGTCAATGATGTGTATGAGGACATACCTTCTGAGTCCGTTAGGACCTCCATCCGACCGCTGAACATGGCACTGAGCATGGTGTCATTGTGCTTGGTCAGAGTGCCAATTGTCGTGTAATACAGACGACCGCCAACATTCAGTTTGACATACTGGGAGGCGTGTCCTTTGAGCAGCACTTTCTGGTCCCCGGACATCGCGTCGGGCTCCTTAGCGTGCAACACAAGCTGTTTGCTGCTGGCTGTGGCTGGAGCTACAGTCAATTGCTCTTTGCCATTGAGCGAGCGACCCAATTCATCAATGAAACCAAAGCTGTTTGATGTTTTTGTTGCTGTTGCAGCTGTTGTTGTTGTTGTTGTTGTTGTGGTTGCTGTGGTTGCTGTTGTTGGATTTGTGGCAGCAGGCAGTGGCAACACTGCCACTGTTCCGTTATTTGCGTTCGCAGCGTCGACGCCCTTTGGTTTGGAGCCTCTGCAAACGCCTTCTTTTGCGTTGCTTGCGCTCGCCGTCAGCGTTAGCGGATCAATTTTGGCGAATCTTTTATTCTCTCAACGGGAATTGTAACAGAATGTTAATTTGCTTTCAATCGTATTCCGCTTACACATATGCACACATGCACAAAAACATACCAAAACTATGAGTGTGACTGCAAACGAAATGTTTGCCAAGATGTACTAAATTTGAACAAACCGCCAGAGTCGATAAAATACTAAAAAGAAAGGCGTATTTTTCGATTCGCATTGCTGAATTATTTGCATATTGAAAACGATGCTTTTAATTAATTATTATGGTCATTGTAATGGTCGGCGAATATATCGAAAGGTTGGATTCAAAAAGTGTTACCTAAAACTTTGCAAAAATCCGGATGCCGGATATTAATAGAATTAGGATTAAATATTTAAATAAATATATATAATAAATGATATAGAATATTGAAATATATAGCGTATGACGGAAATATACAAATTAATTAATATTTAAATTACAGACAATTATCTACACATGACGCATTCTAATATTGAGCGTGACAACACATTTTCTTGGCTCATGCATTATGATTAATTTAAATTTGATTCAGAAAATCTTTATATAAATCGACTTATGTATTTTAAGTGGCGCAGGGGCATGGCTTTAAGAGCCTACGATGGCACCGGTTCAGTATTGGAACACTCTCACCGGCTTAAACAGGTGAGGCGCCCCTTGTCGCTGCCCATGCGCGTTTCCTACGTCTAATGTAAATCAATAGCTGAGGAATACCCTCGTCGATGCAAACAAAACTATATCCAATGGGTCTAATCCAGGCCGTTGTTGGGATGATCCGAAGCAGAGGAAATTGATGATGAAGTCGAAATTGAAAAAAGGTAAAAATCTGTGGCGTGACCTGAACATATACATAAATTAGCCAATATAAAAATTATTTAAACAAACACACTTACGCCAAATTCTATTCCACAAATCACCCACAATTATCACGGAGGGTTAGTGCTCTCCCAAATACATCCATCTCCTTGTTCGCGGCAGACGATGTGTGAAACTCACCATAACCCACAAAACGCCACCTTGTGGAAAACCCAACCCTTCTAGCCTGTTTCTTAACTTCGGCAATGTGGACCTTTACTCTTCCCGTTTTGTGGTGGTACACGACAACGGATCATCACAACATACCAGTGAGTTTGTACCCGCCAGATAAATAACGGTCAATTGACACGAAAGCACTGCTGATCGTCCCTAACCCTCAAGGTACCAGTGATGAGTAATGCCTGCTCATTTTGCCCATCAGTGATGCAACAAAATATTAGAAATTCACAATGTATACGTACGTATTATCCCTAATACTGATTGCAAAACCGATAACTTGCAAGTCGATTCTTAAATTTTTAATAAAAGTCTTTTTGCGAAATTTAAGCAAAATGAGCAGCTCCGATGAAGTCTCCTGGATTACCTTGTTCTGCGAGTTGCGCGGCAATGAGTTCTTCTGCAAGGTTGATAAGGATTACATACAGGACATGTTCAATTTAACTTGCTTAAATGAGCAGGTGCCCGACTATCCTAAGGCCTTGGCCACCATTTTAGATCTGGAACCTGAAGATGAACTTGAAGATGAACTTGAAGATGAACTTGAAGATAATCCATTGCAATCGGGAATGACCGAACGAGCATCAGAAATGTTGTACGGGCTCATACACGCCAGATATATATTAACAAAGCGCGGTATCGCTCAAATGATTGAAAAATTTATAACTGGCGATTTTGGATATTGCCCACGTGTCTACTGTGAGAGTCAGCCCATGTTGCCTTTGGGCCTGTCGGATATACCCGGAGAGGCAATGGTGAAAACCTATTGCCCCAAGTGCAGTGATGTTTATATACCAAGATCATCACGCCACCATAACACTGATGGCGCCTATTTTGGGACTGGATTTCCACACATGCTGTTCATGGTGCATCCCGAGTATCGCCCCAAGCGTTCTACTAAACAATTTGTTCCACGTCTGTACGGCTTTAAGATTCACAGCTCAGCCAATTAAATTCAGCAGCAGGCAGCAGCCAATTTCACAATGTTACTACAAATAAAAACTAATTGAAAAATACACACAACCACGCACAAAAATAAAACACACATACAACAAACAAACAAATAATAAAAATATGAATGAAGAATGAAGATGAAGTGTTAAATTAATGTGATCGGGTGAGGTTAAAGTATAACAAACGAGCGAAAATGGAAGAATAATACAAGGAAGTTGAACAGGTGAATTTTGCTGAGGAATCATTAGGAAGGGAGGGACACGCAGGCTGTGCAACATCCACACAGCCGACACAGTAGCGAGCGAACAAGGCTGATGGAAGTATTTTTTTTTTTTGGCTATAAAAAGAAATACAAATTATTGTTAACTTGCCGCCCGATATATCGCGGTCGAACCACACCTGAGCCGATAGCGATATATTGCGGCTTCCGATAGTCAAGGCATAACATCATAATTATTTGTTGCAGTCCAAACAATAGATATGTTATAAAAAAAACATATAACCAACCAATATATTAACTTCTAACTTTTTGATCTGAATTAATTTTCAATTGAATGGATTTTGATGAAAATCCATGAGTAATTACTATTATTCACTTTGTGGAAATAGATTCATGTGGTAAATGCGTGTTTGTCCATTTTTATAGCATAGACAGTTGTCGTACTTACTGGCTTTTATTTATTAACTCGTCACATTATACATTAAGTTTAAAATATAGATGAAAACATCTTTCGGTTGCATGTATGCGAAAAATAAGATCTAGTAGAGTTTATATAATTGTACGTATGTATGCAATATGAATATATGTATGGATTTATAAGTTGAATGATTTGAGTTGCAGCAAAGTATTAAATGATTTTGATTTTACAATTGTTAAAAAATAGAACATATCTAAAACAAAACCCGACATATCTTAGATGCGTACAACAAATTGGAGTTCCGATTTTGCGTGCACATGTGCTATTAAATTAATTTGGAAATTTATTTCAATCGTTTTTTTTTCGTGTTTTTAGCTCTAAGAGCTCAAGTTCAAGTTGAAAGAAGGATCAGAATAGTATAAAGATCAAAATGCAGTTGCACTTTCCTTTCATTCTTATGGGTTAAATCATAATATATATATTTAATTTATGTTGATGACACGACTACGGCGGAGTCCTTCATATCTTCAATCTTCTTCTGATCAACGGCTGGTGATTGTGTGCAGCTGCTGATAGCATCGGTGGATTTCTTGGCATTCTGCCCCTCCGCCTCGCCTTCGATCTTCAAGCGTTTCGATTTACTGGTATTCTCGGCGCTATTGGTGCCATCATCGTCATCAGCGCCGGCATCTGGCGAGGCGCAACGCTTGAGAGCACTCAGCTCCGCAATGACAGCATCGTTGGCCTGATTCTGTTCTTGCTTTTGGGATGCTTCGAGGAGCGCATCGGCCGTCTCAGCTGGATTCAGTGTGGCTGGCAGTTCCTGTAGTTTTCTCTGGAATTTTACAATGACAGCGGTCATGTTGTCGCATCCAGTGCCATCGCCCATCGTATTTGGCGCCAAGCAGTTATCAAATAGCTAAAACAGACAATATATAAACATATACATATATATATATATTGACTATGCTGCTCACCTCTTCACAAATGACCGACAACTTCTTGTCCTCATCAGTCAAACGCTGACGCACAAAGTCGACGACTTCATTGCTGGACATATAGTTCCAGATGCCATCGCAGGCGAGCACCATGAACTCGTCGTTCGGTGTAATGATCAGTTTCTTGATGTCCGGCAGGGCGGAGATCATCTGTGCCTCAGCCGGCAACTCCAAATTCGCCTTGTAAGCATGATCGCCCAGGGCACGCGACAAGTTGAGTCCACCATTGACGCGTCCATCGTGTGTGACACGACCGCCAGCCTTCACAATGCGCGTCGACTCCTCATCATCCTCGGGCTTGTGATCCAGACTCATCTCGATCGCTTTGCCATTGCGTGAAATGACACAGCGCGAATCTCCGGCATTGGCCACATACAAGTCCCGGCCGTGCAGCAGGCAGACAACCGCTGTGCACCCACTATCCTTGCCCGGCTCCTCAGTCATGTTGGCGCAGAAATTATCGTTTGCCAGCTGATCCTCATCGGCATCCTCGCTGGCGTTATCATCCTGCAAAAGGAGTTTATATATAATTACTTTATGAATGACCAGTTTAATTACGCAAATCTTTGACTTACTTCATCGTCGTCGTCATCATCGTCCTCATCATCATCATCCTCATCATCATCATCATCGTCATCATCGTCATCATTTTCACCAACTTTATCCACCTCCATGTCCTCTTCGGAGGCAGAAGTTTCTTGGGCTTTCACCACAGCATTCTCATCGTAGTCGGCATCATCGTCGGTGGAGTCCTCGTCCGGGTTGGCACTCGTTGCCTTCTTCAACACCTTTTCCGCCTCCTTACTGGTGGATGAAATGTCAGCTGGCTCTGCTTTGCTGGCAACTTCCGATTTGCTTTCCACAATGGTGCCATTGGACTTCTTATCGAGGGCCACATCGCTGGAGCCGGACACAGTTGAATCCTCCGTTGCGCTGGCACCACTCTCAATGCCACTCGTAACGACGGCTTTGGCCTCCGAGGAGGTCACACTACCATTCTGCTCAGATGTAGCAGGAGCACCAACAGGAGCAGCAGCACCAGTAGCAGTAGGAGCAGTAGTAGCGACGACATTGTTGTTGTTGCTAGCAACTACTTTTTCGTCCAGTTTAGTAGCATGTGTGTTGGAGCAATTGGCGCCAGAGCTGCTGCTGCTGCTGCTGCTACTCACTGCCGACTCGTCCTCGCGGGCCCGTTTCATAGGACGAGAGCAACTGGGACCGGGTCCATCGATCTCATGGATTGCAGCTGCTGCTGCGGCGGCTGCTGAGGTAGATGAACCGGTTGGCTTGGCTGTTGGATCCATGACCGCCTTATTGACTGCCTCAGCAGCAACGGCAGCAGCACGACGACCACGCTGCCCCGGACCACCCCCACCAGCAGCAGCAGCTGCGGCAGCGGAATCTGAACTGAGCAATAGATGGTGTGGTTGGGGCAGTCCCTCGTATTTCCCCAGCACATCCTTCAATGGCAATTTGCTCTCCTCGTGCAGCTCGGCGAGATCTTCGACATCATCCTCCTCCTCATAGCCCTCAACACCCTCATCGACAATATTGTGCTCTCCAGCCAAAATCTTCAATGTGTTCACAACTGTCGGCTCGAGCAGTGTCTTATCAAAGCCCAAAAAGGCATCCTTAAGCGCCTGATCCAATTTACCGCTTTTGTATGCGTCCAGATTCATGAGGAACTCGGGCAATTTGTCGGCACAATATTGGGCCACCTCGGCACCGCCATGACCATCGTAGACAGCAAAGAACGATGTGTTCGTATCAAAATTCAAAATCGAATTGTGTGCATCCTTGAAGATACAGCCAAATTAAACAAAAAAAAAACACAGACATAATAAAAGGGAAAAATTACCTCTTGACTGTTGCGCCATCCTTGCATGGAACTGGCTCCCACGACAAGCAGCTCGCTGCTCTCGTCTGTGGAGGCCTTGTCCGTCTTTGGATGCGATAGATAAGCACCCATTGCTATAGTCTCCTCCTATAGAATCCTCGTTGCGGAAAAATCGATGTTTTTTTTTAGCCAACGCACGCGCGTAAAAACACTTTTTTTCGCGCCACCCGGCAAAAATGTGAAGCCGGAGTCCGATTTTTCTTTTTGTTTGTTCTGTTAGAATTACACACACAAAAACGTCTCTAGTTAGTCAACAGTTGTTGTTATATTCTTGTTACTAATTTTCAATCGAGAATTGTGTGAAATGCATTTTATTCGTTCCATTTTCGTTAGCGTCTCTTTATATATTCATTTTTTTCTTCTTTTTTTCTCGTGTGTATCTCTTATGCCGCTTTACAACAACACTCGATTGGCCAATGTCTCGATTAAGTTATTTTTTTAATTACAATAGCAATAGCTTGTTTTACTTACCCGACTTTTACTTTACTTCTGCAATTGACTCGTTGCTCAAATGATGCTTTTGCAAAATTTCTTGTCCGTAAAAAAAAAAAAGATTATTGGACTGGACACACCGACAGTGTGATGAAAAGATGCCGTGGCTTATTTAGGTATAAAACTCTTAGAAAGTCTGGCAGCACCAAAATGTTGCCTGATGTGTTTCCACTGTTCGTTTAGCTCAAGGCAGTATTAAAACCAATTTCATGAATACAGAAATCCATTTTTGCCAAACTTGCCAAACTTATCGAGCTTTATTGTTGAATTATACTTAGCTTAGAGATTTCTGATAAAACTAGCATGATCATATTTTTCGAATCTTTTGTGTGAGACACTTACAAATTTTGCGCCAACGTGGCAACGCTACTTTGACGAGTTGCACGTGCACCACTGATGAGTTGGCATTTCTAGCTGATTAAACGACTGCTACATTTTAAAATGTGAAGCAACCAAACCCCAACAAAGAAGTAGAAATCATAGAATAGAAAAGAATATTTTTATTGGATGAAAGTCTGTTTGTTTTGTTGATTTAATAAGAAATAGAAAATTATTTATTTCAAATTATAACATTTTATTAGTTTTTGATGCATAAGTAACTGTAATTAATATTGACAATTAACAGGAATAATTAAGATATAGCTCGACTTATTGAATCACCACAAAACACTCAAATGAAAGTAAATTCTAAGCGGACACATGTCAGCCCTTTACAATGTCAACTTTGCACAGAGTGTTATTTTGCTTTGTTTGGTGCTGGCAAATAGAAGGAAATATTAAGAGATGAAAATAGCGTCGTCTTTTATAACTTTTTAATTGTTTCAATAACTTTGTTTGCTTGTTTGGCTTGCCAGTGGAGTTCCGTCAAAAGTACTCCTTTGCCCTAGTCATTTGAAAAGCAATCTTTGCTTAACGCTAAATTATTTTCGCCATATGCGTAATTAGTCATGGCAATAGATTTCGATGGAATTGACATTACTGAGTTAGCATTACGTGTTCTAGGTGGTGGGCATTACAATGGATTTTTGTTGTTATTATCTAATTGGTACTTGATACTATCAGGCTCTTGATGAAATGCATACATACAAACGATCCATCCATACACTCAGAAAAATATAGAGGATTTTTGTAATCCTGGAAGTCCCAAATACAAATACAGATACATTTCTTTCATTTTTACAATTAGCTAAAAACTTGACTTCTTCCAGTTGACTACAGTCTATTTGGGGAATTTCAATTTTTAGCTTTATCTCAGACTCATCTTAATTAAAGTGGATAAATTAAAAAATGCGAAGTATTTTGTACTTGAATCAATTATTTTAGTTTTTTAATTAACAATATTTAATACTTCCTTGTGTATATTGAAGTGGATTTTCCTCAAGTGTATATAGTTTTCCACATTTTTTGGGTAATTTTGAAAGCTAACTGGTTCATCATTTGATTAGATAAGAGAAGGCATTAATGGATTTGATTAAGTTTAATTTGCCATCGCATTTCGCAACGCGAAATTCTATGAAATGAGTCGAGATCGCCTAGTCAGCTGATGCTGACTCAGTCATTTACAAGGACACTCAACTACAAAGAGATGTGTGTCTATGGAATGGCTTATATGTCCGGCCGATCTGTAGCTTAACGGCTTTCAATTTATGCATTAAACATAGGCTTCGAGAGATTTGCAACATGTTGCTTATGCTTATGCCACAGGCCGCAGACAACAGCAACAACCACAAAACAATACAAGTAAATATGCCACCTGCTCAGTACTATCAGCTGGGGATGTGGTGTGGGTGGCGACTCACACAGTGCGTGCAAGTGTTATCTCACACACACACACCCACACATGCACACCCACACTGTATACGCAGCAATACCAATACCAATACAGTGTGGCATCCAGCCTGTTGTTGATTCGCTTGTCGCGACGTCACCCGTTCACCGTTCTCAGTGTGTTAGGGTATAAAAGCCAAGGCGGCCAAAGGACCTGCGCTCATTCACTTCGGTTAAGTTGTGTGCAAACGTTCGTGCCAATACCTACAAATCGGCAACAATCAGCGAGTTCTACCTGTGGCAGCAACAGCAGCCAATAGCCAAAGTGCGGTCCATTTTTAATTCGATAATTTTCAAGTTTTTGCCCAAAGTGAGTTTCATATTCAAATTTACCTCGAGACAACAAAACTTAAATAAAATGTATATAAGCTCGTTTTCAAAAAGAATTTTAAAAAATAGTGAATTAGTTTTCTTTTGGTGTACTTTTAACATTTAAAATACAGAATAATAAATATTTGTACATGTTGAAAATCTAATTAAAATTCTAGCCAAGTTATAATTAAATGTTAACCTTTATTTAGTGTATTTGTTTAGACAGAAACCTTTTGAAAAAACTGAGTTTTATATTCAAAAACATAGAGATAAAAACATGAAAAAACTGTTATGAACTTGTTCCAGTTTAATTTATGCATAAGAAAAGTTGATTTCAGTATTAATGGAAAGTTTAAAAAAAGAGTGAGTTAGTTTTCGTATGGGGAATATTTTATTTCAAGAATTTGTGCTAATATTTGTGTACTTTTGACATTTAAAATTCATACATATTGAAAACCGAATTAAAGTTTGAATAACCAATCAATGACAATCAATGACAACCAAGTTATAATTAGTTTTTAACCTTTATTTTGAAAAAAAAAATCAACGGGACAACTTAAAAAAAAAATGGTTTAAGCTCATTCCAGTGTAAATTTGGCATAAGAAAAGTTGATTTCAGTTTTCAAAGGAAAGTTTAAAAATAGAGTCAGATAGTTTTCATATAGGGAATATTTTAATTTAAGAATTTCTAGAATTCAGAATGATTCATTCTTATTTTAAAATCGAATTGAAATCGAACAATTGGATGACAATTCGAACCCAATTGTAGTTAAAATTAAAGCTTAAAACCTTATACTTATAGTTGAGAAATATGTCAACACTCTAAATAATATAATGTGTTCTTAATAATACAAAATTGATAATCCTACTAGGGAACCTCTTCATGAAACAAAAATGCTATCGAATTTTTTTTTAAATTGCGTATTACGAAATCTGACGGGATTTGAAATTTATTGCAGCCAGCCAAAAAATATTTTAATTACTTAAAATGATCATTAACTGAAAAAAAAGATTAATTTTAAAATTACCTTACAACAGTTTTGTATTACAAATTTTTTTCTAAAAAATGGGCATTGCTTTGAAGATTTTTCTAACCTGAACTTAGCTGCGATTTCTCTAAGAATAAATATAGAAACAATAATATATCCAAAATTAAAATGGTTGTGGGATTGAAAACCCAACGAATATTAGTAATGAAATAAAATAAAATATGTATATATTGTGCAATATATTAATTATTATTAGTTATAATACCCACAAAGTACTTTGTATCCTTGCAAAATTGTATAATTCAGCTCGCGAACAGATGAACTTCGTTGAACTTATTAAACGGAATTATTATTAATTATTATTAGTTGACCTCAATTAAGGTAATGAAGTTGCTGATGAAATAAAAGGTTGTCAGTGACTACTTAACAAAACTTTCTTCTGAGACTTCTTTGGCTCATAATGAACGCCACATTGTCTCGTCCACTTGAGGCCTAAAGGACTAATGAATAAATATTAACTCATACATTAATGCCCGTTGAGCAGAATGGTTGCCTTTCGCGAATAAAATAAATATGCATTTTTGTTTTTTTGTTGTTTACAAAATGGACGATAAGCAGAAAACTTTTTCCCAGAGTCCAAGCAGCTTCTTTCAATCAATGTTTGTGAATTGACAGTCAAACAGCTTGAGGCACTCGTGGAGTTGCTCAGAGTTTGTTTTCCGCAATACTTGCAGTTTTCCCAGTGCCTCAGGTATCGAGTCGCAATACTAGTTTCTCATTTTCAAATATGAAACAAAAACAGCAGCAAAAAAATTCAGTAGAGGTCCATGGCAAGGTGTCAGATTATACGTGCAATTCCCACTCCCTTGGCGAATGGCAAAAATGACAATCGTCCTTCTTTTCTTTAACCCCTAAGCTGGTTATAATTCGTCTGAGCTATCCTTTTGGACAGTCCGCAGAGCGCATTGATACTTAAGACTTAAAGCAATAAATTTATAAAAATATTTATATTAATTTTCCTTTTATCAGTAAATAAAAAATATGTGAAAAAATTAACCACTTTCGAAAATCAAATAGTAATATGTAATATTTTTTATATATGTTTTTTTTCCCCGAAATTGTTACAAATAAATCACTGGTTTCGTTTCAGTCCGTCGAAGTTTGAAAATACATATATAATTTTCGCTTCGGCTATTTTTGGCAGCAGGCATAAAGCCAATATTCATGAATTGTTTTCTTGATTTAACAGTAACACAATACTGGTTGACTAACACAATAGCGATAGTGTGAATCCCAAATTGAATGCATTTTTCACCATGAGTCCTCTGCAAGGACAACATCAGTTTTTAAATGCAGCGCATGACGCCTCGCAAAGTAAGAAAGACAATATAAAATCCCATCAAGCTAAACACACACATCAAATGCCTCTCCTATTTACATAACCACATATTCATATTTATAGTATATAAACACACACACACACACACACATATTGTATGGGGTAGGGGTATTATTTGTTTTGTATTCCAATTTCCTATCGCTGTCTATTTAGTTTTTAGCTGTCTTGCCAATTTTCTAGACTTGAAGCTTTTACCTTTATTCAGTCCAAGGACGCGATGATATTGGTTTTAAAATGGTCAATAAAAATGGGGAATATTACATATTTTTGGTAATTATTATAATGCATAGTTTAACTTAAATAATTATCATAGTTAATGTGTCTAAATACTTTCCCCAAACATGCCTGGCTAAGTTCATTTAATGATGCCGCGCACAGCAACGGGAAATGCACATAGAAAGGGGGGGTGGGGAGAGGGAAGTTAAGTTCTCGGCTTGACGGGAAACCGTCAAAACTGCGAGATAAATTTGTAACACGTCAACATCAGTAGAAACTGGCGTTGAGGTCACGTTGAAATCTTAATTGAACTTCAAATAATTAATTCCAAGGGGGGGTTAAGAGGCTGCTGTCTGCGTTGCAATTATCCGTAATGGGGTTCAAACTCACCGTGTTGGGCATGGGATAAATCTAAAATTCTATCATAATAATGTTCATCTATTTTGTTAGCCCTCTTTTTTTTTTGCAGAACACGCCAAAATCAGCCATCGTGGCTTAATTAAGTCTTCTGGTTTAATAAGTATGCCTACTTAGACCAACTTCTCTAAGTTGGGGCCAATAACAAATAACAAAAGGGGCAGGCTGTGTGGCTTTGGCCATCTGCTTTTTCTTGCTGACTTGAAAATTCAAATGAAATCCCGTACGTGTCCAGTTTAAGGACGTCATTCACCTGATATTGTTGTTCAGCCCGCCTTTTGTTAAACGATTGTGGGTTTTTTTTTTGGCAATCAAATCAAAAAGTTGGCCTTTATTCTGTGGGGTTACTTTGGCTGCTGGGCGTGTGCGTAATAATGGTATTTACGATACATGCGAACTCACCGAAAACCATAAATGATGATTTAAAAAACCGTTTGCAAAATACCTTGATCACAATGCCAGCCCTCCAAAATCCAAAAAAAAAAAATAAGGCAGCAAATTTATGATTGCATGCAATTAAATGTGGCCCAGTTACATGTACGTGATAGCCATAACGATACTAACCCCAGATATATACACACACACACACACACACATATAATATATGTAATCTATCTAACTAACGAGCAGCCAAAAATTGATAAAAAAAAAAAAGCAGAGCAAAACTAGAAAAGTGTGGTAGCCACAAAAAACCAAAAACCAGCAACCATCAATTACCAACATTGGAAATTCCAAAAATGCCATCATTGATGGCTTTCTCTATTAGGTCTATCACTTATCATTAGCTGCTCGTTATCAGTAGCGGAACCATAGCAGCTAATACGTATTTTAAATCAACAGTCATCTTTTGAGTTTCATCATTTTGGTTTTTTGGGCAGTCCAAGCCAAAGTCCGCGTTAGATTTGTTCTTAGAAAGCGACTGTTGGAATCTTTTGTAATACTTTTTTTTTATTTTTTTTTGGGCAACGCACGCGCGTCAATTACCAAATTAACAAAAATGGCCAAATATTCCCTAATTGCAATTTAGGGCGAGTTAATGCGGCGTTTGTCACCTGGCGGCGTCTATTAAAATTTATTTGTTTGTCTTTGTTCTAACTCAATGTAATACAACATAATATATATGCGTGTGTAGTTACCCACACACACACACACACACACACACACAACTTCATTGTCTTGACGGTCCTTATGGGAGCTGGAGATGGGTGGTGGCTGGACACCAGACCAGATTTCTCTTCTGTCCGCCGCCTCCCCTTTCTGAGTCCGCGAAACAGCCGCGAAACTTGACAGCAGCATCATTTCACTGACAAAGCTGCGATAAAGGGGAAGGATATAGAGGATGAGCTGAGTGACTTTTAGCAGCAAGATTAGCAAAAAGGTATTTTCAAGTATTTCATTTCATGGCTTCATTCATTTATTTATTTAAAGTGAACTACAATAAAGTGCACAATTCTTAAAAAACATTTAAACAAATATAAAAAATGATATACAACTAAAAGCAAATTTCTAAAAAGCAGAAATAAATAATAATAAAAGGATAATATAATAATAAATAATAAAAAATAAAGTAATATCTGCAATTGCAATTATTGGGATAGGAAAATCTCTACACTTGCGAAGTAGGATAAAGTTACCACAGTCGAGCACTCTCGGAGATCGCTCGGCAAAAAGTTAGTGTTGAAAATTGTATTAAAGGAAGAGAGAGAGAGACAGAGAGAGGGAGAGCGAGAGAGAGAGAGAGAGAGAGAGAGAGAGTTAAACAGGATTGTGAATGAAGGCCATAGGAATAGTTCAAATTACTTTGTAGGTTTAGTTGGGATAGAAAACTGATTTCTTAATATTTTTCCCACTCAAAATAACAGACGAACAGAAATGTTTAGATAAACGATTTAACTGGTTTCATTTATTATTAAGTTGGGCCGAATCCTGGCGGTACTGCAATACCAGGTCAACCCGCGACAGAGGTGGAGCAAGCTCCTATGAAAATAAAAATCAATATTTCACATGTGAACGCTTTATTCCCACTCAAAATAACAGGCGAACAGAAATGTATAGTTAAAGGATTTACCTGGAGAATAACCTCAAATACACGATCTTCAAAGTATGCAACAACTTCTTTTCAATTTAGCATTTAAATCGAACCGCTTAAAAGTATGCAACTCTTCGGCAGTCAACAACGGTTTCATTTATTATTAAGTTGGGCTGAATTAATACATAGAACAAATGAATTATCTGACACATAAGTCTGTTGGAGTTGCGGACGCCAATTAGTAAAAAGAGAAATCACAGAACTGGTGCTAAATGCGATTTAAGCACAGTCAAAAGTATAATCAAATATATATTCAAATTAAAAAACTCGAGACAAATTTTATCTCTGTCGCCATTAATTAACTTACTAACCAAGTTTTACCGATTAACTAATGACAAAAGATTAATAAATATATGGATTGAATAAATGATGTGGAAATTGACTGCAAAAAAAGGCTAAGGGCGTACTTTCATCTTTTGAAAGAGGCCAAGTATATATGATTTATATATACTTTTCAGAAATATCAAATTAATAAGTTTGACTGCACTTTAACACTTAACACTGAATTTGAGATTTGAAGTACTTTAAACTTAATTGAAATAACCTTGCACACGTAAGATCGTTGCATAGAAACAGATGTATATTTTATTGTAAATGTGGCCAGTAGTTTTTTATGGTATTAAAGCTAACTCCTCTGCATAAAAAAAAGAAATGGGTCAGCTATTAATATGTGTCACGCAAAATGTGCTTCCATCTCCCATGAGAGGCCAGCAGGAGGAGCTGACGCAAAAATCCATTTTAAGTAGAATACACAGCGCTACCTTGAATCTAATTACTGCCCAATTACCTGTTTAGCGGTTGCACCACTTGCAATGCAACAAAATGGATGCATATTGAAGGGGTGCAAGAAAAGCAACAGCCGCAGTAGCAGCCTGCCCACAATATCCTTTGCATCCTTTGTAACCGCATACATCTAACATCGGACTCTGGTTTTGCACTTGGCTACAAATTAGAGACGAACTGGGCAACGTTAGAAACAACACCTTGCAGGGCGGGGCTCGACAAAACTTGTCCCAAAAGTGCGCAAATTTTCAGAAGCAACATGCCTTTTGTTCGAGGTCAGGACGAGGCGTGGCGACGCCCCTCAGAGACAAAAACCGCATGCGTTAGTAGCAGGGAAAAAATGTAAAGAGTTTGGCCAACAACAATGTGCTGGCATTTTGATCTATTTAGCCAACAATTGCCTCTAATTAATTGGCTTGAATTCAGCCCGGGAAAGAATAATGTTAAGCAAACGTGCGAGAGGCATTTATTAAAAGGACATCAGGCAGTCAGCTGGGCAATTGTTTGGTTAAAAGTTTAACCAAACGACATGTAAACAAAAGTAGCAAACAAACGGAGCAACTTAGTCTCTGACAGTTAAGCATAAAAAAGGTTTAATCATTACCACAAAAAATGAAAAACTTAGAGCAAATATTGAGCTGATTTCTAATTGTGTGACCTCTTGATCCTATAGCTCCTCCGTCAACCCAGCTCCTGCACGAATGCTAGAATATTTGATGGGTTGAGGGCTTCTATGTCTTTCTAACACGTCTGCTGCATCTTTTCCTGGTGAAGGTGACACGTTCTGCTAGGATGTGCATTGAGGATTCCTCCTTGCTTTCGGTGTAGCATTTTTTGGTGAGCCGTTTCATCGGGTGGACTTCATCTAGAGTCCCTTTTGCTACTCAAATGAACTGTGAAATTTCACTCAGCTAACATTTCATCCCTAGGTTGCATCCGTATGGGAAGTTCATCTGCTAGAGTCTTCAGCAAGAGTCTTCAGATTACGATATTGAATTGCTGCTCGTCCAAATTAGAAAACACAACATTTTCAATGCGCTTATTAAATTTATTATTATATAATTAATTGTGTACAAAATATGTTAAACTTAATGCACCCAAGCAGACGGGCTGGTCCCTTTACCGACACTGCTCCCGCTCAACCAGGGGCCAAGGGCAAGGCCCTCCAGACCGGGAACATGATTGGTGCCAGCAGTGATCGGCGACAGAGCAGCATCCTTGATAATTGTCAGGTGATGAGCCGCTCCAGCGTTGCCATTGCGCGTAAACTGACCAAACTTGGCTGCCTCGTGCTCTGTCCTCTGAATCTCGGCGGCAGCTGCATGAGCCGATCTCTGCAGCGCCGAGGCTGCCTCAGCTTCGCGAGTAGCGGCAATCCTCTGCTGATATGCGACTGCCGCCTTGGAGGCAGCCAGTCTCTGTTGGGCCAGGACGACAGCGGATGCAGCTGAAGCTGCTTCCGAGCGTTGAATGGCCGCAGCTGCCTCCGATTTGTGGGTGAGGATCGCAGCATGCGTTTCCTTCTCCATGGCGATGCGTTGCTGATTCAGCACATTCTCCTTGGCTGCCTGCATTTGCTGCTGGGCAATCAGCACATTTGCCGATGCCTGCTTGGCAGCTGATATGGCATTGGCCACTTCGTTTGGCGATGGCGAGGACTTGAGAGGATTCTGGCCGCCACTCCATGCTCCACTGCTGCCCCCTCCAAAACTTGGCCAGCCGCCAACTGAATTCCAAGGACTGCCAAAGTTACCAGCACTGCCCGTCGTGGCCCAGGGAATGGATGAGACATCCAGACTGCGCTTTGGCAGTGTCTTCTCACTGCCTGAGGCAGTGCACCCATTAACAGAAATGACTACCAACACTAGCAGTAGTTGCAACATTTTTGGGTAGCTGCAACTTTGTCTGTTTGCTCGCTTTGTGAAGTGCATTTTACTCTAACTGATCTCTTACTGAACTCCTCTCCCAACGGCGCTTTAGTATTTATAGCCCAGCTGAGGATCGAATACTGAATGCTGTAAGAGCATCGTAATCCATAATCACTCACGTAGGCCATCATCGCCATCGGTACTTTACTGGCCCCCTTTCTCTGTTGCAAGTGTCTTAAAGGGAAAGGAAAGGCTCCTCCCCCGTTTGGCCAGATAATTAACACAGAAACTGGAGCGATGAAGCGTCACGTCTTTTCATCAATTGGCCATCGTAACTAAAATGCTTATTTTCCAATTGTGCTCTTTGAGCCCTACTACGCAAGATAACAATATAGTTATCTAAGTTATCTAAGTTATCTAATAAGTAAAGCATGGCATTATGTCAAAACTGAAACGATTTGCAAAAGCAATTTCAACTTGGGAATACGACTAAAATTACTAACCCAAATAAAAAACATTTCCACTCCCATATATTTAGGAAAACTGAATCAAAAGTAAGGACGTTTCGATCTTGTCTAAGTTTAGAAATAGGATTTTAGGTCGATATTTGTCTTAATCTCATGTGGCAACTTTTCACTCTAATAAATGAATCAACAACATTTTTTTAATGGCTTGAAAATAAACAAAATAAATTAAATAACAAATTATGTTTAAATTTGAAAACACAAATCCATATTATATATGCTTTGGCCATTAACACATCGATTTGACAATAAGGACATAAACACATATTTATGCATTATGCATAACTTTATACAGTTAAATGATATATCCACACACGCACACCCACGTACACACACTAAAAACAGTGGCTACCTTTGTGTGTCAACATTATTAATGCAATAAAAAAATGAAATTTAATTATAACGCGAGAGCCACGCAATTCATAAGTCCAAAAGGTATTACTTCTGTGCATATGGGAAAGTGGAGAAGTGGGAAAGTGGAGAAGTGGCAAAGTGGGAAAGTGGAGAAGTGGAAAAGTGGAGAAGTGGCAAAGTGGAGAAGTGGCAAAGTGGAGAAATGGGTGGTCAGACATCCGATACAAAGTGTGCAGCTCTGTTGCCGAACATTGCGCGACATGCAGCCAACGATTGTAATTACCCTTAATGCGCATCGCCTCCTCCCGCCCCCTCCCGCCTCCTCCCGCCTCCCAGGCTGTAGAAACTCAAATTTTATACTTTCACTCGTTTTAACGAATACCAATTGAACAAGACAACTTGATGCTGGCATTCTGGGGGTGGATACGGAAAGGTGTCGCACCAATTAGCTTCGTTAAGCTGTGACAAAACATCATTTATGAATAACATATTCATATTTTATATATATATTCATATATACATATATATATAAATACACGTTTTTCCAATCGAAAGAACATTTTATTTGGTTTTGTCTGTCCTTTGCCCAATCCAACAAATGTTTGAATATCTTGCATTTAAATACCAGAAGAAATCTTATATTTAAATACCAGAAGAAATCTTATATTTAAATACCACAAGAAATCTTATATTTTTATACATCTGAATTTAAAGTTTATTTATTTTTTAACTTTTCCTGATAATAAATAAATATATATAAGACATCTGTAATGCATATACATATATATATTTGTATATATATATATAAAGCTCTGATTTCAATGCCAAAGAAGGAAGACATCTTTGTCTGCGAGGATGCTAAAAAGAAAACTAGGATAAAAAGATAAAGCTTCTGTGTAAGCCACGCGAGAAAATCAGCTAACATGAAATTAAATAGGTTTTTTGTATTGTTTTGTAGTGTTGACTCCAATTTTGATGAGCAGAGCAAACAAGCGCTTGCCTTATTGAAAGCCACACGTTGCAGTTAGTTTTGCAGACGCGTTAGGACAATACTGTTTTCTGGCATAAATTTAAAGCATATCACATTACGGATGCTCCTGCTCCCGCCCCTTTAATGACCACCCTCTGGGTTGGTTGCTCCACATCCTTGCCACGACTTACCAGCGATTTGTTTTGTTTTATTGCAGAGCACAGATCTGCTGGCCAGGATGTTGCAGTCGAGGGCATTTCAGAGACAGCCACGCAAATCGTATATCGGCCTTTTATTGCTTACCTTTTCCGCATATTTGGCCCAAAGCGTTTTGCCCGCTACCGCGGAAATATCTTATCCGGAAAGAGAGCTGCACAAGGACAACGGTGAGTTGGAATTTTAGATGCATGTTTTTTCTTTTTGCAATTTGCAATAAATTGCAAAATGCTGTTTTTTTTACGCTCTTTTCATTTTTTCCATTTGCAGAGTTTCCCAATTTGGTGAAGCGTCCCGCATTCTTTGTGGGCAGTCGATATGGACGCTCGAGCGGCAAAGTGGCCAGTGGAAGTGGAGGTGCCCCCGTGGGCGGTGTGGGCACCTCGAAGACGCGACGCCTAATCATAGTGCCACGGAACGATCGCTTCTTCCTCGGCTCGCGATACGGTAAACGTAGCGAGGAATTCCTATCGCCCTATGAACAGGACAGTCTCGGCTTGGCCCTGGGCAAGAGCTCCTCTCTGCGAGAGGCGGAGAACGAGGTCGGAAATGAGGGCAAGGCCAGCAGTAGGGGCAGAACAACAGAGGTGTTTACCATGTCTTGTACTTATACCGGCATCAGTAACTTCTTCCGTTGCAGCAATCTGAACACGTAAGATTCATCCTAACAGTGTCCCTTAACTCATACTCATAATTTAAGAGAATTTTGCATTCTGTCCGCATAGAGACGAAGGAGTTCCACTGGATTCCAATAGCATAGGCTCGGAGGATGCCAACATCAACAACAGCAACAACAACAACAGCAACTAAAAAGATGCCATAGCACTGATTGATTGATTGATTGATTGACCAACACATGTTGTACCATACGGATCCCCTCTGGCAATTAATATCCTTGTTCATTCATAGGCTTTTTGCTAGTTACTGTTATGTTTTCTGAACGCAACTGGTATTAAAATTTTTAACGGGGCTGGAAAAGTTTTAATACCCACACAACAAGCACACACAAATAAGTTTGTAAATATATATCTGGCAGCATACCTATAGTAATACAATTACTTACTTATTATACATATACGTCACACACACCCACACACACACACACACACGTAAACAAATTGTATTAAAATGCTTCAAAATACAGTGCAGTGCGTACCATAAACCAATTGTGTGTTGCAGACAGACAACTACTTGGCCGCAATAAAGCAATGAGCTTTCCTGCCAAGGCATTCTCTCCAGATAGATGTATGTGCGTATGGAAGAAATTTAATTACAATAGCAAATAGCAGCAAGACCCGCACTGATAAACAGGTAATGAGCAAAAAGAGCACTTACTAGGCAAAATGCTTTTTTTAAGCAGCAAATTGTTAAGTGGAAACAAAAAAGAGAAGGCACAAGAGACACAGACAGAGGCACAGCACAAAGTTTTTACCTTAGCTGGCATTGATTTTAATTGATGGCAACGGATAGCGGTGGATGCCAAGGTGCCTCCGTCTAAGTATCTAAACAGCATTTTAAGCCACTGGAGAAGTGCTTGCTAATTGTGTTAACGGCATACAGGAACGTTCTCTCGGTCGAGCCAGCCTTGGCCTGCACCCGCATCACAACTTTTTGGCAATCAGGACTCGACAGCGTGGCGATAGCGTCTCATCAAACAGTTTCTCGTAGCGCACTTCCACAGAGAGCTGCTGCACTGCAGCCAATTCCTGAAGGTAGCACAAACGGTCATACAGCACCACATTCTCGCACAGTTGCTGGACGGGGGGAAAGAAAGAGAGTCCAGAATTGAATGGCAAGGTTAAGCACGGTCCAAATTTTCTATAATTTTTAAATGTCAACTAAAATCAGTCGACACAGAAAAATTAAAAAAAATATATATATACAAAATAAAATTGAATATTTTAATTTTAAATTAAAAACAAATATTTTTACTATTTCTGGGAGTATTTATCCGCAAAATAGTTATAGCATGATAAAGTCCATTGTAATCCTTACTGAATAGTCGAAAAACTTCAGCAGGAATAATTATTATTAGAAACATCTTAAAGGAGGAGATAATACACTCCAGTTATAGCGATTAAGAAATTCTTTTTGCACCGATTCCAATCGGCTTAGGTAAATCTGATATTGATATTGATCCACTATGATGGATTCGATTTTTAAGGATTCCTCCTCATTGTCACATTGTCTCAGTCTATTCTTCCCATGTATACTATTTGTCTAAATTGTTTCTGATAACAGCTGTCTAAAAGAAACTTTGCTTGCTGCCTCTGCCCAGATTGTTGCAGCATTGTGAATTTTCTTGTGCAACAATACAAGTTCTCGGATCTTAATCGGATTATATGACCTACCTGTATGGCAGCCTGCAAGCAGCACAAGGCCTCAGCTAGACGAGCACCCCTTCCATCCGAATACCTCCCGGTTAGTTCGGCATAACGCTGCTCATGAACAGCTCGCCAGTCCAAGGGATCTCCTGTTTGTTGGGAGTGCAGCTGGAATTTCTGCTGCACATATTCATACTGATTGTTCTGGTTAGAGTAGTTTTGAGCCAGGTCGCAGCGCTTGACTTTTACCAGCTCATTTGCATCACAGAGCGCTGAGGCCACGCCACGCATCCACATCTGGGTGCCATGCTCTGTGTGTTTGCGAGCATCACAACGCCAACGCGAATTCGTTTGCTGGCAGGCCAAACGCATGAAGGGTCGGTTGAAGCTGAGTGCCGCGTCGGCTGAGATTGCCGACCTCAGTGCGTGGCTGAGGGGAAAGTTTTGAAACGTGCCGCATTCCGTCAAGGCGAGCTTGTGATAACAGCATGGCATGATGTGTAGACACCGCACTTGTGGTATTGATAAGAATAATAACATTGCGCTGATGCTTAAATCCGCACACGCATGCAAGCCAATTAGCGTTGTGCTTAATTCTGTTGTTGATGTCCTTGCTTCCTTGCGACCATTGCTACGGGCCAACTCATTGGCGAACTGCTCGATTTGTCTACGGCAGTTTTCAGCTGCTGTTATAAATAGCTGCTGGTAGCTAATCGACAAACGCGTCTCCGGCGGCAGCAATTGCTGACTGCGTCTGCGAGCAGATCGAACTCTCTCTTCATCTGCCTCCAAGCCAAGTATCAAATAGTTGTCGTTCAACTTAAACAGTGCCTCGCTGAGGTAGCCCAAGCCGGAACCCAGGTCGATGATGAGCTGTGTCCTCTCTGCGCAGTGTTCGTGAATGTTGGCAGCCAATTCTTGAATTTCATGCTGTTTTTTGGGTGCCATTCTGCGAGAATGATTCGATTGATCACCCGTTGATGCCTTGCGGGCAGCTGTCGGAGCTATGTGATTGCCGGGTGTTAAATGGGCGACTTGTTGGCGAAAGCGTTGCACCTCATTGGGGCAACCATCTAAGTGTTCACGGACAAACGGGAATGCGTTGAGCTCTTCGTTTGTTAGTCCCAGAAAGTAGTCCCTAAATTCAGCAGGCATAGCATCAAGAGATTTAATGCAGGCTGTATTTGCCTCGTGGTATATCCAGGCGTAGCTAAGTAAAAAATCCACAGCAGCTTTAAAGTACGCATCCTCAGATGTGAAGGTGCTCGGCAGGGACATCGCTGAAAGGGTAGAAAGGATAAGCAAATATGGCAAAGTATTTTTGGGCCAACTAATTAACTTCTAAATATAAGCTATGAGTTAGTAGTTATAATATTCCCCGTTTCCTATACGCGAACAGCGGGATGGAAATCTGTTTTTTTTTCTTAAAGGCTAAAAAAGTCAGAGACTATTTGAAATCAGTTCACGATTCCTTCTTTACTTGTTTCTTTTAATGTTGTACCAGATTAAGCATTACACATTTTTTGAATAATTTGAAATCCTACAATGATTACATTCGCTATGTGAAATATGGCAACTTATGGCCGTTAACAAGTAATCAAACGTTTTCCGCCAGGTGGGAAACATAAAGCATACAAATAGAGATAATGCGTAAGTATATATACAGTCAGATTTATATTCGGATATGCCACTGCAATTAGGTTATAACCTTCCATTTTAGTTTGGTCTCCTCTTCTAGCTTATCGTTAGCCGGTCCTAAAATGCATTTGCCAAAATTTTTTGGATCCTCCTTGAAGTACTTGTCGATAACCGTGCGCAGCTCATCGACAGTCACGGAAAGGACACGGGAACGATACTTGACAAACATCTCCTGCGAGACATTATAAAGGAAACGATCGATGCCAATGTTTCCCGGGGCAATTGGTGAGTCTAACTGCTGCAACACGCCCAACTTTGCCTCGAACAGCGTTTGCAGATCCAATTTATTGCTCTCCTCCTGCAGCCACTCGTACGTCTTGTCAAAGGCATCCAGGGTCTTCGTTGAGTGTGGATCGCGATAACTGAAGAAGCCAAAGAGGCCATCCGAGCCGATCTTCGCACCCGCACCATAAGCACCATTCTGCTCGCGGACCAAGGGCAGCAGATACTTGGCCGAGATGAGTTTGGCCAGCACCCGCAACACGGGATGATCCTCGTGCAAATATGGCACAGCAAAGAAGGTTTTGGCGCAAAAGTTAACTGGTATATTCATAATATAATGCTGACAACTGGGCACCAGCAAATTTAATTGGCTGTTCTCCTTGGTCTTTTCGAATGTGGGCAGTTTTTCGAGGAAAGCAGCGTAGTGCTCCAGGGCTGTGGGTTGGAAGGCCTCCGAGGTGTTAATCGCCACACTCAAATTGGTTTTGTTGAACACCTTCGATCCAATATTTTTCAATTTATCGCGAATCTGCTCCGTGCTGTTCTGCTGCACATATTTCTTCATGAAGTCTATATGATCCATACCGGATAGTTGGGATTTCAATTTGGCCGCATCGCTGACCAGAGCAGCGGAGCTTAGCATAGCATACAAGTGACCAGAACTTGCTATTCCAACGGATATGTTGGAGATGTAATTCTCAATCAGCATCTTAAGGCGATCTGTATCCTCCAGCTTAAAGTTGAGCAACAGTTCTTGGGCCAGTGCAAACATATCGGGCACGTTCTTGTCGAGAGCATGGGTCGTGACCATCAGACCTATTTTATAAGACTTCGCATCCTCGACGTTCTCAACGAAATTCAGCTTAAAGTCAATACCGCCTGTCTTTGATAGGATGAGCTTGTCGAATTCGCGGAAGTTGTGGTTGGTTGTGCCCATGTCGTCGATAACGTTACAGAAGAGCGGCACGAGCATGATCTCATCTGTGCTGAGGCCCGTGATATTGAAAAGGCACTTCAGATATGTGATCTCGTTGGTGGGCACCTTGCACAACTGTGTGGACACATTTTGTATCGTTTCCATTTCAATTGTTGGCAGCTTGGGTGGCTCCTTGACATCGCTGAGCGATAGACAAGGCAACACCTCGAAATTCTCTCTCGATTTCTGAGATATCTCCAGCTTGATGCCATTCTCATAGATCTTCGTCTTCATTTTTGCATCGAGCGCATTTACCTTCTGCTTAAGCATATCGGCTTCGGCCTGTTTGAAGTTCAACTCATAGCATTCATCGGGGGACATTGTTAACGTTAGCTTGTGTGTGTTGTTTGTAAAGTATTTCTGCATTTTCTCCTGCAAATAATTGGAATTAGTTTTCAGGTTGTGCCGCAGCTTGGCAATCATTTCGGAGACACGCAGACTGCTGACAACGTCCCCATCATGATTCCACAAAGAAGTTGAGTTGAATAACAGAGCGTTGCCAAAGTGCGGACTCTGATGCTTGAGCGACAATTCCAAATTGTGCAATACACTCTCAACGTGCTGCGATTCGAAGCCATCTTCTATTGTCTTGTGCACCGTGCTTTCAAAAAGTTCGTTGAACTGTTTGAAATCCTCAACTTTGAGATCCTGCAGACCCACAACGAAATATGTATCCTTGCAATCGGCGGCATAGCCCGTACTCTGATTGTAACCACCAGAGAAGTTCGGCTCGATCATGCTCTGGTAGAAGGCCGAGTTGGGGCCCCGTATCAATATCTCCGAGAGCACGTTCAGCTCAAAGCTCTCCTGTATATCGGTTGCGTCGCACATCAGCAGTGCTATAGCTATCTGATTCTGTCGATCGAAACTGGCGCCCATGCTATCCAGCCTGCTGGGAATGTGCACATTACGTGGCTGCGACCAATGTGCTTGTTTCGGTATGCGACTGTAGGAATTATCTATGCGTTCCCCTTTGCTCAGATATTCTTTGTCGACATATGCCAGGGATTTCATTAGATCAAAGGAGCCGTAGCAGAAGATCCTCGCATTGCTCGGATGATAGTACTTGCGATGGAACTCAATCAAATCCGCGTGTGTTAATTTTGGTATCTCCAAGGGATTGCCTCCCGATACGTAGCCGTATGTGTGATCTGGCAGCATGTTATTCAACAGATTCTGCACAAACACTTGCGAGTTTTCCGAGAAGGCGCCCTTCATTTCGTTGTAGACGACACCTTTGATTATGAGCTCTGAGTCCCGATTGCGCAAATCCTTGTGCTCGAGGCGCCAGCCCTCTTGCAAAAAGTCCAGATGCGCCAAGTTTGGCCTGTAATAATTGAGAATTTTAATTAATATCATCCACCTTACGAATTTCCACCTTACGCACCTAAACACCGCATCCAAGTAGATCTTCTGTAGATTTCTGAAATCCACCTCGTTCATTGTTGAAAACGGATATAGCGTGTAATCGGGTCCAGTCATGGCATTCATGAATGTCGCCACAGAGCGATTCAGCATTTTGAAGAATGGATCTCGAACTGGAAACTTCTTGGAACCGCACAGGGCCAGATGCTCCAAGATGTGAGGCAGGCCTGTTGAGTCGAAGGGCGTCGTGCGGAAATTAATGGAGAACACATTGTTCGCATCGTTGCGATCGATATACCAGAATTCCGTCCCAGTGCCCAGATGTCTCAGGGTGCAGGAAGTTAGCTCAAAATCAGGAATATATTCAATACGTTCACACTCGAATCCATTGTAGATTTTGCCCTCGCTATATTTGTATTTGCGCTCGGCCATTACATGGGGCATGGCTCCCTGCAGCGCCTGTTGGGACTCCGCTTTTGCCACCGAAAAGGATTTGATATTTCGCCGGAGCGAGGCGGCAGGGTGTGGCAACGCCCTCAGCCATTGCAAGCGAGTGAGCATTTTTGTTTTGTGCTAGGTGCGCGCAGTCTACAAATGATAAATGGTACACAAATACAGGAGAATTGCAGTTGATATCCAGTGCGGAGCGTTTGCATTTCAATTGGTCAAACACACAAAAAACACAACTCGAATCAAAGTTACATCAGCCGGCATTGAATTGGTTCATTTGAATGGGTATATTTATAAGTATGCATATGGTAATTTCATTAGTTTAGGCCTACGACTGATTCGAATTACATATGCAGATCATATTTATAGGTGCGCTATTCAAAATAATACTATAATACTCACCGATTCTTAAAATCCAGTCTTTCAAAATGCAGTCAGCTGCTAACTAAATATTTATCAGCAGCACATTTTGTTGATATTATATCGATTCATCGGCAGTGCATTTGATAGGGTGCCTATCGATACTGACACCAAGATGGACGATGTTGTTAACGATAGTGAACTCTTAAACTAACTGCTAACTACATATACAAATGTATCGATTCATCGAAATTGATTTCGCTTTATTAAATACGTATTTAGTGGATAAGTGAATAAATACGTAAATTAAATAAGACATGCTAAGGTGGCGACGACTTATTTTACGGCGTTTGTTTCTAAGTGTTTCACTAGCCAGGGCTGCTATTACTGTCGACTCTATCGATATATTTATTATATATATTATATATATTGCACTTACATGACCCGTTTGAAAGTTCAACTTAATTAATGAATTGAGCTTTTGCAGATTCTTTACAAACGCAACACAAAAAATTTTGTAATTTACATTTGGATCTGAACGCATGCTGAACGAATTTTGGGAAATTCATTTTTTAGTTTTGTCAAAACTTCGCGGTTCACAATATATAATGTCAAGCAGAAAAAATACAACAAATCATAAACAATAAAATACAAATAGACATTTATAGTATATAAATAAATATGTGTAATAAACTCGAGCAAATTGGATAAACAAGTGGCGAATCTCTCTCAGCAGCTCCGCATCATAGTCCGCAGCTTCGCATCAACGGAATTTTACAGGCTGGTCAACTGTGCGATCTAGGACAATATATTGTCTGCTTAGTAGCGCTTTACCTGGCCGAAAAAAAAAACAAAGACCTATCGGGCAAATGTACTCACTTATATTTTAGTGCAAAATTGCGATAATTTCCTATTCCCTTATCTATAGAGCGCGCGAGGTCACCCTCTCCCTATACTATCTTATAATTCAAACAGGGGTCGGCCACCCAGTTGACTGTTGGCATCTCCGACTATCGATACGATCGGTACGACTCCCGCTGCAACAGACGACTAATAATACTACATCTTAATTCGACCGGTGTCAACTGAAAAATGTAATTGCCTGCCATAATATATGTGCATGTGTGCATCAATGCATCAATTATTATATTAATCGGATCAGGTTTGTCATCTGTTTGGGTAGCGACGCGAGTCGTAATATTTTGTTTAGTAGGGAACGTAAGGTTGAGTGGCGCGGACGTGCTCAATTCTCATTTTCAAGATTATGCGCGCAACAATAAAGTTATATATTTAAGTTTGTTGAAGTGCGGCTCATAAATGTTATTCATTATTTTTGTAGTATTTTTTGCTTTACTAGTGATATGCGCACTTAGTCTGAGCAAAGACTATGAATTGCTATCATTTTGCCGACGATTTAAGTCCGCTGATGGTGGACCACTGGACAAGATTGTTGCCCGAGGCGCTGGAAATACAATTTTCGGCAACACTTTTGATATGATCGGAATGAACTCCGGGTTGTATTTGTGATTAAGCTTAAGCTTTTTATATATGTTAAATTATTATTATTTTAAATTATAAGCAAAGTTCGCCGAACATTAAACAATAATTAAAAACCTTTTTATTTCACAGAGCAATTGTTTTATTATTCGCGTGATTATGCAAGGGAGCTGAAGCGAAGCTATATTCAGTATGTTATCGGATTCCCAATCTATAACATTATTGATGCCGCTGATGCGGAACTGGTGCTGAATGATAACAATTTGATAACCAAAGGAGATTTGTATCGGTTTTTGCAGCCCTTTCTAAAATCGGGCCTGTTGACGAGCACAGGTAAGCTTAATGAATAAGAATTTGGGTATTTTAAATCAGTTACATTTTAGGTAAACATTGGCATGGTAGACGGAAATTACTAACACCCGCTTTTCATTTTAAAATATTGGAACAATTCTTGGAGGTGTTTAAGTAAGTAAATACTGTTGTTAAGAATCGACTCTCAAAAGCACTAATATATTTTTGAATACAGGCAGGAAAGCGTTAAATTTATCGATCTTCTACAAAACATGTCGACTAATACAGTGGGTCCTTGTGAGGTTAACTTAAATAGTGTAATACCTCGTTTCACACTGAACACTATTTGTGGTAAGCATTGGTTTATGTTTGTTTGAAATCGCACATGAGAATTAATCCCTCTTTATAGAGACGGCCCTTGGGGTGAGACTCGACGATTGCGCCGGTGGTGATGAATACCGTAATAATATCACAATATCAGAGCACAGTTTTATAAATCGTATGATGAATCCACTTATGGCCAATGACACTCTATACAACAATTTCGGTAATGGTCGCAAGGATATACCAACTCTGAAGGACTTGCACGCATTCTCAAGCAACATTATTGAGAAGCGTCGACAGAACTTTAACAGAGAGGCTTACGAAACGGAATCAAGGTATATTACTAATTTCAAAATATTGAATTCCTTTGTGTTCTAATTGTATGTTCCGAATTCCGCAATCTTCCCCTTTATTGCTCCAAATACTGCATTAATTGATTTCATTTTTCTTTTCACATATTTACGGTTTCCTTTCATATTCTACTTTTAATACATATTTAAATATATGAGATATATATTCTGATGTAATTTAGTAAATCTTCTTCGACTGAAAAGCATAGCTAATAATAATATTAAATGCATTTTGATTAATATATTTCAGTGATTTGAACACAAAGCAACGTTATGCAATGCTGGACACAATGCTACTAGCAGAAATGGATGGACTCATAGATCACGCTGGTATCTGCGAGGAGGTTGATACATTTATGTTTGAAGGCTTCGACACGACCTCCATGAACATCATACTCTCTCTTGCCTATCTCGCCAGTCATCCAAATAAGCAGCAACGTTGCTACGAGGAGATAACCCAGCTTATACCCAATATTGGTATGGTTTGCTTTCGCAATAAAAAATAAATATTGCCTAGAATTGCAATAATATGTGGTTGACTAATGTCTTCCAATTTATGGCACATATGATAAGATTAGCTTACTTTATATTGCAGACGAACTCAACAACTTGGACAGCCGCACATTGGGTCAGCTGAAGTATCTGGAATGTGTTATCAAGGAGACGCAGAGACTGTGTCCATCGGTTCCTAGCATTATGCGGGAATGTCACGAGGAGACGAAATTGGCAAACCACTTGGTTATGCCCAAGGGCACTCAGATTGTGGTCCACATAATCGATATACATCGCAATCCACGTTATTTTGAGCAACCTAATGAATTCATTCCAGAACGCTTCCTTCCCGAAAACTCCGCAAACCGACATCCATATGCATTTATACCCTTTAGTGCTGGTCGGCGAAATTGTATTGGTCAAAAGTTTGCCGTGCTGGAAATGAAAACTTTATTAGTTTATATTTTAAGTAATTTTGTGGTATTGCCCGTCAGCAATCCTAAGGACTATAGATATTTAGCTGGCCTTTTGATCAGAACGAAGGAGGAAGTACTTATTAAAATTACTAGGCGAAAGTTGGTTCCAAATTAATTTTCTTCAATTGTTGCAAGTTTTTTCGGTTAAGCACAAAAAAATAAATTTGACTTAAACTAAGAACATTTAAGAAAATGTAGTGCAAAGAACTGAAATAACAATTTTAAAATTTCCGACAATAACCATAATATGCATAATATAATATGCAAAAACTTAACAATAACAGTACTTTCTTGAATTTCTTAAGTAAATCCGATGAATGCCGAAAAATGAGATTATTTATGTGAATTGAGAAATAACCCAATGTTCGAATGTATTTTAAAAATAAAAAATTAAACAATACTTTTAAGATTTCGGGTTATTACAAATGTTTGTCAACATTGTTGTTATTTGAAAATATTATTCACGAGACAACACATATAAATTTTGCTTTTTAATGATAGAAATAGAGGACTCTGAATTGACTATGTGCAATAAAAAATTATTAAAATTGACTCAATAGCACAGCTGAATCGATTCCACCATTTATTTATTTTTACCTTGCATATCTCGTTGAAACTCTCCATTTATCCTCATCGACAAACAGATTTTGCACAATTTCGCAATAGTGCCCATGCGTCCCGCAAGATGTCGCTCTAGTCAAGTCACTTTTGGTCGGCTAATGTACCCATAGGATTACGGCTGAAGTGCTAGCGCCATCTATCTTTGAGAAATTTGAAATGGGCAACGTCATCTGGCGGTCGACATGGCCACACTGTATAGCAGAGCATGGAAAGCAGAGGGTCGCAGAAGAAAAGAGAGGAATGGCAAAGAAAGGCAATCTAGAATCGCGTAGGAGGAAACTCACTTAAATATTTTTTTGCTCTTGAAATTCTAAATTCTAAGCGAATATACATTTATTTATTTAATTTATGACGGCGCGTTGCACCTCGAAAGTTGCCAATAAGAATAATAATTGGCACGCGTTGTCATTATTCTTTTTATTACTTTAGTTTATTTGGCTTATCTAAATTGTTGCCCTCTTGATGGGGGCCATCAGGCAAAGTTGCAGAAAAAAAATTAAGTGTTCACTTCGCCTTTCGGCTAGCTCATCCAAAAAATAAGAATTTCTGAGAAAAATATACATATGTATATGTGCCTAAGCACATAAACTACCCGAACTGGCAGCATGGATTTAATACTCGTACCTGTTTGACATTTGGTGTTGACATCGACATCCAATAAAGTTACCGTTTAGGTTATCGGATTATGGTCGAAATACACTACCAAAGGGGCCGGCGAAGACGCCCTTGCCTTCAAGTCTTAAATTAAGTAATCGCATTAACGCAAAGCTCCATCACAAGGAAAACGTTAAACTGGAAAAATGGCCAAAGAATAAACTAAAATAAGGAGATGTATCAGATTGGGTCTTACCAGCCAATGATTATTATCCAGATTAATTTGAATTGTATGTTCAAAATATAATTGGAATTAAAAGTATTTATCTGAATTGTTCACATCAAGTTTATTTTAATTTCATTTAAATATTGAATATTTGAACCTGGGCTAACATTAATTAAAACATTTAAAAACGTTCATGAATTTCGCTGAACTTATTGACCACATTTGTGTGCCATAATTACCTATATATATATACATATATATGTATGTATATCTCTACAATACAATAAATATCGCTTAACAATTAAAACACATTTATGCAATATAATTATGTATATAATAGATTTGGTTGGTTAAAATATGCAAATGCCATATACATATAAAAGTCATATGCCCAAACTTACAACTTACAATTAGGTATTATCGTAGAATGCTTACATCGAGAACAGAACGAAGCACAAGTCTTTATAGTTTTTGGGAACATTTACATATAAGTACATATATACACTAGCATTTCCAACTACTAGATAGAAATATACAGATTTATCAATTTTTTATTATTTTTTTTCGGCCATTTTTAACATAGATTCTAATACTTAATGCTAACAAAATAATGCAACTTTTCTACTTGCTAAGCCCTCGTTGCTTAGCATCCTTGACAGATTCTATGCAGGACCTATTTTAAAAAATAGTTGTATAATTTTGAGGATAAATGCCCTGCTGCCAACTCACATTTTAGACAACTATTACAGGAAATCACAAACTCTAAAATTTACTTTATAAGTAAAATTAGTAATTTTCTGAACTTCTCAACTGTTTTTTTTTTCCTAATAGCGCAAACGATTGTCAAATATCTATATCAATGTAATTATTATTTTACAATTTTCTTTGTTTTTTATTGTAAGTGACACATATTTTATTTTCTATTTTGAATTTGTTTTTGCATTTTATTCCATCATTTTTACAGACATCCTAAAAATTTGTCTCCTACACGTTGCCTAACTAACTATTATCCGCTTCCCTTTCTTGAGGTACTTATATTGAATGAATTAATTTTTAAAAATCATTTTACATTTATACACATTATTATATATTTATAAATTATGTTTATATTGAGCATTAAGTATTCAACAATTGTTTAAATAGTATTTCATTTTCCTTCATTTATATATATATATATTTGAATAGTATTGTGTTTTTTTTTGTATTATTTCTTTGTTTTTTTGTTATTTTGTACTGTTGACCTCACAATTTATAAACTGAGAAAATGTTTGCATATTAAACAATTATTATTATTCTACCTTTTTATAATACATAAATACATCAAGTTCCTGTAGTTGACAATTAACATTCAGATATACAATATTTGTTTTGCTATAAATAGTCAATATTCATGTTTCTATTTTCATAGTGTGTGTGTGTTGCATGAGTGCTTTGCCACAATCCTTGCTAGCCGCATTGCAAAATAAACATACAATCCGAGTTGAATATTATTTATACTTTGGTGATTTCCACTTTTGCACTTCTCATTGACAGCCTCACGCAATATTTGCACAGTTTCGAGTTTATTTGTTTTATTTGGCTTAAGTCTTAAAAAATATATGTTTTTTTCAATAGATAATAATCTGATATGCTAGGAATAAATATGCTTAGTTTACATAACTACTTTGCTCACTTTTAGCTTTCATTTGCTTACAAGTAAAGTAAACAAGGCTTAAACTTTAATGACGCTAGAAGTGTTCCTTAATCTTTTCAATATTTTGGGAAATTTGATTATATTTTATTAATCAGATAAGAGGTGTTATAAGCGCAGCTTTCAAATCAGCTTTAGAAACCAAATTGAAAGCTGCAGCTTAATTGCATTGAAGCCAACTCGAATTGGATTGAGTGGCGACAACAATTGAAATGAAGAAATTGGATAAATAATCAAGGTGTGAGTAACTGTAAATGTGGATATCTTATATCTTATAGATATTAAAAGTACAAGCGTCTTCGCATTTCAGTATTAATTAGCAAATAAATCACGCGCCTCGGCATGCGTGTAAGCGACTCCACACATACCAATTTGCCACGTTTTTTTTTTTGTTTTTTTTTGGCAACCTTGAGCCATAACTCAACCCCACCCAGTCCACCCGTTCACTTTGCGAAACAGCAAATTCCAAAGGGAAACCCTCCGCTCTCCGATGTCCGCTTACTTGGCGCTGGGATCGCGCAATGAACGCGTGGATGGCAATCCACGCAGACCCTTCTCCAGTTTGTCCGCATCGCCAGCGGAGAAGCGAAAATTCATTGTCTGCGGACTTGCCCCACTGTGCACGCCCAACAGAAACCGACCACTCACCTCGGCCAACGAGGGATGAGGGAGGGTGCCCCGTGAACCACGTCGCGGACCCAACAGCTCCACGCTCTCCTCCTCATCTTGGCCATAGCTATCCGCTGCCGTTGCTACAGCGACGGGCACAGACACTGGCATCGGCACCTTGGCGGGTGGCGAGTATTGGGCATTTGCCTCGGACAGGCGGCGATATTCACCGCTGCGCGAATGTTGCAACTTCCAGGAGGCACGTCGCGCATTCGTCACACTGTGACTGCTGTTGCTGCAGTGCACCGAGGCGTTCGTTGTGTTCACGGCGGTGGCGTTCAGGTTTCCAGTGCTCTGCGAGACCAGGCAGTTGTTGGAACTGGAACTGCTGCTGGATAAACTAGAGTTGCTGCCACCGCTGCCACTGCGACGAATGCTGCGTTTAACCCGCTGCTGCTGCTGTTGCTGGAGTTGCTGCACTTGTTGCACTTGTTGCTCCAGTGGCTGCTCCTGGGGCGCAGAGGGCTGTTCCTCGGGCGTTAGCAGTGCATCGGTGCTACGGCAGCAGCTCTGATGACTCGCCGAATGCTTCATAGTCCATCGAAAATCATTGGAGTTTTCATCGTCCAGGGGCGGATAGACGCGTCCAGCCGCTGGCGCTTGAGTGCCAAGCAAACGCTCCTTGGAGCTGCTCAAGTTGGCCTCCATCATCAGTGGGGATGCGCACTCATCGATGGTGTTCAGTGGCGAGATTTGCAACGTTTGCTTCTGCTGCAGCAGCTCAATTTCATTCTTAATGGCCGGCTCAATGCCCAGCAGGCCCAACACCAGGCGCGGATTGGCCAAGACGAATCGCTCGAATGTGGGAAAATCGATGCGATAGAAATCGGTTTGCGAGCTGCGACTCGTCTTCGTTGGAGCCTCCACACTTGCCGGTGAGGCGGCCTTGGAGCTGCTTGTCGAGCCTCTAGTCGGCAGCTGCATATCTCGGCCCCAGACCTCGGGCGGATGCGACGAACTGCGTTGCATGCCTGCCGATGATTCCGCGCCGCCGTCGCTCAAGGAAATTATGCCGCCAATAAGCTGTGCATCGCCACCACCTAATCCCAGACCTAGTCCCAGTCCGGCTCGTGCTGCCACACCGCTGATGTTGGGTATGGAGCGAGCCGGGGGAAACTTGAGGGAGCCATGCGAGTTCATGGCACCGGATGAAAAAGTCATTTCCTGCAGCGCGCTAATGGCATTGCGCACCTCCACACTCAACTGGGCCACATCCTGATGCAGGGTGGACACCTGCGAGTCGAGTCGCTCCAGCGACGGCCGTTTGCCGCCCACCGCCTCCTCGTCAATGGATGAGTCCACCTCCTCGAACGAGTTGCGATCCAAGCTGCTGGCCATGGTCAGCGGACGCTGTCGCTTGTTCCTATCACGCAGCGTAATCAGGGAGCTGCCACGCTGATGCAATCGCTGATGCCGCGGACTATTCATGCCCAGCAGCGGCGAACGTGTGATGCTGTGGTGCTGCGGCGACGGCGACGCCGATAGTGGATTAACACCTGCAATCCCGGCACCGGCACCTAACACGGCACCGGCACCATTGTGATCCTTATCCTGGTCTGCGGCCTCGGCCTCCTCGCGATTCTCATCATCCTCGCTGATGCTTGGCAGAGGAAAGGACGGACCAATGTCCGAGTCCTGATTCTCGTAGCCCTCCCTCAAATTGAATGTCAGGTCGTGCTGTATGTCAGTCGCGAACTGCTGCTGGTACTCCGGATACAGACGCAGCACCTCCACCAGACCGCCCATGTGTATGCACTTTAAATCGCAGTAGGTGAGCGCCTACAAAGATGACAAGAAAAACCCAAAAAAGAAAAGAAAAGAAAAAACACAAAAACATGAGAACATGAGAACATTTTATGTTAATTGATTATGCACTCCATTCCAAGTACGCTGCCTGCTGAGGCCGGCCTCTCCATGAGCCACCGACAACAGCAGGCGACCTTATTTCCACAGAGGACCAACACCAGAGTCCATTGGCATTGCCCAAAACTTTGTCTACAAACCTGAATTGAGTTTATTCATTTAATATCGACTAATATATAAGATGAAAGGATATTTTGAGTAAAATTTATTATTTATGATTTTTACATTTAAATTGAAAAACAAAAATAATAAAATTTCATCTAAATAGGTGCAACATTTGTTCCATGGTCAGGGAAAACCTCAATCAGACCAGAAAAATAAATAAGAATAAAATTTAGTTGATAATGATAGAAAGAGATAAAGTCGAATGTCATCATTACTTCATGCATAGAGTATTTCAGAGTACTTTATTCCAATGAATCACTATATTGAAAATTCAAATTTTTCTTAAAAATTGATTGATTTGCAAACAACTTTGCTTCTATTTAATTTTACCAATATAATCTACTAAAATAACACACTATTTACTACTAATCCCCAATACTATTTGAGTTAACAAATGAATTCAATTAAAAAAAATTACTTTCTTTTTATTATATAAATATATCTTTATATAAATTAAAACAATATTTTAAGTTTTATTTTTTTTTAAATTTGTATTTACATACTTTTCAAAAAAGACATCATTTAATAATTCTAAATATTTCTAAATATTTTTTAAGAGCATAAGCTAGTCGGCTTGACCTGATTTTATTCTGCATATTTACGCAAAGAATTAGTTTTTGAAGAGCATAAGCAAGTCTACTTGACTTGACTTCTTCTTTGCACGCGTGTTAATGTGGACGTCTTGGCGTCTTCTTTTCATACTCAAGTGCACCATCTAGGCACACACACCCACACATGCACACACCCACACACCCAAACACACACATTACGCTTAAGTATCACTCATACGCCCCGTTGTTGTAGTTGTCGCTCTTGTTGGCTGGCTGCCACTTCTGCTGTACCTGAAGTGTTGCCTCGGAGCACATGCTGCGGCAGCTGCTACGGCAGCTGCTGCTTGAGAGCGGGTAAGTAATGTATGCAAAATGTCTGCGCTTTATTTGGCAGGGAGGCAGACATGCAAATAAACTGGGCACAAAGGCAAAGCCACAGCAGTGGCGTCAAAGCCAAATTCCAAATGCCAAATGCCAAAGGAAGCCAGGCCAAATAGTAAATAGAAAATGAATTCAAAGTTCTTCAACTATGAATTAAGTGCAATGCTTTCGACACTAATTAAGCGTTGATCTTTCAGCTTAATTTATAATTATTCGTTCGTCTGCGGCTGCTCAGTGAATTCATAAAGCATCGCATTCGAATTAATTATCCGTCAGTTTCCATCAGCCACACATAATTCCAGAGGTGGCTTTTGCGGCTAGCTGGCAGACACTTTTGAATTTAAAAAAGAAATATGCAAGAGAAAATATTCAATTTTCCCATTGCAGTCAAGTGGAAAAAGGGCAATGTTGGCAGATGCTTAAATATATACTTGAAGCATCGTTTATCTGAGAGCTCAACGTGATAAACTTTACGACAGGCGAACAAACAAGGACAACAAAAAACAAGAAACAATGAAAATAAACAAATGAGCCGAACAAAAATGCTTTCAAAGCTTCAACTTTAAGCATTGGCTTTAAAAACAGCGTTTCGATAAATATATATAATTAAAGCACAAAAACACATATTAAAGCCAAAGGAGAAAATGCTGAGCAAACATAAAATAAATTCTATTTAATTAGAGAGCCAACGCAACCGGAATAAAACGCACAGGCGTTAAACGAGAAACGCATTCGAAATGCCCATGGACAATAACCATAAAGTTTTGTCAGCATTTGAATACTAAGCGAAATATGTGTATATCTATGTACATGTATATATACATACATGTATGTACATATGTATATTAAATACAATGAGACTAGTCGAAAATGCAGATTAAGCCTTGAGCCATTTGGCGAGTTAACATAATATATTTTCAATATAAAATAAAATAAAAATAAAATAAATAAAATAAAAAAATATCGCAATACAATATAAAATACTTTAAATACGTTAACGTAAATCAATCTGGCAAATGACTAGTGTAGTTTTTGAGAAAGCTTTGAAAGCTCTTGAAAAAGGAATTAAGATTAAGCTTCCAGTAGTCACACAGCTACTTCTCTGTTCAGCTGACAATTCACATAAAGCCCTATCTTATTTAAGGACTAAGTTTTGCGTTTACTTATAAATAATCAAAAATAATATGGTTCAAAGATTTCAAGTAATTAAATCTAGCATGCACATATTTGGCTTACGAGCATAAGTTCGACTAATAAATACAGTTCTTGGATGGGATATTTATTGCTGTGGTTAATTAGGTGTCATTTGAGCATTGCCTACCTTTATGTCGCTGCTGCTACGGACAACGACATCCTGGCCAGCACTATTGGTGGTAGCAGTCATTTGGCCATTACTCGTGGCGACCAGATGCACATTGATGTCGGAGCCAACGAGATCGCCCTTGCCTGTGGAGGTATGCATGTATATATATATTTAAAAGTGTAAAAAAACAAAAGGTCAGGCGCTGAGTGAGAATCAATAAGCATAAAAATAGCAGTCATTTGTCTAGGCAACGTCCTGAATGAATAAATAAGCAGATGACTGGCCAAAGTAGAGCGAACGAACTCTCGAGTTCAATAAACGCTTTTCACAAGATAAACACTAAATGGAAACATGGCCATTTAACGCGAACGCGACTTGAAAACACAAATAGCCCCAAAAACTGCTTAACAACCAGGCAAACGAGACCGATTCAAAATTATTACTTACCCAGGATGGCAACAACCATGTCGTCCTTGATCACTTCCATCGAGCCGTTGCACAGATAATATATATAGTTGAGTGCATCGCCTTTGTGTATCAGATACTCGCCGGGTGCACAGAAGTTTGTCTTTATGTGCAGTGACAACAATTTCAGGCAGCCCTGGAAAAACAGCACGAGAAACAATAGCAACAAATATAATAAATAACTCTGTGAAAAATTGACGTAAATGAGATTTTAGACAAGTTTGCAAGTTCAGTTGGCCGAGAGTCGTTAAAACATCCTCATCCTTGTGGCAGTAAGCGAATTCTTTCACTTTTCTCGCCTGGTTGACGATGTCGTTGCTGTTGCCACGAAAATTGGCTTAAAGCGCGCTTATTGCCATTGAGTGGTTTTTGTTTGCCATCCCTGGTTAAGCTGTAGAAATGTTTGCACTCTTCGTTCTACTATTTTACTCTCAAGTTGCATTTGGTTGGAGCCTTGTTGATTTTCTGTGCAACTTCCAATTTACTCAAGGTCTAGCAAAAGTATGCAGCGTGCCACAATTTAAGTCATTTAAGCAAGCTGACAGTGCTCAGAGTAAACAAGACATTTCTCTAGACAAAACTGTTACTACTCAAATAAAGTCAAATAAAGACCTACTCATTTTCTCATTTTCTCATTTTCTCATTTTCCCATTTTCTTCAAGTGTAAATTTGAACAAAGTAGTCAAAATAGTTCATTAAATACACTTGTTTTACGATTATAAGAATAATATGTTAAAATGTCTACATTTCAGTATTATGTCCAAGCCAGTAAGCAAAATGAAAAAGATAAAAATCAATAAAAAATTTAAAAATTAAAATTAAATAAAATAGAATTAAAAGTGAATGATTAATTAAGGGAATGGAAAAATACTATAAAATTTAAATGAATATGTTTCCAAAGAAATTTGTAAAATACAAATTAATTGCACTTTTATTTATTACATTCAATATTTTGATAAAAGTATCGGCAACAAACACTTACATTTTTTTATAAAAAGCAACAACAACTTTTTAAGTCCTTTACGCTAAGAAGTCCGCTGAAGAAGTCCGCTCACAAAGCCAAGAACAACTAATTACTTAACTAGCTATTTTTTGACAAAACATTGTTTTTATTCTACTCTGTTACCGAAGCAATAATATATATATTTGATTTGTGTGTCCAACTTTCTTCAACACCCTAAAAGCTAATGGTTTCGAACTTGGAATATAGGGATATTGGATTATACATATATACATATGCAGCCTGCTATTTTAGATCTACTTACTTAGATGATCGATTCTAAAATTGCAAATCTTAAGGGCGTATTAAAAATTATACAGCCCTGCCCCTTTAACATCCAATACATGCTATCATCTGATATAAAACTGTTAACAGAGTATGCCGCAGTCAGTTACACCCGACTGCAACATTCTCAATTTATTTTTTCAATTCGTTTGACTTCATAATTTTTTCCTTTATGCTGCAAAGCAAACTTTCGACTTTAATTACAGCTGGCTAAATGTCGAATTGAAGCTGATGCCCAGCTCAGAGAGTATATATATATGTATAAACTTGTGTTATCTGGGAGTGCAGACAGCAGACAGACAGACTTTGCCAGAAAATCGAGAATCGACAGAGAAAACTTTTTAGTTTTTATGAGCAATGAACCTTTGGCGCTAATGCAACTGGAGCTTAATTGGAAAATCAATTACATTTTAGTTTTAAGCACCGTTTTGTGTGTGTGTGTGTGTGTGTGTGTGTGGGTGCGTGTGTGTGAACTTAGTGTGCCAAATTGACAAGAGTATTGACATTGTCGTCTACGGTAATCGGCAAAACTCTCACAGTTGCATTTCCTCTGGCTCTTACTCGCTTTCACTATATAAATGTATATATATAAATGTATATATATAAATGTATATATATATATATATACATATATATGTGTGTGTTAATGTGTTTGCTTGCGATTGTGACCAAAAGTTTTGCCTAAAACCTTTTTCATGCTTCAGTCGTTGCCCTTGTCGCGCTGTTGGCCAACAGGAAAAGACGCACAATTTATTCAATGGATAACTGAAAGTTTCGCCTTTGTGTGATTAGGTTTTGTGTGTGCCTGTGTGTGTGTGATTGTGCCAAGGAAAATGTCTGGTAAGCCAGCAGTTGACTTTTGACTGCCCTGGCCAGGTTAGCTACCGATTATTTTGACATTGCCAGCGGTATCAGCAACAGCTTCAGCATCGGCATCGGCATCAGTTTCCTAAGAACTCTTGTTCGAGGGCTTGTATGGATTTTAAAGCATCGTCAAACCCAGCGAAAGCATGAAAAGCTCAAGCGACCCAGACACACATATATATATCTATATACATATATACTCATACATATATATATATAAATACATACACTCAGAAAAAAATCAAGCCGAATTCGAAAAAATCGCTCTAAAAACTTTAATGTTTTTTTTTTCTGATTTTAGAACTATTATTAAATTTAAGAAAAAAAAAATGTATATTTAAAACAACAATCTCAAAAAAACTATTTAAGAAAACGTAAGAAATGCAAACCCAAATTTATGGAAAAAATCATTGCTAAAATTCAGAAACAAGATGTGAAATTTACTGGCTTAGCTCTGAAAGTTTTTCACTTTAAATTAGATGAATTTCGAAACTAACTAAAATATCAATAAATTAAATGAAAAGTAATAAAAATGTGCCTTTAAATGCACTGGTTTTCGAAATATACTTTTTGAATAATAAGGTGTCAAATTTCAACAATTTATGGCAATTTTTTTTCGCAGTGTATGTATATAACTACATTTACCTGTGAGGCTGCCTCGAATATCGGCAATTGTAATATTTCACGATGTAAATGCATGGAGACATCTCCACGGAGCTCCTCCGGAAATTCGCGTAGCGTCTGTAATCGAACCAAAAGAAAGAAGAGAGGAGAAAGTCAGTGAAAGTGGGAATAAGTGTGTGTATATATAAATGGGGAGATAAACACGAGCGACAAGTGCCAAAGCCCAGCAACCATTTTAATATGAAAGCAACGTATCGCACACACACACACACACACACACACACACAAACACACACACACACACACAGGTGGAAAAGTGAAAGTGAATTGAAAGATTGTAAGCAGACATTTGACAATTTATTTTCATTTCTCTTTTTGGCCATTGCACTTTTTGCCATCCGTTCTCCGTTTTTTATGCATGCGCAATATGTAAAATAAATATCTTGATCCTTCCCGTTTCCTTTTTAGTTTATGTGCCGGTCCCCGAGGTGGTCGCAAGTGAATGAAATTGTTGAGAGGATTAATTCGAAAGTTGAAAAGTTTTTTTGCTTTTTGTTTGTTTACATTTCGGTTGCCTTCGCTGCTTTCCTTAAATTCTTTGCACAGCTACAAGTCGAGTAACCTCCAGGGGCATACATATACATATATACACATATACACATATATATATATATATATGTATATATTCCCTTATGCACACAACGTATGTGTTTCTAAATATGTGGATAAGTCTTGCCTTTATGAATGAATATTACTCGGAATTTAAGCGCTTTTGTATCTTCAGCGTAATTTGTTCGACAACAAGCCATAAGCCAAAGGCGTGAACAAACATTGCGGATCGTTGTATGTTGTATGGAAATGATGGTGTTTTGGAAATTTGCTTGACTTCATGTGCAAATAAACAACAAGCTTAAAGAACATTTTTGCTTCTTGGCTGTACATTTTTACAACATTCCAATCATTCTGCTCAAAAGAAAAGATTAATCATTTTGTCATGAAAACTTAAAAATCAAAAAAACAACAAAAATTTCATATTTAAAGCTAGTTAAGTTAAGTTAAGTTAGTTAAATTTTGGCTATTTCAACATAATTGTACAATATTATTTGGCGATTGATTGACTCGTTTCAATGGCACTCAAACAATCAAATTCCAATCAAATATTTGCATTTAAACACAATCGAAATATTTGTTTTAAATACTGCATCGAATGGGATAATAAATCAATAATAATAATATGCTGCAAATTAGTTTCAATACATTCGGAAAATGAAAAGCTTTTTTTGGCCACAATGACACAAATGTGTGGTTAAATTAACATACAGAATTTGGTTATAATTGTGTTTTCGACTATGATTTACATTGACATGGGCCAAAAATATTTAAATACGAACGAATACAACTTTCAAAACTAACCGTTGAATATATGTATATGTATGAACAAAGTTTTAAAAGTTCTCATTGTGTGTGGCATTTGAATATTTACTTAGTTAATGGCACTTTTCCCCGAAGGGCAACTTGAAATTGTTATTTATGTGTGCGCCTCAACTGAAACAAAATGCAAAGAAGTGTAAAATATTTTACACTAATTGCATGCAATGGCCAAGAAGTTTGCCAAAAGCCCGAATGCCAACATTAACGGGCAACTGTCAGCCAACTAAACGCAGGGCATTTCCATCGCCTGGCAAACATTTCAGCTCGGAAATTACGCGCAACACGCAACACGAGACTCCCACACAATTTCTGATAAAATGAACACACGTTTGTCGACTGGCTGAGCGAGGGCATCCAAAGAGGGCCAGGGGGGCCTGGGGGGGCCGAGAGGCTCTTGACGTTTTGCCAGTTATTTTTCATGCGCAATAAATTAACAATTTAATTTACTGCCCTTTCCCTTTCCCCCTTTCCCACTCCTACCACTCCTACCAATCTGGTGTTACATTTTACATTCCGTGCCACGCTTCTGGGTGTGTGGGTGTGTGGCTGCCTCATTCATGTTTCGCAAATGTAATTAAATTAAACTTGATTTACACATATACTTTTCAACAACTGAACCACAAATCATTCAATTGTTTTCAACTTATCGAGATATTTGTACCACATAGATAATCAAATTCTTCAAGTTTCTAAAATATATTTACTCTTTCGGGATATGTTTTGATATATTATAATAATTCGAATGTATTCCAAATGAAAATCAGACCCTTCGTTGCCTCTTAAGCAAACTGCTTTCAATTTGTCATGTTTTTTCTTTTTCCAATATATTTCTTAAAATAATCAAATAAATCATAAAATTGCCAATTATTTTTATTTTTATTTATTTTTATTAATTTTTTTATACGCTCCAATATATGCTGCAGCTTAAAAGATATTTAAATGAAGTCATAACTTGCTCATTTAGAAACAAACGTAGACGTGTGGCATTTAACAGCGTGCAACAAAACTTTTCAGTTCCTCTTGACTATGCTCCTAGGCTATTCCCATTCCCATTTCCTTTCAATGGTAGTCATGTACAACTGTTTCAACGCCTTTGAACAATCCTTTTCTTGTTATCTGGCTCCATTTCATTACATTTTCAATACTAACATATCTCTGGGAAATCGCTGAGCAGAGGCTTGTGGATTTTCCTTTCTCTGCTTTCTCAAATTTTGGACTGATTGATTTCTTTCTGCTCTCCCCAATCCGAACATGAAAATGTTGCACCATAATTTGACTTCGTTCTTAAAATTCAAATCATAACAAAAGATATATGTGGCAGCTGTACTCAAATAATTGCAATCCGTACTTAATTAGACAAGTTTTGAAGCAAGGCAAACAAAGGGACCTCCCGTGGCAGTCTGGTAAGGAGTTGCAGCTTGTTCCTGGGAGATATTAAGAGCATTTTGGCAGAAGCAGGAGGAGTGAAGGACATATGAACAACAAGAGGGGCAGCGAAACAAATGCAACAAAATTTGCCGAGAATTCTTTAAAAACAATAAAGTCAAATCTTGTTGAATGGCAATAATTAGCAAATGGCATGTTAAACCTAAGCCCTTCCTGCAACTCGCCCACTTCAGTGTGCAACAAAGTTCTATTGTGGCAATTTGTAACATCTACAGTTGAATGGAGCGCGACAGAGGAATAGAAATAGACAAAGTTGTTGCATGCTGTGCGAACTGGGGCAAAGTTGTAACCAACTTCAGGCGCAAAATGAAACCCAAAAGATTTGCCCCTGTTGGCCAGATTTAATGAAGCAACAAACTGGATTCACCTTTCGCATCGCAATCACAACAAATGGAAAACTTTTGCAAAGGTTTGTACTTAAGAAATATTCAATTTACGGATGACTATAAATAAAAGTCAATCATCAGCTTAAATATAAGTAGTATATGTATGTATTCAATTATTATTCATATTTTTTCCAGTTTATCATATCAGGCCACAGACAGACCCGCTGTAGACTGCCTCAGCGAGGGTCGTCAAAGTTGAAAGTCATTCCAAATAAATTTAATTAAAATATCATTTAAAATATTTATATATATTCGATTAAAATAACTACAACTAAAATTTCATATTTTAATAATAGTTTCTCCAATTTATTATTTTTAATATTTATATTTTTAGATTTTAATAAAAGCTGAGACAATTTAAGAACAATCTTTAACATTGATGTTCAGTGTTCAGTGTTGATTTCAATTATAAATAATTGGACTAAATTGAATTCAATACTAAATACTTTTGATACGAGCCACCATTGGGCGACATGGGCCAATAGGCCACGCCTACATGTGTATCTACCAACTGGCTGACATGCAATCAAAGGGGACTCCAGCTTTTGCCATTTAGCCCAATGCCAATCAATAAGTCACATAAGAGACCTTACACACACACAGACGCACAAATGATATTTGGCTTACCCCTATTGTACATATGTATACATATGTATATGTATATATGTATATAAAATATACTTATGTCAGACCCAACAGTCATTTGCTTAATTAAAGGCACTGAGATATCAAAATGCCAATGAAGTCCGGTGCAAAAGGCAACTTTTGTGTGCGAGCACTTTTGATTTACGAATGAACAAACACATGAGGGGCTCTGGCAATCACAAACACTCACACTCGCACTCTTATTCATACTCTTACTCATACTCATACTCATACTCATACTCATACTCATAGTTTACCTCGTAGATATCAATGCCATGACTGAGCGACCATGAAGTTTGAAAGTAGTCCTCAATGCGCTGCTTCAGTTCCTTTGGCATCTGAAATTCAGAATGAATGATATTAATTTAAGTTTCACTTTAATCATATTCCAGTGATTCACCGATTTGCCTATATCACACATATATCTTTCTTTCTCTTCCATTCTTAACTTTTTATTTATAATTTTAAATTTATGATTTAGCTGAAACGACATTGTGACTAACTGCGCAAGAAAAAAACCATAAAAGTAAATATGTAAATAAATAATAAAATAATAATAATAATAATAATAATAATAAATAATTATTAAGGCATGTATGTACAATATCATTATTTATTTAAATTGCGTTTGTTAATGAGCCACTGATTTTATATTTTTGGCATAGCTCTTAAAGGCAGGCAAGCAGCGAGTGGCACAAGTGCACTTAATTAGGAATACAGCGTTTGAATGCTGCCTAATGAAGCTGCTGGCATTCGTTTTATACGTTGCACGTTGGAAGAGCAGTGCAACGTCAACAGGTTGCATGAAATTCAGTCACGTCTCGCAGCGTGGCAAACATGGCCAACTCTGATAGCACAGCCAGGCAACCGCAACTAACATAGTCAGCAACCAGACACCGAAGACCGGAGACCGGAGACCATCTCCAACTCCATCCCCATCCCCATCCAATCCATAACCTAATGGTGCGTGGCATATGGCAGAAGTGTGCTGCATTCCAATAAAAGTGAGTGAGCAAAGTACTCTAAGCACGAGCTGCACACACCACACACAAGGCGAAAAGTAATTTCCCATGTCAGGGCCACTGCGGTTTTGCCATCGTCAATCGACAATCGACAATCGATAATCGACAATCGACTCTTAATGAGCCAGCCCATAAAGTGCTCAAGTATCAATGTGTTGCAGTCAACAGTCAACAGCCAAGCACAAAATATCAACATTAAAATGCACATTTGTGGAGGCTAGCAGCAGCTGCTATTGGTTTAAGCATAAATGAATCTGACTTTAAGTTCCACTTTAAATGCAAAACTAAAAAAATGTATTTAGATGTGAAACAAATTCATTGATTGTGCTAAGAAACTGCAAGAAATTGTTATTACTGTAGCTAATATGTAAAAACTATATATATATATATATCTAAATAATTCATAAATTAATAAAATGTCTAAAATTAAAAAAAAAAAAAAAAAAAAAATATTTGATAAATTTTTATTATTTTTATTAAAATATAAAATGGTCCAACATTTATTGCAAGGATTTGGGAATTCAAAAAATATCAATTATTTAATATACTTTTTTTTTTTTTTATTTATTGTGTATATTTAATAGATATATTTAACAAATGATTTTACTTGAATTTAGAGCAAAGTGTTTTTTTTATTTAATTTAATTTAATATTTTTTCTGAGTTTCAGAAAGGGTTTTTTCTAAAAGTTATAGTTTTGCATTTCTACATTTCAGCAGAGAAGTCCAGATCAAACAATAAAATAAAATATATTTCTTAAAAAATAGAATAATAGAATAAAGAAAAAATATTGTTTTCGCGACTCTGATTTTCGAGCTACTTTCTTTGAGGGCAATTGCTTTCTCTGTTAAATACCGTCATTAAGCTGACTAATTTATAGTCATAGTCATGGTCAGCTGAGTGAGAAAGCAAATTGTTAAATCAACAGATAAATACTCACATTATGCAGTGCCACGAAGTCCTTGAGGTCCCGCCATTTGCTCTCATAGAGGGATCGACGTGAGTACATGCGTTGGATGATGGCAGTCACATTACCAAAGACCACGGCGTGCATTAGAGCTGCGAGATGAGAAACGATGAGTTGAGATAGTGGGATATATTCCGAAATATGGATTCACAACTCCCATGAGGGGCGCACAGGTATGTACGTGGCTGATTACCTACCGCCAATCAGCATCATTATAATGGTGAAAACCTTCTCGGCCGTTGTATTCGCCGACACATTGCCAAAGCCCACCGAGGTGAGGCTGGTGAATGTAAAATACAAGGCAGTCGAGTAAGTTTCAGCCGTTGTCAGTATGGCAACGGAAGCGTTTTTTCTCTCGGCGAGCAGCTGCAGCCAACCTGTGAACGACACTGGACCAAAGAAATAAGACAGAATTTGTTTAGTAAATCAGGCATTAGCAGGTGGAGCGTGGCGCGTGACGTGTGGCGCGTGGCGCGTGGCACATGCTCGCCAACCAACAAACCAAACATATAATTCTAGTAGTTTTTGTCATTCAGTCAGCCGCTTGTTAAGCTGACAATGACTTGGTTTGGCCCAAAAAAAACTTTTTACTCTTGCTGCTGCCGGACTTGTCCATCACAGTAAGATGTCTCAGGACGCACGGAAGGCCTTACATGCTGCCGGTGCGTGTCAAATCCGGCTAAATGCTTGAGCCAAAATGGCAACGGATACGTCAAACGGCAAATGCCAAATGCCAAATGGCAGTTTGTTAACTTTCCCCCCAGACATTATTCAAACTCCTTGCAACATCAGCTAAGAGTGAGTATTTATTTCGTCTCACACTGATGTGAAAAGTAACTGCCAATTTGTTGCTTCTGTATACTATTAAATACTATAATTTAGCTAGGGAATACGTCTGCATAAATAATGCATAAATAAATGCTAATCGGCGAAGGGTGGAACAATTTAAGGCACTTAATTGTATGATACCCCATGAGAAGGCACACAAATTAATATTTTGGGAATATGTAGCCGTGAGAATACCCACTCTCTGTACAACATACCCTTCAGATATATGCATCTACTACAGGATATGCCAGCTAACTAATAAAACGCAAAGTTTTGTGCGATGAACGGATTACTTTCACTTGATGTCAGTTGGAGAAAGTTTTTTATGTGTGTGTGTTCTTGGCGTTATGTCAAAATTCCATACTTGTGGAAGTGGGATATTACAAATGTTCCAAGGGGTATACAATAACTAAAGTGGTTTTTTCAATTAACATCTAATGACAATGCCAGATATAATTTGACATTTTCTTTATTTATTATTATAAATTGGGGAACCACCAGTGCGACCTATAAGGTCTATAATTTTCTTGATATGCTTGTAATTGTAATTGTAATTAAAAATTAAAAAAATTTGAAATTGTAATTTGAATATGCTTCAACATTAACGTTCTCATATAAATAAATAAATGAAGCAATAAAAACTTTTCTTTATTTACATATTTAAATGACAATAAACCGCGATTTGATATTGTTCCGCACGAGTTTGGTGCACAACTTTGACATTTGAATGGGCTAATAACAGTAATTTCCCCTTTGCAGCTTGCCACCTGAGCTGCTTTCAACTTTTCTGCCAACAAAATACATTAAAAAAAAGGTGTGTGTGTGTGTGTGTGTGTGAGGGCATGTGTGTGTTTAGGAAAAGAGTTGTGTGTGTGCTGTCGGCGAGTGTATCATTTTCATTTGGCGCTTGGCGAGCCAAGTCAAACACAATCAGCGCTGGCGTCCAACTAACCAAATTACTGTCACACACACAGCACAGACTGTACACACACACACACAGGGCACACACTCATGTGTGTGATGAATGTTAGATGACCTTGGCTTTCAGCTATACACTCACAAGCAAAAGGCAAAAAAGGTTGTTTATTGTTTAGAAATGTTTTCTCTTATTAGAAAAAAAAAGGAAAGCTAAGTTTGAAAACAGATCTCTGGAAATCCGAAATTTTTGGGGCGAAAAACATATGTTTTTCGAAACCTTGCGTTTTCGAAATATACTTGTTGAAGCATAGAGTAAGTTGACCCTTTTTTGTAATTCACGGCGATTTCTTTTTATGAGTGTAGTCGAAGCGTCCATATGTGACTGCTACTCACCAATGTTGCTCTCCGGAAACCACTCGTACTCCTTTACGGCGATGACATACCAGATGCAGGCCAGCCAGTGCGCCGCAACCGTAAATGAAAACATCAGCAGCGTCAGAATCATGGCCGTGTGCTGTGAATATCGATCAATTTTTTGCAACAGCCTCGCCAGGCGCAACAAACGCGTCAATTTGACAAGATGAATGTGCGATTCCTGTTCGACAATGTATCCAGATGGAGAGTATATGAAACGAAACAAGATACATGGTTAAAGAAACAAGCAACAAGCACCAAGCAACATGCAACAAGCAACAGTTCTCTTAAATACCCAAACCAGTTACTGGTTTTCCCATTGGAATCGAGACACACAAACGAACTTGCTTATATAAATTGAATTAGAAAAAATTAAAAAATAAAAATTAATTTGTAAAATTTCGTTTCAAAAGTTCATCTAAGGATTAGTTTTGCCGGCCAGCTCTAATGTAATTTCGAGCCATAACTAGAAGGGCTGTGAAATTATGTTAACCTCTTTCTGGAGCGTAAATCTCATTAAAGCCCACGCGCAGTGAAAAATAAACCCACACACAGGCACACACGCACAAACACAACATACACACACAGCTCCAAAATTTTGACACATGCCCATTTATTAGCTAGTGTTTCCTGCCCTCGCAGTATTATGTATTAGAACTTCCGGCCCCCCTCCGGGCGGCAACTGAATGAAAAGGGATAGTTAAATAAAAAGTAAAAATCAAAAGGGCCGTCATCAAAAAGCCAGCTTCGCAGCCCAGCGAGCAGGCCAAAAGGCCAGCAAGTTGACTAAATTGAAGGCTAACGGAGTTAAGTTAACGCTGTCATTTAGCCATAAAGTTAGCAATTTATACTTTTATGATTAGTAAAGTAACAGTAAAAGTAAAAGTAAGTTGAGTTGAGCAAAAGAGGCATTATCAGTAGCTGACAAGGCGTCATCATTTTAAAAGCGGACACTCTTTGTGCCTGCCACATAATTTGCGGAAGCGCAAAAACTGCGATCTAAGCATTTTGCTTGCAAAAAAACCTTGCAACAAATTCAATGGGGGAGAAATGCGCGAGGCAGCAATGCGAAAGGCATTTAAAGCGAATACAAATAATCATTGTAAGCCAACTCAAGCTTAAAGCTAGACTAGAGTATACCCTAGGACAATATATATACATATATGTGTATATCTTATATTTATACATGATAAAAAAAAGATTAAATAAAGCTAAGCAATATACTCAGTCCACTAAGACCAATATCTTATTTGCACATTCTCAACATTATCATTCGTGTTGAGATTTCGCCTTATCTAATACTAACATAATTAATTGAAATATACAATATTTTTTTTTGGAATTTTCCGGAAAACAATCCAATAAAAGAAAACAAATTTGAAAAATAAAAAATAATTTTATTTCGATTTTGATTTCAAAAATAAATTCATCATAAAATAGAGATTACTCTTCTTGAAATAGCAGCTGTGAGTGACTTTGATATGCTCATAACATCGATAAGAAAGTCAAGATCAAAAAACATGAAATATTAGGGGTAAGTTTCTAACATTTGCAACATGCTTAACAATTGTTGAGTGTGGGGATTGTAGAATGAAAAAAATGTTGACAACCGAATCAGACTGTAATAAAATGTTCAAAATACAAAAAAAAAAAAACCCCTTTTACAAATACACACACACACACACACAGCTTTCTGGTAGGGGCAATTTACATATTGTTAAGTACTGGGTATACAGCAAATAATAATACACATCGGAGGCAAAACATGTCGGGGCGATGTTGCTTTAAGATTGCCGGCATAATAACTGCTTTTGTTTCCATCTATTTGTAAGACTTTTTGCTTACAAATGCCACGTGTCTGTCTGTCTTCGTGTCTGTGTGTTTGTGTGTCTTCGTGTCTGTGTGTCTGTGTGTTTGTGCGTTGGTATTTGTGTAGCGTTGCCAGGCAAAATTGTAATTCATGTTGCAATTTACGCTGCGCTTACGCTTTCCCTTTCACTTTCGCTTTCACTTAGCTTTTCCTTTTATGGCTGACAAGACGCGGCTGCCATTTACTAAAGTTCTGCGATGCCTTTTCACATTTTGTCGTGGCAACCAAAGCACAACAACAACAACAACAACAACAACAGCGTGAAGTAAGTTGCCCCAAGTTGACTGTCACGGAAACTTCCGTTTCCGTTGGGCAAGTTTTTGGGTCTCTCAAGATAATTAAAACTTTGAAATCAACTGAATATGTCAAGTTTCGAATGCATTAGCTCCACATTGGAGATTGCAGCAATAGCGGCAAGAACAAAATATGCAAACCACTTGCAACTTTCAGTGTCTCAAAGAAAAGTCATAACTCAAACTTAAGATTCACAAAATGAGAAAGTCGCTTTCAGCATTTGCCAAAGAACACCAAATAAAAATATTAATTAAATGTTTTGTTAATGTTTTTTTTGCTACTTAAGAACTTTCAAGGCTCAAGGAAAAAAGAGTGAGAGTGAGAGAGAGTGAGAGTGTGAGAGGGAGATAGAGACACCGCAATTTTTGCAATTAGAGACCATTAAAGTTTAATAAAAGTAAACTTTTGCTGGCGCCACAAAAGAAAAAAAAAACAGCATTTAACAGCTTAAAAAACGCAGCGTTTTTTTTGCCTTTTTATTAGACCTTCGTACACTTTTTTGGTAAGCCACGTTTGTGTATTATCACATATATAAAAATATATACGTATATAAACAGACGGACAAAGTTTTTCTTGTCCTTGGCAGGGATTTAGCTTTTAGGAGCAACAAGTCAAGACTGAGGTATACCTACGCCATGTTCAGACCAACTTAAACAACTCCATTAGCCAACTTTTTTTAAGCAAGCTGAAAGCCAAATTCTTATCAGAAAAGTTTTTCATCAGATATTTGACCTTGGACCTTGGAGTACATCGGGCTACGATGTACGGCTATATATGTAAATATTTCACTGCTGGCTGCTCAAGTCAACGAAGCAGCTAATATGTATTTCATTCGATTTGATTAAAATCACAGCTAAGCACTTTGTATAGATGAAACGGAGCCACAACCTTGATTGAGACCGCAACCAATATGAAAACGATGACAATGCATAAAATCAATAGAAAATCGGCTCGAAATATAAGCATCAAAAATGACAACATAAAACAAAAATAAAAAGAAAATCCTTCATATAAACATATTCGTTAGACAATGTTGCCAAAAGGGAAAGGCGTACTTTATCTGTATATATTTCAAAATATATTCTATTTATGTATATATATATATTTTGAAGAGAGCTTAACATGTTGAACAAGTTTGTAATACAACTTCAGAGCTGGTGAAATATAATAACAGACCAAAAGTTGCAAGTATACCAAGTATAAAGCCAAGAATATTCCTGCAACTGCAGTTAACGTCGTTATGAAAAAATTGCCAAGTTGTTAAAGCTTTGATTACATAAGTTGAAGCACATTTCAGCCCAGCGGCTACCGACCACAAGGTTATGACCGGATTGTATTGGCCGAGGACAGACAAAACACTTGAACTAAACCTGACTTCGACAGCACACACAAAACAAGGAGCAAACGCTTGAAATGCCCCCCCGGATACAAACTCTGGGACAAAGCCCACTTCAGTCATGGCCAATACCTGAAACCTTTTCAAATACAGCAAATCATAGCAAAATGTTTTTGTGGCAACCGGAAAGCATCAAATTTACCTACTCAGATTTTAGATTTTAAGTCCCTCTGATGGTCGAGACTGCAAAGCGGCTTAAACGAGTGAAAAACTAAAATAAAATTATTTCAAATATGCTCGATGATAATTTATAATGCATTTAACTAATTAAATTTCTATTGCACAACATTAAATTTGTGTTGGTATTAAAACAAGTCAACTGGAAACCAGCACAAACTGCGAGGTAAAAGCACATGCATTATGCATGCCCTGAAAATCGCTTTATGCAAATCCCCAAATGCTATTTACCACTCGAATCTGGGCTTAAATATTTAATGCCACAGAATGATTGGAATGAGCCCCTTTGGAGCAGTGTGTGTTTATGAGAGTTAAAAGCAAAGTTCGCTGGCAATCCAAGTGCAATTGTGCATGAAGTTGACTCAGAGAGAGACTCAGAGTTTGCAACAAGTTTGCGACAAGTTTGCGACATCCAACACATTTAAGCCAAAATTGATATTTGGACGTGTGAATAAAAGCAATTAGGATGTGTTTGGCCAGGCAAATTTGTATTGGGGGCAACTAAGACGAGTTGCATGCAAATCCAATTAAGTGTCATCAAATTGTGCAACATGAACACATAATATTAATATCAATTGCCGAAGTGAAGCTTCAGGAATAGGCTTAATTAAGTTCATTCAAATAAAATGAAGGCCAAAAGCAGCAAATAAATAATGAAACAAAGACGGACTAATTTGAGTTAAGATTACACTGGAAATAAATCACTCAATAAATCGCTCTACAATTTCAATTACACTTTAAAAACAATCGGGGCAGTTAGTGCCCGGATTATTCATCTGAACAATCTTTTCCCATCATTTTTTTTTTTACTATTTTTTCTCGCACCAAAAACATTCCATTTTCACACATCCGGAAATGCTGACAATCACAAACACATGTCTGGCAATTTCCGGTAATATGCAAATAGCATTTTCACATACATTTTTTCCACAAGTGCCACAATTGAAATGTTTGCAAAAAAAAAGGGGTTGAAACCATTTAAAGAGAATTACTTACCTCGCCGTCGTACAAATCGGAGGCATACAGATGATCAAAGGGCAGGGCGGCCAATAAATCCAAAGCAAACCAGCCACGAAAATAATTTATGGCAATCTGTTTGGAATTGGATACGACCTCACCTTTCCGGGAGACAAAGGTTGTGCGAAAATTCAATAAAATATCTGCAATAAAAGACAAACGAAATGAAAGTGAAATGTTAGTGAGACGCTGGAGAATATACAACAATTTAAACCCCAGCATTCCCAGCCAAGCCGCTTGTCCCGTAAATGTAACAAAGCCTCAACTGGACAACAAATCGTCATCATCAACATCATCATCATCATCATCATCGACATGTACTCACCGACAATAAAAAGCGCCTCCACAATGACATCAGAGACCATCGTCTGACGATCCGCCTTGGCAAATGCGGCATTGTATGGCACCATCAGTGCCACATAGAACGTGGCAACCAGTATGACCCAATCCCATATGCCTTTGAATACACCATAATGGGGCAAAATCAAGCGTGACTTCTTTATCGATTGCGTTTTGTATTCAGGAAATGGAGCCTCAGTTGAATGCATAAAATTCTACAAAGTCAAGCAATCGAAAACATCAAAAGTGAATTTCAATTAAATTCGCCGCGTGAAAGGATTAAGTTAAATGCTCAGTTTTGGGGCATTCGAACGTGAAAAAACTGCGGGTTACCAACAAAACATTGTTAATTCAATTAATGGCTCACTCAGCGAGAGAGGGTGAAACGATGTCCACTAAAGTTCAATAAAATAAATAAAACTATTTTTGTATACTCTTTTACACAATTTTATCGAATTTCTTAATTTATTTTTTAAATATACTCAATTTTGGAATTCCTGTAAATTGCTTAATTTTTCAATATTCCCTGAATCAGTTCTAACAATTTCCATATCTATAAATTTAACTTTAAATGAAGAATTATAATAAAATATTATTAAAAACAAAAAAAAATACATTAGCTTTCTTTCTGTCATATATTAAATAAAATTAATATTAATATTAATGTAAAATTAAGAATACTTTTTTTTCTAATAAATATATATCTGAGAGCATTTTTTATAAATCAAAAATGTCATTTTTATTTTTAATTTATATAATTCTATAGATCTAGATCTAAGTGTCGATGCCTGGTCCAATCTTTCCAACTTGAGCAAAGGGAAAAACATTTAATTGAATTTGAGTGGGGACAAACCCTTTTTATATATTTTTGTTGTTGTTGTTGTTAATATTGTTGCTGATGTGGTTTTTGGAATTGGGGTTACAAGCTGTCATACTCACATTGCCCAGCTTCAATTTGGTTTTGACACCGCCCTTTTCGGGCTTATAATGACCGGATAGCTGATATAGAACCGCACGACTGCGACGTCGTCCCATATTACAGCCGGCAGGTACGTCCAAATTGTTGCCTTCACCGATATCCGCATCGCTGCCATCGCCAGGCGGCGGTCCGCCCAGGCCGGGCAGGCTGCCCAAACCCAGCATGCCGGCATTGGAGCCGGCACGGAATCTAGCGCCGAGGAGTGCAGCTGTAAGGGCAAAAACTTACAGATTCGCAACACAACAATTTCAATTGATGCAGCCACACAAGCGTCGACAATTGTATTATCATAATTTTATTTTGGATATTGTGGATATTTTGGATAATTTGGGTATTATTTTGGTTTTAATTTGATGGTTTTTTTTTTGTTTTTTTTTTTTATTTGGTTATTTTTGTTATTATTGTGTCGGTTTAATTACAATGATGATGCCGGTTAGAGTAAGAAAAAAGAGCACAAAGATAGAAAATATACAGAAATTGTACAAATACAATCTGAATAAAATATTTGTTTATATTTTTAATCAGTATTATTTATAAACATTATTAAGCATTGTGTGGACAAATACATAAAATTCAAATTTGATGCTGAAGTTAAGCCAATTTAGTACAAGTGGCTTATGTTTCTTCTCTTTGACAACATTTATATACATATATATATATATATATATATATATATATGTTCTTACCAAAACTAAACAAACAACTTTGTTTTCTATTTCTACAAGTATTTGATTTTATCGATTTGTCAGCAGTTTATTTTAAGCTACACAAAACAAGCGAATTCAAACAGGCTATCAGAAAATAAAAATAAAAGAAAATTGAAAAAATTGAGTAAATATTTTTTGAGCCAGACACTCAAAGAAATATTTGCATTCGCATAAAGTAAAACAAATATTTGCCCAACAGATCAAGACACAAATGGAAAACAATTCAAAAATAAACAGAGAAAGTCAAAGGCCACCAGGCGAGTGGTAAATTGACTGAGCTATCCACACCACGGACTCATGTCCGCAAATTTCTGGCATGCACTGTAATGGACCCACCAGTGTACAAGTAAACCGCAATCTCAACACACACACACATACACACAGTATCGTGGCATCAAACAGTCTCATTAAATTTAAGTTAATTTTATTTTTGTCGAGCAACTCGAAGCGTGGGCGTGTTGCTATAAATTTGAATTAGCTTGATTGTGAAAAATTAGACCCAAAACAAACTTGGCTAACTGAGTGAAACTTGAGATCTATGCTGATAAAATAATTTTTAAAACTAATCGGATAGAATTACTTTTTTTATATGCATATGTATAAAACTAACAGAAATGATTTTATTTTATTTATTATATTATTTTGAGAAATTTTCATTATTATAGCAAAGTGTACTTAAATGACACCAGGGAAATGAAGCACTGCTCCTTCGCAAGTCGCACAAGGAACGGAGACAAGCGAAACGAATTTGATTTCAATTTTGAGCCCAACCCGAATCCCATCGCTGTCATATCAAAATGCCAATTAAGTTAAGCTGACAGGGACTCCCATGATCCGGGCCGTGGGCGAGTAACATTTTCGGGGAGTTTCCAACTCCCCACGTAAATGATGCCCAACGCATACACAAAACATCAATTGACATCACCAAATGGAAGGCAAAAAAAAAAGCAACTGCAAAATATGCGCGATTCAATCGAGTGTGGAAAATGTTGGCAAAAGTGTCGCACATGCCACACACGCCGCACACGGCAAAAAATTTGCGAAGAGTGCAGCTCGCATTCCCGACTGGCCTAATGATGTGTAAAAATCACATAAATATCGACCGAATGATAATTCAATTGCCACCATATAAAATGATCAAGTTATCTGACTAATTGCTGGGCAAATCGCAATTTGCCACTGATGTCGATTGCCATTCAATCAGTGACTGCCAGCCAGTCATTGGTATTTACCCAATATATCAAGGCTTATGCCAACATGAATATTATATGCTGACAAGATTACGCATACGCAATGTGGCCTGCAAATATTTACAGTTGTTATTTGTTGCAAGCAATGCTAATTTAATGCGAACTTGTCATAAAAGAAGTAAGAAAATGCTAGACTTGAGCACAAATTTGATTAGGAATATGTCATTCATCGGCACAGTGGAAAATTGAAGCTGGAAAAATGTAAGAAAATCATTTTATGAAATAAGCTTTCCGTTGATAAACTTATTTATAGAAAACGCAAATCGAAAAAAATATTGGCTTAACAACTAGAAAACTTTTCTAAATCTAAATAATTATTCTTAATATTAGAAAAGTGGTTGAAATTAAATGATCTCTCTCTATCTATATGGGTCTAAATGTGTAATTTTAAATTACAACTATTTAATTAAATTAAATTAAATTAAATATTGACACATTTCTACTTTATTTTGAATGAGGAACAGAAGCAGAAGAATTGAAAAATAAACTGCAAATGAATGCGACATGCCGCAGACCACAAATGCATTTTGGGTTGCTTCAAAACATAAACTGTCAGACGGACAGCAAGTTGTTGTGGCAATGCACAGTTTGTGCAACATTTAAGCGCATTATGTTGCCATTTAAATAATTGTTAATACACTATTTAACAGCCAGACAGTGCATGACAAGAGCAGTACATGATTTAATGTCTTAACTCATACGGAAAACTGGCGAAAAGTGATTGAGACAGCTGCTCTTGTTTGTGAGATGCTCATCATTTTCGAGAGCTTGCAGCAAATCCACAAAAACCACACAGAAAGCAGGCAAGTCAAGAGCAGTGACAACACAGTGACTGTGACTATGACAGTGACACAGTGCTGAATAATGATGGTAATAAAACTGCAAATGAAACCTGCCGCAAAATGCCAGAGTGCAAGCAAACCATCAAGCTTAACAATTGTGGCACACAACCCAGCCAACCAGTCAACCCAGTCAACCAGCCAACCAGTCAACCCAGCCAACCCAACCAGTCAACCATTCCAAAATTTCAACTCAGTCTTCTCCTCGACTAATCCGCATTAGTTGGATGCGGAATGACCTACGCGAATAATTTCTCTGCAAACAATTCGCGTGTCATGCATTGTCTGGGAGCAGCCATTTGGAGTTGTCTCCCTCAACATCAATATTTAAGCATACAATTCATTTGCCTTTGTTCCACCAACATTTCTCTCAGTGCTCTGGGGAATTATGCACACATTTTGTACGAACTTATGGTAAACATATCAAATTCGGTATCCAATTCGCTAAATACCAAACTAAGACTGTATTCCGACTGTATTTAGTATCTAATTAGATAGATTTAATATCTTATTAAATATTAAAAGATTTCAAATAACTTCAATTAAATAAAAGTTTCACTTGAATCGCCTTGAAACTTATTCGAAATTGCATTTCCATTCAACTAAATTCGGAATACATAAAAACCAGGAAAGGCTTTCTCTGTAACTAGTTGAATTTAAGTAGAAAAATACGTAAAATTAAGTTGAACTGAAATTGATTTTATTTAAATGAAATGAACACAAAAAAAAATGCCGAAGTTTGCATACCCGCTCCAGCCAAACTGCCAGTTCAGACTGAAATTTCACTACAAATAAATAATAAAAAAAAAATTGACAGACTATTTAAAAAATTATATTTTAATTGTAATAACTTAAAAGAGTTTTTTGATGGTAGAAAAGTAAAATCCATTTGCCCTAAAAAGCCACAGACAAGAATTTTGGCTTGTGTCAGAAAATATTTAATTAGAAATGACAGAGGCAGGCGGAGATCCCACAAGGCTGTTGACTGATGTACCACAGCTTAACCAAAAAGTCTGCATAGAAAAATACAAATAAAATATACAAATTCTGGCAAAATCGAGCACACCTCTGGAGAACATATATTTTTATATATATATTTTACCTTTCCGAGATGTTTGGCTAATCATTTAGGGAACTTTTGCACAACTGCTTTTTCAGCTTTTGGATTATTTAAGTCTTGGGTGTGGTTGTGCCTGTGTGCGTGTGTGTGTGCGTGTGTGTGTGTGTTTATTCATAATTCTCTGTGCATTAATTGTGGCTGTGTTAATTGTTAATGAATGTTTGTAACATTGTGCGCAAAAGTGCATTAATTAAAATGCTGTCTCTGGCCAGGCCAAATGCAATTTATGGCTAACACTTTAAGTTTGTATTTTGTTAAATGTTTTTTAGAGTTGGCTAACTCCTTTTGTCTACTTACCGCTATCACATTCTTCGTTCACATTCATCTCCAGCATCTTAGTGTGCGTGATGTCCTTGTGCGAGGCCAGGAACAAAACCACATCCCGCTTCTCATTCTTGATCGGCACAAGATCAAAAAGACACCAGAAAGCAGCACCTGTGCAGAGAAAGCAAACAAGCATTTAAATACAGCTTATCAAATTAATCACCTGCAAGATTAAGCATTAAAAAAAACAAACAAACTTTTTTAAAGATGTATACGTTAAATAAAATAAAATAAAAATAAAATAAAAAACGTTTTCAACTTTAAATGTAGGATTGATTTAGGTGCAAAACTATCATCAAAAAGCCATCGCTTTTTAATCTAAGTTAAGTTTTGACGAATATATGTAAAAAAAAATCCTTTAAATCTGAAATACAGAACTTAATAATTTCAAATATTTCTAGAAATAAAATTCATTATTTTTTGGAAACAATGCTTTCAGAAATTCAGGAAAACTTAGTGAAATTTGGAAGGAATTCACTCAATTCGACAAAATTTGAAGTTTTTTCTAAGAAAATAACATTTCTGGTTTTTAGAAAGAAGAAAATCTACTTTCAGAATAAAAAGTTGATTTGCTGGTAATTTTCAAACCACAGCTAGATTTTTTCATTGATTTGGTGTTTGTTCAATTCATTTTGAAAGTCATTTGCCTGTGGTGCAAATCGATTTAATTTGAGGTTGCATAATTGTGGTCTACTCGCAACGTGCTGCAGAGTCAAATGCAAGCCAGTTGTGATTGCGTCGGTGTCCTGTGAGGTCCTGTGAGCCAGCCAATTAGCGGTTAATGGTATGCAAAACATAATTGCATGCCAACTCAATTAGAGCGCAATTGAACCACCATTTTAATTATCAGAGTTAATTGTAAATATCGCCCGAGGTGGCCAAAGACCATCAACTAATGCATAATTAATGGTAACAATTCAGCAAATCCTGAACAACCCCAAACGCTGGAGTAAGTTAAAAGTTTTAAGCGGAGTGCTAATTAGAAAACTTATAGACAAGTTAATGGCCAAGACAAAAGGCCATAATATCCATTCGAGCAGTTTAATCGTGACCAGCAAAGTTTATACAAAAAATCCATAATGCGAAACGAACGTGCGAAAATGATGCTAACAAAATTATTGCTTTGCTGTGTCTGGATCTGCACAGCTGCTCCTGTGAGACTGGGCGACGGGCCACAGGAAACTAGTTCAAGGCAAGGCTCCTAACTCAATAAAAGCCATCTGATGCGAGCCACGCACCGCAAAATTGATGCGGCATCGCTGCTGGAAACAGCAGCATCAGCAGCAGCATCAGCATCAGCAACAGCTTCGGCAACAGCAACAGCTTCAGCAACAGCAACAGCATCAGCAACAGCAACAGCATCGTCAACCAGTAACTTAAATTAAAAGTCAATACGAATGGTTAAGGCTTGAAAAGAGTGGCTGTGGCAACAAGAGTCTGGTGGCACCACCGCTGGTTAACCAGCTGGCAAACAACAAACTTTTTGTGCAACCTACGCACGTGGACGTGTGCCACAATTGACTTACAGCTTTTCACTTATTGCTGTTGTTGTTGTTGTTGTTGTGGTTGTTCTTCTCGGCAAGCAATTGTGATAATCCCTTACAGCTGGTTTTGAAAACTTAACACAATTTTCTGTCATGTGGCGAGCCACAGCTTTAAAGTTTTGCCCCATAAAACACAGACGCACTCAGCTTGTGCGCCAATGACACTGGCTGAAAACTGCTTTAACAAACTTTGTACTTGCCACATAATTATTTATACAAAGTAGGCTTGTTTGCAGCACTTAGATGGCATTTTGTGGTGAATTGCGATTTTACGTAATTTATTATTTTTTTAAGTCCGTCAGTTAGTTATAGCCGGATTCCGTTTTTTACACTTCTTCCATTCTTGAATGTCTAGAGAATGTAAAGTATGTTGCCCTTGGCATTTTGCCATAAGGGACAACATTCCCTAAGGTCAACATACGTAAAGTATTTTGAGAATGTTAGAAATCCACCCCCAAGTATTTCGTTCTTTTTAGCCATTTTTTATCGAATTTTTTAATGATTTTAAACAAAGAAATAAAGAAAAAAAAAGAAATTCAAAATTCAACTATAAATTAATTATTTTAAACACTTTTGTATATTTAAATTGTATTTAATCATGATTTAAATATCTCTTCAGCAAACATCCCCGACCCCAGAATCAGGATTACCAACGACGTCATAAATCATAATTTTCTTGATCAGGATTAAAGCAAGGCTGGACCTTAAAATTGCTATATACTTGTAATAAACATTGCCACGGACATTGACGGACGCTGTGAATATCTGTATAAAGGCGAATCCAGACGGAATCCGCAATATATCGGAGTATATAAATAGAAACCTAGATTAACCTAGATTATGAGAAAAGAATACACAACACAAAATGGAAATAAAATACTTTTCGGAGACGGAAAATAAATAGCGAAATAGCGTTGGACTTAGTGGAATCAGACATACATATATCTGAGCGATACTATGTTAATTGTTGCATGTGGTCAGCTTTTGCAGCCCCCGCTGTGCCAGCTGATGATGCCACAAACAACTTGCCACACGTAATTTCCTCTTTGTCGAGCACAAATTACCCCAAATGCCAAATGAACTTGAAAAAAAAAAAAATAAAAAAAAAAAACAAACGTTTTTTAATTAAAAATGAAAACAATTTACAACACATTTTGGCACGCAATTCGTGGCACGTTTTTTGTTGTTTGTTGTTTGTTGCCTTACCTGCCTTTTTGTAGAAAATAACCTCCAATTTTAGTTCCATCTTATTTGAAAGACTTTTCTCAATTTGCTGCTTGTGCTCGTCCTTTGTTTCCGCCCCGTAAAGGAAATGACATGAGCAGCCTGTTTCGGGTTTGTTGTTGTTTATTGTAGTGTTTATTCATTTTCCACATCAATGTTGTAGTTGTTGTTGTAGTTGTTGTTGTAGTTGTTGTTGTTGTTGTGCGATGTTGCGCGTTGTCGTTGGCAAACAATTGAATAAAATGTACAAATAAAAGTGTAAAATGAGTATTGAAGTGTTGAGCTGTCTCTGCCGTCAACTTGTCCGTCTTTTCCATTTTCCTGCCCCTCTGCCCACGCCTCTGTGGCCATCAACTTACCCTTTTGCATAATTTGAGCGCGTGAATATCCTGTCAAGTCCACGAACCCATCCGAGCAATAAACAATTGGATTGCCATTTGCCTGCGCATTGCCGAGCACAAAGTTCGAGTCTGTGAAATGTTAAGTAAAATGAATGATGGAGCATTTATTTTGTTTTGGGTAGATAGGAATATATATATATAGTTAATATATATAGTTTTTGTTCCTTTTGTGAAGGATATCCTGCTGCTTTCATTGTCCGACCTAAGGCCTCATACAATTTGCTCTTTGGCTCTAAGCTATCCTCCCCCATATTTAGATTTTATATATACATATATCTAGCCATGATTGGAGGAATGGCAATCAGTTGTAAATTTGTGAAATATCGTGGGTCAAGGCTGCAAGTTCAGTTTTCGTGTGCGTAACTTTAAAATCAAATAATTATTTGAAGATGCGACGCACTAAATCAAAAGGGTGCAAAAAAGGGTGCAAATTGTTGCAAGACTAGTTTATTTTTGGTTTATTCTCAGCTGAAAAGAATATGCATTCAAAAATGTTGAAATTTTTGTATATTGCTTTGCGATTTGCAACAAAACTTTATTTGACATTGTTATGTGATTTACTTTTTATAGTGGTTGAGTTGGAAACATATTTGACGATTTTTTATTTGCTCTTCAACCTTCCGACCTTTCCCGGCCTGCCGGCAGCAGTCTATTATTTTATCAAATAAAAGTTTTCAACAAACAACAAAATTTAATTAAATTGCAACAGTGCTCGTGCCTCTCGTGTTGAGAAAAAAACTGAAAATAAATTCTTGCTACTGCCTGCAACAATTCATCAAAAATGGTGTGCCCCTTGCCGTAAAAAAATGAGGGCATTGCAATGGGAATACATGAAAATCATTTCACAGTTTTTATCTGTACTTCGAATAATAAAATAATAAAAGAAAAACATTAAAAAACATGAATTCTGTACTGCCAATTAATGCAGAAATATTTGTTGAACTATTTCGATTCCATTCTCGCCACATTTGATAAATATATGACTCCGATTTGGACTGCAATCGAAGCTGATTAAAGGGCTTTTAAAAGCCTTCATTACGAGTGAATCCACTCGAGACCTGTACGCAAATTCCCTTAAAAGCCTGTGTCTATCTATTGACAAGGCCATAAATAAATCCGCACATACAATTTGTACTTGTAAAAAGGTGGCTTTGAAAGGCAATGAATAGGCAGAATATCAATTTGCACTCAATGACAGATTACAAGCTGCAGCCCACACATAAAGGCTCTGAATGAATGATGTCACCAATAAACCAAATATAACGAACAGAAAATTGGATGAAAACATATAAAAAAAAAAGAAAAAAGAAAACTTTATTAATCATTTTGCGTAGTATTTGATGCCATTAGAAAGTTAAGTGACCTTAAAAGCCAGTTTCGGCTGCCACTTGCTGCTGCTGGGCACATTCTTGGCATATTAAATACTTGACTGACTTGCTGACTAGGCAAAAATGTTATACATATTTATGATGCTATATATATGTACATATATACACACACATAACATGCATATATGTCACTTGCACACACAGCTTGTCAACGTATTAAACTTGTGCACAACAACAATTATACGCCATGTGCGCCCAGCAGACAAATCACTTACAGGCTCTGCCATCCAAAAATTATTGCTTGTCGTCTATTTATTTGGTAATATGTACTCAAATCTGTCGGCATAACTTAAGACCAATAAAGTCGCACTCAAATGCAGTAATTAATAGAGAAAGACCACACTGAGAAGCAGAGGGACTTATAGAGAAAAATAAAAAAAGATATAGAGACAAAAGAGACACAGGAGGACAATGATGACAAGGATGTACTTATCTTAAGTATAAAAATATAGTTTTTTCAAATTTAATTATATGGATTCATAAACCACTTAAATTGTGTGCAAATGCCTAATAAAAATATATCCAACAGAAAAGATAGGATCAGAATTCGGTGTACTCCTAGAAAACAGTGTGGAATTTTGAACATATTTTCTTTAGCAAAATGTATCCTTGAACTAAGTAAAGAAAGCAACTGGTTTTTGAAAAATATAATTAAATTATTAAAAGGTGAGGTGAGGTTATAAATTTCGGTTATTTCTGAAATGATGTACATTTTTTAATTTGTAAGTTTATTTTCTACTTAGCTGGCCTAAAACCCTTTGTGACAATCAGCTAACAGGTGCGCTCTCAATGTGCTTGTTACATCAAATTTCAAAGTTAAAGGTAACGAATATTAGCCATAGAAACCATTAATCATTTTGTGAAGCCCCCTCGAAATGTGTGCAACACTTGACAAAGGAATACGAAAAAAGATACTGTTAGTCATGAGAAATGTCAAAGGGCTGAATGTCCACTCAGCTTATTTGGAATTTTGAATTGCCAGCTAATGAAATTCTCATTGCTTAAAGTTGAAAAGTTAAACATGAAGGACTGAAAAGGTTTTGACAAATGCAAATCATTTTATGAGGCTCTATTGTGTGTTGCGTGTGTCCTGGCAACAGGACACAATGCAATCTCTGTAGTTTTAACTTGCCACTGCAGAATTCTATGGGGACACGCATTGTCCTTGTCACTGTCCTCCTCCTCTCCGGCCGATACACTGTGCGTTGTTCGCGTGCCAACGCCGAAACTCAAAGGGACGATTTTATTTTATATGCATGCGCCCGCATTTTCTGTGATATTTTTTATGACTTGCCCAAATGCCGCTGGGGCGGGCTTCTGCATGCATAGCGTTATGTCCCATTAAAGCAGAGTCCCTCTCAATAAAACTGCCATAAATAATACATTGCAAATTATATAACGCTGGAGGACTAAGTAAATATCGTAAGTCTCGTTTAACTTTTGCATTTTATGCCTGCCCATTTCCGCAGGGCACATTTCTATGCCCATAAAATATTAATCAGTTCAACGAGATGTGTCCTTCCTCTATCTACATACATATGTATTTAAATCTTGTTAAATCATTGTGCATTTCCTTCCTTTGTCGCTTTGTATGACAAATGAAAAAGTTTGTTTCCTGTGCAATAATTGATTGGTTTTTTATTTCGCTTACACTTTAACGATAATTATTAAATATTGGATTTATTAATCATTTAATTCAAGCAGATGACTGCTAACAAAAATAAATCGAGTCTTCAACTGAAATTTACTATTATTTTATTGAACACATTACTATTTTTTATGCCAAATGTCTTAATTAGCAAGAAATTTTTTCTTGTTCTTTTTTCGCTCTTCTTTTTGACAGCCAATTGTCTGGCAACTCTGGCTGATCTCTGCTAACATTTTACAACTGGCTGCTATGAAACTTACTCTAGCGCTGCCATACTTTGTACATATAGTACGCCAAAAAACGAGTATTTTATTATTGACTTTCTTTTTCTACTATTAAGCGGAATTCGTAAAACGAAAAACAAAAAACGAATTAATTTAAACAATTGTCAAAGTACTAACAACAAAATTAGCCTTTCTTTGTACTGTCAATGAACTGTTTGGACATCAGCTGATTACGATTTTCCAATTTCCTTTTTGTCTTGCCTTTCGCCTTTGCAAAAATATTGTGTGAAATTTGCCCATGCAAGATTATTTTTGCATAAAAAAAAGTCATTATATAAAAAATAACAGCATTTGATAAAGCAAATTGGGAAAATCGTTCGATTTGCGACTGGATTACTGCCTGGATTCCTTGGTGGAGTGCTGCCAAGTTGCAAAGGAACGCGGACCCATAAAATGGTCGTTCTCATAAAAAGGCAGGCAAAATTTAAATCAGATTCATTAAAGGATAGTGAATCATTGACTCCGATATCTGTCAAGATGAATGAATCCTGTTAATTTTGTTGTTCATTATTTTTTAGAAATCCAAAAAGAAATGAGAAAATATGAATTTGTCTGTGTCCAATATATAAATAATGTAATATATATATATATATATATAATTTTCATATACCTTTCACAGCTGTCAATGTAACTCCCCAAACAACTGTTAAATCGTAATGACAGAATTTTCTTCTGAAGGTTTTTCTCATTTCACAGACAAATTTATACTTTTTGAAAGGTAATTTAATTATCCTCGATATTCCTTAATAAAAAACATAACTTCGCTTTTCGTAATATTAGTAAAATTAGGACAGTTTGCTGGAGTTACTCTTGAATGGTAAACCAGGCGGATTACTCTGTGGATGATGCCGTCTTCTACCGGAATTAGTTCTGGGTTGACCATCACTGTCAATATTTCATATTGATGGCAACATGCCAAGAATAATCTCATTGTTCACAGATATAATCCCCATTGTCAATAATCTTCTTTACTTGTGTCACTTGTCGATTTTTGTAAGATAGATGTATTTGAAGAGATTAATTGCAAAATTGTTGAAAATATTTGATAAATTCTACAGAAATTATTCAAAACTGGTCATAACTCAATTTAAGGCATTGTGGCAACACCTGCTTACCACAACAGCCAACTCTTTGTGAGGAAGTATTGATGTTTTTAAGCAAACAATGTGAGCCCCTTGCTATGAAAACATATGCCACAGTCTAAACAGAGGCAGAAGTGTCACTTTAAGCCATCTATCACGCAGATAACTAACATTAGATAACAATAACAATGACTGCCTGAAGCCCGCACAGTTTCCATGGGATGCAGCATGCAGCAGAAGTTGTGGAACAGTTGTGCCACAAATATCAAAACAAGCTGACAATGGATAAAATGTCCTTGAATAATATTGTAATTACTTACTGTTTACAGTTATTTCTTGCTTGTGTGATAAGTGTTTACTGAACCCAATTGTGATTACTACTCTAATTCTCAAAATTAATTTAATTTACAACACGTCAGAGTCCATTGCCACAATAAGGCAATATAATTAAAGTAATTGCAAGTTCATTAGAGTCGAGTAAGCGTCTTACTTTCCTTATCTATACATATATATATATATATATATATATATATATATATGAGTGAGTTCGAACTTTGTAAAGGTGTCGAGTTGCAACTTTCAACCAAACAACATTTCTCTTATTAAAATTAAATATGTAGTGGGGCAGCTGCCACTGTTCAACTGCCACCTTCTCGCCCTGCCTATACAAATGTTTGTGTGTGTATAATATATCTTCAGACTTACGCGTGCCATCGAAGCGTGTGGCAATTGTGTCCAGGAATGTGTTCTGGGGCGCTAACAGCCCCTTGCGGGCTGGCATAGGAATGGTGGCGGCCGGTGCGCCTAAAGAAGCGCTTCTTCAGGCTGGGCAAAAACTGCAAGGAGAAAGATATAAAAAAATGAGACACTTAATTAAATGAACACAATATTTTCGCTGTGCTATAATTAACAAGTGCAATTATTTTTCATGACTTTATTATGCTCGTTGTGCAGCAAATTTGTTGCTCATTTGTTGCTTATCAGATGTGCAACAGGCTCGACGATGAACAACACTTTTCATTTGCAATTAAGTTAATTTATTGCGACACAAATATCGGGTGTAACAACAACAACAACAACAAGTCGTTAACATTAGAAAAGCAGTTGAAAATTCTATATTTTAATTAATGAATTATGATTATGAATTTCAATATCCTATATCTATAATCTTCTCGTCATTTTCTGCTACTTTATTTTCACTCTTTTTGATTATGTACAAAGTTAATAAATTTGTTTAAATCAATGGGTTTCAGGCAGCTACTCTACTGTTATTCGCATTTTGTTGTCAGGATACTCGAAATTATTGGAAGCATTATAGCTGCTGCAAATACCCAGAAAGCACTAAGCCGTGAAAATGTAAGGGGGTGTATTCTTCCTTCCTTCTTTATGCAGTAAAAAGGCACTTGTTGCGTTTGATTCACTTTATATGTATATTTATTTCACTTACTTATATATTACAAAGGTTAATTGATTTTATGTTAACATTTTTACATGTCTGTTATTGATAACAGCGCTGAGTGCGCTGAGAGGAGGTTGCATTGCAAAGAGAGAGGATGTGGATCGTAGGTTATGTTAAGCTATGTTATGTAAGTCTGGCTTAACACAACCAACCTAAACAGTGCGTATTGCTGATGCTTTTAATTTTACTTTGTTTTTTTCTTGCAACACCCACTCAGGTGCTGCTTCTGGTAAATTCTCAGAAACTTCCGTAGCCAGCAGCAGCAGCAGGAATCAACAATCAGCGAGCACTGACAGCTGCTGCGGCTGAGAACATTGTTAATATATAAATTTTTTTTTATTAGTAAATTCCGCGATAAGAACGAATGTGCGTGTGTGTGTGTGTGTGTGTGTGTGGGTGTGTGTGTGTGAGCGAGGGTTAACCAAATGCTTCGATTCTTATCAGTCAACATTGACATTTGTTGCAAGCCCCAAAGTGGAAATTGATTAGATTTGATGGTTATGAGCAAATGGCACTGACTGTAAATAACGATACATTTTCGAAAGGGGATTGAATATTGATGAAGTAAACAGCGATAAGAAAGTTGCAACAATATTTGCCCAAACTTAAGAAATTACATTTATCCGAGTATTCCGTCTGAGTCATTGAATATATTAAGATTATTTTTTATTTTATTTGATTTATTTAATGGAAAAGTAAAAAAAAACTTTAAATGACTCAAAAGTAAACAAATAAATTTGAAAAACTGAAAATAAAGTTCAATAAAGTTCAAATAGTATAAAATAATAAAATAATAAAATAGAGCAAAATGGAAGAAGAGATTTACAAGCTATATTTCAAAACATACTTTTCATATATGTTTATATATATATTTATATTTTTTATATTTTTATATATTCATTCTCATGGATTATGTCTCAGATTAGCTGTACTGAGAGTTATATTTAAGGCTGCTAGTTTAAGTTACTGTCATTGGATCACAACACGCCCACTTTTCCGAAATTCAGTCAACTGATATGTGGCAAGCGTGTGCGGCACTGATAACAGACGCTGCGAGGCACCAATCGTAACTGCCTTCCCAGGTAGTCCATTTCGATGTACGATGACGCACTCAGCTGCAGATTGTGTGCACACACAACTTGCAACATATAGTTGGACGGCAAATGTAATTTGAATTAATACGCCAACTAAAATTTCCTGTCCTGTTTCCTGATAGGAAATATTTTGCATTATGTTTAACCACAAAATGTTCACAGCCAAAACCATTCGCAGTTGCCTGGTCAGAGGTCCATGTGCTGGACAACACTAGCATATGGTTGTTTGAATCTGGTTAACCCAGTCATCCAGACACCCACCCACTCACACACACACACGCACACACACGGCAGGTCTGCGCTGCGTTGGCTGTGTGTGTGCAATTTCCGTTTCCTCTTTATTCCACCTGATTAGGCTGACGATATGAGCACTCTCCGGCACCTGCTGCTCACTTTGGTTGTTCAACACTTTGCTGTGGCAATGTTACATTTAGTCTGTTGCAGGAATGCAATAAGAGGAAATTGTGCACGTGAATATATAATAATAATAATAATAAATACTTAAACAAATTGGTTTTATCCCGTTGCAATAAATAAACTCAAAATAGATTTATCATAAACAAGATTTTATAAATATGTTTATTAAACTAATAACAAAATTAATAATAAATAAATAAGAATATTTAAATGGGCGAAATATCTAAAAACAAAAATAGAGAAAAAAACTAAGTTTTGTCTTAAAATCAATATTAAATAATATAAAAAAAATTATTAAATTGAGCAAAATAAATAAAATCGAAAAATTTGTTCTTAATTTTATAAATTTAAATAAAGAATAAAAGGTGCACAATATGAAATTCTATATTCAACATGACATCAGCATTACACAAGAAAAGTTGTTGGAAAACAAGCAATTATTTGAAGGCAAATACTTGAGGTAACACGAACTCCTTGACTTGTTGACTATAAACTTGGAAGCCGAGAAGTGAGGCACTTTGCTTCGCTGAAGTGCCTGCCTCTTTGAAGTCAGTTAATTTCATAAAATTAAAATAGATTGTGGAAATAAATATTCACTTATTGCTGATGACCCAAGGGCAGCAGCTTAGAATAAATTTACTTTTACCTAAAAGAAAGAAAAAAAAATGATATAAAGAGCCGGCATCTGAAATGCCCTTGTTAAGCGAAAACGCTTCTGGCATTTTTAAATCCAATATATTTATGTAGAGATATGTGCAGAAGGCAACTGGGCGTGCGGCACGTGCAACATAAAAAGCGGCACGGAAATGCGATAATACATTTCGCATTTTTTGCGGCTTCAACTTCACACACATGGCTGCACGCAAAATACAACAAAAGAAGAAGAAGAATCTGATTAGATGCTATCGGTCTAGCCAATACCCTTTTAAAGAATAAAATTACATCATAATCATGATCCTGTGTCAGGATTAACCTTAGACTGGGATTAATTTTATTGACTACTGGAAATATGACTTGCATCAAAAGGCATTTTTGATTTATACTCAGTAAAATATTATCCATCCAAAAAACCTTTGCTTCAAATACAATACAATAGTATAGATATAGCCATATATAAGAAACTGAATATGTAACGATAATAAGCTCGAATGGGGTAAACGTAAGCGAGTCATGCAACTAAATTGGCACGACCTTTACTTTATTTTATTACATCAGCTTGCCCCATGCTGCTTGCACAGTTGTTCTCAGAGATTTACTTTCTGCAAATGGCCGGGCTACAAGGAATCGTCCTTTTTTTGCCGTATATTTCCACTTATGATTTTATTGCTATTAACGAGCACTGCAAAGTGAATACACATAGCCGATTCGCAAGGGTGAGCTTTATTGGGGCACATACACAGCTCGAATGGACAACGCTGGGGCACAAGACTATTAAGCGCACAATGCACAATCTGCATTCATTCATGTTGCTATGGTTGAACAGGGTAAAAACCTGTAATTAAGGTTATTTTAGCAAAATAAAATAAAATAAAAACTGTAGCTAAATGGAGAATATGTGAAGTGAACATTTTCTGCTGCAAGGCAAGCCAAGCAGCTGCTCAGCATCGTCGGAACGCACAGTTTTCAAATTATATTATTTACGCTGTTGCACAGCAATTAACCACATACCGGCAGAACAAAATTGAAAAAAGCTAGTCTTAAAAAAACAAACTTGTTTTCTTTTTTTCCAATTACGATAACTTTGCCAAGTGTTGTTTCCTGCAGAAAATATATGTTGTAATAATTAAGCATGCGCTAGTCGAGGGAGCTCGACTGCCATATACCCTGAGCCCAGCTGTTAAATATATGTATAACAGTTTTGCACTCACTTCTTATGGCAGGCACAGTTACTGAAGAGAAAAAAACTAAAGCAGAGCATAAATTTACTCACAAGCCCAAGCTCCAATCACCGGCTTTGTATATGCAAACATACACACATACGCACACGAAATCGGGATAACGGGACTATGCAGAATACACACAAACATATTAACGCTAGCGTCGACTATCACCCCATCCCTCTCGCACACCTGTATCGACATGGGAGACGCAGTGGCAGTTATCGATCAAATGAAGCACAAAAGTCACACTAATTACGTTTTAATTGTTACAAATATTTAATGTCGCAATAAAAATAATCGACATTTTTTGCAAGCCATTGGGTGGTGATTATGATTAACAACACGCTTTTATTATTACGAATGAATAATTGTGGCAACTGAAAATGTAGATTGATTAAAGCAAATTATTTGGTAATTTGCTTGTGGGCTTAACCTACTTAAATAAAAACATTAAAATGTATATACTATGTATTTATATTTATTGCAGGCAAATACTATTTATATTTAATTGCACATTAGTCAAGCCTCAGTGGCTGGCATTATTTGCAGATTATGATTAACGAGTGAATTAACAATTCAATTCAATTGCTTTTGTTTTGCTTAATGCGTTTAGTTTCAAACAGAGTTCCGAAATGTACGCAACGCCCCTGGCAATTTATGTCATCGTCTTGTGGCATCTACTGGTTCATCAGGCTGCGGCCAAGGTGCGTATACGCTATGTGTAACGTCAATAGGGATTAACTGGAATGATTGAGTACAGACCGACCTTGACCTGCAGTTCAAGAACTTTACATGCGTCCAAGGCAGCAACACAATCTTGGCAAGCATCAACTGTGGCCTCAGCAAGAATCCGAACCGCCGCACGTTGCATATGGAATTTGTGCTGCAGAAACCACTGAATGCACATGATTTCAAAATAATCATTTGGATGCCACGCCCCACTCAGAACTTTGTGCTGCTCAATATGACCATAGATGGCTGCCAGATGCTCTCCAATAAGAATCAAGTGACCCTGATGCGCATCATGCGCGACATACTTGATCGTTACTCCAATTTGCCCAAGCACTGCCCCTTGGATCAGGACAAAGCCTACAATATGCGCGGCTTTCGTCTGGACCTGAGTCTGATACCAGCTGTCACTATAGAAACGCCCGTTTTTGTAGAATTCAGCTATAACACCAAGCAGGGATCTTTATTCAAAGGCTATATTGAGGCCAATGTGCAGCACATCAGCAGTGACAAGAAAAATAAGAAGAATGACTAAATTATGAGGATTCCACAAAAATATATATTTCAAATCAAAATAAATAAAGCTTCAATTCAAGACATTGAATAAACAAAATTAATTTCAATTTTTGAGGAATTGGACAAATTTTATCAAGATCGGATAAGAAACAACCAAGTTTAAGTCAAAAATGTAGTCTCATATTGAGCAGGCGCAAGCATTTTCTGTAAATGTGCGAACGCATGTGTAAGAAAGGGATGTCATGATAATCGCCGCTAGCGTAAATATGTTTGTGTGTATTCTGTTGAGCAGAGCTGCCTATGATTTCGTGTATATATATGTACACTGCGAAATTCGTTTGAACTAAGCATAACGGGACCTTGTTTACGCATTTTGTAACGGTGCTTCTTCTTCTTACACTGTCGTGATGCATTGGAATACAAATTCCGTTAGTTTTTATATTGTATTCTTAATGTAATTGATATTTTCATCTTGTTTACTATAAATTACATTTTGTTTTAAATTTTCAAACTGAAAATGAAACATTTCTAAATATGTTTAATAAACTTCTTGCGCCCTGTGCATGATTTCTATAAGAAGAAACTAATTTATAATTTACTAATTTTCATGGAATTTCATTGCTTAATTGAATTGCTTGCAAATTGCTCAGATCTCAGATCTCAGAGCTGATTGAGCAGACTGCTGCAAATTGTGAAAGCATTTTCAGCTTATTGGCAAGACCATGAAATCAAATGATTATGTTTGGCTATAGTTGACCCCACTGTCAGTTGCTCGACAAATTGACAAATACGTTAGGACTCGGAAATATGATTTCTCTTGCCAGAAGTCTATTTTTGCCAGTACACTTTAATATCCATTTTGATGTGCTTTTTGATGGGTGCAAAATGTTGACAGTCGCACAGAAACGAACATATGGCCCAGGAGTTAATATTACAGAAAAATCAGCCAGCTGTCTGGCGCTGACAATGCGAACACCGTTGCCACACCTGATGTTGCAGCACTTAGACACGCTCCGACTGTCTCTCTCTCTCTCTCTCTCTTCAATTTTGTTGTTATTGGCGCTGTATCTATCTCTGTCACTCTTTCATTTTGCGGCAATTTGTTACAAGCCATTCAACAAATGTTGTTCAATTACCTTACACACACCTTGCACACAGACACACACACACACACACCAGTCGCACACATTGTTGCAATCAGTAACTTGGCTAACAGAGCCATTGTCTGTCTGCTGCCACATGGCACATGGCTTGACAGTTGAACAGCCAACAACAATTGGCCAACAAACAGCCAACAGCCAACAGCTAACAGTCAACAGCAAACTGGCAACTGGTAGCTGGCAACTAATAGTGTTTTCCATGTGCATTCGACTGTCAGTCCACAACCCATTTCCCATTTTCCATTTCCATTTTTCGCAGCCTGTTTGTTAAATGATTAGTTTCAGTTCTCTATTGTGCACTTTCGACTTCTATGGTACACTTTGAAAAAAAAGTGCACTGAAATTTAGAAAATCGCCATCGCCAGAAATTTCTAATTTTAAGAAACTATTTGTAAAAGTCGAGTAATATTTCCTCACTTTTAGGGCGATTATTTTTCTCAGTGTAGTTGTTGTCTGCAACTGGTGCTTAATTAGTCTTTGGGGATTTACATGTGCTCAGCTCAAGGCCCATGCTTTAAACTGGGCTGTCAGCTTAAGAGTAACAATAGTAGCAGTTGCAACTGCTGTCAGCACTGATTTTGTCTTGCAACAAGCTTGCAACAAGTTTGATTTTCGCATTAAAGCCCCTTTTGGATACTAATTTGACTGCTCTTCTGGATGCCTTGTGCCTTTGTTGTGGTTGCTGTTAGTTGATTTATCAAATTTCACACAGATTGTTGTGGAATTTACAATTTGTTATATCTATGATATGATTTCATTATGTCAATTAAGTGAAACACAGTATTAGCTGGCTGGCATCCAGTCAAAATGACACTTCAACATGGAATGTTGCATACAGCCAGATTTCTGCTCATCTTCCTGTCAAATTTAACATGTACATCAATTGCTGACAAACTCGATTTGATCTCACAAAGGAATTTCGAACAGATTCGAGATTAAGTAACATAACTTTCAAATTTTTGTGAGTCTAGCTTACAAATTTTTGAATATATAATAATAATATGTGGAAGATGTAGTCATTTACGATTTTTAGGGTCTACCAACCAAATTTAGTGACTAGCTTTAAAATTGTTGGCGATATGTGGGTTTATCGATTTGCAGTTATCGATTCGATCGATTTTTTAACCTTCTAGTGGACGTCGAATACCAATTTGTTCACTTTACAGACCCCCATATGTTGCAAGTTCTCACGCTATAGCTCAAAGACCTAGACGGACAGGCAGCCTGACGGACAGGATGACTAAGGATGCCTTCGGTGGTATCCGATTATAATAATGCTATAATCTAACTACCATTTTAGCTGGGTTTCGCAACACTTTTTACATTTTAATTAAATGTTAACAAAGCACACAAAGCTTAGATCTTAGTAATATTCTAATATGCTGAACCATTTTTCTTAAGCAACACTTGCACCCTTTTCACTTTTGTTGCATATTAAATTTAGCGCAGTTAACCTGTTGAAAATTTCCATCTAGCTTAAAAGCTCGCATTATTAATCAGTTTTGTTTCTGCTCTTGCTTTTTGCACACCCAATATTGATAAGCCCCGTCCGCAAATTCCTGTGGTTAGCCAACACCATCCGACTGCCCCACGCCTGCCACCATCAGCAACGATTTACCGCAAAATGTTTTAGACATTATCCAACTGTTGGCTCAACTGCTGAACTCATAATTAAAGCAACCCTCAACGATAATTTTACGACTAGCTATATACATATGCATATAGGGCCGACTTATCTCTTTATCAAGCCACACCAAAAGTTCGAAGTCAAAACTTTTTGGCATGTCATAAAAAAAAAGCTTTCGAATTTTGAGTTGATTTTCAATTAAAGACTGACACGAAAAATACATTTTATATAATTAATTATTGCAAGATAAGGCGCTGTCACTTTGACTTAATAACTTGGTTGATGAAATATTACTTTGCATATTGTAAGTGTTATGGACATCCAATAAATTGAGGAAGAGAAGCAGCAGCATCAGCAGCAGCAGCAGCAGCAGCAGCAAATTCAACTTTCATGCTAAAAAGTGATTTCCATTTCGTGGGCAAAAGGATGGAAAATCATCTTTCGAATTCCCAAACTCACTGGTCCTGACGCTGAAGCGAGTCAAGGCAACATCGCACAGTGGAGCAGAAGACAAAAATCCGAGCTCTAATAAATGGAAGATTATTTAAAGCAACTGTTTAAAATATATATATAAATAATGGTTAATCGGCTCAAGAAATTGAATTTTAAAACACAATTAATTCAAAGTTTGTAAATTCCCAAAACCACAAATTTAATAATTAAAAAATATTTTAAGTTTTCTACAATCATGTTTAATTAATTTAATTTAATTTGTAATTAATGATTGTATAATTAAATATAGAAAAATCAAAATTGTTCAAAATAATTAGGAAACTAAATTTAATTACTTTATTTAATCAACTGTTTTGAGATTTATTTGAAAAAATGTTCAAATGAGTTGGTTCTTTTTACAGTTATGCCACTGCGTGTTGCTGCCACAACCACGCATATTGTGCCACCAGACTGCTGCTCCGGTTGCTGTCAATTTCACATTTGAACGCCTTGCCGCACTTACATTTATTATTGACAATGGCAAAAAAGTTTTTGCTCTGGTCACGAAGCGTCAAAAATTGATTTGCGCAAAATGTTGAAATTCGCCAAAGTTTTATTTGTCTGTGTAAGTGTCTGTTATGCTCACGGATAAGTCTAATAATACGCAATATGTGTTCATGCCACAGGCCGTGTTGCAAATACATATGCGTATTGCTTAATTTATTGTACTAGCCGCAAGGCCCTGAATAGGGTTCTCTACTTATGGTAAGAATGGCCAAGCAGGACAACAAAGGCAAGCTTACCGTTATATTCGGCATTATAATCGCACTGTCCGTTAACCCTAAGGCTATTCATAAATATTACGCTCGTTTCCTCTTGCCGTACAAACGTTGAACCCTTAAAGTTCTGCTGGATTCATTGGGATTCATGATTTTTCCTTTTTCCTTTTGAGTTTAAGTTTGTCATGAAAATTAAACTTTAAAATTGCTGCTGTCCGAAATGGAACAGTTTTTAGATGTCGTCAGATCAAACAAATGATATATATAACCTCAATCTCTACGCCGGGCTCAATGTTGATAGAGGTGATCTTCTTGACGATCTTCGATGGTGAATGCATGAATGTGGATTCTCATCCGGAAACGATGCCAGGTCTTGGAACCCTCACCGCAATGATGTCTTACGGTTGGTGATGCGTAGGGGTTTGGGTTGGCATGCTTGGCACCGTTGATCAAGTCGCGGCATACATTCTCCAACGAGCGCATATTCCTGGTAATGCGAATGCGATGTACGGATGCAGAATCTCCGGAATGGGGCATCTCAATGTCCTTGGCCATTATTTAGCAATTTATCTGTTCGAGATAATCAAATGTTGAGCAGCGCTGAACCAGTTAACTTGCTGGTCAAAAAGGAATTAAACTGAGCAAGTTCTCGACATATAGATGCGAATCAAGACTATATATATATAATATATATATTGAATTAATTTTTACATATTTTTATTTAATATCTTTCGTTGACAAGAATTGCGATAACACAAACCAAACACTTTCATACTTGAACACATTTCGCTGTGGCAACATGTGAAATAACAAAAGATAAGCGTGTTGAACACAACATTTCTAGACACTAATTTATGCAACACATATAGTATATGGAAAAATATGTGTCAGTTGAGAAACACTTGCACTTTTACTGAGTGATACTGCTTATCAACATTTTTGTGGCTGACTAACTAACTAATAAAAGCGCTGATAACAAATGTTTGTGGCAAGTGCATAAATGATAGTGAACTTATTTGTGGTTACAGTTGAAGGGCTATAAAAACGAGACTAGCTGGCTTCGATTGCCACAGTGCGCTGCCACAGCTCGTGAGGAGAACAACTTAAACTTGTCTTAAGCTTGTCTTAAACTTGTCTTAAACTTCCCTTAAGCTTCTCTTAAACTTCTCTTAAGCTTGTCTTAAACTTCCCTTAAGCTTCTCTTAAACTTCCCTTAAGCTTGTCTTAAACTTCCCTTAAGCTTGTCTTAAACTTCCCTTAAGCTTGTCTTAAACTTCCCTTAAGCTTGTCTTAAACTTCCCTTAAGCTTGTCTTAAACTTCCCTTAAGCTTGTCTTAAACTTCCCTTAAGCTTGTCTTAAACTTCCCTTAAGCTTGTCTTAAACTTCCCTTAAGCTTGTCTTAAACTTCCCTTAACTTGTCTTAAACTTCCCTTAAGCTTGTCTTAAACTTCCCTTAAGCTTGTCTTAAACTTCCCTTAAACTTGTCTTAAGCTTGTCTTAAACTTGTCTTAAACTTCCCTTAAGCTTCTCTTAAACTTCTCTTAAGCTTGTCTTAAACTTCCCTTAAGCTTCTCTTAAACTTCCCTTAAGCTTGTCTTAAACTTCCCTTAAGCTTGTCTTAAACTTCCCTTAAGCTTGTCTTAAACTTCCCTTAAACTTGTCTTAAACTTCCCTTAAGCTTGTCTTAAACTTCCCTTAAGCTTGTCTTAAACTTCCCTTAAGCTTGTCTTAAACTTCCCTTAAGCTTGTCTTAAACTTCCCTTAAGCTTGTCTTAAACTTGCCTCAAACTTGCCACAAACTTGCCTTAAACTTGTCGCAACTGAACCTTGCCAACCTTACCAAAAATGAACACGGATTTGAAAGCTTTGGAGCTACTGTTCCAGCGTCCGCTGGAGCCAGTGTTCACCACACGTGATAATGGCAAGACTGTCTTCGATCTGCCCGATAATTTCTACGCGGATCGGTATCGCAACAATACGGCGGAGGTTGCGACCCGGTTCAGTCAGAATGTCGAAACCCGGATTCCGGTGCGGGAGTTGACCAAAGTGCCGAATCTCGACTTTGCTGCCAAGCTGGGCAGAAAGGATCAATTCTCGTTGTTCAACACGCGCCACAGAGAGATCGCGGGTCAACTAGTTAAATTGTATCTGGAAGCGACCAATTTGCAACAATTCGTTGCACTGGCCGCCTACACGAAGTAAATTTGTATTTTCTTTGACATTTGTCTACAAATAACTTAATGAACGAATGGTGTTTTTGCAGGGATCGCGTGAATCCTGTGATGTTCCAGTACAGCTATGCTGTAGCTGTTGCCCATCGTCCGGATACACGCACTGTGCCCATTCCCAACATCTCCCAGATCTTTCCGGGCAACTTTATTGAGCCCTCCGCTTTTTTGGTAAGCGCCCAATCGAATCACGAATCATATGCAATATAATTCTAACATGAGATTTGCATGTAGGATGCTCGCCAGGATGCATCGGTGGTTGCCAAGAGCGGCAATCGTCCCGTGCTGGAGATACCCTTTAACTATACGGCCTCCAATCGCGAGGAGGAGCAGCGCTTGGCCTATTTCCGCGAGGATATTGGCGTCAACAGCCATCACTGGCATTGGCATCTGGTCTATCCGGCCAGCGGACCCATTGAGGTGGTCAACAAGGATCGCCGTGGCGAACTCTTCTACTACATGCACCATCAGCTGATCGCCCGCTACAATGTGGAGCGCATTTGCAACAATCTGAAGCGTGTGGCGCCACTCAACAATCTGCGCGACGAGATCCCCGAGGGCTACTTCCCCAAGATTCTTTCCAGCGTCAACAATCGCACCTATCCGTCACGGGCCTCCAATCAGCTGCTGCGCGACGTGGATCGCCCAGATGGCAACATTGAGGTTTCCGAATTGGAACGCTGGCGCGATCGCATCCTGGCCGCCATCGATCAGGGCTTTGTGGAGAATGTAAGTAACAGGAATCTGACACGGCTAGAATCAGGAGAAGAGTTTAGCCCACTTCTCTATTCGAATACAGACTCAGGGATCGCGCATTCCGCTGGACGAGCAGAGGGGCATTGATATACTGGGCAACTTGATTGAGGCGTCGCCAACGCTCTCCGTGAATAGGCAGTTCTATGGCAACTTGCACAACGAGGGCCATACGATTATCTCGTTTGCCCACGATCCCGATTTCCGGCACTTGGAGGACTTTGGCGTTATGGGCGATGTGACGACAGCTATGCGTGATCCGATCTTCTACAGGTGGCACGGATTCATCGATGTCATTTTCAACAAGCACAAAACGCTGCTGCCGCCCTACAACAACGCCCAGTTGGAGTTCCCAGGCATCACTGTGAGCAATGTGGAAGCCAAAATTGGTGCAGCAACTGCCGGGCCCAATAAGCTGATCACCTACTGGCAAAAGTCGGTGACCAATTTGGCTGCTGGCCTGGACTTTGGACCCGTGGAGGATGACAATGTGTCTGCCTCATTTAGGCATCTGCAGAACGCACCCTTCACCTACACCTTCAATGTGACAAACTCTGGCCCCAGACGCACCGGCACCTGCCGCATCTTCATCTGCCCCAAGACAGATGAGCGCAACGACGCACTGCTTCTCGAGGAGCAGCGTCTCATGGCCATCGAAATGGACAAATTTACCGTAAACCGTGAGTAAAATCCACTCGAGCACCCATAATTAATGATCTATTTAATGCCATTCATCAAATTCGGTATGTTCTAGTACTTTATGAATATATATATATATATATATATATATATGAGGAAGTTAGCTGGGTTTTTTTACGGCAATCCTAAAGGCAAAGAACAGTCCGGAAATAATCTGATTATTATTTTTTGGAGTTTTAAAAAGTGTTTTTCAATGTCTAAAAATTAAATCGACACTCCCAAAAATAATTCCTATTTATATATATATATATATTATGAAGTTATACATTGCTAAAAAGTAGAAATGTAAATTCTTAAAATCCAAAAAAACTAATAATGAAATAATGAAATAATAATTCCAATTTAAGAACTTAATTTTCTTAGAATATTTTCTAAAAAGTTCGAATTTTATTCGAAGTGCATCAAAGTTGATTTTTCGAATTTGAAGGCGATGTTTGCCAATCTTTTGGGTTTATTTCGAGCAATTTTATGTTGTGCTTACAGTGGTGCCCGGCGAGAATACGATACGCCGCCAGTCGACAGACTCCTCGGTGGCCATTCCATTTGAGCGCTCGTTCCGCGCCGTGGGCGCCAACTATCAGCCGACGGCAGCGGATGATCTGGCACGTTTCCGCTTCTGCGGCTGCGGCTGGCCACAGCATCTGCTGCTGCCCAAGGGCAAGCCGGAGGGCATGCTATTCGATTTGTTCGTCATGATATCCGACTACAGCAACGACTCCGTGCAGCAGCTAAACAAGTGAGTGTTGCAACTATTCGAAGTGGGTTTTGGCAACAGCAAAAAATAATAATTGTACAACACACAGCGCACCGGACGATCTCTGCAGCACGGCGTACTCCTTCTGTGGTCTCAAGGACAAACTGTATCCGGATAGGCGCACCATGGGCTACCCCTTCGACAGGCGTTTGCCGAACACAAATCTCACCGAACTCGTTGGCGCCTTCACAAACATGGCCAAGACTGATGTGAAGATTATATTCAATGACCGCGTTGTTGCCTAGGCACTCCCAAGCTGGAAATCACTCCTATTTACCCAATATTCTCATATATATTCATATATTTCTTATATATACATTTACCGCAATAATAAAATTCAGTTACAATTTGCTTGCTAAATATTTGCCTGGCATTATTCATATCAATCGGATTTTTTGGCTAGCCACTAATAAAACCCCCAACAAACACAGACACAATACACACACACACACAAAATACACACATCGACACACACACACACACACTGCTGGCGTTTATTTGCGGCACACAAACACGCCCACTAAGTGGTGGGCGGGCGGTAAGGCTAATCCTATTAGACTTCAAAGCAAACTTCGCCTTGGCCCTGATTCAGGCACCCTGCCCCACCCCCTTTGTTATCGTGCCACATGGTGGCAAGAAGAAGACGACGCTTCTTCGTATTATTAGTTGCTGGCAAAACCGCTGCACGTGTTGCGCTTATTAATTTTTTGTATCTGCCACACGGCGACTGCTACAATTAATGCTGCATACTGTTGGGCGTCAAAGTTTTGAGTGACTCGTGTTGCAAACTTGTCTCATAACTGGACTTTCGATGGGTTGCGGGGCGCCACAAGCAGCTGTCGATTGTACATAGGTTAACAAATTGATTTTCAATCGCTTATCTGGCAGCATCTTGCCCCTCGGCATCCACTTATTATTCGAATACAGCTTGCCCCAAATAATCTTTGCAACTTTTCATATTTCTTATCTTTGTTAAATACCGTTACATCGCAAGACTGTTTTTTTTCGCCTATTTATAGAGCTGTTTTGAATGGATTTCACGATGACAAAATGTTTAAAAATACTTTTAACAATTATAATTAGAGAAAAAAATGTTAATTTAACTATTTCCTAGTAATTTATAAACATTTTTGACTAGCACTCATTATTATTATTATTACTATTATTATTATTATGATTATTATTATTATTATTATTATTATTATTATTATTATTATTATTATTATTATTATTATTATTATTATTATTATTATTATTATTATTATTATTATTATTATTATTATTATTATTATTATTATTATTATTATTATTATTGGGGCACTGCAATATTTGAGATCTATGGTTTCCCCTTTTGACCCAATGAACCCATATTCCTGTGCGAAATATGATAATCCTTCTCAGATTGTGGGTGCGATTTCAAAACATGTTTCACAACACAATCTACTGTATATATATATATATAGTATATATATAGGATATTTTCAAACGATAATACAAAATGTTAAAACAATTATCCGAAGGCTTAAGAAAAACCTTGTAGACCCCTCGCACAATGTCGGACAAGCTAGTTATGCTAGTGGAAGGATTGAAGTTAAATGATTTCAAGTATTCATATTTTTTTTTTTTTGTATTAATTTTTCTTATCTCATTTTTTTCTAAAAAATTAAGCACATTTTGTTTATTGAATGTTTTAATGTTTTAATGCCTAAACAAATATATTTGTGCATCTGCTTTGTGTTTCGTGACCAAGTTAAAGCTGATTTGAAATTTTCACACTTTGAAAATTTGAATTTGTTAAATATATTTTTTTACCTTTGCTTACAATTAAATTTGATTACAGCAATGGCATTTTTTTTGTGGTTTAAAGAAAATGCAAAAGATGAAGAAAAGTTGAAGAAATTATGAAAAATACTTGTATTTATTTGATTGCCCAAGGCAAATAACTGGAGGCTGCCAATTTGGCATAACTTGGCCAACTTTATACGGTAGCTAAGGACCAGACTAGAAGACCAGTATGTGGCACATTTTATCCGTATTTTTGTGTGAGCTTGTTTCTGGGGCATTTGTTATTTTCTCCCTCTGTTATTTGTATTGGGCATTAATGTTGCTTATGTGTGTGTGTGTGTGTGTGTGTGTGTGTGGAACTCGCTCTCCTGTTTGCCCTGGCTCTGCTTATGCAAAAACATTTGCCAACTTAAAGCTAGGGATCCGCAAAAACACACAGAAATTTTAAGTGCTGGCTTAGAGATTTCTAGTACATATGCGTATATTTTGCTTGAGGCCAAAATTCATATATATATATATATATATATATATATATATATAGTGATATTGTGCAGCGTATTTACATTCGCCGTTGCGTAAACAACATTCAGAATGTTTACTTCAATATCTTTGCTCTGAAACCTTACAATAATTAACTAAGTTGCCCTATTGTGCGTGTGTGTGTGTGTGTGTGTGTATTGTATTGTATTTAATTTCCAATCTCCAACCTAGCGGCAATTATTGTACATAATTCCATATTGCAAGTCTCTTGAAGTCATTTTGATTTACTCAATGCACACAAGTGAAATTAAACGCATGTCTCACAAGCTGCTCAAATTGCCAACAGCCCATTAAAAGTCAATCAAAAATGTATAAACACAAATGGGCACTGAAAATGAGTCAGCAGAAAACGAGCATTGATCGACGAGCAAATACCCCTTTAATTGGTGTAACTTGACTTACAAAAATGTTTATAGAAAATTCCACTTATTTCGCATGCTTTATATGGGTACCAAAATTTTGAAAAATTCTTTCGTTGAGTATTGGAATTTTGCCATAAATGCATTAATCTGAAGGTGATAAACATATCCCAAATGTGAGGCAAGGTTAAGTAGAAATGCAGCATAAAATTGAAGCACCTGCGAGTAATGCTTGCCGAATATGAGCAAATGGTGGCAATTTGGTAATTTGGCCGAAAATTGAAAAATATTTACATTTTCGCACACCTCGCGGAGCGGTGGTTATAACAAAAGTCAAAGTGAACTAGAAACATATGCTGTGTGCTTTTGAGTTAGGATTTTAGTGTGTATACAATACGGTTTATGGCCATGGGACACGAGCAACTTGTTGTAGTAGCAGCAGCCATGTACTATTTTTTTTTTTTGCCCAGATCTATAAACAGCTGTCCCCGCACAGAGCACAGTCTGCTTATATACGTATATATATATATATGTATATGCTATTTTAATAACGTTGCCAAGTTCAGCTGCCTAATTGCGCATAAGCTACAAGCCGCACCCAACCAAAATGGGAAGTCATAGAAAATGTGAACCAGAGTCCGAGTCAGCTCGCTCTTGTGAACGCACTCAGGCGCACTCATCTACTAGATAATATGCGTAGTCAAGTTGAATTCCAAGTACGTAAGCTACTGCCATACATACATACACATTTATGTATGTAGTGTGTGTGTGTGTGTGTGTTCCTATGTATTTGCGCACATATTTCGGGGTATTGGCAATCTGTAATGTGAAACGATTCACGGTTTTATGGCCAGGCTTAATGATTCCCGCATTTTTGCACAACAAAGCAAATCCAATAGCAGCCCTCAAGGAAGAATGACAAGGAACTGACAAACAACACACCTGTATCTATACTACAACGGGTATAAGCGACTAAAGTTAGTTATCGCATATACATAATGCGAACTGCTTCATTTGAACTAATTCATACTTAACATGCACGCGTTCAATGTTAACGCTTAAGCAGATCAAGCAATTTAACATATGCATGTTACTAAACAGTGTTTTCGGAAGATTAGCAAGTATGTTAATTCATAGTATTTAGCGGTCGATCAGCTGTCTGCTGCTTTCCCCTTGTTCAATCATAGGCATGCTAATTGTTTGCAATTATGCTTTCAGCTGTCTTCACATAACAGTTCGCTGTTAAGCATGGCATTGATGAAAGAATTTAAAATAAAGTACACCATTAAATAAGCACGTTCAAAGAATGGCATTCACAGTGCAGCAGCAATGCTCAAGGATAGTAAATACAAATTTCATTTTCTGTAATCGAAACATTTGCAAATTGCGAACATTTCTGTTAAATTGCAAATTTAAAAACGGTAAGGTACTTTAAATATCAATTCTTTTGTTGCTATGTGAAAACATTTTTGATATTTTTTTTTGTTGCTTCGTCTGCAGTTTTTTATAGTCTTTCACTTATTTAATGTTTATTCAACATGTCCACGCGCTGCCGACTTTTAACTTTCTGCTGCTAGTACTGAAATTAATTACTAATAAACGCGCAGCGCCTGTTTATAGTTCACCTTGGCCTTCGTTTTGTTTATCGTCATTGCTGCCATTGAATCCGACAAATTTCAATTCGGAAATTTCCTTAATCTGCTCCAGCTTCTGTAATCAAAATCCAACTCATCAAAAATAAAACATAGCCAAATAAAAAAATGGTTAATAGCACCTGCGCTTGTATATACGATATGCTTTTTACGCACACGACGGAAGCGATAAGTATAAATAAATAAATTAGTTGCTTGAACAACAAACATCGCAATTAGAAAGAGTATCAAAATCATTTTCTGTGTACATATGCGCCTGTGTAGCAGTCGATGCCGTATGTTCAGCTGCCTGTCAATTAAACAATGCCAAATACTTAGCATAAACATGTTTAATGATACTTTGAGTCTAATTGTTTGGCAGAAGTACTTGTATCAATAAACTGTCATTGTCTGTGATTTCATAAAATTTGCTTGGATTTTTTGCAACTCACGTATCTAGCGAAGACATTACTATTTAATATGAGGAATATATATATATTTCACCACTCCAATAAAACACAATCAAATTAACAATCATTTTCATTTTACTCAATATGGGTAAGTTCGCCGACTAAAGTAAGCTGAAAAGTATCGATGCTCGCCGTCGAGGTAGACACAAGTATTTTGTGGAATTATCCCGTTAGATTTGAGTGCACACATATGCCATCCCTCTTTCTCATTATGAAACCAATGAGGCTTATGCTTAGCTCCATACATGGTCATGTTTAGCATAAGGCAATTATCAATTTCCAATCATTTCTAGCAGTTTAACATTATGTTAAAGTACATTTTTAACTGGTTCGTTTTAACCTGTTGGTAAATTGGATCCGTCTACAAATATTAAAATTTGTATTTAGCTATCTCTTATGCATGGACAGCAAAATTAAGTAAAATTAATGAAATTTTCAATTCACAGAAGTAGAAAACTCTTTAAAGGAGCAAAAGCTGTCAACTGAACTCCAGGAGATAAACTTTATTATCAGACGCATGTGAGAAACGAGAAGGTTGGCAAAATATAACATTTTCTACCAATTTGTCTAAAATTGTAAGACCAAAAGATTTTCTTTGTCCTGGCTTAATAATCAAAGTAGAATTGTTTTTGACACGTTTCTCTGAAAAATAAGTGCATGGAAAAAATCGTAGAAAAACCAATGTAAAATCCAAATGAATAAATGCATTTCCAAAAATTCAGTTATTTTCTGCTGCACATGCTCAAATATTACTATGAATAAGCGTAAACTCGACAGTCAATCGCAGTTCTCATAGTCTCAATCGAAAGGTATGTAAATTTTAAATAAAACTAAATAAGAATTTGGTTTCTTCTGCTTTTTCATGAATTCAGTTGTGCCCGACTTCCAAAGCTGATAAATTTCGACAGATCTTGATATTATAATCATAAGACAGTTTGCTAAGGTTGGCTGTCTAATTTTGCTACCGTTGGGTATACAAAAACCAGAGAAATATTATAATGTAAATGACTGTGGTATATGTGGCACAATTTGTAAAGACCCCAATGAATTTGTACCTATATTAATAAATTGTATAAACTTTGAAACGATTCTAATTAAAACAAACCTCAATTTACATTTCTAAACCAGAGATGTTTTTTTTTGTATTTATTTATTATTGTAAAATAAATCATGTGAAATCAACTGTGGTTTTAAAGCGCTGCAGCATTTTCCATAGAATTACATTAATTCAAGGCAGAGACAAACAAAAATGAATTCATATTTATTCATTCACTCGTGCATGCCAAGTGCATAGAAATACTCATCTGTGAGTGAGTCTGTGATATATATGTATAAATAAATATACATATGTATATTTAAGTAGTTGTGCATGTGTGTGTGTTGTGGACTTGTGACTCGTTGCAACGAGAAAAGTGGAAAAACAAAGCGTTTTCCAAGGCAGACAGCTGGCATTATTATAAAGTTTTACCGCCCATACATACACACAAAATGCATGTGTATATATACATATATATATATATATAATATGTTTTGAGGTAAGTGCAAGCTAGCATTTAATATTAATGAAACCTCTAATTTAAATCGAGCTCTTACACTTAGGAACATATCAAACTTGTTCCGAACTTTAAGTCAATTAAAGTAACAAATTTAATGTCAGAAAAATTGCAAGTGAGACAAGAAGAGACAAGTCTCAACGAATATAAAATATAAAATATATATATATATATATATAAAGATTTATAGCAAGTATTTTATGCTGAATCTGCGACGCACACTAACAGCATTTAATCCATGCGAAACCTTGATGCAGACGAAATGTGTCAGGGTATTAAATCGCCAGCTTCTGGGAAAGATGGTCATAAGTGCTGCTCCGCAGTGGAAACGGCTTCAGGCCAGTGTGCTGAGCACTCAGCTCCAGGATTGTCACACAATTCGCAACTGGTGACAGTTCTATGCCAATGGACAGAAGCCCCCTTCCTGCACTGAGCTACAGCGTCTCTTGACTGCAAATCGGGTATTTACTGATCAGATTAAGAACCAGGAGGTGGCCAGATTCCTACAAACCAATCTCAATCACGAGCAAAATTGCCAAATCTATGATAAAATGTATGAGGAGTTTGTGAACTGCTTTTCCTGTCCTGACTGAAGACTGTAACATAACATATATAATCTAACATGTACTTAACATTGATATCGATGTTGACGTGAGTCGTGAGTGAGTCGTGAGTGAGTCGTCAGTGAGTCGTGAGTGAGTCGTCAGTGAGTTGTGAATAAAGAAAAGTGAGCGACGTATTTAAAAAAAAAAGATAATCTATTTTTGACTGCCTCAATATAGTATTCCGTATGCCGTGTGCTTAGTCGAAATAATCTTCTTCAAGACAGAGCTAAAAGAATAGTTTTGTCTATTATTTTTCATATTTTAAATATCGAAACACATCTGTCAAAATTGAACAACAAAAAAGAAAAAAACTTCTAAAAATTGCAAGTGCAAAATCGTGAATGATGAAACTTTTGCAGAGCACCAAGAATCTGGTTAGCAATAGCAATCGTTATGGACTGTACCCAAGGCTGCTGGACCGAAGTTGCCTGGCGAATAAGATCAGTAAACTGAGGCCGCTGATTAATAGGCTGGATTGGTTCAATGATACGGATTCACTGTTCCGGGCCTATTGGAGCTACTTTGCCAGCGGCTGCAAGAAGCGGCAACTGGACATACGTTGCCGCATCGAGCAGCATACTGACTTTGTGCAACAGATCAAGGATAAGAAGGCTGCCTCGTTCCTCAATCTGTTGACCCACAACGGGCAGCTTTCATCCCCCGAGCCAAATGTATCGAATCTATCCGCGGAGAACGCGGCAAATGACATATATGAGGAATTTGTGGATTGCTTTCGTCGCAAATGTAGCGGCAGTACAGTGAAGCATCGCAAACATGAACGCTCGCGACACACCCAAGTCTTCGCGCGGAAACCTGAGGTTGATGATGCTTTGCGCAGACTTGGGAACACAAAGAATCCCTATGATATTGAGCAAATCACACAGAAACTGAACCGATCAAATCAGATGCAATTGCAGCATCTATCTCAATCCATTCCCCAAAGACTGATTAAAACAAAAATATATGAGGACTCTCCGAACAACTCCGAGAAGGTTGCTAAAAAAAGGGAAGTGGCAAAAGATAAAAACAAAAAACCCAAACGAAAAGGTAAAAAGTCAAGAAACAACTTTGTGGGAAATCACTCAGGAAAGTTGAGAAAATTATTGAGAAAAACTAAGAAAGAGGATAAAAGCATACAAAGAGAATATGTTGAGGATGAACAGGACTCAGACAACACAATAGCGTCAATTGATATGTTGCCTAAGCGCCAACTTAAAGTTGAACTTCCCAAAATATTTCCTAAATATGGAAAACCAAAGGAATACGTAGAACTTAAACCCGAAAGAAAAGCAAAACACAGCAGAAAACATAATCACAAAAAAGAATATGTTGAGGATGACCAAAATTCGGATAACACAATAGGATCAATTGATATGTTACCTAGGACCCAACGTAGAGGTGGACTTCTAAGAACTAGTACAGGAAAAGGAGAAAAAGAGAAAAGAAGGAGAGAAGAGGAGAATTTGTACGGGAGCACAGCAGAAGAACAATTTAATATGTTTACAACTAAACTTGGCAAAAGGATAAAATCAATTCCAGGAAAAGATCAGCCTACATTGAAATCCAGACCATCATCATCATCAAAAGAGGCGACCAAAATTCAGCAAATTCCTTCAAAAATTGAGAATCAAAGTCTGAAAATAAGTTCTAGTTTAATAAGTGAACAGATTCAGTCGTTTGGAAGTTTGGAAGATGAATCACTAATATCTGGGGAAAAGATGCTTGAAAAAATCAATAATTCTGGATTAAGTAAAACGATTTTGGAAGAAGTATCACTTAAACCTGAGGGAAAAATTCAGCAAAAAATCAAAAATTCTAGATTAAGTAAAACGATTTGGGAGGAAAAATCACTTAAACCTGAGGGAAAAATTGAGGAAAAAATCAATAATTCTAGATTAAGTGAAACGATTGCCCGAATCGATAAAAGCAAAGATTCCATAAATGGTTTTAAGCTGTATTCTTTTTACAGAAATGTCAAATATAATAATCCATATGAACTGAAGAAAACTAACCTCAGTTTATTAAGAAAATTTGAAAAATTGGATGGCAAAATCGATGATAAAGTTGAACGAAGGAGTTCGGCAACGTCTACCAAGGAACTTCTATTTACACATAGACAAAAGTTATCCTCATCGAGTAACTACTCCATCATCACTCAGCGTGGGTCAGTGAAAGCACCGAAAAGCGAGGATGAACAAGAGGAAACGAATCCAATTTACACGAATCTGCTGCCGGAACTTATGAAGTACCAAAACATAGGGCAACTACTTAAGACGGATGTGGAACTGCCACAAGAAGATAAGCCACAAGCCGAAGTGCAAAAATCCAAGCCCAAAAGGAGGTCAACAAGGAAAATCAGTGAGCCAATGGAACTGCCAAAGCCGGAGCCCAAGATCAATTGCACCATATGCGATCAGCTGAGTCGACGTCCTCCGACGCGAAAGCATTCCTACATGCAACAGATGCAACGACAACTCAAGAATCTCGAGCTCCGTTTCTACTACAATCAGATGATTCAGCGCAATTGCCAGCTGGAAAAGCAGCTCCAGCAGCGGGAATGTCATGCTGAGGAATATCTACTGTGTGTCCACACTTATGAGCAGCTATCCTCCTGTTGCAAGTAGTTCATCCAGCTACTCAATCTGCTGTCATTATTCGACATTTGGCGACAGTCCATTTCGTGTGCGAACTGTGTTTGAATTTCGATATAAACTTGAACAGAATTTGCATGGGATTTGGACTGTTGTCGACAATTGTTTTTAATATTCTATTCGAATTTGTCTAAAATAAATTTTAATAAAATTACAAGTAAAAAAAGCCACCTTTTAAATATATATATATATATATTTATTTTATGAATTCTAGATAGCCAGATATGTATCTAAATGCGACACTGACTGAAAAACTATAAAAAAAACACAGAGCAAAAAATTCATGGACAGTTTGAAGCTATGCTCAAGTCAAGAGTGTAATTGTTGCAAGTAAGTGTTGCAATTTAAAACGCACTCTTCTTCTTGTGCAACTAAATGTCAAACGAAAATGGCAAGTTGCAAACAACTGTTCGCATATTGTCAGAGCTGACTGAACTGAACTGTGACCCGCCCCGCCACTTGACCTATCTACTTTTTTTTTTCTTCTATTTTTTGTTTGTTGCAACAGCATGTGGTATCCATTTGATGCGCTTGGTTTTTTGCAATTCTGCGCGTTTACAAGCCAGCAAACAAAAATAATACGCGCAGCAGGCGAAACAACAACTATAACTAGTGAAACTAGCAGAAATCTGGTCGAGGCTGGTTCACTTCCATATACCCTATGTGGAAAATGAGGAATTTTCAGTAGAGGATATACTACCATTTGACATTCTCCTTTATCTATAGATTTGATTGCGATCATTGGAAAATTGTAGCAAGTTTCCAAGCCATGTCTCTTTGAAGTCGAATCGACTCTTCATCAAATTTGTGCTTACGCCGTATTAAAAATCAAAGTACCAACATAAGCGTGGCAACCGAAACTCGGTCAAGTGCCCTTAAAAGCGGCAACAAAAGCGAAATGTGTATGCAGATTTACCAGATAGATATATATATATATATACACATAAAAATATATGTAGTAGAGAACTTGAACTACGAGTTGATTTCTAGTTTGTTAATTTTTATGTTTACTGTTTGCTTAACGGATGCATTTTATAACTTTAAGCCACAAATCGCGTTGCAGAAAAGTATGCTATGGAAAATTGTGGATTGAGATTGGGAGCAATGGCGCGAAAAGTTTATGCCTTGCGGTTGAATATGGGGCAAGGGGGCACTGTGGCATTGGGGTCATTAATGCTGATGACAGGTGCTACAGTGGGTGCTGCCACTGCTGCTGCTCGGGTCAGGAAATTCATTTACGGCCAATTAAATGACGAGCAGCAGATGAGGGCTGCACCAGCAAAGGAAAACCAGAGAAAAACGACCGGCTGTGGCACGCCGAAGATGATGTTCTCTTGCAGCCATCAGTTAATCTGCTGACATTTAAAGTTTGCCATAAATTAAAAAAACAAAACAAATAAAGTCGACTGGACTTGCAGCATAATAACAAGCTGAGTTAGTTGCAACAAAGTTCATGCTTTGATTTGACCTGAAAACTATAAACTTTTTTGACTGAGTACAGAAGCCAAACTAATGCCAATGAAGAATATATATATTCTGGATCCGAAGACGCTTTCTTCAATGCGTTACATACTTCACAGCAAAATGAGAATACCCTCTGCAGGAATATTAGAAAAAATGAAAAGTTGAGCACATAAATTGCTTTAATTGATTTAATTTAATTAAGCTCATTCAATTAGTATTTTAATAATTTCAAACATTAATTGTCTAATTCGACAGGGCAACTGTGAAAATTGTAATTTTATTACGGAAATTGCAGAGTAAAGCGAAAAGCAGTAAAAATCAAATAAAAACCGGACACAGTTGAAATATATATAAATATATATATATTGACTATTTAATTATTTAATTATATGCACATTTGATTATTTATTTATTTAAATTTAAAATCATAAATATTAAATGTTAACTAATTAATTCATTAATACATTTTTTTAATTTTCTGTAGCGACTGATATTGGAGGACATTAAATAAAAATTACAAATAATTGGAAAAAAAAAATATTTTTTATATGTATATAAAACAAATAAGAGATAAATAATAAAAAAATTAATAAAAATAGATAAGAAATAAATTTAAAAATGTTTATGGATTCAATTCTAATTGCTTTCACCATTAAGTTATCTTTCTTGATATGTCAGCCGTTTGTTATATAGATATTGATATAGTGGAATCAGGCTGCATTTTAAAAACTTTTGATTTTTAAATTATTTTGACTTATGTTTAATTTTTTTTTTATGTCTTAAATGTCCATATACAAAACTGCCAATCGCCCCTTTTTTTTTATTAAAAATTACAAAATAATAATTAATAATATTTATTTTTTTATTTAAGAATTTCAAATGGAAGAGCTTCATTTGCTTAAAACTTAATGATTCTATTTAAATACAATACAAATAATTTATTCATTTATTATTTTTAATTTTATATCGTGTGAACTTTGTTTGAATGTGACTCATTTAAAATAAGACCAAATTGCAAACGAAAATTTGGCCTTTTCAGCTTGTGCAATTTTCCAATTAAATTGCGATAAACCTAATTTCGGAGCCCACACGCCAATCAGTGTGGCAGTACGACGTACGAGCATATTTAATTACACACACACACACACACACACAGAGACAGTGGCAAAGACAGGCATCAATCATACGCCGCGTGGCCTTATCAAAAATTGTTGTGATTATGATGTTGCCACCAAAAACCAACAGACAAACGCCAAAAAAATGAGCGAAGAACACTTTACCCCACACACACACACACACACACACACACACATACACGCATTGCTGCCTTTGAAATGCAAATAAGTGTGTGTAAAGCGAATATTTTTTGCATAAATCGCCAATCAAAAATTTGCACACCTACCTTCAAAAACAATGGCCGGGGGGTGGAAGGCGCGCTTTGCAGTTGTTGTTGTTGTTGTTGTCGCTTGTTGTTGCTTCAATTTGTTGTATTATTTTGGTTGTTTTCAAATTTATTTGAGGTGGCATGAAAAATACATTAAGTGAAAAAGACACACACCAAAAATGAAAAGCGTGTGAAATAATTTGCAAATGATTAAAATTTATTTAATTCGATATATGTATATATATATATATATATATATATATATTAAAATAAGAACATATATTTTCTTCTATATATATATTTGTGCCCTGCCACATATGGTATTTTTTATATTTGTTTTTGAGCACGTTTTTTGTTGTATTTCTCTTGGCGTCATGTTATAAAAAAACTTAACACGATTTGAACATTGATGATTTATGACATTTCAACGCTTTGGCGAGCAAAAATGATAAATATGCAAAATTGGCAACTTATCTTAATGAATTTTTATTGCACTTTAGTTTCAAAATTAATGGAATTTATTTGCGTCATAGATTATACAAAATACTCGAATTAAATATATTTATATATATTTAATTAGCTTTCACTTTAATTTGAATTTAAATGCATTATTAGGCATTGCACATTGAAATTTCGATTTGTAAACTATGTTGGCATCATTGTTGCAGCGTGCAACATTTTGGCTTGCACTTGAACTAGTTGCCGAGTTGTCTACTTATTGTTTAAAGCTGCAGCACTCTCTCTCTCTCTCTCGCTCTCACTCCATGAGTTGGACACACTAATAACGTTTTTGGATTTAAGGAATTATGAACTGGACGCGCTGCTGCGTTACCTTTAATTTGCCACGTCCGCTTTTCAAAGACACTCAACAGCAACTGTTGCAAACGACGAGAAGGCAACTTGTGGCTGCCGCGATGCAGCATCTTTAGCAGCACAGAGCCCAGAGCTTTCGCGAAGCTTTTGCTTGGAGCACAAAAGCAAACTGTTGATTTTGCGAGAGAGAGCGATGGGAAAAGTAAGAGAACATTTTAAGAGAGAGCGAGAGCAAAAGTTCCTTCTGTTAAATTTAATTTCAATTTAATGGAAATATTTTGTTTGGGCTTATTTTCTTTGCATTTGATTTGAACTTTTAACTTTTAACTTAAGATAGAATCGCTTAAGAAAAATAAAACAAACAGCATTCTCCAAGAATAACTTTAAACATTGCGACTACAAACTACTTAATAGTACATATTAAATGTTTAATATGGCAAAAGCTCGTCTGCCTTAAGCACAACTCGCGGCAGCTTCTGTTGTGGCTAATGCTGCATTAATTTATTATTAATTTACTCCTTACACAAACACACGCACACTTAGTTAACGGTAATTGAGCCAAGAGCAACAACACTGGTCAATCTTAAACATACACAGACACTTACACACACACACACACACACACACACACACACCGGTAGCTAGAAAGCCTGAAAGCTTTAAGGTCAGCCAACAGCTACAGGTGAAAATGCATAAAACTGATGCCACCGCTCAAGGACAGATGGACAGACAGTAAAACGGATGAAGGACGCACGTTTAGCAATTTTGCTCAGCGGAAGGACACACAAGTGGTTAATTGATACAGCAAGCTCCCTCTGCAAACAAGCAGCTACCAATAAATTGTGCACAAAATGTTGGACTAGGCACATTAGAAAAATAGCATTAAGCGAATGACACAATACAATAAAATACAAACAAATGCTCACACTCGATACATGTGTATCGCGATCGATGTAGCTACATCACACTTTACAGATAGAAGGAAAAAAGTTATCGATAATGAAAAACTCCATATAAAAAACCGGTATCGAACAGGCTGGGAAATATTTCGCTGCGGAATTTTGACGGCTTAAAATCCACAATGTTAACTCACTGTGGACCTGTGTAGATTCTGTGAACAGCTGTTAACGGTGTCAAAATAATTAACATTGATTTTTTTGGCGGCGGCTACTGTCGTAAAAGCGAGAAAATTAATGGATTACTTTTTTTTTAGGTTCCACAAGTTCAACGATCTGTAAACTGGGTTGAAGGAATACGAAATGTAATTAACATAAGCCTAAAGAAAACATTAGCCAACCAAGAAAAAAACCAACCAGAGGAAGTGACAAGATTGGAAATGCGATTATTAAAATTCAACATTCTAACATCAATATAAAGTTAAAATCATCTTGACAGGCGCAGTCAAACGAAATGAAGAAATATTCCCCAAATGCCAATATTATTTTTGGCATTAAATGAACTGTTAAAGGTTTTGTAATTTATTAACTAACAGAAAACCAAAAGAGAAAAAGAGAAGTTATAAATGCGATTATAAGCGATTATGTTAAGCGCCGTGCAAATAATCAAAAGGTAATTAGTTAAGCCAATTGTGAAATCCAACTTGTGGGCATGTGTGTGTGTGTGTGCGTGTGTGCGTGTTTCAGCATGTGCTTAAGAGCTTGTCAATATATTCTTGGTAAAAGTTTCATCCACTCGTTCATTGACTTTTTAATTGGCTAATTATAAGCGAAGCTCATCGCACAGCTTTTCTTAGTGCAAGTGTGTGTGTGTGTGTGCGAGTTTGTGTGTGTGTGTGTGTGTGTGTGTGTGTTGTATGTCGCTTCCTGTTTTAGATTGGTGGCTGCTAAATTTAGTCGTGCTTTCTGTATTCAAGGTCCTCGATTATGTATTCTATTTATGTATATTCAATGATAATCTATAATTATTGCAATTGAGCAGCTTGCCACTGCCATTAGCACGTTTATTTCTTTTTAGGGGGAGAATGCGAAAATGTGACCTTCGTTATGCATTTGTGTGTCAATATACATGTGTAATATTATATTTGTGTTCTTGCAAATAAAATAAAATACAAATTAAATAATGCTGCAATTCCAATCGATCGAGCCAACTTCTATATGAGATTCGGTGGCCTTTAAATATCTGAATTTGCTGTTAAATAAACGCCGTCTATTGTTTGGTAGCACTTTTACATGTACCAAAACGGTAAGCATAGCCATGTCACAAACCTGTGGTGTGTTGTGTTTATTTGATTGCTTTTAATGGCACTTTGCTTAGTCCGTATTCAAATGGTGTAGTAATAATAATTATAATTAATAATAATAACATATAATTTTATTGCTTTATTTTTCTTAGCAAAAATAGACCAATAATGTTAGATGACTCTGTGAAGTGTGGAGCAATTCTTAACAGAGTTATGTTGTGCATGAATTCCGTAAAATATTATCGAATGTGGTAGATAAGAGCTACCCCCGATATATAAAACAAAACGCAGCATTGACGATAGTCGAGCATCTCTAACATTCTTATCGCACATCCCTAGCGCTTTATACTGGTTGCTTTTTTGTTGGTTGTTGTTGTTGTTAGTTGGAAAATACAATTAAAAATTGATTTCAATACTTAAATATTCAACGTACTAAGGTAAGTACAATTAGCGGCACATTGTGAGCGCAAAGAACCCGCTAAGTGTAAAGAATTTGGCGAAAAACGTGCTAAAACGTCCGTTTGAAAATAGCGCGTCACAAGTGTGTGTGTGTGCGTGAAAATGCGCTAACTTACGATTAAAGTACACAACTGCAACTGTTAACGCATTTTCATATTGAGTATATGCAAATAATTAATTTTCTTTTACATTTTCCATTCAACGCTAGACAACAACAACGCGGCGGGGGGCGGCTGCAAAAATACCGAAGAAGCAGCACACAAAAAATTAAAAAAAAGAAAAATTTGCAAGGTGTTTGTGTGTGCGAGTGTAAGTGTGGCTGTGTGTGTGTGTGACGACTGCTGCTGCTTGTGGTGCGTGCGCGCTTGTCGCAGCAAGGAAGCAAAACCAACACACACGTACATCGAGAATTGCATTGGTATTAGTGTTGGTGTATCCTTTGGCATTTCTGCGAGCTTGGTGGATTAAACGTGAAGCGAGACAAAAAGCAGCTTTTACCAAATAACAAAAACAAGTGCATCTAAAATAGTCGATTTTTGAAAGAAAAAATATAAAAACAAAAAAAAAAAGCTAAAGCACACTAAACAAAAATGGAAAAAAGAATAGAATTGGAAAGACGCGCACGTAAAGTGAACCAGGTAAGTTTTTTCTTCTTCCTCTTGCTATTTATTGCTATTGATAATGTGACAAAAAAAAAACAAAGAGAAGAAAAATACCAAGCCAAAAAAAACGCGCAAAACTTGGCTTTTTTTTTTTGATTACACAAAATTTTTTTTTGTATTACACGCATAGCCCTTGTGTGTGTGTGTGCCCTACAACAGCAACTACGCCATCATGTAAATCTGGTTTCAATTTGTGCCGTTGTCGTTGACGCCATAAAAAAGAGCGCAAAATCACTGAAAGAAGAAGCGGCGATTAACGTCCATCGTTGAAAAAAAAAAAAATTGATCGCCGTAAGCAAATTCTCACATACAGCGTACGTGTACATGCGCTATTCTTTTGAATGTGTGCGTGCGTGTGTGTGGATGTGTGTCGCGAGCAGTGTTGCCATGTGCGCGCATTTTTGCGCCTTGGCTTTGTTCAAACACTGCCAATGACCGTAAAAATTCCAATTATTTCATTTAAACTTGTAAATATTTGTCATACACGTGTGGATGTGTTTTTGTTTGTTAAAATAAAAAGTTGTGGCTTATTTTATGCATGCTTATGCTTGTTGATCGCGACACGCATAAAGCAGACCGAGAAGCGCACCTGAAATCGCAACAGCTGGCAATGCTGCCATAATCTCTTATTGTTGTCGCCGGCCTTCAATTGTGGCAAACACTGCAATAAGCAATGTATACATTGCATACGTGTGTGTGGATATATCAATGTGTGCGTGTTTTGTATGCCATGCTGCTGCTTGTTGTAATTTCAGGTTATTTAATACTAAAATGTATCTATAACAACATTATAGCGCGCGCATCATTCATATATGTATATGCATATATACGCAAGAATCGCACACAGAGGCATACACACACACACACAGACGAAGAAACGTGTATGCACATAATCGACACATTCTCGCATTCAATGCCGATGGGTCGCCAGGCAGCTTTAGCTTTGGCTGCCTGTCGAGACATGCACACACACACAGCCATGTTGACTGCGCAGTCATAAATACCCTCACACACGCACACTGTCAAACATCTGCTATTGCAGGCTAGACTTTTCACAATGCACAAAACCGGCCGCCCCAAAACGGTACATGAACTGTTTACATGCATTGCTACCCCTCCCACAAACACACACAATGTGTGCATATCTCTCTCCCACTTCCACTCCAAATCGACACAAGAAATGTGAAAAAGAGCAGACAAACCTGTCTTTCTTTTTTGTATATGGCACTTCTGCTGATTAATAAACATGCGCTCTGGCAAGGCCTACTCAATCAGGCACCCACACCCCACCCCCAGCCAACTACAAATGCACACTTACACATGCACAGCCATATGTAAAGTCAAAACTAAGCTGATATGCATACGCTTCAAAAAGCTTAAGCTGCGTGTGAATTAGTATGTGTGTGTGTGTGTGTGTGTCATTTGACTACATCTGTGTGCGTGCTCTTGTGCATGAAACTGACTGTCCAGCGAAACAGATGAGAGAGAAACTGCTTGTCACTACGTACAAAATATTGCCATTTTCAGCTTTATGTACATGTGTATGTGTGTACTAGATAACAACTATAATTGAGCTAATCAGGAAACAATAAAAAGTTGCTGTTTGTTTACCGCGTTTCACGCATATTCATTCAAAACGATGACCCAACTCAAAATGCTTATCATCATCATAGAAAACACAAACAAAAATATTGCTCTTTAAGAACAACAAACGTCCGTTTTTTCTTCTATTTTTTTTGTCAACATATTACTATTGTTTGTGTGTGTGTTGCCGGCTTGTTTCATTCCACAAATTACAGGACTTGTGCAGTTTTGCCTTCTTCTCCCCTTCCATCTGCTGAGTACTCAACTCTGGCATTTCATTTGTTTGCATAGGCAATGCGCGCCCAAAGCGCTGCCATGTTATCAGCACTCGCTCTTTGCTCTGCTCTTCTTTCTGTCATTGCCCATTTTCGCGCATTCCGTTTTGTGGTGCGCGTACGTCACACGTACATGCCCACACATGCACACCCGTTGTCTGAAAAAATGGTATTACATAAACGCGTTGCTGCCACTTTTTCAGCTGTTGCTAAATCATTTCTTGTCTCAGCACATAAATGGTTTTTACCATTTTCATTTACTTGCTCTTAATACGCCCATTTTGAGTGTGAGATATATATTTGTTTTAAAAAAAAAATAGTTTTTGTTTAATCGATTTTTTGCGTATGTATTGTTTTTCATTTTGAGTTTTTCTTTTACGCTTGTTTTCTGCCACACGTTCACACAGACATGGCGGACTGTCAGACTCGCATCATGTTGAATATACACAGCCAGTGTGACCAAATCCGTCTAACGTTAAAAATGTCCATTTCCGTTTTACAATTAGATTGTTACAAATACTAAAAGAATTTGGGATATTTGTTGAAATGATTAAAAATGAAATATTTTTGAACAGATCACAGAACTGAATCTGGACAATTGCCGGAGTACAAGCATCGTTGGCCTTACAGATGAATATACCGCCTTGGAAACATTAAGTTTGATCAATGTGGGACTCACAACACTCAAAGGTTTCCCCAAGTTGCCCAATCTGAAGAAATTGGAATTATCCGATAATCGAATTTCGAATGGACTCAACTTTCTGACGACCAGTCCAAAATTACAATATCTAAATTTGTCTGGTAATAAAATCAAAGATTTGGAAACGTTGAAACCGTTGGAGGAATTCAAAAATTTGGCTGTTTTGGATTTATTCAATAATGATGCCACTCAAGTGGAAAACTATCGTGAGAAAATCTTCAAGATGCTTCCATCCTTGAACTATTTAGATGGGTAAGTCTCGGAATATTAAATTTGATTATAACTAATTTCTATATTCACAACAGTTTCGATTGTAATGATGAAGAAGTGCAGTCGGAGGGCGATGAGGATGAGGAGGTCAATGGCAATGACTCCGAGGATGAAGGTTTGTATATATTTGTACAACACATCCATTCATAACATAAGATTTGTACATGAGCAACTGTTGTATGTCTGATCCGGATAAGTGTAGTCTGTCTGTTTTTCAAAACCATCATCAGTTAGGCAGTAAGGATTTGGTGCGAATTCGATTATCCATACACATCTCAACACACCGATTCTGTCGCCTTTCAGATGAGCGCAGTGCCTTCTGTGTAAATGGCTTAGAGATCGATTTAGACGAGCTCGAGGCATTGGAGCAGCGTGTTAAGGCCAAAAAGTGTTTACGGGAAGCAGCACCTGCTGATGACAATAATGCTGCTTCTGCTGATGATGAAGTTGACGAATTAGATGAATATTTAAAAGAGTTGCAGCTACGAGAAAGCAGCCAATCTGTGATAGCTGATGCGATACAGCCACAGCCCAATAATAGCAACAGCCATCAGCCAAGCATTAATTTTGCCATATTACTCTATTGGTTTTTAGCAATATTAAATCTGGCGAGTGCCACCTATAATTGTAAGCATCTTGTACATAAATCCAACTTGTTTTTAATCAAACCCTTATCAATTTGCTTGCAATTGCTTGCAGTTTCTGGCGATGATGATGACGATGGCGATAGCGATGAGAGCGACGAGGAGGACAACGGAGGAGGACTCTCGGAGGTATGCAAAGAAAGATTACAATTTATCCATCCAAACTCAATTAATAATCGACGACAATTGTAGGTCTATAATGATGACTTAGAGGACGACAATTCCGATTGGGAGGAGGGCGAAGGCGCTGGCGACGACGATGAGGATGAGGATTCCGATATTGATGAGGCCGATGGTGATGCAAATGAATCGGCCGCATCGGTCAATGCCAAGGATAAGGATGCTGATAAGCCAGGTGAATATATATTCAAATCTTACTTGTTGCAATCAAAATCATTAAAAACAATGTTGATGTATCATATATATATATATATCATTTATTTACATGTGATATTATTTATTCATTTATTAATTTGTTATTGTCTTCACACCTATTTTATTGCCGACATGTATATAAATATTAACATATGGATGATAATGTCTGGTATTATTCACTATTTGCAGAAGAGTCGCAAGCCAGGGGCAAGAAGAGAAAGCATGATGGTTAAAGGACAGCATGATCTACAACTGTATCGTCTTTGTACGTTATAAATTTAATTATACACCTACACCTACACACACCCACACATACTACACACAACAAAATACAGCAACAAGAACACACATCATATTTTGATAAACAAAAAACTAAAAAACAAAAATGAAAATAAGAAGGACCCCCATTAGAAAAAGGAAAAAAAAAACATTTGTTTCGTTAAATTTTAAGCTAAATATTCTAAACTCAACCCAAAAAAAAAAAAAAAAAAAAACCGAAAAAAACCCCGACAAAAATAAAAATGTAATAATCAAAAGGAGTATAAAAACAAAAAATGATATGTTGTAAGAGAATACTAAAAAAAAAAAAAAAAAACAAAAACAAAAAGAAAAAACAACCCACAATAACAATATAAACAATTCACACAAACAAACAAACAAACAAAAAACTATAGCAAACCGAACCCAAAATGTGTCAGTTCTCCAAAAATATAACAGCAACAATGAAAAAAATGAGCTAAAAATTAGAGTTGCGATTAATTCCTCTTTCTGAACACATTGTGAAATTGCTTAGCATTAAGTTTAAAGTTTGTAAAATTAAAAGCAAAAAGAAAGAAAAAAGTAAGCCACATATTTTGAACATTTTGAAACACAAAAAAAACATTTTGCTTGCGTTATTTGATTTTATTTTTTTGATTTCTTCTCTTTTTTAATTGGTTGCTGCTAATCCGGTTTCGTGTTACAAACAACAACAAATTCTACAAGATAATTACTGCTAAGAAGAATTTTTAACTAACTCTTAAGTCATTCCTTTTTGAATATACACACACACAAAAACACACACACACACATGAATAAGTTAAGCGCAATTATTATTTACATTTATGATTCATTGTTAACCATACTCTTTACACACATGAATACACTAAAAATTGAGCAACTTTGTTTAAACTTTAACATACTTTTAAGTAAGTAAACTAAATTAGCATACTACAGATTGTTTTCAATTCTTCAAATGCAGTAGAACCATGTTTTGATTGATTATAGCAAGTAAACGTAATACAACATTTTAGACAAGGATTTTTGTTCGTTCATTCATAAAACACAACAATGCAATATGTTTGTTCATCAACAGGCAAATTGTATAAACACCGAAAGCGAAACCGAAATACATAAAATTAAATAATTTTAAAATCACTTTTTATTCATTTAAATCGTTTTTAAGCGGGAAATTCTTTGAAAATGGGATAGGTATTGAAACGTTAAAAAAAGAACTCAGAAGGTGACAACTGTCGACCGGAAAAAGGCTAAATTGGCATCACTACAGTCACGACTCGGGGCTGAAAAGTTGTGCACACAGCATTTACCTCAACCGTCAAACATAAAATAAATAAGTCTAAATTGTGTAGCTGTTGCTACTGCTCCAGATTGAAAAAATAACAATTTGATATGGTGCACTTTATTTTGAAGTCTAAATATGAATATGAAATATAAACTATCGTTTGGACTAATATATCGGCGCGTTAGCGATATATGCGATAAAATATGTTGAAGCTATTCAACACCGCACCACACACAGCAGTTGCACATTAACCAACACTTTTCCGCACTTGAACATGAGCAAAAGAGGAAGCAGGCTCGCGCATACGTGCAAGCAGGCAAGAAATATTCAGCCAACGCTGACTTACAACGTCGCGACGCTGTCGACGTCTCTTTATTTGACGTCGAATCGTCGCTGCGGCTGGCTGTGCTAAAATATACACAATACTAGAAAAGTAGACTGCGCTGCCTGCTGCATTCTTGGAACAAAAATTCACTGTTGGCAGCGACAGAGCGACTGAGGAATAAAATTGAACGTCGACGTCGCGACGTTTCCTCCTCGAACAGAAGACCAAAATCAAAATAAAAACAAATCAACTAAAAAGGGTGCGCGCGCGCCAATTATTTAACAACAATTAGCAAGCGAAAGAAGCAAAGTGAGTCTTGTTGGTTTCGTTATTTTCGAGATAAAAGTGCCCAATTTACACACATACAGTCATATATACACACGCATAGACTCACATACATATACACATATATATATATATATGTAGTATTTGTATTAAGTTGCCCGCTTGTTTCTCGCAGTGCACACGCTGAGTGCAGCCATCGAAATGGATAAACTGGATGCCAACCTGGAGCAGCAGTTTGATCTCAATCTGATTGAGGCGGTGAAAATGAATCCCGTTATTTACGATCGTTCACATTACAATTACAAGCATTTTGTGCGCAAAGCACAAACCTGGAAGCAAATCGCCGAAACCCTCGGCGTCAGTGGTAAGTGAAATTTGTTGGCCAAATTCAGAAAAATTCACTCAATGTTGCAGCAGCAAGTGAAATTGGTTAGTGGGTATCAGTCGAGACGAGGGTCTGCCGTCGTTGCAGCAAATTGATTAATTCTAAGTAGGCAGAGGGGCAGAGCAGGCTAGCAACAGTGAGACGGCGACATCGTCGCAGCAGCAGCAGTAGCAGCAGTGGAAGGCTGCAGCGGGCATCGGCAGCAAGCGGGCAGCAAAAGCAAGTGTACAGAAACGACGCAAAAGTGAACGGCGACGCAACGGAGACGCGACAGACGATTGTGAAATCTCAGGAGCGGCACTTCTCACTGTGAGGGTTGGGCGCGCTTGTTGTTGACATAGACTTTAAATGCGCTTTGCTGATATGCACAATCACCATGACTAAGTTGTATACCAGATACATTAGCTATGCAGTCTAATATTGACTCATCTTTTAATTTAAATAACGTGCTACAACGAGACAAATTGTGCTCTAAGCTGCACTCATAATAGAATTTGTAGCCCCAAATTGGGCGCCTCAAATGCGCACCTGACTGCGCTGTCGACGGTGTTGTGTGCGCGCAGTCAACATTTTTGAAGTTGCTGTACTTTTGCGTCGCAGTAGTTGTCTTTGTCACACACACGCTGCCTACGCCAGCGTTTATTTTTATACAACTGCCACTGCTACTGCTGTCGCCGTCGCTGCAGCAGCTGCTGACGGTGGTGGTGTTGCCACTCATACACAACACGCACACAGATATGAGGAACTGACGCACACACACAAAACAAGCAAATCGTCGACCAACCGAACAGCTTTCATTTCATTTTATGAGTATACCCAATGAATGTGTATACCAAAAAGAAGAAAAAATTCAACCTCCCGTCGCTTCCGTTGCCCACCTCCCCTCGTGCCTTCTCATTTTTTCGCATATATATACAGTTTCGATTTTTATATTTGCTGGTTTTTCCATAAATAAATTATGCAAGCATTTTGAATAATGTTTTGGCGCCCATTTGTTGAATGAATGCAGCAGCCGCAGAAAATAAAAGACTGCGAAGACTGCCACAGATTCTGTGAGTGGGCCTCGCTGCTGCTGGCGTTACCAATACCAAAAGCGGGCAGAATCAACTCGTAGTTGTAGTCGACGTCGACAGCAGCAGCGGGAAGCGCTCGGAAGCTGCTGCTGTCTCGCTGCTGCTGGCGTGCCACGGATTCAGTCTCAGCAGCTCAGCTGCTCAGTTGCTGCTTCTGCCAACAGCTAACGTCGATTGTTCCACTGAGGGGAGTAGGGCGAGAGAGAGAGCAGGAGTGACAACGACGACGACGGCGTTGACGTCTCGCGGTTTGTTTTGGTTTGCAATTTGACTTGACGCACATATGGCTGACGCTGACGCTGACGTTTGTTGTGGCGTTGCCACCCCCACCCAAAAGAAACTTGACAGCCGATGTACAAAATAAACAAAGTTTGTCTTTCTCAAAATAATTCATTTTATTTGATTTATTTTTCTATTTTCTGCGCAGAACAAAAATGTACAAAGCGATGGAAGAGTTTGCGCGACAAATTTGCGCGCGAAATGAAATTATGCCAAGAATCGCGCTGGCGCTACTTCAAACAGATGCAGTTCCTCGTGGACTCCATACGACAATATCGGGAATCGTTGCTTGGCAAGTGTGCCAACGGCAGCCAGAACTCCAGCCAGGTGGCGGATCCGACGCAACAGCAGCAGACCCAGCAGCAGACTGTCGTTGATCTTTTCGCACAGCCCTTCAACGGAAGTGCCACAACATCCGCCCAAGCGCTGACCCATCCGCATGGTGAGTGATAAGTTTACACCCATGGTTATGGTTATGGTTATGCCATAATAATGTTAGTTACCCCAATAGAGATAACGGTTACGGGCGATGCACAACTGGCCACCGCAGTGGGCAAAGACCAGAAGCCATATTTCTATGAGCCGCCTTTGAAGCGGGAGCGGAACGAGGAGGAGCACAGTGACAACATGCTGAACACTATAAAGATATTCCAGAACAATGTGTCGCAGGCGGTCAGCGCCGAGGATCAATCTTTTGGCATGGTCGTCACCGATATGCTCAACACGCTGGGCGTGCGGCAAAAGGCCGAGGCCAAGGTGCACATCATCAAGTATCTGACGGATATGCAGTTGCTGGCGCAGCACAACAAATACTAACTGTCGAGCCGTTGCTTGCATTATCCCCAGCTGCAACTGCTGCAATTGGATAGTGTCCTGGAACTGGTGGACCCTCGATGGTGGTTACCCTAAGCAGCTAATTCATACAACATGAAAAAATAACAAAAGATAAGAAAAAAAAAACCAGATCCCAAAACAGAAAACGCCTGTTTTTTATAGTAACTAAGTCTTAAAAGTCAAACTAAAGTTTAAAAATTAGTTATAAAAAAAACAATTCATATACATATATATACATATATATACATTTTTCAATAATGTAAGCACAAATCAGATATATATATATATATATGCTTTGATCTGTCGTAGTCTGTCCCCGTCCCAAAATTCAATTCTCTTACCCAGTTTAGATGTGTACAAAAAAAAAAACAAAAAAAAAAAATGAAAGGAATCGAAACTGTTTCTGGATACAATTTATTGTAAGAACAATCTACAAGTGTTTTTCCCCGAAAAGATATTTTGTAATACAGCAGCAGCATAATGTATATTATTGACTACCATTTAGTTTAAACATGCCATCGGGTTTAGTTCTGTAATTTGTAATCGTAAGTAAAATTGTAATCACAAAAAAAAAAAGAAGAAAAACGTTATTTTAATTTTTTAAGTTCTGTTGTAATGTGCTGAAAACGCTTGATGAAATGCACTTTGAAAGGCTTTAAATGAGTGTTTACCCTTTTTAAGCATACATAACACATAAAACACACACGTACATATATATATACATATATATTATATATTTCTGCATATTTCTATTTTTCTGCATACAAAAACGATTTGAATTGTAAAAATATGTAATTTTCAAACGTTTACCATAGTCGTGTATATTTGCAAAACAATATCATACAGTGCGATATTGCATACAATTTCAATTTACATAAGTGTTTTTTCGTGTAAATGGATTCTATAATTGTGCAATTATTTGCAATAAAAATAAAACATGAAAAGAAAATAAATGTATATATTTGAGCTAAATTTGAATTACATTTTACTGACTTGAGCGATCTGGCAACCTTGCCAGCGTAGTAAACAAAACTCAGCTGTTGAAGTAAATTTCACACGCTTTTTATATAATGTCTGCAAAAAATGAAAATGCTGAGTCAAAAGACAGCGATAATAGTGCTAAATTGAATGATACATGGGCTGTAAGTATTACTCCATTAAATGACACACAAAACTCAAAGTTTAATATACACAGATACGTCCGTGTCATCTGTATAAAGACGAATATGATGATTGCAACAGTTTCAAGGCGCGCTTCCATCAATATTTCATTTTCGGCAAAGATACCGACTGCTCTCAGTGGCTGACAGATTTTAGGAACTGCGAACGCTACGAGCAGTCGAATGGCAATGACGTGGAAGCTGGCGCCGCCATCATCAAGAGCGAGGAACTGCGAAGGATGACAAGATTGAAGGCACATTTCGCCAACGATACGTGGACGAAGCGAAAGTCGCCGCCCGAGGATTGGGCCAAGCCGCTGCCCGACTGGCTGGAGAGGCGCAACGAGAACACATACTTGGAGCTAAAGCAAAAGGAGCTGTCTGGGGAGGCGGTGCCGCAAGAGGAACAGCGCTCTTTCTGCGCCATTATGTAGAACAAATTAAAAAACCTGTGAAAGTAACAAGACAAGCATATTTTTGAAATGTGGCAACGCCATTTGCCCAGCTGTTTTGCATTGCGCGATTTGTGATTCGCGGGGGTGTAGATTTTTTTTTTTCTCTCTGGGATTGGATTTATTACCCGGTGTGCAACTGGATTTTGCTGAAAATGTTGAAGGGCAGCACATTGAAAGCATTGGATGTAAGAATTCTGCGACACTACATTGAATCAAGGTCAGCAGGTAAATGCCAATTATATAACCAAATGCCTGGCAGCCTTTGCCTAAATCGTTAAAATCTATCTTTAAACCAAAATAAATGTGTATAAATTAAGGATTGAGAAACTGTTGCTTGTAAAGCGCAGCGTTTTCCGTTGCAGTTGCCAGCAGCAGCAGCAGATCGGTAAGCGACACTATATGGATGGCATCCAGCGCTCGTTCATAACGTTCAATGACTTTCGCAACAAAAATCGCTCGTACACCAAAAAGGAGCTCGTTGGGTGAGTCCAAGTGGGGAATACCTAAACTGTAATGACTTATTTACCTGATGCCATTGCAGTTACTCCATGCAGGACATGTACAGTGTGGTCAGCGATGTCAGCAACTATTACAAATTTGTGCCCTATGTGAAGAAGTCGCATGTGCACAGCATCGCCACCGGTGGGGGAAATGGATTCAAGGCGGATCTCATTGTTGGCTTTCCGCCGCTGAATGAGGCGTACACGTCGCAGGTGACACTGGATCCGCCTGCCCTGGTGAGATCGGAATGCCATGACGGCCGCCTGTTCAACTATCTTCTCAACGAGTGGCGCTTCAGTCCGGGCCTCAAGGACATACCCAACTCGTGTGTCCTGGACTTTCGGGTGGCCTTCGAGTTCAAGTCGCTGCTACACAGCAATATTGCCAATCTATTCTTCGATCTGATATGCGATCAAATGGAGAACGCCTTCATTCTCGAAGTGGGGCGACGCAGTGGTCCGCCCTCCATCCGATCGCATGTCCTCAAATCGAAGCGACGTTGAGGTTGTCCATCAGAAACCCCCATTACCAAGCCCACCATCAGGTGTCTGTGTTGTTGTTTAAGTCGAGACTATTGTTAAAATTATGTTGACCAAGGCGTTTTATATTTTTTTTGTAAATAAAATTGTTAACACAAGAGAAATGGTGCAATAAGTACAAGGATTACATTAAACATTAAACATTAAACATAAAACATAAAACGTAATTTAAAATTAATAGTTTTAGTTTTTGTTGCTATCTTTTTTGTTAACAGTCTCGTTCAGTTGGGGTTTTCAAAATACAGAACAGTTATAATGCATTAATAATATTAGTCCCGTTAATTGACAGGTGTACAACTAAAGATTAATATTAAATTGAAATAATTCAATGGAATGGCATCGTTTAAGTCGAGAAGTTCTCAAATACTTACACTAATAACACACATCGAAAAAGGGGAAAGAAATGGGGATAATTAATTAATTGTTGGACTTTGGATAAATGATATCAATTTCATAATTCTCCAACATATATCGCAATATGTTTGACATGGCCTAAACACATTGGTTATTCAGTTTTAATGGGCAGTTGGGTTTTTGAGTTGGAACACTAAAAGTAATCTTTTTTTTTTTGTTGTATTAGAGAAGTGTTCCCAAATATATATATGTATATATATATATATCTATGCATCTAACAGTTACTATCTATCTATATATATGTGTAACTCGGGTGTTTCCTATGGTTATTAGGCTAAGCTCTACATTTTACTTTATACAAGGGAGGGGCGTGAATGTAACGATCTCTACTTAATCAGAGCAGTAAAAAAAAACCAGAAGACTGACTACGATATACAAAAGTGCGACGAGTTCTCGATAAGCCCGTAGTCAGCTAATGCTAATCCTTATGGGGTATTTAAGCTACAGCGTGCCAAAGATCACTTTTCGTTAAGAGTTATTATTAGTATTATGATAAACGTTATGTGTCCGATATTGTCTAGTGAAATATAGGCGTGCAACCACGTAGAAAACAATTTGGCTACAGTCAACAAAGATAGTTTCAGATGCTAATCGATCGTAAGAACTAACGCTAATAATGATTATGCAATAATAAGGTATACACGAAGAAGATAGGTACAAATAGGATATATCCTTACAGCTAACGGTAAACAGTAACTGAAACAAGTTAAGCATATATGCAGGACGAATACATGGAAAAGCGTTCCCAAAGAAATATACTCAAATTATCTGCCAGTTGGTACTAAATCTAAAGTGGAAAGAGACGCGGCATAGACGCAACCATTTCGAATGGTTTTTACAAAAAATATCACTTGTTTGGTTGGGTCGTCTCCTCCTCCTCCTCCAGCAGGCGGCGGCGGCGATGTGGCTGCCACGATGCTGCCGCAGCCACCGCCGCCAGCTTCCTTCGTTCTCAGTTGTGTTTGGCCCGCTTGCCAAACATGTAACCCTTCCAGCGCTCGGCTGTCTGAGCGATCAGCGGATCGCTGTCAATCGTGGCCAGCAGGAGCAGCTGATTTACATGCGTCGCATGATAATCCCAGCGTGCCAGATTTGGTGCAATGCCCAGACTGAGGTGGCGCAGATCGTAGCTGGTGCCGGAGCCGGTGTCGTACAGCAGCAGCATCTTCTTCAGCGAGTGCATGCCCTGGGCAAAGAGTTTGCCCGCCTCCCGGGCTATCTTGCCCGGTGCCGTGCTATTCAGATCGTAGAGACCGAGCAGCGAGTAGATGAAACCATTGAGCACATACGATGCCGGCGTCGTCGGATACTCCTCGTACCTGTACCTCGACAAAAATTAAACGAGTTCATTCCCAAGCAGGTGGATTAGAATTCCAACTATTCTTACCAATAATATTTGTCCATGAATTGGGCCAGAACACCACCGTCCCTGGACTTGATGCGATATGGCTGCAGGCCGAGCGATGCCGCCTTGAGATAGCGCACATCTCCGCCAGAATGCCAGTAGGCACGAGCCAGCACCGAAATGGCGTGGCCCTGACCCATGGCCGATATCCAGCCGGGACGCAGCTCGGCAAATCCGTTGAGATTGCGACGCACGGGATTCGTCCAGCCACCGGTTTTGAGATCCTGATTGTGCACAAACCACTCGGCGGCATCGTAGAAATGCGCCAGATGATCGCTCGTCGAGAGCGTAACATTGTCGTAGAAGCCAATGCCGAGGAAGGCAATCGATAGCACCTCCAGATCGCTGCGACGCACTTTCAGCGGCGACCGCTTGTCGCCCATGACGATGCCCTTCTGCACGTCGATATGCAGATCCCGGGTGATGTGACGCCAACGGTTCAGCGAGCCACTACCCAGGCCATAGTAGATGTTTGACTCCTGGACGCTGAGCAGAAGCTCAGCGGCGATGTAGTGCAGATTGTAGCTGTGCCGCGTGTCCCGATTAAGGACGGTGACCATCAGGCTGCTGCTGTTGGTGACCAGCAGCAGATCGACGCTGAGCACCAGATCCTGTGTCTGGTTCAGCTGGATGCTGATGGCGCTCTCGTAGCCAATGGTCGTCTCGAACTGGACAACGCTTGTGTTGAACTTGTGGTGCCAGATGCGTGTCATATTGCTGGTCTTGGGCATTGTCCACTCGCATTGGTTGCCATCCGCATCCTCGATGATGTGAATCCTTGGCGTCGGTTCCGTCAGATTCTTGCTGTAGTGCGCCAAGGCGAATTGTGCTATTTGTGTGGGATAGAAGTAGCCACGCTTCTCCCACTGGGTGCTCACTGGTACACCCTCGGCAGCGCTGATGCACTTCACCCGATCCCGCACCTCCACATTGTAGTTCTCAAAATACATGAAGACGCCGCGCGGATCGTATTTGCCCTTGGGCAGGTTCACCTTCGCGTTGCTGTGCATCCAATTGAATTTGGCCGGAGGATCGCTACCAGTGTTTGTCGTCGTCACCGCACCGCTCACATCGAAATACTGACGCAGGAACGAGAAGGGGACATAGACCTCGTTGGCGTTCTCATCGCGCTTGCAGTGAATGCTGTACTCCTGATTGATGGCGCACTCAATGTCCTGCAGTGGCGCACCCAGCTGCTGCCCAGCGGATGAGGAGCTGGCCGAGATTGTGTCGACGTCGTGTCGATGTCTGCCCAGCTGCCGCATAAAGTCCGGCGAAAAACTGAAGGCGGCACAGCGCATATAAATGCCCAGTGTGATCACCATCACGGCCACTGTGAGGAACAGCAGCAACGCCTTCAAATTCAGACGCATTATGAAGAAGACCAAAGGCTCACTCTGCAAGCAACTCGGCAATAATTAAGTATGAACAGCTTGTCCAGCTTGTGCAAAGCTCACCTTTAGACTTTGTGGCTTACGCGTAGTCAATAATCTCTGCTGCTGGGTTAATCTCTGCTGATTGTCGAAGTCATTGCCGGAGTTCGCATTGCCGCTGGCATGCGACGACAGAAATTCGGACATGCAGACTTGGAGACTGACCTGGTCACACTCCTTTTCGCTCCTCTTCTAATTTATGCAGCACTCTCTAACGTCATATTCTAAATTTAAGAAATAGCAAAACACACACACACGTACACACATATGCAAAAACACACATACGTTTAAGCGTGTGTGTGCAATTGTTGTTGCTCATTGCTCGATTGCTCTTTTAGCATGTTTGTTTGTTGCTCTTGCAGCTTTTGGTGTTTTTGTTTGTTTTTGTATTTGTTTAGCAATAATTTATGTGTCCCTCAGCAAGTTGCGTCTTTTTCAATACACATACACACACATACGCACACAAACAACTGCAAAAACAAACACACAAACACAATTGCAATGAAGAGGACGAAGACGAAGAAGAAAAATACTAACGTTTATGCGAAAAGTATTTATCGCAGTACAGCTCAATTCATGATCGTAACGTATGATGAACAAGTGTAGTAATATTCTCTGTATCTTTCGCGTACATTTGCAGCTTAAGTGAAATTTTGTAATAAATACGGGAGTATAAACACTTTCTGTGGGCAGGTGAAAGTGCTGACAGCTGACAAGCGTTGCCAGACGGTCAAACGGGTTGTGCTGCGTTTTGTAAACAAAACAATTGAAATTATTTGGAAAACACTCAAATTGAGATTATTGACAACTAATCGATGTATAAAGAGTGTATTAATTAATAAATTCAAAACTTGTCACTGCTCTTAAGTGAAATCGTAGCACAATATGTGTGTGCATTTGCAGCATGGCAGCTCTAATCAGAGATAAATCAATAGCGGCGTGAATTGTTTACAAAATGTTTGGCTGAAAACTTTTAAAAATCGTTTACAATGACTAGACTTAATACAGATATTAGTGCAATATGTCTTCTGCTGCTGCTAAGCAAATCGCTGCTGGCAACAGCATCAAATGGCGATCGTACACAATTTTTTCACAACTGTCGCCAAAATTGCGAACGCACAAATTGTTCAGCTGGCAAGTAGTAAAGGAAAATAAATTTAAATATTAATCAATTAATGCGGGTCTGAATAATTGCAGATGGCTTGGAGATACAGGAGCAAGCGATAAGTTTCTATGGCCAAACCATATTCGATCGCATTTTTGGCTGGAGCTGTGCCGATGAGTGTTCCTATGGCTGCATGTGGCGCACGGTTTTTGCATTTCTCGAACGCGGATGGCCGATTCCCCAATTCTATGGCAAATGGCCATTTCTGCGCTTGTTCGGCATGCAGGAGCCAGCCTCCGTAATATTCTCCATTCTAAATTTTGTCATGCACTTGCGTATGCTGCGCAAATTTCGTTGGACAGTGCGTCCGGACAGTCCCTGCTACAAGTTGGCCCACATTTTTAGCTTGGTAACTGCTCAAGATGAATCGGAGAAATTATCTCTTAAATGATTTCGTAATTTCCATTTTTAGGTGTGCATGAATGGCTGGATATGGTCAGCGATATTCCATACAAGAGATTTCCCATTGACGGAGCTGATGGACTACGCCTTTGCTTACTCCATTGTGCTGTGCACGCTGTACTGCATGGTGATGAGGATGCTGCATCGATACTCTCTCTTCCTGCGCGGCGTCATCACACTGGCCTTTGTCTCCTATTATATCAACTATTTTGCTTACTTGAGCGTGGGCAAGTTCAATTACTCCTTCAATATGAAAGTGAACATTGGCACGGGCGTCCTCTCAGCCGTCGGCTGGTTTGTCTGGTGCCATCGGGTGCGCTATCGTCGTCCGTATTATAGGCGCATTCTACGCTTTTATGTTCTATTCGCACTTGCCATGGCACTGGAACTGTTGGATTTTCCACCCATCCTCTGGGTGCTCGACGCACACTCTCTATGGCATTTGGCTACGGTGCCTTTGGTTTCCCTTTACTACGAGTGGGTAGACACTAAACTATAACAATCAATAGTCAGTAATTTACATATCATTTCTCCATTTCGGCAGCTTTATGGTTGAGGATTGTCAGACGCTGCGCAAGGAGCAGGCAATGGCCGAGGCGTATCCCTACTACAATAAGGATATATAAGCTATAGCGATAACTGATCGTTGCAATCGCATTGTAAATTAATTATACAACAAAATTATGCTACATTTGGCCGCATTGTGATATTGTAACGGGCAGTTTGGGCTTATTATTCGGTCCCGTCGGCACGTTTTCAATTTTGCGCATGATCAGAAGTCCATCCAGAACGCGACCAAAGACAACATGTTTCCCGTCCAGAAAGTTACACCTCGCACACGTGATGAAGAACTGGCAGCCATTCGTGTCCCGCCCACTGTTGGCCATGGCCAGCAGGCCGGGTGAGTCGTGCTTGAGCGTAAAGTTCTCGTCGGCGAATGTGTTACCATAAATGCTGGTGACGCCGGTGCCATCGCCCTGCACAAAGTCGCCGCCTTGTATCATGAAATCCTTGATGACTCGATGAAAACTGGCCCCCTTGTAGCCAATTGGCACTCCGTCCGGTCTATATTCTCCTGTGCAGAACTGTCTAAAGTTTTCCGCCGTTCGCGGCACAGTGTCAGCAAATAGCTCAAAAATCATGCGTCCAATTTCCTGGCCAAAGAATGGAGACTTTTAGAACAGGGATAATTGTGATTATTGGTGGCAACTTACGGTTGTGCCCACAGCTATGTCGAAGAATACGACGGGATTGTTAGAGCTGCGCAATTGCGATTGTATTTGATTCCAGTTCGGCATATTTCATAAATAATCTACGGAATGCAAACGTTTAACAAATAAAAGCGCCGGTTGCGGTTTGTTTACGTTTTCCAGCGATTCATCGATTAACTGAAGTATAGTCGTGCCTCAACTATCGATACATTTAAATTGCCCGGCAAATTACAGTTCGCCTTAACTATCGATATATTGCAAAGGCCGGCAATCGTATTCAGCTGTGCTCTCCTCACATGTGGCTTAGTTGACATTATTGAAATTGTGTTGATATTCCTCCAAGTTGTCAATTTACATTTAATTGTGTAATTGTGTGTTTTGCAAATTGTGAAATAAATTTTAATAAAAATAATAAACCTCTATAATAAGTGGAACTGGCATTTGCTTATACAAAATAGAAGGTAAGTTTATATACGTTGCTATTATTATTATAATTGCTCCCTTGCTAAATATATTAGAAAGAAGTCTCCGATCTCGGAGGGTATATATTAAGTTCATCATATATCTTTATGAAATTTGGATGATATCCGGAATTGATTGCTGAATTCAGCAAACTTCAATTGCACTTTATACTGTTTAATTTGAGTTGCTATTGTTTGTTATTTAAATGTCATCATACCTCAAGCATTGCTGTCTCTGTTACTCTTTTTCTAAGAGAAATATTAAAGTCAGCAAATACAATTCAAACCCAAATGCAAAAACCAAAAAAAAATACTTTCAGGTAGATATGTATTTTTAAAAAATGCGCATATCAAATGCTAAGTAAATGTTTATGTTTATAAATAAGTGGGGGTTTTTGTGGTACGTGAGAGTTTTTAACTTAACTTTAAGCTGGTTGCAATAGGAACCCAACAATAAATGATATGAAATTCAGCAGTGCAACTTACAAACTATATAAATATGTACTTAAATTCAATTGAGCAATTTCAAATCGACTGATTTTGTGGGTACACAGGCCTCATTTTAGCTCGTTTGTAATACCAAACAAAGCAAAACACAAAATAAACACAGCTAATACTATCTACAGATTTGCATTATTCATTTATGCACGTTGATCTGATCAGTTGCTCGCCTCATCCGTATCCACATCGGAAATATCCTTCAGTTTTGTTGTATTATTATTATTATTATGGTTGTTGTTGCTTTGATTGTTTTCTGTTGCCTGCTGAAAATTCAGCTGTATTGTTTTGGGATCCACAACCAAAATTGGAGTACAGCCATCCATAAGATGCTCGCTTTGATTCTGGAACTGTTCCCTTGAAATGCTGCGGGTGAAGGAGAAACGCAACGATTTGGTGCGTGTCAGCTTCTTCTTGATCGGTGGCTTGCCGGAAACGACAGGCTCGGAGCTGGTGCGTTCCGTTTCCGGTGTGACCGGTGCCGAGCTGATCTCCAATTGTACATCCCTTAAGATTTCCTCGGCGAATCCCTTGATTTGACTCCACGCATCCAAAATATCCTTCTCCGTGGCATGCTCATACGTGACACAGAATCGTATCACATATCGCCCATTGAACTTGGCCGGCGTCATATGCATCCTGCCCGAGTGATTGATTTGTGCTAACAACAGGTGATTCGGTTCATCTCCCGTCCTAAAAAGTAATGCAAACAAAACAAACAACAATTATTTTTCTGCGTGCGTCAAATGTTAAACTACAACAATACGTAAAGGCGAGAAATGGACTAAAAACTGAGCTGCGAACTTGGGGAAATTCTCTCTCTTCGCTGCTGCGCTTCGTGTGCTGAGAGCGAGAACTCGAATGCAAGCACCCGAACATTTTTCAGGATTAGTGCATTATTTGTGTTGGCTTCGCTATAATGTTCTCTGTTAGAAAGTGAACCCGTTCAGATTATGTGTACGCGCATGTGTGCGAGCACCAAGCAGACAATACATACATACATACATGTATTGTCAGCTTAATGATGCGACCGGGCAGCAACACTTTTTCCTTGAGGGGCTAACGGCTTACATAAATGTGTGCGAAAAAGTGTGCGAACATTTCTAGCAGATCCCACAGAGCTAATAGTGTGCGAAGATAGCCGCGATATTTTCTTTAGGTGTGCAAGCTACCATTCGGTTTCCAAATTTGGAGAGTAGGGTAGGTTAACTGTTGATCAGCTGTGTGACTTGTAGACTTGCAGAAGAAGGAATCTAACTTCGAATTTGTTAATTCATTTTAATGCGTTAATTGAATAGGTTAAAACTATTTTTAACGGCCTCTACAGGTTAATTATAATTTAAAAAAAAAAAATAAAATGTATTAATCTAGTGATGATAGTTGTTCAACTTACCGCATGCGGAAGCAGACGAGGCCCAAGTGAACATCGTTGCGGACCTCGAAGCGTTCGTCCTTGCGCACAAGCATCTCAAATTTCTTGGCCAAGACCATGTGATTGCGTATGTACTCCTGCAGTCCCTTTACACCGTATGTGCGAAAGACAAACCACAACTTCAGAGCGCGGAAGCGACGACTCAGCGGAATGCCATAGTGTCTGTAGTCGACACCATTTATGTGCTCGTGCCGCAGGTACAAAGGATTCACATTGAGTGCACTCTTCAGGGTCATCACGTCGCGCACCCACAGGGCCGAGGCATCAAAGTTCGTCAGCAGCAGTTTGTTGGGATTCGTATTGAAGGAGTCGGCGTACTCCAGGCCCGCGGAGAACACCCGCATCTCGGGCAGAATGAAGGAGTTGCCGGCGTAGGCGCCATCCACGTGCAGCCAAATGCTGGACACCTGGCGACAAATCTTGCCAATCTCGGATATATCATCAAAGGCACAGCCACCGGTGGTGCCCACCGTGGCCACCACAAAGAACGGTGTCAGTCCCGCATTCGTATCGTTCTGTATGGCCTGCTCCAGCAGATCCACACGCATCCGACCCCGTTCATCCGCATCGATGATGCGCAGCTTCACCAGAGCCATTTTTGTTGCCTTCTCCACGCTGGAATGCGCTTCGCGACTCGCATACGCAATCAGATTGGGCAGAAAGACGCTGTCGTGGACTGTGGTCTGACCCTTCAGCTCGCTGATGGCACGGGCACGGGCGGTTATCAGTGAGACCAGGACACACTCGGATGCGGAACCCTGCAGGGCACCGCCGCCAGTGCTGCCGGGTGCATCGGACACGAAGGCCTTGGGCAGACCCAGTGCCTTTGCATACCAGTTCATCACAATCGTCTCCAGCTCTGCGGCAGCCGGGCAACTGGCCCAGCTGAAGCCAATGGAGCCAATGGCGCTGCTCAGCATATCGCCCAGAACGGATGGAAATGAGTTGCCCGATGGAAAGTACGCAAAGAATTTCGGATGATTCCAGTGCACAACGCCCGGCATGATTTTTTGCTCAAAATCCTCGAGCACATCTTTAAATGATTCCGGCGATTGGGGCGCGTCAGCTGCAAAATAAACAGAGAAATATTTAATGGAGATCCGCGTGCTTTAATAGTTACACAGTGTAGTGAAGTACAGTAATCCCCCATAATGTGGTTCTTATTTGCTTATAATCATAATAATAATAATAATTTGTTTCAAAATAAATCATTTTCATTTATCAATGTTAAAGTACTTGATTTTAGCAACATTATTTATCAAACAAATGTTAATTTAAAAAATGATCTTAATTCGATAATCATTTTCTTTTAATGTTTATGATTCTGTTAATAAAAAAATAGATGTTGCTATTTATAATATCTCAAAATATATATACTGTTCTTAAGCACTTGATAATTTTCAAAATTGAAACGCTTTTAAGGACTTTATATGATTTAAATAATGTTTTCAGGAATAAGTATTTATAATTGTGCATTTTAGAAAAGTTTGCCAACTTGAGAGATGACTGTACAGTGTACAATGTCTATGAATTTTAGCACCTATAAAATAGATGCTAAACCAGCGCACGTCAATATTTAGATTCAATTTGTTATTTTTGGCACAATCCTTACTTTATCTACTTCTAGCTGAGGTGTGCGTGTGAATGTGTGTGTGTGTGTGTGTACGAGTGTGTGTGTGTTTGTTCGCATAATTAATTGATTTGTTTAGTTGAACTATAGAGATTGTGGTGTTCATCAATCGTAAATATTTAACTTAACAAACTGCGTACAATTCGCTTGAAAACCAAAAATCTTTCATCTCAAAAACTCGATGCCCCAAATTGTGCCCACGCCAAAGAGCAAAAAAAATAATACAAATATACTTTTTATTTATTTAGTTTTTTGGAATTCACGGTTACTATGTGGGCTCATGGAGAGGTACAAGTCAATTCGCATTGTTTGCATACAATTAGTCAACATGAATACACAAGTTTCTGAAGAGCCTGTTGAGTTGAGTTTTTTGTTGTTGTTATTTGTTGTTCACATTTTGTACAGATTTTCAATTTTATTTTCTGACTGAATATTTTGTGTGCGAAGTGAAATATTTGTTGTTCTATTTCGATTTTGCTAATTTGTTTAGATGAATTTAACTAATTGGTGTTTACAATTCATCAGTTGCGCTAACATTTAAGTAATATCTCAAGAGTGCTGCCAGTCAGACATATTGGTATACACAAAATAGTTTTACAAATTTCACAAAATATTAAAAATATTTTTTTCAATGCATTTTTCAATGGCCTTTCTTAGATTTCATTGAGTAAAATATTTACAGTTACATTGTAAAATGTATATGCAAAAATTATTGTTTATATAGAAGTTTGATTGATAGAAAATTGATTGTTGAAATTTGGTCTGCTTACCTGGTAATAGTTTTTTCAAGTATCCAGGATCTAATGTTGGCGCCACATCGCGTTCCTCAATATTGGTGCTATAATTGCACATATAATCGATCACTTCTTTGCCGTATTTGCGAAACTCTTCCACATTCATTGTGCTCTCTTTATTTGTGGTGCTTATTTATGTGTAGAATTAAATATAACACTTTGTTGGTAATGGGCAACACTTTGTTTAATATTTTTACACTTATTGTAATACAATGCGCAATGCGCTAGGCAACACTGTTCTTCTCTTTTTTTTTCTATCACCGTTATCCGTCTTATCACGTTGTGCTTGTTGCAGCTTCTTTCGCGCGAATGTCTCGAACTTTGTTACTGCATTCGTTTTTATACCGAAACCCTCCATTCGCCAACGATTGCTCTCCTGAGCGATCTTTGCCCTCTCTCTCTCTCGCTCTCTCTCTCTTTCGGCACCTGTGCGTGTTGTTGTTGTTGGTGCTGTTGTTTTGTATTGACGTTAGTAGTGTCTCATGATTGTTGTCTTATTTCCTTTGCCGGAGCTCAAGTTACTTGCATTGTAGTTTGCCGCCTTCGGCGTTTCTGCTTCTGTCTCTGTCATTGGGGGATCGCTGGGAAACCCGCACCGCTCGCTGTACGGATTTGTTGAGTCGCAGAAACCCTCAGTTCTCCGCGTGCTTTTTGTGTGGGTTGTTTGGGTTAGCGTAGCAAAAAAAAATAAATAAAAAAATAACTAACCTGCCGGGAAACGTTTTTTGTATTGTGTGCTTGCCATAATTGTCAGGTTCAAATGCTACAATTTTCAAACTGAATTGAATCGTTATATATAATAGCATATGACAGTTATGATGAATTAATTAATGCATGTTTTTAAATTGCTTTCAATTTTAGGTAAACTTAAGTTGTTGGAAAAATCACTGAGCGCTTGGATATTTCGATTTGATTACAAAAATTGTTTTGGGAACCCTAAGAAAGACAAAAAAACCAGGTAAGCAAACATTTTTTGGTATAGTTCGGAAAGTTTGGAAAATCCAGGCCGAAAATATACAAATGATAAATCAAAAATTACATTACATATATAGATGAATTATATTAAAATAAATATATTAAATTACATTTTTTTTTTAAAGTATAGACGATTAATGTGAAGAAATAAATAATGATATATTTTCTTTCGTACACTTTAATACTTATTCGTTAACATGCGATTTTCAAATCACAACTAATTATAAATACCCCATCGGCCCATTATAATGATTGCTTGATACGCGTAATATCGAAATTAACATCATTATCTACGTCTCCAGTTATTCCGCTAGTTATTGTTGGTTTTAATTGATTTAACACGATAGTTGGCACACCCCCCAGCTCCATCGCTTCCAGGTTTACCTCTTTTAATTACTTTCGAATGGAATCTTTATCTTTTTTTTTCCTTTCCCCTTTTTTTTTGCCTCTTTTTTGGTCTCTTTGGGGGAACTTTTATAAATGGCGCAAATTTCCAAGTTGGAACGGGTCTTCAAAAGGCATTATACAACCCACAGAAATTGTCTAACCAATTCTTACTAATATATGTGTGATGCGCATTTAATATTTATTTGATGATTTTTTTTTGGCTACGGGGAAGTACTCTGAGCACATGGGACAAATGTGGCAAATAGTTGTGCAAATACGGCTCAAACTGTTTACAGTTAACAAGCTAGCTCTCTTTACAGTTGATTGTGGCCACGGAAATCGACAAGTGGCAACAAGCTGTGACGTAGTTGCCACACCGTTGGACTCTGCGAGAAAGAGAACAAATCAAAAATCGATATTAATTATTGCAAAATGGAAATTAGTTTGGCGTGAATATAAATTAATGAATGTTTATGAATTTATGAATGCCGGCTCTTTGTGCCCGATTGTGTTAATTAGTTGAACTATCCAAGCTCATCTAGCCAAGTCTGACTCCACAGTTCAAGCAGTTAGCTCCCTCCCGCCTCCAGACATAGTCAAATCTTCGAATCGAACACTTTTGCGTGCGTGCCTCGCGCTGATTCATTCGCGCACGCGTCTTGCTGCGGGTCTCTGCGAGGCATTGACAGAGCATGACTTGGCGAAAAGCATTCGGCTTGGCCTGGCCTAGACTGACGATGTGATCTTTGTCGGCTCGCGCAGCCCAGCGCAAAACTTTCATTCACAAGCAAAATCGGATGACGTCGTTTGTCTAAATATAAATCGCGTATTCAGTTTACGCGGTCACACTTCAAATTGCTCGAGGCCCGAAAACATCACCCATCCGCCTTGCACACTCAGACACACATTCATACGTGAGCTGTGGCAGCAGTTTTCGCAAGTTTCGCCGCGTCTGGCTCATTAATAATAAGTTATTATGTAGTTGGCACGGACCGAAACACCGAAACATTTCAAAATCGTGGCTCATCTTTTGCAATTTTGTTTGATTTTATTTTTTTTTTTTTTTGGCTTCTATGCATTTTTCTTCGCTATTGTTGTCAAGTCGGCTGACATCAAATTGCGACTTCTGGTTCTTCCACTTATGGTTTTTTGCCAAATCATAAGTTTGGCATTTCATTATTTCATCGACATGACAACTCACATTGAATTCCACAAAGTGTGACGGTTTTTATAGCCCCAACTTGGATTCTTGATCAGCAGGTGTCTGTCTGTAGGGCTGTCGCTATGAGCGCGTCGACCTCACAGAATATAATGTAAGATGTGGCACAAAGACTGTCTTCATGAGAGGAATTAGCACAGACTCTGGACATATTCTTATCAATAAAGTTGTAATCTTTTCATCTTTGCATATCCTTCATCATTTATTGTTTTGCGCTGATATCCTTTATTTGATTTACTTATTTTTTCTTTTATTTTAAATTTATAATTTTATTGATTTATTAAAAACGTTTTTTCAATAATTGAATTGTTTTTAGTCACACTAAATGAATGAATAAAATAAAATCAGACACTTTTTTTTAACGTCAACCCATCTTGTTGAGAAACCCATTATATTTTCCAGTATTTCATCACAAATATAACCCAAAGAACAGGACCCACTCTACCATAAGATAATTAGGGCCGTATAATTATACCTTAATCTCCGCTTCTTAAACATTTTTTGCATTCCGAAACATTAAAGCCAAGCTCGGACTAACACAGAAGTCATTGTTACAGCTCCAATCTGATAATAGTGATATTTCATTTGAATATTTGAAGAGTATCTCATAGTCGAGCGCTCTCTACTAGAGCATTCTTACTTGGTCTTTACCGGTACGGTCCGTCTTGTGCTTTATTCAAATTTCAATCGGCACCAGTAGCTTTAAAATTAATTTGATTGTTAATTGAAATCTTTGTGGCAGCTTTGAAGTTGCTTTTGTTATAGAATTTCATGAAATTTGAAAAATCGTGAGTGAATTTATTGCCTCAAGAGTTCCAGGGAATCACTTAAGTGAAATGAGGCTAGTGATTTATAGTTAAGATTAGAATTAATTGCGCTACTTTTTTTCTTTTCTTGTGGATCTCCTTTGACTTTCTTAGACACATCATTTGTGTAATTGTTGAATTGATTTGAAACAAGTAAAGTATATTTATATTAAGTTTAATAATTTATATATATATATAATAATAATAATTATGCAATAATCCACAATTGAATGGAAATCAATAAATAATTTTATTGAACTAATAACTGAACTTTGGAGTAACTTTCTATTATATCGGAGCAAGTCTCTATGTAGCCTTGACCCAAAACTCAGCATGAGCTCTGCAAATATTATATTATATTATTAACATATTTAAATATCTTGAGTGACTTGTGCATAAATTCTACTAAATAACAATGAGTCCACACTTTTGCTGTCTCTTGCTGGGGGGATTGCTGAGTCAGTACGCTGAGGCTGGATCGATGGATAAACTTGGCTTACACAATTACAATGATATTGTGCGCGATTTGATCAAGAATTGGGAGTCACCAATTGTGTATCTGCGCCAGCTTGGCTATTTGCCCAGCGACTTTGAGGACACATCGAAAATCAAACCCAATCTGGATGCGCTAATGGATCGCATGGAAGCATTGAGCTCTAACTCAGACGACCAGGTGGGCAAATCCAAAGAGCACATCTGGGGAACACTAGACACCGGAAATCAGAAGATGCTGAAGAAACGAGAGTCGAAAAGCATGGACTATCCCACTGTGGATCGGCTGATGGAGATGACACAGCAGTTGAATAAGATCAAGCCAGATCAGAACGCCTTGAAGCAGGCTGAAAGTGCTCAATTGCTGCAGCGTCTGGTGGAGAAAACGAATCCGGCTGTGCAGCAAACGAAGGATAATGTTGTTGCTGCAGGGCCAGTTGCAACGGCGACGGGGAGTGCTCAATTTAATCTCATGCCAAAGTTGGCTATGCTGAAACTCTTGAGTGGCAACATTGTCAAGGAACCAACACAGATCCAGAGTGGAATGTCGGCAAATGGGGAAGACAGCGCGATGAGTATGTATGGCAAATTATCTAAATCCATTGTTACATCCGATATTCATCCGCCTCGCATTTAGTCGCCAGGATCAAGCGCAGCCCGAATCCAACATTCTTACGGATATTGAAGCACCACAATATCTAAATTGGGACATTGCCAACAATCGACTGAAGCAAGCGTCGCCCATTGCCAAAGATGCCTATGTGGATAAGCTGGTGGATATATTTGTCAAGAGGCAGAAGGCACTGAATATATTACAAAACAAACAGAGCGACGACACTTAACCGATCACGAAAGATCTCAATCTGGTCATGTTCCATAATTGGGATGCCAATTACCAATCCCTGACTCATCATCCAGTTGCAGGAGGGGATGTTTTACTATTCGTTTTCTGCCAAATACGACGTCATAGCCATGGCATCATTGCATCATTACGTATACGCTCCGTGATCGTGAAAATTATGTTTTGTTTATGACACACACACAAGAAGTAAATCAGTGCAGAGATTAGTGTGTGTGTGAGTGTGTGCGAGGGTGTGTGAGCAGCTGCTGCTGTCCGAAAGTACCGGAAAAGCTATATATCGCTATAGATTAGTATTGTGTATATTTTAGTGGGTATTTGACATCTGTTCTATAATTATCAAACTGCTCATTATTCGCGCTAAAAATTAAAATTTAATTGTTGATTTATAAATATCTTGTGCATATTGTTTTAGTTGTAGATCTGGAAAATTGACCATATTAAATGATCCTTTTATTCCCCTCTATAAATATTTAACGAGCAGATCTTAAACTGTTTCAGCCTCCTCCCATATTTCATATTTTTTTAGAAAAACAGCAGTATATAAAAAAAACAATTGAAGTAGCAAAATTAAGTGAAAACAACTATAAACGGTGAATAATACGCTATTTATTATATATATTCATAATTCATAAATAGATCTGTTGAGCAGCAACAAAACTCTTAGATTGACTGCGATATACACTAAATAGTTACAAATTACTACACTCTTCAAAAATCGCACTAAAATAAAAAAAAAAAACCTAAAAAGTTTTTCTTCTTTTGAAAAATGAGATCAAAATTAAAGTTATAATTAAATGTTAAGTTTTTTGAATAAAATTTGGAAAGCATTTCAATCAAAATGTATATTTAAAAATTGCTAACGCAAAACAAGCTGGAAATTATGCATATTTGTGCAATATTTTATGTAAATCTAACATTTGAAAAAAAGAATTTATAAAAATAATTTCAAAATAATTTAAGTTCGATTTTTGTGGTGAGTGTTAATTTATGCCTTATATCAGGTATTTATTTGGGAGAGATCGTTATTGATAAATTGGTCTAGAAGTCAACTAAACGCCACAGTTAGATGTGAAGCGCGCATTATATAGTTTTGAATAGTATTTTATTTTGCTATTATATATTGCTGTAAGCCCTTTAATCGCGATTATCCTTAGCGGCAAATGACTTTCGAGGAACCATGGGCGATTTCCGCGGCGATGGCTGCTGCTGTTGTAGTTGTTTTTCCTGCTGCTGTTGCTGCTGTTGCACATTCATCTGACCCGTCTCGCTGTCTGGCGATGGCGAGGAACCAGCGCCGGAATTGCGACGTGATGACGATGATCGCACATGGGTGTCCAGATGTCGGAAACTGTTGAGAAAATCGTAAAAAAAAAATTGTTAGAATGCTGTAGTCGGGAGAGTTCGACTATAATATACGCTGAATACAGCTGTTAAATATATTTTTTAGTTTTCTTACTCTTTCCATTTTTTTTTAAGTTTTTCACATTCAAATGTAAGCTAGAGATCTCCCTTTATATGGAGGAGTATTGAATTAAAAGTATTGATTTAAGTTTTGCCCGTCTCAAAACCAAAAAAATTGTTTACACGGTTTTTTTTTTTGTATGTAATTTTTCATTATCGATCACTTTTTTTCGATTTTTTAATCGATCTTGATCAAATTGTGCAGTTGATCAATAATTGATCAAATAATGCTATTTACCAATTGGAAGTATCTGCCTCTAAAATTATTGCTTTTATTGCTATCGCAAAACGATATATATCGATACGAAAGCAGTTATCGATAAAATCTGCAGGAAGTCCAAATTCCGCAAAACGTATAAGGCTTTTTGCGGCCGAAGATGCTCCGTTTTACTATTTACATACGTTTGCACAAAACCAATATACCCTTTTACCACCCCAAAAAAAAAGAACATTCAGAAATTGAAATCAGAAATTGAATTCAGAATTTACCGGAGCGAGCAATTGTTGCCTTTGTCCTCGTTGTTGTTGGTGAAGAGAAAAGCCAAGGGCCACGATATCCACGAGTTGTGATCCACGGAGCTTTGTGTGCGTATTATGGGCGCACTGCCGCGACTGACCACCGGCGAGGGCAGCTCCATGGATAGCTTCGGTGTGCCCGCCTTGTTGATGGCCGGATTATAGATCTTTGGATCACTGACCATGCGCACGAAGAACGAACGCTTCTGTGCCAACGAGTCCTGTTTTTTGCGATTTATAATCTCGGATAGTTCGTCGTGCTGCTCCTTCTCCAGCAGCTCGTTGGCAAAGTCCACAATAATGTCCCAGGCATAGTCAATATCCTCGGCAGTGGCATTCTGTGCAACGGCACAGAACCGGATGATGTAGCGATCATTGACGCTGGCCGGGACCATGTGCAGCTTTCCGGACTCATTGATGGTGCTCAGCAGTTTCTCGTTGAGCTTGTCGCTGCCTTTGAGGCGAAAGCAAACCAGTCCCAGCTACAGATTGACAACAACAACAAATATATATAATCGCAATTGTTAAATGTCGGTTCAGTTAAAAGTTTAATGACATTGCGTATACGTAATTTGGAAGGTTTATTGCGTGAGCACTTTTTTGTTGTTGTTGTTGTTATGTGAAGAAAAAGGCCAATTGAACTTAGTGGCTAAGAAACTGGCCCAAAGTAGCTGTCAGCTGGCACGTCATGTCTAACATAAAATACCCTGTACTCTTCGAGTAAATGAGAATGGCCATAATTAAACTGAGACAAACATACACAGACAGACACAGTATAAACAAATTTGAATTAAATAAAATAATAGATAAATTTATAACATTTATATTTATATTTAAATAGTGAAATATTTGATATATTTCATCTTTGTAATCAGCATACAGGGTATTTTCTAGCCAACTACTGGCAAAGAGATTAAACTGATTTTTTGGTATTTGAATAGGTTTGTATGCCAATTATGCCAATGTATTTCAATTACCAGATTTTTGCAGCAGTTTCTCTCTCGGAATTTGGCATTTAACATGTAGTAATAACTTGAAATAGTTTATGGGCTCTCGCAAAAGCAGCCAAGACAAATTTCGTAATTTGATTTGAGTTAAGTCAAAGTCAATGTTATTTGCGTCAGTCGCAACCAAAACAATTTCCCAAAAAAAAAAGAGAGAAAAAATAAAAATCGATTATGAATGTTTAAAATGCACAACAATAGGTCACACACACACACACACACACACACACACAAACACACACACACACACACCTACACATTTGGATTATAAAAATCACCGCGAGACCAACAATGAACATAAAACAATTTTTTTGTGTATATAAACAAAAAAAAAAGTGCTTTGAACCCGTCACATGATTAATCGCTGTAATCGGCGTAGTTCGAAATTGAAATGGGCGTGTTAAATGTAACTCACCTTGACTTGATTGCAGATCTCGAAGCGTTTATCTTTGAGCACCAGCTCCTCAAAGCGTTTGGCCAATTTGATATGGTGACGTATATAGTGCTGTAGTCCCGATATGCCATAAGAGCGTAGAACAAACCTGCCAATATAAAGCAATAACCAAAACACTTCTTCAAAATACAACTTTATATACCCTTATAGAGAGTATTATAACTTTGTTATGAAGAAAACATCTCCGATCCCATAAGGTGTATATATATATAAATATATATCCAAATATATCCATCGATCTGTTTATGTGCAAACTAGTTGCTCGGTTTTGAAATTAGCTGACTAGACTTGGCATTATATTGTATAATATAGCCAGACATATCAGATCCCTATGTCATAAAACTCCTATAAACTATATTTTAACAAGTTAACCGGAAAAAAAGCTCAGCAACTCTTCGTGTTTATATTCTATTATTATTTGCACAAGAAATCATCGAGGCCGGGCCATAAAAGGTCAGTTGTTGTATTTTTCGGTTTTTATATTATATTAAATTTATGATGTGCTAAAAAATTATGAAGTGATCTACTAAAAAATATAATAAAACCGGATTCATGTTTATTTATTTGGTTAGTTGGTAACTTTTTAATAATGTATGGTTTAATATATTTAATCGCAAAGAGAAGAACTATTTCAAATGTTGATAAATATTTTCAAGTATTACAGAACCACCTCTTCATCAGATCAGAACAGATATTAAGAGTACGTATAAGACAGTTTTATCATTTTACGATTCATATATAATATTCTGAATGATTAAGTGCATGACTTTCAATATTGCCGGAAATATACATCTATATATATATATATATATATATATATATTTGTGATTTGACTTGCAAAATTAGCACAAAAATTATTCAAAATTGTTTTGTGAATATATATTATACTTATATAATATATATGCCATGTTGAGGAGTGCCTCTTTGAGGCATATTCAGCATGAGTTTATTTAATTTATTTTTTGTTTTTACAACTAAGTCGCATGTAAATAATAAAGGCACATACTTCATGGCTTCAAGGGTACTCGAAGCTAGGCAACAAGTTTGGCACACTCGTAAAGCCAAACTTAGAAAAGATGAAAAAAATAACGATATTTATTTGACATTAGTCAACAAAGTCAGTCATCCACGACTGAGACTCAAGAATCGCATTTTGTAGATGACTTCGATATATTTTGTGTGTGTGTGTGTGTATGTGTTTTTTGGGCACTACATACCACAGTTTGAGCGAACGAAAGCGTCGGCTGAGTGGAACTCCCCAATGACGATAGTCGATGGCCGCATCCGAGTAGCCGTGCTTGAGATACAGCGGATCCACGACCAGCGCTGATGTCAGACGGATGCGATCGCGCACCCAAAGCGTCGAGCAGTCGAAGTTGGTCAGTAGCCATTTGTTGGGATTGGTGTTGAATGAGTCAGCATATTCGATGCCCTGTTTGTGCAGAGCATTAGAGTTTATTAGCATACTGATCTGCCAGATGGATGGGGTTATTGTGTATGTATTTATGTATGTGTGTGTGTGCATAATTACAGTGCTCGCTTGAACCTGAGCACGGTTCGGTTACAGACTGAATGCCAATGCGCAAATAATTCAATTATGAAAACCCTTAATAAATTATCAATATTTAATTGTTCATTGTTTGGTGACCTTTTTTTTTTATATATATTACAATCCCGTCGGGATTCGTATTCAGATTTAATCTAAAATTATAATTATATATTCTATTAAGATGCAATACAAAAAAATCTTTCTAAAATGTAGAAAATCGCTGCAAAACGAAAATCAATTTTTTGCCAGTCAAGTTTGCTTTATTTTATCGATTTTATCGATACATTTTATTTTTGTACATTATTTTATTTTATCGATACAATTTTAAAGACAGAAACTTCTAATTAATATGCATATGCATATTATTGATCAACTGCCCAAATTTCTTCCAGATCGGATAAGTAACACCAGTTATAGTCGAAAGTAGATTCTCATATTGATCTCATTTCTATCAGCAGCCGCAATCATTTTCGGTATGCATAAATATGCGAACGAATGTGTGAGAAAGAGATGGCATGATAATCGACGAGAGCGTCAATATGTTTTTGTGTGTATTCTGCAAAGCCCCGTTACCTACAATTGCGTGTACATATATAAGTATGTTTGAATGTATGTGCACTTGTTTGCAGTCAGCCAGGGCGTTTCTGCAGTCCCTGTGCCTGCCATTAGAAAAGAGTGAGTGCATTTGCAGACCTGCTCACATTTGGGTGCGAGACTTTTTAATGGGAAATATGCCAATAAAACTTGAATATAATTAACAACTGGGTTCAGGGTATATCGTAGTCGAGCATTCTTACTTGTTTTTTAACTAAATAATGTGAAATTCTAAACCATTTAAAGTGTTTGTCACTTACAAAAACACGCAGCAAATTAGACATTTTGGAAATATTAAACCTCGATATAAGCATTTTCTTAACCCTAATTTTTGGAAACAAACAACCTTGCGATTTAGAAACTGACTTTCTGAATAATAAGGTGAACTAACTAACCTTGCTTCCCAAATTTGGACGATATACAAAAATTGTAGTCGGTTACGCCCGACCCGGAATGTTCTCTTGTTTTAAATATCAATTGGAAACCAAGCGATTTTATGTCGACAACGAACATAAAAAATTATAACAAAAAGAAATGAAATTTCTTGTGAACTTTTAATTATAACAAAATAAATGAAATTTCTTGTGAACTTTTAATAGTTAAACAGCACATTAACAACTGCCATAAAAATTATAGATCTTGTTTCCACCAGTTTTTCAAATATTTTGTTTTCTCATTTTAATTGTCGAGAAATCTATTTTAAAACAAAATTTGACAAGTGATTAGTTCAAACCGATTTCAATTACTGAAAGTTCTCAATGCTAAGCGACTACTTTGGACTACTTGGTGGAAATATTTGTATATCTACCTTGAGCAGTGGCTTCAGTTCGGGACAGATGAAACTGTTACCCGCATAGGCCGCATCCACGTGCAGCCAGACGCAGGGAAACTTTTTCAATTGGCTTCCGATTTCGGGTAAATTATCGAAGGAGCAGGAGCCGGTGGTGCCCAGCGTAGTTGACACAAAAAACGGCACCAGGCCCTGCAGCTCATCCTCCTCCATGGCCTCGCCAACGGTCTGTCCACGCAGGCTCGCATTCTCGTCCGGCTCGAGAATGCGCAGCTTCACAAAACATATCATCGCCGCCTTCTCCACACAGCTGTGCGCCTCCTTGGAGCAATAGGCCATCAGCTTGGATAGCAGATGTCCCTCCTCCACGAACGGATGCTGCGCCTTGAGCCGCTTAATCGCCTGTGCCCGCGCCGCCAGCATCGTTACCAGCACACACTCCGAGGCCGATGTCTGTGCCATTAATTTTCAGCTATCAATCTCAGCCCAGTTTCTATATATACTATGTAAAGAAATCGACAGTGTTTACCTGGATAACGCCGCCGCCTGTGCTGCCCTCCCTGAGCGCCAGAAAGTGTTCCGGCAGCCCAATGGCCTTGCCCAGCCAGTCGAGCACAATTGTCTCCAGTTCGGTGCAGGCGGGACTGGCCGCCCACGAGAAGCCAATGCATCCGATGCCGTCGCCCAGCATATCGCCCAGTATCGAGGGAAACGAGTTTCCCGCCGGGAAATATGCATGGAATCTCGGATGCTGCCAGTGCGTAACTCCTGGCATGATTTTATCCTCCACATCGTTCATAATTTGATCCCAATCCTCTGGCTCATGTGGGGCCTCAGCTATCATAGATGCAGATACGGAAAAAGAAAGATACAAAAAGTTAGCCTATAAAAATAACTATTTGAATATAGTCCATTTTGTGTACCCAAGCAGGTACAGTGGTCACAAATGGGTTAAGGGTCAAGAACAATAAATTGAACATTTGCTAGCAAATGGATTATCCAAAGTTGGGAACATATGGTTTTTAATACCATTGCCTTAAATTGTTTTCGATTAAGAAATTGTTTTATTTATAAATAAATTTTTCTCGAATTTTTATGTAAAAAATGGTTGCTACTTACTGGGTAACAGATGCCTCAGATATCCGGGCTCCACGCTTGGCGTAACGCGCCGTTCGCCCAAATTTTCCAAATAATTGCAGATGTATTCGACCATTTCCATGCCACGTTTTCGAAATTCGGTGCTATCCATTTTTGTATTGTTTGCTTCTTCTTAATTGTCGTAGAACTATTTTCGTAGTTTTATTGTTGGAAGTGTGTTTAATGCTCCTATTTTCCGACTATGCGAATTAAATATATATATATATATATATATATATATATATATATTAGCAAATTATTTTCTGTTGTATTTGAAAACGGTTTCTAAAATATGCAAGCTTGAACTTAAAGTAACAAATGAAAAAAAAAAATGGAAAGTGAATGACTAAATGAAAATTACCAATAAAAAAATTATTTAAAAAAAATTATAAACATCAAAAAAACTTTTTTTTTTTCAACGGTCAATTTCGGTTTTTTATGTATAGTTTTTTGTATTTAATAAAAATATTTCTATTTCTATAGATTTTTTGTTGTTTTCATTTTTTTTCTCAAATGTTAGTTTGTCTCAATAATTCTGGAGTTTTGTAGAAGACTTAAGAATTAAATTATTAACATAATATTAAATTATTACGTAAGCATATTTAAAAAATTGAATTTATATTTTTCTCAGAATCGTATTATTCCAATAAATAATTTGTTCAGTGTTGCACTTCCTTTCCACATTTTTGCGTAACTATTTCATAATATATTTTGAACGCACATTTAATTTTGTATTTAGTTTATTTAGTAGATTTATTTATAGTTTGTTTAGACTGTTCAAATACCTGCAACCTGAACAGCAGCCAAGTTCATTAACTTTGTTGTTGTTGTTGTTGTTGTTGTTATTGTTTATATTTATTTACAACGTAGCTTGCAGAGCCTTGAATTGTTTTATTGTTGTTTATAATAATTATAAATGGGCTCTCAAAATACTCGGGGGTAATTCGAAATGCTTTGCACTAATTCAACAAATGTCGTTTGCAGCCACTTTGTTGCTTTATGATTAACACTAAAAATGGGCTGTTGCCACTGCCACTGCTACTGCCACTGCCACTTACTGCCTAGCCAAGTTGTTATGGCCGCGACTGTGAACCGTTGGCCACGGCTTGCAAACCTCAAATGATCCTGGCTCGGCGATTTGGCCAAGAGCTAAGCTCGGTCGCTCACAGCTGCCTGTTGGCATGTCTAATGAATGCATACTTTCGCAGTCACGGAGAAAGTTGGGCGTGGCAGAAGGATGGGGAATGGGGGTTTGCATTTGTTGTGGATGGGGTTTGGAAATAAATGAAATACTTGCGGTACACAGTGGAAACGATGTGAAAAAAGGCAACTAAAAATTTTCGTTAAAAAAAAAAAAAAAAGCTAAGAAAAGCGAAGACAAATCTTAAAAATAATGTTATTAATTTTATTGTTTGTTTTAATAAATTATAAATAAAAAAGGTACTTTTAGGGAACACAAATGATTATTTATTTCAAATTTGATCCTGGAAATCGTATAAATCCTTTGGCAATATTATATGAAATAACCCCGATACATCATCCAATATTTATATATGTATGTGTGTGTGTGTGAAGTATGCGAGTGTGCGTGACAATATGCAGGACTGCTGCGAATCATTTGAAAGATTGAAAGAGAGAGTTCTCCGGTTCAATTTAGAGAAATGTTAAATGCTCTGCACATCTTGAATCGAATTTAAAGTGTTGTTCGCAGAAATTGATGTAATGTATTTAAGCAAATGTATGTAATGTTAATTCGAAGTACGTGGTTTTCATTGTCACTAGACAAGACCCAACAAGCACTTTACACTTGACACCCACATTTGCGGGAAATAGAAGTGTTCTCCACTTGGCAGGCATCTTGGCCTTCTCCTTTTGTGCCAGACTCGTTTTATTAATAATTTCCACACCAAATAGAATCACACATTACAACAAAATACATTTTTTTTTTTTTCTAATCTTTGGAATCAAATAAAATGTAGAATATGGTAAATACCACTCGAGTCTCGAGGTGTAAAACATTCCTTTTCTACTTATTAAAGTATATTTAAGAATTTTAATTACTTGACAAGAATTTTAATTATTTGATTAAGATAAAGCGCAGATTTATTTTTCTTCAAAATTATGTTTGAGAAATTATTTTACATAGATTTAATTATTTGCGTAATTAATTACAAATGGAATAACAACTATTTAAGTTATTTAAGTGAATACTTAATTTTTTTTTTAAATTATATTTTAAATTAATTGAGTAAAAATAGACTTTTGTAAGCCACATCAATTGTGCTTGAAAAGTACACAATTGTTGCATTGAAATTGTGTAATTAGTTTATTAATCGAAGGACCAATTTATGGACCAATTCATGTTGGTTGCATGAATCGCATTGGAGAGATGACCATTTATATAAGTGTTGGAGTTTTGCAACCACAAATGGATTGCCTGTTGCGCTGTGTTGTAGTACGCGTAACGTACTTGAAAAGAATGGCGACGATGCCACAGATGATGATGATGATGAGGATGATAACGATGACGTTCTCAATGAGACAGTCCGGAGCAGTGCCTGTCACTTGGTATTTCGAAGGCATTCCTCGTAACATTCCAAAAACGACCACCCAACTTCCCTCGCATTTTTTCTTCTCTATTTCCGCTGCATTGAATTGTGGAATTGTCTGCGTTTTCATCGTTCAATAGGACATGCGATAATTGTCTGTGTGTGGTTGCGTGGGTGTGTGACTGTGTGTGTGTATGTGTGTGGGTCATGAGAAGCCGCCCACAGCCGCAGTTTTGTGAAAAGTTCATTAATAAACTTTCGTTGCTGCTGTCGAATTCAGAGCTCTTTAGCCGTAATCTTGCCTCTGCCCCCTGCTGCTGCTCAACCGAATGTTGTTTAGCTTCAACAAGTGGCATGCTACGATGTTTCGCGCTGAAGGCGGAGGGGAAATGTGTGTTCTATGTACGTGTGTATCTGGGTTGCTCCCGTCTCCCGTCTTCTTGCCGGTTGTCATCCTTGTTGTCTAGAGCCCGACACCAACAGAATTTTATTTAATGGGAAATTTGTGGTGCAACCGCGCACATTTAATTGCCGTAGAAATGCTTTTTTATTGGCATTTACTTGGAGTCCTCTTCATGCGCACTTCCCGAAGGCTGCAAGGGAAAACTTTGATACGCTTTCACTTGTCGAAGGGAATATACATATTTTTTTATCAAAGAACTATCAAAATGGAACAAATATTTAACTACAAAATAGTTTTAATTCTTTGGGATATAGTTTGATTCTCCATTATCCTTACTTACTTACTTATTTTCATCTGATTGGTTTCTTTTCTGGCATTTCAATGGATCCATTTTGCAATTACACACCACCGGAAATTGTATACTTTTTTTTTGTATATTTTAAATTTAAATTCGAATTAAATTAAACCTTTTTTTAATACTATCAAATGAAATTAATTTTTATTTTATGTATTTTTCTGTGTTTACTTATATTACATTTTTAAATTTAAATTTATGAAGCAAATTAATTTATTTTAATTTAAGTTTTTTTTTTTTAATTTTGGAAAGTGATTTATAATTATTTTACATATAATTTAATTGTTTGCAACTATTTTATTTGGATATTTAAAATTGAAAATTGAATCCCAAGATCGGTTGATTTTTCTATATCTATTTGATGTTGTCGGCAGCAGGGTTTTTTATTTCTCACCATAGCCGGGCGAAATTTTTTGCTAACAAGTTTGAATGGTTTGCGTGGGGTTTTTCAGCGCTTTTCCTTCCTTTGCTTTCCTTTATTCAATTTGCACCGACTGTCGTGGCAATAACTGCGCAAGACAGTTTATGAGTGGATGGATGGGCTCTTATAGGGCATAGGGCATGCTTCTAGTATACCCAGCATAGAAGTACTACACAATTCTGGTTCAAGGTTGTTGCTGCGAGGCAGCCACAAATTCATACACTAATCAAGTTGCATAAAGTTAATGGTTTCATCAAATGCCAATAGGTTCGCAAAATGTTGCACTATCGCAAGGCGGAGAATGTGGAGCAGGAGCTGAGCAAAACGGATTTACCCTTTGAGAACTGCCTGCCGAAGACGCACAAGGATTTCCTATGGATGCATGTCAGTAGCAAATGAGTTCGTCTCTGGCCCCGATCAACATTTAAATTTGCATTCCAATCCCATCTAGGTCAAGGGCGGCACTAAGCTCAGCAATGTTATAGAATTTGCTCAGTCGGCGCTGGACAAAGGCGAGTACCGCAGTCTGGTGTGGAGTGGCTCCGGCGGTGGAGTGGCCAAGACCATATCTTGTGCCGAGGTGCTCAAGCGCAGTCATCCTCTGTATCAAGTCACACGGATGGGCAACACCAGGTAAGTTTTGTGTCCCAATTAAATTGCAAAGCCGTTTCTATAATAAGTGATGTATTTTTGTGCAGCGTCGAGGAGCACTGGAAGCCACAAATGGATGGTCTCGAAGAAATCATCGTCACCCGCCAAATACCCACAATACACATACTTATGAGTCTGGATGAACTGTCCGATAGCATCGAGGGGTTCGTAACAACCAACCAAAACCAACAGCTGCTCTCATGGTCATATTCTCATCTGAGTTTTATATCATTTTCAGACTGCAAAAACCGAATACAAACAGCGATTTCTGGCCGTACGATGAAGCGTCGCCTGCATCCGCATCCAGTGCCAAACGCACAAATAAACGTCCAAGATTTGGTCGCAATAAGCAGCAACAACAACAACAGCAGCAACAGCAGCAACAGCAGCAACAGCAGCAGCAGCAGCAGCAGCAACAGCAGCAGCAGCAACAGCAGCAGCAACAGCAGCAGCAGCAACAGCAGCAGCAACAGCAGCAGCAGCAGCAACAACAGCAGCAGCAACAGCAGCAACAACAGCAGCAGCAGCATCAACAGCAACAACAGCAGCAAAAGCAGCGACACCTGCAGCAGAAGCATCAACTGCTGCAGCAACAGCTGCGGCAAGAGCTACAGCAGCAGCAGCAACAGCTGCAGCAGCAGCTGCAACAGCAGCAGCAGTAGCAGCAGCAGCAACAGCAACTGCAACAGCAGCAACAGCAGCAGCAGCAACAGCAGCCACAGCAGACACAACATGGCAAACCTATCCGAGACAAGGCTATCAGCGGTCATGGCTAATTACCCACTTGATCTAATCAATAAAACAAAATTTATATTATATTGTTTTGTCATCATTTTGTGATAAGATCAAACGTAGCCACTGCATACGCTTGACTGTGTTCGAATTTCAAATACGCTGCTTAGAGACAGAGAGAGAGTATTTGAAAAATGCTCATAGTATGAGTAAGCAACTGCTAGAAAGTACCTATTGCCAAGTCGTTCAAAAACAGAGTTTTTCAAAAATGCTAAATTGAATTGTTTGGAAAAATGTATTGTCAAATTATTGAGAATTCAAATTCGGTTGTGATGATGTGACAACTTTGAAAAGACTCTTTGGCTCTGTTTGGCTTCAGTTAATGCTGCATTAAAAATATATTCGCAGCAGATTGGAATAGATTCCTAAGCTTATCACGGCTTGATTACCGTAGAGAGTATTCCAAAGTAAACACTCAAAATCACTCTAACGCTCATCACTTCATTGATAAGCGAGCTGTAGATAGGCTAAATTGTAGTATTGTTAAGCTGGCATTGTTGTAGTGCTTAGATAAGCAGAACGAGAATCTAATCTGGTCGCGCACATTGTTTGCCTATGGCTAGCACCCGCTGAGCTGGGTTCCCTGCACAATTGCTCAGTGCGAAAAATGCTGCGACTGGGACGTGTTTTGCGATCGGCTGCTGCACTGCAGCAAACGCGCTTCCAGAGCACTACTAAAATCGATGGAGTAGCAGCGAGCGTTCTCGGAGATCCACTACCCGAGCGTTGCGATGTGCTGATCGTTGGTGGCGGCGGCATGGGCGCCTCCTCGGCCTATTGGCTCAAGTGCCGGGCAGAGCAGAAGAAGCTCAACGTGCTCGTCGTGGAGCGGGATGCGAGCGTGAGTTCCCAAATGAATAGCCGTACGAGAATATGTCTTACTGAATCCATTCGCAGTATGCAACGGCATCCACTGTGCTCTCTGTGGGCGGTGTGCGTCAACAGTTTTCGCTGACGGAGAATATACAAATGTCGCTCTTTGGCCACGATTTCATTTCAAACTGTCGGAGTCATTTGGGCGATGTGGATCTGAACTTTCGGCCGCATGGCTATCTCATCTTGGCCAGCGAAAAGGGTGCAGAAACGCTGACGCGCAACTCCAAGCTGCAGAACGAGCTGGGCGCTCGCAATGAGCTGCTCGGTGCGGAGGCATTGCGTCGTCGCTTCCCTTGGATGTGCACCGAGGAGATTGAGCTGGGCTGCTATGGCATCGACAAGGAGGGCTGGTTCGATCCCTGGGCCCTGCTGATGGGATTTAAGAAGCAGGCGCGCGCGCTTGGCGCCCAGTTTGCCAATGGTGAGATTGTGGGCTTTGAGTGGAGTAGCACGGGTGCACTCTCCGCCGCTGTGGTGGCCAGCGCCGATGGCACACAACGCACCGTGCAGTTCGATACTTGTGTGCTGGCTGCTGGCCCTTGGTCCGGCCAGGTGGCGCGCCTGGCCAAGATTGGTGTGGGAGGGGACCTGCTGCGTGTGCCACTGCCCGTGGAGCCGCGAAAGCGGTATGTCTACGTCGTCAATACCCAGGGCGCGAATTGTCCTGGAGTGGACACACCTCTGACTATCGATCCCAATGGCTCGTACTTTCGTCCCGATGGATTGGGCGGTAATTTCCTATGCGGTCGCAGTCCCGCCGAAGATGAGGAGCCCAATTGCGACACCCTGGACGTGGATCATGGCTACTTCGAGTCGAATGTGTGGCCCACCTTGGCCGGTAGGGTGCCCGCCTTCGAGTCGCTCAAAGTGCAGAGCAGCTGGGCTGGCTACTACGATCACAACACCTTCGATGCGAATGGCATCATTGGTCAGCATCCACACTATGCGAATCTGTATATAGCGGCCGGTTTCAGTGGTCACGGCATACAACAGACGCCAGCGGTGGGCCGAGCCATCGCCGAGCTCATATTGGATGGCAAATATGGCACATTGGATCTCAGCCGGTTGGGCTTTGAGCGTCTGGTTGCCCAGCAGCGAATGCTGGAGGTGAATATTGTCTAGACTAGACTAGAAACCTATTTGTGTTGGTTTGTTGCTGTTTCGATTTTATTTTAAATAGGTTTTGATAGTAAACTTCACGTATTAGATTTGGTACAACTGTGTTTCCACATTGGATGTATACAAAAATTTTGTTCTTTTCTTTTCTTAGATTTTTTTTTGTTTTTTTTTGGGTTTCGGTGAAGAAATATCGAATTTGGTGTTCATGTATTTTGGGGTGTGTTTCTACATATAATTTATTTAAAATAAGAATTTTAACATAATCGTAATTATAACGTAACGGAATTATGCAGGGAAACTGTATAGTTGTCTGAATTTAGCAATTTGTTAATTTCATCATAGAGCTTTATACGTTTATACTTATCAATTGCACTACATACACAAAAATTTGCAACTGAGTTTCAATTTACTTATTCTTGCGGCTAACTCGTTTCTCTTGGTGTATCCATCAAAAACCAAACGAAAAAAAAGAAAAACGAGAATGATGCCTTTATCGTTGAATCTAATGCAAGCTATTAGTAAATATATATATATATATTATAAATATGTTTAAGTGAGTTGTGTATGAGAATGACTGCGCATTGTCCGTCAATAATTTCTTATGCTGTATGTTTTTCTTTTGTGTTGTGGTTGTGGTTGTTTATTGTTGCTGTTTCTGCAGTGGTTGTTGTGGTTTGTTTAAGCTTCACTTTCGCCGGGTGCGGCGTTCTCCTCCTCGTTGATGGGCACAATCAGATTCTCCTTGGACATGAGATTGTATTTTGTGACGAAATGTGTAAATCGGTGGCACAGATACGTTTCCGTCTCGAACTCATCAAAGATGCGACGATGATGAAAATACGCATGCGAAAAGATGCGATAAACACGCCGACACACCGAGCCCAGCTTGGTCACCGACGACTCCTTTATGGAAACTCTGTGGGTGAGCATAACACTTGACTCATTATGCGGCTAGTTGCTTGTCGCGCTCCATCAAACATACCTGCTTGGAAAGTATTTGTTGCTATTCAGCAGACAAGCGGCTCCGTCCAGTGTGTGCCGTGTGTAATCAATGGCGGGGCACTCTTTGGGAGTTTTATGGGCCGCACACAAGAATATCCATTGATCGGTGGCAGTCATTTGCGTACACGTCGACGGTGAGCATTGTTTCTGCAGCCGCACAGCCAAACCGTTCAATTCCATGCAGAATTGCCGCAAGTGCTCATACTTCCACACACCCTCGTCCTGTGCCTCGGGCATCGTCAATATCAGCTCCACATTCGAGGGATCTCGCTTGATCATCTGCTGTATGTACTGCTGCACGGCCAGTGTGCTGTCCATTTCCTCCAGAGGCTCGTCGGGCCAGCGACAGAAATCCTGTTTGGTATATTATATATATAAACATATTATATATTTCATAGAGCAGGGCTTACCTTTGATTTTGTGCCTGGTCGGTTTCTACGCAATATTGTCGAGCCATCAGCCATCTTCATGTTTCACCTTGCCTCAGCCTCAGTAGGGAAGGAACAAAACAACGAACACACACACTCACTCACACACACACAGGTTCAATCAATCACACACACACACACCTCTGTCTACGCTTTTGGGGCCACTTGTGTGGACCACGAAAGTGAGAAAAGTTGAGTAGGCGACCCGGAAGCAAACGCAGTACAAGTCGAAAGCGTAAGCTAAATGCAGTTTTGTTTTTTGATTTTCAGAATAAATGACAACTACTTTCGTTTATACATTTCACATTTGATTTAATTACAAATTGAGCTAAAACACATCGCTTTGTGCGAGAGAAAATTTCTGACAAAAATTGTACATACATACATATAGGGCTGGGTATCGATAGACCGACTGCAGACTGTTGCGCCCTGACAACCCTGTTCACCGCAGCCCTGGTACTTTATACATCTGTCGTTATCGTTATCGATTACCAGCCACAGTCGTCATCATCAGTGTCAGCTTGCAAAATCTACACAAATTGCAATTGCGTATTATTATTGTCAGATATTTCGATAATAAGTATCTTAAAAAGTTCATAATCAACACGTTTTGAAAATTAACCAGCAGCAATAATGTCCTACGCGTATCTGTTCAAATATATTATCATTGGCGACACTGGTGAGTGTTCGCTGCTGACGAATTGCATATGAGTGTGTAAAAATTTCGTGCGATTATCTTATAAATATTAAAAACAAAACAAAGAAAAATAATAAATTGAAAACTGCGTTGTGCTCCATCCATCCATATATATATAGTGCTTGTTTGCACTTTGACTGCAGCTAATGCCAACGTCGAGTTTAGTTTGTCTGCTGCCCGCCCCCCTGCCCCGCAGTATGTTCGTCTGTTGGCTTTGGGGAAAAGATCAAACGCGCAGCAAGGAAAAATCAATAATACCATAACAACGCCTCTTTACGAAGAAGCGCGGGCGTTTCTCCACACTACTCTTGAAGTTAACAAGGGTTTTCTGTATGTTACAGCCCTGCTGTTGACTCAACTGCTGTTTGACCGCCCACCCCACCCGCAAAACTTATTCGGTTGTATTTTAGCATATTGTTGTGTCTGGTGTTGAGGAAATGTTGTCAAGAGAGTCAAAAATTCTTCTTCGCTTATCAGCACTGTAAATAATAACTCACATATGCTCATGTGAAAAATATCTGTATGCGTGTCCAGCAGCACAGAGCTTTTGATTGATAGCAATTAAACAGCTGTTGCTCTCATTTTGACGCGATAAAAGGTATTCATGAATTTATCAGACTAGTTTTGTACAATAACGTTATTTTTGGGTTGCCCATGGTTATGGGACCTTGGAGATAGGCATAATCATAATTATGTGGCACCTTGCAGACATATGGAGGTAGACAATATCATAATTTTATAGGACCAATATCATAATTTTATGCTGTTCACAAAATGTATATTATGGCCAGATCCTTGGTCTCTCAGTCAGACTGTTCAAATAATAGTTCTGATCTAAATCAAATCTAAATGGTCAGGTACCCAATTAATAGAGATTAGGTGGCGCTGGTTTTGGGGCGGAGCCTTAAGAGAGAGCCTAGAGATACAAACCTCATTTCTGCTTGTTAGTGGTCATAGTTTCCAGATGATTTCTTTTTTTATAATGTGTTGTTTAGCTGTTCATTTCGTTTCACTTTGTGAAAATTACTGAGGAAAACTTTCACTTAATCGCTTTAGTTTCATAAGGTGCAATTATTATATTTGATTTGTTTTCTTTTAATTTTGCCTTTCAAGGTGTTGGCAAATCATGTCTGCTGCTGCAGTTCACGGACAAGCGATTCCAGCCGGTGCACGATCTGACAATTGGCGTTGAGTTTGGTGCACGCATGATTACCATCGATGGCAAACAAATCAAACTGCAGATCTGGGATACAGCTGGCCAGGAGGCCTTCAGGTGCATATGCAAAACTCTAAACTATCTGTATTCTGTGTTGTACTAAAATGATTGTGTTTTTTATTATTCCAAATAGATCAATTACACGGTCTTATTATCGTGGCGCTGCTGGCGCTTTGCTTGTCTATGACATTACGAGGCGTGAGACATTCAATCATTTGACCACATGGCTGGAAGATGCACGCCAGCACTCCAACTCGAACATGGTGATCATGCTGATTGGCAACAAGAGCGATTTGGACTCTAGACGTGAAGTGAAAAAGGAGGAGGGCGAGGCATTCGCACGCGAGCATGGTCTTGTCTTCATGGAGACGTCGGCGCGCACAGCCGCTAACGTGGAGGAGGCTTTCATAAATACGGCCAAAGAGATATACGAAAAGATACAGGAGGGTGTATTTGACATAAATAATGAGGTATATAAATAGTTATTTCATAATTATTGCATTATGATTAATTTGACTATTTTTGTTTGCAGGCAAACGGCATTAAAATCGGGCAACAGGCAACGCCCACAAATCCAGCGTTGCCAGGATCCGGCGGTGCGGGTGGTGCAGTAAATAGCGGTTGCTGCTAAAAATAAACTACTGTTTGCCGATGCCTGCACTTGGGATAGCCGTAGCCGATAGCCGATAGCAGCTTCTGTAAAAGCTACTAGTGACTAACTCTTAGAAGGTAGTGGTAGCAGATTTATTGTTTTCATTTTTTTATTTCCAGCAAAATAATCGTAATAAACTTAGCGGCGATACTAGTAATCCACAATTACTGAACACATTTCAGCACTAAGCATAATGTCAACAACAACAAAAAACAAGCATAAAAACAAACTATATGTTCGCTGAAAAAAAAGTAAAACCCAATAGAGAAATTAAAAACAAAACCTTAAATCCAGTTTTAAATAAACTAATGAACAATATGTGTATGTAAAATGTGTCGTGCGTGATTCCTAAATTTTATGAACTTTAAACAAAAAATGATACGTATATTAAATACAAATATTTTTGTGTACATTTAGTTAGTTTGCTAGTTACATTTTTGGATGAGCAGAGATAATGAGTGGAGTGTAATATGTAATATATAATATACAAAAACATATAATGTGAATTTCTCTTATTATGATTCGTTTTCATGAATGGATCAACCGCATCTCTCCCGTAAGTGGTGGCTGCTTTTCTTCTACTACTTTATACACATATGGATTTGTGTTTTGCTTTTGATCGCATTTGCTTTGTTTTTTGTGTAATTTGCATAACATATAACCATATATACAGACACCGACACAGACATGCGTAAAAATTAAATAAACACATACATAATATATAAGTTTAATATATATATATAATTATTATACAAAAATAAAAACAAATCGTGGTGATAATGCTTAATCAATTTGATTATGTCGCCGACAATTACGAAGTTTACATAACTAAATAAAAGCCGAAAAAAAACATTTAAACAAAATGAAATAAAATCAAATTATTTATAAACATTTGTATTTGCCAGACCCAAAGCATTAAAATCTAATTAATATACACAATAAATATTATAAAAATACAAACCAATATTCCTTTAATCGTGTTAGAACCAAAGTAGGGATAGAAAAACGCAATTTCATCAAAATTATTTGTATTTATTATTTGAATAATGTTTTCTAAATATGTATATATATATATTTATGATTATTTAATTGATGTTTGTAAACAGTTTAGAATTGCATTTTATTTTAAATTTTTTTTGTATTTTTCTAAGTGTTGTGCTTATGGCTATAAACAAATGTTTTAGTGATTTTTTTTTTCCTAAACATCCACTATAGGCTACGGTTGTGCATACGTAGATGTTGTTAGATGTTGCCATTAGTTAATTTGTTTTTATCATATAAATTGAAGTGTGCTAGATTGTAAAATAACCCTATTTGGTGTTAGGTATACGCTAAATGGTTTTCAGTGCGCTACGTAAACTTCTCAATTAATTGTTTAATAATACTTAAACTGTTTCGTTTTCTGTTTTATGATAAATTTGGAAAACTGCTAAATTGTTGCGAATCATTTGCAATTCGGGTGCTGCTGTTGTTTATAAATATTTTTGTATTTATCGTTAGAATTGTCATATTTACATAAGTTTTACTTAATCAAAAGCTATGTATATTATTTCTAATCATTTCATTATTTTCGGTTTGAAGACTTTGTGAGTTAAGTTGATTGCAAATTGCCTTTCAAGTTATTGCATACGTTACATAGATTGGTATTGGTATTTGTGTTGGTATTGGTATTTGTTGTTGTTTGTTGTTCCACTTAATTTGAGGCATTATTGAAATATGGTTTTACAACAATTAAAACTAATCGTTTATAAAGAAGACAAATTGGGCAACCCGTTTTGCGCATGGCAGTGATGCACTGCATTGATATTTAATTTTCGTATATAGTTGATTAGTTTGAGCCACATGGTATAAGTATGCAGGTGTTTCTGTTTATTGGAGTATACATAATCTATCTAATATGCATCTTTATAATTGGTTTTCAAGTCTATTTTTTTATTTTAACGCGTATTTAATTAATTATCTACTAATTCGCTCCGAGTTTTTTTTTTTTTTATCTATAGCTGCAACAGCATTTGACATAAGAAACTTGATAACATTTAATGCTAGTCCATTATTTTGTGTTTGTAATTAGGCCCCGCAGCGCTGCTTAATTGCACTAAATTTGTCAGTTGAAGTACCTTGAATTATATTTTTGTGATTTTTGTTTTGGGTTTTTTAGTAAGTAACCTAATGTAAAAGTTGAGCTTTTTTAGTCTCTGAGACATCACTATCACTCTCCTTAGTTGCTTTCTTCTCACAAAACTCAATCATATACGAACAGACGCCGGAGAGTGCTATAAATATGCCCGCACAATAGAATGAGTAGTCCCAACTGCAAAATACACAAAATTAATTAAACCAATAACGGTGCTGAACTAGATGATGTCAAACTGATTGACAACTGTGGAACATACCTGTCCATTATTTCATAGAGAGCACCTCCTATGGGCGGGCCGGCAATCATACCGATGCCCTGCACCAGCAGCACCAAACCGTAGGCACAAGTGAAATCATCCAAATCAACAATACTGACCAGTATGCTGGGCGTAAATGAAAATGAGCTCGCAAATGTGAAGCCAAAGATGACGCACATCGTCATCAGTCCATTGTAGCTGGTGATCAGCATGGGCATAAAAAACACCGAAGCACCACAAACTAGAAACAACAAAATGTTAACTTTTTATGTTGTTTTAGATTTGGCAAACAATCACTTACTTAGCATGCAGATAGAGTAGCATATATTGATGTTCATCCAGGGCCGATCGCCCAGATAGCCAAGCCCAATCATGCCCACCGTTTGCGCAGCACCAATTATCGATATGAAATCTGCGCTATCGCTCTCCTCGTAACGCTTTTGCGTCATATATGCGGGCAGATACAGATAGGGTATGATGAACCTAGATAATTAGCATTCAATATTGTAAAGATAAGGTTATTAAAAACCACTTTCATAGAAGTAAAAGTTAATCTTGAAATTAAATTCATTTGAGTTGACGTTCATAAATTTAGCATAATACATTTTCGATATTTTGAGATTTTGCCAAAAATTGTTTGCGACATTTGTAGTTGACAGTTTTCGACTTGTTATGGCCGTTGGTATTTCGCATATATTAATTAATTTTAGCACTAACATATCCAATAATATACACATATTTTTTCAGTGCGCAGTTTGAGGCCTTCAATACTTACCAAATGAACAAGAATAATGTGGATAGATTGAAAAGCGCAAATTTCTCATCCGAAAACAGTGAAAAGTCAAAGACAGATTTCATGGTGTCCACAAAGCTATCATACCAGGTCTGTGCAGATAGGAGAAAATACATAATACAAATTAATGATTTACAGTTACAGTAGGAATTAGGTAATGCGGAAACGAAACCCGATCTGACTGCCCGCTTATCAGTTTGATGTAGAACACGCACATTAAACCCAATATAGTATGTGTACGTCTAATAATATATATAAATAGCATATTTATTTATTTACTTGTAGAGCATCGATAATATATATACAATACGGAAAAGATGTTGTCAAGCGTGCTCAACTTGGACTTGGACTCGACTGATAAGTGTTGAGTGCGAGTTTGAGCGAGTTGATTTGTGGACTTTAATAAAAAATAAATATGATAAATATCAACTACTTTAATAATATTAATTGGATTAGGCATCTGGATTTGTTTTGAATTGGGAAACATAGGCCCAAGCAGTTTGGCAAAGGCTAAGAAAATCTATATAATCTTGATATGTAAGCTTGAATCTTAAGCTTTGCTTCAGTTGAAAGTAGTCAATTTTGACTTGACACAAGTCATATATACATATAAAATTGGTTTATTATAAGAACTCTGAAAGCCTTACTTCTTTGCTCATAATCGGGCGTGTTGCAATTTAGGCAAAACTTTGTGGTTTCCGGGCTTAACACAAAAATCTTAAGTTTACTTTTTGGGTGCTCTTAAGAAGTGTTTGAATTTGAAAGTGCAATATATAAATAAAGATCTGCTATTGCTATATCTACTGATTTAACAGAGACAATAGCAGACTTCAGCTTAATTAATTCGCTTTCAATCAGTTCTGCTCTGTCATTTGCAAGATGAATAGGCGTAGCAAGAGCAAAATAAAAAAATCTATTATTATCTCTGTAGTTATAGCAGTAGCAGAAAGAACAAGACCGGAGCGAGAACGTCCGTAGCAGCTGCACCGAGCACAATTTGTACAGCTACGAACTCGCAATAGGAAAACGGAGAAAAAAAAACGAAATACAGTGAGAGACAGCTCAAGTCGGCCAGTGTCAAAGAAAAAAAAAATAATTGCCTGCAACTTATGTGGACCAAGTACATTGTGGCCACCTGGGTGCAGGTGGGGAAACCTCAGTTTATTAGGGTCATACATTGGTGGTTAATACATGTACCTACCATCGGTTTTTGGAATTTTTGAAAAATAATGAATAATTAGCTTATGACATTAGCTTTGACACTGGTCGACTTGAGCTGTCTCTCACTGTATATCAGAAAATGCAACTTATGTGCACTTAATACGCTAACATAAATAATTTGAAATTTTACGCTTCAGACTCAGTTTGACTCGGTTTGCAAGCAATTTGAACTAGTTTGTTTACATCAAATGAATTAACATTTTGACATTGCATTTGTTTATTTAATTTATTACAAATGCCACTTTTTAAATAAATTAAGAGCTTAACACGATGACGACGTTTACATAGCAGAGAGCACGTACAAAAATCGAGTTTTATTTTGCTGTCAATTTGTACACAAATTAAATGTGATGTGTGCTCATCAAATATTCCAAATATATTTAAGTGAATTTAAAAAAAGATGGAACAGAACTGATTATAAATAATTGCAATTGCATAGATATGCAGATATATTGTTCAATATCTGCCGTCTATCCGTTTTCATTCGCAAATCAGAGCAGCTAAAAACGGAAAGATTTGGCGCCTTTCGCCAATTGGAGCACGTCTGAATATTGGGTTAATGTTTGTATTATCTAATATAATGTTTATATATGTAGATACTCACATCTTCCTCCTCCTTGGCAATGGTTGTCATTGAGTTGCGATAGATGTTCGGGCAGGAGGAGGCTCGCAGACGATATCGATGTGTATTCAGCATGGCGCCTCGATAGTGAATGGAGTTGCGATGAATGCGCATGTCCTTTAGAAAGTTCGAGTTCCTAATGGAGATATTGCGGCGCAGATTCGAGCGATGCTGGCTGGGCTTCTTGGAGCGTGACAGACGCCGTATACCCGTAATGCTGTCGAGGCGAGCGCGTCTCAGCGCCAGTTCGCTGCTCTGCTGATGCTCGGGAATGGCAATCACTGTCGGCCTTATGAGTTGCCTGGGATGCTGGTCGAGCAGCGCGTAGGACTCCTCCTTGACGGACATGTAGTAAGTGTGCATGTCATCGCTCAAAATGTCCACCGAATTGTGGCGCAGTCCGTTCAGCCTCAAATTGGACATCGAGGGTGTATTGTGCTTGGCCATGAACATGTTCTCGTTGAGGGAATACCGAGAGCTCGCATATGTCGCCTCGTTGTGCTTCTGTGTGAGATAGCCCTCGTCCGAGGAGCGCAGCGAGCCGATCGGTGAGCCCTCCGCGAATGAGGATCTCTTCTCCGATGGCGACAACGTCTCTATCGATGCCAAGTAGCTCTTCTTGGCGGCCTCCACAACTTCGGGCGCTATGCCGCCCATGAGAGTATCATCCGGTGATCCCAAAATAGGCGCCGTTGGTCCATAGGCTGCTGTACCGGAAGACATGGACAGGAGATTTTCGCGAGAGGGCGCCTCGGCGCCTTCTTTGTGCCTCAGCGAACGGCGGCTCAAGCTCTTCACCTCACAGATGCTGTCCAGCTCCTGGGCGGTGAGAAAGGTGGGCAAAAATAATTCACTGCGATAGCGCTTCAGGCCCGAGTCGAGGGGATCATCGATTTGCTGATTGGCCTCCGTGTTGTTCTTCGTGACGAGCGTGTCGAGTACGGCCTCCTTGGTGATGCCGGTGTCCAGCAGCTTTTTGATCTCCTCCAAGCACACACTGGAATTGGAAAAGGTGGTTACGCTCTGCGAGCGGCTCTCCAGCCGATTCTCCTCGATCAGCCAATCGGGATCGCGCATCAGGGCGCCACAGACGCAGGCATTCAGAATGGTGCCGCCCAAGATTAAGGTGGCGCCACGCCAGCCATATGAATCGATCAAATTTTGTGTGAGACGGGCATAGACAAAGGTGCCAATGCCTGTTCCGGAGGCGCCAATGCCCATGGCAAAGCTACGCTTCTTATCGAACCAGAAGGCAATCGAGACGACCGCGGTGACATAGCCAATTCCCAAACCGAGACCGCTAATAATGCCAAACGTGATCATCAGCATTTCAATGGAGTTGCAGACGGAGGAGATGGCAAACCCAAAGCCGGCGATGAGGCCACTCAATATGGTCATCTTGCGGCAACCGTACTTATCCACCAGATTCGACCAGATGGGACCCATGAGCAGTGGCACCGAGAAAAACAATGAACTAATCCATGCCGTCTTCGATGTCGACTGGCCAAAGTAGGCCAACAATTTGGTGTTGATCAGGCCGAAGGAGAAGGAGAGCCCATCCCAAATGAGGGAGACGACCAGCGAGGCGAAGACAACCACCCAACCATAGCCGCCATCGGGCATTTTGGGTGTCTTCTTTTCGGTGGTGCTCGAATCGATGGAGTCACCCGAATCATTTGATATCAAACGCTTGCGCTTCTTCACCTGGCTGTCATTCATGAGGCTGGTCAGCAGACTGCCATCCGGATCGACGGCAATGACGCTGACGCTGTTCCGATTGTTATTAGCCATCCGACTGTGGCCGGCGCCATCGTGCAGCTCCTCTGCGGACAGATTGCAGAATGTCACCTCGGGGAACAGGTCATGTTTTATGGCCTTGTTGAGTGGTGTGTTTGCCGGTGCCGGCAGCGTTGGCTGGCAAATGTTGCCATTCAATTTACCGTTACTCGTATTAATATTAATATTATTATTGTTTTTATTGGCAGCTGCAGCGCTGTTGTTGTTGTTGTTGCTGCTGCTGCCGTTGCTGTTGGAGTTGTTGCTGCAGTTGTTGCCTCCACTCTGCTGTGCAGCTGCGGGCTTGGCCATTTTGTCTTGAGCTCTATATGTATTTACTTTTGTGTGTGTGCGTGCGTGCGTGTGTGTGTGTGTGTGTGTGAGTGGATAATTTCTTCTTTTTTTTTTTAAATTTTTATTCTTAATTCTGATAAAAATTTGCACTTGTTGTTGCAATTAATTGTGAACACACAGTTACATAGATTTCAGCAAAATATTTCTATATATTTTTAAGTAGCTGGATTTTGGTTTGTGGCTGGGTTGGGTTTGGATTGCTTTACGCTTTGCCCTAATCCTAATCCGATTTCCAAATGATCAACACTGCGAAAAAGAAATAAAGAAATTAGTATTGAATACGTTATGAACTTCAATGTTCGATATCGTGATGGGAACGAGTGAGAAAATTTGGATTTTGTAGCAGAGCTTAAATATGCCTAATATTCTACACGTTTTTTAAGTTTACTCAATTTTTTATATTCATTTTTATTCATTTTTATTGTCATATGAAAAATAAAAAATATAATCGATCGATCGGTGCGAAGGATGGAAATTACTATACTATTACTTAAATAAAATTGTAACTTGTTATAAAACAAAATTTGATAATAGAAATTGGTGAAGATAATCCCCTGCATCGAAACGTTGTGTTCAAATTTGATATTCTTCAACCTGATTTTTGCACGCATTAAGAAAGTGGGACCACAATTAGTAAATTTAAAATAGTTTTAAAATAATTAGTTAAATTAATTAAGGCAGAATAACATTTATTTTTAATATTTCAATTTGTGCATTTAAATTGTGACTGAGCAGTGGTTCACAAGGTGGTCTGTCCCTTTAAAGCTGCTTCCTCATCAAAACTTTTGTTTAATTGAAAAATTGTAATTTTTATTGACAGCTTTCATGTTGCATAAGTTGCACTTACGCGGCAAGCAGCGGACTAAGGATAAAACCAAATTGTCAACCGCAAACTTTGTTTATTTTGTTTCAGTTGTCTTCTTATTTGTTTGCAAACAACTCGTGTTTGTTGTCACTACCACTAACAACATCAATAACAAAACCAAAACCAAAAACACAACTCATTTCGTTAGCAAATTCGCGTCGGAACTATTTGTTGAATTCGCCAATCGCCGCCTTCAACTTGACCCCATATAAATAGCCACAAAAAAGGCAAAAGAGCTGTGGAGCAAGTGACTCTTTTGAGATCCTCTCGCACTCAGAGAAGCCCCACAGCTGATTTCGCTGAATATCACAAATATGAATTTCAATTGAACATTTTCTTTTATTTATTATTTTTGTTTGTTTCGCCGCGTTGGCGTTGTTTATGTTTTTCGGATTTTGGCACTCAAAGTGCCCGTCCGCTGCTATTTATAGATCGTATATACTAGTCTATGGGAAGGGGCCAAAATGACTTGTGATTTCTGGGGGCCTAAAACAAAACACAACTGGGCTAAAATAATAATGCAAGCCATGCCAGCTAGCTAATAATAATATATATTGACTCGAAATTTCCAAATTGAAATGTGTTTATTTTATCGCAAATAAGTGTAAAATTATATTAATAATGCGCAAAGAGGCATTCAGCATGGAAATTGCTCATCGATTTAGGGAATATAACAAATTAGCGACATAGTATTTTTTGTACAAATAAATCCAAGTTTATTGTCAATAAAGTTCAAGTTCTTAGTTTAATTGGTCAAATAAATCTGATGACCCCCTTATGCCAGAGATATTCCCTATGACGGACTGACTCCTCTTTATTTTGACCTGGTCTTCCTGGTCTATGTGTTGTGTTTGTAGTTCAATAATAAAATGGGAATATCGATTCCGCTGATTTGATGTGCCAAATTAATTTTGATGATATTTGTAGACCTTCTCGTTGCTTTCTGGTTTCTTTTATTTTTTACTTGTAGTACTAATTATTTATTGGTTGACCTTTTTCGATTACCTTGTAACTAATTTACGCTGTTTTGCAATTTTTATTTTCGGTCTGATGGGTTTTTTCGCGGTTTTCCAGTACAACATACTTGGCATAAATACTAAATCCATATTTTTTTTTTATTTTTTTTTGTCACAAAAAATGAAATGTATCATAATTAATTAAAATTTAATTGCTGGGCTTACCTTTCGGTTTACAGGCTGTCGATTTCACAGTTGCCGCTTTTGTAATGATGAGTCGACTCAAACAACAACAAAAAAAAAAATAGTAAATCGAGAAACTATTGTTTAAAACTTGAACAGGGGAACTTGAAATTTGAATTGTTGTTTGGAATTATCGTTATTATAATAATAATCACTGCCGCCGATTAATTCACCATAATTGCACAAATCTTCAGTTATATTCAATTCGCTTAAGGTGCGTTGTGAATTGTGGGGGGCCAAGTGTTTATTCAGCGTGGCGGTTCTATTACAAATTCTTAGACGCGGATCGCGCGGAATATAATGTAGAAACACTTTATTCGATTTGCTGCTGTTGTTGTAAGTACGGGGATTTTTATTGCTGCTATTGTTGTCAAATGTTATTGATGATTTATTATTGTTGCCGCCAGTTAACTTTTTAATGGAGCTGCCAACGGATGTTGCTGTTGTTGCCGCTGCAGCTGCTGCTGTTGTTGCTGCTGCCGCTGCCGCTGCTGCTGCTGCTGTTGTCTTAGTTGAGGATGTCGTTTTAGTGGCACGATAAAGTGACTTTAACCGGAAGTCATTCATTAAGAATGTTAACGTATTTAACACAGACCAGCAAAAAATCAATTCACCAAAATTTGGCTGCAAATTAAATTGGCTGCCTTTGTGGATGTTGTTGTTGTTGCTGTTGTTGTTGTGGCAGTTGTAGCTGCCAGTTAACGTTTTTAGCCCGGACACGAACATGCGGCACCACTTCGAATAACCAAAACGAATGCACAGAGATGAAAAACAAGCGTAAAAAACGATAAACTCAAATAAACGAATGAAACGAAGATGACAAATTGATCGATTGATCGATTAGCGAAATGTAACAGTGACGCTGACGCTGATGCTGAAGCTGATGCTGTCGATAACGTTAAATCAACGCGTGTCAAGTGCGCGGCGCATTGTGCGGCCCTTTCGCAAGCATAGCGTTTGTTTAAATTTCACAGGGCGTTCCAGAATTGCGGCGAACGCGGCGAAAATGATAAATGCGTATTTTGCGGATATTCGTGTCTTTCGGCTGGCAACTTGAACTGAATATTGTTGTTGCTGCTGGTGCTGCTCTCCTCTCCTCTCGCTGTGCGTGTGCTGTTGATGATGATTTATGTTTGTTGTTGTACTCGATTAGCAGCTGATGCTGCTTGTTAAGCCACAGTCTCTGCTGCAAAGAGAAAGAGATAGAGAGAGAGAGAGAGAGAAAGAGGGATATTAGTTGCCATTTGTAGTAAGCGCTTTAATAAATGATGCCAAATTGACAAGTCCCACGACCATTAAGACTATCTCTTCATCATACATATATACATATATATTCTTTGTATTATATCCGATATACATATATATATTATATCCAATGGCCTTCATCAATAACTGAATAGACAGATGGACATGAACATAAATCTGAGCCAATAAACTAAACGTTAATCAATACATTTTTTGCCATTCAGTTTCAATGTGACAAGTGCACATGCCCGCCCATTGACCATATCAGCCGATAAATAACAATTGCTGTGCAGGTGTTAATAGACTGAGCGAATGAATACCAATTAAGAAACTGGCTTCAAGTATTTTGACATCACTTAAGCTTTCAGCTAAAAGTTCGTCAAATTGGTAACCAATTGCTTAACCAGATCCGAATCATCATTTGACTGATTGTTTCAATTGCAGCTATTTGATAAAGTGAGCCGGTTCGGCATAGATATATGCGGGAAGATGGACGACCAAAGTCGGCTTGACTTTTAAATCATTATAATCTTTGCATTAATTTTTTCGAGTACTCTATAACGATTACAATCTATCTTATCATCAGAGTCCTCCTTTCTATCATTAATTATCATTAACAACTTAACAAATTCATACCAACAACAAATGTTGGACCAATTTAGCAATTAATTATTCCTACAAATTTTATCTTTTTTTTTAAATTTTAATTGATTTTAATTCATAATATTTGTATTTGTTATGCTTAAATTTAAATTACTTTTGTGTGATTTTTTTAAATTTGTTGTTTCGACTGATATTAGTTGACATCAAATAAATGAATTAATGTCTGTAAGGACACAATGACAAACTCGGCATATTTAAGGCTTTAAGTTTGATAAATTCAGTATATTTATTATTTACTATAAACTTTTACACTATAAACGTTCAGTATATGATATTAATATTTAATACTTATTGACAATTACAATTTAGCTACAATTAGTTTCAGTCATATCAAATTAGACATGCCAAATTACATATTCATTTAGTCAAATTCCATTTCATTGAATATTTTGAATTAAATGCTTAACGTTCACTTAAAACTGACTTGGATTTATGTCAACTGACGGGCAGAGGGGGGCAGGCAGTCGCTCAATTAGCTATTAATAGCAAGTCATTTAGTTTGTGTACACATTTGGATCGAATTTATTTTTATAATGAATGCCTGGAACCGAGACGAAACTGAAACTGCCACAAAGGCTGTGTGCAGTTATCAATGAGAGCGAGCAAATGGAAAGCACACTTAACGTATTTGTTTTTGACTGGTTGAATAAACGTCACGAGCCGTGCCAAGTTCAATGCTCGATAGCAATTGCATATTATTATAAGATACGAGTTCACAAGAAATTATTTATTATTGATTTGCTTATGTAAAAGCCAAGACGCATTTCATTTTGAATATGAATTGCTTTTAGAATCAGGCAAATTAACATTTTGAAACTATCCACTATAGTAAGGTGGCTTATCAAATGTCGATTAGCCGCATGACGAGCTGATAAGTTACAAATACTAGAGGCACATGGTTTATTGAGTGTCGGGCAAAAATAGCGTTAAGTGTATTATCTTTACAGTATGCTTTGGCAATAGAGCTCAACATTAACTGATAAGTTCATTTCGCTCACAAATCCAGACACGAGCCTTTCAAATGTTTCGAAAGCACCAATTATAAAACCGACTTTAACTGAATTATAATATAATCATGTCACTTTTGTTATCTGTCACCAACACTTGATGCTTGCTGGTTGATTTTTGAGGAAGCGTCTATATATGAACTATATGTGCTTCACAACATTGTCTGTATAGTACAGTTTATTGACCAGATAATAATGTACACATACAAACTATAAAGATTATAGTCTTTGTATGGGCCATTTCAATAGGCACTTAGGATATACCTGACGACTTTGCACAGATCGTGTAAATCGCATTCAAATTTACAATTCCCATAATTTTGACTTTGAAAAACTTGAAACACTTTCAGTTCACGTTTAATCTTAGTATTGATTAAGTCTGCATTAAGTTTTCTCAATCAATTTTCACTCAAATATTAATATATTAAAATTAAAGAAATTATATTTTAAATTTGAAACACTTATAAGTGTGTCGCGCGCTGAACGCCGATACAAGACAACAATTTTCAAGCCACATGATTAAGCACTTAATGGATTATAATATATATATATATATATCTTCAGAAACGCGTCGAGAGGTTAACTTTTGGTCGACAGCTGCCGGCGACAGGTCTGTGGCTCGTTGCCTGCCACACTAACAAATGAGCAAAAAGATTCGGCGACAAAAGCCTCGGCCACAAAACAGAAACAAATCGGAAAAGAACAAAAACAAAAACAAAAACAAAAACAGAACAGAAGAAAACACGAACAAAATGAAAACGGGCGACGGGCGTCGGGCGAACTGAACTCACTCGCATCTGCAATCGAGGCAATCGTTTGCTTTAATCTAATAAATTTCTTATCAGCAGCAGCATGCGTCGTGCATATGAGCAGAGCGCTATGATTGCTTGCACACTACATACATATACATACGCATACACATATATATATATAGATAGGTATGTTTATAGTTATGGCACATTACCCTGACAAGAAGGTAGCCTCCTTTTGCTTTGGGTTTATCTTATATTTGTATGCCCTGTAAGTCAGCATCTTTTGTCAGAGCTGGAGCTGGATGCACATGTTCCAGATCAGAGATGCCAATATATCGTCTTTCCGTGACAGATCTGTTTTTTTTTTTTTTTTTGGAAGACCTAACAAACCGATCCTAACCAAAAGAACTTAATTCAAATAACCTAATTAATTAAATTTAATATATAAAAAAATTAACATTTACAGAGCCAATTGTTAATTTGAATTATGAAATATTTCAACTCAACAGCCGCCAAATTTATATAATATTATCACAATTCGAATCGATTTACTACCGGAATCAGAAGGCAATAAACGATTTTTTATCCTACATTTTTTATTGTCGTTGTGGTTGTCGAATGAGGGCGTTGAAGTCGCTTTCAGCCAGGTATCGTAGATGAAAGCAAAATCTGCCAACACTGATAATAATCGCAATTTTGTGTGTCAAGTAAATTTATACTACTTTTAAAAAATTTTAATTTTGAATTGGCAGCAGCTGCAGAGCACGACGATAAAAAATAGCAGTTAAAATTTGGAAAAGTTCAATGCTTTTGTTCTCTTTTCTTCTTTTTTCCACTTTTTTTTAAGCCAATCTGTACTTCTTTTCATATGGTTTAGTCTTCTTTTTGTAAATGATAACTGGCTTTATTTTCTTCACTGGAACTACTAAGAATTACAAAGAGTAAACTAAATATTAATAAATATGCAAAGAAAAGCAAACGTCTATGCTGAGCAATCTAGCATAATTTTTTATGTTCTCCTTTTGTCGGTCGATGACAAATTGTCATATTAATAATTAAGATTCACAAAATAAAGTAAATTATAACATGTACAACGTACTTTGGGCCAATTTGATGTTGTTACACTAACAAAATGCGAGTTTTCAATCAAACCTTATGAAAATCAAAGAGAGAGAGAGAGGAAGGAAGTGAGTGTCTATCCGACTAGGAGATACCATGTAGCCAGCCCAAAAATATATATTTACTCTTGATTAATTTATTTTTGGCTTGATCAATACATACTAAAATAAAAAACTGTCTGCAGGTAAAAAATGAAAACGTGTCCGACTAATCTCGTCAACTACTCATTACAATAACCAAAAAAATCGCCGACAGTTGAATTATGCACTTTGAGATAAGCTCTTAACGTGTTATTTAAGGCTTTATGATTTTGGTTTGATAAACCAAATATTTGTGATAAGCACCAAATATTTGTGATAAGCACCAAATATTTTCATTACTGTTAATTACCATCGATCAGATCGATCTAATCTACTAATCGTGTGTATTCGATGCTGACCTACGCCAGTTATACTTACGTTTTCACTGTTTAACATTGAAAAAGTCTTTAAACTTAATAATTAGGCCAACTAGGCAATAAACTTCTTAGCAATTTCATTCAATTTTTTTAATTTGTATTGGCCTCGCTCAAGATCCACTCTTCAAATTACGTTTTCAGAACGAGAATAAATATTTACACAGGGCTTTTCAAGCGAAAAGTGCCCAATAAATATCAAGTGCCATTAGGCAGAAGCATTCAATTCAATTGCTCCCATTCAGTGCTCTGCAATTATCGATTCTTAATAAATCAATTGCGATCTGATTTCGTGCATGATTCGATTTGTGATCTGATATCTAGAAATGAGAAGCCCTCAAATGTATACAGTTTTCTTTAGCGTGAATTTTGAAAGTTGAACGAAAAAAACAACAATCTTTACAATCGTTTTCCATTTCAATGTTTTGAGTACTGAAAGGGAATAGCTTTCTGTTGATTTTCAGATAAGTTTATTTATAATGCATGTATTTATTTGAAAGTTGTTTACTCGTATGTACTTAAACAACATTTTGGTGTTTACTCTTTTTAAGTATTTTAAATAAATTTATCGTACTCAAATAGAAGTATTTCCAAGCACAAAGTAAATTTGTATAATTTGCTTAGTGGTAGCAGTAATATCAGCATTCACATTCACTTTGCATTATCTTATTTCTTCTCTGCACATTTATCCTAGCTTTGAAGACTTCCGAAAAATTCTGCAGTTTTATTTAAAAAGTTTTTTTTTTGAGTAGACTAGGCGAGTTTATAATGTTTAGGTTGGTTATGTTAAGCCAGGCTTTATCAGCTGGTGTCATTTTGGCTTAACATAACCTACGATCCACATCCTCTCTCTTTGCAATGCAACCTCCTCTCAGCACACTCAGCGCTGTTTTCAATAACATACATGTTAGAATATTAACATTAAATCAATTAACCTTTGTAATATATTCGCAAGACTACACCGACGTAGCAAACCCTTTTTCAAGTGAAATAAATATATATATAAAGTGAATAAAAACCAACAAGTGCCTTTTTACTGGATAAAGAAGGAAGGAAGGAAGCAACCACACCCGTACATTTTCAATAATGTAATGCATTCTTTTTATATGCTTTTTGTTTATGTATTAGTTTATTTAAAAATATTTGAATTGAAAGTAAACATATAAAGTTCTTGGGTTTTTTGTCTTAAGTTGTCTTGGAATTTAATGCCTAAGGAAAAAACAGCTGATGGGCGTGTGAGTAATGCAGTCAGACAGCTCTGAACGCTTCAAATGTTATAAATAGATTTACTAGCTACGCTGAAGCTAAACTTGGATTTCCTTGTTACTATTCGATTCCACTTAACAAAAAGCTATTTGCTGACTTGGCTTTATTAACAAGCTAAGCAACAACAAACTACTGGAACTATAGTCTAATTGCATGTTATTTGTATACCACATCACTAACGTTAAAGTTGAGTTAACTAATAATTACAAATGTGTCAACTTAAATGTGAGAATTGCATGCTCAACAGAAATGTGATAAAAATTGAAATATTGTTTATATATTGATTTGCATATGACTTGAGCACTGAGATGTTCGAGGATTTCATCAAAAAAGGGTCCCCATAATAAAGACATCAGCAAACAAATCGCTTTTTGTGCCATAGTCAACCATTGTGAATATTTGTATATACTTTATATTCATAGCCTTGTTCAAACTGTTTACCTTTATAAAGGAAGTCATTTAGTATTAACACCGGAATAACTAAAAGACATAACTCAAACTAGGAAACCCCAATTTTTGGTTATCAGTTGAATTTGAATATACGACAATCATAAATCAAGCTTTTTATTGATTTATCATATTTATTTATTACTCAAATTAATCCAGAAGAATGCGATGATCTGTTTCCCTCCCTCTTAGTTTCAGCAGTTATCAGACAACTAGAAACTGAAAGAGATCGACTGAAAACACTTTTTGCGGTGCGTAAGCCCCAAACAACTGTAAATGTTAGTACTTAAAAAAATAACAATAATATGATTGCTTATGAATTTTTTATTTGAATAGTTTGTTTATTTATTTTAACCAGGCAAAGCTATATTAAACGGTGCGCTGTCAGCTACTAAGCTACTTACGTCTCTTTGACAACTCTTTGTAGATTTCAACCACTTGAAACTTGCTGCAGCGAAACACAAGTAAAAAGGTTGCCGACTGCGTAATACTCTAACACCAGTAAACACACAGAATTTTAAGGTCAGCTAATTTTTTAGAGTGTATATTTCTTAAGTGGAAAGTTGTGCTTTTGTAAAAACCAGCGAAATTCGGTACATTTTTTTTTTTTAATTTAGAACAAAGATGTTACATTTCCAGTGTGTGTTTGTAAGAATATTTTTTCTAGTTTTTATGGCGATTTTCTAAAAATTTACAGCCTGATAAACTCTGAAACTTTTGAAAACAGAGTATAAATATGTGTGCGTGACTGGCAAGCAAGTGCATACAAAAAAGGTGTCACTGTGGCAAAGTCAAAAACCGACAACGAACCAATGTACAACACTCAAACCCCCACACACACATAACCACACACACACTCACACTTGATGTTATTTATTCGCCGCTGCGTTGTGCAGCACTGACAAATAGCAACAATAAAGTGCAGGAGACACTTTTGTATGCTGCTGGCCCTAAAATGCGAACTTGCATTTTTACGCTTTTTGCATTATTTTCTTTTTTTTTAGCACAGATGCGAAATAGAAAGAGAGAGGTAGAGAACGAGAGAGAGAGAGAGCAAAAGCGCACGATGTGTTTGCTAAAGGATAATTTATGCTTTTGCCTTAAACTTGACAAACTTTGTGGCACGTACACATGCAAAAGGCGGTTAATATTGATTTTTATAAATAGTACAAGCATTTGTGTGTACACATTGTGTATGTGTGTGAGTGTGTGTGTGTGTGTTTGTTTGTGAATTGCCTTTGAGATTTGTCTCCTAGCCTTGTTGGCTCACAAGACAAACAAAAAGTAAAACTCAATATAAGAAAAATTCCGTATCAGCTTACAAGGATTATATTTGAAAAGCTGTTCATGAGGAAATCCCATGTTTGCGTGGAACACAAAATATTTTAGGATTTAAATAAATCCAAATCTTTTTTTTTATTTTTTTTTGTGGTATAAATGTGCAGCTTTCATTAACAATTCAAGCAAACGAATATTATTTATTTCAACTGAAGGTCATCGAGAATCTAAGGGTAGCGCATTCAATTTGCATTTGCACGCAAAGCAAGTGCAAAGGTTAAAATTTGCAATTAGCTTAAATGCAAATGCGCAAAACTCAGATGGAAATCTCTCCATAACTTGTCATTTGTTAATTAACTCGTCTGTTGGACTCCACAAAGTGTATATATCAGTTTGAATATATTAATATCACTAGAGTTAGAGCTAAGCCATGGTGAGCTCTTCAAAATGCACTAAAATACACATTTATTAGGCTCATAAATAAACACTAGCTACTGAAATTGAAATGTGTTGTTCAGTTGTGAATTAATTTGATCGGTATCAGATTTAATTAATTCACACATATTCATTTGATTCAGACTCAGTATTCAGTTGCCAATTAACGAATAAAATATTCAATATTATCTTGCAAATGCATGAAGTAGCAAATTAAAATTTCAAATGAATCAAAATTGAATAGTATTCACGAATCTGTTAATAGATAATTTTAAAATAGAATTCATTTGATTTCATTTTTCAAACTGGTTTAGTATAAAAAGCGTCAACTGAATTATAAAAGATGCGGAATGGGTTTTTAACGGTAGTGCAAAAATTAAAAAAAAAAAAAACAATTTTCAAGGTCACATTTAATTAAAATTATTTCATGCGCTGGCAATTTTATAGCGGCTAACACAAACAAGGCGAGACAGCATCCGCAGATAATCGTGAGGGGTAGACAATCAAGGCAACAAAGACCAAGGACCCAGGACCAAGGACTTGGCAAGCCAAGCGGCAAGGACAACTTGTATATGATGTAATTACAGTGAAAAACCAGCGAGAACATTCCAGTCGGGCGTAATCGACGGCCGAACACTCTAATACCAGGTCTTATAACCGCAAGACATTTTCTTAACAATTTTAGGAGGACGTTTTTAGTAATCTCCATTTTATGATGGGCAGAGATATGGGAATTTATGATCTCTTAAGCGCTCTTCCGTTAATCCACATTCCAAATTTGGTTACGCTAGCTAAAAACAACTGTAAAATATATATATATTTTTAGGGGAGGCTTGGCCGGTATATATTTAAAAACAGTTCTAAAAAAAAACAAGTGTTTCCCAAGACAAGAGTTGAGTTGATATAGACACGTCTGTCTGTCCATCCATTCGGCTGTCTGAATACGCGTATCTCAGAGAACAAATAAAAGCTAGAAATGATATATAATACATCTTGACACATTACTTACTGATCAACTGTACTAATTTCACCAAGATCGGATAAGCAACATCCATGTTATAGTTGACATCGTATTTAGATATTGAAAAGCATTTTCTATATGCATATGCAATGGTTTGTCGCAAGCCGGGGATTTCCGCTTGGGCTTATGAATAACAACTTGCATTTAATTAGCGCACATTGGAAAAGTGGTACTATAATATTTTTCGTTAATTTTCTTCACTTTTCATAAACTTTTTTAATGAAGTTTGAAACTATAAATATTATTGAGTCTTTCCTATTTCACTTTTTTTTTTAAACGCACCTTAACCTTACAAATTGAATTCATATATATAAATACATATATATGTTTATATAAATAAATGCCGATCGTCGAAGAATATAGCTAGCATGACGCCATATCTTAGCAGTTTCTTAGCGCTGAGTTGTAACACTTCGTCGCACACAGTTACTCTAACTTCAAGGGTGTCAGCAAAAAAAAAAGATGCCGTTCTACGTAGAAAACGGACAGCATGACGGACATTGCAAAATATACAAATATACTCTTCTATCTAGAGCATCGTGGTACAAAAATCTACGCACTTAACGTCAATAAGCTAAGGGCATCTATATTATAATGATCATGTGACGAGCATTTCTAAACTTTTATCTTCTTTTGTTTCTCCACACGCTCAATTGATCCACTTACTTGGAAAAAATATTTCCGCTTGCGATAAATTTTATTGATTGTTCAGCAAAACAAAGACACAAATGAACGACTCGACGACTTTGTTAGAAGTTGGTGTTGTGTGTGTGTTGTGTTGTGTGTTGCTCTTCGAGTTCTTCTATTCTTGTGTTGAGCAACCAATGCGGCTTGAAATCAAAACATGACTGACTGACGATCCGGCTTCGGCACTCTGAGCCACACTCATCATTGAGATAAGTGTATGTATATGTGTATATATGTATATACACATAATATATATAATCACCCTCTCGATTCTCTATGCTCTCGCTCATGCACTCTCATATCTATCTCTGTCTCTCTTCTGTCTGCTTTTGTCGCTTTAAATGCGTTTGTCTTCAATTTTTTAAATGCCCCTTAGCATTTTCAACCACTAACAATATGTGCTTTCCCTTGGCCAGTGGAAATTTACCAGCTGACTGAGTTACATACATAAATATGCTCTCATACTCGAGTTGTGCATGTGTGCGTACTCGGTTTAAAATAACACACTCGGCTATATCAACACGTTGTGTGTGTGTGTGTGTGAGTGCGTGCGTAGACTCGCTTCAAAATGACACAATCATCTCTAACGTCCCAGTGAAAGTGGCAATAAGTCCAGAGTGCATTAGGGTAGCGAAATAGCCACTACATAATGACGTTTATCCACAAATCAGATCAAATTACACGATTTAATCCATTTAATAAATATGATAAATTAAATTCAAAATAATTTAAAATAATGTATAATAAATACAATTTAAAAAAGACACTTTAAAATGACTCAGTGAGTCACAACCGCAGCGGATATAATGTATATTTCATGCTAATTTTGTATATTCTATATTTAAATGAATATCCAATTTTACTTTCTGAGGCAAAGTGGTTCATCGTTTCAGTTTGAAAAATGAAAACATTATGCAATTATTTAATTTATAATAAACAAGTGGAACGAAACGATAAATTTAATTTAAATAGTAAAAAAAAACTAATTTTTTAGATCCGATTGACATCTTGATAGTATTAATAAAACTAGGACAATTTGTATAGTTCAAAATTTCTTGACTTCTCAACGCTAATCCAGATGGAGTACTATGATTGCGCATCAATTTTCTATTGGAATTATATCTGAATTTGGCAAAAATTTGTTTATGCTATCATTATCTTGAAGGCAATTTAGATTAACGTTGAAGTTATGTGACAATATCTCATTGTCTTCAAGGAGATATCAACAAGTTTTGGCATGTCAGGATTTTGTAAAATACAATGCAAAATCGGAGAAGTACTTCAAGAGAAAAGTTAAGAGATTTTTGAATTATTAAGAACTTGTCAGGCTGGGGTTCTCTTAAGACATTGTTGCCACCCTTGCTTAACATAACAGCCAATGATATCCATTTAAGAATGGTTTTCAAGATAGCATTATTTTGACAGCTGCAGTTATTCTCGCTTGGAAACAAGACTTGCGTAGCAAGTTGTCGAGTTTTCACAACGTTGACATTTGGAGTGCATGCAAATGGGATTTTGCACTTTGTTCGCTTCGCACGTTTAATGGCAACAACAACAACAACACAACAACCAAAACTGCTTTGTGCAAGTGTTTTCTTCTCTTGACGTGTCTCTCCTCCCTCAACCCATTGATTTTCATACAAAGTAGCTTATGCAAATGGGCATGCGAAGAGCACGTGGCTCGAACCCTAAAATCCCTCCCTAAACAAGTTTAAACTGTATGCGTGTGTCCTTCGGCAACGGAATAAAGAAGTTTAAAGCTTAAAGTTTGAGTTAGTAATTTAAAGTTTGCATGTTTAATTCATAATTATACGAAATTTGCGAAAAGTTTCCTCAAGTTAGTTTCAAATGCATGTGCATAAATAATATAATATTTCATTCTATAATAAAATAGTCGTTTATAATTATAATAATTGGTTATGCATTCAGCTTCCAGTTGCAACATTTAATGGATTTTAATGGATTTTAAATAGATGCTAATTATTCAAATGCTATTTGTTTACTTTATTTAATGAGAACTAAAAAAAAATTAATTTAAAAAAAATGTGGAATAAAAAAAATTAAAGAAAATAACTTTTACTATCTGCTTAGTGATATTGTTATTATTATTATGCAATATTTAGTTTGCGTCCAAGAGCGGAAATGATGATTTAGTGTCTACGCATTTGCGTAAAATGCTGACGTATTTAAGATAAGATAAGACAAACGGCAAACTATCACACGACAATTACTTGAAGATATAATAAAACGTGTTTTGTCTGCAATGAGCAGTTCATTGACTACGAAATCGTATCTTTGAAATTAATTAGTGCACGCCCGCTGTGATGTTAGCTGCACGATATTTAATATATGCTAATCCATAAGCTGTTGCTCAATTTGTCTGTACGGACTTAAAGCCAAATTAAAATCATATTAAACTCTCGTCTCGAGGTCATTCAAATTTTCACCTACACCATCATTATGTCGTTCACATGACATTAGAATGCGTCTCACGTCTCAGCTGATGCAAACCGGTTGGGGAAATATTTGTTTTTGTTTTTTTTTTTTATTGATTTTATGTATTAATACCATGGACCCATATTAAAAATGGTCAAAACGGGTATGATGGTTTGATGCAAAAGTATGTGACAGGCAGAAGGAAGCCGGCACCTTAAAGCATATGTTTCCCTGATCAGGATCAATAGTCGAGTCGATGTGGCCATTTCCTCTGTCTCAAAGACTATAAGAGTTCAAGATTTACAATTTTTAATATAATTTCTTGATAAATTGTTATTCATTTGACCGATAGGTGTCCCATTATCATTATCGGTGTAATATATAATTCATAATATACCTTGACAAATTATAGATCAACTGCACAAATTTCATCAATATCGGACAAGAAACCTAAGTACAATAATCGAAATCATATTCTGATACAATATAATATATTTAGAAGCTTGGTGAAGGGTATATCGCAATCAGGCTCACTCTACTACAGCATTCTTACTCGTTTTGTTTCGTTTCGTCAGTATGCACGTGTGTGTGTATGTGTACGCTCGCGTGTATGCACGTATGCTTGTGTGTATTCATATCAGTGTATTCATTGTATTCACATACATTGTAATCAGCTGTTTGTGTCTTAACAATGACACACATTGTGACTACTGACATTCACATGCTCTTCTTTGAGCGTATGTTTGAGTTATGGTAAGAATTATGTAACGCATTGAATGAAAGCATTGGTGAAGTCATCATTTTAATATCAATACATGTATGTATTCTTTGTTGTGTAAGCAAAAAGACATATTTAAGCCAAACATCCGAATAAAAATCAATACGAATTTCTGGTCTAAAAAATATTATAAAATTCCTATCAATAAACATATGATTGATTTAAGTATAAGCTCCAATCTAAATTTTATTGTTCCTATTTTTTTCTGACGATGCTTTAAAAGCAAAGTTATCTGCAAGGGTGTTCAATTGTCGGCACGCTAGAATGTACCTGTTTTTTTTTTTTTTTTGGCTGTGCAGCTGCTTTTAATTTTTTCCCTGTTTTTACTTGATTTAGTAGCAACAATGTTTGCATTGTATTTTAACTAAATCAATTTAAATATGCTGATTTCACTTGCAAGTATTTCAGCTGTTTTCTAAAACCAGTTTGTCTTCATTACATTTTTGTTATTAGTGTTTGTAAATAAATGGATTTGTTCAACAAAATTCTTTATATTTGGCAACGTTAAGCAAATTAAAAGCCAAGTTATTGTGACTTGTTTCTTAAGATGGAAACTTGTTCTCAGAACTTGCAGCCAGTTTTAATAATTGGCTTCCAAGTGCATTGCGCCATCGAAGTGCAAAGACTTTGGCCAAGGACGACGAGAAACAGTGGCCGGAGAATGGTTTTCGATTACAATAAATCAAATTTACAAATAGACAAAAGAAACACAAAAAAAAGAAAAATACAAAGTAAATACAAAAAAAAAACATGAAACCATGAAAGTGTCTGTAATATATATTACAACCATCAGACATTTATGTATATATACTAACATAAATCTATCCATATATGTATATATCTTCTAGCATATATATTTATGTGAGTGTGCCAAATGGGGCACTTGACACTGAGCTGGGCCAGATCAGCGGAGGGTGTTCTCCAGACAAAAACAATAAAACTCAAGTGTTCGGCTCAAGATGAACGACAAAATGGCGGCGATTGTGTTGACTTATGTAAGTTTGGGTGTGTGAGTGCGTGTGTGTTTGCGAGTATGTGTGTGTGTGTGTGTGCCTGAAACTGTGCTATGCGGTTTCCTATTGCTGACGTTGGCTTATGCAAATAGCCTGGCCCAAAGCATTACAGAAAAGCCCCGTTGTACATTCAGACTCTTTGTCGCGACCAAGTTTGTGAATTCATTTCATGCGGCAGACTTTACGGCTTTATCAATTTCGTTAGCTTAAATTTGTATACTAATTAATTAATTACTTTTGGCTGAGATTGAAAGCTCTAAATCAAAAATTTGATTTATTTATCTTTTCTAATATAGTCATACACTGGAGGATTATTTCTTTATTTGTAAATAATTATCTTACTGATGAAGAATATATATATACATAATTTAATATTAATTTAACATGTATATTATTCTAATTTATTTATTTTATTTTTAATTTTAATTAAATATATATACATGTATCTATATTTTTTATTGCGGTAAATATGCCAACTTCAATGCGACAAATTTATAATATCCTAAGGCACAACATAAAGTTGTAACTTATCTATAAATTAGGGAATTTTCCATTCGAACATTACGTAAAGCTTTTGTCTTATCAGAAAGCACAATTTTTTTTCTTTTTGTATATTTCATAATTATCTTTAAGCATTGCAAAGCCGATGACGTGTAATGATACACATATATAACTTCATAATAGCATAAGCGAGTGCAAAGGCCATCAAAAAGTTAGGATCAATTTTTAAAATATATTCACATTTTGCGTCGTACTCATATTATCAAAGCACACCGAGCAATGACGCAAAATATTGAAATTATGTTGTATTTTTAAATAAAATTTTCCAACATACTGAAAAAAAACTAAAAATAGACAGCAGCCGATTTCAAAGACAAAATAATAACAAATGTGCCGAGCCGGTCGACAAGCATTAATCATGCGATATGTCTGTAATGTACAGCTGCTCAAATACATACATTCACATTTATTTGATGGGGTATCTGTGTACAAGCCCCTATGAGTATTTACATATATATGTATATGTATGTATGTATAATATTTAAAGCGAGGTCAATTTGCCTTGCGATAACTTGCTATCATATTCTATATGATATGCATATTCACATTTGGCTCAGGTTCTTATCATAAAAATACTTGGGAGCTTTAATGAACTCACCTGTCCTCAGTCAAGTTGAGTGTTATTTCCAAGTGAATATCGCCAAACGTAAATTGTTAATTAGCTAAATTACGACCACAACCATTTTGCGCCTTTTTCTTCTTGCTGTTCACTTTGTTAAATTTAACAGTTTACATATTGAGTCAAGTGACGATTTCTTTTTATTTTCATTGGCGTTCAAAATGTAAAGCACTTTGGTATTTCTCTCTTTAATTTGTTTACAGTTAGCACAGTGGGCCCAAGGCGACAAACAATGTCAATGAAATATTAAAGCTCAGTTGGATTTGCTTCGTGTGTGTTTTATTATTATTTATTTGTACTGACTGCATACAAATTGCACAACAATTTATTAAACAAAAAATTATTGTCAGCGTTGTGCTACTCGATTGTGTTATGGAAATGTACAATATACAATAAAATTGTTGGTCTATTTTATATAATCACGCGCAAAGTGCGTGTCACAAATTAGCATTCAATATAATTTATTTTCGTTTTATTTAATTCACTTTTCTTTGTGTTCTGATTTTTGTTTTGGAGCAGTCAGAAGAACTCAGTCAACCAATGTGCGGCAGTTTCGATTTTTCTGAACAATGCGTGAATATGTGGGTGGCAGGGCGGAGGAGCGCGGGTAGGTGGATAATTACAGCACCGCCCAGCAACGCAAGTTCACTGAGAAGCAGAAGTAGAGTTCTATTTGGCGGTTGAAATAAACAAATGCACCCAGTAAAACTCATACACACGCTTTCACATACACACGCATACACTCGCTTCAGAGCGGGGAAGAGAGAAAGAGAAATACGGCAGGCAGGAAGGCAGGCGAGCGCACGCACTTAAAATGCATATATAAATCACATCCAAATATTGGGAAGGCGTCAAGTCTTTTCGAGCAAATCAGTTGATTCTTGTTTTATTTATTATTTAGAAAGTCCACACGAAAGCGAATGAGACAGAATATTTACGAATGTGTTGTTGGTTTGAAAATTTAAATCTAATTTTTTCCGCACGCACAACCGTTCAGTTCCACAACTTTTAACAGTTATGAGAAATACGATTTTGGTCCAATGTTGAGCTCAAATGTGGCTGTTAACACGCTGTTCAGCTCGAAAGAGCTACGCTGAGAGAGCGGTTGCTGCTGTTATAATGTCAGTGGTGTAGGGCAGAGAATTTTGGGGCTTGAAACATAAAGCAATCATTAGTAACGCTGCCAATTAAACACTCAATTACAAATATATATGTTATTAGGAATAAAGTATGCTTAATTTTCAAATAATGTTAATTTTACATTTCTTATGATATTCGTGGCCAATCAAATATATTCTGTTGGCAACGCCACTGCACATTTCTCTCAGAATATTTTTAACAGGCTCTGCTAACTTAACAGCATATGTCCAGTGTGTACACACACCTAAAAGTGGGTTATCGTTAGCCGCCAAGTTTGAAATTCAATTTCTGTAGATTTAATTTGAAACTCTTTTGCTTGTTATTTTATGGCACTTCATTCACATTTGACAAAGGTCGTTGGTCTAAATAGATAACATGACTATTATTATTATTATTATGGAACAATTTATTACACTATTTATATCTATATTAAGGCACTCGCTAGGAACAGGAATCGCTATGAGCACCTTCCGCTTCGTCAGCTATCAGAGATAAAGGGAAAGAGAAAGAGAGACAGAAAGAGAGAGAGAGATAGAGAGAGGGAGAGAGAGAGAGGGAGAGATAAGGGAAGTAAAGTTATTTAACAAATTCGTAATGCTAGAGTGTATTATTAATGCCCACGGCTTTCTGAACATCAATCAAATACACATTGATAACTTAAGGCAGACTTAAGGTCTGTCAAAGTCACATCTTTTTTTTTTTTAGGTATTCACTTACAAAGTATTTGCAGTCCAAACATTATCGCAAAGCCAATCAGTGCAGCAAGATAGGCACGCCAGCCAGCATGATTCTGCGTCAGGACCTCAAAGAAAACCACGTAGAGCAACGTGCCCGCTGCAATGCCCTGCAGTATTCCCGAGGGAATACTCGGCTGATTCGCATTCTCTTGCTGGCTAATTGCAATGCCCACACCGATGCCAATGGGCGTGACAATCGAGAACGTTAGGAGATAGATAATGGCCAGAGTGGTTCGCGTGCGAGCCACTAACAGCTCCATGCCCACACAAAAGGCCAGCACCAATTTGTGAGCGGCGATGGCGGCGAACATAAACCAAACTGTTGCAACGCTGCCCTCCAGTCCAATGGCCAAGCCCTCGAACAGTTCGTGCAGCGACAGGGCTAGTATAATGCCCAAGCCGCGCATCGAGGAGCCACCGCTGGTGGCATCTAGCGGCAAATGACTGTGCCCAGACTCACAATGTTTTGGCACCTGATCCTCTGTCGTAGATTTCACTGGCTCCTCTTTGCGTCTGGGGCTGCTGCTGATGAGAACACTGTGCCTTAAGCTGTGGCCCCGCGCAAAGGCTTCACTGGCCAGCGACTCCTTGCGGCTCAGTTTGTGCTGCTGGCGTTGCATGATCGCATGCATCAACTCATCCAGGGCATACATCATAAAGAAACCTGTGCAGAGCAGCATTTCGGGCAGGGCAAAGGGTGTGACAGCTAAGATGCCACACCGCTGCAGCTGCTCAACCACTTCAATCACCTCCGGCAGCATGTGGACAAATGTGGTGCAGATGAGTACACCACCGCCAAAGTAGAGGATACAACGCACCGTTGTCGAGGCGCGCGTCTCCTCCGGATCCTTTTTGGTCCACTTGAGCCAGCGATCCAGCATGTAGGGCAAACCGCCTGAAACCAATGTCACCACAATCAGCACCACCATGGCCACAATTTTGGCAACGAGCAACGCATTCTGATCCACCATTTTTGTATCGCGCTCCTGAATAATTTCCACCACCGACGATGTCCGCTCACCACACATCTTTGCACCACCGATTGCCAGCCACAAGTGCGAACAAATCGCTAGTGGTGCGTGGCACTTATATGTATATCTCAAACCCCCATATCAGGTGGCAATAAATTATACATTGGAGAACTGATTGACAGCTCAGAATGCGATCGCCTGGGAACCAGGGGGTAAATTTCATTTTTGATAGCTGAATAGGAATTATAGGATTAGATCGGAATTTATATTATTGGGATATGGAGTCGCATGATTCTTGTCTCTAAACTCACTTTCAAAGTGGTAACGAATTGAACACAAGGATGTGCACGATCGGTAGTCAGAACTGGTGCTAAAAGGTGTCGTCTATAACGAAATGATTGAAATATTGTCGGATAATGCGTAGAGAACTCTTGAAATGCATATTGCCAGATACAGCCTACCATTACATGAACGACGGGGATCCACTGGAAATTCCCAAATTAGAGCACTCGGATCTGCTGGCGTACAAATACTTTCATCCAAGCAATGGGCGCATAAGCAATATCGAATGGGGATCCTGATGTCGGCTTATGACCTTGACAAGAACGTTGTTTGCACTGTGATGCTCAACTTAAAGATCTTTTATATGCGCAAAACTCCGCCAAAGTATTTATTTTTGTATACTTTTGGCTTTGGGCACTTATCACGTCGGACCCTTAGGTGTTATAGGAACCATCTGTCAAGAAATTCTTCCCGTATTAAGAAATTATTTTTTACCAAGATATCCAGACCAAACTCCCAAAATATGCGAATTATTAAGTTCCTTATATTAAAAAAAAAATAGTTAAATCAAATGCAAATTTGAGTTTTCATTATTGTAAAATTAGCTTATTTCATTATTATAAAATTTGATTATATTGACAATATACAGAATTATTTGTAATATACAAAATACGGATATACATATCAATATTCGATTTTGCTTTAAGATTAATGTGAGCGATTAAGGAGATTAATCCTTAGGACATACATATGGGCTTTTGCCCGCGGCTTCAATGACTGCAATGGGAAAGTGCAGATGAATTATGAAAGCAAGCGAATATTTCAGCCAAGGAGCATAGGAATATGCGCCAGCCAGCATGATTTTTGGACACTATCTCAAAGTAGACCACATAGAGCAGTGTGCCGCAGGCGATGCCCTGCAGGATGCCCGCCGGAATGCTCGGCACATTCGCGCTAGAGTTCTCAGTGACCGCAATGCCAATGCCCACGCCAATCGTCGAGAATCGTCGTATCGAGAAGACCAGCAGGTAGATGACGGCAATCAGCCAACGGGTGTGGGCCATCATTATCTCCATGCCGATGCAGAAGGCCAGCACCAGTTTGTGGCACGCAATGGCAGCGCACATGAACCAAACCGTATTCACGCTCTCCTCCAGCCCAATGGCCATGCCCCCAAAGAGTTCGTGCAGCGACAGGGCCACTATAATGCCCAGGCCACGCATCCAATTGGGCTGCTCCTTGTTAGGTTGAACCTGTTTTTCATGGGGCTGCACTGTCGTCTGTTCCTGCCGCAGTTCTTTTTCCTTCCGCTTCCGTCGCTGCCTTCGTCTGACCACAAAGTACATCACTTCCTCGATGGCGTACATCAGATAGAAGCCGGTACACATCAGTAGCTCGGGCAGAGCAAATGGCGTCCATGCCAGCATGTGGCACTCCTGCAGAGCCCCCACAACGCCAACCACACCGGGCAGGATGTGGATGAAAGTGGTGGCAATGAGAACACCGCCGCCAAAGTTCAGCAGGCAGAGGACAGCGAGGAAGTCGCGGGCATTGCTCCTCGTCCGGCTGGTCCACTTAAACCAACGGCAAGAAGCAGAAGATTAATGTGACCAGCAGCATCACCACAATAACCACAATTTTCGCCACCAGCAAGCCGTGATAATTCATGGCATTGACTGTACCTGAAGTCTGTTCCATATGAAACGATATCTGAGCACCTTAGCACCTTAGCACCTTATATACCTTCTGGTAACGTCCACCTAGTGCTAGTTACACACACCAAGCATTTGTTTTATAAATTCTGGATTTAAGTACGTAAGCTCTTAAATATTGTTAAATACTAAAATTAAAATAATTAAGCTGCAATTTTACGCGAACTCGAACTCGAAATGGGCTCGTATGTAAGTTGGAAAATGTTACTCATGAAAGATGATTTTTTTAAATGCCTGGAAAAAGTATTATAAAATATAATTATCACATCAGGAGAAAGAGACCAAAAAATACTAATAATAGTAAGAAAATAATAGTTTTTATATAACATGTGTAATATTTGTAGTAAAATTGTTAAATGCTAAAATCGATTCCTTTGCGCTGATGAATTATTTTGTATTATTTATTTTTATTATTTATTATTTTTTAAGTTCCATTGATTCGTTTTGATACTAATTATTTCAGCAAGAATATTTTAAATTTGTTACGTAGTAAATTTATTTATATTTATATTTATATTTTTATTTTTATTTATATTTCGTTAAAAATATTTTAGCACGCATTTTTGGCTCAACTGATTCATTCTAACTCCTGTCACTTTAAATGTTTTATAAATTTTATAATGTTTTTTTTTTTAATTTTCCATAAAAGTATAAGTTCTTACGTAATATTTATAAGATTTATAAGATATTTTTGTAAAAGAAGAAAAAGTTGAATTGGCTCTCGGATTTTGATTATTATTTTTCTTTAATAAATAATAAGCATTGATCTCAAAGTATAATTATTTAAATGGCATAAGCTAAACCTGCCTTAGACCTTGCTTGCACCTATTTTCTAGAGTGATAATATTGAAAATAATTGAACCAGAGAAATAAACACGTCACTAATTCGCTGTAATATATATAAAATATGATTGTTTTTTACGGTCTAAAGTAATTCCAGACGTCATATATATATATTAAAATGATTAAGATCATATCAATATCACTTTAATCAATTGAGCCTGCTGTCTTTGGTCTGCCAGCCTGAAATTTGAACGGAGATAGCAGTTGAGTTAACGGGACCGGGGCCTCGAAAAGTGTTCAGGTGACAACAGAGGCAGCAGTTTCGCTGTTGAAAATTCAGACTGATAGCTTCAAAGTGCAAAAAAGTCGAAATAGACAACAGCAAATGTCGGTTGATAATTCTGCGCTGAGAAATGTGTTACTATCAAATAGATAAAAGTGGCAGGCACAATATTTATCGCACAATGACCGAGGCGAGGCACGAGTACATTTCAAATTATCATCCCATAATTCAATGGTGTCAGCGGGGGCTGTCCGCCTGAAATTTCAATAATAAACGAAGACTCAACGTATGTCTCAGTTGCACGTTGAGTGGCAAAGTGGCTAGTAAGTTTTTATTACCTGCGGAGAGGAACTACTTCAATAATATGTTTTACAAAGTTTATTTAAATTATTTTTATTAATCCGTAATAGTTTACTGTAGAAATTATGATTTTTGCTTTAATATCATATAATATTATTGTAATTATTATTTAAATATAATTTTAAAAGTAATTACTATGACTTGAGTGTTGAATTCATTGTTTATTGATTGATTTGTTAAAATGTTGAAGTACATAATTGTGACGTGAAATTATATTCAAATTGATATTGATTAAGTATGGAAGCAGCCAGAAAGTTGACTCATTTAACACGGTTCTCTCTCAAAGGTAAATGTAGTATATGTATGTAAAAATATATAGTATGTAATATTTGCAATGTTCTGTCACCAGGGACTCTCGCACAATACTTGGGGCAGTATATTCGGCACTGTCGTTCTAAAGTCATTTCTTAAAGTCGTCTAATTTAGACGATTCCATGATGATAGTTCGTTATTCAATGTATGCATGATAATGTCTGGGTGTGTATGTATGTGTGTGTGTGTGTGTGCATTTGTGTCTAGTGTGTGTGTCTGTGTCTGTGTGTGTGTTCCTTTCGCTTTTAAATTAATTCATTTGCTCTCATCCTCTCTATCTCTCCCTCACGCTCTCGCCCTCTCTCTCTCTCTCTCTCTCTCACACTCCTTCTTCCAGTTTTTCGTTCTCTACACGCAGGCACGCCCTTGTTGTAGTAGTTGCAATTTCGTATGTTGTTAAACAATTTCTAGTTACACAGCAGCAGCAGAAACAAAGCCGGCAGCATCCACATTTGACCCACTCGGTCCCATCACGACTGCTTTGGATGCTGCACGGGTGGCGGTGGTGCCGGCTTGAAGCACTGCAACAGGAACGCGGTGTAGACAACGAAGGCCACGGCCAGTGCTATCAGTGCGTACATGAATATATTCAGTTCCGGCTGGCGGAAGCGATTCTTGCGCAGCCATTCGAGCACCTCATCCTCCGACAGCAAATCGCCTGCAAGATATAAAAATAAATAGTTAAAAATGCTATTTCCAAACCAAACTGATGTTCCTTATTGTTAAAATACGTTTGAATTTTAACGGCAACGATTAAATATCGCTACGTCGATTAATATCGTGCTATGATCACACAGTCAGTTGCTGTAAATCCTTCACAATGTAAAGACGCGTTGGCGCGAAATAAATATAATCATCCACAAAGACAAACTTCAACACTTATCATGCTTCACCACCTGATATATTAAAAAAGAACCTGCTCTTAAATTTGGAAAATCGAAAAGACTTAATTCAAGACCGATTTTCTACAATTTAGGAAAAATATATCTTAATTATAGTTTGTTTATTACATTAACTATATTTTCAAAATCTCTTTAAAAAACATTATTTTTTCTAAAAATAACGGTTTTGCATATCTACTATTTATATTTTTGCTAGAAATATATTTCTTTATATTATGCAAAATTTCTTAAAAATTTATCAAATTCAAAACATTTTTCCCGTCTATTTAGAAATTAGTTTTTTATTATGTATATCCTTTCTTCAGTTTATTTTCCAAATGTTTTTCTACAACTATTCTCTAAAGACCAAACTGAAAACATGGCCTTAATTATTAAATGGAAAATCTATCCTGAGTACTTAAATTCTATTATTAGATTTAACTGCTCGAAAACATCGATTCCCATTGAAAATGAAAATTATTGATTTGTACTTGCCTCTATATATGCTAGGAAAACGGCGGCGGAAATAAACCATGGCTGGCAGTTTGGTAACGCCCCATTTCTTGGCATAGCGCGAATCGGCCATTTTCACAAAGGTTATATCCAGATTATCGGTTTCGCTGTCAATGTTTTCCAGTTTCTCCAACGCCGCCACGCTGTCCGGCTGATTGTGTTCATCTAGTGAAAAATAGAGCAATCGTTTAGAAATATATATATATATATAAATATATATAGCGATTTGTTTGCTTACAAAAGAACACGGAAATAAATTCGTTTTCTTCGAGCAGCTTGTCAAGCATTTTGCGATTGACCTCCTCGATTTCGTTTTTGATTTCGAATACATCCTGCGATGTTAGCCAGGTGATGACCTTATCATGCTGATGCATGTCGCCATCGTATAGCACAGGCACTTGTTTTCTGTAATTAATTAAATTAATTAAATATTATCTTACTGAAGCTCAGGGTTCCACTCACCGGAAATATACCAGAGAGGGTATATTGACCACTTCATATGTCTTGGCTGCCTCAACGCTGGCAATCTTAACGAAGTCAATGCCAAACATATCAGCCTCGCCATCGATTTCCTCGAGCTCCTCAAGAATTTCCTCGCATTCAGCACAATCATCATCATCTACAGACAGATGCTAATTGTAATACTCCAAAAAATGTTATATAGAATAGGTTCTACGTACAAAAGAACACCACCAACAGAGTAGATTCAGCCATTAGGCGATCCAGCATGCGTTCGTTCACCTCCTCGATTTCATCGGCCAACTCACGATTATCGTCGTCAATCAACCACTCCAGCACAGATTGTTCATTCTGTAGATCACCCTCGAAGAGCAGTGGATTGCCATTGCTAAGAATTACATATCAAGAATTATATTCAATTTTAATTGGGCTTTGCACAAAAAAAAAACTACCGGAAGTAGACCAAAGCCGGGAAAGTTTTGATAGAATAACGCTTGGCCAGCTGAGGATCCTGGATTTTAACCATGTGTATTCCAAAAACATCGCACTCGTCATCAATCAGTTCAAGGCCCTCCAATATTTGATCGCAGATATTACAGTTGATTTTGTCTGGCAAGTGAACGAAATGAACATCTTAGATAAGTATTAAAATAATAATGTACGACTTAAGAATGTGAAGCGTACGCTGTTTGGTAGATAAGTTAGATAAGTTATAGATAGGCACGCATAGAGAATAGTGGGTATATATATATATATATATATATATAGAGAAAACGCCAAAACAAAAGGTATTCGCGCCCAAACTAAATTCTCTATTGATTGTTACAAGGGATTCGCAACATTTTATACGAAACTCAAAAGGGAATACCCTAATTGAACGGATGGGTCATTTAGTTTGGTCGATAATACGTTCGGAAGCCTGGTTTAGTAAGAGTACCGTAATTTAGGCATAACTTGATAGAAGTAGTTAATCTTGTTAGAGCTCGAGAAAAACATGCGCATTATTCAATTTGATTTTTGAAAGTTGCGATTTGTGTGCACGAAATACGGAATACCTTGTTTTTGGATACGTTTTCTTTTACGTGAAATGTAGTTTTGTACAAATTGGCTGGATGAGTGTTTGGAGGTATTGGTCAGGTTGCTTTCTTTAAGACTAGAGGGTGAGCAGAAACTCCGACAGTAAGCGGGTGGCTTGCCCTTCCGCTCAGCCGGCACTAATTGTGTACCGATTTTTTTTTTTTTGGATTTATTTATTTATTTATGTTTTTGTATATGGCGGGATATATATATTTTGGTTTTGATTTTTGGATTGGTTTTTGATTGTGTTGCGGTGCAGAGAGATATTTGTGTTGTGGTCGTGCAGTGTTGGTCGAATGCCAGGGGATATAATTGATATTGTGTGATAATTATGAAAAGATCTTTTGATTCTGAGCGAGTATAACTTACAGAAATATACGGCTAAATATTGTGTTTCCTCGACCATAGTTTCCAGCATTTGACGTGTGATTAACTCAATGCGATCTTCAGTTTTCTGTGTTATCAGCCATTGTAGGACCTCCTCCTCCTCGCTGAGTTCACCTGGAAAAAGATTCAAGTGGATTAAAAATGCTGCTTATAAATGACCGATTTCTTACCTTCAAAGACATTTGGTATGCCACCCTCGAAGTAGACCAGAGCCGGATATTCGTGTACGCCGTAGCCATCGGCGACGGAGAAGTCGCGTGTCTTGACAAATGTAATGCCATGTTTATCGCAGTCATCGTCTATATTCTCCAGCTCCTCGAGCACCTTGGTGCACTGTTCGCACCCATCGGCATCTAGGAGAGCAGTGATTGGGGCAACATGGGGAAATGCATATTATAACAAAGAGTGCACACCAAATAAGTGGGGGGAAGTCGAAAACACTACGAGCAAGCACTACACTTAGCACAACGTGGGGAACAGAGTGGAAACTTGTGTGTGTTGAGAGTAAAGCATAATACATATAACATAGAACGTAGCACAACGTAGCAAAGTGAGACAGATTAACGCACAGAGAGACAGACAGAGATAGAGATACATATACAGAGAGAGAGAGACAGAAAAATAGAGGGGGGAAAGTGTAATATAGAGTTCGGTGTTTTGGGTTTGGGTTTGGCTCTGAAGTTTTGAGGTGCGCTACATCATAATACCGGGTAAGACATTCTCATACATATGGAGGTGTATGTACATGTGTGTGCGTGTGTACATGTGTGTGCGTGTGTGTGTGTGTGTGTGTTTGTTGTGGCTGTGGTTGTGGTTAAACATTGTTGGACTCATTCCATTTGTGGTGTCTATACAAAAGTTATTAAATTTGTCACGTATTGCGCTACCATCATCATGTTTGCTGGCCATGGCATCCGTTGCTGCACCATCGCCACCACCAGCACCACCTGGTTCGCCGGCAGCTGCTGCTGCCTCTGGATCGCTGCCAAAGGCGGCGGCCGCACTGGCGGTGCCGCCATCCTGCTGCTGCTGCTCGCGCTCCTTTTTCAGTCGCGCCTTGCGCACCGCTTTCGAATTGCAAATATCACACTTCGTTTTGTTCCCTACGTTTTTCATTATTATTATTATTTTTTTTTTGTTGTTGTTGTTTTTAGTGTGTGTTTCAATTTTTTTTTTAAATAGAAATATAAACGTTGTAAAAAGTCTTTTTGGTTAGATACAATTGTGCGTTGATCATATAATATATAGTAGCTTAAAATATAATGTTTGATTGGTTACGATAATTCCCAACAATATTTGGACTGCAAACTGTTTGCGCAAAAGAGTGAACATAAATCATATCGAGTACCCGGAATTTTGTAATAATGTTACACGAGGTGTTTTTGGAAATGCGACAGATAAGAGACAAGTTGCGAGGCGCTGCAAAGTATGCCACACATTTAGAATAATTGCGTACTCGATATGAGTCCATGCCACCAAACCGATTGCAGCTGTTAAACGCTTGATAAACTTAACACGTAATCAAATTCCGTATTTGTTAATTGAATATCGCACGTTTTGGTTGTTATTGAACTTACAGAAATACACTGCTATGGAGCCAGACTCTTCAATCAAATGAACGAGCCTATCGCCTTCGAGATCTTCAATAACATCCCCACTTGGATCCTTTTGCGTAAGCAACCAAGATAGGATCTGTTCTTCCTCATAAAGATCACCTGTTGAATGCATTAACATTTATATTTTTGTATTTTTATATTCATATTTTGTTTTACTAGTACGAACCGGCATATATAACTGGCTCCTTAGATGTGGGCTTAAAGAAGACAATGGCTGGCAGTGCGAAGACTCCGTATTCCTTGGCCATTTGCTTATCATCGATCTTGACAAAGTCAATGCCCGCCTTATCCGCATCATCGTCAATGTGTTCCACCTCGGCCAGGACGCGAGGACACTGTTTGCACTCATCGCTGTCTGCAAATAGAGATTGACGTAACTAACATACATATACTCGCTCGACCTTAACTTTCTGGTAATACTTACAGAATATCACCGCCACGTAATCGGAATTTTTCCGTATTTTCTCAAACATCTTGCGATTAACCTGCTCGATGTGATCGGTCATTTCCATGTTGGCGGGACTTGTTAGCCAGTCGAGAACTTCCTCCTCATCGTCGATATCGCCATCGTAGTTGATGTATTTGCCCTTGCGGAAGTAAGTTATTCCAGGTGGATTTCTGAAGCCATATTTCTTGGCCATCAGCTTATCGTGCATTTTCACAATATAAATGCCATATTCGGTAGCCTCGTCATCGATCAGTTCAATGTGTCGGAGCACACGGGGCGAGTCAGGATCATCTTCTTTATCTGTAAGTATTTGGGTACGCATTTAGCCCAAAATGTTCATTAAGATTGTTTCGACCAAAATTTACAGAAACAGTTTTTGTTCGATTTTTGCTTGTTTTTGGGCAGTTACAGTTTTTAGTGGGCTCGCATTGTCAGACTCTCATAAGTATATCGATTGAAATTGTTTTTTTTAGAGCTTTATACTTATTATACCTTAGTCGTTGTGCATACTTACAGAAGACAACCGCTAAAAAGTCTTTGGTGCCTATATATTCAATTAGTTGATCTCGATTAATGAGCTCAATGCTTTGATCGGCCTTTTGCTCCAGTATCCAATTGAATACCTCATCGTTACTATCCAAGTTACCTGCACATCAAATACAATAAACTTTTCGTAATATAATGCTTATCTTCATATGATAACTCTTTTTTCTTATTGGTAATCATTTTCAACATACCTGTTGGCTGCAGTTTATCAATCAATCAATAGATTTTTCTATATAAGCTCAATTATTAAATGTTTGTTTCTTTTTTTTTTGTGTATTTTTTCCATTACCGCAATAATCTTGAAAAAACAAAGCTGCTACTTTTTTTTAGGCATTGGTAATTAATAGGAAACATTTGGCTGACATTGTTTTTAAAATGTATTCAACATTTTCTCGAATAATGCAAAATCTCTCTTGGTTATACATAAGTTTAACAAATCGTTTTATATAGCTGAGAACAAGAACCGCTGACGAGTATTGAAATCAATTTAATGCTTTCAACAAAAACAACCAAAACATTTTACATTTTATTCTTTATCTTTTTCTTTTTCTTTGTTTTTTTTTTTTTTTTTTGTGCAAACTCTTAATTATAGTAGAAACCTAATTTGGATGTGGTTTTTTTTTATTTATTCATGTGAAATTTACAATTGATTCTTTGCGTTATTCAATATTACAAAAATATTTTTCAGTTATTACATATGTATATAATTATATAAATAGTTCATTTAAAAAGAGTTAATAAAACTTTAACAAATACATTGCTTGAGTTCCCTTCTATTTTCGATTTTTGCTTTTTGTTTTTTCTTTTTTCTTTTTTTTTATCTTTACAGCTGCTGTTCAACAACACATATTTTAAAATTCTTACAAAACAAATGTGACTCTCAGTGAAAAAGGCTTACAAAATAAGCTAATGAAAACAAAAAAATAGAATTCGATATTTTTCAAATATCGATAACAAATCGCTAACAGTGAGCCCAAACTGGCTCTCAGAAGTGAGCAAGAAAAAAAAAACAACATGGCGAGCATTTTGCGAGGCCAGTGTGTACAAATCGAATCAGAGATTTGACAGATTTGACTCATAATATTAACTATACAAACTGTATGGTATGATGAATATATATTGGCGAGTTTTGTTATATTTTAAATATGCGATTGCTTGCTTGCTTGCTTGTGTTTTAATTGCCACAACAACAGAGAGAATAAGTTTAGCTATAAAATATACAAGTATGCGTGTTAGGTATACAAGCACACAGTTTACAGTTAGCTATGTAAATAGTATAGTTGCTTTTTAAGTTCTTCTCTTCTTCTCTTTACTCATTGTAAAAATGTTTAAAAAATATTTTTAGGTTTTCTTTCGTTTTTATACTAGCTACATACATAAAGGTAAATTGTATATTGTAACAAAAAAAGTAGTAAGTAGTATCAAAAAGTTTATGCTCAGTTAATGACGATATTTTGTATGTATTGTTAATTACGAATTTTTTTTTTTTAGCTAATATATACCTGAAGATCTGAAGAATTTGATATATTGATATATATTGTTAGTTAATAGTAAGTTTCGATGTTGCAGTAATTGCTTTATATTTGAACAAAGTTTTGCTTGCGTAATTGAAATCCATTGACAAAATGCAACAAATTTTAGTTTAGTTTAGTTTACAATTGCAGTTTTAGTTTTAGTTTTAGTTTAAGTTTTAGTTTTACAGACGGGCAGCCTCAAAAGTGAGTAGTCAAAAGTGCAAAAGTGCAAAAGTACCAAGTGTATTAATGAATTGTAGTTTGAGTTGCGTGCCAGCATTACTATTAATAATAGTAGTTAAAGTAGTAGTTAATAGTAATGCTGACCAGTTGATTTTCTACTTGCTATAACCGCTGCACTACGTGTGTGGAACAAAGAGTAATAGTTCTTTTTTTTTAGTTTCATTTGTGAGTTTTGCTTTCAAGAGATTCTCTTTTAACATTTACATTTGATCAGGTGTCGGCGAACGTATGAGTAATATTTAATATTAAAGTAACGCATTCTTCCATTCCTCCAAAACAGTGTAGTTCAAGTTTTAGTATTACACAACCAGATGAGTTAAGTTACTGTTGTTGTTGTTGTTGTTGTCTTTTCGGATGCATGTTGCACTTACAAATTATGATAATGACAGTCACACAGACAAGATCACACATTACAATTAATGCTTAAATAATTATTGCCCGTTGTTCAAGGTTCTTACAGCAGATCTCTTAGTTCTTAAATATATGCGTGCTTTGCTTTCGTGCTGTCGCTTTGGTTATTATTTTTATCATTGTTCTTTTTGGTTTGTATTTGTGTTGTAATTGCTTATTGCGTTTTGGCAACATGACAACACTGCGTATGCGTGCTACTTTAGTTATTATCATACAATCATTGAATTGCTATATTTATTTTTGTTTTTTTTTTTCAGTTTAAAATTGTTGCCTTACTCCCACAGAGAGATATCCTGAAAAACGAGGTCATACAAATTTTTTAGTCGATTTTGCAAAAAATTAATGCCTGCAAGACACAAAAAAAAAGAGAAGAGAGAAAGAAATATACAAATCAAATTACAACCAGATATGTCTGTATTGGTGTGTGTGGGGTGGGTGGTGTGTGTGCACAACAACAATTACGAGTGTAAGCAAAATGATTTAAAACAAAACGGAACAATCTGTAAACGAGTTTGTGTCTTACAATTTTGACAAAAAACAATAAAAAAAAAAATATACAAAATATTTAAATATATATATGTATATGTAGTGGTATTTCTTTTTCTTGATTTAATATGTTGAGGGGGATCGCGACGTACCGGTTTTAACGTTCAGCTTATTGCCCGACTTCTTGGACGACTTCTTTGTCTTCTGCACCTCGAGGGATTCGTCGTCGTCCTGCTGCTGCTGCTGCAGCTTAGGGATGGGCTTCTTGGCCGCTTGGCCAGATCGCTTGTTCGCGTATGACACCTTCACCAGGGGCACATCATCATCATTATCATCATCATCATCATCGTCGTCGTCGTCGTCGTCATCAGCGTCGCGGCGCTTGGACTGCTTCTTGGAGGCGATGGGTTTGGCTGCTGGTTTGCTTGGAGTGCTCGATGTGGCAGCAAATTTGAAATTGCCACTTTGACGTTTGCTCGATTCACCATCGCTGTGTCCGATGCGCTGTGCCGTCATTTTAGGAACTTTCGTTGACTTCTCCAATTTGGTTGGACAGCATTGGAATGGTTTGTAATCGTTGGGCACAAAACTGTTGCCGCGCTTAGCTGAATGGCCGTCGTGACCCAATCCAACATAGAAACATTCGTCATCTGTGTGAGCAAACAAACAAAAACATTTTGTCAGATTGTTTTAGTTCTTTAAAAATTTTTTTTGTTTTTTATTTATTTTTTTTTGTTTTTTTGGTTTTTAAAGAAATTACTAACAAGAAAGTTCATTACGAAATAATCAAAAGTAAACAAAAATGCATAAAGAGTAGGCGAGAAATACGAAATAAAAGTCGTAAAAGATGCTTTTATTTTTCAACACGTTCAAAATTACCACAAAGAGCAGTTAGTACGATGTTCATTGTATTTGATTTTTTTTCTTTTAATTTTTTTTGCATATAGATTGATAGATTGATTTCTTTATAGAGTATAAAAGCGTGCTTTATGAATGAACAATATTTTAAATTCGTTTCAACAATAATTTTGCTACTCAACTAATAACTGACAAAATGCTTTTGATGCTGACTGTACAGGTTTTCAATCCTAATTGATTTTTATACTAGAGTTCATTGTTTGGATCGTTGTACATTTTTCGTAATTGTTTTTAATATTGTTTGTTTTTTTTTTTGTTTTTTTTTTTGTTTTTTTTTTTTTGGTTTATATTTAGTTTTTACTTTATCATGTTGCACAAAGACGCCTTTGGTTTTGGTTGTAAAACTATAAAGCAGAGTGGGTTCGATATTATATATAAACTAACAGATAAAAACAATTGCTTATGTATTATGTAGAGAGTATAATGATATCAATAATCAAGATAATGAAGTTATTAACCATTTCTTGTTATATTCTTTTTTTGAACAAACAATTAAATTATAACTTTTCATAATATAACAGATTAAAATCGTTTATTTTTTTTTTTAAATATATTTTCAAACATTGTGTCAGCTATGATTTTTGCATTATTTTTTTTAATATTTTTTTTTTACCAAATTTGTTCACTTTTTATAGTAGTTTAAGATTGGGAACTTGAAACAAGATTGTAGGTAGATCGAAGCTTTGGATAGGTCATAATACATTCACGAGGGCAAACATTGACGAGGATTTTAGTGTGTGTGCGTGTGTATATATAGTTTATCTCCAATTTCAGTTGATTCTTTGTCATATGTCATATGGGTGCAGATGAATTTATTTATTTTTTTTTTATCACAAAAGCTATGCGCAACATATTTAGAATATCGCGAGTAGATGCTGTTGTTACCTTTGTGAAATGCATTTTTAGAATTCCATTTATCGAGGTCTGCAGATAGATAATTAATATGCTGTAGTGTGCGTTACTTTGGAGTATCTGAGTTGGTGTTTTTTTCATATTTTGTGTTTGTTTGGTTTGTTGGTTGCAGGTCAGGGAGGAGATCACAACAATAAACAACTTCAGTTAGTGCGGCAATGGCAACTCACATTCACGTATTACCTATTTCATCTATTAGATGACCCGCGCAAAGATCAGAAAGCCGATGTATCGTTCTGCCTTTGGCTTTATGCTTATATATTTGCTTGCTGATATCTTCTTCTTCGTCCTTGTCATCATTTCTGTCATCGTTATCGTCATCGTCATTGTCATCGTCATTGTCATCGTCATCGTCATCGTTATTATTATCATCGTCGTCATCGTCATCGTTATTGTTATCATTGTCATTTTCTCCATCTTCATCGTCATCGTCATCGTCATCGTCGTTATCGTCTCCGTTATCGTCGTCATCCTCATTGTCGTTTTCGTCCTCATCGTCTTCGTCATCATCGTTGTTATCTATGTCAACGTCATCTCCATCATCATCATCATCATTTTCATCGTCATCATTTTCATCGTCATCATTTTCGTCATCGTCTTCGTCATCATTGTCATCGTCACCGTTATTGTCTTCATTATCGTCATCATTATCGTCATCGTCGTCGTTATCGTCATCGTCGTCGTTTTCGTCATCATTGTCGTCATCATTATCGTCATCGTCATCGTTATCGTCGTCGTTTTCGTCATCATTATCGTCAACATTGTCGTCCTCGTCCTCGTCCTCGTCCTCGTCTTCGTCTTCATCATCTTCTCCATTATCGTCCTCGTCCTCGTCTTCGTCATCATCATCTCCATTCTCGTCATCGTCATCATCTTCGTCTTCATCATCTTCTCCATTCTCGTCATCGTCTTCGTCCTCATCATCATCATTCTCGTCATCATTATCATTGTTATCGTTATCGTCATCATCGTCATCGTCATCGTCATTGTCATCGTCATCGTCATCGTTATTGTCATTTTTCGAATGTTTTCGTAATCTTTGATTTCGGATCGTTTGCTGTAGGCGTTTTAGTTTCGCTCTCTTATCCAGATCACTTTCTTTTGGATAGCTCAACTTAACTATTTTCTCATCACTTCCATCGTCATCGTTGCCTATTGTATATAGCATATATATATCAAAAGTATTGGTTACGTTTTGCTCTTTATATATGATGGCTATAAACGGGTAGAATGATATTTGGATATATCCGATTTGCTTGGATTCGATATGCAATCTCTTTTAGTTCGGCCAAGATATTGTGGGCTCAACTGATTTGATATTGAATGTTTGGCTTATGAGCGTGAGTTAGAAAGCAGAGAAAACATTTGAAATAAGAACGCTTACTCTTTTGATTGATTAACCACTGCAGCACACGATTTTCATTTTTGAGATTACCTACAACGAAAGAAGAAGAAAATGAACAAAGACAGGTGAAATTTTGATATACATATATTTCAATATAATCGCTTACCATCATACATGATCGGAACGCCTGTCTCGTAGTAGACTAAAGCAGGGAATGCGAAAATGCCAATTTCATGAGCTAGCTTAACATCATTCGATTTGACAAACTGAATGCCGTGCTTATCGGTATCGTCATCGATATTCTCCAGTTCCTCCAAAATACCAGGGCACGTTTCGCACTCATCGTTGTCTGTTAATCAAATTATTATTATTTTTTATCTTAAATACTAAATATTATTGTTGTGAGAACGTACAGAAGAAAACGGCGAGATGTTCAACATCGTTGATCAACACTTGCAGCGTTTTCCGATCGACCGATTCGATGACGTCAGCCGTCGATTCATGCAAATCGATAACCCATTCCAGGATTTCCTCTTCCTTCATCAGATCACCTACAAATATATATGTGTGTTGTTATATTTTAAGATCTATATAATATTGAAAATGATCTATAGTTGCTTACCGGTGTAAATTGTTCTAAATTTATGTCTATAAAATGCAAGTGCCGGCAAACCGGGCAAATCGTATTCCTTATCAATATCGTCGTCGGATGTCTTCACAAAGTCGATGTCTTTTTCCTCGCACTCATCATCGATGTTCTCCAGTTCGTTGAGGATCTTCTGGGCCTTCTTATCCCCCTCGGCGTCTGCAAAGTGGCAAAAGCATTCCGTAATTAGAAGAGTACATTTTGTAATCCTTAATTTACTCACAGAAGAAGACGACAACATGATCGTTTTCGGCCAAAATCTTATCCAGCATTTTGACATTGACCTCCTCGATTTTGCCGGGAATTTCGAGGGTTTCGTCATCAGTGATCCAGGCCAATACTTCGTCCTCGTCATCCAAATCGCCCGTAAAGTGCAAAGGATCACGATTTCTGAAGAACACCATTCGTGGATAAGTTTTGACGTTATATTTTTTAGCCATGCCGGTATCCTCGGTGGTAACAAATATGATGCCAGCCTCATCCAGCTCATCGTCGATGCTTTCCAACGCCGCCAAAGTGTGATCGCAGGCCTCGCCGGGTTCGCAAGGACCCGTAAAGAAGACAACAACGTACTCGTGCTCATTGATCAGATTGACGAGAATCTCATCGGTGACCTCCTCAATGGTCGCCGTTTTCTTCTGCACCAGCAGCCACTCGAGCACCTCATCCTCGTTCATCAGATCGCCCTCGTACAGGGCAGGTATCTTATTCTCAAAGTAGATCAGTGCGGGCAAATGATCGAGTCCATATTCCTTGGCCTCGGCGGCATTGTCGATGCGCACGATGACGATGCCCTCCTTTTCGAGTTCATCGTCAATGTTTTCCAGTTCGTTCAGAATGCGCATGTCCTGTTTATCATCCTTGTCATCTGTCAATTCAAAGAAGTCAATTAATAATTTGAAATTCAAGGAGTAAAATGTGTGCAACGATTGCCTACAAAATATAACTGCTAAATGTTCAGTGTTCTCGACCAGTTTGTCCTTCATTTCGTCGGTGACCTCGGGAATTTCGGAATAACGCTTCTGATGCACCAGCCAGCCAAGCAGCTCATCTTCTTTCATCAGATCACCCTCGTAGATATGTGGAATACCACGTTCAAAGAGTACAATCGATGGTATCTCATCGATACCCCATTCCTTGGCTTCCTTATCATCGTCGATCTTCACGAATGCAATATCGTTCTGATCGCACTCATCGTCGATGTTTTCCAATTCTGCGAGGACTTTCTGTGATTTCTTTTGATCTTTGTCATCTGTGAAAGATTGTAATCAATTATTCCCATGTCCTTCCTTACAATGACAATTGAAAATGGAAAACTACAGCTCTACAGATCTTCTAAGGTTTAAAGATTCTCACTACCGAAAAGCTCTCTACATTTGCAACTGGTTTCATACTACGAAATATTTTGTAGAATATATTTAACTACCCGAATTTAATAATATAAATATCCGAATTTGTTACCAAAATCACTGGAGAATTTCCGGTTTAGTTTTTTTTTTTTAAGTATTAGTTGAAGCGCTTTTAACATTAATAAGTTGATAAGCACATCGAGCAGAAGGCAGCTTTTGCTTTGTTACGATTATGTGGCAGACACTCAGACACACCCCGGTTTAACAAAAGTACAACATATAATATATGATTTATATATATACGATCTATACATTATCTACAGCTGAAATGGGGTATCCGGTTTATGGGGCTTGTGCGGGAAATCACTTACAGAACAGCACAGCAACATGTGGCATTTTCTCAATGATCAAATCCAACATTTCATCGGTAATGTCTTCGATTTGATCGGAACTTGTTTGTTCTTCAAGCCATTTCAATAGCTTCTCCTCATCCTCCAGATTGCCTTCGTATATAGTTGGAATGCCTTTTTCAAAGTATATCAGTTTAGGAACTTTATTGATGCCATATTCGACGGCCTCCTCGGGATTGTCGATTTTCACGAAAGTAATGCCCAAAGCGTCGCATTCATCGTCAATGTTCTCAAGTTCTTCAAGGACCTTTTGGGATTTCTTGTCGTTGTTGTCGTCTGCAAAACACGTCAGATGATCAAAATGCGCCAATCGGTTTTCTTGTAGATAATCTTATTGTATTGAATATATGTGTATGTATATTTACAGAACAGCACTGCAATGACGCGTCCTTCTTTAATCATTGTATCGAGCATTTCATCGGTGACATCCTCGATCTCATCGTGTTCCAACTGTCCCAACAACCATTTCAGTATCTGTTCCTCATCCATGAGATCGCCATCGTACACGTTTGGAATTTCTTTTTCAAAATATACAATTGCCGGAATCTACAAATCATAGATTCAATATCAATATTGCTGTTCTTTTACGATATAGATGCAATCCAGTCCCGTACCGATTCGATTCCGTAATCGGACGCCGCCTTGACATCATCGATCTTAACAAACTGTATGCCATGCTTATCGCAGTCATCGTCGATTTGTTCGAGCTCCTCCAACACGGTCATCGAATCATCATTGCCATGATCATCTGTAGATGATATGTGTTGTGATCGATAAACATTTGCATCTATATACATATATATCCCGGATCAATATACATACAGAATAGCACAACCAAATTATCAATATTGCTAATCAGCGTTGACAGAGTCTTTGAGGTAACATCCTCGATAACATCATCCTCATCACCGGTCGATTTATTCTGCACCAACCACTCCAAGACATCCTCCTCACGCTGCAGCTCACCTGCGGCACAAACACACACGATTTCGATAATTAGGCAATAGGAACAATCAAACGATTTGTTCCGATTTACTTTGTTTTGTTTTGTTTGTGTTTTGGTTTTTATATGGATTGTATGATGTGTGAGGAATGTGGGGAACAACTTCTACATGTAAGGGTGCTGGTGTTTGTACCTTCATAGATGATCGGTGTCTGGTGGCGATAATAGACCAATGCCGGCAGATTGCCCAAGTTGTACTCATCGGCCAATGCCTCGTCGTGTATTTTCACAAAACCAATGCCAAGCTGGTCGGCCTCATCGTCGATATTCTCCAACTCTTGCAACGCCTTGGCGCACTTGCGGCATTGCTGTTTGTCTGATAAACGATGTGCAAAGATTAGATATAGTTTTCACTTAAGCTCTGTAACTCCTGCTATGGTTGACATTAGACTTGGTTTCTTTTTATTATATTCTTTTTTTGGATACTAGCACAACAAATATGGTTTGGTATTCGATTAGGTGTTGTTGGGGGGTAATACACGATGTGCGATTGGGTATATAAGTACATCAGTATCGTAATTATCCAACCATTCTCGTGTGCAATTGTAAGTTTAAGGTTAATAGTACAAAGGAGAACGAATTGATGTTAGGGTACATGCAAGATAAGAATAGAATCGCGAGAGCTCCGAGCAATTTCATATGGTTTTGTTGCCAGCAATGGTGTTGAAAATCTCATTAATTCGATTAATTCTCATCGCATTAATTCGATTGTCTACAAAAGTGCAATTTCTGGCATAATCTTTGTTTACAACCTGTTGAGAATTGCGTTTCATGTTTGACCATGCAACAGGAATAAAAACGAATAATGCCGACATTTCCTAATAGATAATGTCCATTGGGAAAAGTTCGACATTTACCTTTCAGCTACTGCTAACTGCACATATGAGCGCACGCTCTTTGGCGCTTCCGACATTTATCAGTTTTGCTTTGCGTTAGTCTTTACCGAGCTTTCCTTCTGGCATGCGCCACGTATACGTATACGTAATATATATATCACAATTTAAAATATTTATTTTACAATTTGCCAGCTTTGTCAATAAACTTTAACTATAAAAAAGTATTTATACATTTATATCTTATGAATTTCTATTTGATTATATATGCATAATATGTATGTATTCTCATAGGTATAGATTAAAATTATATTAAGTTAAACACTAAACAATAAGCTATTGTGTTTCAAATGTCATAGCTTTGCTTAATGTTAAATAATTGTTATATTTGACAACCGAACAAATTCGAAACAAAAAATTAAATGTTCCCAATCTTTAAATTTCGAATAATAAACTCAGCAAATAAATTTCTTTGGAGCTATTTTCACTGGGTGAGTGTATTTTGTCAAGGTGGCAAGGCCACACACACACCCACACCCACACACACGCACCCACATACACACCCACACTTGCACAGATATATGTGTATATTCTATGAATATATTACTGTGCCAGTGACTAAAGATGTTTATGTTTATGGTTTTGACAGGTTTTTGCTGAATTCGTACATTTTGTATGCAAAGTGCAATAATAAATTTGCCGCAGACTTGGGCAAATACTAAAAATAGTGCAAGTCAGTCGGCTACAGCGCACACTTGCCGCATTTACTCGCACAACTAAATACACACACACACACACACACACACATGTGTACATATATATTTATTATGTAAAATTGCAATAAAGAGCTGCCCATAATGACATCCATGCAGGCTCTTGACTGCCAGCATCTTGATGTATTGCTGTATGTTAAAGCAATTAAAACTGTCTGTCTGCAGTTTTAAGCAAATGAAAAGAAAAAAAATTCACACAACAAAAAAAGTTGCTTTCTGTTTGATACCCTATAATCGGCATAAGACATGCGTTTTCCTGCTTAACTTGGCCAATATTTTTATTCTACTTGTCACTTCATTTGTAAGTTTGATTTTATTTTAAAATTTGATTGTTAAAACTTTTTTTTAAAAATTGTGGATAATAATAAAAGAAAAATCTCTTTTGACATTGTCATAAATTGTACGTGCCTTAAATGCTCGTTTGATTGGGGGTACTAAAACAAAGGGTATAGGACACAGAGAGCCCAACCAATAAAAACTCATGTGCGTTTGTCGATGCGCTTAGAAATATCGACAAAAGGCAGAACAATGGATGCAGAACAGACGGAGACAGACGGAGCCAGAATATCTTGTTCTTGTCTCACCTACATGCTGATCATCTATGCGAAGACCTTTGTGCGCTGTCTGCGCTTTATAAAAATACTTGTCGTATTCACATATACATACATACCGACAAGTACGTACATACATGCTCATTCAATGTATTTCTGTGTGTGTGAGTGTGCATGTGCGTCTATATATGCACGCGTATATACAGTTAGTTGTCTGAAAACTGAGCAAAAATAACAGCAACGAAAAATCATTTTGTTGGCCAACCAACTGCTTGAGTTGCTATTTATAGACCAAAAATTGTAGGTGGCTCTGATGTGTTGAAAAACACAAAAACCAACAAAAAAACAAAAAAAAAAAAGCGCTTAGAACAAAAACAAATAAATAAAACTGCTACACTTTGGTGTCGGTGCCCCGCTTACCCCGCACTGCTCGCCATAAAGACAATATGTTTATATATATTTTCTATCAAAATGTTCATTTCCTTTGTTCCATAAACTGTGGCCAGCATTTATGTCCAACTATATAGCTGGCGATCTATTCGGATGCCTTTAACAATTATATCATAACTGAAATTTATTCGTAATAATTGATAAAAACAGACAAAAACAGACATATTTTGAGTGGTGTGTTTGTTTGCTGCTGCTGTTGATGTTGTTGTTGCCGTTTCTATTAATTTGTTTTCTATAAGAACCGTTGGGTGGGGCTGGGGCTGGGGCTAGTTGCGTCCGCCGGGCTGCAAACATGGTCTGGCGCTGAGCCCAGACATTCATTTGTAAGAGCTCTTGCTGCTCCCTCTGAATCTCGTTCTTCTTCTTCTTGTTCTTGTTCTTGTTGTTGTTGTCATTTTATTTTTGTACGTATACGTAATATTTGTATTTTCTTTCTATTTGCCAACTTGTTTGCTAGTTATATTTATATTATCTACCAAAAGTCCCTTACAGTCCCCATGTTAACATCAGAATTCTATTCCAATATTATAGTAAATATATATACAGTTATAAGTAAATATATATATATATATATATATATATATAATAATATATAGTTCTTATATTTGGCTTAGACTTTTCTTTTTTTTCATTTTTATTTATTATATATAATTATTATATATAATTACCAGATCAAAATAAATCGGAATACATTCTCTTTGTTTTCGCTTAACATCGTCTCAAAAGACGACGTCACACAAGCAATTTATGTTTTCAATTTCGATATGTGAACATCTTGAAATGGATTTGTACAGCTCGATGAGTAATTAATTTATATCATCTTGTTTTGAAAAAAGTATGGAAATATAGTATAGTATAGTAACTCAAATTTTGCAATTTCCGTTTTTCATTGTTTTATAGATCCGGCCTCTTAGCTAACAATATATTTGTTATACTTGTTCTTTTTTAATGCCAATCTACTATTTTCCCAAAAAACAATTACTTTATTTCTTATCTGACTTAAAAAAAAAAAAATTGTAAGATCTGTATATTAAATAGAATAATTATAATAATACTATATTTGCGTAATTTTCGAAAAAAATAGCAAATATTAATTATCAATATATTTTAAATACTTTTTAAGAAGGCCAATTGGCAGTTTTCTCAGACAATAAAACAATATTTTGTATATCTGGAGATCCATAAACAGCTATATTCAAAATGCTGATAAATAATATTCTTAAAAGCACATTATTTTTTTTATCCTTTTTACGATAAAGTAAATTTTTTTAATATCTAAACACCGACGAAAACATTAAAACACTGCATAAAAAAAACATTAAATAAATGTTGGATCTGTATCTCAAATCAAATTGTCTGATTACAAACAATTTTTAATTTCGAAAAACCAAATTTGTTGCTCATTTTGCTCAATACGTAGAATTAGTTATACTAGCACATTGAAGATTAGAAAGTGTTTAATGCGGGCGACAGATAAGGAAGGGAATATATATAGTTCACAGTTAGAAAGGGTTATACATATTTACAGACATAGATATATTTACATATAGGTACAAAGGTTGGTGAGGGATTTGTGCATATGTAGTTTACAGTTTTTGACAAAATTGCTTGATTTGGAGAGTCGGAAATATGATGAATTTGATAAGTTGAAGTTTGGTTTTAATCGGAAAATAGGTTTTGGGTTGGTTTGAGTGGTTCGGGGGGAGGGGGGAGACACAAGTCAAAGGCAACCCATTAACATATGCACAAACTTACCCATTACCCTGGGTGGGCATGTTTCATGATCAGGACCTGTTATCGTTTGAATAGATACAACGCATACATATATATTGGCTTATGTAATTATGCTTAGAATGTCTGGGGCAACAATTACCGCCCGCCGTTATGTATGTATGTATATAAGTACATAGATAAATATAGTATAAATATATATATATATATTTAGTTAAGATGCCGCCGTAGTTTTGCTTATGTTAGTTACAAGTTACAAGTTACAAGATAATAAAGTTAATATCTACATCTAAATACATAACTAGGTAAAAATAGTATTTATCGATTGTACCTAAGTTGTATGAATTTTAGTCACAAGAGAGCTTAACTTTTTTTTTTTTGGTTTTGTTTATGCTTTAATTATAACTTTTTATTTTGAACGCTAAAAACTGCAACTGCTTTGAAGTATAAATAATCAAAATGTTCCACCGATAAATATAAATAATAATCATAGATAAAGATAAAGATAGAAAGAGAGAGAGAGAGAGAGAGATGTGTGTTGCAGCAAGGAATGATTTGTACTCACAGAATAGGACGGCAACAAAATCGGTGTCCTCGATAATCTTGAGCAATATCTTTGCGTTGACCTCCTCGATGCGATCGGGCAAATCCATGGCCTCGAGCGAGGTTAGAAAATCGAGCACGCCCTCCTCATCCATAAGATCACCATCATAGATGATGGGCTCCTTTTCCCTATCGGATCCGATAAATTGGGGTATGCAACTTTCAATTTTCTTATTTTTCATTTGTTTTTTTTGTCTTCATATTTACCTGAAGTAAGTGAGCGCTGGGAAGTTCTTGATGCCATATTGTTTGGCTAGTCGTTTGTCGTTAATCTTAACAAAATCCACACCAAATGAATCGGTGTCATCGTCGATTTTTTCGAGTTCCGCTAAAACCTTATCACAGGTCACACAGCTACGCGCATCTGTAAGCAATTCAACAATTAGTCACATTATAAAATTCGATTTTCTTTTTATTTTCTTTTAATATTTTTTAGTTTTGTCAGCAATTGAGATTCTAGGAAAAGTGCATAAAGATACCAACATAAATTGACGGCTAGCAACTGTCGCTTGTGACGCCAAATGCCGTGGTGATTATTCATGGCGATACAGGATGCCTCATCGGTAACGCATACAATCCCTCATCCCCCGTTATACGCCATCATCTGCACCCCGCAACACCGCTCCCTGCAATCCCCTCACAATACACACTAAAGAGCAAGAACCGCTGATGGCATTCTGGGGCCCAGAGCCCAGGCTAGTGAATGAAATGACAGCAGCAACAGAAATTTGCATTGCTTTCATTATTGTTGTATATGGTTAACAGGGTTTATACATAAGAGGCATATATATACTATATATAGTATATATGGTATATGGTCAGCTATTAATGTGTGCACAACTGCCAACAGACTTTTGGTAAATTAATTCATAAAAATTGATGTGGCCACTATTAGGGAAACGCCGTTGCCGACGTGTTAGCGGCGTCGGCTTTGGGTGGTTGCATGCCCCTATATTATACAATTGCATCTGTTCAAAAGTAAATTTGTTGGGATTTTATTTTGGCAACGATGTGCGCCAGTTAAAATAGGTTTGCACTTGTTTCATATCATTTATATAAATATATAATTATAAATATATATCTCGAGGGTGTGCATAATTGTACCCAGAAGCCATTAAACATGTTTAACAACAGTATAAATAAGTTGAAGAAAGGATCTCCAAGCCTATCCTGTATGCCTGAGCCTACAAGAGCTAAATTTAAATACAAATTCTCGTTTATATCGATATCGATAACTTCCTGAAATGCGCCAAAATTGATAAGAATCGATTACCGACTGCAATAAAGGCTATAATTTGTGAAATACAGTCTTTCTATGCAGTACGAATATACCTTAACATAACATTGATGAGCTGTAAAGATATGAGATCGAATGATTTTATACATATTCTTCGATTCATCCAATATCGATAACCATCAATTATCGATAGCAAGAAATAGCTTTCGGATCCAATAAGAATAATCCTTAACAATTGAAATTGATCAAATGCATACATTTTAGTTTGATTGATTTTATCGCCCGCTTTTCGATAACGTCATAAATTGTGCCAATATCGATAAGAATCGATTACCGTTAAATAAATTAAAGATCGGTTAGGCAGCAAGGAAGGAATTCAACTTGCTAATTTGAATATCTTCGATTTAGGGTATCTGCTGGTCGAGCTTTATCGATCTTAGGATTCGAACTTGTTGAACTTCGTTTGTTTAGTGTACAGAAGTATATATGGATTTGATTTTATGGTTTCTTATGGCCATCAAATCAAAAATGAACAGATGCTGCATCCATATTACGTTTACACATTATTTGATTTTGTTTGAATTGATTTCAATTGTATTTGCCTCCAGTTTACGGAGATGTATGTTATCCGCTAGCAGTATACTCCAATAAAATCAATAGCATTTACTTGAACTAATAAACAAACTTTGGTTCTGGCGTATTACCAGCAAAAATTCAATTAGCTGCTATTTGCGTAGGCTTTTCTCCGGCACATTTGTGTAGTATTTGCATTTTCTTTTACTGCTTGTTTGGGGTTTTCGTGTGCATAAATATGTTCAGTGTCAGCAAGAATACATTTTGGAAAATTGTGAAATGTCAATGCTAAAGCGAATTTAATTATTTGCATGCATTAACAAATGCATTTGATAAACTTGAAATGCGTTTCAAGTTGGTTTTTAATTCATTTACGACATTGAAGTAATTTTTCTATTTTTCCTTGGACAGTAACCATATCCAAGATCCGAAGGTGTTTGCCAAAATATATTAACATGTCTATTTTAAAGCTGATGAATTATGAGCACGCATCGTTTTGTTTATGCGAGTTTTGCAGACAATTTCCATAGTTTATATGCTAACCATTTATTTAGTCAACATTTTTAATGGCAGCCCATAAAAAACGAAATTCTGTGGAGATTTGAGAATTTCTTATTCTTGGGGAAAATATGAGCCTCATTTTCAATAGCTAATTACAATAACTAATGCTTATTTACTGGTCAATTTCTCAATCAATTCCTTTTGGGTATCCAAAGCCTCAAAAGCTACTCTGACGACACACATCATCAGAGAGATAGATACATATTGCAGATAGTACTAAAATAAGAAGAACAAAAACAACGGCAATTTCTCACAGCCAAAGCGATTGCTGCTCATAAACAGAAACGCAAAGAGACAATCGGGGGGAAAAATAGAAACAAAAAGCGAAAAAAAAAACGAACTGAGACTACTACCAACAAAAAAAAACAAAAAAAAAACGGAAAAAAACTAAACCGAATGAAAATCTCGAGACATTTCGTACAACGAAATTTTTCACATATTTTCACTTGTATGCGAATTTTTAGAATTTTCACTAGAGAAAATTTATATAATATGGCTTCTGTTACTATTTCGAGTCGCACGGCCATCGTGCGTTGCGAAGCAGATTAAATCGAATGGTTATCGCTGTGCCCGGATCTCGCATATCTCGCCCATTACTAGACACACGTATATACATATATATATATATATATATATATACATAAGTGTATGTGTACTTACACCAGAAAACGGCAACGTAATCCTTGTCGGCCAATAGCTTCTCCAACTGCTTGGCATTGACCTCCTCGATGACGGCCTCCGGTTCAAGCGGTGGCGGCGGCGGCGCCGCAGCAGCTGGCTGCGATCCTTTCTTGTTAGCGCAATTCACATATCCGGGAAAACTCAGTGCCAGTAACGTACACACGAGCAATGTCAGAGTTTTTAATCGCGTGAATGTCATCTTTCGATTTCCTTCAATACGTTCTATTCAATACAACTTTTTGACTTGGCCGTTGCGATTTTTTTTTAAACTCTGAACTCAAACATGCGGCGTATGTGTGGTGTATGTGTGTGTGGATTTATCTATTTATTTTTTAGTTAATTGAAAATTCGTCGTTTAGTTGCGTTGTCGTTATTAAAAAATGATTATATTTTTTTCAAAATTATGGCACTATTTTTAGTTGAAAAATCTTATTTCTTTGGCGGACACTAATACATATTCTTTGTGCGCATATATATATATAGGCAAAAATATATATAGGGTATATGTGAGAAAATTAGATTATATATATATATATAAAAATATATATATATATGTATATATATATTTCTATTAATTGAATGTTTTCCGCGGACTGTACTCTTTTCAGTTTTTAAATTTTGTTCCACTCCGTGCAGAGGTCCGCTCGCAACTGAAAGTCTTTTGGTGAACATTCCGTGCCATTCAAGAGACCCAGCCAAGAGCTTTAGGGATCTTATATTTCGGGCATTTTAGCTTTTTGGCATTAGCTTTCGGAATGAGCAATAGAGCGAGAAACGACCCGCTGCAAGATCGTACAAAGCGTATGGTGAAATTTCTTGGGAACGAGCGAGAGACTTTCGCATCGTCCGCTTTGCGATGCAATTCTTTGTTTATGCATCTCCACACCTACATACATATAAACATACATATATATATTTGTATATATATAGCGCCGCTCGGTGGTCTTACGAAACTTCCTGTAAAAACAAAACACGCAAACTACGCGATGTATATACGTATGCATGTTTGTATGTTTGTAACACTGTCCGTATATACAGCGAGGAAGAAAGTGTAAGGAGGAATTGTGAAATGCGTAAGTGTTTCCAAGCCACAACAGCTGCGAGCACATTGCGGCATTGAAGCAAAACAAAATCAAAATTTGTGTGATTAATATGTGCAAACTACGAGATCTATTTATTCCCCAACATATACGATTTATTGAGATGCGAAAGCAACGCACATCAAAGCAATATATGAATAAATTAATTCATTATTTTCAAATAAGTAATACAGCTGTAATGGCTTAGATGGGTTATGTCGAAATTCGACCAAATAGCAATATGTTAAAAAGCATTTATTTATTATCAACTATATTCATTTCTGATAAAGAAGTGCAAGCAAATTTAATTTGAAATAGAGAGTATCGATAGTACCGTTACGATTTTAATATCGATTCTAATTCATGCTAGCGGCAAGTATCAGTCGATAGTTTTCAAGTGTGCCCGTCGACGCATCTTAGTTTTGTGTGATATATTTTGTGGCTTGCAAGATTCGGTCGCACTGCACACATATCTCAAAATATTCATAGGAGGAAGACGTCGTCGTCTGCATTCCAATCTAATTGATTTGATTTCGACCATAAATGCAAGTGCAACAGGACCAGCAAATACAATCAACGTTGGTATGCGTAGTGCATGCTAAATTCACAGTTTAAACACACACACACACAACAAGTGTTGTCAACAGTGCCAAATATAACGCGCGCCCATTTTGGAGGTGTATAAAAATCGATTAGCATTTGTCAAATTTTCAGGTAAATTGCAAATCGATGAATGTAAAGTGCATTCATTCAACGTCATATATTATGTATATTTAATTAAAAAGTGCCCCAATGCACGTTGCATATAGAAATGGCTCACCTTGAACTCGCCAGCATTGCAGAGGCGCCCAACAACAAACAGCCCTAAATACCAAAAACAAAATTTGTGTTTTCCTCACAGTTTTATATACAAAACAAAAACAAAAAAGAAAAACGCAAAAGAAAAAGAAAAACATATTTACAACTGCAAAATTGACATTGATAATCGCAGCTCTTCAGCAGCAGAAAGCTTTTTATCGCGATTCAATGTGAAGGTGAAAGTTATCAGCTGATTTGCGATTCCGCCTTTGTTGTGGTTTTCTTTAAAGCTAAACATGATAATTATTTATAAATACTATTTGCTTTGCTATCGAATCTTTTCTTAATGATTAACGTGTTAAGGAGCAAAAATATGACAAATTAAGTTCAAACTCATTCTCATAGACTTATGCAATAGTTTCTTTGGAAAATGAAGAACATCTCTCGGAAAATTAGTGGAAATTTCCAATTTTTATTGTTGACAATATTTCTTGTTTAATTTTTTTGTAATTTTACTGCAAAGGCTAACGAAACTGCGATTTGTTTACTTGAATAGGTTTCCCAATGGGTTTTTTTTTTATCTGTTGTTGTATTACATGTCATTGAAACCACTTATCAAGTATTCTAATGTTTATGCGATATCATTTCCTTCTTGGTAATTAAAGCATATGTTTTAGCCCGGCTTGTTTAGCCACAAACCGGTTTCATATTAACAAACTGTTCAGTTTCAGTTGAAAAAATATGTTTTTATAAGTGAAAAATGCAAGAAATCGACGAGTATTGTTTATGTTGGATTAGTTGGCTTGGCTTCAATCGAAGCTGCTTTTCAATAATTGTGCTTCTACTTTGATCAAGGGTTGAATAAAAAAATTTTTGCCTGGTTGCTTCTTCAGCAGGGCGCGAGACAATTCAGCGGATTTTATGTCATTATTACTATGAAATTGGATGAAATTGTCGCATGGTGAGCAATGGCAAGATATTTATATTTGATGAAGCAAATAATAGATTCGATTTGTTTGACTTTGGAATAGGTACCAGAAACGCATCGGCACCTATGATAAACAAGAATGGGAGAAAACCGTCGAGCAGCGAATTTTGGATGGCTTCAATAGCGTCAACCTGAAGAACACCAAACTAAAAACGGAACTAATTGATGTGGATCTAGTGCGAGGTGCGTTTACCACAATACAAACAAGATTTAAATCTCTTAATAATAATTGTTGATACAGGTTCCACTTTTCCCAAAGCGAAGCCCAAACAAACCTTGCTGACTGTCATCCGCTTGGCGATTTTGCGTTACCTGCTGTTGCCACTTTACACACAATGGTGGGTCAAGCAGACGACGCCGAATGCCTTTGGCTTTATACTGTGCCTCTACATCACCCAACTGATCAACTGGGCCATATACATCCTGCACAGCAATCGCATTGCGCCCCTCGTCTACGAACGGGCATCGAATGCAACGATTCTCGAGCATGTTGCTGCAACTGTTGCTGACAGTAAGCAGCCGCAGCAGCAGCAGCATTCGGCTGAGGAGAGTGCTGATATGCTTAGTGCTCTGCTAATACCATGTGCACTTAGTTTACTGATTAGTTTAATACACTCGCAAATTGTCGCAACAAATACTTCCGGTTCGGGTGCCACCAACAAAAACAAATTGCGTCGCATTTCCATGTCCACATTTGGCGAGAAGAGCAATGCGCCAAGGGAGCAGCGTTTGCGGCGACGCAAGAAGTTTGTGCGGCAAGTTTTTTATCAGCTTAATTTATATAGCTAACTATTCTAACTATGTGCATTTCTATTCGTAGTTTGCGTCAATCTGATGCGGACATTTCGCAACCCAGCAGCAGTCACTCATTGAGTGCGCGGCGTGCCAAATTGACGCCACTTATCGCTGAAGCAACAGCAGCTGGCACCGAGCTCAACCAATGCAATTGTGTCCCAATTGCCAGCGAGGAGAGCGGCCCCAGCACAACTGCCATAGCCGTAGTACATCAACATCATCATCATCAGCATCAAGCAGCAGCGGCGGATAGCACTACGGCACTAGCCGAACCGCTGTACGATCTCAAGCCATCGGACAGTCCTCATAAGAAGCGCAATGTCAATTGGCATACACCCATCCAGATCTATGCCACTTTCGAGGAGAACGAGCTGCCCTCGTCCAGCGTTGAGCTGAGCAATGTGGCCGGCAGTTTGGAAGCCAATTATCGGACGCGTCGCTGCATTGGCGATGACGACGGCTTCGAGAGTCTGAACAACAAGAGCTCCAGCGGCGAGGATAACAATCATTCGCCCAACAATGCTGTCAATACCAATGCCAGCAGCAACAACACACCAACAATTATCACACCGGCCAGTCATCTGCGTTTGCGTCTCAATGCGAACAGCAGCAGCTGTTGCACCACCAGCCCCAGCACCACCACCATAACCAACAGCACCACCAATACCAACAGTGGCGGCGGAAGCAGCACCAGCAATGCGCCAATCACCAGCGCAGATAAACTCGCCAGAGAATCGACCAGCAGCTGTGCCGAGTCCGACGAATGCGACGATGCGGACATCATATCGAGTCCAGCCTCGGCTGGCACCCAGGAGTGCAACACATCTGCCACCGATTGGCTGGGCGTCACCACCAACAGCGACGATTGCAGCTACACCTCCGAACTGGATCAATCCGATGGCGGCTACAAGCATCAGGCATGCAGCGACGAGGAGATGCCAGAACTGGACATCACACCCACAACCATACTCAATCCGCACAGTAGCCTGGATCGCAGTAAGTGAACACCAAGAGGAATGACAACTTCAGAAAGTGCAAACACAATCAGACAAAAGAGCAAACAAAGAAATAATTCTAAATTATTCATGGCAGTTTGTAGAAAGTAGGAAATGAATCATCTCTGAAACCGAAGCGTTCTCATTTCTGATACATGTAAAATCTATCATTTTTTATGCAGCCTCCGTTTGCGATTGGACTGATTTTGCTTAAGCTTCATATCGCTCAAAAAAAGTTACTGAAACTTAACTAACTTAAAAATGCATATATGATACATCACGCATGATTTATAATTGTATATCATGTATGAATTTGTAATAGTGTTATGTTATATATAATTATATATCATGAGAGATTTAATTGTTTCACCCTTAGTAAGCTGCACCATTTGGGATCAGCGCGATGCAAAGAAGGCGCAGATGTCTGTGCTGGAGATCGCCTCGTGCATTATTGAGCGTGTGGATTCGCTGGGCGTCACCAACGATTACATTTACATAGGCGTCTTCTTCTCCTTTCTGCTGACGCTGATACCAACCTTCTGTCGGCTATGCGAGGTAAGTGTTTTAAGAATGCGTCAATTGGCAGTCTTAAGTCAATTACCCGCTTACAGATCACCATTGATGCGGACAAGGCTAGCGAGATCAGCTATTTGTATATGCCGCAGCTCCTGTGGGAGAAGTCGTCGTCCTCGCTCTTTACACTCCTCGGCTTCGCCTTCGGCAATTCGCAGTGGGAACGCACAGTGCTGGCCTTGGGCTTTGCTCAGCGCCTTTGCCTGACGCTCATCCTCTTCATCATATTTGCTGTGGCGGAGCGCACCTTCAAGCAACGGTAAACTTAATTATATCATTTTTGATATTTGGAAAATTAATGTTCAATTCGTTTTTGCTCGTTTTAGTTTTCTGTATGCCAAACTGTTTTCTCATCTGACTTCATCGCGTCGCGCTCGCAAATCGAATCTGCCCCATTTTCGCCTCAACAAGGTGCGCAACATCAAAACCTGGCTGAGTGTGCGCTCCTATTTGAAGGTAATCATTTATTTAATATAAACAATTTTTAATTCAATATTATTTTTAATATTGATTAACATATGTTGAACTTTTAGAAACGCGGTCCGCAGCGTTCCGTGGATATAATTGTGTCTGCGGCATTTATAGTCACCTTGCTGCTGCTGGCCTTTCTCAGCGTTGAGTGGCTCAAGGATTCGGTTAATCTGCACACTCATCTGACGCTGGAGGCGCTCATCTGGTCAATCACGATTGGCATCTATTTGCTGCGCTTCATGACGCTGGGCCAGAAGATCCAGCATAAATACCGCAGTGTGTCGGTGCTGATAACCGAGCAAATCAATTTGTATTTGCAAATCGAACAAAAACCCAAAAAGAAGGAGGAACTAATGGTCTCAAACAGCGTATTAAAGTTGGCAGCCGATCTGCTAAAGGAGCTCGAAACGCCATTCAAGATCTCTGGTCTCAGTGCCAATCCATATCTGTTTACAACCATAAAGGTGGTCATCCTATCGGCCCTTTCGGGTGTGCTCAGCGAGGTGCTCGGCTTCAAGTTGAAACTACACAAGATTAAGATTAAGTAAGCCAAAAACAAATCAAATGAATACAACCCAAAATTGATATCAGACCGGAGTACCGAGGCTACTGGCTAATATCATAATCTATTTTTTTTATTGTTTTAAGGAAAAATCTATATTTATCCACTACTAGCCTGATTAAACTTATATATTTAATGGAATTTGAATAGATAAATAAATTAAGTAAGCCAATGTTTATGTTTGTAATGCGATTGTCTAATAGTAGCAGCGTTGAATACCTAAATTACCACTGATGTTTGAAAATCAAATCAAATTTTTGTTTATATATCTGAATGTATCTGATAGCAATTAGAGCGTCGTGCACAATCAAGTTTTGAAATGTTCACAGAACCATCTAGCATAGCAAACTATCTATAAGCATAAATCGTATGTTTCTCGCATGTCCTATGTCGTTTTCCTAGTTGTAGAAAGAACCAATTGCGTTTTCAACTCAATTCAAAACAGCTAATAAATTTACCAAAGTCCCAAATATTGAAATTTTACTTGCTATTTATTTTATTTTTAAGTTTGAGCTGCATTAGTAAATCTTCAATGCTTCCATATTTCGATATTTAACGCAAAGTTGAGGAATAAACAATATTTATACAATTTGAAATTTGATTTTAATAAAACGAACAATAGATGGCGCGTTGTTTTTGTATTTATATAAAATGGTTGCTCACAATTGGTTAGATTTTCTAACCATTCGCGCCAGATGGCGCTATCCTACTGACAGCTGATCGCGCATTCAGTATGACCAGCACTTGCACACCTGACGTAACAGTGCTGTGATCTTTTCCCCAACATATCCATTAAATTGCTGCATTTAGCCGATCCGCCAACATGCTGAGGATCCAACTGACCCAACTTCTGCGGCATTCCATGGCCAGCCAGCTGAGGCACAGCCAAAAGCGTCTCATAAATGTGGGCTCTGCGAATGTGCTGAGCAGCGAAATTGATAAGCAATCAGCGGAATATAAGGTAAGAACATGCATATAACTGTTAATGTGTACATATTAACATTGTGCAACACTTGCAGGACAATGCCAAGGAAATGAGCAAGCTGGTCACACAGTTGCGTAATGTGACCAGCCAAGTGCTGACGGGAGGCGGCGCCAAGGCCAACGATCGGCATACGTCACGTGGCAAGTTGTTGGCGCGGGAGCGCATCAATCTGCTGCTGGACAAGGGTTCACCCTTCCTCGAGCTGAGCACGCTGGCCGGCTACGAGCTCTACGGCGAAGAGGTGGTCAATTCGGGGGGCATTGTCACCGGCGTGGGAAGAGTTTGCGGGTAGGTCAAAAATACTCTTAAATGGAATAAATGTTAAACATTCGATTTTTTATTTGAGCAGCACGGAGTGCGTTGTGGTGGCCAATGATGCTACTGTTAAGGGTGGTAGCTACTACCCTATCACGGTCAAGAAGCATCTGCGTGCCCAGGAAGTGGCGCAGGAGAATCGACTGCCCTGCGTTTATCTGGTGGATTCGGGCGGTGCGAATTTGCCACGCCAGGCGGAGGTGTTTCCGGACAAGCTGCACTTTGGGCGCATATTCTACAACCAGGCGAACTTATCGGCGCAGGGCATACCACAAATTGCTGTCGTCATGGGCAGCTGCACCGCTGGAGGTGCCTATGTGCCCGCCATGGCGGACGAGAGCATCATTGTGAGAAGACAGGGCACCATTTTTCTGGCCGGACCACCGCTGGTGAAGGCGGCGACGGGCGAAGAAGTCTCTGCAGAGGATTTGGGTGGCGCCGATCTGCACTGCAAGACATCCGGTGTAACGGATCACTATGCGGTTGATGATGAGCACGCATTGTATTTGGCCAGACAGATTGTCAGCAATCTGAATACGTCGGCAACTAACGCGTACAACGATCAGCTGCTCCACTCCATAGCAACGACGCCTCTGCACTCGACTGCTGATGCTGTGGAGGAGCCGCTCTACGATCCTCGAGAGCTTTATGGGATTGTTGGCCCAAATCTGACGAAGAGTTTCGATGTGCGCGATGTGATTGCTCGGATTGTGGATGGCAGTCGCTTCACGGAATTCAAGAAACTGTACGGTGAGACGCTGGTCTGTGGCTTTGCCAAGCTCTATGGCCGCACCGTGGGCATTGTGGGCAACAACGGAGTTCTCTTCTCGGAGAGTGCACTCAAAGGGGCCCATTTCATTCAGTTGTGTGCGCAGCGCAAGATTCCCCTGATTTTTTTGCAGAATATAACGGGTGAGTGATTGTTTGATTGAACGACTTGTCATTTATTGTAATACCTTCTCAGGCTTCATGGTTGGTCGCGATGCTGAGGCGCATGGCATTGCCAAGAATGGCGCCAAGATGGTCACAGCGGTTGCCTGTGCAAATGTGCCCAAATTGACGGTGATCATTGGTGGCTCGTATGGCGCCGGTAATTATGGCATGTGTGGACGGGCCTATTCACCCAGATTCCTGTACATGTGGCCCAATTCACGCATCTCTGTCATGGGCGGTGCTCAGGCGGCGAATGTTTTGGCGCAGATTACCGAGGATCAGCGGAAGCGTGCCGGCAAAGAATTTAGCGAGTCGGATGCTCTAAAAATTAAACAGCCAATTGTGGAGATGTTTGAGAGGGAGGGCTCACCCTATTACAGCACGGCTCGCTTGTGGGACGACGGCATCATCGATCCGGCGAATACCCGCCAAGTGCTCGGCCTCAGTTTGAAGGCGGCTCTCAATAATGCTGGCCATGACACCAAGTTTGGTGTGTTCCGCATGTAAGCGTGTGCCTTTATATTGTGGATTTTTTGCATTTCGTGGGCATTTAATGTCCAAATGGTTGAAACTGTTGCATTTATTAGTGTTAAGTCTAAATGTAGGTTTTTTCGGGCGTGACCCGTTAAACTTTTTAAATTGTTAATAAAAATCAATTGCAGAAAATGTTAAAATAATTATCGACCTATCGTTATCGCCGGCGTTAACATAGCTGGACGACGCTGGTGGTGTTTCACTCGCTGCCAACACTGCAGCAAAATTGATTGGCCAACACTAGAGAGCAGTCGACAACACTACGTGAAAACGGTTCGTCATAGAATTTTGGATTCCTCTGTCGTTAATTACTTTGAATTAAAATAAGGTACGGCTTAAGTTAAATCAACGATTATCCAAAATACAATTCATTAGGTGAGTGTGAACTAAACTTCAAAACGACGGCTAACAGCAGGAAAGCCTGTTTCCAAAGTGTATATATGTGTGTGTGTGTTGGTGAATGTTGCGGCTGCGGCGTTTTTTTGCTTCTCCATCTTTTAAGTGTGTGCATGGCAAAATCTAGAAGAGGCGGCGTCGGCAGAAAAGAAAGTTCAACGGCAATAAAAAAAATGCGAGAGTTTCTCGTGTATATGTGGCGATTTTAAAATAGCCTTGCCGAAAACTTCAAGTGCACAGCACTTGAGCACAAAACCTAGCAGAAAATATCTTCTGTACATGCTATGAGAATGTGTGTGTGTGTGTGTTGTACGTATTTAAATGTCGCCCAGTGTTGCAGGCGCGTCTGTCTCCTTTCTGTATGTGTGTGTGTGACCAAAAATAAAATGTGTGTGCATGCATGTGTGTGTGTGGCTTCTGCGCCTGCTGCACGCTTGCAACAGGAACGGTCATAAAAATTCCACACCAAATCGTCAAGAGGCCATTGCGGCTAATCTGCTGCTGCTGCTCGACTCGATGCAGTTACATACATTTCTACCTGCCACAAGCAAAAATGCATTTGCGACTGGCGTTGCCATATTTTTTAATGCATTTCCTGTGCCGCTCTCAGGTGTTATTTGCAATGTTGTTGTTGTCAATATCAATTTACTAACATGACGTCATAGCCAGTGTGTCAACTTGTCAACTTTTGTTATGTGTGTGTGTGCCTTTTATCTGACAACCCCCGCACATTTGTTGTCCATGCGTGCGCATGTGTGTGCGTGTGTGTTTTTTTTACCGATTCAAGCTTGTTTTCTTTTAGCTACTAATTTGATTGGCTTCTTAAAATTGCTGAGCTAGCGGACGCCAACGCTGACGCTCACTCAAAGCTCGCCGGCATTCTCACACATTCGCACATATCACACACAGCAATTTGTGTACGTGTGTGTGTGGGAGTATACTCGATGTCAAACACTTGCCGATAATCGATGTCGATATTTATATCATACCGCAAATGTTAAATTTATATTGAAACGTCACCTTTTGTGATAAGTTGTGGTTACTTAATTGGTTGGCAACGATGTGCCGTTTGCCACAACTTCCGCTGTAATTACACATACACATCAATCAGAGGCAAACGCCCCGCCACATACACGCACACAAACAGAGAGTAATAATCATCATCAGCAAACAAAACAAATCCCTCATAATGAGTTTTTTTTTTCCAACTTGTTGTGTATTTGGGGCAGTTTTGCCTGCACTTCAATCAATAAGCAACAACATTTGCAACAATACGGCGCACAGTCAAGTTCCGGCTATTGCCCCAACTTTAGTTTTTATCGCAGCGCGCCCTTTTTATACTCTGTTCCCAGCAATATGAATGGCAGTATTTTTTCTTTTTGCTTTCTCTGTTTGCATAACGCAAAATTGTATTCAACTTGCAACAAATCTTAAATGGGATAACTTTTATCTTGAAGCTGCCATGACTATTTTTGCAGCTTTTGTCAACAGAGTATTTTACTGCGTGAGATTCTTTTTTGTGGGTTCAATGCACTTGCCACACAACGTGGCCAAAGTTTACACACACACACACAAACATTTACTACTTGGCCTGATATTTATAGGCACATTTCGGCTGCCGGCTAATTCAACTTTCTGTGTGTTTGTGTGTGTGTGTGTGTGTGTTAAGGCCCACGTTGTGGCATTGGACATGTTATTTATTTTTTGATTCCATCTGCTCTTGATAATGCCAAATGCCTCAAACGCTGACACAGCTGCAGATGCCGACAATAGAGTTGTTTCGATTCGTTCGCAATTTATTCGATTGAACATTGAACTACTCACCTAACCAAATGAACGAACTTAATTCCCGATTGTAGTTCATTTAAATCCGACTTTCTTTGAGTTCGATTCTGGTTGAATCTATGTTTATTTCTGTTCTGTACAAAGCCACGGACTTAAATTAAAAAAATAAAATAAAATGAGTCTTGATAACAGAAAATAATTAAGTTTAAAGTATGTTGTTTTTTTTAAAGGACATTTAACAAAATATAACGTGCGAAACAAAACGAACGATAATCGTAGAAGAACGAAAACAGTTAAACGAACGAAGAATTTCGTTCATCAATAACTGAACGACTGAACTACTTCTTTGGCATGAACAATAAAGCACAACTCTAGCCGACAATGCAGTGACTAAGAACCGTTGCCGATGTCGCTGCCTCTGCTGCTGCTGCTGCTGTTGGCTGCTGGCTTCCGACTGTCTCAAGAAGCGTCGACATCGGCAGCGAAGCGTTGACAAACCAAAACCGCCCAACAGCAGCCATAGCCGCGCCGCAGTCAAAGCAGACGCAGTCGCAGTCGCTGCAGCCCACCACAGTCCAAGTTCATTGTTCGTTGGCTCCAGTCTCGCACGGATTGCGCTGCTATCGCCACCATACAAAATACCAAATACAAAATATATATTTGCTTGTGCGTGTTCTTCTTGTTGTTTCTTGTTGCATTCGCGCTGCTTGTTGCTCGTGTGCCTTTGCCACTCTAATTTCAAATTTGTCTTAGCTGGCAGCGTGGGGCGCGTTTGCTTGGCGCTACTTCTACTCAACTAAATAGAAAAAAAGTACGACTCCACTCAACAATATAATTATGTGTTGCAATTTACAATAAAGTGTGTGTGTGCTAAGAAAAGGTGTGGCCCCAGGGTATCTTTAGTCATGCATGCATATACTGCGATTCTTAAGAACTCAAGTAATACTCACTGAAAAAAAAGAACAGCTGTCTGAAGCAAAACTAAATCAATTAAGGCATTATGATTTATCTACATTGATAATAAAATAAACCATATTTTAAACATAGTATATATACACATATATATACCAAAGTATGTATACACAAAACTTATCTCTCTCTTTGTGAACTCTTTGTTAGTTACAAGAAACATTATTAGTTATCTCGAAAATGTTTTAAAAACTTGTTTTCTGCTTTGGAAATACTGCTATTTGAATATTGCGTATTTTGTTCCCATAAAAGCTATATGATATAGTAGTTCCGTGTAATGGAATTGTCAATCCTCATAGAAATACATCCTTTTTATCGTTGGTCAACTAGGGTATCTGGTAGTCGAATACTTGTATTTTGTCCTGTGATTCTTATCTCTGCTGATTGTTTATCGAGTTCATTAATTTGTTAATACCAATTGTGAAGAGTCGCTTAAGCGCAGTAGGAGTAAATATTTATGCTAATTTACCATAATTCACATAATATAATCAATTTGAATTCGTTTTTTGATCAGATACCAAGCCGAGCTGCCGTGTGGGTGGGTTTTCAAGTAGGCCTTGATCTATGCTTGCTCTGTTAGGCATTCGAAAGTGTCGTTTCAATAAAAAGCTGTCGAAAAATTCAAAAAAAAAAAAAAAAAATATATATAAATAAATAATAAAAATTTAATTTTGAGAAACAAGCGGTTATTTTTTCAAAAATTAATTGAAATCTGTAAAGCTTGGAAACATCTTGAACCGTAGGTAAAACGCTGTTTAATCAATTAGCGACTAATTAGAGATCGGTGAGTGTATTTCTTATCGAATTAGTCCAAGTGCCATTTATTTTTTTGATTAGACAATTAGTGAAAAACACTTAGTAAAACAACAAAAAGCTAAAACAATTAAAAGGAAAAGCGGCGGTAAACTTTCATGTTGCGAACACAGATATATACTTATAACAAATAATCGTGCCAACATGCCACATGCCACCGCAGATGTTGTATTTGATTGTGATTATCATGATCTTGATATTGAGGCACGCATATGTGCGACGCTTCAATGCACACACCAAAATAAAGCAACAAAAAACAACCAAATAAAAAAATTGTAACAATTATAAGCTGAGCAGTAATTACCAGCATTATACACACACACACACACCCACACACACCTTCTATGGCATACATGGTTAAATTATGAAATACAATTTATATATATATATTTTTTTTTAATTTCGCAGCAGCAAGAGATTCACAGAGATATGGCTGTTAACGTATACTCCACAAATGTGACGTCCGAGAATCTGTCTCGTCATGACATGCTGGCCTGGGTAAACGATTGCCTCCAATCGCAGTTCTCCAAAATTGAGGAACTGTGCACGGGTGAGTCTGCAGATGGGCATCGAATCACCGATCACCGTTCACCTATTCAATATATATTTATATCTATATTTAGGTGCCGCTTACTGCCAGTTCATGGACATGCTGTTCCCAAATTCAGTGCCCGTCAAGCGTGTCAAATTCCGTACAAATCTGGAGCATGAGTACATACAAAACTTCAAGATCTTGCAGGCCGGCTTCAAAAAAATGTCCGTCGATAAGGTAAATTGTAGCTCTAGCTAGCTTATCCCCACATATATATATATATATATCTTGTATATTTTCCAGTCATATATATATATATATATATTCGATTTTTAAATTATGTTGTTTTCTAACACCAAGTTTTGCACACTTACAAAGTTAATTGTTATACATATATAATTATTGAGATTGAGCTGTGTGTGTTGCGCTGATTCTTTGATTTATTACAATAACCATTGTATTTAGTATATCTAATATTGATCGGACTATTTGCAGCTATAGCATATTTGTATTTCAGTATAAAAATTCAGCACAAAAAAACAAAACTTTTGGAAAATATCAATTTTAATAGCGAATGCAAAGATTTGTTTTTAATATTAGCCAAACTATGTATGATTTGATAATTATGGAAATGTGTTTAAAATCCAGTTGCACAACTCCTTAAATATCGTGTTTAATAATTAAGTAAATCGTTCTTAACATAAGTTGAAACTATATTCCAAAATTCAACTCAATTTGGGGGCTGGGTGGAGCCAATTGTTGAAATTCCATTAAAAGTTGAACTCTTATATGTGTGTAACTAACTGACATTTCCGTTACAAACCAACAAACAACATCGACAACAACTGCTGCGAAATACAAACAACAATAACAATAACATCTGCAGATAATACCCGTTGATAAACTTATTAAGGGACGATTCCAAGACAATTTTGAGTTTCTGCAATGGTTCAAGAAGTTTTTCGATGCCAATTATGATGGACGTGAATATGATCCACTGACGCAGCGGGGCGGCATCAAGCTGGGCAACGGATCCGGCAGCCACACTGGCAGCGGTGTGGGCAGCACCAACAATGATCTGCATCTGGTGCATCGTCGCCCGCAGCAGCAGCAGCAACAGCAGCAGCATCCACATCCACATCCAGTGCAGCATCAGCATGTGATCAATAATAGCCGCATGTCAGCATTGCGCATCCAATCGGGTATGGGCTCGATCGATAAGAGAGATTGGTGTTGATGATATAATTATGATAGCAAAAGCTGGTTACGTACGGTGATGGGTCATCGCTGTCTCGTCCACTATCATTTTACAATATTTGTGTTGTGCGTGTGGGGGGGGGCAACAAAATAAAAACGAACGTGAAGCACGCGAAAAACCACAAATGAAAAACAAAAATAGAAAATCAATTTTGTAACCAGCAAACATTGGTGACTGTTGTGCACCACCCACCAAAAAGCATACGCATCCCCAGCACCCAACCAACACACTCAACACACACAACTCAACTCACAAATACACACACAAAAACACACACACACACACACAGTTGTCTCTTTGTTTTGAGTGTGCACATTTCTCATAATATTAATATTAATTTAACTTTTAGTTTCGTTTCAATTTAAACTGTCTTGGTTGTTGTTGTTGTTTTTGTTAATATTTTTTTTCTCTCACTTCATTCAACAAAACACTGCATATTATTCTCTCTTTCTCTCTCACACATTTTACTTTTAGATAATACCCATTGACAAATTGATAAAGGGTCGCTTCCAAGATAATTTCGAATTTTTGCAATGGTTCAAAAAATTCTTCGACGCCAACTACGATGGCAGAGATTATGATGCCAGCGGTGTGCGCGAAGGGGCGCCGATGGGCTTTGGTTCCGGTGCTGTTAAATCTCTGCCTGGCACAAGCGGCGGCGGCGGCGGCGTTGCCAGCTCCTATAGGCGTGTGCCAACGGCGGCACAAACACGACCAGCGGCAGCAACAACGACAGCCACAAAGCCCAGTAGGTTCTCTTGGTTTGGTTTGGTTTTGATTTTGGTTTTGGGTTTGGGTTTGGGTTTACTTTAGTTTTGGTTCGCCCTAGTTTGCAGTCCACACACAAAAACTTTCATCATCAGATACATTTTTGTACATGCATCCAAAAACATACGACATTATTTTCACATGTTGGTGGCACGTTGAACTTAGCTCATAAACGCATTTATTTAAGGCTTTAATTTAACAAAACTGAATGCACCAAAACTACAAAATGACGAAAACACAACAGAAAGCGCCAATTGAACGCTAGCCATTTGACTTGACGCGAGTGCTTCACGTTTGTTAAATCTATAATTAATGTGCAAGTTAATTAATATTGGGATTAACGTAATTTTCTTATCCAATCCAAGCAGTCTCTAAGGTGCCGCCACGCACAAATAATGCGACGCCGCCGAATCGAATGATCGCCGGCACGGGAGCTGTCAAGAAGAGCGATGCGGTTGGTGCGGCAACCAATCATCAAATCGAAGAGCTCTCCAATCAGGTAAGTTATTGCCAACAAGGAAACATCAGAAATCATCTGTCTAACTTGATCTGTTTGCTATCTATTTAGGTAATGGATATGCGCTTGAATCTGGAGGGTCTGGAGAAGGAGCGCGATTTCTACTTCACCAAGCTGCGCGACATTGAAATACTGTAAGTTGAAATCAATCTGAAAATGAATGCTTCTTTCTTAACATGTTTTTTTTTAACTGCCACACAGTTGCCAGGAAGCCGATGAGGCTGAACCAGCACAGCTGATTCAAAAGATTTTGGACATACTCTATGCAACTGAGGTAAGCGGCAGAAGAGAGTCATTTGTGTCCGTTGCATACAACTTGCATAATCGAAACTATTTTTATTTCTTGGCATCACAGGATGGCTTTGCGCCACCAGACGATGCACCACCAGAGGACGAAGAGTACTAAGTTTAATCAACAACAGTCAACAGCCCACGATGATTAATTGTTTGCTGCATACATATTCAAATTCGAACGGAGAATACATTTAACACAATTTGCTATGCTAAAACCTAAACTAAAACCAAATTTATCAAAAATAACTACAACTGTAACTGCAACTGCAACAACAACAACAACAACAACAACAACAACAACTCAACTATATAAGGAACCAAGTAACCATCGAGAAACAACAATACAAATGCAAAGAAACACACACAACACACACACACACAAACACTCACACATCATAGCACTGGTAAATGTATTGTATAACAAATAATACACATGAGATATACATTATACATGTACATTAGTTATTAACAATTGATACAAACAATTCAATTCGGTTTAGTAATTATGTAATTATGTAAACATTTACGAAATGGCGACAGGGGCAGCTTTTGGCCGATTGAAACACGAATTTTCGTACAGATACACAAAAATGCGTTGGAACTGCTCAATTTTGTTAAAGACAAAGCTGTGTTATGTTAAATTCCAAATAAAAATATTCGAAGCATGCAACTTGCAACAAGCAAACAAACATACAACCAAATTGTGTTCAGTCGGCGCCACCCGCTGTTGCTATTTAGTAAAGTGAACACCAACATGTTGCATCTAAATTGTTTATAGTAGGAGAAACAAAAACAAAATGAGAAAAACGAGAAAAAAAAACGAAACAAATAAACAAAAGGCGTGGCAAAAAGTAACTGACAGAAAGACTTGATGTGAAACACAAATTGTTAAAATGAAAAACTTTAAATTAAATTGATAAATAATTTGGTTTTTGTTTCAAATTTGGTTTTTGCTGTGTGTCATAAAAGTCAAAGTCGTTTTTTTTTATAAACTAATGAATTTATAATTTTTATTGACTCTTTCGTCGTTATTATTGAGTGTGTTGCTGCATAGTAGATTTGTAAAATGTGAAAAGTACTCTCTCAGTAGTTATGTAGATGAGATGGCATTTGGAATTTTCAATCTTCGTAAATTAACAACAACAACAGCAACAATCGATGCAAATGCATCCACTATTGAGTATAGTAGTATTTAAGCCATTTTTTGCTCTCAACTCATTTTTTTTAGTTCTATAATTTATTTGTAAAAAACAAAAATCCGAACGTTTAAAGATTAAATAAAAAACAAAAGCTACTATCTAATTTCTAAAACAAATACACTGAGATTTGCTTAGGACTTACACTTTAAATAAAAAACAGAAAAGGAAAACAATTTGAGTGCGACTCGCTTGGGTTTTATGAGTTTTTCTCTATGCATCTGTCTGGAGCACAATTTTCATTTTCTATGAGCACTAAACGCTGTAAATATTTTGTTGAGCTTGAACAAACATACACATGAACATATATTTACAAATATTATACATAACATGCATATATATATATACATATATATATATATATATTTCACTTAATATACATGTTTATTGGGCTGCAAAGGCATTTATTTATGTGTGTATGAATAACGTTCTATAATCTAGAAAATAAAAGAAGTGTTGCTTTATTCAAAATTGTACTCGTGCATTTCTCCTCTCAGTTTGCTCCCATCAATGCGCCACAAAATGCATTCGTTGCATGCAACCTTAAAACTATGCTAAGTTATTTAACGGCTGACTGGATCTGGGGCTGCTTGTGGGTGCCATCGCAGAAGGGTCGATGCGTCGTCTGTTTGCAATTGCACAGCCAGTAGTCGCCAGTCTCCGCCACCTTAAAGCGTATGGGCCTGTAAGTATGTAGACAATTAGCTGATATATGCAGATATATTGTATGAGTTTTACAGGCAGCTGTTTACCTCAGCTTAATCTTGAGAAATTCATTTTTATGCGTGCCATCGCAGAGTGGCTGCGATTTGGACTTGCCGCACAGGCACCAGCTGTACGTTTTATCTGTGGAAGTTGCAACATGTGTTTTGCCGATTATGTAAACATTTTGCTTTTCTGTTCATTTCCCTCTGCTGGAGTGCAACGCTCACCTTTATCTAGATGCAGTTTGAATGGTCGCTTGTCGAAAATGGCGCCGTTTTCCTTTTGCAAATTAGCCGTTTGCTTATCCTCGAGTAGATTTTTGGGTATCGTTTTGGCAGCATCGCCGCTCGCTTTGGCGCTGGAGCTATAGCAAGCATTCTGTATGAAAGATATAGGTAAATATTTTAAGGAGTTGATAATAAGCGATAATCAGCTTCGTACCCTTAAGAGCCAGTTTGTGCGCAGATTGCATCTCAGTATAATTGACATTATTTTAAGGAATTTTTATCAAGCGTCTGAAGTGAAAGGCTAAATAAACCAAACATCTGTTTTCTGTGCAAGTGTGTACATATACATTTAAGAAGTTAGCCGATCAGCAACTGGTCACCTTAAAAAGCATTTAGTATTTAAATACCAAAGAAAATAAGACGTAAGTCGACAGACCAACTAGTTGATACCCTGAACAAATAATAACTGAAGAGCTTAATTTAATAATTTTTAAGCAAATAAGAAAAACAAACATTCTCAAGAAAAACGTTAAGCTTTATTAATACTGCCGTTTGCAGTCAAGGTCATAGTTTGACTTCGCAATCAACTGCAAATCACTCAACAGATAAGACAGAAGCTTCAACACCCCAGGCGACAAAATAGCAGCTCTTAGCAGATATGAATATCTCTAAAGGAAATAAATATTATTTGATTAACTAACAGCTTTACGTAAGATATTACACCTACTCTAGATAAAATTGGCTTATCAAACGATAAGCTTATTACAATGCAACTATGTAATTATTTATGCGTTTGTTGTATTTATTAAAATGTATAAAGGTGCAGATCTTATTGAATTAGTAAAACTAGAACTCATCGTTGAATGGATAGTGCTTGTGGCGGGCCATGCCACTGAATGGAACTGTGCGCACACCCGTGTGATATTTCTCCATGGCCAGAAGATCCTCTGGCTCCAATTCGAAATCGAAACAATTGAAATTCTCGGCAAGGCGCGATTTATTCGATGACTTTGGCAGCGGCACAACGCCAATCTGTATTAGATATCGCAGGCAGATCTGCGCCGCAGTGTGACCATATTTCTTGGCCAATAGCTGCGCACGCTCATCATACAAAAAGGGTGGCCAGTTCCGCGCCGGCTGCGGACGCGCCAGCGGACAATAGGCGCAGATCACAATCCCATGCTCCTTTGCATGGGCACGCAGCTGCCGCTGCTGGAATGCCGGATGACACTCGACCTGGTTGACGACGGGCTTGATCCGACAGTGCTGCAGCACTCGCTCCGTTTGCGACGCATTGAAATTGGACAACCCAATGCTGCGTGCGAGTCCCAAATCAACAAGTTTCTCCATTTCATGCCACGTATCCAAATAATCCACATCGGTCAGCTCCAAGGTGCCATGCACATTGCTGTCATCGTGGAATTTCTGCCCGATTGGCATATGCATCAGATACAAATCAATGTAATCCAGACCCAGGTTGCTCAAACTGAGGCGAAAGGCACGCTCCACAATCTTCGGATCGTGGTGAATGCCACCCAATTTGGTTGTCACAAATATCTCCTCACGTTTGATCGTCCCGTCGGCGATCTTTTCCCTTATTGCTCGACCCACTTCCTGTTCGTTCTCATAGACGAAGGCGGTGTCGATGTGCCTGTAGCCGATGTCGATGGCGTCACGTGTCGCCTGATACGCCTCCGATTCGAATGATCGCCAGGTGCCCAGGCCCAGTATGGGCATGTCTATGCCATTGCTTAACTTTATTTTGGGCGCTAGTTTTGCCATTGCGTTGATAATTGGCCAAGGATTTGTACTTTGTTCTTCTCCGAATCAACTCCAGCACGTTCAAGCTTTGATGAGCAACTGGCGCGTCGTTCATCGGTCAAAATTTAGTGCATCTCTTTCATATACCCTGTAAGCACGATGATCTTTATGTGGGTGTGCTGGCGTTTTGCTTATGTGACTCGTATTAGTCGTATTAGTCTGCCTATCGGTTGCTTAGTTTATTTCATTTATTTTATTTTAGAAATATATTTATATATATAGATTCCAGCATTTATATGGCATTGAAAAACGATAAGTTCAGAACAGGGTATTATCCAGTACTCCTTTACACATTGTTAACCTACTTGCTTCGTTGAGTCATGCGATGAAGTCACAGCTGAGTTTTGGCTTTACCCACACGCACGAAAGCTTTCGCTCGGGAGCTTTTTGACGCGCTAAAACAATAAAACTTGAATTTAATTTTCTGGTTTATTTTTTTTGCTAACACATAAAATTTTTATTTGATTATTTGTTAAAGTTCAAAATGTTAGACATTGAAAGTTACATGGTGTCCATATGCTTAGGTTGCTTGTAACATTTAAAGGTTATTGTTAAAATATTTGTAGCTTTGCATAAATTTATTTGGTTTTTATTAATCACTATAAACGGTTAAAAGAGTTGCTCCTTGAACTTGGAAAGCATGCATTTATATGTATGTATTTATATGTTATTTGTTTAAGATATTTTTATTTTATTTTATCTTTAATGTTGCCTTTTAATTTGGCCTTCTACTTGTTTTTTGTTGGTGTTGTATTCTTACTGTGAGCTCCGAATAGCATTTAGGTTTTTTTTCTATTAAATCTAGTCTATTTTCATAATATTGTTTGTTGGTGTTTTATTCTTACTGTGAGCTTTGAGAAGCATTTTTTACTTTATTTTTAAGTCTAGTCTATTTTATTAATGTTTGTTATTGGTGTTGTATTCTTACTGTGAGCTCCGATTAGCATTAAAACTAGTCTATTTAATTATGTTAAAGGTATGCTTCACACATACATAAATACATATGATTGAGTAAAATTGCCAAGATTGTGGTCGTTCGACATGTAAACATTGATTTGAACATTTAGTTAGATGGTTTGAACATTTAATGCATTTTTCGCTGGTTCTTTACTTAAATTGGTTAACACACATATTGTATATTGAATATAGAGTGTCTGGATTGTTTAAGCGGAGGTATATATGTAGGTTTAGCTATAGTTTGGATCTCTTTACCTGATACATACAAATTTATGCAAAGTGCTAAAAAAAAAAATTGGAAAACATTATTGTTGTATAAATGTAAACAAAAATTTTAGAAATTCTATTAGGATTGTCAAATCGAATCACAATTTAAAATTTGAAATTTTCTTCTTTCGTTTGTTAGCGTTTTATATATATTTATAATAAGTAATTACTTTATTTTGTCCTAACATAGAAAGGCTACAAAATATATATATATATATTTATAGCTGTATATCTTAATATTTGACACAAAAAGTTTTGAAAACGGTTCTTAAACTAGATAGATCTAAATTTATGGTTAAGCATATGTGGTGTCATTTGGACAACTCTTTGGTCTAAGTCTAAGTAAACATGTATTCTACATATTTAGATGAGTTTTATATATCGGAAAATTGTTTTTGTACAGATTATATAGTATTGTTAATTAGCAATTCTTTATGGACGATTCTGACAGAAACTCCCCATTTCGTTTGGTAGATAAAGTAATTAAAGGCTTGAAATCTCTTAAGTTCTCTTTAAATTGGTGTTAGTTTTTTCTTTTTGTTTTGTTGTAATTCAAATTAAATCTGAAAACTAAAAACAATCGTTTCAAATTCACAGTTATAAAAAAATTGCATTCAAAATTCGTGCAACTGTTTTGGAGAAACCTCTGAACTCGTATCTTTAGTGGGTTATTGTGCATTGATTGATTGTGTTGGATATTCGAGAATTATAATAGATAGTGCAGAAATATAGATAATTGAATACATATACATATATATATATATACTACATTGTATGGTCTGGTAGGGTATTGTTGCCTACGTAGTGGTTCTTGTCTAAGTGGTATGTCGTTGTTTGAGAGACCTTCTTGGGAGAGGAGTTGGTTTCTTTCTATAAATATAAGTTAACTACTTTGGCTTACTAATTCTACATATACATACATATAATATATCAAGTGTTGTCTTTTATAAGACCTGCATAGGAGTTTAGAACTTTGAGATAAAAGACACGAAATGTTATAGATGGACCCCATAAAAGTCACACTTGCCTTAAGAACTTTCAGTGGGTTCTCGTTTTAAAGTAATTCCTATTAAATAAGTACATCTTGAATGAAGCCATTTTCTTTTGTACATATTCTACAACTAATAAGGTCCCTCTCCAGTGTTTTTTGATTTTTATGCCTTTACTTAGCATATTTATTTGTATTATTTACTCAACTCAAGAAAAATTATATGTGTTTTTTGTACAAAATAAAACAACTGAAAATAACTGACTATAAATGTGTTTGGTTGGATTTTATTTATGATAAAACATACATGTATAAGTGAGAAAGAAAAATGTAAATAAATGTCTTATAACTAACATAACTTATACATATTATATAATATATATTATTAGCTAGCTTCAACTAGATTTGATTACTCTTATGACATGCCAAATATTCGTATGATTTGTATTTTTGATTAAAAAAATAGACTCCAATTTTATATTATCCTTTTCGTTTGGACTTGTGCATAGCCATGAATTTTAAATGGATATTCGTATAACTTTTATTTCTATTTTTATATTTATTTTTATTTGTTATTGTAAGTTACTGTTTAGTAAAGTTGTAGGAAATAGGTTTAGTACATTGTTTTTTGTTTTTGTTTTTGTTTTTTGTTTTTGTTGTTGCTGTTGTTGCTTTCTCTAAATGTTTAGTATCACACACGCCCATTTGTTTGTTGGTTTGTTATATTTGTAACGCTCGTTGGGCTTGGGAATTTGATAATTCCCTTGTCCTACCCAAAGCCAAATGTTTTTTAAAGCAAAAAGTTTACTTGTTTTTTTTTTTATTTTTGATTCAGTTCATTTTGGAAAATTGAGATAGTTGTTTTTGTTGTTGTTGTTGTAACATATTTATGTATATTTGCCAAGCTTAAATAAACTTTACTTGGTTTCTGGCTAAAAATGAATAAAGTTAGCTGATTAGTTTTTGGGGTTTCGGCGCTTAGTTCAAAATGCACTGGTTGGTCGCTAAAGGGGCAGCTAAAAACAACTCAGCTAAGCTCATAACTCTGCAGCTGATTACCGTTTTTTCTGGGTATTATTTTTACTCATTATAGACATTAAATACGAACTAATTCTAAGAAACTAAACGACGACTGTTGTTGGTTGTTTAATTTAGCTTCCGGGTCGGTTCCACCTTCTGTGACATGGCGGTCAAAACCCGCTGATTGTCAATCACACGAAAACAGCTGATGTACGAGCGAACTTCTCCCTCGCTCTTTGGTGACGGTGGCTCCAGACCTGAAAAATAATACAATTTATTTATTTTCATATTTTTAATTTTTATTTTTATTTATTTTCATATTTTTTTATTTTTATTTTTATTTATTCATTCCATGTTAACCAAATTTCAGTTGACTCTGAAAAATGCAACAAGTAATTAAATAGTTTTTATTTAATTACAATTGAAATGTAAAATAAAAAGTAAAATTTTCTTATTATGTATTTGAAACGTGCAGTAAAATAAATATCAAAAAATATAACTTTATAATTCGAAAATATCTTATTAAATTAAAGAAGTAGTCAACTGAACTCGAACTTAATTTCATTGAACTTTATATTTTTTATTTTTTGTTTTATTTTAAATATGCAATTATATTATATATTATTTGTATAAATCTTAAATTTTAATTAACTTGAGGAGCAGTCAAATTAATTCGGTTTCAATTTCCATTCAGCTTAGATAAACTTCTGAATTTTGAGTATTGAAAAGTAATTCCAAAATTTATTTAATCGATAAAAGTGGGTAAAGAGTGTTAATATTTAATAATATATAATATTTAATAACAATTAAAACTTATCCGCAGACAACAAATATTAAAATAATAATGTTAAATAACAATAGTGTTGATTAATATTGTTAACAAACTTACCCAAGTTGCGAGAGCGACAGAAGCGAATGGTGCGCATTGTTTGGGCCATCATGTGCATTTTCTCAAAGTTGACCAGTCCGTCGAGGCTCGTCTTGTTGCCCTCGTGGGCAAAGGTCATGTCCTTGAGCAGGAGCGGCATGAAGGGAATCAGCGGCGGTTGCAGTTTGCCCACGAAAACACGATAAGCGCGATGATTACGACTGGGATCGATGAGTGCCTCGAATTCTTGAAAGATCTTCCGGAACTTCGATGGTATCTTCTCCCAGGTCTGATGCATCCGCGACACGGCCATATTCGATAAGCCCATGACAATCGCAAAGAAGGCATTCAAATTCTGATACTCTTTGCAGCTGTGCGTTCAAAATATTGTGTCAAATTTCATATATAGAGTGAGTATTGAGAATTTTTGTATTTGAAAAAACTTACTAAGCGGCCAGCTTGATGAATTTACGGACTAAACCCACTCGTTTGCTGAGACTCGGCGTGGAGACGAGCTCGGCCACAATCCAGTATTGCACCTCGTTGAAGCGCCGCAGAAACACATCCAAATTGGCCGTAATCTGTGCGGAGAGTTGGCATTAGTACGAAAGTTGGCAACACATCTTGGCAAGGTTTAATTGCCTTAACAATTTCTGGCAGATAACTCGTGCCAAAACTCAATTTACAGCTACATGACAAATGCTAGACTTGTAAATGGTTGACGGCAAAACTTTTTGCCAGATAGAAAGAACCCGTTAGCTCCCCTCCCGAGGGGAGTAAACGTCTCTGCCTGCACTTCTAGCCAAATTAGTCGATTTGGCTTTCAAACTTCTGGCAAACAATGCAACGAGGCAGCCTTAGGCCATGTGCCTCGCCTCAACTGTGTGTGTGTCATTTTTTCTCGCTAACTTACACTTGTCGAAAATTTGTATCTTAAGTATCTTGTCAAAATGATGCCTGCCTCACCTACCTAGTAAATATTTACAGAGTGTGAATATATATTTAGGCAAAGTCTTAAGTATTTTGATGACAGCGCAAACACAATTAGAATAGGGATAACAAAGAGGTTTTTCTTGAAGTGTACCTTGCCAAAATGATGCCTGCCAAAGGTGTGGTAGAGCAGCTCGTACTCATGCACCGCCCAGAATAAATCCCATTCAAAGATTGTGATGTGATAGGCCAGCTCTTTGGTGCTCAAGAGTTCCAAATCGATGTCAACTCCATCTATGGCGCACTCCTGCTCCGGCAACTGTGTCTGTGTCGCAAATAATACAAAATTGTTAGGCAACTGAGGAGGAGGTGCGGATAGGGGGGGGGACTCTGGTTGACTTACCAAAGCATCTAGATGATCCTTGACGGAGACAAACAAACGGCCATTGAGGGTTAGGCCCGTCGGTATGCTAACATCATTGTCTTTGAATACGGAGCGTTCGCCATTGGACTTAACCTCGACGAGGCAGAGGTCGTCGGGTCCACGGTTCAACTGGAGCTTGTCGGCGGCACAAGCCTTGATTAGTTCCGCCGTGGTGTGCATGGGAAAGCGTAGGGTGCAATAGGTGTGGTCCGCACAATACACACGGAAAATGACTGCAAATTGGAACAAGGTGATGTGGTGATATGATTAAGTGCTCCCATTTAGCAATCGTTTGAATTTCAACTCACTGTCATCGTCCGGCCGGATGACTGTTTTTGATGGCGTCGCATTGCCGCTAAACAGGCAAATCGGCTGTCCATTTGTGGGCAGCTTCCACTTTTGACCGGCATTCTGGTTGCGATCCTCCTGATATCTGGCCATCTGCGTTAGCACATTGTGTATGATGCTCGTCTCCTCGTTCAGATCGGGATCGGCTTCCACCTCGGCGGCCAGATCTTCGATAAAGTCGCATACGCTTGGCTCCTCGAAGGCGGCGTGGCGCACGGCCATAACCCACTTTTGCATGAATTGGATGACACGCTTCTTAAAGTTGATGATGTACTCCCTATCCTCGGGCGTCTGGGCCTCATCATGCGCATCACAATGGAAGGTGCACAGCGGTTAAGGTAACCAAATCTCAATCTCTGAACTCAAAGGACAACACGCACACTACTCGAATCTTGCGTATCCTGCAAATCTGTTGCTTCTGGCACGCACACGCACAACAACTGAAAGTGGTGGGAGTGGCTCCGAAAGTGGGTTCTACCTAAGCACATCACGTACTCAAATGCAGATTGGAGATTAGTTTCAAGCATCATTGAGCCCCACAACAGCTGCTGCACTACATACACATTACCAAATTGTTGACCCAATGTCCAAGGACTCTGTTATTGTTGTGTACATGCGTGTGTTTCTCTCTGTATGTGTGTGTGTGTGTGTGTGTGTGTGTGTAGACCATTTTCAACTAGGTTGTGGCTTTTGTCTCTTTAACGTTAACAGTTGCTTTGCTTCAAATGGAGTGTATCACTTCGTCAGTCACCTTAGTTCGAGAGGTGACTACAATTCACTGACCTATTTCGCAACGTATTAAGATTAAAGACCGTAATCCATATTCAAATTGGGTAACTCAACAAACACGCACATCCCTATGTGATACGTATATATATATATAAAATGTATATGTTCTTGATAAGTATCTATTATGCCCATAATTGTGCCCGTTTTTATGTAATCAGGTTTGCCCCAATTTTCAACCCAGATTTCTGGGTGCTCCAATTTGCAGCTATCCATTTTCAAAATGGAACAACAACAACTCCAGCAGATGTTGTACTCGTAGTTAGGATTTTAATTGGAACCCACATCGCTAGCCAAATTGAGCGTAATGTAACGGAAACCTGAGACTTTTGCAAACAAAACGGAAACGGAAATGGAAAAGTATAGAGTGTACTTTAGCACGACTGATTATTCAATCTTTTTGCTGATAACCTATTTTATTAACCCTTAACTTTTGTTTGGATATTGGAGTTATAGAAGTCAATCGAATTTTGAACTTATACGATTTACGATATGTTTGTTAGAGCATTAAATATTGAGTAATGTCAAAGAAATAATTCTCAATTCTTGACATTTTTCAGTCACGAACCTGACTTCATGTTTGGCCTTTGACTGTGTGTTTTGTGTGTGTGCTTGTGTGTGTGGTTGTGTGTGTGTGCTTGTGTTTGTGTGCTGGGGTGTGTGTGGGGTGTGCGTGTGTATGTGGTTTGCATGCTGCCAACACTTAAGCTGTCGTTGTGGATATGTTTGTTGACCTGCCCCTCTCCTCCTCCTACTTCCGTCTCATCTTCAATCCACCCCCAGAGGGAACGTGACTCCTGTGTCAGTTGGTTTTCAGCCAAGTGCTTAATAGACTGCGGTCCCAATGGACGAGGGCGGGTGTAGGCGTCTCGTTTGGGGGTTTGGGGCGGCGTGTTTGCATTTTCAAGTGGTGCGTTCAAAGTGGAGCATTTGGGGGCAAGTGGGAAAGCTCTTTAATATAGACTTGCTGACCGAGTTTCAAGTTCCCGGTAAGCGCTAAAACAAGGCCGGGTTGTACAAAACGGGGCTCAATAATATAATATATAATATTATTTGCTCGAATTTGGTTGTAAATCAAATCATAAAGCTTCTATTGGGAACAAGATAACAAAAGCCTCATCAGCAGTCTTTTGCGAGCTGTTCATACAAGTGGCCAGCAAGAGAAGGTCTATTTTTTGCTGAGTGTAAAAGAGGATAGATAGGAGAAGGACGAATGTAGGGCACGGAAAGAACTGCAACTTGTGGTAACCCTTTCGCATAGGATATTTGAAGGATCTGTCCAGATTACACCAATATCTCTGATCGAACCTTTTCTAAACTGTGCGTGTCTTTTTCTCTAGTGTTAAGATAAGTTGTGATAATTTGTTTTGTAAAAAGGATATTAGTTGGCCAATTCATCGACGAGCTGGACCACGGGCATAAATACGATATGCGTGAGCAGGAAATCATCGAGGAATGGATCCATGCCGCTGACCGTCTGTCCCAGGCGCGTCTCAAGCAAATGTTCGAGCATTTTGTTCGGTGTGCCCGACATCACGGTATATCTGTTAATGGTATATAGTATATAGTATAATGAATGGTAATTCAGTCACGTTCGACTAAGTGATAAAAGCGCCATCAAATTGGTGCCTTTTCTTGTCTCGCGATTTCAATTAAAATTGAGGGGTTGCGCATTCAAAATTGATGTTTGGCTTTTGATTGTGTTGGGATTGGGGGGGAATGGGCACATTTGTTACACAATTGCCACTCACTTGAATGCTGAATGTTGTCCACGTTGTTTTGCGACACGCTCCAGCACTAAAACATCTTTGCCGTGCTCCTGCAATCTCAGTGTATTGGCCTCGACATCACGCAGGATGCGATTGAAGTGCTCCTTATCCACGCGCAGCAAATGGCAATTGTTCTCCTTCAAAACGATTGTGGCAGCTCTGAAAACATTTATTTATTTATTTTTATTTTTTTGTAAATGTATTTTATTTGCCAATTTGAATAAGTTTTCGATGTGTTTTAATCAGAGTTAAACTGAAAACTCGAACAATTCTCAACAATAATTTGTGTGCAGTATTCCGGCTTTCGATTACATGTTCGCAAACTGTTTACAAATTACCATCCTCTATAATTTGATAATTGGAAATCGTTGCAAATAAAGCATTTCGCATGAAAAACACATTTTCAGCGTTTAAAAAAGGAAATCAATTATTTTTCTTTTCAAATTTCGACTTTAGAGCTGCCTTTCATAATGCTATTGACTATTAATTTTAATTCCTTGTACAAATTAAATAAAGCCAAATAAATATATTGAATTCAGTGTATGCAGTTAAGCTGGTTATGGCTGTGAAAGGATTATGTAATTGATTTATTCATGACAGCCAAAAAGTCGGATATAAGTTTTAAGAGTGTTTTTTTTTTTAATAATAACTTTAGTTTAGAGTTCGCAAAAAACTTCTATTTAAGTAAAATAATGAATGTAAGTTCTGAATGATTAATTTAAACTTTGAAATTTAATGCTGGTCAAATTTTGTATATTTATTTGAAAACCGCACAACTGAGCTGAAAGATAAATGCAAAATTAAACTGACAAACTTTCATTGGATTCGGAGACTTTGTGCAATTTGAAGCCTTTTGGCTAAGAGCATTTTGCTGTTGCCGGATTTTTAGTGATCTCCAAATACTCGATAGTTAAAGTGCTACTTTCAGCAATGACTAGCAATTTTTCCCAGCTAGTGTTTTTTTTTGACAAATGTCTAGCCGATTTTCTCTATTGCGAATGTTTTGTTTCAATCTGCAATTGTTTGCTATAAATGCCACACAATGGCTGCTGTTATCCAATATTTTTGTGGCCGTTGCTCTTGTTATCTTTGTGCAGCACCAACAAAGTATCTAATGCTATTACCCGGCCGCAATTGTTGAATCTTCGGCCACCTTGTTATGCTTGGCCAAGTGCAAGAGTGATGCTTGTGGGCCCCATTGTAACTTGTCCAAAAGTAAAGTAAAGAGTAGCTGCCCAACTTACTGGCTAAGAGATGAAGACGATTTACAGCGAATTGTTGATTGTCTGGCTTTGCCTTTGCCTTTCCCAGATGTCTAAAAACTTTTATCTTGAAACAACTTTTAAGCAAGCGAACTGACAGTTTGGAATGTTGTTGTACTTTGAAAAAGGGAAAACAAATTTAAATGGATTCGCCCCCGAATGGCAGAGGGGCAAAGAGTTCAGAGTTTTGGCTGCTTACCTGGGTGCGTCGTTAATCAAAGCCAATTTGCCAAAATCATCGCCAGTCTTCAGTGTGGCAACGGTGCCTTTACCATGTATCACAACATCCACAGACCCTTTGAGTAATATGTACCAGGAGCGGCCCTCGTCGCCTTGATTGAATACTGTGGTTCGCGTTGTTCGTTGTTGACATTTATGTAATGGGGCGCATAAAAAGGATACACGGCAAAAAAGGATTAAAAAAAATTAAGAGCATTTTCCCTATAATCTTGTACAATAATTAGCTGCAGTTGAATTGCTTTAATTAGCCCTATATATATTTATATATATATATTCTCTATCATAAAAAGGATAAACAGTAAAGCTAATTAAAATGACAAGAGCATTTTTCTAGAATTTCTTCTTTTTTATTTATAATAATTAGCTCCACTTGAATTGCCTCAATCAACCCATGCAGATGGTACTTTAAGTACATATACATATAAATATTTTATTAAAAGAAGAAAAACATTTTTTAAAAGTTAAACAAACTTTTGAAGAAGTTGTTAGCTAAAATGAATATTATTATTATGCTTGGCGCATTGCCACCTGAGCCATCAACTCTGATTGAGATAAACTTTATTTTATTTAAAAAAATATATATATTTTTAAAAAGATAGAAAACAAACTTTTTAAGAAGTTGTTAGCCAAAATGAATACTATTATTGCTACTATTATTAACTGATTCTTGCACTAATCGATAAATATCGATTTATTTTCAATTGCACAATTAAGCAACTATCAACTAATTCAGAATGCAAATGATACTTACATATGGTGCCTGCCTGTGCATGGGCCTCGAACACAATTATCGAGGACAGCTCACGCTTGATGCTCGTCGATAGATGGGAGAGGGCTGCTATGTGGACAAGTTCCTCGAATACCAGCTCCAGTTCCTCGGGTGTGCGCTCATGCGAACTGTTTGTGTGGTGGTGGGTGTGTGTGTGTGTGTGGGCGGAGGATGAGGAGATTTGATTATAAGCAAATATCAGCAATTGTGGTTTCTCTCTCTATGCTATTCGACAATCGAACTAATTGGCAAACCAAAGGCAGGCAAATATCAATCATACGCACTGTATGTGCGTAGCAGCGAGTGTGTGTGTGTGTGTGTGTGTGTGTGATTGTGTATGATTGTGTATGATTGTGTGTGTTTGCGGTTAGCAAAGAAACAAACTAATTTCGCTTAAAGCATTATTGATGTTGCATACTTTTGGCATTTGCCATAATGAGACCAGTTCATCGTGTACAAAATATACTGCAGTTCAATCAATATTGCACTTACGGCTTGCGCAATATCATGCGCAGTGTGGCATCGGGACCACGTTGAAAGAGTGCACTTAATGCCTCACGTATGTGCTCATTGGCTGCACTGAGATCCTCAGCAGCTGGTAATCCGGCGGCGGGTGCTCCGCCCTCCTCATCCAACCGAAATCGATACAGAAAGCATTTATCCTTGAACGGCTGCTCCTTGTTAACTGCAACGAATGTGACTCATTGTGTTAATTACTACAGTAATTGCAACCGCCAATGGGCGTAAGTCCGTAAAATGCCAAATACCCTTCACACTTCGCACTTGACACTCACCATGCGTCAGAACTCCTTCCTCGAGCAACGCCTGCCACATGCCAGCCGCCTGGGCCCGGGTGTGCACAATGGGGGCTAAGTTGACCAGCCAGTCGACCAGTTCCGTGCCGGGCGCACACTTGCGTATTAACTTGCCCGAAACCTGAGCACCAATGAAGTGCCGTAAATGCCGTTACAATTGATTACATACATCATATGTGTTTTGGCTTTCGCAAAGTTAGTTGCTAGCCATTAGGCCATTACTCACCTTACGATCCTTCAAGCAGCTTGAGTTATCGACCACCAATAATGTTCGCAGCGCCCAGCCCATGCGGTTCATAGCAGGACTCGGCGTCTGGCAATTGTAAAAACAAAATGCAAGGATTATTTAAGGATTAAAAGTTTAGTTTTACACATAGTAAATAAAATCGAAATGAAAACTAAAAAGCTTTCCTTTTGTTTCAAAGAAATCATTTCTAAAAATATACAAAAAAAAAAATGTTCTGAAATTTTTTTCGTTTTTGTTTTTCCAGTTTTCAGAAATGTTTTTTTATTACCAAGAAATGTATTTTTCAACAGGATATAAAATGCAAAAATTCAAAATTTGTCTTTTTTATTTTAAATTTTATCTAATTTACAATGGAAAAATGTCAATGTTTTTATCATATGATTTTAAAGGTAATTCCGTGATCGAAATTCCTAGTCGGACATAAAATACAATGCAATGCGTAATGAATCCTTAACCTTTACACAGCAGTTCAGAATTTTCTAAACTATTTCGAAAATTAAAAAAAATTGAGTTGCGAAAAGAAAGACGCTGATTTGAAGAAATATATATAGTAATATTAAGTAAAAAGATGATTAACTAATTAATAATCTTGAGATAGAAATTAAAGTTAATAAAAATATAAATATTAAATTAATATATTTAAGTATTTATTTTGAATGCCTTCAAAATCATGTTGAATTTGCAGAATTCATTTTTTGTTTGCTAGTAAATTAAAGTAACTTTCTTTTTCTGCCCTGTTTAATCTTTTCTACCATAAAAAATGTGTTGCAACATTGACAAATGGCTCAATTAGTCACTCGGCCAGCTTTTGGCCAAAAAAAGGAAGTTAACTTCATTTTCGAGAAGTAGAAGTTGCATGTTCTCAATGTCAATGTCAACTATGGCTTTGACATTGTATTTATTAATAATTGCTATATACGAGACGTGTGTGTGTGTGAGTGTGAGTGTGTGTATATGTTTGTGTGTTTGTGTGTGTGACTGTGATTTATTGCACTTACACACGCACAGCCGCACACACGCACACCCACACACACACTCACCCACAATGTTTGGACTAATTGCTTACCTCTGTAATGGGCAGAGCTGGATTCGGGTGATCCGGACTCAGTGGGCGTTTTGTGGGCGATGTGGCAGCTGCAGGCTGTACGCCGGGACCAAATCCTGATAATAGAATAATGGAAAAATATGTATTAATAAATGCTTGCCTGCGGTCGTTTATTATTGAACATTATATAGAATTTTAATTGCGGTTTCATAATTAAAATGAAATAATGAGCAAAATTCAATTTGCTGCTCGCTTGCCACACTTGCCACACTTACCGTTCTTCAATTTGCAGTTTGTAATAATGTCATTCATCAACTCCTTGTTTTTCTGCAATAACAAATTGATAATCGGTTAGCTATTGTTATTTTGTTCTGCTCATAAATATAGTTATAGATAAATATAGTTTATTTGTTGCTCCGATTGCTCATTGCAACAGCCAACAGCTGATGACGCGTACATTGCTCATTTCGAATGCCGTTGATTGTGGACGCTGCACGCGACGCCTCAACTTGACAGCAGCGGAAGTGGCGCCATCTGTTATTGTTGTTGTTGTTGGTGGTGTTAACTTGTCGCTGTCGCTGTGGCGTCTATAGCGCAGCAGCACACACAGCGCCGCCTCATCGTTGGCCACAACTTGGCCAGAACGACGCTTGAATTGGCGCTGCTCCCGCTCCCGCTGTCGCAAAAGTTCTCCAGCTGACATTTGCATACACACACAACACACACACACACACACCACACACACTTTCACTTTCACTTTCACTTTATATGCTCTGGATCTACTTTGCACATTATTTTTTATGTTTTGTTAGATTTTTTTTTATTAGCTTAGCGCCCCAAGCTGACATACAGGTAATTTCTGTCAAACGTCGTCGAGCGAACTGATAAGCCGATTCTCGCTTTGCCACTGCTTGCTGCTTCATTGTTATTGTTTCGCCTTATCAGGCACTTGCTAGGGTTGTCGACGTGCCCCACAAACGATTCACTTTTAGTACACTCAGAAAGAAAAACAGTCTGAAAATCGACATACTTTTTGGTGCCAAGATAATTATTAAGAAATTATATTTCTAAAAACCAGTCAATCTTTTCTTTTTTTAATAAAGCTTAGAAAAATGATAAAAGCATTGTTGGGTAGATTGTAAATCTGACTTGGAATTATCTTTCCACATCTAATCAGATATATCAAATTTATGTAGCCTAAGTTTCACAACTAAGTAATTATTTAAGCCTGATCTCCTAACTAAGTAGCATTTGAATTAAGAATTATTCACTTACATGAAATACAAATTGAATTTAATTAAACATTTGTCTTCTAAGATTTCAAGAGCGTCTGCGTTTTTCTGATAAATAATAATTAAAATAATGTTTCTGGATTTCTCCTTATAATACCCTTTGCAAGAAATATATTTTTCACTAATAGAAAATATTTCTAAAAATAATAAAAATCTTTCTACATTTAAAAAACATTTCTTTTTGAATAGTTACACAATATTTCTAAAACAAAAAAAAAAAAATCGTTCTATATTTAATTTTAGTGCGACTTTTTGCTCAGTGTAACTGCTCATTTGCTCATTGTGGTGACATTTTCATAAACAATCAGGGTTACGCACAAGGCCAAGGGCAAGGCTAAGGGCAAGGGTAAGGGTAAGGGTAAGGGTAAGGGTAAGTGGCCCGCATGCCAAGAAATTTATGTATTCATTCTAATTGAAGCTTGGCAACACTGGGCCTGCCACAGCTGATAAGCAGCAAAAACAGAGTTTGTGTTGCCATTGGCATTGGCGTTGGCGTCTACGCTAATTAAAAGCATTTTACTTATCAAAACGCACAGCGGGACCAATGAGCGACAATAGTCGTTAGATTTGATGAATCCAATAATTATGTTGAAGTGGCAATGAGCGAGGTAGACCGTCGAGTTCCTTTTCCATTACCTTGCAGCACAATAGAATACTTGGCTAAAATAATGAAACTCGTTGAGTGCTGGCTATGTGACGCCTGCTCGGAAAGTAATTGGGACTTTTCTTTGGGCCATATTGCATGGAAGGGGGCAAGCAGCTTAATTAACGACCAATTTCCTCAAAGCCAGCTAGGAAAACACGATTTAATTATTGAAGTGAAGCCCAATAAAGCTGCAAGCAGAATTAATTATTTGAAAATAATTAAAAAGCGGAAATTAATCCATAAATAAACGAATTTAAACAATTTCAATGAGCCATAAAAATTGCATTTCAAATGCATTCTGGCTTAAGCGTAGCCTTTCGCAGCACATTGAGTTGCAACATTGAAAAGGCAGCTAAATTCCCTACAATTTCCGTGTCAAACGCAATTATTTCAATTGCGGAAATAAGAACCGGAAGCGTGAGACTCAAAATACGAAATTAGGAATTCGAAATTCGAAATTCGAAATTCTTGTTCATTTGCAACTGAATTAGAAGCCAAAAGTCACCGCTGAGTCCCGGCACATTTCAATGCCAATCGATTACAAATAATTTCAGCATTTAATTTTATGAGTATCCGAATAAATTTCACAATTCCCAAAAGTCTGCCTGAGGGGCCTGCAACCAGGTGGTATACGTAATACACCGTCCTGGCAAACAGGTGGTATACGTAATATACAGTCCATAAATAATAGAAATGCACAACGGCACTCGGGGCCAGCTGAACAACATGCACCATTGCATGTTGCATGGAACAAGCGAAACATTTATTTATTTATTTATGTGTGCAACTGCACAAGCTGCCATCGAGTGCATGTGCAACTGCAACTTAGAACAAGTAGCACATACCGAGTGGCATAACAATCTAAACAAGAGCGCTCCAAATACAAGTTGCATATATTTAAGTATGCAACGAATAGTTGCATTTACTTGCAACAGTTACGTGTACGTTACATTTAGTTACAAAGTGTAAGTAAATTTACGCAACATCAACTCCCAAAAGTGATTTATTCTGGCAATGATTTACAGTAATATTAAAAATAAAACACAAAATTAAAACTATATTTATTGCGACTTAAATGAAGTTTTATTATCCACTAAATTATAATAAACATTGTCTGATAACATCCAAAACATTCTTGAAGGCTTCATTTGAGCTGTATATTGAATGTGCTAAATTAAATAATTTAAATCAAATAATATCAGAATAAGCAGACTAAGCACAAAAAGTCTCCATAAAAGTTTTCCTGGTTTTAGAAATAATTTCAAATTAAACGAAAAAAAAATTACTAAAATTAGAAATGGTTTTTTCCATTTTTTTTAAAGTATTTTCTATTAATAAGAAAAATATTTCCAACGTAGAAATGCAAAACACAAATATTTAGAAAGAATTATTTTTATACATGAACTGATGAATGTTAAATGCTTTTGCAAATGTTGTATACAGTTATAAACTATTTAAACTGTTTGCAATAAGTTTCTACCAAGTTTCTGAGTTCTGTTTGCACAAACAAAAACATTTAATAATTTCGAAATTTGTTTGCTTAATTTTACAAAAAAGCTTTAAATAAAGAAAAAGTAAGCCGAAAGTTTTTAGAAATATAATTTCTTAATTATAATTATAATATAATATATCATTATAATATAATATATAATTATAATAATCATATTTGCTTAAGTAAATGATTCAGATTTGATTTTAGCATTTTTTTTTTGTTTCTTAAATGAAATCATTGAAGTTATCTTACAAGGTTGGCAAGAATATATAGTATGGGATTAGCTTTTCACTGTTTTCCTCAGCTATTTCGAGTGTGAAAATAAATATTTGCGCACACAACAAACAGTTGGCAGACACTTGCTCAGGCCCAGCACACAGCACACAGCACAGCTTGCAGTTGGGTGTGAAAATTTGCAGTAACAGCTCTTCGCGTAATATACTTTCAATTTAAACTGATTTAATCGCATTTACCAGACGATGTGGCAGTCACAAATGCAACATTTTATGGCACAAGCTTAAGCAGTCTGTGTGTGTGTGTGTTTATGTGGCGCAAAGTTTCAGTTGTGCACATTGCGTATACGTAATATATGTTTGCGCTGCGTGCTGCGTGCTGCAGCTACTACTTTGTTATCCATCCCCAGCCAGCAGCCATCAAGCAGCTGCAGAGGCAAGTGGCAAGTGTGTGCGCTCTCTGTGGGTTAGCCAATGTGGCCGCAATTTGAGGTAACTTTCCTCTTTATTTGCTTTAGTAGCTTTCTTTCTTTTTTTTTTTTTTGTAACTTAAAAGGTAAATATACATTCATCATCTTGTGCGTGTGTGTGTGTGCGATTGTGTGTGTGAGATTGTGTGTGTGTGTTTCTTATACCTTTTGTGCGTGCTCGCATTCAATGTGCGAGCGCTGCTGCCCCCAAGGGCGAAGTTCATTACGGTGTGTGTGTGCGTGTGTGAGGCACGCCCTAAAAGTGGAATCTTTTGTAAACGTGCAACAATGTATGTGGCATCTATCAAACTTTTGGTATTTCTTGACATTGGAATTGAAAACCTTATTACCCAATTCAGTGGCTTACGTTTTGGATTATATCCTAATGCAAATACAATGGTTCTGATTGCACAAAACTAAATTGGGGCATAGTTGCAACAAAGTACATTTCAATATTAAAGTAAGTCCCTTTCGAATTCAATTAACTTTATTCTCATTAAATGCAAATACATAATTGCAATCCAATTTAATTAGTTGCCTCTTTTCATTGAGATAAAACCTGTTGCGCATTATTATTGATTAACATTAATGATTAATGCCATTGATCATGCCCCAAAAAGTCAACTAATCATAAGACCTTAATTCAATTTGGTAATTGGTCAAAACACAGAAAAGCCGTAATAAATAACGACAATAATCGAACGACAGTTTGACAGACATGGCAAGGCTCAGAGTACTTGGCATATGTTGATGTGCTGAGGGTCGATTTGGGTGGGCTGGGTTGACGTTTGCCTAGTCTGGTCGCATCATTAATTGTTAATTGAAATTTTAATTAAATACTTTGACAATGAAAATACCGCAAATGCTCAGCCAAGTCAGGAAGACAGGACAAGAAGTCTTCCAGAGCTGCAAATATTCAGCACACAGCTGCTCGTTAGCAACGCTCGACTATCCTTGTGGGTGTGTGTGTGTATGTTTGTGTGTGTGTGTGTGTGGCTGCTGCTTTTAATGAGGGCTTGACAAATGCTTAAGATAAGTATCTAAAGCGACGCCCCTGGCATTTTGTAAATGACACTAGCTAAATGAACTCCAAGCCAAACAAATTAAGGCTTTCAGAGTAACAAAGGAAAAGTGTGAAGGCTTATTACAGCATTCAGGGAATTATCTGATTATCAAGTGCCTACACTCAGAAAAAATATCGCACCATAATTTCGAAAATTATCATTCGGCAGTTCAGCTTAGTCTTCAAATTGCATAGTTCTAAAATATTGTTTTCTAAAAACCAGCCAACCAACTTTTTAAATAAGGGTTTTCATTTTCATCTGTTGTAAATTTGATCTCTTAATAATATGAAATATGTCGAAATACCAAAAAAAAAAAAAAAGCCTTTCTAATTTACAGATTTTTTTATTATTTCTAAAAATTAGAATTTAGGGCAATATTGTACATTTTTCTGCGTCTCACAGGTGAGCTACGAAACCGAATTTCAAACTTTCAAAAACTAAAAAAATCTCTCTGAATTCGATATAATTTTGCACAGAATAAATTAAATTACATCAAAATTAATAATTTTAGTAGACAAAAAAGTCGAATTATAAGAAATTTTAAATATATTTATTTATATTTCGAATGTTTCTAAAACCAAACAAATTTGAATAGTTATGAAGTTGATTTTAATTTCCAAGCGATTTTCTTTACGTTATTTCTATATTTTTTTTCTGAGTGTAGTGCCTAAATTTTCCTGAAACACAGCTAACATCGATTTTATTTTTGCGAATTTAATTTAAGTGACTTTTTAAGCCAGTGTCATTTGACGACACACTCGACTTGTAGTGGAATATTAATATATATATACATACATACATATATATATATATATATATCTATAGATTTGTGTGTATTTTGTCTGCTTACCTCCCAGATGAGTCGAAAATCCTGCTGTTCGACACGGAGCAGCTCGCAGGTTGTCTTCGTCACGACGGTGCTGTCCCGTGGCAGGTCGTGTAGTATTGATTCGCCAAATGTGGCGCCCACGCCAAGATTACACAAAGTGACGGAGCTCTGCAAAAAAGATGAAGTGGAAAAAAGAAGGTGGTGAGCCGGGGAGTGAGAAATCTGTATATGGTGGCTGGGCGGGGGGTGGGTCTGCAGGCTTCAAGTTAAAAGCTGCTGAGTTTTAGTTGCCGCTGCAGATAAGATATTACTGCGTACCGTGGCAGGTGTTGGCTCAGAAGCCACCCCGACACAGATGGGAGCTGACTTTGCCCGGTTGTGTTTACATTTCGGCGAGCGTCCTTTGTCTGTACGGGCTAATTGCTCAATGTGCCGCAATTTGTTTGAATGTCTTGTGCCAGATAGTTAGCAAACATTTGCTTACAAGCTGTAATCGCTTCATTGCACATAAGGTTTGCCAATATTTTCAAAACGGAAGCCGTCAACATCCAAAACCGGAAATGTTGTGACAGCCCACATATGTAGCTAAAAACCCTATTTCATTCGGAGCTTCTCCCTTACCCAACTAACAAATATTCTGCAACATTGCAATGACATTTCATGTTTTGAAGGCAACACAATTTCAGCATAGCTGTGTTTTATTCCCTGTGCTCAAGTTGCGGCTAGTGTTGGGCATTTGGCCAACTTGTGGCAAATGGCTATTTGGCAGATTAAAAATTTGATGCCTGTGAATATGAGAACACTCATGTTTCACGCATCAAATATTGATAACCAAAGAGATGTTTGCTTACCACACTACTATGAAAACAACGAGTCATTCAATTCATAGAATAATTAAGGAATTCATAATTAATTAATTCAGGAAAGTCTGCTTCTTTTAAAAGTTGCATTTATTTTTGTAATTATATTATTTATTTATATATCATACAGGTTACATTATTATATTTATATATCATACAAGTCCATATTGATAAAACACTATATAAACGAATATAGAGATGGAAAATGTTGAAGATCTGAAAGATTTCTTTAATTTTTATATTTAAATTTAAATAATTTGATTTGTTAATTTTTAGAATCACAAATTTCCACTTGTTCAACTTAAATAAAAGGAGTAACGAAATAAATAAATATTGAAAGTTGAAAATGTATTTTTAGTTGCTCGAATCATAAGTGAACTTGCCACAAAATCTCGAAACATGTTCAGTTACATCTGTGTAGAAGTGGAGCGCATGGAATATCCGCAGATATTCCAAGTGGTATCAGACAGTTGAGCAGTGCTCATTTAAGTATTTTGTTGTATGTTGTTTCTAAGTTTGCAACTGCGGCTTGTTGCTGTTGTGTTGTGTGTTCCCAGAAAATGTCTTGTGGGCATCACTCGAGGGCCCAGCCTCATTTCAGTTGGCTTAAGTCTGGCTTTGGGCTGTGGCTCTGAGGCGGTGCATGTAATTGGCTTAACAAGACTTACACACGACCGCAAAATTGTTAAACTCGCATTAGTCGACAGTGTGTGTGCGTTTTCTTTACAGTTATTACACAAACAGTGGGTTTTTGTTAGAGGTAAGTGCCACAACAGCATCAAAGACTTAAGATGCGCCATAAAACATAATTTAATTATTCTGCGCTGTGTAATTACAATTGTTATTTGTTTGTTTGCTGTTGGTCAAGTGTTGACTTGCGTTTCTCGCGTCCCATTTCAAATTTTCATTAACTTAATTTGATTTATGGCGACTTTTGTTTTTGACACGCCAAAAGTAATTCCCGCTTTGACCTCCTTTTGGGGAAGTGAAATGCAATAAATTTTGATTGCTTTCAAATTGTTGTTTGCCACAGTTGGCAGCGATTAAATGTTTTGCCACATATTTAGATTAAATCTTGGAGTCGCCTCACATGTTGCGAACCGCAACGGAAATATTATAAAATTTGTGTAATACTGGAAAAGCAATTTAACTACATTTTAACGATATAAACGAAATCGAAAAGCGATCAAAAAATATATATGTATGTTTATCTGCAAAATAGGATTCTGTTGAAATGTATTAAATAATCGGAAACACTTATCTCTGTGTTTATTCCATGATTTTTTATCATTGTTTTTATTGCTTTGTGTTTGCATTTTTTTGGTCTTTGATTTTGCTTTTGGTTTTTCTTTTCCTTTTGATATTTTTGTACACTTCCGCTTCTGTTTTTTGTTGAATTTTCATTTGTATACCCCTTAAAATTCAATCAGAGTGGTATAATAATATTTATATTGTGGCTATGAGAGCAAATATAATAGAATTAAAATTGTAATCGTTCTGATATTATATTATTTATTATTTACATCATGTCTACTGGGTATCTCGTATCCGACAATTGTGACTTTTCCTGTTTCAATAGACTTGATACCAGCCCTATTAGCACTTTGTTTCGCTTTGTGGACAAATCCCATTGATAGTTGGATTGGATTGCATTGGATGGCCCATTGAGCCGAACTGGTTCGGTCGCTCGTTTGGCAATCTTTGTTATGGTCCAGCTTAGACGAGGGCATTGTGTCTTTTTAATTGGAATCTGATGCAAAACAAATGCACAGCAATTGCTGCAGTTCTTTTGTATTTAACTTTTTTCCACAGTGTAACGACATTGGCTCAGGGGTAAAAAGGGTATTCTTTAATGCCTGGCATGCTCCATAAACCGAATAAAATATTGAATATCTGTGTTGCAAGAATTAATCAAAGAAATATTTGCAAAAATTCGATTTTTTTTTTTAATTATCTTAAATAATCTTTAATTCTTTTAATGAGCTTTATAATATTTATTCTAAGAGTATTAAATTTTATTTATGTTGCTTTTGGGTAAATGTGTTAATCTTTATCTGCTTTTCTTAATGATAATTTTATTTAATTAATTAAAATTAATGAATATGCAAAAATGAAGAGCAGCTGCAAATGAATGATTCGATGTGGCACTTGGAATTTTGTAAAGAATGTGCCTATACATTGAGTGAACTTGATAATGTGCCGTGTTGAGGAATTCTCAAATTCATTTCCGGTTCGATTTCCGCCAATGAATAGTCAAAGAAAAGTCAATGAATGAAATCCTTTACAAATATGCAAACACATATTAAACTGAATGACAATCCACACGTAAATCCACTGGCAAGCTGAGCACTTTCCATATCAAAGAAAGATACTTATTTGTATCTGAATGCCTCCATAAGCAAAAGATAGCGCCAGACAAACATTCGCCCACCCACGTACACCTAACCTATATGTATATATATATATATATATACGTATTTATATCTGCATCTGGCATAAATGTGAGCACGTACTTTTTACATACTTTTTATATTCGCAAATGCAATGCAATTTTTTACCTTTGCATAATGTCGCGTTGATTGCTCCACATTATACGTACAACTGCGTCGGAATAACATTTTTTTTCACTTTTTATCTCTGTTTTTTTGATGTTTCTCTTTTTTATTTTAGTTATGCGACATATTTTGCATATTTTTGTTAGCTTTGAATCCCGACAACCAGCCGCACATACTTTGCAAATGTTTTTGTTTTGTCTTTTGATATTTTTGTGTGAGCCACGATTTTTGGGTATTAAATAATAAAACGTTGCAACTATATAATGAATATTTCGGATTGTAGCTTGTTGTTGTTTTGCTTCTTTTTTTGTTGTTGTTGTTTGTTTGTTCAAGTGTTAAATGTTTTGTGGCTAAAAATGGCAACGCCGGCTTAGTTTGCGCAAAATGAAATTTGCGTGCCACACATTTTGAATATTTAAAGATATGTGCAACTTTTATTGTTTGTTTTTTTTTTTTTTAACGCGTACCGCTTTTAATTTATAGACAACTGGGCACGAAGTCTGAAAGGTGTTCGGGCAGTTGTGCAACCGCGCGGCGCCGCGTCGTAAACTGAACTGAAGTTTGAAATTGCAGCCGTCACACGGCAGAGTGGAAATTAGCAGCAACGGCGACACAACCCTCAGGTGTATGTGTGTGTGTTTGTTTGATTGGCTTTGTGTGTTGCTGCTCTTTGTGCAACGCGGATGGAAGTTGCTGAAGTGTGGCAGCAACAACTGGCTGTGGCGTGTCGCAAATTGGAGCAGCAACAGCAACCGCAGCAGCCTCAATCAGCCATGCAAAATACGCATATCTCATATCTCCCATCTCGAGTGGTCAGCGATGACAATAAAACATTTATAAATAAACATTTGTGCAAACAAAGATGTCAACAAAACATTTCAGCTCTGTTGTGGTTTTGATGGCATGTTGCAGTTGCTGTTGTGTGTGCAGCTTTCACTGCTCTTGCAACTAATCCACTAACATGGAGCACACACTCCATCCACCTGCTCAGTTGAGGGGACAAATGCTGCTCCGCTTCAAGAATTTTATATGCACACATATGCAACACTTCCGTCTCGGGCTGCAGCTGTTGCAACAGTTGCAATTGAAATTGCTCTTGCTGGCTGTTGCGGTCTGAAAGGGTGTGGGTGCTGCCCAGGCTTGGGTTAAGCCAACAGCAATTGTCATGATTTTTCTTGCTAATGGCAAATTGAATATGAGATGTGCTTACACTACGAAAAATAAATACAAATTAAGCCAGAGAATTTCGAGTATTTTGTACTGTAAACACAAAATATGTGTTACTTCATTAAAAAACAAAGTACATAAAAAACAGGTCTATTGCATAAGCACAAACTTGATATTGGATGAGATGTGTTTGAGGACAAACTGCTTATGAATAAATGAATAAAAATAAATTAAAAATAAAAATCGAGTAAGAAAGTATACATTAAGTATAAATAATAAATGTATTTAACCACCTAGGAAAAAAAGAAAATAATTTGAATATAAATAATTTGAAAAATAAATATACACATTAAAAATACACTTAATAAATAATAATAAAATAATAAAATAAATAATAAAATAATAATAAATATTCCATCTGAATAGAGTAAGTGTATTATTAATTATTGTAGTTTATCATTATAGATTTAACTTTATTGATCATTTTATGTGCACAAATAATAAACGTACTCTATTTTGGACATATTTACAATATCAATATTACTTATTTATTATTTTTATTATTTTTATTATTATTTATATTATTATTATTATTTATTGCTAAATTTTCAGCTAGTTACAGCAAATAAATAAATTAATATTTATAGTTTCTCATTTTAAAATGGATCGTTTTTTGCGTATTTCACTTTTACTTGATGTGTAATTAATTATGCTATAATAGCTCCTTTACTTACTTTTACTTTCCCAACATTTTCAAGATTTTGCTACGTATATTTGTTCAGTGTAGATTGAAAAGTGGCATTCAACTGTCGAGTAACTTGTTGCAACTGAGCAGTAAATCTTATAGTCGAAGAGTATTCCTTTAATTAAGCAACGCTAGTTGGCATTCAGCTCATTAAAGCCACATAGCTAGTCAGAGGTGTTGCCAATGTTAAGGTTGAACAACCTGCCCCGCTTTAGAGCTGGCTGCTTTTGTTTGATTTGTTTTTCATTTCGTTTTTCACTCTCTCAATGACGTGTTCCTTATGAGTTGTGCGCCAAACAATGTTTGAGACTAGTAATTAATTTGGTTTCAGCCAGTTTCAGTGAAGGTGGAGCACAACTCGAGTCAACGACTGCTCACAATGAGCAGGCAGCGAGCTGTGGCTAAAGTATTTCATGAACGAGTTGCGTTTATCCGTCAGATACTTGCTACTCTTGCCAATTATTTGCATAAGTTGCGCGAAATTGTCTGGAATTGTATTTTGCTAAGCAAATGCAATCAACGACCTCAAATATTATGAAAAAATATGTACTTTTTAGACTGTTTTTAGCGCAATTTAATTACATATTAATTTGAGCAATTTAAATATCTTGTGGGGGCTTATTCGGTTTAGCAAGTAGTAGTTAATAACTATGTTAAAGTGATGTTGGATGATGTTGATGTACACCATAAATTATATTATTGAATTTATCTACGAATTTATTTATCGTTAAAAAAAAACGTATATTGAATATAAATGTTTTCAAGTATTGTCATTGTAAACCATTTTAAAATAAATAAAATATATTTTCGTAAATCTTTTTTATATAGCCTTTCATTATATTATCTACCCATTTGATGGCGTGTTAAAAGTTAGCGCAGATTGCAAAATGTGTGAAACAATTTTTAATAACATTTGCAGCTGCACCGTTAGAAAATGACACATTAAATTACATTTTCCCACACCTTTGGTTCGAGAAAAAGTTTTATACGATTTTTAACTTCAGCACATGCCTCATTTTCCATGAGTTGCATGTTGCGGTCACATTAGATAATCAAAATGCTAATTAAAAAAAACTGCTCCCGTGTATAGAGGTTTTTTTATAAATAGTTTGATTAAGTTTACGCACACATAGCCCACATCCCAAAACAAATTTCACATTGAACCAACTTTAAGAATGGTTGTGAAAATGCTGCTCAGACTCGCTGGAAAATATGCAAACAGAGAAATTTGGCAAACACAAAAGCAAGACCATATATATATATATATATATATATATTCATCACAATTCGGAATGCCTGGAATTTAAAGCGATCAAAACTGTGCTTACTGGATTATTTTTGAGTAGAACACTATAAATCATTCGGTGCCAATTCGAATGTAAATAACACAAATAGCTGAAGCATAAAATACTGCATAATGTAGGTAGGAGCAAGAGAGTTGAAAACTACTTCGATTTCGCAATAAGTTGCTCAGTTCGGTTATCATTGTAAATGTCTTAGTTCCAGAGAAAACTCACTAGCCATTTCATAGCCAACGACTATAAACAAATACAGGTTTCTCTTAAGTCTTTGCTTCAGCCTATTACCTATTGCAAATTTTCAAATAGTCTTACAATATTTTTTGAGATACTATACTATAATATACTATTCGCAATCTAATCATAATTCTTTTATCATTGAGGCAGATACGCAAATACAAAGTGCATGTAAGCAAATACTAAGTAGTAGTAGAAATTGTTTTCTTATCACACCGTTAGACAACAATAAAATAATTTGTAAATATATTTTATCTTGGTATTATTCATACATATATATTTATGAAATCCACTGTTATAATATGATCACAGCGACAACAATTTTGTCGTATGACAACATTGCTCCAAACCCATTAACATATTTTTCAACTAAACTCGTTCAACACGCAGATAAATGCCGCCAACTGTGCCCAACAAAAACGATTTGGGATCATATATAAGAGGTATATCGGTCTTCTCACACACTGAGAACTTGAAGTTCTTAATTAACTGGGCCATTCCAATTCGTGCTTGCATTTGTCCAAAACGCATTCCCACACAATTTCTGGGACCATCGCCGAATGGCAACCATTCAACAGAGTCCCGAGCTGCAACTTTGTCAGCTGAGAATCGGTCTGGATCGAATTTCTCCGGATCTGGATAAAAGTCTTCATCTCGGTGAAGTGCAGCTGCTGGCACTATAACCTGAGTTCCCTTCTCTATAACATATTTGGGATTACCGGGAACAACATAATCGTTCAGAGCCTTGCGCTCCAAGAAGGGCACAATCGTATAAAGGCGAAGAGTTTCTGTTGAGGCAGACAATGAAAGTAAGTTATGGATTCGCCTCACTCCAGAATTATTACTCGCACTCACCCGATAAAACCTGATCCAAGTATCTCATAGCCTTTATGCTTTCGTAGGTCAGTTTTCCATCGTGTTGCTGCAGAACATTATTAATATCTTCCCTCAACTTATCCTGAATATCTGTATGCTGGGCCAGTTCATATAAGCTGTAGCCCATAGTTGAAGAAGAGGTCTCGAAGCCAGCCAGATAGAAGACAAAAACTTGAGCTGCCAGTTCACCAACGTCCAGTCCTGTAACCACCTCGCCATTGTCCATCGTAAAACTACCTTTTTGCTTCATTTCAATTAGCATTTCCATGAAATCATTACGTTTGATATTTTCCTTCTCTCTGTATGCGATGGTTTCCTTTACTAATCTCATGAAAAACTCGTGAACATCATCAGGAATAATGCGCATTCGCAGCTTTCGTGCCAGATTAGGAAAACTAAACTCGAAAAACGTTAACAAAGCTCCATGGCGCATTTCAAGGATTGCTTTGCAGGCCATTTTGCGGAAGTCAGATTCGGGAGTGCGAAGAGTATTGCATTCGATTCCAAAAGCGCATGTGCCGATAACGTCAGTGGTAAATCGAGCCATAAGATCCTTGATTTCGATGACAGACCCTCCGGATTTAGCGGGTACTTCTTCAAGCATTACATTTAGGAACTCCTCAGACACTTTGATAATAGTTGGGAACATAAACTTCATTTTGCCAGATGTGAAGGTGGGCGATAGTTTTTGGCGCATCTCTTTCCAACGTTTGCCATCCAGATTGAAGAGATGTCCAGTAAGCGGATCATCGCGTTCGTTGTGGAACTGTCCGCGATCGGTAAAGTTAGTGAAATCCTTGATTAAAATATTCTTGGCCAGTTTGATATCCATTACAAATGCGCTGTGCTTTTGTAGGAAATTGAAGCCCACAAACGGATGATTTGTCTTTCGAAATTTGTTGTAGTACTCCCCCATAATATCATGTAGTACACGATATTTTCTAAATCCAACCATATTTCCATAGAATGGATGTGGAGGGTCTTGTGGTATTCCGCGATTCCTCCAATAATTCTTATTGTAGTGCAAAAAATATGCCACCAACGCTGACACAGCGACGAACAAATATATTAAAAACAACATTTTGAAGTCTGCTTTCAACGACTTCTTGGCTAACACTGACAATAAACGAGGCAAACAGATATATAATAAAATATAGTTCTCTTCGATTTGAAAAATCGTAATCACAAACATCACCGTGAATCAGCGAAAAGTGAGTGAAAGATTGATAATGGAATCTTGTTTTGGAGAGCTGTACTCAGTGCAATCACTGTTTGACTGTAAGAGTTGAGAAATGTTTAAACAAAGTTGCAAAGCTTTATTTTCTGCTCTTTACATTAAAGAGTAAAATCGAAAACCGGAATGGAGAGTGCAACGTATATCGTAAACAAGTTAGAGCTCTCCCGCCGATAGAGCTTTACTAAGAATCCGCTGTTCAATATACAAATTATTTTGAAACCAGGTTGTTTGATACTATGCGATTGTTATGTCTGTTATCAGTATAGTCCGTTCTATCAACTGGAGGATTTATATGGACAATATTAATGTTTGGATGACAATGGATAATATTATGAGATTTCAAATTGTACGGAAGTAAATTTGATAGATGTGGGAGTCTTCAAAGGGTCAAGAAATAATTTCGGTGCTGGATAGTGATATTTATCTTTGGACATAAAAATGCTAATTAAAAAAAACTGCTCCCGTGTATAGAGGTTTTTTTGATAAATAGTTTGATTAAGTTTACGCACACATAACCCACATCCCAAAACAAATTTCACATTGAACCAACTTTAAGAATGGTTGTGAAAATGCTGCTCAGACTCGCTGGAAAATATGCAAACAGAGAAATTTTGCAACACAAAAGCAAGACCATGTATGAAAATATATATATATATATATATATATATATATCACAATTCGGAATGCCTGGAATTTAAAGCGATCAAAACTGTGCTTACTGGATTATTTTTGAGTAGAACACTATAAATCATTGGGTGCCAATTCGAATGTAAATAACACAAATAGCTGAAGCATAGTAGAAATTGTTTTCTTATCACACCGTTAGACAACAATAAAATAATTTGTAAATATATTTTATCTTGGTATTATTCATACATATATATTTATGAAATCCACTGTTATAATATGATCACAGCGACAACAATTTTGTCGTATGACAACATTGCTCCAAACCCATTAACATATTTTTCAACTAAACTCGTTCAACACGCAGATAAATGCCGCCAACTGTGCCCAACAAAAACGATTTGGGATCATATATAAGAGGTATATCGGTCTTCTCACACACTGAGAACTTGAAGTTCTTAATTAACTGGGCCATTCCAATTCGTGCTTGCATTTGTCCAAAACGCATTCCCACACAATTTCTGGGACCATCGCCGAATGGCAACCATTCAACAGAGTCCCGAGCTGCAACTTTGTCAGCTGAGAATCGGTCTGGATCGAATTTCTCCGGATCTGGATAAAAGTCTTCATCTCGGTGAAGTGCAGCTGCTGGCACTATAACCTGAGTTCCCTTCTCTATAACATATTTGGGATTACCGGGAACAACATAATCGTTCAGAGCCTTGCGCTCCAAGAAGGGCACAATCGTATAAAGGCGAAGAGTTTCTGTTGAGGCAGACAATGAAAGTAAGTTATGGATTCGCCTCACTCCAGAATTATTACTCGCACTCACCCGATAAAACCTGATCCAAGTATCTCATAGCCTTTATGCTTTCGTAGGTCAGTTTTCCATCGTGTTGCTGCAGAACATTATTAATATCTTCCCTCAACTTATCCTGAATATCTGTATGCTGGGCCAGTTCATATAAGCTGTAGCCCATAGTTGAAGAAGAGGTCTCGAAGCCAGCCAGATAGAAGACAAAAACTTGAGCTGCCAGTTCACCAACGTCCAGTCCTGTAACCACCTCGCCATTGTCCATCGTAAAACTACCTTTTTGCTTCAGTTCAATTAGCATTTCCATGAAATCATTACGTTTGATATTTTCCTTCTCTCTGTATGCGATGGTTTCCTTTACTAATCTCATGAAAAACTCGTGAACATCATCAGGAATAATGCGCATTCGCAGCTTTCGTGCCAGATTAGGAAAACTGAATGTGAAACCCGTTAATAAAGGTCCGTGTCGCCGTACGGTAATGAACTTTTGACCCATTTTACGGAAGTCAGATTCGGGAGTGCGAAGAGTATTGCATTCGATTCCAAAAGCGCATGTGCCGATAACGTCAGTGGTAAATCGAGCCATAAGATCCTTGATTTCGATGACAGACCCTCCGGATTTAGCGGGTACTTCTTCAAGCATTACATTTAGGAACTCCTCAGACACTTTGATAATAGTTGGGAACATAAACTTCATTTTGCCAGATGTGAAGGTGGGCGATAGTTTTTGGCGCATCTCTTTCCAACGTTTGCCATCCAGATTGAAGAGATGTCCAGTAAGCGGATCATCGCGTTCGTTGTGGAACTGTCCGCGATCGGTAAAGTTAGTGAAATCCTTGATTAAAATATTCTTGGCCAGTTTGATATCCATTACAAATGCGCTGTGCTTTTGTAGGAAATTGAAGCCCACAAACGGATGATTTGTCTTTCGAAATTTGTTGTAGTACTCCCCCATAATATCATGTAGTACACGATATTTTCTAAATCCAACCATATTTCCATAGAATGGATGTGGAGGGTCTTGTGGTATTCCGCGATTCCTCCAATAATTCTTATTGTAGTGCAAAAAATATGCCACCAACGCTGACACAGCGACGAACAAATATATTAAAAACAACATTTTGAAGTCTGCTTTCAACGACTTCTTGGCTAACAATGAGCATAAACGAGGCAAACAGCTAAATAACAAAATATCACCGTGTAGCGCCGAAAAGTGAAGGCTTGGTTCTCTTCGATTTCCTATGCATTGAAAAATCGTAATCACAAATATATCACCGTGAATCAGCGAAAAGTGAGTGAAAGATTGATAATGGAATCTTGTTTTGGAGAGCTGTACTCAGTGCAATCACTGTTTGACTGTAAGAGTTGAGAAATGTTTAAACAAAGTTGCAAAGCTTTATTTTCTGCTCTTTACATTAAAGAGTAAAATCGAAAACCGGAATGGAGAGTGCAAAGTATCGTAAGCAAGTAAGAGCTCTCCCGCCGATAGAGCTTTACTAAGAATCCGCTGTTCAATATACAAATTATTTTGAAACCAGGTTGTTTGATACTATGCGATTGTTATGTCTGTTATCTGTATAGTTCGTTCTATCAACTAGAGGATTTGTATAGACAATATTAATGTTTGGATGACAATGGATAATATTATGAGATTTCAAATTGTACGGAAGTAAATTTGATAGATGTGGGAGTCTTCAAAGGGTCAGGAAATGATTTCAGTGCTGGATAGTTATATTTATCTTTGGACATAAAAATAATATGCTTTTAGTGATAATGCTTTGCTTTGCATGTTATTCATTATTTATCTTTGTTTATTTATTATCAACTAAGATCAGTCGGCACAAAAAACATTAAAAGTAAGAAGTTTAATTTAATTTAATTTAAAATAAAAATAAAATTATAAGTATTAAATAATAAATAATTATAATTATTTAAATGCAAAATGGTGCAACATTTGTTGCATTAATTGGGGCAGACCCAGAAAAAACCCAATGGTGTTAGCGGTGCAGGGGACAGTGACAGAACCGGGGGCAATAAACTTGGTTCCCGAGGCAAAGCAGACTTGGCCGATCTCTTCTGCTTAAGAGACTCATTCAACAGTCTTACACTGTTGAATTGACTCTCCATTGCACCAAAATCAGCACTGAGCCTACTAAAAGCTAGACGGCGATCGCGAAAGCCCCGTCTAGTTTTCCTCATAAAACCCTGAATATCCAACTCCACCTCGCGGCATCGATCGCAACACCACCTTTCAACCGACTTATTATCCTTTACCCGTTGCATGAAACCAGCATATTTGACGTGTACCACGAAGTCGGCATTTGGGTCAGCCTGGCACTTGCAGCTTTTTAGGTAGCACGCAAACATGCTTAATTTAGAAATTGATATGCGCGAGAAAAAGAAAAACTATATAAAGATTCGGCACAGAGAAAATAACAAAACAAGCAGCGCACAAGAAATGAAACAGAAACAACAACACCAAGCTTTGGCGCTGTAAGAATATCTACGAAAATTGACAAAACTATGAACCACTGAAACAACAACACGTACAAACACAGTTATGAGAGCACACGCAATTAGAGAGAGCGAGAGTAATAAAGCGCACACAAAAACCGCTACAACAACAACAATGCGAAGCGATCAAGCATGCAATGAGAGACAATGAGAGCGAGAGAAACAAGAGCACAGAAAAAAGAAAAACAAAACACAGCTGTTAACCGCGCACTTTATGTTTACAAAAATAACAATTTTTGAGTTTTGTAGCTAAATTACTAACAGAAAACCCAAATTACCAAGGCAATCATAGAAAAATTAAAGAGAACTAAAGCACATATACATATATATTATATTAATCAAATTAAATGCACGGGTTAAAATTGAATAAAAATGGCGAACTGGACACAGCACAGCATAAACACAACCAATCACAGCAAAGGCTAACACAGGAATTGAATAAAGTATATATCGGCTTAGTTGTATAAATGAGATTATGTTATGACACTAAGTATTCCAGCCATTAAAAAAGCAGAGTAAATAATTAAACATTTTCGGTGATCAAGCTCAACCTTCTTACATTCAACATTTTTATTTACTTTGTGTAATTCTGTATAATTATGTGTACAATTAGGCCAGAACTGGCTCATTATCAAAAAATAATTGTACGTATCAGAGCTATGACATCTTTGAAAGCAACGAGCAAAAAAGCCAAACCAACACTACTTTTTGCGTTGCCATATTAAATTCGCTCCACCCGCACATAAATGCCGCCGACTGTGCCCAACACAAACGATTGGGGATCATGTTTAAGAGGTATATCGGTCTTTTCACACACTGAGAGCTTGAAGTGCTTAATTAACTGGGCCATTCCAATTCGTGCTTGCATTTGGCCAAAACGCATTCCCACACAATTTCTGGGCCCATCGCCGAATGGCAACCATTCAACAGAGTCTCGAGCTGCAACTTTGTCAGCTGAGAATCGGTCTGGATCGAATTTCTCCGGATCAGGATAAAAGTCTTCATCTCGGTGAAGTGCAGCTGCTGGCAATATAACCTGAGTTCCCTTCTCTATAACATATTTGGGATTACCGGGAACAACATAATCGTTAAGAGCCTCCCGCATCAAGATAGGCACAATCGTATAAAGGCGAAGAGTTTCTATTGAGTGTAAGTAAGAGTGAAAGTGAGTTATGAATTCGCCATACTCCAGAATTATTACTCGCACTCACCCGATATAACCTGATCCAAATATCTCATAGCCTTTATACTTTCGTAGGTCAATTTTCCATCGTGTTGCTGCAGAACATTATTAATATCTTCCCTCAACTTATCCTGAATATCTGTATGCTGGGCCAGTTCATATAAACAGTAGCTCATAGTTGAAGAGGAGGTCTCGAAGCCAGCCAGATAGAAGACAAAAACTTGAGCTGCCAGTTCACCAGCGTCCAATCCTGCAACCACCTCGCCATTGTCCATCGTATAACTACCTTTTTGCTTCATTTCAATTAGCATTTCCATGAAATCATTACGTTTGATATTTTCTTTCTCTCTGTATGCGATGGTTTCTTTAACCAATCCCATGAAGAACTGGTGGACATCTTCAGGAATCATGCGCATTCTCAGCTTTCGTGCCAGATTAGGAAAACTTAATATGAAGGCTGATATTAAAATTCCGTGTCGCGGTACGGTAAAGAACTTTTGACCCATTTTGCGGAAGTCAGATTCGGGAGTGCGAAGAGTATTGCATTCGATTCCAAAAGCGCATGTGCCGATGACGTCAGTGGTAAATCGAGCCATAAGATCCTTGACTTCGATGACAGACCCTCCGGATTTAGCGGGTACTTCTTCAAGCATTACATTTAGGAACTCCTCAGACACTTTGATAATAGTTGGGAACATGAACTTCATTTTGCCAGATGTGAAGGTGGGCGATAGTTTTTGACGCAGCTCTCTCCAACGCTTGCCATCCAGATTGAAGAGATGTCCAGTAAGCGGATCATCGCGTTCATTGTGGAATAGTCCGCGATCGGTAAAGTTAGCGAAATCCTTAATCAAAATATTCTTGGCCAGTTTGATATCCATTACAAATGCGCTGTGCCTTTGTAGGAAATTGAAGCCCACAAACGGATGATTTGTCTTTCGAAATTTGTTGTAGTACTCCTCCAAAATATCATGTACTACACGATTTTTTCTAAATCCAACCATATTTCCGTATAATGGATGTGGTGGGTCTTGGGGTATTCCGCGATTCCTCCAATAATTCTTATTGTAGTGCAAAAAATATGCCACCAACGCTGACACAGCGACGAACAAATATATTAAAAACAACATTTTGAAGTCTGCTTTCAACGACTTCTTGGCTAACACTGACAATAAACGAGGCAAACAGATATATAATAAAATATAGTTCTCTTCGATTTGAAAAATCGTAATCACAAACATCACCGTGAATCAGCGAAAAGTGAGTGAAAGATTGATAATGGAATCTTGTTTTGGAGAGCTGTACTCAGTGCAATCACTGTTTGACTGTAAGAGTTGAGAAATGTTTAAGCAAAGTTGCAAAGCTTTATTTTCTGCTCTTTACATTAAAGAGTAAAATCGAAAACCGGAATGGAGAGTGCAACGTATATCGTAAACAAGTTACAGCTCTCCCGCCGATAGAGCTTTACTAAGAATCCGCTGTTCAATATACAAATTATTGTTAATCCAGGTTGTTTGATACTATGCGATTGTTATGTCTGTTATCTGTACAGTTCGTTCTATCAACTGGAGGATTTATATAGAAAATATTAATGTTTGGATGACAATGGATAATATTATTGATAGATGTGGAAGTCTTCATAAGGTCAAGAAATAATTTCGGTGCTGGATAGTGATATTTATCTTTGGACATAAAAATAATATGCTTTTAGTGATAATGGTTTGCTTTGTATGCTCATCATTATTTATCTCTATTTATTTATTGTCAACTAAGATCAGTCGGCACAAAAAATATTAAAAGTAAGAGTTTAATTTAATTTAATTTAAAATAAAAATAAAATTATAAGTATTAAATAATAAATAATTATAATTATTTAAATGCAAAATGGTGCAACATTTGTTGCATTAATTGGGGAAGACCCAGAAAAAACCCAATGGTGTTAGCGGTGCATGGGGCAATGACAGAACCGGGGGCAATAAACTAGGTTCCCGAGGCAAAGCAGACTTGGCCGATCTCTTCTGCTTAAGAGACTCATTCAACAGTTTTACACTATTGAATTGACTCTCCATTGCATCAAAATCAGCACTGAGCCTACTAAAAGCTAGACGGCGATCGCGAAAGCCCCGTCTAGTTTGCCTCATAAAACCCTGAATATCCAACTCCACCTCGCGGCATCGATCGCAACACCACCACGCATCCTTTGCCCACGAAGTCGGCCTTTGGGTCAGCCAGGCACTTGCAGCTTTTTAGGTAGAACGCAAACATGCTTAATTTAGAAGTTGATATGCTCGAGAAAAAGAAAAACTATAAAAAGATTCGGCACAGCACAGAGAAAATAACAAAACAAACAGCGCACAAGAAATGAAATAGAAACAACAACACCAAGCTTTGGCGCTGTAAGAATATCTACGAAAATTGACAAAACTATGAACCACTGAAACAACAACACACACACACACAGTTATGAAAGCACACGCAATTAGAGAGAGCGAGAGTAATAAAGCGCACACAAAAACCGCTACAACAACAACAATGCGAAGCGATCAAGCATGCAATGAGAGACAATGAGAGCGAGAGAAACAAGAGCACAGAAAAAAAAAACAAAACACAGCTGTTAACCGCGCACTTTATGTTTACAAAAATAACAATTTTTGAGTTTTGTAGCTAAATTACTAACAGAAAACCCAAATTACCAAGGCAATCATAGAAAAATGAAAGAGAACTAAAGCAAATATATGTACATATATATTATATTAATCAAATTAAATGCACGGGTTAAAATTGAATAAAAATGGCGAACTGGACACAGCACAGCATAAACACAACCGATCACAACAAAGGCTAACACAAGAATTGAATAAAGTATATATCGGCTTAGTTGTATAAATGAGATTATGTTATGACACTAAGTATCCCAGCCATTAAAAAAGCAGAGTAAATAATTAAACATTTTCGGTGATCAAGCTCAACCTTCTTACATTCAACATTTTTATTTACTTTGTGTAATTCTGTATAATTATGTGTACAATTAGGCCAGAACTGGCTCATTATCAAAAAATAATTGTACGTATCAGAGCTATGACATCTTTGAAAGCAACGAGCAAAAAAGCCAAACCAACACTACTTTTTGCGTTGCCATATTAAATTCGCTCCACCCGCACATAAATGCCGCCGACTGTGCTTAAAATAACCGAGTTGGGATCATGTTTAAGAGGTATATCGGTCTTTTCACACACTGAGAGCTTGAAGTTCTTAATCAACTGGGCCATTCCAATTCGTGTTTGCATTTGTCCAAAACGCTTTCCCACACAATTTCTGGGCCCATCGCCGAATGGCAACCATTCAACAGAGTCTCGAGCTGCAACTTTGTCAGCTGAGAATCGGTCTGGATCGAATTTCTCCGGATCTGGATAAAAGTCTTCATCCCGGTGATATGCAGCTGCTGGCAATAGAACCTGAGTTCCCTTCTCTATAACATAATTGGGATTACCGGGAACAACATAATCGTTAAGAGCCTTGCGCTGTAGGAAAGGCACAATCGTATACAGGCGAAGAGTTTCTATTGAAAGTAAGTAAGAGTGAAAGTGAGTTATGAATTCGCATACTCCAGAATTATTACTCGCACTCACCCGATATAACCTGATCCAAATATCTCATAGCCTTTATACTTTCGTAGGTCAATTTTCCATCGTGTTGCTGCAGAACATTATTAATATCTTCCCTCAACTTATCCTGAATATCTGTATGCACGGCCAGCTCATACAAGCTGTAGCTCATAGTTGAAGAGGAGGTCTCGAAGCCAGCCAGATAGAAGACAAAAACTTGAGCTGCTAGTTCACCAACGTCCAATCCTGCAACCACCTCGCCATTGTCCATCGTAAAAGTACCTTTTTGCTTCATTTCAATTAGCATTTCCATGAAATCATTACGTTTGATATTTTCTTTCTCTCTGTATGCGATGGTTTCCTTTACTAATCTCATGAAAAACTCGTGAACATCATCAGGAATAATGCGCATTCGCAGCTTTCGTGCCAGACTAGGAAAACTTAATATGAAACCCGTTAATAAAGCTCCGTGTCGCGCTACGGTAAAGAACTTTTGACCCATTTTGCGGAAGTCAGATTCGGGAGTGCGAAGAGTATTGCATTCGATTCCAAAAGCGCATGTGCCGATGACGTCGGTGGTAAATCGAGCCATAAGATCCTTGATTTCGATGACAGACCCTCCGGATTTAGCGGGCACTTCTTCAAGCAATACATTTAGGAACTCCTCAGACACTTTGATAATAGTTGGGAACATAAACTTCATTTTACCAGATGTGAAGGTGGGCGATAGTTTTTGACGCAGCTCTTTCCAACGTTTGCCATCCAGATTGAAGAGATGTCCAGTAAGCGGATCATCGCGTTCGTTGTGGAACTGTCCGCGATCGGTAAAATTAGCGAAATCCTTAATTAAAATATTCTTGGCCAGTTTGATATCTATTACAAAGGCTCTGCGCTTTTGCAGGAAATTGAAGCCCACAAACGGATGATTTGTCTTTCGATATTTGTTGTAGTACTCCTCCAAAATATCGTGAACTACACGATTTTTTCTAAATCCAACCAGATTTCCATAGAATGGATGTGGTGGGTCTTGTGGTATTCCGCGATTCCTCCAATAATTCTTATTGTAGTGCAAAAAATATGCCACCAACGCTGACACAGCGACGAACAAATATATTAAAAACAACATTTTGAATTCTGCTTTCAACGACTTCTTGGCTAACACTGAGCATGAACGAGGCTAACAGCTAGTATTTATTTCTGTCCGATCTACGCTGATATCAAAAAACCGTCGTGACAAATATCACTGTGAATCAGCGAAAAGTGAGTGTATTTAATTCTATTCGGATTGCTATGCAATTGAAAATCGTAATCAGAAGTAGATTATGGAAGTGTAGACCTTCGATATACTCTGGTAGAGTAAAATACCATCGTATTTTAATTTTGTTGAGTTTAAGGGGCACAGCTCCGATTCCATAAAGTAGATTATTATATTACTAACTTATGTGCACAGAATTCCCTCAGCTTAAGAGCAATCTTTATAAAACTTTGTATTTATCCATCGATTTGCTGAATTCAGTCTATAGGTCGGAGTTAAATTAGATTTGAAACTACATACAAATGTAATGACGTTAGCAGATTAACACCGGTCTACAAGGGTATCTAACACTCGGTTTGCATAAGATAACCGTTGTTACCCTTTACCCTTGAAATATAAGTAAAAAAAACCAGCTTTTGTGCTCTGATAAGGTTCTGGCAAGTCAATTATATCTCCATTCTAGTGTTGGTTCGTATAATATACTACTACTAACATTCTTTAATTTAAATGTTAGTTGGCAGAAGCAGCAACAAGCCTTTAATTGGTTTACATTGTTTTCATATTTAAGTTTGACGCCCTTCGCGGCATAATGTAAACAGCGTAATGTTAGATGAACGATACATAACATTTGCAAACTTTGTGAACAGCCGTCGGTTAACAGCCGTCGGTTAACAGCGTTCTCTCTCAACAATTGGCTCTCTCTCTCTACATAAGGTGGTCGCTGATCCGCCGTCTGCTGCAGCCAAATATTCATTCGGGTCACTCTCTCTGTTTCGATCCTGTCAGTTTGCTTTTGCTTCAATCCTTCGTATTTATTACAAATGAACATTACGACGTAGTGGAAATAACTTTGTGTTATTATTTGAAAATAAAGCCGTCAAATATTAACTTAAGTTTTAAGTAAGCAGCTCATAAGCGATGATAATGAAGAAAAGAGGTGAAACGGAGAACAAGAGCAACGGAACTAGCACGAAAACGAAAGCACGCAGTTGCTGCTGCATAGAAGCCGGGACTAAAGCAGACAGTCCCGTTGTCGCCGGCCAATATGAGCTAACCAGAAAAGTAACGGGAATAGCATGGAAACGAACACGCATATACACAGCCACTGTCGATATAATATGTTATGTACATGTTATGTTACAGATGAAATTACAGTGTTTGACCACAGATTAAAAAAGTGAAAAGAATAGAACGCCGGGTATTAACCACGTGTTCGGGCTCACACCATATGTAATTACATATGTTATCGAAAATCAATTTCTACTATTTGCAAAATGGCGTTATATGGAGTTATACATAAGATTAAATGGGTTTTTAAAGTGTTCAGGAAAAAAAAGGACACAGAGAAACAAGTAAAGAGATTTTTTTTCATGGCAAATAATTCATTGTAATTAAAAGTTAAATACTGGTTTTTATCAATTTCCAAATAATAATTGCTGTCACCAAACGTTTTCCAAATTTAACATTTTTACTAATTTTGTAGTAGTAGTAGTAGTAGTAGACATAATCTCTTATACGTATAGATTCATATAAGGGAGAACTTGAGGGTTATTACACAAATAATTAATAAAATCACATAGCAAAAACCCAAAACAACACTACTTTTTGCGTTGCCATCTTAAACTCGCTCCACCCGCACATAAATGCCGCCAACTGTGCCCAACACAATCGATTGGGGATCATGTTTAAGTGGTATATCGGTCTTCTCACACACTGAGAACTTGAAGTTCTTAATTAACTGGGCCAGGCCTATTTGTGTTTGCAATTGTCCAAAACGCATTCCCACACAATTTCTGGGACCATCGCCGAATGGCAACCATTCAACAGAGTCCCGAGCTGCAACTTTGTCAGCTGAGAATCGGTCTGGATCGAATTTCTCCGGATCTGGATAAAAGTCTTCATCTCGGTGATAAGCAGCTGCTGGCACTATAATATGGATTCCCTTCTTTATAACATATTTGGGATTACCGGGAACAACATAATCGTTAAGAGCCACACGCTGCAGGAAAGACAAGATCGTATACAGGCGAAGAGTTTCTATTGAGTGTAAGTAAGAGTGAAAGTGAGTTATGGATTCGCCATACTCCAGAATTATTACTCGCACTCACCCGATATAACCTGATCCAAATATCTCATAGCCTTTATACTTTCGTAGGTCAATTTTCCGTCGTGTTGCTGCAGAACATTATTAATATCTTCCCTCAACTTATCCTGAATATCTGTATGCTGGGCCAGTTCATACAAGCTGTAGCTCAAAGTTGAAGAGGAGGTCTCGAAGCCACCCAGATAGAAGACAAAAACTTGAGCTGCCAGTTCGCCAGCGTCCAATCCTGTAACCACCTCGCCATTGTCCATCGTATAACTACCTTTTTGCTTCATTTCAATTAGCATATTCATGAAATCATTACGTTTGATATTTTCTTTCTCTCTGTATGCGACGGTTTCTTTAACCAATTCCATGAAGAACTGGTGGACATCTTCAGGAATCATGCGCATTCGCAGCTTTCGTGTCAAATTGGGAAAACTTAATATGAAGTTCGTTAACAAAGCTCCGTGTCGCGGTACGGTAAAGAACTTTTGACCCATTTTGCGGAAGTCAGATTCGGGAGTGCGAAGAGTATTGCATTCGATTCCAAAAGCGCATGTACCGATGACGTCAGTGGTAAATCAAGCCATAAGATCCTTGATTTCGATGACAGACCCTCCGGATTTAGCGGGTACTTCTTCAAGCATTACATTTAGGAACTCCTCAGACACTTTGATAATAGTTGGGAACATAAACTTCATTTTGCCAGATGTGAAGGTGGGCGATAGTTTTTGACGCATCTCTTTCCAACGTTTGCCATCCAGATTGAAGAGATGTCCAGAAAGCGGATCATCGCGTTCATTGTGGAATAGTCCGCGATCGGTAAAATTAGCGAAATCCTTAATTAAAATATTCTTGGCCAGTTTGATATCAATTACAAATGCGCTGTGCCTTTGTAGGAAATTGAAGCCCACAAACGGATGATTTGTCTTTCGATATTTGTTGTAGTACTCCTCCAAAATGTCATGTACCACACGATTTTTTCTAAATCCAACCATATTTCCATATAATGGATGTGGTGGGTCTTGGGGTATTCCGCGATTCCTCCAATAATTCTTATTGTAGTGAAAAAAATATGCCATCAACGCTGACACAGCGACGAACAAATATATTAAAAACAACATTTTGAAGTCTGCTTTCAACGACTTCTTGGCTAACACTGAGCATAAACGAGGCAAACAGATATATTATAAAATATAGTTCTCTTCGATTTGAAAAATCGTAATTACAAATATCATCGTGAATCAGCGAAAAGTGAGTGAAAGATTGATTGATTGAATCTTGTTTTGGAGAGCTGTACTCACTGCAATCACTGTTGAATTGCAAGAGTTGAGTTGAGAAGTGTTTAAACAAAGTTGCAAATCTTTATTTTCTGCTCATTACATTAAAGAGTAAACTCGAAAACCGGAATGGAGAGTGCAACGTATATCGTAAACAAGTTACAGCTCTCCCGCCGATAGAGCTTTACTAAGAATCCGCTGTTCAATATACAAATTATTGTTAATCCAGGTTGTTTGATACTATGCGATTGTTATGTCTGTTATCTGTACAGTTCGTTCTATCAACTGGAGGATTTATATAGAAAATATTAATGTTTGGATGACAATGGATAATATTATTGATAGATGTGGAAGTCTTCATAAGGTCAAGAAATAATTTCGGTGCTGGATAGTGATATTTATCTTTGGACATAAAAATAATATGCTTTTAGTGATAATGGTTTGCTTTGTATGCTCATCATTATTTATCTCTATTTATTTATTGTCAACTAAGATCAGTCGGCACAAAAAATATTAAAAGTAAGAAGTTTAATTTAATTTAATTTAAAATAAAAATAAAATTATAAGTATTAAATAATAAATAATTATAATTATTTAAATGCAAAATGGTGCAACATTTGTTGCATTAATTGGGGAAGACCCAGAAAAAACCCAATGGTGTTAGCGGTGCATGGGGCAATGACAAAACCGGGGGCAATAAACTAGGTTCCCGAGGCAAAGCAGACTTGGCCGATCTCTTCTGCTTAAGAGACTCATTCAACAGTTTTACACTATTGAATTGACTCTCCATTGCATCAAAATCAGCACTGAGCCTACTAAAAGCTAGACGGCGATCGCGAAAGCCCCGTCTAGTTTGCCTCATAAAACCCTGAATATCCAACTCCACCTCGCGGCATTGATCGCAACACCACCACGCATCCTTTGCCCACGAAGTCGGCCTTTGGGTCAGCCAGGCACTTGCAGCTTTTTAGGTAGCACGCAGACATGCTTAATTTAGAAATTGATATGCGCGAGAAAAAGAAAAACTATAAAAAGATTCGGCACAGCACAGAGAAAATAACAAAACAAACAGCGCACAAGAAATGAAATAGAAACAACAACACCAAGCTTTGGCGCTGTAAGAATATCTACGAAAATTGACAAAACTATGAACCACTGAAACAACAACACATACACACACAGTTATGAAAGCACACGCAATTAGAGAGAGCGAGAGTAATAAAGCGCACACAAAAACCGCTACAACAACAACAATGCGAAGCGATCAAGCATGCAATGAGAGACAATGAGAGCGAGAGAAACAAGAGCACAGAAAAAAAAAAGCAAAACACAGCTGTTAACCGCGCACTTTATGTTTACAAAAATAACAATTTTTGAGTTTTGTAGCTAAATTACTAACAGAAAACCCAAATTACCAAGGCAATCATAGAAAAATTAAAGAGAACTAAAGCACATATATGTACATATATTTTATATTAATCAAATTAAATACACGGGTTAAAATTGAATAAAAATGGCGAACTGGACACAGCACAGCATAAACACAACCGATCACAGCAAAGGCTAACACAGGAATTGAATAAAGTATATATCGGCTTAGTTGTATAAATGAGATTATGTTATGACATTATGTATTCCAGCCATTAAAAAAGCACAGTCAATAATTAAACATTTTCGGTGATCAAGCTCAACCTTCTTACATTCAACATTTTTATTTACTTTGTGTAATTCTGTATAATTATGTGTACAATTAGGCCAGAACTGGCTCATTATCAAAAAATAATTGTACATAACAGATCTATGACATCTTTGAAAGCAACGAGCAAAAAAGCCAAACCAACACTACTTTTTGCGTTGCCATATTAAATTCGCTCCACCCGCACATAAATGCCGCCGACTGTGCTTAAAATAACCGAGTTGGGATCATGTTTAAGAGGTATATCGGTCTTTTCACACACTGAGAGCTTGAAGTTCTTAATCAACTGGGCCATTCCAATTCGTGTTTGCATTTGTCCAAAACGCTTTCCCACACAATTTCTGGGCCCATCGCCGAATGGCAACCATTCAACAGAGTCTCGAGCTGCAACTTTGTCAGCTGAGAATCGGTCTGGATCGAATTTCTCCGGATCTGGATAAAAGTCTTCATCCCGGTGATATGCAGCTGCTGGCAATAGAACCTGAGTTCCCTTCTCTATAACATAATTGGGATTACCGGGAACAACATAATCGTTAAGAGCCTTGCGCTGTAGGAAAGGCACAATCGTATACAGGCGAAGAGTTTCTATTGAAAGTAAGTAAGAGTGAAAGTGAGTTATGAATTCGCATACTCCAGAATTATTACTCGCACTCACCCGATATAACCTGATCCAAATATCTCATAGCCTTTATACTTTCGTAGGTCAATTTTCCATCGTGTTGCTGCAGAACATTATTAATATCTTCCCTCAACTTATCCTGAATATCTGTATGCACGGCCAGCTCATACAAGCTGTAGCTCATAGTTGAAGAGGAGGTCTCGAAGCCAGCCAGATAGAAGACAAAAACTTGAGCTGCTAGTTCACCAACGTCCAATCCTGCAACCACCTCGCCATTGTCCATCGTAAAAGTACCTTTTTGCTTCATTTCAATTAGCATTTCCATGAAATCATTACGTTTGATATTTTCTTTCTCTCTGTATGCGATGGTTTCCTTTACTAATCTCATGAAAAACTCGTGAACATCATCAGGAATAATGCGCATTCGCAGCTTTCGTGCCAGACTAGGAAAACTTAATATGAAACCCGTTAATAAAGCTCCGTGTCGCGCTACGGTAAAGAACTTTTGACCCATTTTGCGGAAGTCAGATTCGGGAGTGCGAAGAGTATTGCATTCGATTCCAAAAGCGCATGTGCCGATGACGTCGGTGGTAAATCGAGCCATAAGATCCTTGATTTCGATGACAGACCCTCCGGATTTAGCGGGCACTTCTTCAAGCAATACATTTAGGAACTCCTCAGACACTTTGATAATAGTTGGGAACATAAACTTCATTTTACCAGATGTGAAGGTGGGCGATAGTTTTTGACGCAGCTCTTTCCAACGTTTGCCATCCAGATTGAAGAGATGTCCAGTAAGCGGATCATCGCGTTCGTTGTGGAACTGTCCGCGATCGGTAAAATTAGCGAAATCCTTAATTAAAATATTCTTGGCCAGTTTGATATCTATTACAAAGGCTCTGCGCTTTTGCAGGAAATTGAAGCCCACAAACGGATGATTTGTCTTTCGATATTTGTTGTAGTACTCCTCCAAAATATCGTGAACTACACGATTTTTTCTAAATCCAACGAGATTTCCATAGAATGGATGTGGTGGGTCTTGTGGTATTCCGCGATTCCTCCAATAATTCTTATTGTAGTGCAAAAAATATGCCACCAACGCTGACACAGCGACGAACAAATATATTAAAAACAACATTTTGAATTCTGCTTTCAACGACTTCTTGGCTAACACTGAGCATGAACGAGGCTAACAGCTAGTATTTATTTCTGTCCGATCTTCGCTGATATCAAAAAACCGTCATGACAAATATCACTGTGAATCAGCGAAAAGTGAGTGTATTTAATTCTATTCGGATTGCGATGCTATTGAAAATCGTAATCAGAAGTAGATTATGGAAGTGTAGACCTTCGATATACTCTGGTAGAGTAAAATACCATCGTATTTTAATTTTGTTGAGTTTAAGGGGCACAGCTCCGATTCCATAAAGTAGATTATTATATTACTAACTTATGTGCACAGAATTCCCTCAGCTTAAGAGCAATCTTTATAAAACTTTGTATTCATCCATCGATTTGCTGAATTCAGTCTATAGGTCGGAGTTAAATTAGATTTGAAACTACATACAAATGTAATGACGTTAGAAGATTAACACCGATCTACAAGGGTATCTAACACTCGGTTTGCATAAGATAACCGTTGTTACCCTTTACCCTTGAAATATAAGTAAAAAAAACCAGCTTTTGTGCTCTGATAAGGTTCTGGCAAGTCAATTATATCTCCATTCTAGTGTTGGTTCGTATAATATACTACTACTAACATTCTTTAATTTAAATGTTAGTTGGCAGAAGCAGCAACAAGCCTTTAATTGGTTTACATTGTTTTCATATTTAAGTTTGACGCCCTTCGCGGCATAATGTAAACAGCGTAATGTTAGATGAACGATACATAACATTTGCACACTTTGTTAACAGCCGTCGGTTAACAGCGTTCTCTCTCAACAATTGGCTCTCTCTCTCTACATAAGGTGGTCGCTGATCCGCCGTCTGCTGCAGCCAAATATTCATTCGGGTCACTCTCTCTGTTTCGATCGTGTCGGCTTGCTCTTGTTTAAGAAAGCTTCGCCTTTGCTTCAATCCTTCGTATATATTACAAATAAACATCACGACGTAGTGGAAATAACTTTGTGTTATTATTTGAAAATAAAGCTAGCAAATATTAATTTAAGTTTTAAGTAATGCAGTTAAGTCAAAAAAAAGTAGGTCGAATGCAGCCGCAGCTCATAAGCGATGATAATGAAAAAGAGGGAGAAAACGGAGAACAAGAGTAACGGAACCAGCACGAAGACGAAAGCACGCAGCTGCTGCTGCATAGAAGCCGCGACCAAAGCAGACAGTCCCGTTGTCACCGGCCAATCTGAGGTAACTAGAAAAGTAACGGGAATAGCATGGAAACGAACACGCATATACACAGCCACTGCCGATATCATATGTTATGTACATGTTATGTTACAAATGAAATTACAGTGTTTGACCCCAGATTAAAAAAGTGAAAAGAATAGAACGCCGGGTATTAACCACGTGTTCGGGCTGACACCATATGTACTTACATATGTTATCGAAAATCAATTTCCAATACTATTTGCAAAATGGCGTTATATGGAGTTAAACATAAAATTAAATGGGTTTTTAAAGTGTTCAGGGAAAAAAGGATACAGAGAAACAAGTAAAGAGATTTTTTTTCATGGCAAATAATTCATTGTAATTAAAAGTTAAATACAGGTTTCTTTCAATTTCCAAATAATAATTGCTGTCACCTAACATTTCCCACATTTAATATCTTAATTCATTTGGTAGTAGTAGTAGTAGACGTAATCTCTTATACGTATATATTCATATAAGGGAGAACTTAAGGGTTATTACACAAATAATTAATAAAATCACATAGCAAAAACCCAAAACAACACTACTTTTTGCGTTGCCATCTTAAACTCGCTCCACCCGCACATAAATGCCGCCAACTGTGCCCAACACAATCGATTGGGGATCATGTTTAAGTGGTATATCGGTCTTCTCACACACGGAGAACTTGAAGTTCTTAATTAACTGGGCCATTCCAATTCGTGCTTGCATTTGGCCAAAACGCATTCCCACACAATTTCTGGGACCATCGCCGAATGGCAACCATTCAACAGAGTCCCGAGCTGCAACTTTGTCAGCTGAGAATCGGTCTGGATCGAATTTCTCCGGATTGGGATAAAAGTCTTCATCTCGGTGATATGCAGCTGCTGGCACTATAATATGGGTACCCTTCTCTATAACATATTTGGGATTACCGGGAACAACATAATCGTTAAGAGCCAAACGGTGCAGGAAAGCCAGGATCGTATGCAGGCGAAGAGTTTCTATTGAGTGTAAGTAAGAGTGAAAGTGAGTTATGAATTCGCCTCACTCCATAATTATTACTCGCACTCACCCGATATAACCTGATCCAAATATCTCATAGCCTTTATACTTTCGTAGGTCAATTTTCCGTCGTGTTGCTGCAGAACATTATTAATATCTTCCCTCAACTTATCCTGAATATCTGTATGCTGGGCCAGTTCATACAAGCTGTAGCTCAAAGTTGAAGAGGAGGTCTCGAAGCCAGCCACATAGAAGACAAAAACTTGAGCTGCCAGTTCGCCAGCGTCCAATCCTGTAACCACCTCGCCATTGTCCATCGTATAACTACCTTTTTGCTTCAGTTCAATTAGCATATTCATGAAATCATTACGTTTGATATTTTCTTTCTCTCTGTATGCGATGGTTTCCTTTACTAATCTCATGAAGAACTGGTGGACATCTTCAGGAATCGTGCGCATTCGTAGCTTTCGTGCCAAATTAGGAAAACTTAATATGAAATTCGTTAATAAAGCTCCGTGTCGCGTTACGGTAAAGAACTTTTGACCCATTTTGCGGAAGTCAGATTCGGGAGTGCGAAGAGTGTTGCATTCGATTCCAAAAGCGCATGTGCCGATGACGTCAGTGGTAAATCGAGCCATAAGATCCTTGATTTCGATGACAGACCCTCCGGATTTAGCGGGCACTTCTTCAAGCATTACATTTAGGAACTCCTCAGACACTTTGATAATAGTTGGGAACATGAACTTCATTTTGCCAGATGTGAAGGTGGGCGATAGTTTTTGACGCATCTCTTTCCAACGCTTGCCATCCAGATTGAAGAGACTTCCAGTAAGCGGATCATCGCGTACATTATGAAACTGTCCGCGATCGGTAAAATTAGCGAAATCCTTAATTAAAATATTCTTGGCCAGTTTGATATCAATTACAAATGCGCTGTGCTTTTGTAGGAAATTGAAGCCCACAAACGGATGATTTGTCTTTCGAAATTTGTTGTAGTACTCCCCCATAATATCATGTAGTACACGATTTTTTCTAAATCCAACCATATTTCCATAGACTGGATGTGTTGGGTCTTGGGGTATTCCGCGATTCCTCCAATAATTCATATTGGAGTGCAAAAAATATGCCACCAACGCTGACACAGCGACGAACAAATATATTAAAAACAACATTTTGAAGTCTGCTTTCAACGACTTCTTGGCTAACACTGAGCATGAACGAGGCTAACAGCTAGTACTTATTTCTGTCTGATCTACGCTGATATAAAAAACCGTTATGACAAATATCACTGTGAATCAGCGAAAAGTAAGTGTATTTAATTCTATCCGGTTTACGATGCTATTCAAAATCGTAATCACGAATATCTCTATGAGTCGCCGAAAAGTGCGAGTGTTGGATAGTAGACTATGGAAGTGTAGATCTTCGTTATAACCTGGTAGATGGTGTTTATGTCTATGTGGTGAATTCAGTCCATAGGTGGGAGTTAAGTTAGATTTGAAACTACATACAAATGTAATGACAGCAGATTAACTCCGGTCTACAAGGGTATCTAACCCTCGGTTTGCATAAGATAACCGTTGTTACCCTTTACCCATGAAAGATAATTCCAAAACCATAATGATGGTCCGCAGTTAAGCTTTTATGCTCTGATAAGGTTCTGGCAAGTCAATTATATCCCCATTCTAGTGTTGGTATAATATCGTATTATATACTATATTCGTATAATATACATTGTTTTTATGCCCTGAACCCAATAAAAATTGCTAAGCAGCTTATAACGACTTTGTGCAAATGTATGTAACAGGCAGAGGGATGCATGTCCGACCCCATAAAGTATATATACTCTAGATCAGGATCATCAGTCGATTCGATTTAGCCATGTCCGTCTGTCCGTTCGTCTGTATCGGATCTCAGAGACTATAAGAGCTAGAGACTTTTAATTTAGAATTTAGCTTCTCGTATACCAGACGCAGATCAAGTTTGCTTTACTTTGTCGATAACTGCATTTCGATTTCCGATAGCGATTAGTGCTACAATTTTAAGGACAGATTCTTCTTATTAATACATAACATGCATATGCATATTATTGATCAACGGCTGTTGAAATTTCATCAACATCGGATAGGCTGTACCCAAGTTATAATCGAAAGTAGATTCCCAAATTGAGCTTCTTTCTAACACCAGCCGCAAGCATTTTATGTATGTATAAATATGCAAGGGCATGTGCGAGAAAAAGACGACATGATAATCGACGCGAGCGTCAATATGCTTTTGTGTGTTTTCTGCAGAGCCCCGTTACCTACAATTGCATGTACATACAGTTAGTTTTTTTTTTAGTTTGTGGTCCCTGGGTCTGCCATAAGAATAGAGTGCGGTTGAAGAGGAAGAGATATAATCTCCTAAACACTTCTGCTTTGCGCGGCAGTTGCCAGGAATCAGAAAGAAAGGTCTTTGATCTTAGGTTTTACAGGAGTATAGGAGAAATCCGAGCGGTATCACAATGGGCCAAAGATAACCTATGCACAGAACTCCCTCAACTCAAGAGCAATCTTTATAAAACTTTGTTCTTATTCGTCTATTTGAATTGATTAATTGAAATGTTTATTCTGCACACTATGTTAAGTTCCTTCAGGTAATAGCATTCTCTCTCAACAAATGGCGCTCTGTGTCAAAATAGGGAGTTCGCTGACCCGCCATCTGCTGCAGCCAAACATTCATTCGGGCCACTCTCGCTGTTTCGATTGTGTCGGTTTGTTAGAGGGCTTAGCCTTTGATTCAATCCTTCGAATATATTGAAAATAAACATCATAACGTTGCGGAAATTACTTTGTGTTATTATTTAAGTAATACAGCTAAGTCTAGAACAAGTAGGACAGTGCCATTCTGCATCGAATGCAGGCGCTGCTCATAAATGAAAAGAATAGAACGCCGGGTATTAACCACGTTTTCGGTCTCGCACCATATGTACATAAAATTAAAATTAAATGGGTTCAGGGAAAAAAGGCCACAGAGAAACAAGTAAAGAAATTTTTAAAAGTTAAATACAGGTTTCTTTCAATTGCCAAATAATAATTGCTGTCACCTAACATTTCCCACACTTAATATCTTAATTCATTTGGTAGTAGTAGTAGTAGACGTAATCTCTTATACGTATATATTCATATAAGGGAGAACTTAAGGGTTATTACACAAATAATTAATAAAATCACATAGCAAAAAACCAAAACAACACTACTTTTTGCGTTGCCATCTTAAACTCGCTCCACCCGCACATAAATGCCGCCAACTGTGCCCAACGCAGTCGATTTGGGATTAAATGTAAGAGGTATATTGGTCTTCTCACACACTGAGATCTTAAAGTTTTTAATCAACTGGGCCAGGCCAATTCGTGTTTGCATTTGTCCAAAACGCATTCCCACACAATTTCTGGGACCATCGCCGAATGGCAACCATTCAACTGAGTCTCGAGCTGCAACTTTGTCAGCTGAGAATCGGTCTGGATCGAATTTCTCCGGATTGGGATAAAAGTCTTCATCCCGGTGATATGCAGCTGCTGGCAATAAAACCTGAGTTCCCTTCTCTATAACATATTTGGGATTACCGGGAACAACATAATCGTTAAGAGCCTCCCGCATCAAGGTAGGCACAATCGTATAAAGGCGAAGAGTTTCTATTGAAAGTAAGTAAGAGTGAAAGTGAGTTATGGATTCGCCATACTCCAGAATTATTACTCGCACTCACCCGATATAACCTGATCCAAATATCTCATAGCCTTTATACTTTCGTAGGTCAGTTTTCCATCGTGTTGCTGCAGAACATTATTAATATCTTCCCTCAACTTATCCTGAATATCTGTATGCTGGGCCAGTTCATATAAGCTGTAGCTCATAGTTGAAGAAGAGGTCTCGAAGCCAGCCAGATAGAAGACAAAAACTTGAGCTGCCAGTTCGCCAGCGTCCAATCCTGTAACCACCTCGCCATTGTCCATCGTATAACTACCTTTTTGCTTCATTTCAATTAGCATATTCATGAAATCATTACGTTTGATATTTTCCTTCTCTCTGTATGCGACGGTTTCGTTAACCAATCCCATGAAGAACTGGTGGACATCTTCAGGAATCATGCGCATTCCCAGCTTTCGTGCCAAATTAGGAAAACTTAATATGAAATTCGTTAACAAAGCTCCGTGTCGTGGTACGGTAAAGAACTTTTGACCCATTTTGCGGAAGTCAGATTCGGGAGTGCGAAGAGTATTGCATTCGATTCCAAAAGCGCATGTGCCGATGACGTCAGTGGTAAATCGAGCCATAAGATCCTTGATTTCGATGACAGACCCTCCGGATTTAGCGGGCACTTCTTCAAGCATTACATTTAGGAACTCCTCAGACACTTTGATAATAGTTGGGAACATGAACTTCATTTTGCCAGATGTGAAGGTGGGCGATAGTTTTTGACGCAGCTCTTTCCAACGCTTGCCATCCAGATTGAAGAGATGTCCAGAAAGCGGATCATCGCGTTCATTGTGGAATCGTCCGCGATTGGTAAAGTTAGCGAAATCCTTAATTAAAATATTCTTGACCAGCTTGATGTCCATTACAAAGGCAACGTTCTTTTGCAGGAAATTGAAACCCACAAACGGATGATTTGTCTTTCGAAATTTGTTGTAGTACTCCCTCATAATATCATGTAGTACACGATTTTTTCTAAATCCAACCAGATTTCCGTAGACTGGATGTGGTGGGTCTTGTGGTATTCCGCGATTCCTCCAATAATTCATATTGTAGTGCAAAAAATATGCCACCAACGCTGACACAGCGACGAACAAATATATTAAAAAAAACATTTTGAATTCTGCTTTCAACGACTTCTTGGCTAACACTGAGCATGAACGAGGCTAACAGCTAGTATTTATTTCTGTCTGATCTACGCTGATATAAAAAACCGTTATGACAAATATCACTGTGAATCAGCGAAAAGTGAGTGTATTTAATTCTATCCGGTTTACGATGCTATTCAAAATCGTAATCACGAATATCTCTATGAGTCGCCGAAAAGTGCGAGTGTTGGATAGTAGACTATGGAAGTGTAGATCTTCGTTATAACCTGGTAGATGGTGTTTATGTCTATGTGGTGAATTCAGTCCATAGGTGGGAGTTAAGTTAGATTTGAAACTACATACAAATGTAATGACAGCAGATTAACTCCGGTCTACAAGGGTATCTAACCCTCGGTTTGCATAAGATAACCGTTGTTACCCTTTACCCATGAAAGATAATTCCAAAACCATAATGATGGTCCGCAGTTAAGCTTTTATGCTCTGATAAGGTTCTGGCAAGTCAATTATATCCCCATTCTAGTGTTGGTATAATATCGTATTATATACTATATTCGTATAATATACATTGTTTTTATGCCCTGAACCCAATAAAAATTGCTAAGCAGCTTATAACGACTTTGTGCAAATGTATGTAACAGGCAGAGGGATGCATGTCCGACCCCATAAAGTATATATACTCTAGATCAGGATCATCAGTCGATTCGATTTAGCCATGTCCGTCTGTCCGTTCGTCTGTATCGGATCTCAGAGACTATAAGAGCTAGAGACTTTTAATTTAGAATTTAGCTTCTCGTATACCAGACGCAGATCAAGTTTGCTTTACTTTGTCGATAACTGCATTTCGATTTCCGATAGCGATTAGTGCTACAATTTTAAGGACAGATTCTTCTTATTAATACATAACATGCATATGCATATTATTGATCAACGGCTGTTGAAATTTCATCAACATCGGATAGGCTGTACCCAAGTTATAATCGAAAGTAGATTCCCAAATTGAGCTTCTTTCTAACACCAGCCGCAAGCATTTTATGTATGTATAAATATGCAAGGGCATGTGCGAGAAAAGACGACATGATAATCGACGCGAGCGTCAATATGCTTTTGTGTGTTTTCTGCAGAGCCCCGTTACCTACAATTGCATGTACATACAGTTAGTTTTTTTTTTAGTTTGTGGTCCCTGGGTCTGCCATAAGAATAGAGTGCGCTTGAAGAGGAAGAGATATAATCTCCGAAACACTTCTGCTTTGCGCGGCAGTTGCCAGGAAGCAGAAAGAAAGGTCTTTGATCTTAGGTTTTACAGGAGTATAGGAGAAATCCGAGCGGTATCACAACGGGCAAAAGATAACTATGTGTGTCGACCTTCGGGTTGACAACCGTTCTAACCTAACCTAACCTAAGGGGCACTACTCCGATTCCATCAAGTATACCAGTATTACTAACTTGTGTGCACACAACTCCCTCAACTTAATAGCAATCTTTAGAAGACTTTGTACTTATTCGTCTATTTGAATTGATTGATTGAAATGTTTCTTCTGCCATTCTGCATCGAATGCAGGCGCTACTCATTAATGAAAAGAATAGAACGCCGGGTATTAACCACGTTTTCGGTCTCAAACCATATGTACATAAAATTAAAATTAAATTGGTTTTTAAAGTGTTCAGGGAAAAAAGGACACAGAGAAACAAGTAAAGAGATTTTTAAAAGTTAAATAAAGGTTTCCTTCAATTTCCAAATAATAATTGCTGTCACCTAACATTTCCCACATTTAACATTTTTATTCATTTTGTAGTAGTAGTAGTAGTAGTAGACATAATCTCTTATACGTATAGATTCATATAAGGGAGAACTTGAGGGTTATTACACAAATAATTAATAAAATCACATAGCAAAAAACCAAATCAACACTACTTTTTGCGTTGCCATCTTAAACTCGCTCCACCCGCACATAAATGCCGTGTACTGTGCCCAACGCAGTCGATTTGGGATTATATGTAAGAGGTATATTGGTCTTCTCACACACTGAGAACTTAAAGTTCTTAATCAACTGGGCCATTCCAATTCGTGCTTGCATTTGGCCAAAACGCATTCCCACACAATTTCTGGGACCTTCGCCGAATGGCAACCATTCAACAGAGTCCCGAGCTGCAACTTTGTCAGCTGAGAATCGGTCTGGATCGAATTTCTCCGGATCTGGATAAAAGTCTTCATCTCGGTGATATGCAGCTGCTGGCAATATAATATGGGTACCCTTCTCTATAACATATTTGAGATTACCGGGAACAACATAATCGTTACGAGCCTTACGATGCAGGAAAGGCACAATCGTATACAGGCGAAGAGTTTCTATTCAGTGTAAGTAAGAGTGAAAGTGAGTTATGGATTCGCCATACTCCAGAATTATTACTCGCACTCACCCGATATAACCTGATCCAAATATCTCATAGCCTTTATACTTTCGTAGGTCAATTTTCCATCGTGTTGCTGCAGAACATTATTAATATCTTCCCTCAACTTATCCTGAATATCTGTATGCATGGCTAGTTCATATAAGCTGTAGCTCATAGTTGAAGAGGAGGTCTCGAAGCCAGCCAGATAGAAGACAAAAACTTGAGCTGCCAGCTCACCAGCGTCCAATCCTGTAACCACCTCGCCATTGTCCATCGTATAACTACCTTTTTGCTTCAGTTCAATTAGCATATTCATGAAATCATTACGTTTGATATTTCCTTTCTCTCTGTATGCGACGGTTTCTTTAACCAATCCCATGAAAAACTGGTGGACATCTTCAGGAATCGTGCGCATTCGTAGCTTTCGTGCCAGATTAGGAAAACTGAATATGAAACCCGTTAATAAAGCTCCGTGTCGCGGTACGGTAAAGAACTTTTGACCCATTTTGCGGAAGTCAGACTCGGGAGTGCGAAGAGTATTGCATTCGATTCCAAAAGCGCATGTACCGATGACGTCAGTGGTAAATCGAGCCATAAGATCCTTGATTTCGATGACAGACCCTCCGGATTTAGCGGGCACTTCTTCAAGCATTACATTTAGGAACTCCTCTGACACTTTGATAATAGTTGGGAACATGAACTTCATTTTGCCAGATGTGAAGGTGGGCGATAGTTTTTGACGCAGCTCTTTCCAACGCTTGCCATCCAGATTGAAGAGATGTCCAGAAAGCGGATCATCGCGTACATTATGAAACTGTCCGCGATCGGTAAAATTAGCGAAATCCTTAATTAAAATATTCTTGGCCAGTTTGATATCCATTACAAATGCGCTGTGCTTTTGTAGGAAATTGAAGCCCACAAACGGATGATTTGTCTTTCGAAATTTGTTGTAGTACTCCCCCATAATATCATGTACAATACGATTTTTTCTAAATCCAACCATATTTCCATATAATGGATGTGGTGGGTCTTGTGGTATTCCGCGATTCCTCCAATAATTCTTAAATATGCCACCAACGCTGACACAGCGACGAACAAATATATTAAAAACAACATTATGAAGTCTGCTTTCAACGACTTCTTGGCTAACACTGAGCATGAACGAGGCTAACAGCCAGTATTTATTTCTTTCTGGTCTACGATGAAAAACAAAACCGTTATGACAAATATCACTGTGAATCAGCGAAAAGTGAGTGTATTTTATTCTCTCCGGTCTTCTATGCACAGCAAAATCGTAAAAACAAAATATCACCGTGTAGCGCCGAAAAGGTTCTTTTCGATTTCCTATGCATTGAAAAAGCTTAATCACAAATATCACCGTTAATCAGCGAAAAGTGAGTGAAAGGTTGATTATAGAATCTTGTTTTGGAGAGCTGTATTTACTGCAATCGCTGTTTAATTGGCTTATAACCGTGCAAAGGCAGTTGTTAAAACTGTAAAGAATGGCCTGCGTATGTATGACAGAGGCAATGTGCACCTGCCCTACAATGGCCTTGGAAGCATTAATGGACCTCACTCCAGTCCACCACACCATAAGGCCCCAACAGAAAGAAACACTTATTAGGATGTCAGCTGAAGGAGTTGGGGGCAATCGCATCCTAAGCCACAAAGATGCCTAACTTCTGTCAGATGAACTTCCCCTAATAACGCAGCCTAGTACTTGTTCGAGCGAAATTTTAAGGTTCATATGTGTAATAAGAGGGAATGGACGACGCTAAACGAAGTCCACCTCATGAAACCGCACACCATAAAATGGTACACCGACGGATCTCTCACCAAGCTGGGAACAGGTCTCGGTGTGGTGGGCCCTCGATTATCCAACCATGAGTCCTCTACGATAGTCAAGCAGCAATAAAAGCATTAAGGGGGAGGAAAATAACATCCAAAGTAGTCCTAGAAGTAAGATCCAAGCTTGACCAACTCGGGACACACAATAAGCTTATCCTAAGATGGGTCCCGGGCCACAGGGACATACCGGGGAACGAAGCAGCTGACGAGCAAGCAAGAATGGGGGCAGAGAGCCCCCTGATAGGCCCTGAACCGTATTGTGGCGTAGGAAGACATAGGATAGACAAAATACGGCTGCAAATCAGGGATGAAGAAAGGCAGAATCGAGAACGGATCTGGGCAGAGGCACCAGGACTCCGACAAGCCAGAAGTCTTTTAGGTGGCTAAAATCAAAAGCGACTTAAGCAAGTAATATCCATGGGAAAGAACAGGCTCAGGATACTCACCGGTCTATTGACAGGACACTGTAGACTGAGAACTCACCTAACCAAATTAGGTATTTATAGTAGCGATGCATTCAGGTTTTGTAAACACGAGGTGGATTCCTCAACGCACATCCTAGCAGAATGCGTCGCCTTAATTAGGAAAAGACGCAGCATCCTTGGGCAGCATGTCATGAGGCCCAAGGACATAGAAACCCTCAACCCAAAAAAGAGGGTTAATATAAAATATATCTGGGCTTTTGTTCTTCTTAATTTTTCTGTGATTGCTTTGGTAATTTGGGTAATTTTGCTACAAAACACAAAAATTGTTATTTTTGTAAACATAAAGTGCGCGGCTAACAGCTGTGTTTTGTTTTTTATTTTTTATTTTTGTTGCTATCGCTCTCATTGTTTCACATTACATGCTAGATCGTTTTGTATTGTTGTTGTTATAGCGTTATACTTTTAGTAGCCTCAGTGCTGATTTTGAAGCAATGAGTCTTTTAAGCAGAAGTGATCGGCCGAGCCTGCTTTGCCTCAAGAACCAAGCTTATTGACCCCGGTTCTGTCATTGCCCCTGATCCGCTAACACCTACTGTTAACAATGGTTGATGGAGTTTATGTCTCCTGCACCACCTGCAATCAACGGTGGTGGCTCAATTGTGTCACCGTCCATAGTGTCCGATTCGACTCTGAATGAAGTGTCACATCTGCACACTATTTTAAATGGCGTCAGTTAACAGCCTTCTCTCTCAACAAATGGTTCTCTCTCTCTCAACATAGGGCACACGCTGATCTCCCGGCTAATCGAATGCAGCCACCGCTCATAAGCGATTAGAATAAAGAAGAGTGGCAAAATAGACAACAAGAGTAACGGGGCTAGCACGGAAACCAAAGCACACAGCTGCTGCTGCAGAGGAGCCGTGACCAAAGCAGACTGACAATTTCTAATAATTTATGCAAAATGGCGCAGTTATACATAAAATTCAATTTGTTTTAATTCCTTTTTAATTTTAATTGTTCAGGGAATAAAAATGACTTAGAGAAACAAGTAAAGAGATATTTTTTGCTTGACAAATAATTCTTTATATGTTTATATTTCATGTAATTAGGTAATTATTATATAATTAAAACAAAACATTTTCCACATTCAACATTTTTATTCATTTTGTAGTAGTAATAGTAGACTTAATCTGTTATACATATATTTTCATATAAGGGAGGACTGGTGGGTTATTACACAAGTAATTAATAAAATCCCACAGCAAAAAAGCGGAAAAACTTTTTTCTTGCGTTGTAATTTTAGACTCGCTCCACCCGCACATAAATGCCTCCAACTGTGGCCAACACAAACGATTTGGGCTCATATGTAAGAGGTATATCGGTCTTCTCACACACTGAGAACTTGAAGTTCTTAATTAACTGGGCCATTCCAATTCGTGCTTGCATTTGGCCAAAACGCATTCCCACACAATTTCTGGGACCATCGCCGAATGGCAACCATTCAACTGAGTCCCGAGCTGCAACTTTGTCAGCTGAGAATCGGTCTGGATCGAATTTCTCCGGATCAGGATAAAAGTCTTCATCTCGGTGAAGTGCAGCTGCTGGCACTATAACCTGAGTTCCCTTCTCTATAATATATTTGGGATTACCGGGAACAACATAATCGTTAAGAGCCCTGCGCTCCAAGAAAGGCACAAGCGTATAAAGGCGAAGAGTTTCTGTTGAAGTAGACAGTAAATCTGAGTTATGAATTCGCCTCACTCCAGAATTATTACTCGCACTCACCCGATATAACCTGATCCAAATATCTCATAGCCTTTATACTTTCGTAGGTCAGTTTTCCGTCGTGTTGCTGCAGAACATTATTAATATCTTCCCTCAACTTATCCTGAATATCTGTATGCTGGGCCAGTTCATACAAGCAGTAGCTCATAGTTGAAGAGGAGGTCTCGAAGCCAGCCAGATAGAAGACAAAAACTTGAGCTGCCAGCTCACCAGCGTCCAGTCCTGTAACCACCTCGCCATTGTCCATCGTATAACTACCTTTTTGCTTCATTTCAATTAGCATTTCCATGAAATCATTACGTTTGATATTTTCCTTCTCTCTGTATGCGATGGTTTCTTTAACCAATCCCATGAAGAACTGGTGCACATCTTCAGGAATCATGCGCATACCCAACTTTCCTGCCAGATTAGGAAAACTCAATACGAAGGCTGTTATTAAAAATCCATGCCGCACTTCGGTGAAGGCCTTCTGACCCATTTTACGGAAGTCAGATTCGGGAGTGCGAAGAGTATTGCATTCGATTCCAAAAGCGCATGTGCCGATAACGTCAGTGGTAAATCGAGCCATAAGATCCTTGATTTCGATGATAGACCCTCCGGATTTAGCTGGCACTTCTTCAAGCATGACTCTTACGAACTCCTCAGACACTTTGATGACAGTTGGGAACATGAACTTCATTTTGCCAGATGTGAAGGTGGGCGATAGTTTTTGACGCATCTCTTTCCAACGTTTGCCATCCAGATTGAAGAGACTTCCAGTAAGCGGATCATCGCGTACATTATGAAACTGTCCGCGATCGGTAAAATTAGCGAAATCCTTAATTAAAATATTCTTGGCCAGTTTGATATCCATTACAAAGGCGGCGTTCTTTTGCAGGATATTGAAGCCCACAAACGGATGATTTGTCTTTCGATATTTGTTGTAGTACTCCTCCAAAATATCATGTAGTACACGATTTTTTCTAAATCCAACCATATTTCCATAGACTGGATGTGGTGGATCTTGGGGTATTCCGCGATTCTTCCAATAATTCATGGTGTACAGCAAAAGATATGCCGCTAACGCTGATACAGCGAACAGCAAATAAACTACGAAAAACATTTTGCGATAAGTTCTTTTCGACTGTTCGACAAACACTGAGCAATGTTGAGTGCACAACCTGTTTTTTGTCTATTTTAGTATACCCTGCACGGCAAAAAGGGAATAATGATTTTGGACAAATGTATGTAACAGCCATAAGTAAGTATAAACAATAGGATCTCAGAGACTATAAGAGCTGGAGGGTTCTTACACTTGTTCTCGTATACCAAAGGCAGAACAAGTTTACTTAATTTTTTCAGCAACCATTTTCTGTATACCAAACCAGATCGGGTCAGGTCGTGCTTGCGAATAAAAACATTAGCTTAGCTTAACATTTGGGTGTGCAAAACTTTTCAAAGGAAAATTGTACAATAAAACGATTATATATTTAACACCTGGGTTCAGGGTATATCGTAGTCGAACTCAATCGACTATAGCGTGTTAACTTGTTAAGCTTGAATAAAATGTCAGCATGAGCCAGCAAACTTATAATCAGCTGGTTTTCGTATTTCGTGAATCATGTGTCATATTTCGACAGAGTTGATATGATGTTGTTGTAAGAGTAGATTGTACGCTAAAGAGTTAAACTGACTCAAATTCTCTCGCGGGAGCTTTTATTATTTGGGGAACTGGTTTCACTTCAATACAGAGCGACCTCAGAGCATGTGGTTCTCACGATCGGCTTGAATAATGAAAAATCTTGTGAACGATAGGCTAGTTTTGATATTACTTATTTGTCTTAAGAAATGCCTGTTAATTATATGATAAAAAAAAGATAATGATTTGTGAATGAGTTCCATGGAGGAGAGAACCGCCGTGAGTCAGAGACTTGATGCTGGTGCAGTTATAATTTGATATTAGACAAGCGTGTTCAGACTCACATCATATGTCTTTACAATTCTATTGCCATCGAAAATCAATTTCTAATAATATATGCAAAATGGCGCAGTTATACATAAAATGAAATTGGTTTTTATTCCCTTTTAATTTTAATTGTTCAGGGAATAAAAATAACATAGAGAAACAATTATATGTTTTTATTTCATTTTATCAACACATAATAATATAAGGTAATTATTATATAATTAAAACAAAACATTTGCAACATTCAACATTTTTATTCATTTTGTAGTAGTAGTAGTAGACTTAATCTCTTATGCATACATATATTTTCATATAAGGGAGGACTGGTGGGTTATTACACAAATAATTAATAAAATCCCACAGCAAAAAAGCGGAAAAAACTATTTTCTTGCGTTGTAATTTTAGACTCGCTCGACTCGCACATAAATGCCGCCCACTGTACCCAACACAAACGATTTGGGGTCATATGTAAGAGGTATATCGGTCTTCTCACACACTGAGAACTTGAAGTTCTTAATCAACTGGGCCAGGCCAATTCGTGTTTGCATTTGTCCAAAACGCATTCCCACACAATTTCTGGGACCATCGCCGAATGGCAACCATTCAACAGAGTCCCGAGCTGCAACTTTCTCAGCTGAGAATCGGTCTGGATCGAATTTCTCCGGATCTGGATAAAAGTCTTCGTCTCGGTGATACGCAGCTGCTGGCAACATTACCTGAATACCCTTCTCTATAACATATTTGGGATTACCGGGAACAACATAGTCGTTCAGAGCCTGGCGCACCAAGAAAGGCACAAGCGTATAAAGGCGAAGAGTTTCTATTGAGTGTAAGTAAGAGTAAAAGTGTGTTATGGATTCGCCATACTCCAGAATTATTACTCGCACTCACCCGATATAACCTGATCCAAATATCTCATAGCCTTTATACTTTCGTAGGTCAGTTTTCCGTCGTGTTGCTGCAGAACATTATTAATATCTTCCCTCAACTTATCCTGAATATCTGTATGCTGGGCCAGTTCATACAAGCAGTAGCTCATAGTTGAAGAGGAGGTCTCGAAGCCAGCCAGATAGAAGATAAAAACTTGAGCTGCCAGTTCACCAACGTCCAGTCCTGTAACCACCTCGCCATTGTCCATCGTATAACTACCTTTTTGCTTCAGTTCAATTAGCATTTCCATGAAATCATTACGTTTGATATTTTCCTTCTCTCTGTATGCGATGGTTTCGTTAACCAATCCCATGAAGAACTGGTGGACATCTTCAGGAATAGAACGCATTCGCAGCTTTCGTGCCAGATTAGGAAAACTGAATATGAAACCCGTTAATAAAGCTCCGTGTCGCGGTACGGTAAGGGACTTTTGACCCATTTTGCGGAAGTCAGATTCGGGAGTGCGAAGAGTATTGCATTCGATTCCAAAAGCGCATGTGCCGATGACGTCAGTGGTAAATCGAGCCATAAGATCCTTGATTTCGATGACAGACCCTCCGGATTTAGCGGGCACTTCTTCAAGCATTACATTTAGGAACTCCTCAGACACTTTGATAATAGTTGGGAACATGAACTTCATTTTGCCAGATGTGAAGGTGGGCGATAGTTTTTGGCGCATCTCTTTCCAACGTTTGCCATCCAGACTGAAGAGATTTCCAGTAAGCGGATCATCGCGTTCATTGTGGAATTGTCCGCGATCGGTAAAGTTTGCGAAATCCTTAATTAAAATATTCTTGGCCAGTTTGATATCCATTACAAATGCGCTGTGCATTTGTAGGAAATTGAAGCCCACAAACGGATGATTTGTCTTTCGATATTTGTTGTAGTACTCCTCCAAAATATCATGTACTATACGATTTTTTCTAAATCCAACCATATTTCCATAGACTGGATGTGGTGGATCTTGGGGTATTCCGCGATTCTTCCAATAATTCATGGTGTACAGCAAAAGATATGCCGCTAACGCTGATACAGCGAACAGCAAATATACAACGAAAAACATTTTGCGATAAGTTCTTTTCGACTGTTCGACTGTTCGACAAACACTGAGCAATGTTGAGTGCACAACCTGTTTTTTGTCTATTTTAATATACCCTGCACCTATTAAAAACGGCAAAAAGGGAATGATGATTTCGTACAAATGTATGTAACAGCCATAAGTAAGTATAAACAATAGGATCTCAGAGACTATAAGAGCTAGATGGTTCTTACACTTGTTATATAGGTCCTCGTATACCAAAGGCAGATCAAGTTTACTTAATTTTTTCAGCAACCATTTTCTGTATACCAAACCAGATCGGGTCAGGTCGTGCTTGCGAATAAAAATATTAGCTTAGCTTAACATTTGGGTGCCCAAAACTTTTCAAAGGAAAATTTTACAATAAGACGATTATATATTTAACACCTGGGTTCAGGGTATATCGTAGTCGAACTCACTCGACTATAGCGTGTTAACTTGTTAAGCTTCTATAAAATGTCAGCATGAGCCAGCAAACTTATAATCAGCTGTGTTTCATTTGCTGAGACATAAGAACGCGAGTATTTTGAGAGAGTTGATAAGTGTTATCACTAAGCAGGCAATACATAGATGCGTCAAATCGACAAAAAAGGTCGTCAGGTTTCAGGTTCACAGCAGAACCCAGGCTGTTCGCGTGTCGAGCAGCGAACGCATTTAATTATTCACTGGACTTCGCTGGGACAAGATCGCGGATAAATGATCGCAAGCGTGCGCAGGTGCGAACAGGTATGCACCTTTTCTAGTGGACCCTAATGGGTTATGAATGTGTACGAAAAGGAAGCTATATTGCTACCGGATCGTGTAGACCCTTGAATGTGTGCGAAGATAGCAGCAACACTCTATTCTTGCTGGCACCCGATTTTGAATTTCTTAGATGGGATGAGATGGAGATGCTCATAACTTAGTTAAAGGTGATGATTATGGTTGTGGTTATCTTTGCTTCACTTTTCAGCTTATCAGTGTGTTAACTTGTTTGTGCTTGACAGCAAAAGGCGCTTAACGCGTGATGCTTAAACCTGGTCCCGTACTCCCAACGAATATATTGTCCAGTTGACATCTCTTATTTTGTGGAGCTGCTCAAAGGGATTTTCAATGGAGTTGAGTGTGAAAAGTGTTCAATTACAAATGACATTGAAGAGGTGTTGCAGTCAACAACTATCCCTGTCCATTCCAAACGTAAGCTCAGCACATTGGCCATTAACATGCTTTGGGGCATTGCAACAAATTGCAACATTCTTTAAACTGACCTTGAACTGTCGCCCTCGCTCTACTTCAAAGATGCCACAGTGTCGAGTCCATGTGAATTTAGTGCTGACTAACAAAAGAAATAAAAAAGTCAGTCAAGCACAAGAAAGCGTCGTTCTTATCCATCGCCATAATGAATGCATGAGTTAAACAAAAAGAATGCATTCTTTAAGAATCAACCATAAGAAGTAGGTCCAGCGCCGGGGAGGGACTGCACTTATGCGCTAAATAAAAATGCAAATCTAAATGTAACTTAAGAGCTGCACGAGTTTATATGCGAGTACATAATAAGTGTAGGCCAAACCCAGGCGTGCATAAGAGCGAGCCTCGGAAATGTCTGAAAAAATAAATACTACTGCAGTTGAGAGTGCTCGACCAGGAGATACTCTCCCTCCAGACACATATACATATGTTGCAAATAGTATCACAATTTGAACGTATTAAAGGAGGTATACTCCCGACACTATTTATATTCTCGATGATGTTAAGTAGCGGAGTCGATATAGCCATGATCGTCTGTCAAACTAATCTCTCAAATTTGGATTACTATCTGAATATGTCTGAAGGTGCTGGAGCAATTTTCATTCTGGTAACGATTTTTCTGCATTTCCCAAATCATGGCAAGCCATTTCACTTTTTTATTTATCTAGATATATATATGTATTTATTTTATATATATATTTTATGCATAAATATTTGTTTTCATTTTACTTTAATTATTCTCTCTTAATTGTATATCATCTAGTTGTTAGTCCCCATTTAGTAAATAAATATCATGTATTGATTAAACTTGGAGCATATCGTAATATCATTATCACATCATTAACCCAAAGTTATCAGAAAATAATCATACATTGGCAGATTTAAAAATAATAAATAAGCAGCATACACGGAAGAGTTGACATATTTGTACAATTTTACTACACTGAGAAAGATCGACAAGTTTTAAGAAATAATTTCTTATTTTCTTTTAATTTTTAAGTGCTTTACTTACTTAAAAGAAAAGGTTAATTTTTTCTTTCAGAAAGAAGTATTAAAATAAAATAAAAGTTCGTTTTTTTAAATGTTTTTTCAAATAAAATTAGTTTAATTTATAACACATAATAAGTGTATAAGTGTATACGACTGTTTTTGTCTTGCTGACTACAGGGTATAAAAAGTGGTTGCATCTGTGTCTGCATCTGCGTATCTGAATCTGCAACTACTGTTGTTGTTGTTGTTGTTGCATTTGCCAGATAGACGCGCAGCTGATTTGATGCTGTCGTCTTTTGTTGTTGACTTAGTTGCTGTCAAGGTGCTGGCAAACTGCTTGCAACAATACAGCCGGCCCCTCCTACCCCTTCCCGCCCACCGCAAGTCTTGAGCTGAGCAGCGTTGCTAATTACGCAAGCGCAGGCTCCAGCATCTTGTGGATTCGTGTAAACAGCCAGCTAATTGCCCGGAGTAGTGCAAGGGGCGGAGTAGGGGAACTGAGAGCTGAGAGCTAAGACTGTAGGAGGTGTTAAGCCCGCTGCGAAGACAGCTCTTTTAAATGCAAATACCAGAAAGAGGGTCCAACATCTTCGCCCCAGCCAATTCAAGTGTGAGTGTGTGTTTGCTGTCTGCCTCTCTGTCTGTCTGTCTATTTTACTGTTTGTCTCACTGCCTTATGCATAAATTAGTTTTGTTTGTGTCTGGAAGTTACCCCCGAGCACTCACTTCAAGCAAATTGTAAATTGTGAACGGGGAGTAGTTCGCATTTCCTGTAGTAGCTCTCTCTGTTCTGGGCTTTGTATTTTGTTGTGGCATGTGTGTGTTTTGACAAAACGACGTGGCAGCATCAAGACAGTGCAAGACATTATGGAAATTTCAAAGCGAAATCACAATAAGAAATCCGCATCATGTAAAAGAACTGATTACCCAATTCGACTGCCAAGACATGCTCAAAGGGCAAAGGCCCAACGGCAGGCCATACCTTTTTATGACTATGCTCCCTTCCATATGATCACACAAACACATACATAAGCACAAACACAAATACAAACACATACACACATACACAAAAAGAGGGGGCGACTGCAGCTGCTTGTGGCTTAAGGAAAATGGAAATGGAAATGGAGAAGTTAAATCCGACTCAAGTCAAGTCGAGCAATTGTTGTCCAAATTGGATGGCATTGACTTCGCCAACAGCAATAAAAAAACAAGAGAGAACGTTGCAGTCGGGCCTTATCGACTGCGTAATACTTTGATACCATAAGTAATACCAGCTGATAAGAGTTGCAAGTTTGCCCTTCAAATTGGAGGCGGGCGTAAAAATTCTTGGATGACTTTCCTAGTAACCTTTCATCCAAGTTTGGTTACTGTAGCTCTTAAATTACGAGAGATATGAGCTTTTGTGGATTTTGGGGGAGGCGGAAGTGACCGTGGTCTAAAAATGTATATGCCGATTGTTGAAGTAGGTTACCAGTTAGTTACCCTCCAAGTTTGGTGACTCTGTCTTTAAAATTGTTGGAGATATGCGGATTTATCGATTTACACTTTCCGAAATATTAGAATTGGCGATTAAGGGCGCAGATGTGGGCGTGGCCATACAAATTTGTCATCGGTTCTGAAAGGATATAGCGTGGCCGATCCTTGATGGATATCGCCAACAACACACCAACCAAATTTGATGACTGTAGCCCTTAAACTGTGGGAGATATTTGTTTTTATCGATTTGCGATTATCGATCTTATCGATTTCCTACCCTCCTAGTAAACGTAGCACTCCAATTTTTACACTTTATCTGACGCCGGCACAGCCCTGTATATGTTAAAGGTTTCAAGTCCGTATCTCTAAGACGGATAGACGGACAGACAGCATGACGGACATTGCACAAAATCAATATACCATAATACTTTCGGTGTCAAAGTATAAAAAACGAATAAAAAATGATGAAAATTCGCTGTGCGTGTGTGTTAAGTATTTTGTCAATTGCATGCGTCAGCCAGTCAGACAGTCAGACAGACAGACAGACATTAAGACAGACAGACATTAAGACAGACAGCCAGGCAGGCAAATTGGAGTTGTCTTCCTTCCGGTTGCCAATGCAGACGAGCCCAATCAATATGGGAATCAAAACCAGCTCGAACCGAGTGACATTAGCTGTAAATGTCACCTAAATATTATTTATATATCACTGAGTAGAGAATGATGCGATATTTGAATATGCATAAGCCTTTTGGAGTTTTAACTTTCTAAATTATACACAATTTTAAACATATAAAATGTATTTATAAATATAAAATTAAATTTTTTAAATGAAAAAATTCATCTATTTACATATATATTAATATGTAAAATGGCAAGGATTGTGGAATCTCAGGACAAATATTTAATCTGTAATATATAAGATATTTAAGATCATTAAAAGATGCGAAGATGCTTTCTTTCATCATGATTCCAGTTTAAGTTGATAGCCCAATTCCCACATTCAGCCAAATATCATAAATGTGCCAAGAAGCCAAATAAAACTTTTGCAATTCTTTAGTTGATTGCATAATTCCCACTTTCAGCCAGTGTCATTAAGGTGCCAGGATGTCAAATACAACTTTTGCAATTTTTTTAGAAATGTAAAACAGTATCTACTTTTGGGGCTGCGCGACGGAGCAAATAATTAGCTGTCAAACAATCGGCTGTGGGTGAAGGACGCGCTGTCAGATTGGTGGTTAAAAATTGTCAGGATATAAATGAATAAATGAACGAATGAATCAATGCGACAACAGCTGTGACAGTCGTTCAACTTGTTGCCCTGACAAGTTCATCGCATGAAACGCTGATTGATTTCCAACCAACCGCTCCAGACACGCGCCACGCTCTGATTGTTTGACATGACGACAACGAGAGCCATGATGGGAATGGAAATGGGTATGGGATAGGGATTGGGATTGGGAATGACGAGCGTGCTATATGTGACAGATGGAAAGGGGGCAACTGTCAGTGAATGCGACGGCTTTTTGATATTGATTGGATGCTGATTCAATTTACTCCACATGTGCGAACAATGCATGCAACCAACTACTATTCTAAATATGCGACACACACACACACACATATATATATAGTATTTATGAACTGTTTGCTCTATAAGTGGATGACCGACTGATTGCCTGACTGGCTGACTGACTGACTGACAGTTCACGGTCTCGACAATAATGCCGCACAAATTGCCCTGTCGACCCAGTGGGCTGCTTTAACCGAGCTCAACCGAGACCGGACATTTGCTTGACAAATGATGATTTATGTTGCAACAGCGGCAGCAAAACGATGACAAAACCTTCACAAACTGTATGAACTGTCCGCTTTACGATGCTACAAAAACAAACAGAGCAACTTTCTGGGTTATTGGGTGATAAAAATGTCGATTTTAAATTGCCAAGTAGCCGAAGTGAAAGCTGCGTGGAGCCCTCGATAAAGCTGTGCAAAACGGAATGCGACTTCTGAAATGGGTTGGCGCTGGGAGGAGTGACAGACATAACGCAAGAATAAAGATTTGCGCAATGGGCTAGAGTGTCACTGAAGCGGGGGCAAATGTTTAAACAGAAAGTTATAAAGTCATTTAAAATGAAATATTATCGCAGAGGAGAATTGTTCAGAAAGCATTACCTTACCTGGCAGATGCTCTTAGATGCACTTAACCGCCGTGTTCTTGGGAAGTATTAAAATGCAATATTTAAAATTAACGGTTTCTGTATACATATTTAATAAATAAACAATATAGAATAAAATCATATATAATTTTTTTTTTTTTCGGGAAATTCTATTAAAATTAAAAATAATAATTTAAAAAAAACATATGTATGGGAAAATACGCGCATTAAGCCATTTAATAAATTGTTCCAACAACCTTTCTTAAATATTTAAAGATTTTTAGAAACTTTACTCGGGCTCTATTAACTCTTCACTAGTGTATAAAAAGGCACTGTAGCGAAATGTCTGCAATATCCACATTATATTTATTATTTTGGCTTGGGAATCGGAACGTCCCCACTACTCAGCCTGCTCTGCGGCTGGTTGGCTGCATAACTCCACGCGTTTATTTTCGTTAACTGAAATTTTATTTGGCCACGTTGCGCAACGTCGCAGCGGACACATAAACATGTGCGCCATAGGCATAAAAAACCGAAAACATATTCTACAAAACCAACACACGCACACTCACGCACGATTGGTCAGCAGAAAATCAATATGTTTTGACTGTGCCTCGAGCACACACGTACTTTAATTCTGTATCAGATCTGGTCTGGTACATGTGTTTGAATAATAAGATGCAGTTTTAATGCCAAGCATGTAAAAATTTAAATGCAAAGTGAATTAATTACGTCAAAGGTTTCAACTTGTTTTGGTTAATGCATTTCAACTTAAAGCTAGCTTTTCTTAATTTTGTCTTTTATTTTTTATTAATTGTCTATAAGCAAATTGTAATGTAGTTAAATTAAACATTTTTGACAATATCCTGTAAGAAATTAACTAAGTATATAAAAACAATTTGTGAAAATAAGCTGCAAATTTGAAGACCCTAAATAATATGCCTAGCAGCATGATCACTAATAAATTGATAAAATACATTTCAATGTTTTTTTATATGAGGTGAAATTGGTAATTTGAAAAAAATTTCACCTTGTTTCAACTGGTTAACAGAGTATTATGCAACAGGCTACATTTGGCTGCAAAATTGTTCTTTGTTTTTTATTTTCTGTGCTTGATTTTGCTTCCATTCACAATTGTCCAATTGGCTTTTGTCTCTTTTTTGTTCGGGGAAAACCTTTTGAAGTTGTCACTGCCAAAGTGGATCCTCAGGCAACCAGCTACTGAATTTTGGCCCCAAATGCAAATGCGGACAAAAAATTGTGAGGAATAAAACTGGAAAATAACAAAAATTGTTTAAATCAATTCGGCACACAGAGCGCAAGTCAACTCCATTTTCAGTTGATACATTCTGTTTTTTATTCCGAGCTAACAAATTTTAAATTCTTCACTGGATAAATATTGATTTTGCTTGGCAGAAAGTTTGTTTGTAGGTTTTTTATTTATCCTTCGGTTTCTGACTACGTTAACAAAATTGCTTTCCTAAGTTGTGGCAAGCAGCAAGTAGGACGGGTTTTTTTTTTTTATTTTTTTTTATCTTTAATTTTCCAAAGCGTTGCGAAACATTTGCAGTGAACTTGATAAATGTTTATGGCAAGGTTAACCAACCGTCTACGCTACGCTTCAGCCTCAAATATATCTAATTTGAGCTTCGACATTCGACGCCTCCGTAATTCATGGTGTTGTGTGTGTTGCATGTTATTTGTCATTTTTACACAGTAGCAGAGAGTGTCATGAATGTTGCATGCTGTTTGCTCCGCTCGGCGGGCATCATTTTTGCCCATATAAATAAGTCAGAATCAAATAATCCTCTTTCTCTGCGATTCGCATCACTTCAGAAGACCTTTTGATTGATTGCCAAGCTTATCTATTTTACAAATTATATAATCAAAAAATTGTGGCACTCTAAACTAAATTATCTTTGTTTCTGCCATTTTACTTGATTCACGACTCCTCTCTTCTTCTTCCTCTTCTTCAAGTTGCTGATCACACAATCGATATCGATATCAATGTTAAGTAGACAGTTGCATGTTAGATTACAGATGTTATGTTACAGTCTTAGTACTACATCACTAGTTGACTGTAAACTACATTACCAGAGGCCTGCTAAGTTAACATTTTTGTAACTATTCGTTCTTCTTTTGAAACTGAAACTGTTAACTGTTAACTGTTAGAGTATTTTTTTGCGGTCGGCTTGGTTTGTTTTTTTTTTTTTATATTATTTATGGTAATTGACATCAAATGTTGCCATTAAGCTTATTGGCATGGAAAACAGCCAGAGCCACATTTATGAATGTTTTCATACCTTGATTGTTGTTGTTGGTGTACATCAAATACACACGCGCGCGCAAACACACACACAGGCTAAATAATAGCAGAATCTGAATTTTTGCATGTGTGTGGGTGGCATTTTATATATTTGTATAGATTTTGGACACGTTTTGAATTTGAACGTGCGTAAATTTATGAGCAGCACGTTTCATATTTTTGTATCCCACAAAAACCCTCTTTTCTGATTTATTTTTGCTGTGCTCTAATTTGATAATGTTTGTGCTTGACGGCAAAAACAACAATGTAAATCACACACACCAGGCACAAATCTTATCTATATATATATATTTATTTATTTTTTTATCACCTCATCAACACATTATATGTATTTGCATACTTTAAGGTTGTTTTCATACTATATACGCATGCTATATTTATTTATTTCTGCATTAAATTGAAGGTTGTATGATGAGCTTATCTACTATCAGATATCTCGTAGGCTGATAATGCAAACATTTGCCTCGAGTGGCAAAGCTTTTAGCACATTTGCTGAGTCTTATCTAACAAACATTCAACACTGGAAATTCGGTTAAAGCAACTGCCGATAGGTAAACTAAATTATTGTCATATTGTGTGATGATACATTCGACTTATAATTACCGATAAATCAATCAAGCATTGCTTAAATTTAAAAACTAATTTATTTTATTTAAATTTAAATGAAAGAACTCGAATCGTCTAGATTTTGTGGTTTTCGATTTTCGCAATTTGCACCCTTAATGAAATAAACTTTTTAAATGGAAGCGCTCGTTAGACACAAATCCAATTTCAGTAAATTGAATTCCAACTTGTTTGCAGCAATTAGCAAACTTTGTGTTGCATGCAAAATTGTCAAAATACAACAATCAAACAAATGGAAGGTAGCAAGCGACAGATGGGATGACAGAGACAGCGATACAGCACGTGAAAGAGAGGGACAGAGGGAGATATAGTCGCAGGTGTTAACTGTGAGCTAAATCAACAAAGGGATAAAATAAATTTAAAGTTTATTTTTGGTTTATTTTCAGGCATTCAACCGGACAGAAACATGTGCGAGAAAATAAAAATATCAAATGGAAATGTTGCTGCTTTAAGATGATGCGAATGAAATTAATAATGATAAAAGTCTACACACAAGTTCCGTGTGAGTTTGTGATGGTTGTTGTTGTTGTTGCTTTTGCTGTTGTTGTTGCTGTTGTCGTTGTTGTTGTTGTTTTTGTGTGTGGGATAAATAATAATATAAAAGTGCTGTTATTTTGATAAGCACGGCATAAGCGTGGCTATGCATACTACACCTAGCCACAAGCTGTGTGGGGCATGTGGCAATTTTATTGCAGCACGCCCACACAGACACACAGACGGCAGCACACAGCTTATACAGCTCACACAGATACATCCATACACAGATACAGATGCGTACTCTCACATCCATATAGCCTATTAAAGATTATTAAGAGCGCCTTGATCTCAGCTGGTGTTGTTGTGGCTCTGGTGGCTCCACCAGGTTACCTTTCCCGCAGGCACGCAAACTTATTGATCCATAAAATATATAAAACATGAGCTTTATTAGTATTTGATGCGCCCGAGAGAGCAGCATCATCCACTCAACGGGGCTTATGCACTTCGACCTTCGTCAAGGTTGTTGCAACCACTCGCTCCCAGCGTTGCCAGCACACCAGTGCTGCAACAAATTAGATTGTTACTTCAGCGCTGGGGAGCAAAACTAAATAAGGCCAGCGAACATTTCAATTAGTTATCATCAATTTTAATTAAGAAGTTCACATAAATCTCAATATTTTGATTTCCAATTATCATCCATCTTGATGTAAGCAGCTGCATTTTCATTCCATTTGAATTTATTTTCTTTTATCTGCATGCCAATAATGTTATGTGACTGATAAAGCCATTGGCTGTCGAGTCATTTATCTTGTTGCCCATTTATTAACTCAGCTATGCATTTTGATCGTCTGGTTGGCATTTCGTTTAGCAACACAAATTGTCATCCATCATATCTATGGTTAGCGCCTTTTGTTTGAACTTGTACCTTTTGGCCAGTTAAAAGGTGAAATTAATGCACAAACAGAAACAATGCCAAAGGCAACAAATAATTTATTTTTCACTCGATTCCCACAGTGATTATTATGCTTTCATTTATCAAATATTGGTTGACATGTTTATTTCGATATACCTCTATGGTCTTTGGTTATAGTCTGATCAAGCGAATAACTATCTGAAATGGCAACTGATGAATTCAGTCATTCATTCATAAAAGGTATTCATAGAGAAATTAAGCAAATATCGACTAAATTGACCTATTCATATTTTTACAACAGTTTAGGCGATTTTGCATAATTATTAGAGAGAGTATTTAACCAGTTTTTATCAAAATTAATATTATATTTTGCTGCTGTTATTTTTGTTAGTCATTTAGCCGGAAGTGGTAATAAATTCACTGCCCACTTTCATTAAATTTGCTTTCAGCACGCAAACACTTCAGTCAAGTTGAAACCCATTTGCTTGTGCCAACTAGTTCTTAAGCTACCCACGCTCTTCACAGCAAGCCGAAGATCGTATTTGACGCTTTCTTATCTTTATAACAATTGTTTTGTATACGGAATATATATAAAATGATTTAAAAGAATGTAAAAATATAGCTTAAAGTAGCATACTAACCTAGAAAATCTGTTGCATTCCGCATGCAGTAATTAATCCATAAGTTTATTCAGCTGTTGTTTAAATAGTTGTTTTTGTTGTTTGTTTTTTTGTTGCTTTGTTTAGAATTTATAGTTAGCCTTCGCATGAATGAATGAATGGCTAGTTGTGCTCATAAATAATGCACTTGCATTTCGCTTTTTGCGTTGCATCAACATGAAATAAGAAATCATTGCATATTCGAGTGTCAGTGTGTTTGTGTGTGTGTATAATTAATTCGGGCCATAAACTGTTTAAACAATTGCACTTTGTTGTTGATATTAATTTGTTGCTGCATAAACATTACAAAACATGCATCGCGTTGTGTTTACACTTGTTTCGTTGCAGGCAATGCAACTCGAACATGTATTCGGGCTGACTTTATAGCCACAATAATTTAACAACTTTATTTTTCGTATTTTATGCGATTTCTCGCAATTCTTATTATTATTATTTTTTTGCTTTTGCAAAATAAATATTTACACACGCCCGCGATTTTAAGACACCCACGCGACGATGACGACGACTCCCTCGTTGAGGATGGTAATGAAGAAGACGCTTGCCTCGTAAACTAAAACAAAATAAGGCCTAGCCTATGCTGAAACCGAAACCGATACCGATATAGATTGGGCTGAAGCCAACGTTTTTGTTTTTGTTTCAGTGCATTACGTGCAGAAAGCAGAGTGTTCGCCGGCGCCTCGAACAGAAACCGCAGACTCGAACTTAGACGCAGACTCGACAGACTCGTCGAGCGAGTTGTGTGTGCGCTGCTGGAGTGTTGAGCACGTATTAATTTCTGTGGCGGCAGCAAGACTATCCAAAAGATACATTCGGTCGCGCACAACCTCATACACGTCTGCCGAGCAGAAATATATTTGATATTTCTATGTGGGCTACTTACAGTCTTCGTCTACGATCGCTATGACAAGATTGTCGGGGCCCAACTTGTTTGACAACAACTCAAACACAAAACGTGCCCATATTGCTCTGATTGTTTGCATTTACATTTCCCAAAACTGTTGGGGATGCTATTATGTAGATAGATAGCAAACATTCAGATACACACTCACACCACACAGCATGCTGCTATATATATATAAATAATCTGCTTTAATGAAAAGCGACAAATCGTTGTGATTGCTGTCTCAAGTGGCATTTCTCTGGCTGCGCTCGCTTGTCAAACCCAACTGATGTGCATAATCTTTGCAATCAGCGTCTGTCAATGACACTAGTTGCAAGTGCCACTTCAATATTTGATGCCGTTTTCAAGTGCAGCAGAATGCAAATGGCCACAGCGAAAGCAGAAAGTGGTAGAGAAGTAGTTACCGCATTTATATACCTTTTAATGTGGGCTTAATCGCACTTAAATAATGTTTATGTTTTCGTTTTAAAATAAAATAATAGTCTCTCTATAAATAAAATAGTAATCTCTCTATAAGTAAAATAATAGTCTCTCTATAAATAAAATAATAGTCTCTCTATAAATAAGTAATAAATAAATACCCCTAATCTACGACAAGTCTAATGATTAACTTTGTTACATTAATTCCGTTTAAGACTTCCGATTAATACTCGTTTTTATCGCTTTAATCCCTGATTAAATTCATTGCATCTGATAAGCAATTTGACTGTTGACTTGCAATCAATTTAAGTGCAACTTTCAGCCAGTGTCATTACATATCTGATCTGCTCCATTTGTTTCCTCTGATTGGGTCTGAAAAGGTTCATCATCTGCCGACAAGGAGTATTTTTCGCAGCTATTAAATGCCAGTTAGCAGTATTAAAAGTGTTTAATGAAGACAGTGATTAGATAGAAGAAAGGAAATGGAAATGGCCAGAAACTTCTCACTGCTAACCACTAACGAACTGAACTGATTGACGATTGATATTTGACCATATTCGCCAAGTGTTGTTTTTGTTGTGATTCTGATTTTGATTACAAGGCAAATGCCGAGTTACTGGTCTTTCCCAATTTGGTAGCGTCGTATGCAAATGTTGGCCATAAAACTGACCACGTTGGGCCAAGCAGTCGGTTCGCACAGCTCTACACTTATTAACTAATTAAAGATTTCCAAATGGGGCCGCTAAAGAGGCCAAAGTTTTGCTTGTGTGTGTGTGCTCGATTCGTGTTTATGTTGTGTTGTCGGCCTGTCCATTGTGGTATGCGGTTCTTTTTTGGCCAAAAGTGGAATGCTTCCGGCTTTTGATAGAGACGGAAATTGCGGACTGGCACAGCTGCTGCCTCTGCTGATGCTGCCTCTGCTGATGCTGCCCTTGCTGCTTCAAGCTGTAAAGCTATAATATTCAAATAAGTTTTCTTTTTTCTTCGCATTTCAGTGATCACATGTGAGTTGTGAAACAGCCAGCATTTCCTAAGCTATTGATCTGAATCGCCCACAAAATGCCATCGTTGACATGTCATGCTTTCACCATGGCAAAAAGAATTTGATTTTGAGATATTTATATGCGATTCGTGCTGGGTGGTCATCAATATTTCTTATATATTTGAGAGGAAGTAACAGGGTTGCCTGCCAAGCAAGCTAATGATCGTCCAATTATATATGGGTTAATAATTTTCCATTATTTCATTAGTTCTGATGAGTTTAGACAGCTAATTTGATGGCCAGGCACGACGCCGACTATAATTATAAAATCATTTTAATTGGAGCCACGTTGTCGGCGTCAACACTCAGCAAAGATTAATCGTGTAATTACACACGAACTTGGGAAGCCGGACTGACACGTTAGTTGCAATTCCCAGAAACAAGCTACAAGAATTACAAGCTACAAGAATTACAAGCTACAAGCTACAAGCTACAACTTACGACAGACAAGCAACAAAGTTGAAGGGCGCAAAAAAGTCTGTTATAATATTTAATTATAACGGTTAACAGGTGCACTCACTTGCTGTGTGTTTGTGCCTGGCCACGCCCACTCCCACACATAGCCGCCCTTGACTTAAGACCAGTCAGTTTGAGACGTTTATAAATGAGCTGCAATTTGTATCTTTTGCCAGCTGCTCTTCGTATACCATTAGATCAAAATTAGCTGCTATTCCGAGAGTTCAAATCATCAACATTTGACCCCCCACACTACCTCCCCCTACCTACTGTAGCCCTGCTCTGTGTGTCACGTAAGCTGCTGGCTGTCTGCAAATCCGGTTGAGCGGATCTCACACCAAATGGTCGCACATACATTTTGGCTTCAATTTTTCCATTTTGAAATTTCAACTCGTCCCACACTAGAAATTAATTGTGGGGCTATTGATAGGTCTGGGTGCTCTCGGATTCCTCCATTTGATTGTTTGTTGTATTTTCTGTTTTTCATCTTTTCATTTTTTTTTTGGCTTTTCCCTCGCACATATTTTTAGCTGAAATCTCAAATGAAATTGGGTTTTGCGTGTCGCACGCCATAAACATCAACATTAACATCAACTTCAACGCGCGCAGCTCATTCATTAAAATTACCTTCTTTGTCTTCTTCTTCTTCTTGTTTACATTTATTATTTATTTTTTAATAAAGTGTCAAATACAGTTTCTTTATTTTGGCTCTCTCACAAGGGTGCCCGGAATATGGCCTAGAGCTGAGCGAATATGCATAATTGATGGGCCTGTAATTACGAGCGCATGCCAGTGGCAAATGCCTCTAATGTTTCTGCCTAAATAAATCAAGCGAAAAATTATGCAAATACGTGCTTAGAATTAGATCAGCAAATGCCACCGTGGACACTGATTGGAGGCATCCCCCGAAGGCTGAGCTTCATTTTAGCCGCTTTTATCGCAAAGCTTTTCCAAATCGAATAATCATATTCATTGAACAAGACTGAGCATAAATACATTTATTTAAAAATCCATAAAGTATTTGATTTATCATTTCCGATGGAAATGGATATATCGACTCCCTTATCTTACGAATTAGTTTCTTCAATATTCTGTCTAAACAAAATTATAATATTCTCTGCAAGAGTATTCAAAATAAAAACAATGCTGAATTTCAATACTTTTTATGAGGTTAGATTATACACTCCGTAAATAATCGGATATTCATAGTACCTATTCATATACTCATTCTAATTATAGCAATTTTATTTATATTAATAAATAAATAATGCAATTAAATTATTTTTTGCAATTTTCAGCTAAAGTTGTTCACAAAAAATATATATTTATACACATCATTTTTTTCATCTGTTAGTTGATTATTTGCAGAACAAGAATAGCGAAATAAAATCATATTTATGTGGTTTTTATTTTCGGCATAAAAAATAAGTCTGACAATTAATTTTTCAGCTAAAAAAATCGTAGTAAAATCGTGCATTAAATTTGCGCTTATTCTGAAAACATTATTTAAAATTTCTTAAAAATTCGCAGCAGCCAAAAATGTGACTTGGTTAAATTAGACTGTTGGCCACCACAGCTCGTGTTACCAACAAAATGGCTCTCATGGTGCAGTTGCATATAATTCTCAAATTTCTATGGCACACACAACACACACTACACACACTCTCCCACACACTCCCACTAGCGAACAGTTAATTTCCCTGGCCAAGCGCCCATTTCAATTAGCCGAAACCTTCTTGGAGGGGGGTGTGGTGGGAATGTACACGTGCTCGAGCCCGTGCAAAAAGTGAACTCGACCATGGGCCGAGTGTGCGGAGAGGCTGGCAAAAAGGCATCGACGGGCTGTAAAGAGACTGGTCAATATCCGTCCGGAAATTAATGTGCTGTGGCTGTGTGTGGCCAGCACAATAGTGAAAAAGAAAAAAAAAGCACAACTACCAAAGGCTGTCAAAAAAGAAAAGAAAAAGAGCCGCAGGCAAAAAATAGAGAAATTTTATGGCACAGGCACATGCCACAGGACCTGGCTGCACAATAGCGCTGTCAGCAGTTTTGGGCAACCTATTACGACAGATAAAAGGCCAGAGCTCTGTCAACCACCAACCAGCAAACCACAGCACCCGCTTGGCAATCGAAACGACATATTGAACACGCCCCATCCTCCATCATCCATTCTCACTCTCATTCTCAGTACGATGTACCCATTGGCAGTTCATCGATGCATAACCATTTCTTGTGCCCGTATCCTATCGATATGATCGCCATCAATTATATTGTTCAAGCCGTGCATTGTTTTCACATGGCACGAGAGTCGTTGTGCCAGTAAAGCGCTTCATTTATGCCCCATATTGTGGTGTGTTTGTGTGTTGTTTGCATGCCACGTATATATTTCACATTTATGTGGGTGCACTCACCTTTCCATCGGCATCGGCATGGGCATGGTAACGCACCTCCAGTGAACCGCCCAGAACCGCATACCAGAAACGTCCTTGCTCCCCGGCACGAAAAACTGCACGCAATAAAAAATGGAAAATAAGAAAAAATACAACTAAGAACGTTGCATTCGGTTGCAACCGACTGCCGAATACGCTACTTTCAACTACCTCAACTATGGCATATTAATGGGCATTCAATTTACAGAGACTGGTTCCAAAATCTTCCTAATAGTCAACCATCCAAGTTAGTCTAGCTACATATATCAATCTTGATCCTTGAGCCAAGAAGATACTTAACAAGTTCCGCTAGTTTGATCGATTTGGTGATTATCGAACTTATCGATTTCATAACACAGACGAGTATATGTTCCGAGTTTCCCTAATCCCTAGCCTTCATTTAGACAGACGGACAAACATTGCACGAAATATACTCTGCTTTTCTCTTCTCGCATAAAATAAACTCGTTTACCTTCGCTTTAACAGTATAAAAACGATGGCTAAAAAATGGATGTAGTTTGAAAGGAATAAAATATTGACTTTAAAAATTTATATGGGAATATTGTGGTTGTTATTGCGAGGAGCGGTCCTCTTTGCCGCCTACATAATTAATTTAATGATGCCACTTACGTGTGACGCCTTTCTCCAAGTCCTCGTAGAAACCACACATGGCCAACTGCTGCAAGGCTGACCCTGGCAGGCGACACAGCGGCTCCACGCGACGCAAGCGACAGGATATTAGTTCCACATCACGTAAGTTACGATCACAAGGACTGCAAATGAGCAAAGCAAAAATAAATGTTAATAATTTGAACATGAAATGTAAAAGGTAAAAAAATGCATTATTTAAGTATTTTTTAAGAAGCAATCTTGTTTAAAAGTGTTGGTTAAATTCATTAATGGAATATATAATTCCAAATTGTTGTTAAATGGCTGCTGTTCAAGTTTATAAGTTATTGTTATTTATTACTATTATTATTATTATTACTATTATTATTATTATTATTATTATTATTATTATTATCATTATTATTATTATTATCGATTCGATAAGCAGAAGTAGGTTCTCCAACTCTGCTAAATGTATGTACAGATTGAGAAAAAATAATGCATTTTAATTTCAACACAATTAATACAGATAATTTTCAATAAATAAATTAATTTCCACATTTTAAAATATAAATGCTGCTCTTTTCTTCGATCTATATATTTATATATTTAAATATTTTTCAACCAACAAAAATTCATGTAATTTCCTCGACTTACTTTTTTTTTTAATTTTTTCAATGCTGTTCTTAAAGATTTTTGTTAATAACTAATATTAATTTCAATACAATTAACACAGTTACTTCTCAATAAATAAATTAAAATACAAATGCTTTTATTTATATATTTAAATATTTTTTAACCAACTCTTGTTGTGAGAAGGTTAAGCAATTGGCTTTATATAAAAAAATAATTGTTTGGAAGACTAAGACTAAGTGTTGGCTTCTAGCCTCAATATCTATTGGAAATAAACTTGATAATGTTTCGGAATTAACATCGTGTTGTTAAAGCAATTAAAAAGCCGAATGCGGAAACACTCTCTTTAATTATTAGTTTACTCAAGTAAAAAAGAACAGAATTTAAAAATATTTATGGACTATTCCAGTGCTCAAGCCAAGCTCTGAGAGACTTTGTAGGTCAAAGTCTGACAATAGAAAGTAATAAACTGGCCCAGAGAAGAAATAAAACAAATCAACAAAAGCACTTTGAATGGCACTCATTTGTAGACTGCAAGCACTCATTCCTGATGGACTTAGCGAATGAATATGAGTATTTGCAGTTTTTAAGTGAGTGCCATTCAAAGTGCCACAGTTGTTCTGGTTTTACGACTGCCAGTGAACAACGCCACGGGGAAAAATGCCATCGAGCGAAAGGCAAATATAGAAAGCAAAGTGAAAATACAGCAATGCTGGATATTAAAAAAGAACTTAATGCCATTTGGAATTGAGGGGGGGGGGGGGGGGGTGTGGTTGGGCGCCAAATAAATATGCAAATAATACTTTCGCTTCCCTTTGCGCCATGTTTATATTTTTAAAATAAAAATGCAAAAATAAATATTGTAAGATTGGTCTGCGGAAGAACAGCCACGTAGCCGGAAACGGAAGCAGAAGGAAATGTGTAAGCCAAGTATATTCAGCAACTAACTGACGTGTTTCTGGCTTCGCCCGTTTTTCTTGGCATCTCCCAGTCTTAAGCCACAACCATAATTCTCGCCTAGGTCAAGGATTTAGCTTACTCAAAGTAAAATAAAGCCCGGCTGCCACGACTACCACGACTTTCAAATTGCATAAGATAACCTCAACTAATTGGTGAATATCAAATCAGCAGATTAAAACTATATATGCTTTTAAAGCAGATTAAAACTATATACCAAAACAAAAGGTTGACTCTCTGCTGCCAACTTGAAACTCCCTATCTTACCTTTTTAGAGCACAACAAAATATATGAAAAAGGGTTAGGGCAATAATTGGTATACTTAATTTTCGCCAGCTAAATTGAAAAACAAATTTTTCATTCCAAATACACTTGAATTCGCTGTACTTCTTTTGAATGGAAATACTGAGTGAAAGATTTGTATTTTAGGTTAATTAAAAATGGCAGATGCTAGCAAGGCAACTTTTACTCTAAATCAAAATCAACAAAGCTGTTTTGGCTGAGTGTGCCCCACTTAGTCTGCATGTGTGTGTGTGTGTGTGTGTGTGACAGGATGCCACTTTAATATTGTAGTGTCTACTTTTTGGCACAGTTAAAGGTGAGCTGAAGCTTAACAGCTCCAGCAGGAGCAGCAGCCGGAGTTGGAGGCGAGTTGTCTTTGCCAGCACTCATACATAATTTATAGGCCTTATTGTGTGAGGGCCCTCAGCGACTGGGCGTAGCTGGCTGTTGCTGTCGTTAACCAAACAGCGGCACGGCTAAGTGCCATGTCTGCTCTATGCTATGTACACTCACAAAAAAATCGCGCTGACATTTAAAAATTGATAAGCAAAATGCCAGCTTACGAAAAACTTATTAAGAAATTATATTTTCAGAGTTTTTTTCTTCTTATTATTCATGGTTTGATTTGTATAAAATTTAGTTAGAAGAATTTTCGAAAGCAGCTTTTTCTAAAATATCGGTTTCTTTGTATATCCCTTCTAGAAATATATTTCGCAATAGTGAGAAATATTTCTAAATAACAGAAATACAATTTTAAGAAATTTCTATCGTTTCTAAGGAGCAGGAAAACTGTATAGTTTTCTAGGATTTTCATTTTAGGCCGATTTTTAAAATTTTTTTCCGAGTGTGTGCTTGTATTTATGTGAATTTAGAGGGAATAAAGCATGCCTTATAGGGAAACGAGTGCTCGGGCTCCGGTGGAAAAACCGGAAGCGAGATGAGGGGCACGGTCTCAGGCGTCCTGTTGTTTATTATAATAGCATTTTGTGGTTTTACCAAACGCAAAGTTGCCCTTTTATAATTGTCCTGCGGAGAACAGCAACTGCCAGACAGTCGAAAATAACTTTGAAATTGAAAAATGCACGAAGCTCTCTGCACACGTGGCGTATGATAAATATGCGCCAAGCCGAACATGTGTAGCTGAAAGCAGGTTAAGCAGCACTCTTCTCCAGACTGGGCCAACTTGGAAAGCCAACCACATCAATATCAATTGTTGGCCACCTTGGCTGGCCTGTGTGTGTGTGTGTGTCCTGGTTGCTCTCGAGCTGTGCTGTTAACCTCCTCAGATCGGTCTTGATAAGCAGAATTACCGCATTACGAGCTAAAGATTTGCCTGCGTGACTTTGCAGAAAAAACCATTAATTTTGCCCGAAAATAAATTCATTTATTTTGTGGCAATTGCGGTGCGAAAATTTCGATTCTCTGACATTGCTTTATCGCCAGTCGTTACTAGGCTTAAATGCAAATGAAGTTGAGTCATGAAAAAAATTCACTTAATTTCGCATTAAACTGCAATATAAATGCGTGACTTATTCCACGTTGCTTTTATTATTATTATGGGTCAAACTGGAATGCTGTGACAGACGATGGTATAGACAATGTTATCAGTTATATAATCCTCAGCATCAGCAGACAAATGAATCTAGTCTTAATATAAACCCATCAATCAGCAAGGCTATTTAGATTTTAGATTAATTTCTACAAGAGGTGCAGACAAAAGGACTTCACTTTCAATTAGTTCTTTACTTGCCAGAAATTATTTGATTTAAATATTGACAACAGCTTTAAATTAATATAAAGTTAACACTTGTGGCAAGCACTTTGATTGCGTTGTGTTCCAATCTTATATTGAAAGATTCCGTTTCATACTTGCAGTAAATTGAGTATGATAATGCGCGAATACTTACACCACCGACTTTTACAGTCGTATATACTAAGTAGGATTTAAACATAATGGAAAAGTTAAATTTAGTGATCAGTAAAAAATAGATTTGGATATATTCGGTCTTAATCAAGCCATCGATTTAGCTCGGAGCTCGATCCCACTAAATTCTTTAAAATATGATGCTTGAAGTTGCTGAAGTTTTTGTTAATCTAAAATACTGAAATTAGTTTGTATTAAAGTAATTTTTCGGTTAAAAATAATCAGAATGTTCTTAAACAGAGTTTAGTTTGTTTAAATGTCTTATTCAATTTGTTTGTTTTTTGTTAATATTTAAAGGGAAGTTCAAACTTTCCTCTCTTTTCAAACTGAAATCAGTTTTTTATCCATGCTGTGCGCTTGTGGAACTTTTCAACAGACTGCTTGTACGACGCATTTTCTAAATACATTTTTGCTGAATATTTAAATATCCTGAGGTAATTTTTAGCAACAACTAACGCAAGCATATTGTAAAAGTCACGAAACTGCGAAACAAACGGAAATGGTGATCCCAAGAGCATCGTTTTTTAAGCATCGAAAATAGAGTGTTTCTTTATTTATTTATTTATTGTCAACTAAAAATCAATTGACACAAAAAATACAGAAGCTTAAAGAATTTAATTTAATTTACTTTAAAATTATATAAAAATTAGAAATATATTTAAAAATAAGAAAGATTAAAATGATTAAAATGATTTGAATTATTTCTGGGGGTATTTAAAAGCAAAATGGTCATTTGTTGCATGAATTGGGGAAAACCCAGAAAAACCCAATTAGACCAAACATAATTTGTAAGAGTTAGTGAGAATTAGTCCGCCACCTGTGCATGCAAGAAAAATATTCGCGATATGAGCTCGGCAGGTTTATTGAAATCTTCTAAGTTATATTAAAGCTATATGCAATTGTTCTTTTCATGCTTAGGTCATTATCTGGGTACATATTTACTACTGCAAATGCGTCTAGACTAATTATCCCATTAGTTGGGAGAACTTTTGTTACAGTCAATGAGTGCCGCGTGTCACCTCAGGTCTGTCACTATCTTCTCTGCCTGGTTAACCATTGTAGGATTGAATGCATAAACAATAAATACAATTATTATATTAATTCTGGTCAAATTAAAACAATGAAACATACTTTAATTTGAAGCAAAAGTGGAGCCTCTGGCATAGTAAGTAGTGAGAAGTGTGTGCCAACTTGCATTAGCATTGGACGAGTTTGACTTGTGTCACAATGTCAAACACTTTTGCGTGTAATTCGTGATGCTGTCACTGGCAACTGCTGAAAGCGAGAAGTGTACGTGCTGATTGTTTCAGACAGTGTTCGAATTCAAAATGTAACATAAAAAGAGCCAAACAAATGCGGCAAGTACAAATATTTGCTGGATATACAGAAACGGTTGCAGAATCACAAGGCAAACAGTCTGATGAATATGTATATGTTTTTGCTCTGTTTATGTGTGCGTGTGTGTGTGTGTGTGTGTGTGTGTGATTAGAGCCCCTTGCTCTTGACCTTTTTGCTAGCTGACCCTGGAATTTATCCTGGATTTTTTTTTTGGCAGGTTGCTATGCACGATGCGATGTTCATTTAAGCAGCCAGCGGGCGAGTTCGGATTGATTGCGTGGGCATGTGGCAGCCACGCCCCTAACAGCCATTGATTGCATGCAAGCGATTTATAGTGAAATTCAAGTAGCAACTGCCCCAATATAATAGTCCCGAATAGCTTTGCCACTTGGACTAATGATGCTTTCTCCTCCGTTAACTGCTGCCAACATCAAATTCTCAGCTATTTTATTTTGATATAGTGTTCGTCTATTGGGCCTATTTGCACACTGGGCCAGATCGCATTCGAATATTGTAAAACCGTAATTATAATTGGCAACACATGTACAATAATTAGACAAACTTTAAGATCAATCCGACCACGCCTGCCCATACCAGCCATTCAAGAAAAAAAGGAGAATTGTGGAAAAAACTACACATATTCTACAGTTCCCATAGGTTGGATATATGGATTAATTATTTAGCTATAAGTTAAATAAAGTGTTTTTTTTTTGGTATTTATATTTTAATTATTGGCAAAGGCCATTTTTTATTTTAGATTTTAGCAGGCGCAAGTTTCTGGTATATTCAGCTCACCAAACATCTGATTGATAAAATTGATTATATTTGTGTATTATGCTAAGGGAATACTTCTCCAAAATAGTAAATTGAAATTACGAATTATATTAAAAAATGATAATAAAAAGGCCCAGTGTATTTTAGACGACTGCAAATAGCTCGTAATGAGCAAAATGTTCGCTTGAGTGCGTCCCTTGAAAATGGAATCTTTCCAATTTCAATTCAAGTTCTGCTCCAGCTCTCAATTTTCGCTGCTTCAGTGCGCTAATCAACTGGAAAGGACCAAAGCAGGTCCTCGCCCCAGGGTTGGTTGGGGGGAGACTTACTTCAAAAAGTGACCAACAGCTCTTATAAAATAATTGCATTTTGGGCATGAATCGGACCTTAAATGCCATTGTACGAGTGCTTTAATAAATCGTTTAATTCCTAGCCTGCCGTGTCGAACATTTGAATTTGGGTTGAGTTAAGGAATGAATTAATGAAGGACACAGCTGTTGTGTTTTGACGGATGAGTGTCGAGCATGATATAAATTTTTCAAATGTAACGCATGGATTTCATATGCCCAGCATAGGAGGGAGTGCGCCAGAGAAACAACTTTTGATGTGCAAGAAAATGGTGTGGAAAATGAGCGTTAAACTTGAATTAAATGAATGTCTCTCGAGCTTCAATTATGACTTTGTTTCTTTATCTTTCAAACAAATTGGAATTTATTTTGCAGTAGTACTTAACGCTTCGTTAGAACATTAAGGCAAACTTTTCAAGCTTTTTGATAAATTGCTTTCATGCTTCACAAAGTATGAAAAAAAAAGTTTGTGGGCAATTAAATTCTTTTTTTGCTCTTAATGAAAACATTAAAGTGAACAAAATGCGCTCTCAACATTTTTCACATTTTGGCCCGCTAACCGAAATTTAGTTAAAATTTAAATTCTATTTCGAAAGTATAGAAACACTTTGGTATTCTCTACAAACTTTTTACGGTTACCCGGTTACACTTTGATTGATTGTGCGGTATGCTGCCGCTGTGGCACCGATACACATAATAAAAAAGTTTGGAAAAATAAGAAAACGTTGCAATTTCGCGTAACTGACTGCGGAATACTCTGATCCCAGTGTAAAACCAGCTGATTCTGTTCTGCTATGTTTTGGTTTTATTTTTATACACTGATTCCAAGGATAGAGACTAGAACCTTGGAAAATACACTGGTTTGTGTCCGAGTCAGAGAAAGTGTAAAAATTGGAGTGTTACCTCCACTAGGAGGGTAGGAAATCGATGAAATCATGTATATACATCATCCGATAAATGCAAATCGATAAAGCCCCACATATCTCCCGCAATTTTAAGGATACAGTCGCAAAATTTTGGTTGCTAGGTAGTTGGCGATGTCCTTCAAAGCCCAGCTCCACTACCACCCACCCCTAGACGTCAAATTTGGTATGTATAATAAGAACAGATAAATAAATATTTTTGACACTTGCTCGGAAAATATAGCTACATTGCTAGTAACACCCTTCAAAACAAATTGGTATCAGGGTATTTTGCAGTCGATTACACCCAACTGCAACGATCTCTCTCTCTCTCATAAAGATAGAACTTAATCGTTTGATAAGTTTGATTAAAAATAATTTGAAATTTGCATTTTCACTCACCGTTTGTCCATAGCTGTTATCCATTCCATCGCCATTTTGAAATATTTTCTTTGATATTTATAATTATAGTAACTATTTGGCGATTTTCAATATGTATTTATAAATATTTTTGAATTTTTGAATTTTTCATTAATTTATTTATTATTTGAAGAATATTTTGTTTAACAGATTAATTTTGCAAATTTCGTTGAGTTGAAAACTTGAAATAAAATTGATGTCAGACCACGCCACAACTTTTTTGTTTAGATTAACACAAATGTAAGGAGCCCGAAATGTTTGTCCTTCGCCAAAATGTTGTTTTTATTGTTGTTGTTGTTGTTGCTGTTGTTGTTAAAAAAGTATTGCATTTCAGTGCCCGCTTAAATGGTGAACGTAAAAATAAAAACGATGGCAAAAGTTGTGGCCCTGTTAGAAGTTGATTGTAAACAGTTTGCACTCAGCGTGGCTCTCAATTTATAATTCCTTTGAATGCCGAACTTGGCAACAAGTAGAACATTCTCGTTGATATTTTTAATGTTGTTGCCACGAAAATTAGTTAGTAAGTTGAAAACCAAAACAATTCGATCCAATTGACAGTGTAAACCACTTGCACTTAACGTGATTTGAATTGATTTTGTTATTCATGTCACGGCTCAAAAGCGCCGCATAAACATGGCTCCCAATCGCTGTCTGCTCGCCGCGTGGTAGCTGCAAATGAAGACGTTAACAAATACAGTTAGGCGTTAAGACTGTGGCAACAAAGTCACAAAAATAATATTCTAAATTCTAAACAGCATAAATGAAGCTAATAAAAAGCTATTAAGGGAGTTGCTTTAAGCAAAAGGCATTACAATCAAAGGGCTTTAACCAATGGCCAAGAATATCCGAGCCAGCTACAATTGTGTATTTTACAATATATGTTTAGTTTGCTACAAATGAAAACCAAACTAATGCACAGTGCTATTGTGTTGCTCACTCAAAAGGGTTCTCTGCTTTCCTTTGTGTGTGTGAGTGTGTGTGTGTATATGTGCGAGTGTGTGTGCTAATGGGCCTTGTTGCCCACTGATGACAGCTGCCTGGAGGGCTTAATGCATGTTGGCCCTAAACAAAGCAAATGTTGCTCATGAGATTTCCATATACATATATATATATATATATATAAATGTATATATATATATATATATATATAAATGTATATATGTATATGTATATGTAAGTGTGGGTGTGTGTATGTGCGAGCATATCATCACAATTTTCTGCACATGTACAGAATTATTTAAACAAAAAAGACGCTGACGTACAATATGACATTGTTTTCTACGTATACTTAATACTTGCTGGAAAATTCATATGGCAAGCTGTTCATAAAAACTTTACAATTAATTCCCATTTCAAGCCAGACAATTGTGTAACATGATATCTGAATAACACTCAAAACCACGCCTCTATTCTAGTCATACTCATACCCAGCACAGATTAAAAATGGACAGAGAGGGTATATTGATGTTGTGCAAAAGTGGAAAGCATATCAGACCCCGATCAGCATCAACAGTCATATCCAGCTGTCTGTCTGTCCGTCTCCATGAACAAAAGGATCTCAGAGGCTATAAGAGCTAAGGACTTACACTTTACAAAATAAGCTTAAGTTCTTGTGCACCATGCGAATATTACATTTTTTTTTTATCAATTACTTGCGGCTATTTGTTGTCCGATACTTGTAAAAGTCACAAATTTAATTTTAATTTAAATTACCTTCAATATATAATATTCATCAACAATAAAAATGCCATTTTGGACCAGCTAAAAGACATCCAAGCTAAATGTTTTCCCATATTGAATTCTTTACTATCACCAGGCATACATAAATAAACAACTGCATGTGCGAGAAGGGGACAGCATGACAATTGTGTGTGTGTGTGTGTGTGTGTGTGTAGCACGCCGATATATATGAATTCGTATATATGTACATATATCCACACACATGCATATGTGTATATATGCACGAGTTTTTTGCAAGCCGTATAAAAACATATTTGAATTTATTTATTTACTTATGGATGGACTTTATTTATCTTGGTCCACAAGTTTTAAGAATATTTTTTATTACAAATATATTTTATATTTTTTATACAGAGTAAATATTCAAATTGAAATTGAAAATTAAGAACAGTAAAAAGAGAATATTATGAATAAATACAAATCTGGGGGACTAAAATGTAAAATGGTCCAACATTTATTACAAGGATTTCGGAAACCCATAAAAGTACAGCCAGAAATAAGGAACGAAGAGAGAGAGAGAGAGAGTAAGAGAAAAAATAAAGAACGAAAGTAAGTCTCTGAACCTGCCATATTTTTTATTTTTTCCCTTCGTACTTGTTCCAGACATATGAAATGAGAGCACTTCCACATCTGCTTAAATTTGTGTGTAATATGAGTAGGAGAGGAATTGCTCTCATTCATTATTAAAATAAAATTTGCTAATAAGACTGAAGTAATAATTTTCAGGATATTTTGTAGTCCAATTTTCCCGACTTGTATTTTTATAGAATTTCCAAATTAAATCAAACTCAAAGCCGTATATGTAAGTTCAAAATATAAATGACACAAAAAAAGCCTAAGACTAAGTATGATATGTGAGTGGAGATAATTCATATTTAAATTCTATAATGAATAATAAAAAGTGTCATTCCTAGCTAAGCTATTCTCAATTGTGTTCAATAACATGTTACATTGATAACACCAGTCTACTTCCCATTCTCATTCCCATTCCAATTCCCTTGTCGAAAACCCTACGCTCCACTGCGTTTGCTGCTGAAAGTAATATTTCTTATATTTCTATATTTCCGTCGAATACAGCAAGTCGATTTGCGAAATGTGTTCATGCATATGAAAGCTATATATATACATATATATATTTATATTGTTTGCTATTGTGGTGACATTGTGGTGTGCATTGCAGCGTGTAACCTTATCATCGAGCTGTGCTGGTGCTGTGTGGGTGTAGTTTGATAAGAGCCTTATCAGACTGCGGTCTGTGCACGGTTTGATATGATATCGAGAAACGGAAACTGACAACGAAAACTACAACAATTTTTGACATGTTGCTGAAGGATTTGTTTGGGAAAGTTTTCGCTTCAATGCGAAATGCAATTAGTGTGTGAGAGCAGCAGCTGTTTTATGTAACTTGCACTTCATGTTTATCCCGTCAAGTTTTTTCAGCAACGAAAACTTTCCGCAATTGAACTTTGAAGTGGAAAAGTGTAGACGGTTGCTGACAAATTGAACTGGCAGGGAATGGAATCCAACTGATTAAGAGGGTTGCAAGAACTTAAGAATACTTACGTGGCAATTTCTCGATCCGGTTTACTTTCCAATTGCCCATAGGCCAGAGCCGGTAGATATAGTATATAGTGAGTAAGATAGTCAGGAGTGAAAAGCAACAAAGCCGCAAACTTAAATCGTTTATATCGTCCAACATTAATGACTACGGCCCAATTAACTTGAGGATTTATCAAATATACTTCTACGTATTGGGATTATCTATGTTAATAGTAGCAAATAAGGTGGTTCATAAGTTTTAGTCTGGTTAGTGCGTGCATAATATACAGTTAATATATGGCATATGTATATATAAATATATTTATGGATTAAGTTAAAAGGGTATGCTATTTTATATACAGCTTTCATCTGAGCATAATCTACATTTGTTTACCGATTCAATGAGTTCTATTATTATTTATTTATTTATTTATTTATAAACACAATTCGATTCACGTTCTTTGCACACGTTCGATGTGTTCGAGAGATGACGACAAACTGAACTTTGACTGGTAATTCGCAATGGAGAAACTCAACACGCGTTTTGCACTTTTCATAAATATTATATTTTTTATTTAAATATATTTATTTTTATTCATATTGAATGATATTCATGAATTCCTTCTTTTTTTTTTTATTTCCAAATTTAAACTTTTTGCAATCTTTTGAAAAATTTGAAATTTATTTGAGAAACTTTTCGTTGAGCTCTTGAAAGCGTTAACACGTCCGTTACGTTCCTTAGTCGCGTCGCAACTGTTTGGTGCCGAGAGTGCGAGAGACCAGAAACTCGCTCAATTCACCATTGGCTCGGCTGGCCGCAGGAGAGGGGTGTGAATACGAACAAGAGGAAGCATCTGGCCAGGCATCCTGCGCCTAACAGGTGAGTTTTTCCACTGCTGACAGCTGGGTTCTGTCCGGGTGTTGGGGCGTTGGGGTTGGGGCTGGTGTTGAGGTTGCCGATGTGTTCGGGTGGTGAATATTACTCATCGCGATGACTGTAGTGTTGACTGCTGCGGTGGGCATTTTTCTTCTTTTTTGTTATTTTGCGTGGTGTGCGTGTGTGTAGCCTCATATTTTGGCGCGTATTTAGCAACAAGTTTGGGTATTGTTACAGTGGCTCGAAACTCATATTGTTAATTTAAATATCATTACGATTAACAATTAACAAAAAGACAATTAAACATAAATAAATATGAATGATAAACTTTATGCATATAAATATTTATTTTTATTAAATATAACACAATCTCAAAAGAAGAACAGTAACCTAAGCTAGGAAATAACTAACTAAATATATAAATCATTTCCATGGTGTCACTTCTAAATTAAATTGAAGGTACGTGGCAAATGCCCGCCTTGGCTAGAACGAGACAGACGAAGCGAACGAAATACATTTTCCGTTTGCAGAAGCTGAAGGCGCCGATCAGACGCCTGACGACAACGACGCCACGAAACTCGACATTTTGGCGGCAGACAGCAACAACAACAGCAACAGCAACTAAAGGCATAAACGGTGCTAAGAAAAGATGCGAATCACGCAAACGGAAGCTAAAACGTGCTTGCAGTGACTCTAGCACTGTTCCTGCTAAACAAGGACATGTTGCCAACACTACACGGCAACATTGTTGGCAACAACAGTTGAGTTGCCCAACTTAAAACGACTAAATATATGAGGCTGCCTGAGGAATACTACGAAAGGAGCATGAAAGTCAACTGAATCGACGAAGAATTGAAGATTTGATTTCTAACGTAAAGCACTCTTTACAGTTCAAAAAAAGTTATTGAAATTTGCGAAATTTTTCGTCGATCTTTAAAGTTAGTTTAAGTAAATACCACAACGCAATATAACATAGATGGTTGCATTGAGCGCGATTACATGCACATTACATTCCAACTGTAATTAACATAAGCTTAACATAAGCTTAACATAAGCTAAACATAAGCTTAACATAAGCTCAACCGAATCGGTCTACAACTCATTCTTTTTGTGCAGATCGAACTGAGCAATTCCGTCTTTAAAGAAGTTGTCGGGGTTGAGTAAAGGAACCAAACCACAACTGTAAATAAGTCTACAGAACACTAAATGCTTTGCAAATATAATTAGCTGTAAATGAGGCAATATAAATCTGAGTGTTTAACTTTTATTAGTCAGAACTTTGCTATTATTTTCAATTCATTCTCTTTGCATTATGTGATTAAAACTCTAATCCCATTCTGCTTCTTGCCAGTATTGTCTTCCTATATATGTCATCAAACGGCGACATTACTAATAGTCCTATCAGAATCATTACCTTAAACACGACAGGAAAAAATGTACATTTTAATTTTTCGAACTTAACATATTTCTCTGAAATCCTTAGCCATGTTTGAATAAGGTAAACTTATATACTTCGACAGGCTTAGAGATTTGCCTATCTCTTCTTTATAGACATATAAACGCTCCAGAATAATGCTGGATACACGAATTAATTCTAGATTGGCTTGTAGAATCATTACCAGTGTTTGCTCTGATTGGTTTCCCTCTGAATTTTACAATTTCGTCAATAAAGGTTGAACAATTTCATATTTTAAGATCACTAGACATAATATATCTTAAAATTTATTTTATTTTTATATTTTTAGTTCGAATTTAATTATTTATTGGTGATTTTTTAAAATGCTACGATAGACCAGACCAGCAGGACAGAGGCTCTGCCATCTGCAGTTAATAATCTCATTTTAAGCGTAAAATATAAAGTTTAAGAGCGAATTTGTCTTGTTTTTCTTATATTTACGTTAAGAGATTAAAGTTAAGAAATAAATTTACAAAACTAACTGTATAATTGTATACTTTTCCTTAATGTTTTCTCATTTGTATTTGTTATATACATTAAATATAATGAATTTATTTACAAGACGTTTTTGAGTATCTATGGCAACATGTTGCCGCAACATTCGATTATTATTCTGTGACTGCGCTTTTCGCTCGCAATTGCCTCATTGCGTTCTCTTAATGATGCCGTGCAACAAACTTGTTGAGCACTCATTTGGTGAGTCGACGCATTGGGGCAACACTTCAACAGTTGCTTGCCTCTCCCATTCCCCTACTACTACTACTATCACTACTGCTACTACTACTTCAGCTGCCTCTTAGGCAGTCATTCCCGTGAGTTGCACACGAAATGGAAACGCTCTGCGAAACAATCAAAATGTCAATTTTAATATGCAAAACAACAACAACAACAAGTACAACAACAACAGGGACGGCAACAGAAGCGTGTGTCTTTTATCTGGCCACTGTTTCTTCCGTTAGCAGTTGTTAAGAGTTGAAACTGGACTCATGCCCGAAAAATGGAAACAGCCAGCATAGAAGCAAAGATTCCATCGTCTCTTTTTTGCTTGCCACATTTTGGTTGGTGCAACAACATTTACAGCACTCACGAGTGCCTTTACTTCCGCATGAATCATTTGGCGCTGTGCGCATAAATTCCTTGTTTTTCTTTTTCATGTGGTTTTTCTTCTATTTTTGTTTTTGTTTTTGTTTTTTTCACACTCGTAGGCTGGTTTCGTGGACCTTCCCCTGGGCGTGAGAGTCCTGTCGCATTTTTTATGAGCTGCCGCCGTTGTTCTCTGGTATTTGATGGCCCCTTCTCGGCATTTTGCTTGGCGTTGCGGCATTTCGTCATTTGGGCAGCTTTAAGCAAAAGCAATTCCAAGCATTTCAGGCCATGAATTTTGGCCGGTTGAATTGCCGTTTTTTGGCTGGTTCGCATGCAGCCTGGGATCAGCATAGATGATAGACCTGGCCGACTGCTGTTAATTATGATAAATGTGGCCTTAATAAACTTGACGGTGTCATAAAACCGCAATGTTTGCTAACTGCCCGTCTAGGCCAACATCCAAGTCACATTAATGCATTTTCTTATCGGGAAAACTGTGCTAATGGCATTTCCTGTACAGGTCGCCATTAGCACGGCAAACGGCGTTAGCTGCTTAACTTGTTGTTGCTTTCCTTTTCACTTTTCACTTTTTATGTTGCTATTGCACATTGGTCGCATGACATTGTTGGCGTGATGGCAGTTGAGCTGTGCTGCAGCTGTGCGCGTGTCCAGGTGGCAGCAATCCTGCTTAGCTTAGTCAAGTAAATACACTCAAAAACAAATCGCATTCGAATGAGAATCTATAGAAAAATGAAAAAGTATTTGTGTTTCTCAAGATACTCAGAAAAAAGATCTGATGAAATTTTTTCAGTAATTTACAAAAATCTACACATGAGCTTAGAAATGAAAAAACCTATTTTTTTTAGTGGAATAATTTCTTAATAAGTTTTATGTTTTTTCTGAGTGCAGTAAATCGATGAGTCAGTTTGACTGCGCACGTGTTCATAGCCTGATTGCCAGTTGATGTCATTCTGCTTGTGTGTGTGTGTGGGAGAGTGTGTGCATCAGTGTGTGAACGTGTGTGTGTGTGTGTGTAAGTTGAACGGAATACTTTACTCAATTCTAGTTGCATTAACGCTTATTCAATCAACGTTTAACGTAAATTGCCTCTTAAACTGAGCCCGAATATCTCTGCGAGCAAGCGAATTATGGCCATGTAATTTGATTAGGCCATAATCGACACAAATACTAATACACAAATACTAATTACACACACTCAGCAACTACAACTATATGAAACGATTCTCGGAGAGTTTGTCAGATTTTTCACAGCTTTCTTTTCGCTACTGTGCAAAATTTGTGGTGATTATAAAAAATCTTATGTTAATTTTGTTTGTTTTTAATTTTTATTAAAAATAAAATAATGATAATAAAAGTAAATTAAAGATAATACTTTAACAATACAATTCAAGTCGGAACCATTGCAACCTTAAACAGAATATAAATTCATTTGCACAAGTGCCATAAAAAGCAGCAATAGAAAAGCCATTTAATTTTCATCTGCAGGCTCAATTTTCAGTTGCACCTGCCACAATTCGCACACAAACAAATATTCGCAAAGCTTATTTATGTGTGTGTGTGTGCCCAATATAATTGAAGCTTTAAATAGCTGATATATAACAGGGATCAAGTTATATTGGCCAAGTAAATTGGTTTCCCAACATTTCCTAAATTGAATTATTGTTGGTATGAAACTGACTTTGAAAGTGGCAAATATTTGGCCAAATACTTGAGTGCTTGCCAAAAGTATGCAGAAACATCTTGTTTGCTGTTGGCGGAAAGTCTTTGGAATATTAAATTCCGATTATCTCAGATGCGTATTAGAGTATTCAAGACTTTCAAGATTTCGTATTGATTTTTTTTTTATAAAATTTATAGTAAATTTGCTCGCTGGCTTGCAGCAAAGTACTAAAAGTGTGTTTAAAGTTAAATTTTGTATGAAATTCCAAGCAGCTCTGGCAACTCTGGCTCTCAACGTCAAGCATGCCAATTTATCATGAGGAAGCAAGTGCCTGGAGGGCTCTCAGCGGAATCCATTTTAGACTTGTTATCTTTCTATGCTAGTTACTAACTAGTAGCTTAAGCTGAGATTTGATTATGTCGCTTCCCTGACTTGTGTTCCTTCATTTTACCTACTTTGAAAGCATTTTTGGATTGATTGAGTTGTTTTTTCTGGGTTTCCCCAAATAACACTGCAATAAATGTTCTCCTTATTTTTATTTTTTTCATTTTAAATTTTAATTATTATTATGATTACTATTGTAATTATTTCTACTTTTTATAATTTTATATAATTAATTATATAATTACTTTTAATTTTATATAATTTAACGGGCAATTTTAAAATTATTTAAGATTTTTATTTTGTCACACTTTTTTTAAGATATAAACTTTTTTGAGTTCACATTAAATAAATAAAAAAAAAAGTTATACGAATACTTTAAGAACCATTAAGCAAGTCTGCTCTAAATAGCGTCGATACGTTCATTAATTATAATAATTAATTAATGCACAAGTATTATTCATTACGTATACGACATGTACGGCAATAATTAAGCAAGTTAATTGCAAGAAAGGCCAGTAAGAAATTGCGAATGTGATGTAATCAAGAGTGATATTTATGCACTCATTGTACGCAGCAAGAGCTGGCAGCATTCCAAATATGCAAATTCAATTAAAAGCATCAAGTGCGAAGCTGATTTTGCAATGGCACCCAAAGTGGTCATCTGACCATTCGCATAGCTTGCAGTCTGCGCGATTCAATCTAAAACAATTGCATCAAATTATGCGCAACAGAGCGAGAAATTAGTTTTTTAGTAGCAACATTGGCGCTGTCAACGTGTCAAGTATCGCCAGGCGGTGCCACGCCCCCCCCCCCCCCCCCCCCCATTCAAGGAAACCCACTCTAACAGCTCTTTGCTTGGCATAAACTGAAAGCGACAGGCGTTGCAAAGAAATTCTCTGCAGCATGCAGCTGACAACATTTGCCATTTGGCCAAGAAGAGTGCGGCTTTCGCCCCTTATGGGTATCTGTGTGTGTTTGTGTGTGTATGTGTGTGAGTGTGTGTGCGTTTGTGTGTGTGTGCATGTGTGTGTGAGTGGATAATGCTCTGGTGAATTTCATGGCCCGCTTGGCTAACATTTTCTTTGTGCCATGTTGTCTGGCTGCCTGACTACATCTTCGTCTGCTGCTGCTTCTTGATTTGAGTGCCTTAATTATTGAAGCAATCCAAATTCCCATCTACTTTCTAACTTTCACTCTTTGCCCATCTTAAGCTGCTAGCCAAATTATATGCGCAATTATGAGCTTGTCTGGAAAACAGCTGCCAACCAAGGACAACATCGCTGACAACTTGCAACAAATGTTGCTGTTGCTGTTGTCGTTGCTTTTGTCGTTGCTGGCCAAGAGTTAATTTTAAAACACATTTCACTAAGCTCATTAGCCAGTGTCCCAACTTCCGGCTTATTCAAATCACTGAAAGCATTTGGTTTATTTACTTTTGATTTGCAAGGCTTGCGATTCTTAGCTGATAAGCAGCTGATGAAAGAGTTGCTCCTGCACATATTTAAAAGGCTAACAAGAATAAATAAATAAATAAATAAATATTTAGTTTATATATGTATGTGAAATTTAGTTTCGGTTCTGTTAACCCAAAACAGAAGTCGGAGCAATAACCTGTGTTAAATGTAGGCACATCTGTGCATAAATTACATAATTTATAAATTTAAATAATTTGCGTTACGCATAAAAAGGCACTAAAAGTGCGCTGCCGAATGGAAAACAGTATCCCAGTCCCTTATCTGCCGCAACCAAATTGCGTATACGCCGCATGTTTGTTCAATCTAATTTAGCAGCCAAAAATCTGCTGGCAGGTTCAATATCGTTCGACGTTGCTCTTAATGGGTTCTTCGACTCTCCCATAAAAAAAAGAAAGAAAAACCAAACAATTCACAGCGGGTGCATTGGACGCTGCCGCATTATCAGCTATTGGCATTGGCCAAAGCAATTTACATTCTGTTTACCTTTGACGCACATACCTGCCCCCTTTTGCATTTGTTTGAAAGCTGGCCAGATGCCCAGCTGCTTAGCTGCTCACCTGCCCAGCTGCCCAGCTGCTTAGCTGCTCACCTGCCCAGCTGCCTAGCTGCCCAGCTGCTCAGCTGCCCTTAGTTTCAGCCGCATCTCTAGCAGCTAAAGTATATGCATATGTATGTAGCTAGTTTGTGTGTATGTATATGTGCCCAGCGGGTCTTAATTTTATATTTCTCACTTCATTTGGCGTCTCCGGCTAAAATGTTTGGCATCGCTTCAACACTTTGCGTACATTTGCATTGCAGCCACAACTAAAACAGCAACTCAAGTCAACGCTTTAATAAACGACTCCCTTTCTCTATCTCTCCCTCTCTCTCTCTCTCTCTCTCTCTCTCTTTCTGTTAGGTAGTGCCTTAACTGAAACCATATCTGGCATAACTGAAGCGTTTGGGCCATTAAAGCGTCGAGCCAAGATCGTAGCATACTTTTCTGCGTGCCCAACTTTTATAGCCACTTTGGGCAGGTGTCTGTGTGTGCGCGTGTGTGCGTGTGTGTGTGCAAGTGTGTGCGAATATATAATGTGTAGATTTCTTGTCTTGCTGCTGATTATTTGCAGCTTATTGCTTTTATGCTACGCTTATCGCATTCGCATGAAAATCGCATTAAGACGCTTCAAGTAGGGGGCCCAGACTTCTCCCCCCCCTCCCCCCGCTCCCCTTAACGCACATAAAACAGAAGCCTGTTGCAAGGGGAAATGTGGCATATCTTTGATTTTCTTGGCGCTTTCTGGCTGTTTGCTTAGCGCTTTGTGTGGGCGCCTTGTGTTGGCTTTGCCTAACTGTTTTGTCGGCAACTGTTTGATTAGCCCGCTCTGCCACATCACATAAGTAAATATTCATTCGAGGGCTGCCCAACCAAGACCCATTCACCATTTATATATAATCATTTTTTCATTTATTTATAGACAAAAATTAATGTGATTTATGCCTTAGTCTCTATCTTGATATAATCAAATTTTTAATATTATTATTTTTTAGACTGTGCCAAACGTATCTTACTCTGCAGGTTCATCTTTACTTACTCTCTCACTCTTTATGCCTTTCTTTATCTGGCTCTTACTTTCTTACTGAAATTCAACAATTTTTTCCTGTGATTGTCCTTTTTTTTATTTCCACAAACCTTGCAATCTTGTTTTTAGTTCTGTCCATTAAATATATAAATAAAAAAAAAAAAATTTCATTTGCTTTCTGTGTTTTTTTTTTGGCTTATTTTAATTTTTAATATTTCATTAGATGCGATAACTCTTTAATCAACCCTCGCATTTAATTCTGGTGTAGGCCAGATTTGGTGTGTTTTGTTTTGTTTGGCCATTTAATCAAGGCCGTCAGCGTCCGTTAAATGTGTAAATATTTGCCTAGGGCTTGTTCTCACTCCCTCCCGACCTGCCCTATATATGAACCCATGCATCAAACCTATTCTTATCCCGGGATACTCAAGGTTAGTTTGCCTTGGCTCATATTTGCATAAGTTCAGTTGACGTTTTGGTTGGCGATTGTCTGCTTGACCTACTTATCGCATCATTTATTTATGAGGATTTAATGAAAACATTCTGGCTAAAATATGTAAATTAATTTGAATAATTTACTGAGCAGCGGCAAGTGTTGCAGATAGCATAAACCCAGTTTCCAAATTTTATTACTTGCAGAAACTTTAAATAAATGAAAGTCTTGCTTAAATTCTTACATAAATAATAAAAAATCAAAAAGCTACAGCAAAAATTGAAATTATTTAAATAATTTAGATGAATAGTTTACAATCAGAAAATAAATAATTGTTTAAAAACATTTTCAAAACTGTTGCTGCAAAAGTTTTCCTTGTGAAGTTGACTTTAATTTGTTCACTATTTCATTTGAAGTAGGGCAGGCATAAAACCGCTTTTATGCTCCTTTTATGACCACAAAAATATGATTGAGGGCCATTAAAGTAAGAGCTCTTTAAATAAGTGTTTCCGTTGATAGGGCAGCGCTTAGTAGTCGTAATATTGGCAAGTTTGATTACACTTTTTATGGCCCCGAATTATTAATACTAAATTAATTTAATTTATATATTCATAAAGTATATAGTTTAATATTTTGTCAGCTCTTTGTTGACAAAAGAAAACATTTTTAAGTGGAAAATATAGTTCAAGGTTTGTGGAAAATAAATTTGATATTGATTGATTTGAATTAATTTGCATATATGCATATTTGCTACCTGTTTACTTTGTGTGTTGTGTTTCCATTGACCGTCTTTCTACCTGTGCCAAAAATGAAACTTACTGAGGATGTAGAAACAACTGCGAAATACCCTGATACCAATAAGTAACACCAAGCCAAGAAATACCTAACTTTGATGGAAGTTCTTAGTAATCTTTTCTCCAACTACGAGTATTTACAGTTGACTGTGCAGCAACCATTGCACTGCAGATGGGGTGACCATGGAGGACAATGATCCAAAAATATGTCCAAGGCGCATAGCTTCTGCAGCTGGGCAGACACAGCGAATAAAAAGACCATGGAGCAGAAATGTCATAACAAATTCATCCAAAAACTCATTTCAAAATTCTAGCATCAATTTATTTCGTCTACTCGTACTAAATCATTTTTATAGCCTTGTATAATGAATTTGAAAACGGAGAAGGAGACGTCTCCGGCTTCATAAAGTAGACGCTTGCAAAAATTTCATTAAATGCACATGCTTTTTTCCTCATAAAATTACAAGTATAAAATATGCATGTAAAGAAAGTGCAAAGGACTTACATCCATTAATGTGGAACAACATTTCTCGTCAAGATTAGATTCGAAGCAAAGGTTTGTCGCTACGCAAAGATATTGATTTCAAATCAAACCTTTTGGGGTACATCAATTTTTGAGATTCAAAACATTATTTTAGTTAAGAAAAATGTGTACATTTGAAAACTGTAAGTGTTGCACTTCCAAACCGTTTACTCACAATATGTTGCATCTGAATGCAGCACTTTTATTTGAATGCCGCAACTTAAGCTCCCATTTTTTAAATTGCCTCAAAATAAAACAAATAAATTTAACGTGGATTCCATTAGGAGTATAACAAATAAATAATTGAGCTAAAAAGAAAAAATATTCTATAAATATATATATAAATGCAACTAATCCCATCTGTTCTTGTGTCTTATCAGTTTGTATAATTAACTTTTAAAATGTTCGTTTTTTGGCATCCGTCAGAAAAATCATGCTCATCGGTCATATCTTTAGGCATACATGACAACCTTCTTGCAACAAATGTTGAAACAAGTAAATAACATTTGAATATGTTTTTTTGCGGCTCCACTTTTTAAATTACGAATAAAATTACAAGATTACAAGAATAAATGCCACTCGCAGCGTGTTCCTTTAAGCTCTCTGTGCTGAACATTCAAATTTGCAGGCAAGTATTTCATTAAAAAAAGGGTCGCTAAAGAATAAAGCTTAAACTTTGAACTCCAATTTATTCGTATAATAAAATCTTCCCTTTTGTCCGAATGGCATTCCCATTTTCTGCCAAATATATTCAAGCAATATTAATTTAAGCCTTTTATGCTTTTGGGTGCGGCAGACTTACATTCATAAAGCCATATGAAGTTTATGATGCTCACAAATTTAGAGTTTAATCACGAAACTTGTTGGGGAAATTGAGCTGTAAACGGCTTTAACGTACGCAACCTGAACTTAACTTAAGCCAAGTTAAGTCAAAGACTCGAAACCATTTAAACGGTCATTGTGCTGGCAGTTGAGGCGCGGCCACAAAAGGACTTGCGCCAAACAATTCGAGCGCATTGTTGCCACAGCCGCAATCGACACGCCCAAAATATCAGAAATTATTCAGATTCCGGGGATATCTGCGGACTTCCAGTTGCCATCTATGCGGACAATATTAAAGTTGTCACCGGATAGATTCCGTTATGCCGTTCGTGTCCGGACTGTGGCTAGTTGAAGTCCCGTATTGAGTTTGGTACGTGATGCTATCTGAGCTCTGGCTGCGTGACTGACTCTGGCTGACTGTGCCATCCTTCCGGGTCCTTTGGGCCTGCTGATGCGCTTTTGATAACTTGTTTGTGCGCTGCTAACTGACAACTTTGTGTTGTAAGCCATTGTTGCCGTTGTCGTTGTCGCTCCTTGCGACGACAAGTTGCCACCATCAGCTAGAGAAATAGTTTCTCAGCTGTTATGAATAAGAAAATAAGATATCCTTGAATGGCACACCCACACACACCCACACACATGCTCAGGCACAACGACGCAGCCTGACAGCCATAAGTTGATTGAAATTAAAAACAAGCTCAGCGATTTCACTGGCACATGGTACTTAAAACGCTGTCACAGGATCTGCCTCAGTATTTTTAGCTGCAAAGCACCTCCACACACACACACACACACACACACACCATCATAACACACAGGTGTAACATTTCACAAGCATTTTTTATGCCAAACATTTTTTTTGTTGTATATTTTTTGCGCCAGAGCTTTAAAATTTTGCTGTGCGCGCTGTTTAAGTTTTTTATTTCGCTTCGGTTGCGCCACATAAAATTTGATGCACTCGAAAGTATGTAATGAAAATGTACATCAAACAAACAGCGAACATAAAATTGTCTTGCTGGAATTACAACAAGATTTTACACTCAACACCCTTGATGGACATTTACGAGATGGACACCTGTCGCAATAGAAATAAGTACAGACTTTTCAAGCGACGCGGTAACACGAGCTGCAAGTGCCGCCTGCCGCATGCCACATTCACTCATGCCTATGGGTTGCAAATATTTGACACTAACTCAAGCGAGACACTGTAGACAGTTCAAGCTCTTAATAAATAAAATATATTTTATATATATCAATTTTAAAGGTAAGAAAAGTACAACTGAAGAAACATTCTTTCTAAAATTCTGAAACGGAAGCTATATTAAACGTTAGCTATATCTCAGTACACAAACAACTTGAAATATAGAAATACTTTTTGTACATCTTGGAAAAATCTACTCTCGAATTACGAATTATTTTTTTAATATAATTTAATTTTTTCAGGGCTACTTTTTCCTTCTTAAAATTACTTAAGTCTGAGGAAGGCTTCATTAATCTTTCAGCTTTAGACAAACTTCACTACATTTAATCCAGTTAAGGAAAATATTAATTTATTTTTATGTTGTGGAATACTCTCTTTCTTTAATATCATTTGCAATTCTTGACACTTGATGAGTGAAGTAATTGATTTCATTTGACTTCTAAACCATAATTCAAGACTTATAGTTTTATTATATTATACATTATATTATATATTATATTATATATTATATTATATATTATATTTTATTCCAGGTTCTAGTTCTAGGTTTTATCAGGCGTTGGTCAAAAGAGTTTCCTTTATATATTTATATATAATATTATATATTATTATTCTGTACACCCATAGACTCCTCCTTATTGAGCTTCGCTCCATTACTATTCTAAAATTGTGTGAGATATGTGAATTTATCGATTTGCGAATATCGATTTTACCGATTTCATAGCCTTCGGTCTCGAAGTATAAAAGTGTGTCTTGCTTTGCGATGTGGTAGTTGTGATTCCCAAACGGTTCTAGCTGCGAGCAACTGACATGGCTCTTGTTGACCTGCCTCAGTAGGTCTTTCGAAATACCGTTAGACCTCCTAAGTAATTATTACTTGGTTTATTTTTGCTTACACGTCGAAACACATAATTGTAGGTAAATGCCTTTCCATTATTGGCGTTACCTGGGCGACTCCAGCGTCGGGGAATTGCAATGCGGCAGCTGCGTTCCTGCCCCGATTCTACAGAGTCGGTCATGATGACACTGGATGCGGCTTTTTCTTGGAGTGACTTGAAGAAATCTTCGGGATGCTGAAGTGAATGCAGAGATTAGTACACAATTGGGTAGCAAACTAAAAGCCAGTCAAATATTTTTTTTTTTAATTTTGAAATTGAAATATAAACATTATAAATAAATAAATAAATTAATAAATACTTTTTACTTAATATTTGATTAAAGGACGAGTCGAACTGCAGTCAATTATGATTTTAAAATCCGAACGACACTTGAATAATACATAAATATTTATTCAGATGATATTTAATCTCGAGGCTTGCAACTGCTAATTCACTCACAGAGTGGGGCAGCTTTGTAAGAGACGTAGTCCACGCTGCTGCAAGTATCACTTTCAGCTAGTTCTAATGGCACTTAATCAATTTAACTGCCAGTTAAATACGCAGCAACAAATGCAGGAAACCACTCGACTATCAGACAGTCGGCAGTTGCACGCGTCGTATGCGTAATAATTGAAGGACAAACAAATTTGTAGCCAATTTGTGGCAATTGACAAGCACTAAATGAACATGTTGCACGATAGTTACGAGTGCTGCACATAGAGTGGGCGGTTGACGTCTGCACTTTCAATGATATTTAATGACATATTAAATGTCAGAAAACGCACAACGAGCAGAAATCGATGTTTACAGAATTGACCCACAGCCACTAAGCTGGCATAAATAATTCATTTAGATAACGGAGGCAGTTTATCGAATTACACAGCTCTATCTGACTGTATATCCTTATATATGTATTGGTTTTTATGACACTCCAGGGAAGTGACGCCTTATGAGTGTCATTTTAATATAGTACACAACAACTTTGACAATATTGTCTGGCAGTTAGTCATTGGGAGCAATCCAAATGGTATTTTTGTGGCGTTTGTCTCCCCATTGATAGACACAAAGTTATTCAAGCTGTTGCCACATATAATGTGTATACAATACATGGATATACATATATCTGAAAAGATACACATGCACTTATATATTTAAATGGGTGTGTGCGTGCGTCATAATACACACAATAACTGTTATTCATTTACACGCTAAAAAAAAAACTAGACCTAAAATTAATAGAAAAATTATGCACATTTTTTTTAATATATTTTAAAGTGAATTTTAAAAAGGCACTTATAATTATTAATTATTAATTATTTATTTTTTTTATTATTATATTAATATATTTTAATTAATTAATGTAGAATTTTCTTAAAAACTTGTTAATTCTACATTTCTGTAGATGTAAAAATGTTCTTTTAAAAAAGTGTTTTTTTTTATATTTATATAAAATTTATTTCGTAATTAAAGATATATTTTTTTGTTTGTTGCTTGCTTTGTTTATTTATTTTTTTATTTATTTATTGTTACTTTACTTATAGTTTAAAATTAATTGTTAATAATATTAAGTATATAATTTAGTAGAATTATATATATATATATATACATATGTTCATAAGTCTGGTTTGTTATATTCGGAAATTGGCTTAAAGTACATTTTTTCTTAGAGTGTGGTAGACAAGGCAGCAGAACGATAAAAAACGGAAATAAACTGGATGTGGCAGACGCAAGTATAAATGTATATGTGTATGTAAGCACCACAAACATTTATCAAGTGGTTCGCTCAATTTGGCAGATCTAAGCATCTATCGAAGCCCATTCATTTGACTCTCTTTCAGCAGTTTTGTATTGATTTGGCCAACCTTTTTGATGCCCTCATGTTGGTTATTTTGATTTTGTAATTCAGTTTGTATGTTTTTCTTCGGGCTTTCTCCAAGCAATATTATGTTTAATAAAAAGCACGAATATTGAATTTTATTTTTCATTTTATTTGGTTTAATTTTGACTTTTTTAAGCAGTTGCTAATTGTGTCAAATTAGTTAACTGTCATGTCATATTCATTGTATTTATAAAAATGTGCTGATTATCCTCTGACAGATAATAAAATTTCAAAAATCAACAAATATTTAATATTTATATTTTTTGTATCGATTGATATTGGTCGACAATAAATAAATAATTAAAAATATATCGATATCAAATAGTTGGCATTAGAACAATAGGCAGTTAGGAGCCAGGACCTTCCAGAGGTATCAATTGAATTTGTATTTGTTAAAAATGTCGAATTTTTATAAATATTTAAATCGAAAATTTTGTTCAATTGAACCAACAAATGCAACTATAATTGAAATGTTCTTAAAATATTTGGTCTATAAGGGTATGTAGTCTACGGTGTGCCTAAGAAAATAATTCTCATTTTTAACGTTGCTGGATTTTTGGGCTCGCCCAAGTGGCCCTCGAAAGTATTCTAGTGATTTGCAGGGCAATCATCCTTTTTTTTTGTTTGTGGCTGTCCCCAACGCAAACAATTCCATTTGTACCGTTAATTTTAAAGGCTGCGTGGCACGCTCGACTAATTAGCTGCGCTCATCATTGACGTCATTTGCATGCACTAACGACACTCGAATTTCAATCAAAACAATTTACACAACAAGCCGCCCATTTTGGCCAAAGTTTTGATCCTTTTGTTAGCCAAGTTCTTATAGCGCTTTGTTGCCGTTTCCTGTGTGTGCCTTGGGATCTTAGGGTGGCATGAGGCAGGATGGGCTAGGGGCACACCTGGCCGAACATTTTATTTAAGTTTTCGCATTGTTTCGACTTATGTACATTTGCCTGGAGTGCGATGCCGGAGTAGGGTTTCATTTTTTATTTTTACTTTTATATTTTGTGGAATGGTGTTTACTTACTACCACAATTGTGGTTGTTGTTGTTGTTGTTGTTGTTTTCACCCCCAACTTTTGTGCTCACTTCTCTGTTCGCCTTCGCATTGTGAAACTTGGGTTTTTTCTTTGGTTTGCACTTTTCAACTTTTCAAGTGCCGTTTTTTTGCCTTTGTCAGTTTAAACATTGCCTTTGCCTAGGTGAGAATGAGCCTCAAAGTTTTCAGCTCACTTTCCCTTCACTTATATATATATATGACTATCTCCATATTGTTATTGCTTGAGTCAACAAAAGGTCGATAACCATTTGACAAAGTCGCGTTCTTCTTCAAAAGTTTTCTATTATAGTTTGAGAGCACTTGGCAAGTGCCATTTAAAATGTCGCCGATTCATTTGATTCTTTTAGAGACTTCCTCTCTCTCTCTCTCTCACTCACTCTCTCTCTCTCTCTTGCATTTTATCACTGCACGCTCAATTAAAACTTGGCATTTTACAAGTTGTTGGCTGTTAGTTAAGTTAAGTTAGTTGATTGCACTCACAGAGTATAAAAATAGCTCAGAAATTTGGAAAATTACCCCAAAAGTTGGTGAAAATTAAAAAGGCTTTTTTCGATGTTTCAGAAATGTTTACAGTTCTTAGAAATGTTGAAATCTCCTTGAAAAATAGAAAATTTGTCTTGTTAAAAAATAACTTAATATTCAACAAAATTTCTCAAAATTAAAAAGATTTTTTCTACTTATCAAAAATACTTTCAACTCTAAAAAATATTTATAAAAAGGTTATAGACTTTCGAAATGCTCAATTGAGAAACAATTAATGAAAATTGTCGTAAATTTGTTGAAATAAATAATAAAATAATACAAAATAAATTCTTAAAATACTAATGTTTAATAATAAAAAATTAGCACAATAAAATAAAACCCTTGAAACTAGAGAAGTAAGAAAAAAATTGTTGTTTTTACAAATATAATTTCTCAAAATTATAAGGTGAGCTGAACGCGTCGCAGCAAGTATGTCGACTTTATCAATTTCAGATGGTATTTTTTCCAAGTGCATGAATAGAATAGCTTAAAAAAAAACGTACAACTTTTTAAAGGAAGTTTCATAGAAATAGACAGATGGATATACGGACGTGGCTATATCGACTCGCAAAGTGATACGGATCAAGATTATATATACGTTACTTCACGACAAAAATAGGGTTAATGATGTCGTTTGAAGTGATATGAATATTAATATATATATAAGTATTTATTTTCTCAAAATATTTATGACCGACTGCCAATCAAGTGCGGTCTATCCAACAGATAAGCTTATCTTTATCAATACTGGTTATTGATATTGATAAGACTTGAACGGGGACCGACTTGGCGCGATTGACGAACTAACACTCAGTTTGTTCCGTCAGCTCAAATTGGGCATTTGTTTGGTGCAATTGCGCTAAGTTTCCACAATGGAAGCATTTTTTATTGGATTTTTAATCGCAGTCTCGATATTCGTCACAACCTCAGTAATTGTCGCAATTAGACGCAAGCAGAAATCACAGAGAAATGTTGGCTACGTGATCAACGAGGCAGGTGAGTCAAAATCATTCTCAAGATCTCTGCAAGAATGCTTTTTTTTATTACGTTGTTTTTGGAATTCTTTGTTTGCTCTGCAGCACCACGCTGCGTTTCCCCTCACCCTCATCAGTACCCGCCTCCAGCATATCAGCTCAGTATGCAGCCAGTTAACTACGCATATCCAGGCCAGACCTACAGGTTTGTTCGAATATTTAGCACTAATATATATTCATTTATTTAATATTCATATTATTCTGTTTGTAGCCATGTTCAAGTGCAGCTGCCCATGCAAATGTCGGGAATGCCAGCACAAATGCCAAGGTAAGCTTAATTGAAATTGAAATTCACTCCAATATCTAATAATATATTTATTTCTCCATTTTTAATGTGTGGCATGCAGCATGCAGCCTTATCCGGCCATGCAGCAGCGTGATTTGAATCCGCCTGGAGCGATGCCTGGGGCGGAACCCACACTTCTCCAAGCAAATGTCGCGAAACCCGTCAGTCAGCAAGTCGAATCAGTTAGTCAAGCCTAAAGATGATTTAGACGATTTTCATATTTATTATTAATTTAGGCCAGGTGAATTGCGTTCATTTGCGAATGTATATTAATGAAAAATTCAAGAATTTAAAAGAGAAAAAATTGCAATTGATGGTCACACTTACATTTAGTTAAGCTGTCTTAATTATGTTAGCAAATATAAATTAACAGCAATAATTAAGAATTTAAATTTATAATCAATTTAACCGAGATAACAGCGCAATAAATGGTCTCACTTAGTTTGGCTATCGATAGTATGCTCAATCGATACTAACGCCGCACAGTTGCCAAGTCAACTTAACTCATTGCACTAAATTACCATTTTCATTGCTTTCCAAGTAAATCTATATTTTTAAATAAAATATAAAAATACTTAATGAACGTTTATCTACAAATTAAAGTCAGCTGGCTTAACTTATTTATATTTTTTTTAATGATTTTTGCAACTCGCAATCGATAACTTTGATCTGGCAACACTGTGCACGGTTACAGTCGTGCCACTTCTAGATTGCAAATTGAAGTTTTCCTCACGGGAAAACAACGTATTGTTTGTCTAAATAATTAACAATTGCAAGCGCAGTGCCGTTTCAATTCCACCACAAAAACACCGCTTAAAATGTTGGTCAACGAAGCTAGGCAAATCCTGAGCCGCGCCAGCTCCTTGGCGGCACGTCACCAGGTGAGTAGATCTTCCCTTCCCCAGAGGGGATTATTAAACAATATTATTATATAAGCACAAACGAAAACATCATTAAACTCACTAAAATCACAGTGGAATCAGTTATTAATGCTATTGCAATTGGTGGCGATTATGTAAACATTTGCGCATTGAGCACTGGGTAAATTAGAATGGCGTGACTAAAAAACAAAACGCGAACAAAACGTTGAAATAATTATGGTTCTTTTTACAGCTGCGCGCGATTAGCAACAGCAGCCAGTTGGAGCAGCAGGCGCAGCCAAAGGAGTCGCAGGAGCCGCAAATCAAGAAGTTCGAGATCTACCGATGGAATCCGGACAATGCCGGCGAGAAGCCCTACATGCAGACCTACGAGGTCAATATGCGCGAATGCGGCCCAATGGTGCTGGATGCCCTCATCAAGATCAAGAACGAGATGGATCCGACGCTGACGTTTAGGCGCTCGTGTCGCGAGGGCATCTGCGGCTCGTGTGCCATGAACATTGGCGGCACCAACACCCTGGCCTGCATCAGCAAGATCGATGCGACCAGCTCAAAGCCGTTGAAGGTGTATCCCCTTCCCCATATGTATGTGGTGCGGGATCTGGTCCCGGACATGAACAACTTCTACGAGCAGTATAAGAATATCCAGCCATGGCTTCAGCGCAAGTGAGTAATGCGCAGTTGACCGACTAGTTAATACCCTGTGCCCATCTAAAACGCGTAGATTAGAACTGGAATTTGGGGATGTCTTGATCTGATATCTGATAAGATCTGTCAAGATAAAATTTAAGACACTCACAAGGAAAAAGATGAAATTAAGCCAATTATGGTTCTTTGGGTACAGGGTATTTCCTAGTCTAGTATTATTATTTGAGGTGCATATTATGTAATTGATGAGTTTAATTCGTTTAGAAACGAAGCCGGCGAGAAGAAGGGCAAGGCCCAGTATCTGCAGTCCGTCGAGGATCGCTCCAAGCTGGATGGCCTCTACGAGTGCATTCTGTGCGCCTGCTGCTCAACATCGTGTCCATCGTACTGGTGGAATGCCGAGAAGTATTTGGGTCCGGCTGTGCTGATGCAGGCTTATCGCTGGATCATCGATTCGCGTGACGAGATGACCGAGGAGCGTCTGAGCAAGCTGAAGGATCCGTTCAGCGTCTATCGTTGCCACACCATCATGAACTGCACGCGCACCTGCCCTAAGGGCTTGAACCCGGGTCGTGCCATCGCCGAAATCAAGAAATTGCTCTCCGGCCTGGCATCGAAGCCCGCACCCAAACTGGAGACGGCTGCGCTGCACAAGTAGATAAATTGTTAATCCTTCTTTAGCTGCTTTGTTTGTGAATCCGCTCCCTCGATTGACCGACCAATCCTTCGGCTATATAACAACTATTTACTTATTTTGCTTAATATGTTTATAATTTATTTAAGATTAAAGTAAACGAAACTTGTTAATTCGGTTTGTAAAGGGAACTCTGTAAACGCAACCTTAATGAATAATTAACTAAATGGTGTATGGAACTGTGGGCGACGTTTCCTCATTCATCTGTATATCGTCGGCCGAGTAAAAGTCCTGTGTAACTGGAATAACACGATCGTTCGTCTCGTCGTCCTCCTCATCGTGGCTATCGGTGTCCTCGCTGTCATCGTTGGCTTTTGGCAAATTAAAAATGTAAAATTGCTTTTTATTTTAAGTTATTCATTTCACTTACCGTCCTCGTCATCCGTCTCGACGCCGGTTATTGTGTGCACCTTGCCCAGCGGCTGCAAGTCCGTTGCGGCTGTTTTCAACGAATCTCGCTAAAATTAATTGCAAAATGGGGTCGTTTTTTGTAGAGGATTGGTTTTTTTATGTACATCAAGCATACCCAATTCCTGCGCTCGTCTTCGTATCGCCTCGTTTGAATCTCTTCATCGGAGGCCACATCGAACCATAACCGATTAGCCACCGAAGGCTTGAGATTGGGAAAGAATGGAATCATGGACATATTTGCAATTTTCAATTACTTTTGTCAAATGCGATTCGGCGTTTGTTTAGTTAGTTAGTCTTTGCGACAGTCTGGCAACGTGTTTAACATATGGTTACATATATCGATAAATTTAGCAGGGTTCGGCATGCAATTATCGAAACATATGTATTTTGTTGTCGCACTGAAAGTAGAAGTGAGAAAACAAAAAATATGATTGAAATCACCTGCAACGATCGTCTGGGCAAAAAGGTAATATATTTGTGCTTGCACTAAACTAGTTAATTATTAACGCCTCCCACTCGCCATGCAGGTGCGTGTTAAATGCAACCCCGACGACACAGTTGGCGACCTCAAAAAACTGATTGCGGCGCAGACGGGCACAAAACACGAGAAGATTGTTCTGAAAAAATGGTATACAATTTACAAGGATCCAATTCGCCTATCTGATTGTAAGTAGATATATTTATATTCTTGTTATTGGCATAAAAAACTCATTACATTTGCAGATGAAATCCACGACGGAATGAACTTGGAGCTGTATTACCAATAATGAGCTGGACCAAATGAATTCATAACTAAATCTTTTTTACTGTCCACTATAAAAATATAAAATAAATATATATACGTAAACAACTACACTTTTAATTAATAAGGATTATATCGGATGCTTCAGTCTCCGAAAATGCACAACGTTATAAATATATATTAAATACAAAGTTTGTTTCCTTGCTTTGGCCAATAGCAAAAAAATGTCATGCATAAAATTCGTAAGGATTCGCGCCTTTTTGTTAGCAAAATGTGGCAAACTTTCCGATCAAATGTGTCCTCTTGTAATTCAATTATCTATTTATTTATCCATTCCTTTTTAATGATTTCATGTACCTTACTTGTTTATTCAGTAAGTTGTATTAAATTTAATATACAAATTAAGCAATGTTTATTTTTTAATTATTCCTAGCTTTTTTATGGCCTGTTTTAGTTATCGATAGTTGGCATCACTGCTGCTGCATAGTGTTGCGCTTTTGGCCTTTTTCAAGAGGGAATAGCCATTTGAGTTAATATGAGTCTGCCGGAAAAATTAACAGACCATCGCTGCCCGAAAATCTATCCTTTTTTTTCAACAATTTCAGGCACAAAGCAAATGCTGTATAAAATTAAAATTAACCAGTTTCTGTCTCCAATGGAAAACCCATTTGTACGATATAATGCCGTGAAATTTGCCCTCACAATGAACTATGATTTTATGTCACATTTTATGACGAGCTTAATATTATTTAATATATCTGTCCTTTATTATACTTTGCGACCTTCTTTCTGATCGTTCTGTTCAATTCATATCATCATCGATAAGTGGCTGCACTCAGCAAAATATCAGATCAGAATCATCGCTGTTAAATCAGAGAGATTTATCGGCAACCATCGGATTCATTCCTCGAATTTCGACTCATTCGAAATAGATTTTCGCTTGATTTGGACGTGTTTTATTTCTCGGTGCGCAAAGTCTATTTATAAAGCGTAGCGTCCGCCAGCTAAAAACAAATTGTGCAAAAGCACTTTTGGAAGAAAACTGTATTTCTGTGCTTAACAACGTGAATGTGAAAAAAGAAATGTAAGCGATTTCTCACATTTTCATTCTAAAGCCAATGTGTGTGCGTGTGTTGTGTTAGACGCCGTCGATTGATGACGCAGATGCCTAGCCGGAAAACTTGTTTTGGATTTTCACACATTTTCAACCCGCAATTAAAGAAAATTTATATATATATAAGTTTGTTTTTTTTGCCAGCGAGTCGCGTCGCATTTTATTGATTAACATTGAACGTGTTTGGGTTTGTTTATGGCGTTGCCACCCACCCCGCTTGGCATATTTACTCTCACTCTGCCTGCGTCTCGCTCTCCCTCTCTTTTTCGTCATTTATGTTCACATGGAGTGTTGCCTTTCTGCATTTTTAAGTGCTTCGCATTTGCCGACTTTTTCGCACCGGCAAAAAAAGAAAAATGCGCGCTGCCTGGTTGCAGCTGCCGCTGCTTGGTTTTTTATTTATTTTTAGCATCGCGTTGCAGTCTAATTAAAACTCAAGCAATTGCGCTCATTTCCACACGCATTGCATAATTTCTAATGTTAATGTTTTTAAGGGGCGCACTCAAGCATTAAAAGCATTCAAGAAATGGGAACTCCACACACACACACACGCACGCACGCACTCACACGAAATCTCATTGGATGTGAATTTACCGTCTTACTTGTGCACTTAATGTAAACAACCCACGCCCTTTAAACACACACACACACACATAGAAATCTCTTCAAATGTTTATTTTTTGTTGTTTGTTTGCAGTAGCAACAGAGATGAGCGACGAACTTTACCAGATCGAAACGCGTCGACGTTCGCGCTCCAAGACGCCATTCCTCCGCTCCAGCTGCGATCATGAGAATTGTGAGCATGCGGGGGAAGAGGGGCATGTTCATCATAAGAAGAAGAAATCCTCAATGGCTCCAAATGTGCAGTGAGTATTTACACACATACAGCATACATACAAACATACATAAATCGAGCACAGGCATCTAAAAATAGAAACCAATCAAATCATGTTGCTTTATCATTTGAAAAGAATAATTAAATAACGGTTACTTTCGCAATACATAAAAACAAACGCTGCCCGAGCGTCATAAATATATAGAACACAACACAAGCACATGGCAAGCTCTGTGTGTGTGTTTGTGTGACCATGACGTCATGTGTTTGTTATTTCACACTCGACGCTACAGTTTAATTTCGAAACGAGCAAATGAGCAACTGAAATATATTTTGAAGTCAGTGATGACCGCGCTGGTCACTGTGACTGTTCGTGAATCAAGCAAAAGGTGACAAGACAGCTAAATAAAATAAATAAATATTAAATAAATAGCAAATATGCATTCTAATTAGCACAGATAATGAGGTTATTAACTTATTGAAATTATTATGAAATTGAAATGTGTATTCAGTTATCAGTGACTCATATCTAGCAGATATAATTCACAATACGAATAAATGCACGCTCAGCACTGATGCAAAGGTGTTTGAATTCAAACTGCCATACAGGGTGCTTTGTCGTCTGCCGCTTGTTGTTGAGTTTAGTTCGAATGTTTTTTTTTTGGGCGCGCAAATTAATTCTAACGTTAGCGTTGTAGCTTGCTTTTTCTACTTGTTTGGCTGATGACGACATCATGCGTGTAGAGGGAGGCGGGGCAACTTGACCATGAGAGATTCGTATGTATTATTATTGCTATCATTGCTCAAAGCCATCGGCTGGTTGGCTGGGCTTGTCTGAAGGTCAGCCGCGTTTCTGTTTGTAAAACATTTTACGAGCCTATCTCTTTGTAGTTTGTTTTGATTTACATGTTGTGCGTTAATTATGCTTTGTTTGATTTCCGCCAACTTTTCTAACCTGTTTACATATTTGCAGAACCATTGTGGAGGAGCACGTGGTGGAGACCCGCACAACAACCACCAGAGGCGGCACCAGCAGCAGCGGCAATAGCAGCGGCAACAGCAGCATCAACAGTCGCAGTAACAACAACAAAGCCACGCGCTCAAAAGCATTTACCCATCTAACCTCCGACTATTCAAGCGATGAAACATCGCCGTATGCCACACGCAAACAGTTGTCCGCCAATGTAGCAGCAGGCAGCACGGCAACATCCACGTCCACCTCTAAGTCCCCGGTGACCAGCATGTTCGCCAGCACCAGCAAGCGATTGGGCGATGCCTTAAACAGCATCACAGCTGTCACTTCCACGCCACGCAGCCAACTGGAGACTACACAAAATGTGCTCAACTCAACGCACGAGTTGCAACAACAGCAGAAGCAGCATCAGCAGCAGCAATATCAGCAGCAGCAACATCAGCAGCGTAGCCGACGCTCCAATGGTGATGCCCAGGCTAATTTAAGCGGCGATCATCTGGCCTACATAGAGTACAGAGATGCGGGCGAGTACTGGAAGTGAGTAGCTAAAGTAAAGATCATTCAAATTGCACTTGACTTGATTGCCTCAAAGTTAATCAGAATAGCAATTTATATAGAAAAGAAAGCTATCGTAAATCAGTTGGTGAATTTCACATGTTGTAAAATCATAAATTATTGCAATTAACTATTTAAAACTTTTGTAAAGATATTAATGAATTTGCTTACAATCAATCATAAATGTTTGTAACTATTTATCTTTAAAAATAGTTAAAGCTGATCAGAATTGATATGCATACAATTTTAATTTAGAATTTTCAAAAATATTAAAAGTATTGTAAATATTTTAATGAATTTCGCATATTCTACAGTTCAAAATATTGCCTATTAAATTAGCTTGTCTAGAAATTAGTATAATAATAATCGAACTGAACAATTCTGGGTTTCAAGCAATGAAAAATGTCAAGTGAGAAACTTCAGCCGCTTAACTTTGAAAAAGTTGCCAGTTCAAGTGCAATTTTGACTTAATATTTTTTGGGTTTACTAATCTTTATTATTTTTCGCAGCAAAACACCGAAAACGGATTATACGTACTCGGAGCTGTCGCCGCATCGGCGCCAATTGGCGCCAGGGATTGTGGCGATGCCGAATATGTCGCGTCGCAGCCTGGCGCATCATGATGAGCGTGTCGATTTCATGGTGCGTCAGAATCCCGCCCAGGAGGAGTTCATCCGTCGTCGCTATCAGACGCAGACAACCACCTCACACCTCAACTACGACTCCGGCGATGAGGTGGACAACATTCACTATTTTGGCCAGCAGCAGCAAAGCTGGTGGCTTGTCCGCTTCATCAGCATCATTGTCAGCGGCATGAGCAACATGTGGACGCGGATCACAACAGTCGGCAAAGCATCGGCAACTTCGGAGACGGCAGCATATCACAACTACTACGCCAGCAGAAGGCAGCAGCAGACACAGCACGGTTTCATCGCTGGCAGCTTGTTGAGCCTGATGCGCTATGTTTACCTTGGAATTGCATCGGTGCTCAGCCTGGACACATGGCTGCTCCGATCCAGCAGCACAGAAAACAAGTCCAAGAAGCGCTTTCTGCTCCTTCTACTCATACTGCTGCCCCTGCTGCTATTAACGGGTGAGTGATAGTTTAGATCAAAATACGTACAGCCATGGACATGTAAATAGCACCGGTGAAAATTAAACTTTTTAACCAATAAGGGAACACAATTTTTGAGGCATTCTTAGTCTATAATATTGGTCATATAAATAGCACATTAAAAATAAATATATAAGGATAATAATATGGATTGATAATATAGTACTTGATACTATTTCTGCATATTTAATATCTGTTTCACATCTCCGACTAGTAATATTCTCGTATCTTTTGTCATTTATAAGTAATTTTAATCTCTTTCGAGTCTTGTTTTTAATTAAATACAAATTACTTGTTTTTGTTTATGCAAATGCATTGCATACAATTAATCTTGAGAATAATTAATATTTTGAATGCTTGCAATGATTTCCTGTACTCAACTTAACACAAACTAAATCAGACTTACCCAAAATTGTTTGTTCACGATTTAAACACGTGATCAAATTCTAGCGAAAGTAGTTAAAGTTGAAAAAGCAGCCAAAACTTGTGTATTATAAAAATATGTTTTCCATTTGGTGCTATTTATCTGTCCATTGCTGTATATGTAAAATTGAATCTATAAACGTTTGCGCCCAGACATTGAACGGCTGCCAAAGGCTAACTGACCTTGGATCATGTCTACAACTAATGCCACATTCATAGTTCACCTTGTGATCGGTGCTCACATAAGAAACTGGTCAATGACAGCGCATGACGTCAGCAACTGTTGTTCTTGTTGCTGTTGTTGTTCTTGTTGCTGTTGTTCTTGTTATTATTATAATACTATTGACATGAAAAATGTGTGCATAATTTGTACGAAATGCTCAAGAAAGACACGTTTATATGTTTCACTTTACGCTGGAATGACACCTGCGAGTTCTTCAAGAATTTATCAGTTGCAAGTTATTTAAAATATGCACGCGTGATCCAATTTGTGTAAAGTAAAAGCTTTTGCTTAATTCGAAAAATATTTCCATTTTTAAATTAGACTTTTTTAAAAGTAAATAGCAAAAAGAAGAAGCATTTTTTGTGTCTTTTGTGTATTATTTTCGAATTGTTTTGTATTTATTAACAATATTTTAAATAGTTATTTAAATAGTTAAATTTTATACGTACAAAATTTGTCAGTTTTTTAACTTCTTTTTTTTCTTCATTAAATCGTTGTTTTTATTATGAATTCAATTGAAATTCACAGAGCTAATCAAATTGTAATTTAGCTTTGCGTAAATTGGAGCAAACCTGATAAGCATATTCTAAAGATATGGAAAATTACAAAGAATATAGATAACATTGCCCGACTCTGATAAGAAGAGAATGATCAAAGTGTCACGCCAGCAGAACAATTTAAGCATAATAATACTCTTGCCTAATTGCGACTTTCGACTTTTCAGGTGTGTTCTATTATCTGCATCCGAATGAGAGTTTCCCGCCCAAATCCCTAACGCTTAACACATTCACACTTCCCGAGTTGCCCAAGATCGATGTTGGCGCCTTCTTGCAAGCCGAGCAATACGAATCGCTGCGCACGCAGACAATTGAGCAGGCGGTGCGCGTGCGTGACTGGGCCGATGATTATCTGTTGTATTTGAAAACAATCGGCCAGAATGTGGCCAACAAGGGCCGTCAATTGTTTCAGACCGATCCGGTCTATTACGAGCGAGTCTAATGCATACTTCCAGCAATTCTGCTATCGCTTTGGCTTCGAGCTGCTGCAACAGTTGCTCATTTAAAGTTTTCTTCAACTTTTGTTTTTGTTAAATTAACATTTGTTAATCCTCAATTTTAACGGCCAAGATCAATTCAAGTACAAATTCAAGCATTTTTCTTTTAGACATTTCTGTCATTTCACACGTTACATACATATATTATATGTATGTATGATCTATCGATCGTATGCCATATATTTTTCGTTGTTTAAATATGACCAACCCACCTGCCACACGCCACACACACTTCACATCACACACTACCCTACATCCCCCAATCCCCTAATCCCCCCACTCACCCACTTAATGACGCAACATGGAGAAGGATAGAAAGAGAGAGAGAGAGAGAGGCACCGCTGTTCAAATGTGCAGAAATTAAGAAAAATTAATTTTAATTCATTTCTATTTGTCAAAATCAAATTGTTGCATTCATTTGTATATTTTTTTGGGTCGCCCTTTAATAGTCAATTCTGATTTCAGTTATTTGCCATTATTTTCGAATAAAAATCACATGACTCAAGTTGAAGCTGCTGTTAAATCGCAGCCCAGAATTAAGAATCATTTTTGTTGTCAAACAACGTTCAGTTTGTAATCTTTGATTGTTTGCTTTCGTAATTGTTCATAAACTCCTCTCGATATATACATGATAATAATAAAAAGAAAAAGAAAAAAAACGCAAACATTCTCATATTATATTTCAAAATGAAAATAGTTGTTTTATTTGCCACTTAAAAAATCGCCGCTCGATTGCGACTTGAAATGGTAAGTAAATCCACAAAATACACGCCAAGAATAGATCAACATTGGTTGGCCATAGAACAGAGCAATCCTTCTATCTATCCTTCTGCATTTGTTGTGCTCATCTCGTTTGATCGCGTTTAACAACCCCCCCTTTCGAAAAAACAGTTGCCTAACTTTGTCCCCAGCTGAAGGGTGGGTTGCAAATGTGGAAGGATGGATTCTGATTGTGGTGGTTATTCTGTGTGCAACTGTTGCCAACTAATGTTGCTCTGTTTTTACAGCCTGGCTGCAGCTGCCTGAGGAGCGTCGCTTGGAGCACTTGCAGCGCACTGAGGCGCTGCTGCCACTGAGCCTGCTTGCCACACTGCGTGGCCACTGGTCGCAGGCTGGCGCTGCTGTCAAATCGTTGTGGCTGCCACAGCAGGAGTCGGCAGCCATCAAGCTGCAAATGGAGCAAGTGCAGCAGAACTTGAAGCGAACTCTAACGCCGGAAGAGTATGAGAACATACTGAATCATGTCAACAGCTACGTGCAACAGCTGGTTGAGCTGAAGTTGCAACAACAACAGAAACCGCAAGAACAACAACAACTCTCTGCGCAGCAAATCCAAATTATTGTCAAGTTGATGCGTGAGAATCTGGAAGAATTGGCCCAGCAAAGGACGCAGTTCAGCGAACAGCAGCTGGCCGATTTGGCGTTGCGCTTGAAGTTGCAACTGCAACAGTCGGGCGAGTGGCAGGCGGCGAATCTACGCTTGAGTCCCGAGCAGTTAGCGGAGATTACGCGCCAAATCAAGGCGGAGTTCAATCTGGAGGAAAACCATTACACAATGCTGCTGGAGCACATCGATGTGCCACAGTTGCTGCAGCGCCTGCTGAGCACACCCGGCTTGGCAGCCCTTGTGGATGAGCGCATCAATCTGGCGCTGAGAATGCGAGGGCAGGCGGAGGAGGCATCTGGTCAGGCAGGAGTCGATCAGCTGAACAGGGAGATAGCGTTTATTAAGCTGACGCTGTCGGACAAGCATGCGGAGAATGCGGAACTGCAGCAGTCGATAAGCAGTCTGAAGATCAGCCAGGATGATCTCTTGGAGCGCATGCAGCAGCACGAGCTGGCGCAGGATCAGCGCTTTAGCGGCTTACTCGCCGAAATCGAGGCTAAACTGGCATCGCTGAATGATTCGCAGTTTGCGTTGCTCAACAAGCAGGTGAAGCTGACGCTTGTCGAGATTCTGGGCTTCAAGCAACAGCCGGGGGCAGCCGGTGGCCAGCTGAATGATGTTGATCTGCAGAGCTGGGTGAGCAACATGTTCGTGGCCAAGGAGTATCTGGAGCAGCGGCTGCTCGAGCTGAGCAAGCGTAGCGACAGCAACTTACGCGCGGAGATCGAACGCTCCAGCCTTGTGCTGATGGGCGACATTAGCGAGAGGCTCAAGCGGGAGATACTCCTCACCGTGGAGGCCAAGTACAATGGAAGCAGTCAGGTGACGAAATCGGAATTGCACGAGGATGAGGTGCGCAGCATTGTGAAGGCTGTCCTGGCCGTCTACGATGCGGATAAAACGGGTCTGGTGGATTTTGCTCTGGAGTCGGCGGGCGGACAAATACTGTCGACACGCTGCACGGAAAGCTATCAGACCAAGTCGGCGCAAATCTCCGTCTTCGGCATACCGCTCTGGTATCCCACCAACACGCCCCGCGTGGCCATTTCGCCCAATGTTCAGCCGGGCGAGTGCTGGGCCTTTCAGGGCTTTCCCGGTTTTCTGGGTACGTAAATGTGGTCAATGAACTGAATGATTATCTCCAACTCTGCTCAATACACAGTCCTCAAGCTGAACTCGTTGGTCTACGTCATGGGCTTCACGCTGGAGCACATCCCCAAGAGCCTGTCGCCAACGGGACGCATTGATTCCGCACCGCGCAACTTTACCGTTTGGGTGAGTGGCCAACTCAGCAACAGTTAACAGTTTGTAATCGTTGTTAATCGGTGTGTCTTACAGGGTCTGGAGCACGAGAAGGATCAGGATCCGGTGCTGTTTGGTGAGTATGAGTATCAGGATATTGAGGCATCACTACAATACTTTGCCGTACAAAATGTGGACATCAAGCGTCCATTCGAGATAGTGGAGCTGCGCATCGAGACGAACCATGGCCAGCCGGACTACACGTGTCTATATCGGTTTCGGGTGCACGGCAAGCCGCCAAGCACATAGTGTGCTCATGGATCAAGGACCTAAATCTAACTACAAGTTCAGTGAAGTGTACATAATTTCAGTGCCTTAAAAAGGAGACTACAACACAACAACTACAACAACAATAACAACAAACAACTACTTACAAAATCTACAAACTAACACAATACAAAAAGTTAGGCTATAGTTCGTAAGTGTTTTTTTAAGTGTAAACTGTAAGCAGATTTTGTATATACCTTAATTGTTTAGCACTAAGCTAGTTAGTTGTGTCCACAGTGCAGTTGTCCTATAATATTTATTCTGATTTAGTTGGAGAGAATTCTATAATTTGTTGCAAGAGAGTCTACAATGAATGATGCAACACAGAGAGAACCAAGCTAATTTTAAATTGTTTGCCATTTTGAGAACGTTATCAACTTAATAGTCATAGGCATATAACTAACTTAATTGAGCCATATGCTTGCTATATATTGTATACTGATCTTAAGCTATTATTAAGTTTATTTTAAGTTCACGAAATAATTGTAAATGCCATAGAAAAATGGAATTGAAATTGAAATTGAAAACTTATCCAAAATGTCTGCAATAAAACTGAGAATCATGAAATTCAATAACTCATCTGGTTAAAGAATAAATCTGTACTTTTGATATCAGTTTACATATCTCGAAATAAAGTTTACATGAATACGTTCAAAATATGCTTAGAAAATGAGTCCAAAAATAGTTACTAGCTTATTAACAAATAATTAATAAAATATTTAACTTTTGTTGCTACTTTTAAGTACAAACTTAATGTCCCGTTTACCGTTTCTTTGCTTATTTTTCAACAATATTAAATAAATGCGTTGCACACATTGCTGAAACTAATTGTAGTTAAAACTAATTATTATTATTATTATTTATTGAAATGAATTGTTAAACTAATAATTTCTTGTTGGCTTGCAACATATTGGTATACTTAATTCATTGTAAGCTCATTAAGAGCTTGCCAGCATTGCAATTATAAATGTGCTCCACTCCGAGACAATGCCCCGACAGGCATTCAGGCAATTCAATTTAATTTGTTGCACATGTGCAGATTGTTATCTGACAGCGTGCCACTTCTACCAAATTAATGCTGCAATGCTGTCATGCTGCAGACGAGACGACGGCAAATCTTATACTACATATGTATATTTATATTTAAATATTCAAAATAACCTCACCTAAATTAATGCGGAGCTGCCAAAGGAGTTCTTATCTGCGAGCCAGGCCAGGCACGCACTTAATTAAAACCCGCTGCTGCCTGGCAAACTCCCGAAACTTGACTGACTAACTGCTTGCAACATTCTGAGTCAAGGAAACGCTTGTAAAATAGATGAAATTGCAGTGTTTAAACTTGTCGACAGCTATTCCAGCTGGCTGCGAGTCAAAGTGCTGTAGCCCACTAGCGTGGAGTCAAGGAACGTGCCCCCGTGTTCCCGATTCCCGTTAGAGATGGGCTCGTGTCGTATTTATTTGCAACAATTACGACACATTATGTGGCACTATTCGAAAAGGAGCGAAACAAAAATTTTGTTTTCTATAATTTTTAAGCTCTTTTTGGAAATTCCCTTGCAAACCCTTAACCCATTAACCTTAACCTGCTACACCATTAAATATATATATTCTAGATCAGGATCCGCAGCCCAGTTGATATAGCTATGTCCGTTTAGAGCACTTTTACTCATGCTTACATTTCAGTGTGCAAAATTTGACAATAGATTTAGTATAAATTTAAAGCTGGGAGGTTAATATGGGCGTGGTCGGAATATTTTTACAAATTTGTCTAAATTTTAAACATTTGCTGCCTTTCGAATATGTAGCCATATTTATATATTTATTTATGCCTAAATTATGCTTAAGTTCTTAATTCAACTTTTGAAATGATTTGATTTAAATGAATTCCATAAAAATATTTTACATAATTATTTTTCATTGATACGTGTTAAGTTCGTGCCAAGCTCAACATGAAATCCAATTTTATCTCAATTTTCAAGTCGTGAGTATTTTATAAAATAAAAAAAAAAAGATAAAAAAAAGGATTCGCTGTCATCTCAAGTCGGTAGTTGAAGACATCCTGATGTGTTTTGTTAATTACTAGATTACAGCAGTCGGCAGTCGTTGCACATTCCTGCAACATTTTTATTGCAGACAGCAGTCAGCCAGGGCGGGGGGGAATGGCCAATATATTTAGTGAAAATAGGCTAAAAGAAAAATTTATTTGGGCCTCATTAGACCTGTGCTACGACCCGATTCGTTTTTTGTTGTTTTTTTTTGTTTTTTACCTGGGGGAGATTTGTAGCACGTTTAATTTGTTTACATAAATCTTGCGCAGGGAAAGCCGCATTTGTTTGACTTGCGCTCAAAAGTGTACAAATATAGCAAAATATAAAATAAAATGAAACAAAATGAAAAAATTGAAAACAACTTTAACTACTCAGAAAGTTTTGCTGTTGTGTGTTTGAGTGTGTGTGTGTGTGAGTGTGTAACAATTAAACAGGCGTTAAAAAATAGTGACTAATGAGAAAAGTTTCAAGCAGCGGCATTAAAAAATAAAACTGCCTTTTTAAGTTCGTCCAACTTTTATTTTATTTTCTTCTCCATTTTTTTTTTTCTTATCTTTTTTGCTCTCTGCTGTATTGAATTTGTTGGCCTTTGGGTTCAAGCACACACACACAACTTGCGAAAACAGAAAGTGTGCGAGCCATAAAGCGAGTTGGCCAAAACATTGAAATCATTACATAGTTCATTGCCTCGTCTCTGCTCCCCATCCGGTTCCGTCGCCACTTATCTTGGCATAGAAAATCTCAAAGTTTGACACAACTTCAGCTCAAGTAGCTGATAAGCATTGAAGGCGCTTATAATGTGAAATACTTTGGCCAAGTATTTCCAATAAGAATATGGGGCAAAAACATTGCCGACGACCTTTATGCGCATTTGGGGAACTCCAGCTGGAACTTGAGTTCAATTTGGGGATTCAACAGCAGCAACATCGGCACGCGTCTCAGCTTCTTGTTGCTTATATTGTCTGCCTCGTGCTGCAAGCAAAACTCTTACGGAATGTATTCAGTTTACCTATTGATATGCCAAATCCCCGATTGCACTTTCCTCTTCAGCAGTTAGTTTCAATCAACCTCTTCTAGTCTCTGATAGCAAAAGGACTCTCTTAGTATCTTATACCTAAATAGCCTAAAATTGCATTCTCATGTCGGTGCCTTTTCTGAAACCTGGTTAAAGATCCATTTGCTAACCTCTTATATCGTATATATTAAACTCTCTACCTATGTAGATATTGATATACGTAGAATTTAGATTAAGAAGAAGATTGTGATCAGCTTCCCATTGGCAAAGAACTCGTAACCATCCGGGACCATCTCGTGGGCGCTACAAATCATATCGAGATTGTGCTTGCGCAGAAACTTGCCAACAACCAACATCAGCGCCAAAGGTGTAACCAGCAACGCGATGACCATCCGGATCGGACCAAAGTAAATCATATAACATGGCTTGATTGGGCACATCTGTAGGACGTATGTATTTCATGTATTTCAGATGAACAAAATATCTATCATCTCATGAAACAAATGGCCAAGGAATAGATAGTTCGTATCCGACGGTACGCCTACAGTCTGAAATATTCGCAACAGATCCGCATATTGGCCGTGTATATCCCCACAGATCTTCAGGGGCGCGTTCAACTTCAGCAGCATCGGATGCCGGAGAAAGATGTCGGACGCCATGTGGCTCAATTTAGAAATCTCATCCTCCGTCAGATCCATATTTTACTGAGATCGTCAACCGCCATTTTCTTTGGAACAAATGGTAATAGTAAATTACAAGTTAAGAGTTTAGTTACATAAATGATCTAGGTAATTGCTGTGATCAATTCTTGGCTGAAACTAATAGATGAAACTGAAACTGTTGGCTATTTTTGTCTCATTTTTGAGTTGCACAGTGAAGAGACGTGCAACAAACGAACATTAAATATGCGCACACATTCAGCGGCTGGCAAAACTTTTCTTTGGCATTTCAAAATTCAAGTATCTTACTTGTGTGTGTGAGTTTGTGGCTCTGTATATGTGTGTGTGTATGTGTGGGAGTGACGAAAGTCGGCTATGCTTAGTTAGAGCCATTTGTTTGAGTTGTGACTGTAATTAAATTTGCTGTTGCTAACTTTACAATAATTTTACAAGCCGTTAAGCTGTGTTAAACCGGAAGAAAAAAACTTGAAAATTGATTTTGTGTCATATTGGCTGACATTTGTGGCTCGCATGAGTCGCAAATCTGTTTGTTTTGTGGCCATAATGAAACAAGCATGTGGCACGTTTGTTGTCCTCCACACCCCATGGCCTCCACCCCCCCATCATCTAGGGGACCGAGGCTTAAGAGCCGTAGTCAAATGCAATAAATGTTGCCCACAGCTGGCTGACAGGATGTATTCATTGGAAATTAAATTGCGCATGAAACTTGTTTGCAAATCCAAAGTTAATCCTTGCTGCCAGTCATTTAGTTATTTAGTCAGTCAGTTGCTCAGTCAGTCATTCCGTCAGTCAGTCAGTTAGTCAGTCACTCACATTAACCTTAATTAAGTGACAAACAAGAAACGTACGCTCCGCTTTTCAGTCCCCATCCCAGGCCACGATGTTTGGCTCTGTTACTCAGAACCTCAGTTCATTTACAGGCAATTGAATTTTAATGGGATTTCGCTTTTGGCCCAAGAATGCTCGCTTTGGCCCAAGTTAAGAGTTCTTGCCTTGCAACTCCTCTGAGCCATATGCTTTGGCGGTCGATTGCCAAGTGTCCATTTGCATATTTGTCGTTTCAGTTTGGGCCCCTTTGGCACTGGCTTTTATTTTGTGTGCTCGTAATTCAATTTATTTGCAATGCTCGCAAATTTGAAGCGTGGAAGTGAAAAGATTTTTGGGGTATTTTGCCTTTGGTGTTTCATCTATTTTTGGGGTCAGAGTATTAAAGTTCGTTGCGGTTAAAGTCACAAGCCGCATGTCAGTTTAGGGCCGGCCAGCCTTAACGCATCATTAAAGCTGCTGACAACTAAAGGGGGCCAGCTGCCAAGGAGAGGGGGAGGTGGGCTGTGGTTTATCTATGCCTCTCTCTTAATTAAAGATAAAATGTGCTAAATTGTGCAACATTTGGAAGTAAAAGTTGGATTTAATGTTCTTCCTGATTGTAGTTTCTTTTCACTTCACTTCTCTTACTTTAATTTACTTTTTTTTGCCCTTTAAGCAGCTGCTTGGTCAATGCAAGCATTCATCCAACTATCAATCAATCAATTACGCTTACAAGTGCGTCAGAGCTTAAGGGAATGGCTATGAAACGTGCCTTAACTTTAGTTTTTTGTCAGCGAATTTTACGACCAACTTTGCTAACAAGAATGAATTGAAATATAACGCTGTAAGAGCTCTTAGCCAACCATCCCTAAAAACAAAAATAAAAAATCAAAAAATATACGTATGTACACTCTGAAAAAATGAAAAATGATCGCCCTGAATTACGCTACTTCCTCAAAAAGTATATTTCAGAAAATCAGGATTAATATTTTGTTAATTTTTGAGTACATTTTACTGCAATATAAAAAAAGAAATTGTCATAATTGCTTACATTTTATTATAAATTAAACATTAGTTTTTAAATTTTCACAAATAATATTTATTAATTTAATTTAAAAGAAAAAAACTTACTATTCGCGATTCGAACTCACGGCTTGCATTTCTACTTATTATAAATATTTGCTATTATTAAGAATAATTAAAAAGAAATCTTTCTAATTTTAAAATCTATTTTTTTCGTATTTAAAATGTTTTCTAGTTGTCAAGGCGATTTTCAATTTACCCAAACTTCACTTATTTAGAGGAGATTTTTTTCTGAGTGTATGTATGCATCTTAGGCAGCATAAAGCTTTTAGGGACTTTGAGCTTAAGCTGCTTCATTCCCCATCGACAAATGTCTTTCACAACAGCACAATCAATTCACACAGTAATAAAAATATTATTTTTATAAAAGTATTCAATTTGTAGCACATCATCAAAAATCAGCTAATGACTGTTCACAAATTAAATTAAATTAAATTTATAATCCTAGCTACTGATTGGTTGACATTTAAAATTAGTTTTATTTTTTTTTTAGTTTCTGTTAGCTGCGATTTGTTGCCTACCTTATCGGATTTTGCTTTTGTTGAACATTTATTTTGTATTTGTTTGATTTGGCTTTTTAATCAACAGTAATTTGTGCATCGACCAAAATCTGCCATATTTATTGGATGTTTGACAATATTTGAAACATTTATTATTTACCATTTGCATTCACTCAACTCGCATGCTGCTGCTGCTGCTGCTGGCTTGTGTCTGCCACGTTGTTGCCGTAAATTCAACTAAGCTGCAAAGCAATTATTTAACTGAATGGTCGAGTGAAAATTGTTTTATATTGTCAGCCAGACAGCATGTCCTGCATAAAGCACATAACAAAAGGAATAAGGACAAACATTTTAAACGAAAATCAACACAGAACACAATTTAGATTTTGTATAAGCCTGACACTTGACTGTCTCTTCACTGCAGGAAAAACAACAATTGATATTGTATTCAAATTAAAGCAATATTTAAACCAGATTCGCTATATAATATAGGACTTTCTTTAATGTGGAATTTTTTTTTTCTGCAATTAAATTAAGTCAGTTTATTAAATGCAAAAGAATTTGCTTCCGAAACTATGCAGCGAATAATCTAACTTTTCTTATATATACAATCTTTTGTAAAGGAAATTGATACATCTTTTGAGTTATTCCAAGTTAAAAATATTTACATCCAGTGTATTGCTTTTAAAAATCGTTGTGCAGCTACTGTAATTAGCATATTTATGAAAATATATTGGTAAATGGGCTCTTCTTTGCTTCTGTTTTTGTTTATTTTTTTATATAATGACATTAATTAAATTAATTAATATAAAGCGGTAATTTACAATGTAAACACCAATCGCTGCTGATGTGATGTGTTTTTTAAAGTTAATGTTAAATGAAAAACTCAATGAATAATATTAAATTTATGAAACAGAAGGAGCAGTTCGAGATCTTCCCTCCGTAAAGTGAGTTGGTCTGGGTGAAATGGTTTTATCCTTCTTCGAAAATGTGAAGAATAATATGAAATCGTTAATATTTGATAACGTTATTTATGTCAGCCATGTATTTAAATTCATCTGAGAATTTCTCTTTGCAAACAGTTATGTGTTACTCCAAAAACGAAAAGTGTTAAAATTTGTTTAATTCTCAAACTCATCGTTGAATTTCAAATTTCCAATTTTAATCGGATTAATTGAAGTGCATTTTATTAGTTTACCTAATACATTTAAGTTTTAAATAATTATTTTCCAGTTTAAACATAAATTTGCTAGCATTAATCTGCTTAGCATAAATCTTATGAGCATTTGGTACACATTATTAGAAAGTCTCAATGGCCCAGGATATCCAGGATATTTGTCAAGCACTCTTGCAAAGGAACTTCGTATGGTGTTTTATCAGTGCCGCAAAAGTTATTGCAGGCAAATGGCTAAGAGCCACAGTTGCCACAGTTGCAACAGTTGCCACAGTTGCAACAGTTGCAGTGGCCGCCACATCATTATAACGCAGTGGCGATACTTAAATGCGAACTGGAAAATTGGTTTTCCGAGCGAGAAATGGATGTATTTACCAAACAGTGCACACTGGGCCAGTGGCAATTTTTTGTTAAATTTATCATAATTTTAATTAAATATTTTAAAGTAGGAGCATACATTAAATATAATAAATAAATAAAAATAAATAATAAAAAAATATATTAATAATAGATCATTAACATTGCAATCCTGAAATATTAAGCGTTTGGTTCATTATTCTGTAACTACAATTTGCGAATATATGCCACAAAAATTAATGAGGAACTGGCCCAGTGTGCAGTGTGTTGCAGTTGTGTACCACACAAATTGCATATATCGTGGCACGTGTAAAGTATTTTTCATCGTTGCAGGAAAACTGCTGTTGACACAATTTCGCACAGTGATTGCTTTTGTGATTTCTGCTGCTGCAATTTATTTGGTTTACTTGGGTTTTTATTATATATTAAAGCTGTTTGGAGACGGCGAATGTTGCACAGTTGCAAATGTTTTCACTGCTGCTGCTGTGCTGCTGTTGCAGCTCCCAATTACTGCGTTGTCAAAAGTTGAAACAAGCCACCAATCCGACAGAGATGAAAAAAGGAAGCGGAGAGATGAGGGGAAACAGCTTTTACTATTTGCAGTGCGATTAATTGACTCAGCGAGTTTTTTATTGGATACCTCCAGGCGCAGCTCCCGGAAAGATTCATTATTGTTGCTCGTCATGCATTAATAAGTACATAAATTCAATTTGTGTCATGTCTTGCTCAGCATTCAAACAACAAGTGAGCGAAAGACACACACACACACACACATACACATACATTCAAACAAGCGCTGGGGGCTATTGTCACACATGTGGTATGCGTAATATTGAAGAACTTATTGTATTTTAATTGGTAGCACATCATTTTGAATTGTTGATTTGTTGAATTGTTGCCGACTTAATTAAAATTGTAACAATTCGACACGCGCTTGCAGCTATTCATTAATTAAATCCCCATACAAAGCGGCTGAGTTGTGCACCTTTGGGCCAAGACTTATCAGGTTTGTTAATAAAACGAGGCCAGCTCTTCTTTGGTCTCGTGCAATTCATGTACTGGTCTATAACTTGTCTGGCAATTCGATTGCAATTGTAGCTGTCACATTAACTCTGATTTATGCGCCATAAAACACAAGAGAGCTTTGACTGTGCTCAATAGCTGCCTTTTTTAATACCCTGCGTGCATAAAACGAGTAATAAACAGGTACAAAAAACTGTAGCGCACAGCTAAGGATGTATTCGACCATAAACATAGGCATGCTTGCTCTTCCTATACCCTACAGCCTTAAGATAAATAAGCCTTATATATATGTATAGATGCAAATATAGACGGCATCTGAATATATCTGAAAATAAATATTATATATATAATATTGAGTAAAATAGTAAAAATGTTAAAATTTAATGTAACTGTATATATGAACATATATAATACATAATATATATAATATATATGTAATATTCTTGATCAGGATCAACAGTTGAGTCGATATAGCCATGTCCGTCTGAGAACTTAAGAGCTACAGAGCAAGAAAATTGGAACAACGCAGATCAAGTTAATTGCATTTTTATCGATAACTGCCACCTATTGCTAATATCGATTTCCGATAACAACAAAAGTATCAGTTTTTAAGGCAGAGACTTCCAATTAATACATGAAATGATAACTGAAAAAATTTCATTAATATCCTAAAAAAAACTTTATACTGGAGATTTTGGCATTAAAATTAGAATGTATTTAACAGCTGTGTAAAGGGTATTTTGTAGTCGGGTTCACTTGAATACAGCATTCTTGTTTTTTTCTCTTTTGATACAGCATTTTAGATATATGTTTCTTTTATGTCTACCAATAAAAAGAGCACAAGTCGGACATTTGTTTAGTCAAGTAACGAGTATTTGTTGTACAGCTGTCAATATTTGCGGGAGGAAAAGCTGGAAAGTGGGTCCCTAACATTGCGCATTTTGGTTAATTTTAATGGGAAACCCGTTAATGCAAAGTAAACAAAAAACAGTCCAATGAAAACTCAAACCCTCTTGTTTATCTAAGTTAATTGCGTTCAGGTGGGGAACTTACAAAACATTTGCTTATTTGTTTATGGACCCTTTCACTACGTGCAAAAGGGCTTGCTGCAGGTCATTTGGTCATTTTGCGTTTGTGCGTGTTTTTTTTTCGAATCCTAATTATTATTATGCTGACGACATTTTTACTGTGCTCAATGCATAATTCAAAAGCCGAGCACTAAGAGTTTAAGCCCAAGCGACAGCTAAGCCAAATTGGATACTCTCTTCTAGAACTTGCAAATGCCACAGCCACAGTGGCATGCCGCTTCTTGCATATACCATATCTTAGGACTTCTGCAGCCGCAGGTGCGTTTATCATGCACTTTAATCAAGTCCTTAAAAGAACGCCAAGTGGCGCATTGTCTTGCGCTAAGCAAACAGCGAGGGTTGTTCCTTCAGTTCCTTAAACAACATTAGAGAGAGTGAAAGAGACAGTGGAGACAGTAGGGAGAGTTAACCTAACTTAAAATGTGTGCGAAGTCTGCTCTCCACTCTTTTGTCAAGGCTCAGAAAAAAATTGAAGCTAACAAAATCTTCTCCCCTTTAGAAACAAATTCTAAAACAAAATTGTTCAAATTGGAAAGCGTTTATATATTTATATATATATTACGAACCGAAATGGAACGGAATATATTATCTAATTTCTTCATATGAATATCAGTAAGACAACTTTCGAATAACTTTTCAATTTTATTTTAATGTTGATTGTTAAATAAACCTCAAAATAAGATTAATTTAATTTAACATCATTAAATTGCAAGTTAAAATTTAAATTTAATTTTTTTTTAAATTTGATTAATGTTTTTAGTTGAAATTAAATAACATAAATAAAAAAATGTATTTATTTATTTTGGCTGTGGGTAGTTCATAAGCAGCTCTCCGGCAGGCACGTTGGAATTGCTGGCCCGCAGCTGGATTGACTGATATGACGCTGCCAATGACTTGGCCGTCAAGTTGGCCACTTTGCTGCACGCTGTGGCAGAATTGCTATAGCAACCGACAACTGGCAACTGGCAACTCGCAACTTGTAACTTGCACCTTGAAGCTGGGTAACTTTAGCATTTTATCTCTCGTTGCTACTGCTGTTGTTTTCAAATTTCTTTTTTCGTAATGTTTTATACCTTCCTCGTCTAACGTCTTTTTTTTTGTTGCCTGAATCCCTTTTTGGTTCTTGTAATTCCTCAACGCGATTCTTAATTGCAGGTTCTTGAAATAAGCATTTTCTCTTTTGTTTCTGCTTCTTTCAACTTGCGATTGCAATTAGAGTTTTTCTTTGTAATTGAAATGCGCAAATGATTTGATTTCAAGTTTACGTTTTTAATATTGCACACTTCGCTTTCCAGCGGCCTCGTTGTGGGTCATTTTAGCCAGAGGCAGAGGCAACTTTCCAAACGGAAGCAAGAACAATGTGCGATAAAAATGCCTTTTGTGGAGAATGAAAAGTTTTGCGAGTTCATTTTTGTGATACAACTAGGTTTCATTTTGTAGTTCCTTTCCGACAACTTTCTGTATATGCACGTGTATGTGTGTGTGTATGTGTGTGCTTGTGTGTGTGATAAAGTTTGTCAACTTTTCTTGGCAACTGTACAAAAACTTTGCGCAATTCCAACACTCCATTTATGCGCCTTTATCGCGACAAACAATTTTTTATGCGAAAAGTGAATACATTTGTTTTATTATTTAAAGTGGCATGATGCAGCAATGGAATCTAAATGATTTTAAATGCCATAAAATGCAGTAAATATCAAATAACATCAAACTGGCCACATTCCTGGTTGCATTCCTGTCTAAAACTCGGAATTACAAACAATTTGATGTTTGCGGCAGATTTACGTTTTGGTTGTGTGGCATGTCTGCTAAACGAATGTTTCGCTTATGACATGGTAATTAAATTAAAAGCACTTTATGCGGTAAGCTGTCCAAAAGTAAATTGGCCTAAAGCACACATAGACACAACCAATAAATGCAGCATGCAATAACAATTTTTGCTGCTGCATCCAAATCCGGCTTTAGTGCTCACAATGCCATTGACGAGTGCCTGCAGCAGCTTGGAGCAAAATTTGCTCGGCAATTTACATAACAGCAATTTCTACGGAAGTGGGAGGTGGGTGGGTGTGGGTATGGGGGTGAGGGTTGGGGATGGTGTCCGCATCTTACCATTTTAAATATTTACATACGGCCATCTGCATTTACAGGCCCTGAGCTTTGTTCTACTTGCTGACCTCGCCACCAAAAGGGTCTCACAGAAAGCAGTCCTTTAGAATTTATAATTGTTATTTAATTTGCATAAACTTAAGACACAGCCTTGCTCCGACCCCGCCCCCAACCCCAGCATTAGCCTCACCCGCACTTGTCTTGGCTTTGACTAAAAGGAAACACATGTCCAATGAAATGAATCATTTTTATGGCCGGCTGCCCGCTGAGCTGACTTGGCTAATTTATAAATCTTTCGGTCTACTTAAAAATTTAGAACAATTTATTTTAATATTTATGGCATAACTTTGTGCGTTTTTCTTGCCGGCAAAAGGATTTCAAGGATTTGAGCAAAATATAATCATAAATACCGAAAATTATGCCTAATAAAATCAAACAAAAGCGTTTGACACTTTTATTAAATTTTGACCCAGCCTGTGCGCACTTCCCTGAATGGATTTATATACACAGTGGGAGGGAATTTAATGGTTTGGGGTGGTGTGGTGGTAAAGGGGTGGGCCTAAAGACAATTATTCAAGCGATTTCACTTTCAAGGCAGTTCCAACGTCAAAGGCCAATTTGCATATTCACGAAATTTGTCAGGGTTCATTTTGAGTGCGAAAACGCAGAAATCAGCCCAGTTTAGTGTGATATGATAGATATCTTAGCCTATATTTTATTCTTGTATCTATCAGTAATATTTACCGGGAAACATAAGTGTTGACGAGTTCTAAATTCCAGTATGATTTTTTTTTTTTGCTTTCCGGAAAAGTTTGTGACTAAATAATGTTTTACAGATTGCAAATCAATTTAAAGCTAAATGAAGTGATTAATATTGGAATTTGAAGATTTTACTCAAATAAGCATAGCATTATAGAATTTTAGAATGAATTTTATTTAAATTTTGCTCTTGTGCATTTCTCTTTTTATACCCTTGTCCGAAATACATGTCTTGATAATGAAAAATACTTGTTAAAAATTCAAAAATGCTTATCTAATTTTCAAAAATTTGTTTTTTCGCATGTTTATAAATTTATTCTAAAATGTTGTACTCCGGTTTTCAGGGAGATTTTAATTTTGGTGCGTTATTATAATAATAAAATTGCATACCCAAAGCTTTTGGTCATGAAAATTGGGATTAAGGATGGGATGTACATATAATTACTTAACTTTATTATTATTTATTGTTTAATTAATGAATATGAAAAGGATATTCATTTGATATGCTCGTTGTGTTACGAATAATGAGCATTCTGATTAATTGCTTATTTAATTGCCGGATGGAAATGTACATGAATTATAATTACATCATTCAGGGAAATTTGTATTTCGATATGTTGTTAACAAATGCTTGGCCTAAGCTAAATTATGATGGCAATCAAATATGCCCAACAACAACAACAACAATAAGCACAACAATGTCAATGCTATCAAGATGTTATGGCTCATAATTTCCACATAGGAAAATGGTTGCTGCTGCTTTGGTTGTCGTTGTTGTTGTTGTGAAAATATTGCAGGCAATTGACATTTTTCAGATGTCAGCTCATATTGATTTTCGCTTAGCTAGGCTGACTTTGGGACCGGAAACATATCGATTGCGTTGCCATTTCTGAGATATCTGTGCCATATATCAGGATATCATGTATATCGAATGTCACCCATGCGACATGGGCCAACTGTTGCTTGTAGATCGGAATTAATGCTCATGCATAAAACTGACACACATACAAATATGTGTATATATGTATATGTGTGTGTGTGTGGGGGGGAAGTGAAGTGTGACAGCGACACTTGATGAATATGAAAATGATTGTTATGCGAGTTTTATGTAAATATGCAGCACATGAAATTTATAAAAGAAATTAGCAACTGAAAGCGTAAGAGAAACAAGCACATTCAAAACAATCACAGAGGGGGCATGGAAGTGTGTGTGTGTGAGAGAGAGAGAGGGATAGATTGAGGGAACTGTTGACAGTTATCCTGACACAAACACGCATTGTCATGTCTAACAAGCGTCAGCATCAGCCTCAGTTTCAGGCTTCACATCGCCTGTCAGTCAGCCTCAGTCAAGTTTTGTGCGTCGGCCCATTTACATATTTACACTTTACGTAAATAAAAACCTGCATGCTTTTGTGCGTAAAGTTGAAATTGTTTAATGGATGGCAACAGCAACAACAAGACCAACAACAACAGCAACAAAAGCAATAAGAGCAGTTTGTCCAATGGCTGTCAAAATGTAATTTGCATAAAGCGGCAGTGCTGAGAAATGCCTGCACAAAACTGATTCATTTTAATGCAATTTGCATACAGGGCACACACACACAAGCATACTTTAGTTAACAGCGCCTTAACAGCGCACTCACTGTTAAAGTGCTACTCAAACTGTCGCGCTCAGCTGAGCTATGTTTAGCGGACACAAACTCATTCATAAAACGGAGAGAGAGCGCGCTCGCTCGAGAGAGGGATAGAGAGCGAAAGAGCGTAACAGATTGAGTTGTTGGATGCTGTCGCTTTGCTGTTGCTTAAATACGCAGTGCACAGCATCTGGCGAGCACAGTGGGCAACGCAGCGTTGAACCTGAACCACGGCAACAGAATAAACACACAGACGCCGCGTGTGTCAGTCTATCAAGCATACAATTCGTCAGTCACTCAGTCAGACGGACAGACGACGTGAATACTGAGTGCATCATTTGCCTGACCTGCATTTGATAAGCAACATATTTAATTTGTGTAATTAGCAAACATGATATAAAATAATTAAATATTTATATGTGTGTGTGAACTGAAATTGCAGTTGGAATTTAATCAGTGGCTGAACATGTGCAGCGAAAGTTATTACAAATGAATTGTAACTCACATATTGCGCATACGCCCCGGTGGCCAGACGTGGAGTCTGTATGTGTGTGTGTGTGTGTGTGTGTTATTGAGTGTGTGTGTGTGTTGCGCTAATTTCTCACACTTCAAACGTCTGGCAATGAATTTCCGTTTGCCTCTCAGGACTGCTGCCTCTCACTTCACGTTCCACATTCTGATTTCCTGCTCCTTTTATTTTCATTTTCATTTTGTTTTTTTTTTGCCTTTCTCTGCCTTTGGCTTTTCACTTCCGCATTCGCCTGAAGCGAATTGTTTAGCTCAAGTGTTTTGTTTGCCTCAGTTCTATGTGCTTCTCAATTCGCATTCTCTTTCCCTGCCACACCTCCATCCTTTTGTGCCATAAATTAAGCACTCTGACAGTTAGTTTACCTTCGCATTGTTTGCCGGTAAACACTTTATGCGAATTTGAGCTCTGCATTAGCGCCTGTTCTACTCTGGCAATCCTTTCAATCCGTCGTCTCCCTTGGTAGAGTAAAGTCGGGTATTAGTGATGTGTTCAGCTTATGCGGCTATTAAATGGCTTCTAATCCAAACACATTACAAACTTATGTAAAATATAACTAAAATGGCGGAATTTATGGCTTTGATATTATACTATTTTAAATTTGTTAAAGCAACTAACAAGCAAAATTATCTGCATTTAAATAAGAATTACACATTTGAAATTTGGTTATCTTACAATTTATCAGATCGTTATTATTAAAATTGGTTCTACGGTTTTTATTATGATTATTGTTATCAACATCCTTTTTTTCTTCTTGCTCCAGCTTTCTTATCCTTTCTTTGCTTAGTAGCTCTTATGCCTCCTTCACTACACTCGGAAAATCAATTTCGCAAATCGCCTTACATTTGGCTCCAAGAGCAGCTTAACTTATTACCAGAAAATTATATTCTTAAAGAAAAATCTAAATTCCAGTTTATTTTTTTTAGATGCGTAAACTGCCTTGACTTCATTCGGTAAATCCCTTTCAAAAATCGCCTTACATTTGGCTGCAAGAGTAGCTTAACTTAGTTTCAGAAAATTACATTCTTAAAGACCAGGATATTTCTTTTATTATTTTGAAGGTAAATATTCTTATATAAAAAATCTAAATTCCAGCTAATTTATTTAGATGCGCACACTGACTCATACGAGTAAATGGCATTTTTCTTACTATTATTATTGTTTTTATTAATACTTTAGTATTTTATATAAATGAGTAACAGTTTTAGATCGTTTAGGAATTTAGGTTTTGAATTTCTAAATTATATACACGCGTCGGAAATATAATTGGTAATAATAAAAAATATTTCTCAACAATTGTAAAAACCCATTCGAAGTTTAAGTTTTTTTTTCGTATGTTTAGAAATTATTTCTTAAGCAAAAAAAAAACCTCTTTCTCATATGGGAAATTTTCCAGGCGTTTATTATTATTTTGATTATTGTTTTTAATTTCAAATTTGGGAACCTTCTTGGTCAGCAGCTCTTTCAACTGTTCACTAACTATGGCTTCTTTAATATTGAGTCATTCCTCGCTATGATAGAGGATTGTTCCTATTAAAGACATTGTTCGTTTTTTTTTTTTGCATATTTTAATTATCTTTTGAAATGTTTTTCTATTTTTACTTGAGAGCAACTTGAAATATGAGCCATTAGCGATATCTTTTGATTAGTTAATGGCGTTTATTTGATTTCAAATCGGTTTACACACGCCGCAGCTGCCCCACGCTGTTGCCTCCTTTGAGAGTTTATTGGCCAAGCTTTTCTTGAGTTACATAAAGCACGTAGCGTGAAAGGGAGGAAACACTTGTTGGCTGGATTGAGTTGGATTGAATTGGTTTAGATGGCGGTAGTTAGTTGTTGGTGCATGGCACGTAGCACAGTCGAATCACAGTCGAATCACAGTTGTGCGATTACCAATTAAGTAAATGAATTGAACATAACCAGTGCTAATAGCAATAAATAGATTTTTGTGAATGGATGTTGCGTAAGCAGGACTAAAAAAAAGTGTTGCCTACTTAAGCGGGCAGCTATCTGCTTTATATGCATGTTCAAGTGTGCTCTATATTTGTACGTGTTTGTGTAAAGTGTGTCGTGTGTTGGCTTGATAAAAATAACAAGACATACTTGCAGCAAGCAACTACTAACTGCAACACTTGTCCAAAAATAGACGGCAACAAAACGAAATAAACAAATTGAAGAACCAACTGCAAACAAACGACGAAAAGCGAGAAACGAAAACGGTTTTGTGCGAAGGTTGCGTGTCTATTTTGTGAGCACAGTGCGACAGAATGTGCCACTAAGTGCATGAAATCCACAAGCAAAGGCAAAAGTGAAGGCAGTGGCAGCGGAAACGGAAGTGAGAACAACATGTCTAGGATTATTAGCTATGGCAGAGGCAGAGGCAGTGGCAGCAGCATCAGCATGACTAGCATCAATTACTTGTGGTTCTCGCTGCTGCTCTGCCACAGCTGCAACATTTTTGGATTACTGCGTCTCGAACAGCATCTGGCCGAGGGTAAGTCTCAAAGAGTTTCAAGCACCTTAGCCTCAAGCCACAGAAATTTTATAAAGGTGTTTTACAGTCAGCTTTTAATCATAAACGCTCAGAAATCTTGGACTAAATATATATATATTAAAAGAGAAGTCAAATTAATACTACTAATTATAATTATTCATGATTAATTAAATAAATGATTAATTACAATAAAATTCATATTTTTAATGCTAAGGCAACGCTTAAATTCAGATGATAATTCGTGATATTTTCCCACTTTCCTGGGTATACAAATAATAATGTAAATTAATGATTTTAATGACTGTCAAAAGTAAGTGAACAAGCTGGAAATAAATTTCTAAAGTAATCTGGAAAATTTAAGAAAGTGTCGCAAATACTTGAATGAAACATTTTTGGTTTTCCGATTAATTATTGTTTGATTATCTCACTGGTTCCAGGTCAAGTATTTATATTTATTTTTAAATAATGCGAATGAGTGATAGAAAATGAAAAAATTGATTTTTGTTCACAATTTTTTTGTACTTAAAAATTTATTTTATTAATAAACTAACTGGGAACTGATATTTTGACTGATAATACAAAATTTAACGAGCAACTTATATTTATTAACAAATATTATTATTATTCCAAGGCCAAGATTTCTAAGCGAGTTGTATTGAAAATCTGTGCCAAACAAATTGTGATGGATTTTATGGGCGCACGCTCCAATTGTGTTTTTTATATATGGCATTTTTGATTTGCTTTGCGGGTTCCATTTTATGTCATTATGAGCACAGCCTTTTGATTTAATGACAGATGCCATAAAACACGCCGGCACACACACATGCACAACATAAATCTCTGCCTGTTTATGTGTATTTGTGCCTTATGCGCGCTTTGATTTATATCCGGGTGCTCGCAAATGTTATGCGTTTCATTATTTTTTTTATGATAATTTATCAAATATGTGAGCTGCATAAAATAGCCAAAATAAAACATAAGAAGGACGAAGGAAACCCGAGTTAACAGTTGGCAGTTTATGGCTTTGCTGAAAGGTGGCAACAGCCGGCTGATTGCAGCTTAGTCCTAATAATAGACCACAAAATGCCTTTAGACCCGTAAGCGGGGCTTTAAATAAACTTCAAGCAACCGAAACAACAACAACAATAACACCAGACAGATAAGCCAAATCAACAGCGTCTTATTTCGCCTATTTGCTTTCTTCCTCTTTTTGCTCCCTTTTCGCCCTCTCTGCACCGCCCACCCCTACACTTTCACAGCCCTGCCCTTTGAGTACTTAGACGAGCACCTGGACGACTTCAACTACGACCTGGACGAGGCCCAATCCCAGGCCAAATACGATGCACGTCTGCTATCCGAGCAAATGCTGAGCGATGCTGAACTCCAGCAAAGAGCAGACTCCGAGTCCCGCATCAGCTCCAATTCCAACGCTAACATCAACTCCAACTCCAATTTCAATTTCAACCCCAACTCCAACTCGGAGGCTGACAGCGGAGTGAAGTTGCCAACTGCTGCTGTCAGCTCTGCTACTGAGGATGACTTGGAGCCGCATAGCCGAGCAGCGGCTTGTTTCACAAATGGACACAAGTACACACATGGACAGAAGGTAAGCCCCAGCACACACATACACACACACACACCCATTTTCACTCACATACAACTGGCTTATGCACACCTTTGCCACACATCAGCGTTTTTAACTCTACTTTCGTCACTTTCTGAGCGAATCCTTTTCGCAGGATTCTCTTTCAGCTGGCGCATTAAATGACTCATTTACAGTTTGCGTTTAAGCAGGGAAAGATGTTCTTATAGCTGTGTAATTGCAATGAACATAAGTACACTCAGAAAAAACGTGCCTATAACTTCGAAAATCGAGTTGAAAACTGGAAAGTTTTTCTCTAACATTTCGTAATATACTAAGAAAACTAACCCAAAATCTAATGTATGAATGAATAATGTAATAATACTTAGTGTCATATAAAATGTTTTTTTCTAAAGTTTAGAAAAATATATCCTTGAAATTTAAATTCTTAATAATAAGCTGAATTGCACTTGGTGCCACAATTTTTTTTTTTTTTTTTTTATTAAATTTTGGTAAGCATAATTTTTAAGCTTACATTCATGCAATTTTTTATCTCTTGTAATAATGAACTTACATTTCATTACATAATTGATTTAAAGTACTCCGGTTTGGGGGAAGCTGATGATTCAAATAAGGCCATTTACTAATGACTTTAATAATGTGGCGAGGGTATACGTGGTTATAATCTGGCATATCCTTGACAAAGCCCGATTTACAATCGTACAAGTACATACATATATAAGTAGATAGTAGAAATTGCACGTGTAAAAAGATTTTGCTCTTTTAAGAACGGTTTGGGATTTGATACATTGGAGAATACTTCTACGTTGAGGGAGTTGGCCTGGTTTTAAGCGTTAATGTTTTAACGTGGTATATGATTTGATGTGTACAACGTTTGCAGCAGAAAGCTTCGAATAGTAATATGCATTAGGGATGTAATTAAAATTAAATAAATTATAGCCATTCCAAAAATGAAATCTGCTAAATGAACTAAACTTCTATCTTTGGCAAATTCAATTAAGGGTTTCAAAAGGGATTTTAAACATTTTCACACAGCTTCAGCTTTAGTTGCAGCTACTTAAATGCATTTAATTATAGCCATATGTCATTTAACGTTAAGGACTCAAGCATAATTGTTGTTCTGGTTGTATCTCATTCAAAAATGAAATATGCAAAATTTACGCAGCTGCTGCCAGTGGCAAATTCTTTTTAAGGTTTTAAAATGGATTTGGAACTTTTACACACAGCTTTAGCTTTAGTTGCAGTTACGCAGATTTTGGTATGCGAACTAAAAACAAATCAACCAAAAGCGACAACACATAAACCATGTTTTCGTATTTGGTATTCTGGTTGTATTTATTTTTTGTGGAACATAGTTAACCCTTGTTTTGTGTTGATTTTTAACTATTTTTGTACTCTGTGGCAGGTGCCGCGCTCGGATGCCTGTGAGGTTTGCCTGTGTATGGACGGCGAAATCTTTTGCTGGTGGGAGAAATGCGGTTAGTTTGGATTGAGTTTTATGCGCTTTAAAGCACGAAATGTAGATGAAACTTTTCGCTTTCTGCGCAGATAAGGCGAATGTAAACAGCGAGGAGGCGACTGCAACGGCTATGGCAATGGCCACGGCGATGGGGACCACTAGCGGCGACTATTCGGATCCGTATCGGTATGAGACCACAACGAGAAAATCAACAAAAGTGCACAAAACGACGAGGAAGGCCGGCAAGCGACACAAGCATCACAAGAATCAAAAGAATTTTAATGACTACGAAGTTTACCATAGCCGCAAGCAGGCGCCGGATTATAAAAAGCCAGACATAATGCAACAAAAACAAAAGGGCGACAGTGCTGCCAACCACAGCAGCAGCAGCAGCAGCAGCGGCAGCAGCGAAAGCAGCAACTACAATACAAACAAGCAACACAAACATGAGCAGCAGCAAAAGTCTACAACAACCCAGCAACAACAGCAACAACATAAGAAACCTACTAAGCAGCAGCAGCAGCAGGGGCTCCATGTGACAGCAATGTCTGTTAATCAAGCGGCAATGGAAACACATTATCAGCAGCAATTGCCAACGCCTCAGCAGCAACACCAACACCAACACCAGCAACAGCAACATTTACACGCCCATCAGCCGCATTCGTCCAGTAAAATATTAAATTTTCCTGAAAACTTGCCAGCTCTGCTTTATTACGACTACAAAACGGAGGAGCATGAACATCATCAGCATCAGCATCATCAGCAGCATTTGCTGCACGAAAAGCAACGACTGCAACAACAACAGCAACAACGGCAACTGCAACAGAAGCAGCAACTGCGACAGCCACAGCGAAAGAAACAGCAAAAGACAACTCTTGGCACAGACTTGGTCGTTGATAAAAACTTTGATGAGGCGGAAACCGACAGCGATATTTTGCCCGAACCACCAACCAAACGGCCTGCAATGACCGCAACAACAACGGTCAGCAGCAGCAGCAGCAGCAGCAGCGGCAGTGTCAGCAACAACATTGCCAAGCCGACAGCAACAGCAACAACAATAAAAATGGAGACAACGCCCCGCAGCCAACAAGCTGCCACACCGTTTGTCATGGCCAATACAAATGTGAGTGGGCAAATAACATTAAGTACAGACAAGAAAGAAATGTTTACGACCAACTCTCGAATACTAAATACTCTTGCAGAAGCATGATTGCTCTATTCCAAAAATTAAGAACATTTTCAACTTTTTATGTCGGGAATACAATTTTCATTTTGCTTCCTTTTTAACTCTTTTTGCTTTTGGCTTGATTGGTTTTTTTCCTTTTTTTTGCACAATCCATGCAAGAAAAGTTGAAGCAATTAAGTGCCCCAAGAAATTGTCATCAAATTTGACTTCTATAAAATACGCCTTGAAGTTTGAAAAGTTTTTATTTTATTTTAAAGTCATTTAGCACTAATATTAAACATTATTTGTAAGCAATTATTTACTTTATTTTCTTATTAAATTTAAAAAATACAAATATTACATTTCATCATAATTAAATTTATTTAATTAAAATTTATAAATCAAACATAATAAATATTTTAAATGTAATTAAATTAATTTGTAGTTTGTACAATTTTATATTGTTTTGATTTTATTTTTAAATTAATTTAATATTATTATTTATTTTTAATATAAAATTGTTTTAGTTCTATAATTTAAATTTAAATAGCATATAATTTTTAATCTATATTTATTTTTATTTTTTTTCCAAGTATTTTCTTATGTATTTTATTAATTTATGTATTTATATGCGAATAGTTAATTTCATTTTATTTATTTTTTTAGTTGGATTGTAAGAAAAAATTATTGTTATGTTGCTCGATTTGATTTAATATTTATTTGTTTAGTAGCTATTTATTTTTATTTTGATTGCCCCTTAATATCAAGTTGATAATACTCTCTTAGCTCAGCTTGACATCCGCTAGACACTTACACTTTTTGGGGTTGGAGTGGTCTGTTTCAATTTGGTGCATATATAATAAGAAAATATATAATGCCCACTTTCACAGAGTGTAATAAAACCCAACAAGCCACAGCATATTTCAGCTCTTGTTGGCTGTTGCAGCAGTGACCCAAGTGCCCCTAAAGTGCGGCGAATTAAGTTTTTAAGGATCTCTCATTTTGTAGACATTTGTTGCAGCTTTGTGCAATTACATTTTTCATGGCACAACTGTTTTATTATTTAGTCGAGTTTAATGTTTGAAATGAAATTAAAAGCAAGTTCCTCAACACAATTTAGCAAACATTGCAGTGGGTTGAGGGTCCATTAAATTGCATTTATTATGCGTATTAAAATAATCACATTTAACTGTATGTTCCGTGTGACTGCAGCGAGTGCAACAGGATCAGGAAACTGAGGAAGCTGATGATGCATTTCATCGTTGGCTGACATCGACGGAACTCAATGTTGACAGCACAAATATTTTTGACGATAACATGGCAGCAGCAGCAGCTGCAGCTGCAGTTGAGCAGGAAACATCAGCATCAACAATAATCGATGATGTTGGCAACAACAGCAGCAGCAGCAGAAACGGTAGCACCAGCAGTAGCAATAGTAAAGACAATGGCAACAGACACGGCAACAACATAGCTGACAATGCCGATGCTGTGTTCTTCCGTAGCTCTTACAATGATTACAGCAGCGAATTCAATGGGAGCGTTGTCAATATTGACATTACACTAACTGCTGTGGATGTGCATCCCCATCAGCAGCAGCAGCAGCAGCAGCAGATGTTACCCAAAGCCAGCAAGCAAACGGATTTAATTGCAAATGACAACCAAACGTCAGATGTAAACGCCGCTGGAAGACAACCAGCAACAATGCAACCAACGGCCACAGCAGCACCAATACCAGCTGCAGCACCAACAACCACAGCAAAATCAATAACAACAACAATGCCCATCACAAGCAGCAGCAGCAGCAGCAACAATAACAGCAGCAGCAATCAGTATAACTTGCCGCCGTTCACGCTGACAACGATTATAACAACAACGCCACTGACAACGGGGCGTATGTGCAACGTGCTGGGTAAGTTGCCAAAACACAACGACAACAGCAACAACAATAATATAGAACAATAGAGTAGTCTCATCCCCTGTTGTAACTATGCATTCCTCGTCTCGTCTGCCATTGCAGGTAAATTGTATAAAATTGGCGAAGTTCTGCCACAGGACACCGGCAACTGTTTGCAGTGCATCTGCACGGATGCTGTGACACCTGACGAGCTGCCCAGCGTCACCTGCAGTCCGCACAACTGCCCGCCTCTGGTGCTGCCCGACCTGTTCGATGCGACCGGTTACTGAGGTTACGGGTTTGTGCTGTAAGTTGCAACTGGCCAGCGATTCAAATTAAAATCAAAATTGAAACAACAAAAAGAAAAAAAAACAATTATAAAAAGGAAATAATTACAAATTAATTAAATTTTAATTGGATTTCAAGAGAAAATTTGTATTAATTTGCATTTCAACTGCAGCAAGTAACTCGTATGAAACTAATTACACACACACACACACACATACTCGTATACTCAACAACAACAACATTACCCAGCAGCCGCTGTGTTCAATTTATGGATTTCAATGTAAAGCCCTCCCTGTCATGAGTGCGTTGAGTACCCACAACCTATCAGCAGTTATACAAACGTACATACTTAGTATATACTCATACACACACACATGCACACACACACACATACATAACTATGTCTCATATATGTGTGTGTGTGTGTGTGTGTGTTGAGTGAAACAAATCAAATTGCTGAGAGCAATGTCTAGTTTATAAGATAAATGTTTATGCATTTTACAAACAACGTGCAACAAAACTTATCGCAAGTTGCAAGCCATCCAGCTCCCCTCTCCGCACCGACACACCCTCTCCTCTCCTTCGAATCTAAATGAATGTATACACCATTAGAAATTTTAAAGAATTTATAGATGTACTTAAAGCCCACAAATTGAGCAACATAAAATACCTACATATACATATATATATACATATACATCTACATACATATACATAATATTCAAATACCAATCGATATATATATTTAAACTAACATTAGTATTTTTTTACCCTGTATCCATTCTAAATACGTAGAAATACATTTTCTACTCTTTAGCCTAAAAGTATTTTGAGAAAATTCTTCTGTTTTCAATCTCAAGACGGAAAACAATTCGTTAGTTTCGATAGATCCTTTTGTGGGATCTAGACAACTTTAGCAGGATACAGGATATTGTCTAGTCGACCACGCCCGACTACAACACTATTTTTTATTTTATTTCATATATATGATTTACGATATATTTATATACGAGAAAAAATATGCCGAACGTGGTCTAATTTAAGCAACCAAATCCACAACGTATAAACTGAGCAATGACAAATAATGAATTATGTATATTTATAATCAGTTGCCATTAGTTTAAGGGAATACGACTATTTATAATTTACTTTTAACTAATTATCGCCCAGTATTTATTGATTACGGAATTAATGCTTCTTGAACATATTATATAATTAATTATTGATAAAAATACGTAATAATTTAAAAATAACATATTTACGAGTATCATATATTATGGTTAGATATATCGGTTTTAGGTGCCCAAGGGGCTGAGAAAAACACCATATCTTGTAGGAATACAACTTTTACGAAATGAAATTAAAATTTAGACAAGAACTAACAATCATTTATGTAATTTAGTTATAATTCAGCATTCATTTGCAGCTATGCGAGGCTACTTGAATTGAACCCAAAGCCTGTTATTTATTACAACAACAAAAAAGAACCGAAATGAAGAAACCAACTATATTAGTCGTGATAATAATTAATTCACTTTAAAAATTAATTGTAATTTAAGAAGAAATACTTGAAAAGTAGGCCCAATTATCGATACTAGATAAAAAAAAAAATCGGGAATAAGAACTCCAATTTTATATATGAAAATGCTGCAAAATAACAGCCAGAAAGTAACTTATTTAAACAAAAAAAAAAAACAAAAAACCAGCGTTATAAATTCACTTAACAAAATCAAAATGAAAACTTGTATATTTATAAAAACGAAACAAACCCCCAGAAAAGCATAATAAAAACATAAAAAAAACATAAAATAAAACACAAAAAAAAAAAACAGAAAATCAATGAAAATAATATGTCAGAAGAACAAATTGAATTCGTATACTCGTTATCCGTATTATCAATGTATACAAAATAAATATTTGCGAATATATCGAATATTGTATGTGTAAAGTAATTGTATCTGCAAAATCTATAAGTAATCTATTTACATATATATATGTATGCATATTTACAGGATTCACACACAAACAAACACACACACACACAGACACGCAGACACACTCAACACGACACACATGCAAATTGCGTATCACATATATGTGTATGTGTGAAATGTATTTTGTGTTCGAGAACAAATCAAATTGACATGAATAAACCAACATATAATAAATGAGTCTGCAATTTTAGTTAAGCTTTGACATTTATTGATTTAAGGTAAGTCGCTGGCACAGGTTCAATCAATTTGTTATGTACGCAACTTGACTGGCAGAGAGACACACGCATCATTTGACATATCCACAGCTTGGCTATAGCATGTCGCTCTCGCTGCCCGATTCAAAGCCGGAATCAGCATCCGTATTCGAATGAACAGGCAATACACCTTCAGGATTCATCAGGCCATTGTCAATGGGGTCGTCCTGCAGGCTCTCGACTGAAATGTAATATTCATATTGGGGCTGCAAGATGCGCAGCTGGTGCAGTATCCTTATCAGCCTGTGATTGATCGGTCGCTCATTGTGGTGAACCGTCAGCTGATTATCGCCACCACCATCCATAATGCAGTTCAGTTGCGTTTTTAGAATTTTTATATGTATCGAAATTGACTAGCTTCTAGCGAATGGCACACAAAATGTGTTTTGAGTTGAAAAGCAAAGCCCGGAAATCGACATTCGGTTTTGCCAGATTGCCTGCTAATATGGTTTAATAAAGCATAACTCGACATGTGCCGGCTGTCCACATGGCACACGAAAAAAAAAAAAAATACAAAAAAAAAAATAATAAAATAACCGAAACTATTCACATCATTTCATATGCTGGCGCTTTATTAGATTTTTGGACCAGAGCGCAATCAACGCGCTGCCAGCAACCACAAACCACTTAACTGCTGTGTCTGTGTGTGTGCTGCTGGGTGTGTGTGTGTCCGGAAGCGAAGCAAAGCCTGTAAAATGTTCAGCCTGGTTGAGAGACCGCACGAAGCTATTGCCCACTGCTCACTGCCCACTGCCCACTGGCCATTGCCTATTGCCCGTGGACTATCGTGCATCGTCCGTAGTCCATAACAGTGCACAGACCATAGCAAAATTCCAAACGCAACGACCATGCACAGCTGGCTCAAATTATTGCCTCATAATGCTGCGCGCCACATTGCCACACAGTCGAACACAGCCCAATGCTTCTGAGGTCAATTTGTGATAACGGCAGCTTTATTTCAAAATATATCTACGACTTTATTTGTGGTAACTGGTCAGCACTGAGTCCTCGATTTAAAACCCAAGCGATTTGTACAATATTCATATTGTAATCAAACTATCACCAATTGTGGGCTGAAACTCGCCAAACTTAATACCGCCAAATCAATGAAGCTGGCTGAGCATAGCGAGTCTGCTCGTTGATGTCAATCCACCAACCACGAAATGTGTTTTTCCTCTCTGAAAATGTCAGTTGTTAACAAGTAATACTCCGCCAGTTGAGAGAGGTCAACTAAGAGTTAAATATATTATATGTATTAGCTTAATATATTAATTTTAATTTAATATATTAATTAAAACACAAATTATATTTACTTACTGATGTTAATTTATTAACGATAATGGAATTAATTGTAGCCACTTTTTCCATTTTGAATGGATAAATAACATATTTATAACGTGTTTTGAGATATTTAATAATTTCATTTTCACATTAATATTTTTTACATTATATTAATATTGTTGAACCATTTTGCATTTAAATGTCCCGAGAAATCTAAGAAATATTTCTTATTTTTTAATTTATTTAAGTTTTTTCTTCTAGAAATCTCCTCCGAAGTTGGGTAAGAAAATTTCGTTGCCACGCCCACTTTGCTCCCAAATCGAGGAAGTTTGCATCTCATATAATTTTTGAGCTAGTGACTCCTAACTAGAAGCTATTTAAAATTTATATGTTTAGAAGAAAAATACATAATTCCGAGGTAGCAATTTAATCTAAAATAGTGGCATATATGTAATATTTATGAAACGTGGATTCGGTCTTAAATTAGCTCAACTTTGTGGCAGTAAAAAATAAAAATGAAATAATTCAGAGGACTAGGCACAAAAGTCAATGGGAAAAACTTTGCACGCATTTGCACAATTTTAATTACGCTGCACATTTGAATTTGAAATGCGCATTTTACACGCTGATAAGCGCAAATAAAGGGCAATAGTTGAGCGAGCTGCAGCCAAAGACACACATCACATACACACAAAAAGCACACACACACTCGACCTACACACACACACACATTCGCTTACCATTAAAATGTATGTGTATTTTCACTGATTTGCAGAACGTGTTATTTTCAAGTTGACAACTTTTGTACCAAGGCAGTGACCTCGTTATGAAACACAGCAAACATACCCATACATAACCATTTGTGCGTGCGTGTATGTGTGCGTGTGTGTGAGTGTGTGTGTGCTTTTGAAATTGCATTGCCCATAGCCATTGCCTTATCCATTGCATACTTTTGTGGGCACTCGAGAAAAATGCATTTTCCAGCTGCAGACAGCTGAAAGCAAACGAAAAGCGAAAGTCAAAGAACAAAAGAGAACAAGAATTTTATTTGCCTTACACAAATACATACAAACATTTATACATGGATACAAGCAAACAAACACACAAGCATGTTCAAAGTTAGACACCCGCTGGCCATAAGCACATCTTATTACATAAAAATTTAGACCTTAACACTGGCAGTCAAAGGAAAACAAAACAGAAGGACAAACACACATTTCTCCTTGCAAGTTCTGAAAGCTTTTCGGTTGCATCCTTTGCATCCTTGCATCGTAGAAAATCTCGCTTTAGATTCGCAACTCTCTGCAACCACACGATTGCTTTCTGACTATGATGGAAAGGATTGTAAGTTGAATTAGATCCTCATTAAAAGCTTTTAGTATTATGTGCTGGCATGCAAAAAAGCTTAGCTTAAATGTAAATAATCAAGAAGAAAAGCAAGTCAGAGTGTTGTGTCAGCTACGAGATAATCTGAACTCAGAATTTAAATACATCCTATTGGAAATTGGTACAATTGATTACTAAGGAAATTATGAAACATTCGATAACCGTGAAACTTGAAGAGCTGTCGATAAAATTAAATAAATTTGATATGCTCTTGGCCTACGAGAACTTATATTCCATCATAGAAATCTCTATCTGCTATAGCCTCTAAAATTCGCGTCGCGAACACGGATGGACGGACAGACGGACTGACACGGCTAGGTCGATTGAGCTGTTGATCCCTGTCAAGAACGTACATGTAACGAGTAGTATCAGTGGGACTACAGTGCTGATGGGTGACAACGCTGGCTGACAGATCTAACAGCAGCATAAGCACTAATGGAAGAAGCAGAGTCGTGGAAGAAGAGTAGAACTATGAAGCCGAGTTCGTGAAGCGCAGCGATAAGATCGCCAAGGAGAAGTCGACAAAGTCCCGACTACCATAAGTTGTAGGGTTGTCGTCGCGTCGCGGAAATAAGTCGTTGTTTAATAAAGTGACGTTGTAATTCTAATACTCATATTTCGCTGTAATATACTTATAAATATAATTCGAAATTCTAAAAATTTATGCAAATCGATAGACTGGGATGTGTGTATCTTTTTTTTTATATGTGCAATAATAATTCAGAAATATGGCTATGAAAATAAAAATCAATATTTCACATGTTATCGCTTTTTTCCCACTCAAAATAACAGGCGAACAGAAATGTTTAGTTAAACGATTTAACTGGTTTCAATTATTATTAAGTTGGGCCGAATCCTAGCAGTACTGCAATATCAGGCTAACCCGCGACAGAGGTGGAGCAAGCTCCTATGGAAATAAAAATCAATATTTCACATGTGAACGCTTTTTTTCCCACTCAAATTAACAGGCGAACAGAAATGTTTAGTTAAACGATTTACCTGGAGAATAACCTCAAATACACGCTTTTCAAAGTATGCAACAATTTCTTTTCAATTTAGCATTTAAATCGAACTGCCTAAAAGTGTGCAACACTTCGGCAGTCAGATGATCGCAGCTATCATTCAACAACGGTTTCATTTATTATTAATTTGGGCCGAATCCTGGCGGTACTGAAATACCAGGCTAACCCGCGACAGAGGTGGAGCAAGCTCCTATGGAAATAAAAATCAATATTTCACATATGAGCGCTTTTTTCTTCGAGTTTTCGTATTGTTCCCCCAATCAAAATAACAGGCGAACAGAAATGTTTAGTTAAACGATTTAACTGGTTTCAATTATTATTAAGTTGGGCCGAATCCTAGCAGTACTGCAATATCAGGCTAACCCGCGACAGAGGTGGAGCAAGCTCCTATGGAAATAAAAATCAATATTTCACATGTGAACGCTTTTTTCTTCGAGTTTTCGTATTGTTCCCCCAATCAAAATAGCAGGCGAACAGAAATGTTTAGTTAAACGATTTACCTGGAATGCAATAATTTCTTTTCAATTTAGCATTTAAATCGAACTGCCTAAAAGTGTGCAACACTTCGGCAGTCAGGTGATCGCAGCTATCATTCAACAACGGTTTCATTTATTATTAAGTTGGGCCGAATCCTGGCGGTACTGAAATACCAGGCCAACCCGCGACAGAGGTGGAGCAAGCTCCTATGAAAATAAAAATCAATATTTCACATATGAGCGCTTTTTTCTTCGAATTTTCGTATTGTTCCCCCATTCAAAATACATCGATATATGGATTTTCAGGCTATAATTTTTACTTGTCTTCCGACCCAAAATCACGTTTTCAACTTTAAATGTACGATTGATTTAGGGGCAAAACTATGATCAAAAAGCCCTCGCTTTTTAATCTAAGTTGAGTTTTGACGAAGTTATGGCATTTTGAAGTTTCGACCTATGCCCATACATCGATATATGGATTTTCAGGCTATAATTTTTACTTGTCTTCCGACTCAAAATCACGTTTTCAACTTTAAATGTACGATTGATTTAGGGGAAAACTATGATCAAAAAGCCCTCGCTTTTTAATCTAAGTTGAGTTTTGACGAAGTTATGGCATTTTGAAGTTTCGACCTATGCCCATACATCGATATATATATTTTCAGGCTATAATTTTTACTTGTCTTCCGACTCAAAATCACGTTTTCAACTTTAAATGTACGATTGATTTAGGGGCAAAACTATGATCAAAAAGCCCTCGCTTTTTAATCTAAGTTGAGTTTTGACGAAGTTATGGCATTTTGAAGTTTCGACCTATGCACATACATCGATATATGGATTTTCAGGCTATAATTTTTACTTGTCTTCCGACCCAAAATCACGTTTTCAACTTTAAATGTACGATTGATTTAGGGGCAAAACTATGATCAAAAAGCCCTCGCTTTTTAATCTAAGTTGAGTTTTGACGAAGTTATGGCATTTTGAAGTTTCGACCTATGCCCATACATCGATATATGGATTTTCAGGCTATAATTTTTACTTGTCTTCCGACCCAAAATCACGTTTTCAACTTTAAATGTACGATTGATTTAGGGGCAAAACTATGATCAAAAAGCCCTCGCTTTTTAATCTAAGTTGAGTTTTGACGAAGTAATGGCATTTTGAAGTTTCGACCTATGCCCATACATCGATATATGGATTTTCAGGCTATAACTTTTACTTGTCTTCCGACTCAAAATCACGTTTTCAACTTTAAATGTACGATTGATTTAGGGGCAAAACTATGATCAAAAAGCCCTCGCTTTTTAATCTAAGTTGAGTTTTGACGAAGTAATGGCATTTTGAAGTTTCGACCTATGCCCATACATCGATATATGGATTTTCAGGCTATAATTTTTACTTGTCTTCCGACTCAAAATCACGTTTTCAACTTTAAATGTACGATTGATTTAGGGGCAAAACTATGATCAAAAAGCCCTCGCTTTTTAATCTAAGTTGAGTTTTGACGAAGTTATGGCATTTTGAAGTTTCGACCTATGCCCATACATCGATATATGGATTTTCAGGCTATAATTTTTACTTGTCTTCCGACTCAAAATCACGTTTTCAACTTTAAATGTACGATTGATTTAGGGGCAAAACTATGATCAAAAAGCCCTCGCTTTTTAACCTAAGTTGAGTTTTGACGAAGTTATGGCATTTTGAAGTTTCGACCTATGCACATACATCGATATATGGATTTTCAGGCTATAATTTTTACTTGTCTTCCGACTCAAAATCACGTGTTCAACTTTAAATGTACGATTGATTTAGGGGCAAAACTATGATCAAAAAGCCCTCGCTTTTTAATCTAAGTTGAGTTTTGACGAAGTTATGGCATTTTGAAGTTTCGACCTATGCCCATACATCGATATATGGATTTTCAGGCTATAATTTTTACTTGTCTTCCGACTCAAAATCACGTTTTCAACTTTAAATGTACGATTGATTTAGGGGCAAAACTATGATCAAAAAGCCCTCGCTTTTTAATCTAAGTTGAGTTTTGACGAAGTTATGGCATTTTGAAGTTTCGACCTATGCCCATACATCGATATATGGATTTTCAGGCTATAATTTTTACTTGTCTTCCGACCCAAAATAACGTTTTCAACTTTAAATGTACGCTTGATTTAGGGGCAAAACTATGATCAAAAAGCCCTCGCTTTTTAATCTAAGTTGAGTTTTGACGAAGTAATGGCATTTTGAAGTTTCGACCTATGCCCATACATCGATATATGGATTTTCAGGCTATAATTTTTACTTGTCTTCCGACTCAAAATCACGTTTTCAACTTTAAATGTACGATTGATTTAGGGGCAAAACTATGATCAAAAAGCCCTCGCTTTTTAATCTAAGTTGAGTTTTGACGAAGTAATGGCATTTTGAAGTTTCGACCTATGCCCATACATCGATATATGGATTTTCAGGCTATAATTTTTACTTGTCTTCCGACTCAAAATCACGTTTTCAACTTTAAATGTACGATTGATTTAGGGGCAAAACTATGATCAAAAAGCCCTCGCTTTTTAATCTAAGTTGAGTTTTGACGAAGTTATGGCATTTTGAAGTTTCGACCTATGCACATACATCGATATATGGATTTTCAGGCTATAATTTTTACTTGTCTTCCGACTCAAAATCACGTGTTCAACTTTAAATGTACGATTGATTTAGGGGCAAAACTATGATCAAAAAGCCCTCGCTTTTTAATCTAAGTTGAGTTTTGACGAAGTTATGGCATTTTGAAGTTTCGACCAATGCCCATACATCGATATATGGATTTTCAGGCTATAATTTTTACTTGTCTTCCGACTCAAAATCACGTTTTCAACTTTAAATGTACGATTGATTTAGGGGCAAAACTATGATCAAAAAGCCCTCGCTTTTTAATCTAAGTTGAGTTTTGACGAAGTTATGGCATTTTGAAGTTTCGACCTATGCACATACATCGATATATGGATTTTCAGGCTATAATTTTTACTTGTCTTCCGACTCAAAATCACGTTTTCAACTTTAAATGTACGATTGATTTAGGGGCAAAACTATGATCAAAAAGCCCTCGCTTTTTCATCTAAGTTGAGTTTTGACGAAGTTATGGCATTTTGAAGTTTCGACCTATGCCCATACATCGATATATGGATTTTCAGGCTATAATTTTTACTTGTCTTCCGACTCAAAATCACGTTTTCAACTTTAAATGTACGATTGATTTAGGGGCAAAACTATGATCAAAAAGCCCTCGCTTTTTAATCTAAGTTGAGTTTTGACGAAGTAATGGCATTTTGAAGTTTCGACCTATGCCCATACATCGATATATGGATTTTCAGGCTATAATTTTTACTTGTCTTCCGACTCAAAATCACGTTTTCAACTTTAAATGTACGATTGATTTAGGGGCAAAACTATGATCAAAAAGCCCTCGCTTTTTAATCTAAGTTGAGTTTTGACGAAGTAATGGCATTTTGAAGTTTCGACCTATGCCCATACATCGATATATGGATTTTCAGGCTATAATTTTTACTTGTCTTCCGACTCAAAATCACGTGTTCAACTTTAAATGTACGATTGATTTAGGGGCAAAACTATGATCAAAAAGCCCTCGCTTTTTAATCTAAGTTGAGTTTTGACGAAGTTATGGCATTTTGAAGTTTCGACCTATGCACATACATCGATATATGGATTTTCAGGCTATAATTTTTACTTGTCTTCCGACTCAAAATCACGTGTTCAACTTTAAATGTACGATTGATTTAGGGGCAAAACTATGATCAAAAAGCCCTCGCTTTTTAATCTAAGTTGAGTTTTGACGAAGTTATGGCATTTTGAAGTTTCGACCAATGCCAATACATCGATATATGGATTTTCAGGCTATAATTTTTACTTGTCTTCCGACTCAAAATCACGTTTTCAACTTTAAATGTACGATTGATTTAGGGGCAAAACTATGATCAAAAAGCCCTCGCTTTTTAATCTAAGTTGAGTTTTGACGAAGTTATGGCATTTTGAAGTTTCGACCAATGCACATACATCGATATATGGATTTTCAGGCTATAATTTTTACTTGTCTTCCGACTCAAAATCACGTTTTCAACTTTAAATGTACGATTGATTTAGGGGCAAAACTATGATCAAAAAGCCCTCGCTTTTTCATCTAAGTTGAGTTTTGACGAAGTTATGGCATTTTGAAGTTTCGACCTATGCCCATACATCGATATATGGATTTTCAGGCTATAATTTTTACTTGTCTTCCGACTCAAAATCACGTTTTCAACTTTAAATGTACGATTGATTTAGGGGCAAAACTATGATCAAAAAGCCCTCGCTTTTTCATCTAAGTTGAGTTTTGACGAAGTTATGGCATTTTGAAGTTTCGACCTATGCCCATACATCGATATATGGATTTTCAGGCTATAATTTTTACTTGTCTTCCGACTCAAAATCACGTTTTCAACTTTAAATGTACGATTGATTTAGGGGCAAAACTATGATCAAAAAGCCCTCGCTTTTTAATCTAATTTGAGTTTTGACGAAGTTATGGCATTTTGAAGTTTCGACCTATGCCCATACATCGATATATGGATTCTCAGGCTATAATTTTTACTTGTCTTCCGACTCAAAATCACGTTTTCAACTTTAAATGTACGATTGATTTAGGGGCAAAACTATGATCAAAAAGCCCTCGCTTTTTAATCTAAGTTGAGTTTTGACGAAGTTATGGCATTTTGAAGTTTCGACCTATGCCCATACATCGATATATGGATTTTCAGGCTATAATTTTTACTTGTCTTCCGACTCAAAATCACGTTTTCAACTTTAAATGTACGATTGATTTAGGGGCAAAACTATGATCAAAAAGCCCTCACTTTTTAATCTAAGTTGAGTTTTGACGAAGTTATGGCATTTTGAAGTTTCGACCTATGCCCATACATCGATATATGGATTTTCAGGCTATAATTTTTACTTGTCTTTCGACTCAAAATCACGTTTTCAACTTTAAATGTACGATTGATTTAGGGGCAAAACTATGACCAAAAAGCCCTCGCTTTTTAATCTAAGTTGAGTTTTGACGAAGTTATGGCATTTTGAAGTTTCGACCTATGCACATACATCGATATATGGATTTTCAGGCTATAATTTTTACTTGTCTTCCGACTCAAAATCACGTGTTCAACTTTAAATGTACGATTGATTTAGGGGCAAAACTATGATCAAAAAGCCCTCGCTTTTTAATCTAAGTTGAGTTTTGACGAAGTAATGGCATTTTGAAGTTTCGACCTATGCCCATACATCGATATATGGATTTTCAGGCTATAATTTTTACTTGTCTTCCGACTCAAAATCACGTTTTCAACTTTAAATGTACGATTGATTTAGGGGCAAAACTATGATCAAAAAGCCCTCGCTTTTTAATCTAAGTTGAGTTTTGACGAAGTTATGGCATTTTGAAGTTTCGACCTATGCCCATACATCGATATATGGATTTTCAGGCTATAATTTTTACTTGTCTTCCGACTCAAAATCACGTTTTCAACTTTAAATGTACGATTGATTTAGGGGCAAAACTATGATCAAAAAGCCCTCGCTTTTTAACCTAAGTTGAGTTTTGACGAAGTTATGGCATTTTGAAGTTTCGACCTATGCACATACATCGATATATGGATTTTCAGGCTATAATTTTTACTTGTCTTCCGACTCAAAATCACGTGTTCAACTTTAAATGTACGATTGATTTAGGGGCAAAACTATGATCAAAAAGCCCTCGCTTTTTAATCTAAGTTGAGTTTTGACGAAGTTATGGCATTTTGAAGTTTCGACCTATGCCCATCCATCGATATATGGATTTTCAGGCTATAATTTTTACTTGTCTTCCGACTCAAAATCACGTTTTCAACTTTAAATGTACGATTGATTTAGGGGCAAAACTATGATCAAAAAGCCCTCGCTTTTTAATCTAAGTTGAGTTTTGACGAAGTTATGGCATTTTGAAGTTTCGACCTATGCCCATACATCGATATATGGATTTTCAGGCTATAATTTTTACTTGTCTTCCGACCCAAAATAACGTTTTCAACTTTAAATGTACGCTTGATTTAGGGGCAAAACTATGATCAAAAAGCCCTCGCTTTTTAATCTAAGTTGAGTTTTGACGAAGTAATGGCATTTTGAAGTTTCGACCTATGCCCATACATCGATATATGGATTTTCAGGCTATAATTTTTACTTGTCTTCCGACTCAAAATCACGTTTTCAACTTTAAATGTACGATTGATTTAGGGGCAAAACTATGATCAAAAAGCCCTCGCTTTTTAATCTAAGTTGAGTTTTGACGAAGTAATGGCATTTTGAAGTTTCGACCTATGCCCATACATCGATATATGGATTTTCAGGCTATAATTTTTACTTGTCTTCCGACTCAAAATCACGTTTTCAACTTTAAATGTACGATTGATTTAGGGGCAAAACTATGATCAAAAAGCCCTCGCTTTTTAATCTAAGTTGAGTTTTGACGAAGTTATGGCATTTTGAAGTTTCGACCTATGCACATACATCGGTATATGGATTTTCAGGCTATAATTTTTACTTGTCTTCCGACTCAAAATCACGTTTTCAACTTTAAATGTACGATTGATTTAGGGGCAAAACTATGATCAAAAAGCCCTCGCTTTTTAATCTAAGTTGAGTTTTGACGAAGTTATGGCATTTTGAAGTTTCGACCTATGCACATACATCGATATATGGATTTTCAGGCTATAATTTTTACTTGTCTTCCGACTCAAAATCACGTTTTCAACTTTAAATGTACGATTGATTTAGGGGCAAAACTATGATCAAAAAGCCCTCGCTTTTTCATCTAAGTTGAGTTTTGACGAAGTTATGGCATTTTGAAGTTTCGACCTATGCCCATACATCGATATATGGATTTTCAGGCTATAATTTTTACTTGTCTTCCGACTCAAAATCACGTTTTCAACTTTAAATGTACGATTGATTTAGGGGCAAAACTATGATCAAAAAGCCCTCGCTTTTTCATCTAAGTTGAGTTTTGACGAAGTTATGGCATTTTGAAGTTTCGACCTATGCCCATACATCGATATATGGATTTTCAGGCTATAATTTTTACTTGTCTTCCGACTCAAAATCACGTTTTCAACTTTAAATGTACGATTGATTTAGGGGCAAAACTATGATCAAAAAGCCCTCGCTTTTTAATCTAAGTTGAGTTTTGACGAAGTTATGGCATTTTGAAGTTTCGACCTATGCCCATACATCGATATATGGATTTTCAGGCTATAATTTTTACTTGTCTTCCGACTCAAAATCACGTTTTCAACTTTAAATGTACGATTGATTTAGGGGCAAAACTATGATCAAAAAGCCCTCGCTTTTTAATCTAAGTTGAGTTTTGACGAAGTTATGGCATTTTGAAGTTTCGACCTATGCCCATACATCGATATATGGATTTTCAGGCTATAATTTTTACTTGTCTTCCGACTCAAAATCACGTTTTCAACTTTAAATGTACGATTGATTTAGGGGCAAAACTATGATCAAAAAGCCCTCGCTTTTTAATCTAAGTTGAGTTTTGACGAAGTTATGGCATTTTGAAGTTTCGACCTATGCCCATACATCGATATATGGATTTTCAGGCTGTAATTTTTACTTGTCTTCCGACTCAAAATCACGTTTTCAACTTTAAATGTACGATTGATTTAGGGGCAAAACTATGACCAAAAAGCCCTCGCTTTTTAATCTAAGTTGAGTTTTGACGAAGTTATGGCATTTTGAAGTTTCGACCTATGCACATACATCGATATATGGATTTTCAGGCTATAATTTTTACTTGTCTTCCGACTCAAAATCACGTTTTCAACTTTAAATGTACGATTGATTTAGGGGCAAAACTATGATCAAAAAGCCCTCGCTTTTTAACCTAAGTTGAGTTTTGACGAAGTTATGGCATTTTGAAGTTTCGACCTATGCACATACATCGATATATGGATTTTCAGGCTATAATTTTTACTTGTCTTCCGACTCAAAATCACGTTTTCAACTTTAAATGTACGATTGATTTAGGGGCAAAACTATGATCAAAAAGCCCTCGCTTTTTAATCTAAGTTGAGTTTTGACGAAGTTATGGCATTTTGAAGTTTCGACCTATGCCCATACATCGATATATGGATTTTCAGGCTATAATTTTTACTTGTCTTCCGACTCAAAATCACGTTTTCAACTTTAAATGTACGATTGATTTAGGGGCAAAACTATGATCAAAAAGCCCTCGCTTTTTAATCTAAGTTGAGTTTTGACGAAGTTATGGCATTTTGAAGTTTCGACCTATGCCCATACATCGATATATGGATTTTCAGGCTATAATTTTTACTTGTCTTTCGACTCAAAATCACGTTTTCAACTTTAAATGTACGATTGATTTAGGGGCAAAACTATGACCAAAAAGCCCTCGCTTTTTAATCTAAGTTGAGTTTTGACGAAGTTATGGCATTTTGAAGTTTCGACCTATGCACATACATCGATATATGGATTTTCAGGCTATAATTTTTACTTGTCTTCCGACTCAAAATCACGTGTTCAACTTTAAATGTACGATTGATTTAGGGGCAAAACTATGATCAAAAAGCCCTCGCTTTTTAATCTAAGTTGAGTTTTGACGAAGTAATGGCATTTTGAAGTTTCGACCTATGCCCATACATCGATATATGGATTTTCAGGCTATAATTTTTACTTGTCTTCCGACTCAAAATCACGTTTTCAACTTTAAATGTACGATTGATTTAGGGGCAAAACTATGATCAAAAAGCCCTCGCTTTTTAATCTAAGTTGAGTTTTGACGAAGTTATGGCATTTTGAAGTTTCGACCTATGCCCATACATCGATATATGGATTTTCAGGCTATAATTTTTACTTGTCTTCCGACTCAAAATCACGTTTTCAACTTTAAATGTACGATTGATTTAGGGGCAAAACTATGATCAAAAAGCCCTCGCTTTTTAACCTAAGTTGAGTTTTGACGAAGTTATGGCATTTTGAAGTTTCGACCTATGCACATACATCGATATATGGATTTTCAGGCTATAATTTTTACTTGTCTTCCGACTCAAAATCACGTGTTCAACTTTAAATGTACGATTGATTTAGGGGCAAAACTATGATCAAAAAGCCCTCGCTTTTTAATCTAAGTTGAGTTTTGACGAAGTTATGGCATTTTGAAGTTTCGACCTATGCCCATCCATCGATATATGGATTTTCAGGCTATAATTTTTACTTGTCTTCCGACTCAAAATCACGTTTTCAACTTTAAATGTACGATTGATTTAGGGGCAAAACTATGATCAAAAAGCCCTCGCTTTTTAATCTAAGTTGAGTTTTGACGAAGTTATGGCATTTTGAAGTTTCGACCTATGCCCATACATCGATATATGGATTTTCAGGCTATAATTTTTACTTGTCTTCCGACCCAAAATAACGTTTTCAACTTTAAATGTACGCTTGATTTAGGGGCAAAACTATGATCAAAAAGCCCTCGCTTTTTAATCTAAGTTGAGTTTTGACGAAGTAATGGCATTTTGAAGTTTCGACCTATGCCCATACATCGATATATGGATTTTCAGGCTATAATTTTTACTTGTCTTCCGACTCAAAATCACGTTTTCAACTTTAAATGTACGATTGATTTAGGGGCAAAACTATGATCAAAAAGCCCTCGCTTTTTAATCTAAGTTGAGTTTTGACGAAGTAATGGCATTTTGAAGTTTCGACCTATGCCCATACATCGATATATGGATTTTCAGGCTATAATTTTTACTTGTCTTCCGACTCAAAATCACGTTTTCAACTTTAAATGTACGATTGATTTAGGGGCAAAACTATGATCAAAAAGCCCTCGCTTTTTAATCTAAGTTGAGTTTTGACGAAGTTATGGCATTTTGAAGTTTCGACCTATGCACATACATCGATATATGGATTTTCAGGCTATAATTTTTACTTGTCTTCCGACTCAAAATCACGTTTTCAACTTTAAATGTACGATTGATTTAGGGGCAAAACTATGATCAAAAAGCCATCGCTTTTTAATCTAAGTTGAGTTTTGACGAAGTTATGGCATTTTGAAGTTTCGACCTATGCCCATACATCGATATATGGATTTTCAGGCTATAATTTTTACTTGTCTTCCGACCCAAAATAACGTTTTCAACTTTAAATGTACGCTTGATTTAGGGGCAAAACTATGATCAAAAAGCCCTCGCTTTTTAATCTAAGTTGAGTTTTGACGAAGTAATGGCATTTTGAAGTTTCGACCTATGCCCATACATCGATATATGGATTTTCAGGCTATAATTTTTACTTGTCTTCCGACTCAAAATCACGTTTTCAACTTTAAATGTACGATTGATTTAGGGGCAAAACTATGATCAAAAAGCCCTCGCTTTTTAATCTAAGTTGAGTTTTGACGAAGTAATGGCATTTTGAAGTTTCGACCTATGCCCATACATCGATATATGGATTTTCAGGCTATAATTTTTACTTGTCTTCCGACTCAAAATCACGTTTTCAACTTTAAATGTACGATTGATTTAGGGGCAAAACTATGATCAAAAAGCCCTCGCTTTTTAATCTAAGTTGAGTTTTGACGAAGTTATGGCATTTTGAAGTTTCGACCTATGCACATACATCGATATATGGATTTTCAGGCTATAATTTTTACTTGTCTTCCGACTCAAAATCACGTTTTCAACTTTAAATGTACGATTGATTTAGGGGCAAAACTATGATCAAAAAGCCCTCGCTTTTTCATCTAAGTTGAGTTTTGACGAAGTTATGGCATTTTGAAGTTTCGACCTATGCCCATACATCGATATATGGATTTTCAGGCTATAATTTTTACTTGTCTTCCGACTCAAAATCACGTTTTCAACTTTAAATGTACGATTGATTTAGGGGCAAAACTATGATCAAAAAGCCCTCGCTTTTTCATCTAAGTTGAGTTTTGACGAAGTTATGGCATTTTGAAGTTTCGACCTATGCCCATACATCGATATATGGATTTTCAGGCTATAATTTTTACTTGTCTTCCGACTCAAAATCACGTTTTCAACTTTAAATGTACGATTGATTTAGGGGCAAAACTATGATCAAAAAGCCCTCGCTTTTTAATCTAAGTTGAGTTTTGACGAAGTTATGGCATTTTGAAGTTTCGACCTATGCCCATACATCGATATATGGATTTTCAGGCTATAATTTTTACTTGTCTTCCGACTCAAAATCACGTTTTCAACTTTAAATGTACGATTGATTTAGGGGCAAAACTATGATCAAAAAGCCCTCGCTTTTTAATCTAAGTTGAGTTTTGACGAAGTTATGGCATTTTGAAGTTTCGACCTATGCCCATACATCGATATATGGATTTTCAGGCTATAATTTTTACTTGTCTTCCGACTCAAAATCACGTTTTCAACTTTAAATGTACGATTGATTTAGGGGCAAAACTATGATCAAAAAGCCCTCGCTTTTTCATCTAAGTTGAGTTTTGACGAAGTTATGGCATTTTGAAGTTTCGACCTATGCCCATACATCGATATATGGATTTTCAGGCTGTAATTTTTACTTGTCTTCCGACTCAAAATCACGTTTTCAACTTTAAATGTACGATTGATTTAGGGGCAAAACTATGACCAAAAAGCCCTCGCTTTTTAATCTAAGTTGAGTTTTGACGAAGTTATGGCATTTTGAAGTTTCGACCTATGCACATACATCGATATATGGATTTTCAGGCTATAATTTTTACTTGTCTTCCGACTCAAAATCACGTTTTCAACTTTAAATGTACGATTGATTTAGGGGCAAAACTATGATCAAAAAGCCCTCGCTTTTTAATCTAAGTTGAGTTTTGACGAAGTAATGGCATTTTGAAGTTTCGACCTATGCCCATACATCGATATATGGATTTTCAGGCTATAATTTTTACTTGTCTTCCGACTCAAAATCACGTTTTCAACTTTAAATGTACGATTGATTTAGGGGCAAAACTATGATCAAAAAGCCCTCGCTTTTTCATCTAAGTTGAGTTTTGACGAAGTTATGGCATTTTGAAGTTTCGAACTATGCACATACATCGATATATGGATTTTCAGGCTATAATTTTTACTTGTCTTCCGACTCAAAATCACGTTTTCAACTTTAAATGTACGATTGATTTAGGGGCAAAACTATGATCAAAAAGCCCTCGCTTTTTAATCTAAGTTGAGTTTTGACGAAGTTATGGCATTTTGAAGTTTCGACCTATGCCACTCAAAATAACAGGCGAAGATAAATGTTTAGTTAGACGATTTAACTGGTTTCAATTATTATTAAGTTGGGTCGAATCCTAGAAGTACTGCAATACCAGGCCAACCCGCAACAGAGGTGGAGCAAGCTCCTATGAAAATAAAAATCAATATTTCACATGTGATCGCTTTTTTTCCCACTAAAAATAACAGGAGAACAGAAATGTTTAGATAAACGATTTTCCTGGAGAATAACCTCAAATACACGGTCTTCAAAGTATGCAACAATTTCTTTTCAATTTTTCATTTAAATTGAACCGCTTAAAAGTATGCAACACTTCGTTGTTTTATAAAGTCGAACATAACGTAATTCCAATACTCATATTTCGCTGTAATATACTTAAAAATATAATATTAATAATAAAAAGGACATAATCAGTACTACAAACATACTTCAGAAGGTGGCATATTCGTTCTACTGCCTGCTATATACATTTACTCATTTGAATCAATATTTCCGACTGAATAATTCACCTCAAAATAGAAATATGTAATTTTTACGAAGCCCAAATGTTGTCTTAAATTTTCAGCTTAAATAGAAAAAGGAATAAATCAGAAGGAAATGTGGAAAATTATGTTTTTGTTTGTATTTATTGTGTGTGGGACTATTTCATAGCCTAATGCTGCCGGTGTAAAGTCAAGCTGCATTTGAGCCAACATTTATTTTGGTTAGCCACGCTAGGCCCACGCTGGCACCAGCCTCTAAAAAGGGCTTTTAGCTGCTGCTTGTTTAAACTGTTTTTAATGACGGCTAACAGCAGCCGCTGCTGGCGGCTAATGATAGTGCCTGCGAAAGTTTTTGGCTACAAATTGAAAATTTGCCGCCTACAAAATTGTTAAAAGTTCCTAGTTAGTTTTATTTCATGTTTTTTTTTTGTGTGCCTAAATGAAAAATGAAAACGTGACTGGGGGCGTGGCAGTTTCCCACATTTCGGGCGACATTAATTAGTAAGCGCCAAGCACTCGCGAATATCAAATGAAGATTTCCGCAGGCACACGCTCCCATTTCGCCAAGATGCCACTCCTCATTTTGGGTCAGAATATACATACATATATACGTGAATATGTATGTGTATTGAAATATGTGCCGAGAACTATCAGCGTATGTGTAACACCCTTCCCTTGAACAGTTTGTAAGTGACGATTTAATTAATAAGCAGACTCATTACGCATACGACCCGTGGGTCAGCTCTGTTGTGGTTACACTTTAATAACATAAAATTTGAGTGATCCGCTTGAGCTACTCAACACTTAACACATATTGAAGTGCCCCATTGAGTCATAAATATGCGCAGCAGCCACAAATCGCACACGCATCCAGCCACTGCTGCAAATGTGGCAATGTCCTGGAGCTGGGCCCAGCGGCAGCAGTGCCAGCAGTGCTAAAAGTGGCAACACTGAAAGGTCGCTTGTTGCCCTTTCGCTCATTTATAAGCATACATCATTCATTTGGCACAATGTCTGCCTGACCCGCCCACAGACACTCCCGCTTTCATCCCCCTTCTCGTCACGTATCAAAAAAATGTTCCACAAATATTTGCGGCATTGTTCTGGTCCAGGCCAGAGTGTGGGAGTGATTGGGAGTTGGGTGTGCTTCGTACCTTGGGCCAGTGTGTTTTTCGCAAATGAGTCTCCTGAATTGCTGCTCTCGAGTTGCTTTAGCATACAAATTAATCTTCATCTCCAGCTACATCTGCACACACTGGCCTCGGGCACAACTCAAGTTTGCCATTTGTTAGGCACTTACTTAAATGCAACCGGCAACCTGAAAGCAGAATGTGGCACACCTTAAAACAGGTCTGGGGCGACAATTAAGCACATTATATACTACCATAGAAATGAGCTATGTTTATCTTGAGTACAGTCCTTGAATCGCATTATATGCTTTGCTAGAACTAAAATACTGGATTCATATACAGCAGCGAAACTAATAGTAGTACATCCATATATTTTTCAATATAGCCCAAATAATAGTTCAAATATACCTTAACAATTCAGAGAATATTTTTAATAGCAAAACCAATCAATACTGATGATAACTAAAGTACATGTTAACATTAATGATGATATTAACAAGAATTTGAAGTAATGAAGTAGATCAAAAATTGGCTTTTGAAATTGGTAATAATGGAATAGTTATTTTATTTACTTACTTTATTTTATAATATTTCTTCCTTGTGCTACAAATTTACACTAATAATTTATTGCGCAAGTCAGAATGTCGCATAAATTAGTTTAAGATAAATAATCTTCTTTGATTATAAAATGTTCTTAATTTAAAAACAAATAATAATAATACTAGGGCTATCTATATCTTAGCAAAGACCTTAGTAATATTTGCATAACAATCATTAGATAGTAATAATATTTCTAAATAGTTTGCCGATATTCAAAATTTTTCCTTTAAACTTCAATTTAAAAACATATTTGAAATTAAAAGAAAATCGTGCTTGACTAAGAGCAGAGGGTGCTCGAGAAGTCGATGACAATTGCCTGTTTAACTGCTGTAAAATAATCCAATTACAAACTATCCATTTAGGTAAAGTGGATGCTTTTTGTTGAATTGTGCAATTTATGTAGCAGCTGTGCATGCGAAAGAGTAAAAGAGCAGCTAATGCAGCATGTTGCATAGTGACTTTTGTGTAGCATGTTTTGTAGTTTTGTTTATTGCGAATTTGCCCTATTTTAATACTCTGAGGAATTTATTTTTATATTATTTTAAAGTGAACTTTATAACTCACTGACTTCGCCGATCCCATAAGGTATATTTATGGTTGATCAGCATCACGAGTCGAGTCTGTAACTATGGTAATTTTAACATTAGTTAACATTAAACAAAAAAAGAAAAGTAAATAAATATTCAGGCATTATTAAATTATTCGTTTAAAATGAACTTAAACAATTTAAAAAAAAAAAAAAAAAAATTCAAAATCAACTTTAATATTTAAGTGACAGTTACAAATTAAATGATGTTAAACAGAAAAGGAATACTTGAATAAAAATTAAAAAAAAAAAACAACAAATATTAAATAAACACCGAAAATACCAAATCGAACCACATATTATTAAACTTTATTTGCATAGTAGGAAGAAGAGGAAAAGAGGGAGATAAGGACACCGAAACTTAAATCTCTGAAACTTTGCAGCAAGTTAAGCACGCTCAGAGATTTCGTGGAGCTATGTTTGTATTCAAAATTAGAGTAAAGTAAATAAGACTTTATAAGATAACATATGTATATCGGAGTCAGATGGATCTGGTCACTATATCAAACGGGAACTTGTAATATACGGGTTGCCTAAAATAGCTCATCTTTCGTTATGTGTATGCCAATTGCTTTGCTGGCAATGATTTCGCTTTAAATATTCAATTTCATAGCCCGCTATTGAAAGGGAGGCAGTTGGAGTTCAGCTCAACACAAAACGAGCAACACATTGCAAAATGCAAAAATTGTGTAATTTTCAAGTTAACAGCTCTTGACCTGGTTTGGCTGGCAGCTTACCCGCTGGCTCACGACAGCCTGGCACAGTTGGGTTTGGTTTTTTTTAGGCAACTCGGTTGGTCGGTTGCTCGGTTGTTGCTGGTTTTTGTTTACGAATATGCAAAAGCGCAATTGTGTGTTAAGCTGTGAGTGTTGTGTGTGGGCTGTGTGTTTGTGTATCTGCTGTTGCATACTTTTGTGCTGCGCGAAAGAGGTAAATACATTTTATATGCCACTGAAGGGGGCATACTATAAAGTTTTTGGGTCCCCGCAGCAGCAGTCGCGACGCCGACGACTTTTTGCGATAAACTTTAAGCCTCGAAACTTTTAATACACCGCCTAACAATTGGTGTGCTAGCAGCTGCTGAGGCTTTTAGCGCATACATTAGGACCTCACCAGCTCCTCTCCACCCATCCCAGCATTAAGTTTCTCTTTCTGTTTCCTCAAGTCGTTATACGGCCGGCAAAAGTTGAGCACACATCTTGGCAGTGTTTTGTGTTTCGTTTTCTTTTTGATGTTATTGTTGTTGTTTGACTAACAATTCTCGTTGGTTTGCCGCTCAAGTTGAAGTACAACAACTAACTAAGAAGTTGGTTATCATTTACTCGACATGCAGGACTAGAAGTCACCCCTGAAATTCGCTGTACAACTGGACTGCAAATGTAGGGATTTGATTAGAGTACAAATCCGATTAGAAGAGCATGGAGTAGACAAGTATTATGTCATGAAATTGATTCATATCAGAACGAATCAATGGGAATAAAGTTCTTAAGCGAGTATGAAATAGAATCGATTAACATATCACAATGGAAAAGTAGAGCAATACTCGATTGTGCGCTAGGGAAATTGATTGACACCAACGGATAATAAGACTGATTGATTGTATAAAACAGTCTGATTGATTGTATAAAACTGAAAGAAAATGATAGAATCTTAAAATAATACAATTTAATATCTTAAAAGTAAAAATATAATATGGTAATGCATTATAAGTAATGAAGAAAGACAAGCGAAACATACATGTATGTCAATATATTTGATAATCTTAATTTCGAGAGACAATTGAATTACATTTGCTTAGATTTCAGTATAATATAATATATATAATACATAATAATACATATAAGGCTAGTTTTCAAAACAATAAATTTAATACTTATTTTTAAACTAATATTATTGCAGCTTAGATTCTCACTAGAATAGCCACGTTTTCAGCATGTATCCACATTAACTTTTAGTTCAGCACTTATTACTAGCTACACACACAGGCACACTCTCAGACCGCTGTTTCGATACATGGTACACCACCTCAATGTTGCAGGGTGCGTGGTCTGTGGGGGTGGGGGGGGGACAATGTAAGCAAATGTAAAAATACTCATATGTTTCAATAACAAAACACTCAGCACTTTCTGCAACAGCCACAGAACGGTGGCAGGCAAGGTGTGGGTGGGATGTGTGTGTGTTGCTTGGAGTGGCAGTAAACGTCGAAAAGCGCAACGACCGATTTACATATACACATGTACCCACACACACATACACACACACACACAAGTGAAGGTCCTGCAAACTATTGTTGAACAATAACAAAAAGTTTTACTTGCACTTAAAATAAACAGTTTTATAGGCGGAAACTTTGGCTGAAAGATTTGTTAATAATTCGTGGAAAACTATTTCTAAATTGCGCAAGCTTAAAAATTACAAAATTGAAAACGAAATAGTTTTAGTTGCAATTAGCTTGCTACCCCCTCTTTATTCTCTGAAATCGGAGGTTAAATTTGAACATAAACATCTAAATTTAGTGTTTACAAATTATGAATTTCAAGAGTTTGTTTTTAAGACATAATTTTATATATTAAATACTCATTTTTCAATTCAAAATTCATCCCCTCACAAGACTCCTGGCAGGGACCTTTGGTTGATGTAATTTACTTTGACGGTTGTCATTTAGAATATCCCCGACTAATCACGAAATATATATCTTCCAGCTTCTGCTCCATTGAGCCCTGGCGGCTTCTAAGTGCGTTTTGGCTGCAATGCTATTGACCTGTATGCCATAAAGTGGATTAGTATTTTACTGCGCAGACACAGCTTATTGTTGGCCATGAGAAGCTGTTGGCTCCAAAAATATAGCAGTGCAGAAAAAGTCCTCGACCAGATTACTTCCAAAGAGGAGGACGTGGAGCTGTCTCACAGACTCATTTCTTACATATCGATGTTAATAGAAGTCTCAATCGATTGTTTTAGTATTTTATAATGATGTAATAAATAACACAAATAACATATCTTAAATATAATGTTAGATGTTTTCCATTGAAGCACAATCGATAAATTATATATATACTTTTACCCTCCCATTCGTTTTGATAAGGTCCGATGCGTAATGCAATGCAGAGTAGTTATTTGACTTCATTAAGTGTTGGCCTCGTGGAAAATAGTTGTGTGCGAAAGGTAAAAATAAAGTGCCGACAGGCCTTGTGGCAAGACCTCAATATATGTGGGCGGAGGTGCGAATCACGGACAACGTCGCACGGATGCGGACGTGGCAATGTGAGTGTTTGCCAGGGGTGTGCAATGAGCTGCACTTTGTGGCCATGCAAATGCCACGAACGTTGCCCGCCTCTGGCCGGAAATCGGCGTTTTTATGTACTTTATAGCTTCCACGGCCACAGGGGCAAACAATAAACGGTCGCAGCTGTTGAGGTGTGGATGAGCTGATGAAGGGGTAAGCTGGAGACAGAATATTCGCCGGCAGGACGCTTGCATTATTGAGCAGAATCAGGGCAAAAGGATCGGTGCCAGAGGGTATTTGGGCGTATTTGTTTGGCTTGTAATTTTGAGAAACGCCCCCAATCAGCAGAGTAAACGTACACATAAAAAAAATATACACAAAAAAGAGAGGTTTTCTACTTAGTAAAATTAATATATTATCTTGAATATAAGAAACAAAAATTCGAAATTTCGAATTTAATCTGCTGTAGACCCATTCTATTACTAAAATAATTATGGTGGCATAACATTTTGATTAAAAGAAATTTTGAAACATTGAATTAAGAAAACCAAAATTCTGTATATTAGAAATATAAATTTTTAATATATATATTGAACATTTCATAGCGCTTTTTTTCTGAGTGAAGCGAGGGTTTTTTGGTCCATCAAATGCAGCGCTAACAGCCATCCAAGTGCTCATTAGGCATGCGTCGGCGCTGGACGCGCTCTAATTATGCGACCGAAAGCTACTTAAAGTGAGAGGGGGAGGCTGGGTGGGTAGGGGGTGTGAAGTGACTTTTGTTGTCAGCGGGGGCATTAACAGCAGCGAGGCGGAAATCGTAGCTGGCATTTCCGCTGCAGGCAGGAAGCGGCACAGCGTACACGACACTCCGGATGCAAGCTGGATCTGGGTATGGATATGTGACTGGCTGACCTGGATGAAAATTTCGAGCAATGACCACGTTTATGTAGCAAATCTGACACAGTCAGCCGGTCGGGCCCATTTTTGGTGGGCTTCATCGAACCCGCCGTTAGGTTCATCGAAAATCGTTGGGCTTGACCTTCGGGAGGGCATTAAAAAGAAATAAATAATAAATCAGACGAAGCATGAAATATTCAATAACCTAAGCCGACAAAGATTTACTGCTCAACCATTTATTTATATATTTTTTTTTGTCTTTTTATTTTAGTTTATTTTTTTGTGAATGCCCCACAACAACAGAACACTTTGTAAGCAATTTGTGCAAAAGGTGCTTTTGAGCAGGCAGTCGATACGAGTTGGTTCTGAAAACTGCCAACTAAACAAGAAGTCATTTCAGAACCCAAGCACACACACAATCACATAAATATACGCACACACAAGCAGACACACACACACACACACACAAACACACACCGACATTCGGCATTCGACAAATTGAAAGAGTTGCCCAAAAGTTTATTGGCGGGTAAACGAAAAGAAAAATGTGGGACGGACTGTGGCTGAAAATTGAGTCAACTGCCTCGACTTGAGTCGGTCAGTCTTATGTTACTTATAGTTAGGCTTTTCATAATATGCTAAGGCAACAACAACAGCAATAAACCACAAGAAGTTCAAAAACTGTGAATGGCACTCTTGATTTAGAGGCCAAGGCAACAGTAAATATAAATTGTCCTTGGACACGTGTGCCACATTAGGCGCATGAAAGGAAATGAAGTAATCAAAAGATAATGCCACAAAAGTGTCATCAAGCAAAATGAGCAAACTTTTTACTTTTCTCTTACAAACAACCGCAACAGCAGCAATTCAAACTGAAATTGAAACAACGAAAAATGCATATTGATGCGGGCCTCTCTCTTAGCCATTCAGCCACAACTCAAGTTGAATGTACCATTTCAGCTTGAAGGGGCCTCAAATGTTCGCTTTGAAGATGCGGGCTGTTGACGATGTCCTTGGGCTTTGCTCTTAACAACGCTCACTGAGCCAAATTTAATTCTCTATATGTATACCCTAGCTAGCTTCGAGGTGGTCAGATTAATCTCCTCTTTTTGATTGTGAATAAGGAATCAATTTGGTGCACAAAGTTATACGACTTAACTTAGAATCAGAATTTTATTCTGTCTGTTCAAGCTCTCCATTAAAGTTCGAATTTATTATTAACTATATTCTAAGTGACATTTGGCATTCAATCTTTTCGCTTCATCAAACCATGAAAAAGTAAAAATCTGTAACGCAACGACACCTATCGAATCTAATTTAATCCCTTCAAAGACTTTCTTCGAATTCGGCCCAGGAGCAGTCCAGTGGCAGACAAACGTACAAAAGAATTATCAGACGTGCTCCAATTTACGAAAATGTAAAGCTTTTCATTTGGAACACAGACGTTTTAAGCCACCGCTTTCACAAGTAATTGTCAATTTTCATTTGAAATAGCAAAATACATGCCTCTGGCATTATTTTTAATCTGTTCTTTATTTATGTATATTTTTTGAATTATTTGTTCGCACTCAGTCATGCCATTATTAATATATTTGTATAAATGTTTTATGCTATTTGCGCAAACATTTGATTAAAATTACATTTTAAAATTACAAACATTTTTATTTAGTGTAACTAAAATATTAATATACTCATAGAAATAAATTTAAAAAATGAAAATGCGCCGTATAACAAAGTCAGTCCATGCGGAAAGCAAACATTTTAAGTGGATTTAAATCTAAATATGAGTTGTGAATATACATATGGCGTGTTAATCGAATCAGGATTGACAGAACCATCAGGATATCGAAAAGCGCAGTGCAGGATAACATGTGGTTCATCTGTTATTGACATAATAAGTGGCCGAGACGACGCGTCGTATGCTTGATATTACTTGTTATGCAGATAAGTTATGCTGGCAGCCGGCCAGCAGCTGATTAGAATGCATATTGATGCTTGGCATCTGGCCGCAGCTCTGGTTTAACAGTGAGATAACAGCATTGTTAGACAGTTAACAGAGGCTTAACATTGCTCCCACAACTTGTATTCATTAAAACCAGATAATTGTAGTTTATTAGCAGCAGCTTCAATTAGTAATGTAGTTTCATATAACTATGCCCCATTCCCATTTGCCACGACTGCCACATTTTGTCAACGAAGGCAGAAAGTGTCAGGATAATCAGGTCATAAATCATAATCAAATTAGTCCCTGGATCTGATTATGCTGAAGCTGGCGCATGAAGTTGATTAATAAATTAGATCGCTGTAATAAATCAGCAGCAGCAGCAGCCGCAGTACAAGTAGCAAGAGGCAGGTACCTGGTAGCAACAACATGAGGCAACACACATTAAAATTGGCCCACATGAACAACACGTGTCTAACACTTGACTTGCGCTGTCAGAGCCTATACCCTTATCTCAAATGCCCAAAATCTGACATCGCTTAACGCATTTCAAAATTATTTTTACACTGATTACATTGCTCAGGACAAATCAATTATTTGCTGTCGATTTTGGCTGTTTGCATGTGCAAATCTGATTTACACGCACAAATGAATATTAAATTGCTTGAATCAATTGAGCTGGTAACACACACATACACACACACTTTTACCAACACACACACATCTACATAGACCATCAATGATTGTGAGCTTCGTGTTATGCTAAATCAATAATAACATAAATCACACGGCGCGCAGCGCACAATGAAATTTCAGCAATTCTGCTCTACGCTCAATTCTGTCAGCTTCAATTCGATGTGATAGCAAAATCGAGTAGGTGGCAAGTGGCAGGGTGGGTTGACGACAAGGGTGAGCACCTGAAGCGCGCAGAGCATGATGATTTTCGGGGCATGCACTTTCAAACATGCAACGTGAGGCTTGGCGAAGTAGCCAAGTGAAAATATCTTCTAAGGAAGTTCATAGCAATGGATATGTTTAAATGAAGATGCAAAAATGAAAAAACAAAAATTGCTTAATGAAATACTTATTGGCATTCAAAATGATTTTGTAGCTGATCGAACGAACAGTAGTGGATCATTTTAAAGATTCAGGGTTAAAAAAGTAATCAATATAATTTAATTATTGCACATCCAAACATGAGCTTGGGAAGCGTATCAAGGAGTTAACAAACACCAAACAAATTGCAAAAGTTTTCGCTTTGATTATCTCGAGTGTTGGTTGTCGGATGCAAGACTCTTGATATATACGTTTGTATATGCATATCCATGTAAAGGGATTATACCTGAGTTTTTTGTGGCTTGTCTGTCATATGAAATTCCCGAGAACAAACTTTATTGAATTTTGTATTAATTCCTGTTCCTGTTTTTTTCTTCATTTTTTTATTTATTTGATTTACGTGCATGCCTCAAAGTCAAGCTTTTGCCTGAATTTTTGCAGCATGGATTTGATATGAAAACGCTGGCATTTATTAAATTTTGTTTTGCTGCGCACAGTAAAAGAGAAAAGTTTTCGTTTGCACATTGCATGTGCAGTTGACAACTTTATGAGTGTGTGTGTGGGGGTGTGTGTGAGTGTGTGTAAGTGCTGAATTGTTGCTGGTGTTGCTGCTGCTGCTGCTGGTGCTGCTGTTGTGTTAAACGTGCTTCGTGACATTTTCAACGTCAAAGTAGTGCTTGGCCAAAAGTGTCTGCTGCTGCTTTGTGTGTGCCACTAGCATGTGTGTGTGTGTGTGTGTGTGCTTGTGAATCATATCCAACTTTCATATTTGTCCATTTCTGGCACAAATTTTAAACCTTTCTCGCAACTGCAGCAGCTGAGCAAAAGTTTAATTGCATGCCACTTGTGGCAGTGTGTGGCATTGGCAGCAAACACAGCAAGTACAACAAAATAATAAAAAGCAGGGCATTTTTAGCAATTAATTACACATGTGAGTAATGAAAGAAAATGCGTGTGGCAAACGCACAAAAGTTGCTAAAAACCCGCAGCTCATATTTCAGCTGATAATAACGAAAAGGTTAAAAGCAATTTTCAAATACACACACACACACACACACACACATACGCATACATACGCACACACTCAGTATGCCATGAATACATTATTGTTGCTTGTGTGCCCTGTCTAATTGCCATTGTTGTAGCCTGTGTTGTTGCTGCCATTTGCCACTTGCTGCTTGCTACTTGCTTACTGCCTGCTGCCTGCTGCTCGCTGCTTACTGTAAATGTGTAACAGGTGCGCCTGGGCATTTTGTTGTTGAAATGTATTTTCAACCATAAATTAAATAACGGGCCATAAAAAACGTTTTCGGAGCTCAGCGCTTGCCAGAAGTGTTTAGAAACAGATATTTGTTCTTATTCCCTCATTTTTTTTGCCAGCTGTAAATTCCAGCAGTCAGCTGAAAACTCATTTAAAATGGCCTTCGCTGCACGTATGCATGTCCATATATATATATATATATATATGTATATATGTATATATGTATTTAATGTGTCTGAGTTTGTGTCTATTTGTCTCAGTGCGAACTGCATGTAAAGTAGCCATTTATCCCAAAAAGTAGAACAACTGCGGACCATGGGAAGAGTTCCTAGATTAAAGCAGATACAGCATTTCCACCTATTTAAAATTTTAGAGGACTTGATATAGGGTATTTATTGGTCGTGCTTTTATTTTTTTTTTTAGTTTTTCGTAATTTTTCCCAAACAAATGTGTGTCGCATCTTTCATAAGCAGCTCGCTTTTGTGCTTAACTTATGTCTTTTAATAAAGCATTTAAAAAGTGCCATAAATTGCTTAACTCTAAACGAGTTTTGCTCATTTGTGCAGTGAAATTGCCAAAGCAGTCATAAATTTAATGACCTTCGGGAAAAGGGGAAAATAAATATAGTGGTGAGTGTGCAAGCAAACATATACATATATACACATATATCACACGCAATGGAAATTTTGCAATGGAATTTGCATTTCATACACTCTCTGAAATTTTTCAAATCGCCATATTTTTAACGCAGCTCAAACATTTTATTTCGAACAAAAAAGGTGTACCTTTTCGTAACTCAAATGTTTTTTTTTTCTTAAATTTAGAAAAGATATTGATTATTTCCAGGCTGCTTGTATTTTTGGAAGTGTACACAATATATTTAATTTTTGCTACTTATCATTTTATTAAACAATAGTTAAATATTAAATATTTCACTTATGCAAACATTTTAGACAGCTTATAAATTGGAATGATTTATTTTGAAAACACTTTCAATTTTACGACAATCCTAAATCGCGACCCTTAGTCCTAGAATTGTTAGCAATATATTTCCTAATAATAGAAAATATTTCTAAGAAATTTAAATTATTTAAAACGTATGTAAATTTATATTTTATTTAAGTAAATTTGTATTCGTATTTAAAATCAAAACAGAAAAAATTTGTAAATCTTTTTAATTAAAAGGGGATTTTCGAAATATCAGTTGGATTTTTTTTGGGAGTGTACCTTGAAAAAGATGCACCAAATGGAGGGATCCCAAGCATATCTTCATTCTTGTGGGGTACTAGAACTTATAAGGGTACTAGGACCCAGACATCATTGGCACACCATTGCCACACCGCTGCAACTGTCACCCCTTCGTTGACAAGAACAACCACTTGAAGAGTGCGCGTGACATTCGGCGGATGCGACGGGTTCCCCCTCGCCCGCCTCCAGTCCGTTCCGGTACCTGTTTCACACAATTTCCACAGTTCTCTCGCATATTTGAATAATGCCCGTCAAGTGGCGACGCCATTGTTGGGCTTTTATTTTGTCTGACTTCGATCCGTCCACGGCCGAACTCAGACCCTTCGACCTGGCTGTGATTGACGATGCGATTTTATATTGAATTCATGCTTGGCTCCAAGTCGAAGTCTGTGACACTGCACGTGGCAGTTATTAAATGTGCTGATTAAGTGTATAGTATAAAGTCGCAGATCAACAATGTATATATAGAATTATTTATGAATTTTGCTTCTGGCACCTTTGTTGGGCAGCAGCATAATTATGACAAATTGATTTGATGCAATCATCACTTCACAATTGATTGCAATCTGTTCAGTTGATAATGGCAATTCAATTTATTTTAATATTCCATGTCAATACAATAATTGAATTTAAAATCACTAGTTGTCATAATAAATTAAATGTGATTTCTTAAATCTGAGCTTATATATTATCATAATTTATTTCTCACTCTTAATAAAATAAATAATTTAATAGAGCCAAATTCCGTGAAATATATTAATAAGCGTCCAAAAAGCAACTACAATATTTAAACTGACTTAAATGCCTCCAATGATAGCTTTATTGGAGTAACTTTAATCAAGAAATTAGATAAAATTAGCAAATAATTAAATGTTTCCTATCAATCAGTAATTGTTCATTTTCCAATTACACTGTGCGTGCCACAAAGTGTACTTTAAAATTGCAATACAAGCAGAGACATCGGCATTTCTCAGAATTGAATTCCCTTTTTTGCCCCTTTCGTTTTGCATCTTTGGTCCTTTTGACCAAGGCAAACAGTTCCTCTTGCCCTCTTTGCAAGTTTCAGCTGTATGCATTGACTCTATGAGAGTTGTATGTACTTGTTGTCACCCATCAGTAAGCAATGCAAATTGAAATAATTATATTATATTTCTCACTTGGTTGGTGTAAATAGTTTTAATTTGTTAGTGGTGCAATTTTTATGTATTTTGAAAGCATCCCCTAAAATTAATCATAATTCATGCTCGAGTGCAGTAATCTTTATTGGGTTGAAGGTTTCTATGCCTTCTGAGTAAAAAACATGTTTCCCTAAGATACCACATCTTCTTCTTTTGGCTAAGATGACACATTCAGCTTCGATGTGCCTTGAGGATTCCTCCTTACAAAATCCGCATGTATCATTTTATGGTGATTGTTTTCTTATGATGGATATCATCTAGTGATTCCTATTCCTTCCTGCCACATATGTGAACTTTACCTAAGTAGGTGTTCAGATTTCACACCTAAATTGTGTCACTGTGGGAGTTCGTCCGATAGAATTTTGGAATCCCTTTGACCAACGATACGTTTACTTCCAACCCCTTCCGTCGATATCAACAGAGATTTGCTTTTTGCTGGAGCGATGGTCGATGCTCTTTCACTTTTGCATTTGCCTCCTCACTGACTAGCTGCATGTGAGAGCATGGGAATTACGGCCATCAGATGAACCCATCTCATTATCTTTGATGATGAACCCCTGCACCTTCCCCGCTATGCTGTTTTCATATCGTATTCGGGACATGTGCGAAAAAGTTTAATCTACTGTCAAATGTGACTCCGAGGTGCTTAATTTGTCTGTTTTTTCGAATTATCTAGCTGAGAGTCATATTTGTCTCATTCCCTGCAACTGGTATTTTGATAAAAAAAACAAGTATCAAAAAATAAAAATAAAAAAAACTGTGTGTATATATAATATGAATTGGAAAGCTATGTCTCTGCCAATATTAATTTTATTTTTATTGTGAATCGATTTGTATCGATGTACTCGAGTCAGACAAAGTGTAAAAATTGAAGTGCTACGTCCACAGGCTAGGAAATCGGAAAACCCACATATTTCTCACAATTTTAAGGAGACAGCTGCCAAATTTAGTTGGTTGTTGGCGATGTTCTTCAAAGATCGACACATGCCACGCCAGCCTCCGCCAACCTCCAAGACCACTGCTAATAATAATTGTAAATGGCTTTATCTTCCGCAATTTTTGATTTAAAGCCGTCAAATTTGGTAGGTATTTTACTGTTAGCCACCTTTAAGAATAGATAAAGAATTTTTATGGTTACCAAAGCCAATATTTATATATACGAGTAGATTTCCAGATATACATATGTCACACAATTTGAACGTTCTCTCTTGTTTTGATTTGCAGCTTCAAAAGCGATGAATGTAATTGCGCTAATTAGGGCAAATGTCGGCAAAGGCCACTTTCAGTAGCAAAATATGAAATAATGTAAATAATTTACGAAAAAGGAACTATCCAAAGAGTTGATTCAATGATGTAAAATTGAATATGCGATTATTGGATTACGATTATGCAATGAGCATTTGGCATACTGAGCGAATTGTGAGTTAAGGTCAAAGCACAATTACCCAGTCACCAACTGAATAACATTACATGCAACGCGCAACATTTGTGCCTGTTTGTGGGTGAGTGTGGGCATTTATATATTTATCTTGAGCATGCAACACAATTAAGCATCACTTTGATGCTCGACTTGCTCTCCATGTTGCATGTTCTAATTGATATTTCAATAGCAACGCTGAAGAGCAGGTTGCTTCCGTTGTGGCAGCTGTGTACTGCTATGGAATATTTATTATGTGATGCAACAATAGTGCTGCAGCTTTAATGTCGATGTATTTTTACTTTGATTGCATTTATAACTTTGAACAGCAGCAAACCCGTTAAGCGGATTTTATAAAGTGCAACAGAATGCCAATAAGCGTGCGGATCGTGACTCAGTGCAGCAGGACGACTCAAATGCAAAAGGGGCTTGCCAGCTGGGAGCACGTGCGCTGCATAAATCGATTCGAGTTGGCAGCCCCTACAAAAGGAATTATATTTATGTATGTGCTATATATATATATATATATATATATATTAGATTATGTGCTGCCTTGAATGTAAATTCCTTGGTTTGTTGTTGTTGTTGATGGGTGTTAATGTGCATCTATAAGTGCGCCAGCAAATCAACTAACTAGCTGGATCATCAATTTCAAATATATATACTATATGTGTCTAGATATGTAATACGAGTATCCGTTTGGGGGAATCGTCTGAATCATTTTTCAGCAAGAAAAACACTTTTGCAACACGTAAAATTATGCAAATTGAGCGGCCAATTCAATCAATATTCCTCATTTGCATATTGAGGCCGCATTGTTTACCACAAATTGCGGCAACGATAGGGGTATTTGAGGCAAGAAAAGCACGCTTTGTTTATTATTATGCAAGACGCAACCAACGGCCAAGTTATGCGCTCAGCCATATTATTTTTTCACTCTCTGCACTCGACCCACCCACTCAATCAGTCAGTCAGCCAGTCAGCCATAGTTTGACTTATTAATGTCCTGCTTTTCAAAGGTTCAACTCCTTGCCAAAGTGTTCAAAATGACAGCTGACAACGCATCGCTTTAAGGACTCTCATAACGTGGCTCTATTCAAAATATTCCATCGATTCGCTGCTCAGCTGTTTATTATAGATGGGTTTCTGTTAACGTGGTCCAGTTCGTGACTGGGACCGATTTGTGGTTATAATGATGCCAAACACATGCACACAGACACACACGCACTCAGACACATAATAGGTCACTTAGACGGTAAATTTATGTGCATTTTGAGAATCAGGCAGCCGGAAGATGATTTTACCTGTTTTGTTAGTTTTGGCCATTTAACGTGACTGCGAATTGACACACCTGTGCGGCCGACCATCTGCCATAGCAATTGAACATTTCTATCAGGCTCAACGCGCTGTGCAACTTATACAGTAGGCATATGCCACTCAATAAACCATTCTTTGATTCTTCAAGTTGAGCAATATTTTGCGAAAATAAATAAAATGAAAATATGAAGGAAGGCTGAAACATTGTCAAATACATATATATCATAATGTTTGAAACGAATCTTGAAATTTTAATTGCTAATATATATGTTTACTATTATTATTGGGATTTACGCACTGCGACCTAACAGATTGATTCCACCAACCCCAACTCCTGCACGAATGAAAGAATCTTTGTGGGGTTGAGGGTTTCCAAATCTTGATTTCATCCCTAGCTTGCATCAATATCGTGAAATGAATATGTTTATTAATTAATAATTATGAATGTAGTTTTAAATAAAATTTAATTTAAGTATTTTAAAGTCTGGTTCTTATTGACATAATTCAGGTTATAAGCAGAAATATCTGATATCTGATTTATAATCGCCTGTTGCAACTGATATAAGACCGCAATTTACACCTCTCCTATCTGTGTCAAAACTATCAAATTCAAATCAGCAATTTGAATACCTTAATGCGAATAATTGTCTTTAATTGCCAATTGCCAGTTGGATGTTGTGCAACGGTGCATGGCAATAACCAGGAAAACAATTGTAGCCATGGGAATACATAGTTAGTAACCTCAAACGGTAGTCGATGCAATCTTCATTGAGCGAAAGGTTGCCCTGCCAAGTGGAGGGTAGAGTAAACTTGGGATTATACAAATTGGGCAGGATCATGACAGAATTAAATTCAAGATTGCTCTTATCAGTAGATTATGAATTATGTAATAAGCTTCTCTAAAACAAAGTAATTTTAAAATAATATTAAATAAAACACTTTAATTAAATTTAATACAGTTTTAATTATGTTCAAATATATAATTATAAATTGTCGTTCAAAATGTGATTAGAGAGTTAATTACTTTTGGGGTTTATAAAATCGGTGCACAATCGAAAATTCAAATTTTGGCCGTGTTGCAACTATGTGTGGTCATAACTAACAAGTATTGCAAAACGATAAACCACACTTGTCGCCAGGGCAACACAGGGAGTTTACGCTCGGAAATTGCAGTCGATGCGGTTTTGCAATATGCATAGAACGTGTGCACGATGGGTATGTAAATGCGTAGTGGGTGAGACCAGCAGTGGCAACCACCAGAATTACTCAATTTTGGCACCACAACCTAAAAAGGAGCAGCAAATTTGGTTGCCACAACCACAAATAGCTCATAAGCCACCAAAATACAATTAATGCTCGTGCACTGAGAAAAAATGACTTGAAATTTCGAATAACAGCTTTAAATGAAAATAGGCATGAAAACAAAAAAATGTTTTTGGAAAAATATATCAAATATTCGAAACTATATTAGAAAGACATTTTGTCTAATTTTCTGAATTGTTTTGTGTGACTAAGAAGAGATTAAGTAGAAATGAAAAACCATTATAAAATATCATAAGATTCATTATAATATTAAGAAACAAGCAAAGAAATTTGCTATGTCGGTTGCTATATTATAACTCAACTGTTTTCCGTTCAAGTTTGTAATTGTAAAATTGTAAAAACTCCACGCAGGGGCAATAATGTCTGAAATAAATCACTTGAAATAAGTATGTGGTATATCTAATAAATAGCTATAGTGTAAAAACAAGTGCAAGCGGTTGTTTGGGTTGAAATAGTTTATTTTCTGTAGGAGTACATTTAGTAGAAATAAGAGAACATTGCCAAAATTTTAGAAAAATGTACCCTTAAATTATGGCAAGAAAGACACTGGTTTTCAGAAGTGTCATTCCAAATTATTAAGGTGAGCTGCCAGGAGTTTGGCTACTTTCTAAAATTCTCCACCATTTTTTTCACAGTGTGCGTTTTGAGCAACAATATTTCCACAAACAAATTATGCGAGAATTGCAGTTGCAGTTGCCAGTTGCCAGTTGTCAATTTGCTGATAACTAAAGGAGGATTCATTGAAATTTTTAGTTATTGGTTGACATTTTGCTGCCAGCTTGCCACAATGTGGAATCACTATATCCCAATTATTTCTGGTAGTAATTGTAAACCCACTGAAGGCTGATGTGTTAGCAGGTTTGGCTTGAATTTGTGAACACATCAATTCGTTGATGTTTTGTGTTCCTTCAGTGCACACTGTGTGTGGGAGCATTCGAGCGGAAGTGCAATATGTAATAGTTAACTGTGTGATCAGATCAGGCAGCGCATTAGCAGCTTATTCAAGTTCAAGTTCATCAATTGTGCCGCCCAATTTATCAAAAATTTAAATGTGCCCATCTCGTTGGCCCGAACGCCTTTCAAAAGCAGCAACAACAGCAGCTGCTGCAGCTGCAAAGCAATTTGTTTCGCCACCGAGTAATTTGTCTTCAAAAGCAAATGTTCAGCAATTTGTTAACAAGAAAATTTCTTCGCTTTTCTGCGTCTTGTTTGCAGTCGCCTGGTTTTTTTGCCCCAGCTTGTTTACATTGTTTGCGCCGCTGTTTCATTTCTTGTATACAACAATATTGGTTAGCCCCTGTCTCTGTTTCTATCTCTGTCCCATATACCACCCTCTCTGTCTCTTTCTACTCTCTCTCTTTCTCTCTGTCTGTCTTGCTCCGAAGCTTCGCATCGGTCTCCTTATTGCAAATGAAAACACGAATGCTGCCTAAGTGATAAGCGACAGAACTCTGTGTGGGAGTCCTCTGTTTGTTCTCTCCCATCATACATACATGTGTAAATGTATATAATATATTTATATATATAGACTTACATATATATATGTGTGTATGTGTGTGTGCGGTGCCTGTTTGAGTCTTTGCTTTAGCTTGTTATAAATGATTTTTTAGCCAAAAATTGAAAGTAAATACATATTGATAGGCTGACGACGCAAAAGAATTGCTCTGAAACCTACACGACTTGAGTTATACCCTATGTCAAATTTATATACAATCCTTAGCTAATCTGCTTATAAAAAAATAGTTTTATGAAACTCATTTTATAATAAAAATACTTATTTTTAATTTTACTGTGTAACAAATACGCAGAAAAAAGTAGCATGAGGAATAAAACAAGAACTTCAGCTACTGCATTATGAATCTCATATTCAATTTTTTTAGTAACGGGATCCTCGAGAGAGGGATGTCATGAATGGATAATCCTAATGGATTATAATGCACTCTGCTTTACAAACCTTTGGATGAACTGGGGACCAAATTTGACTATGCTCACTCCTCAAATCGATTTGTAAGAGAAATTCTTTCTTAAGTATTATGAAATAATACAATTTTAACCGAATTGTTTGAAAAGCGAGAATAAAATGTAGCGATTCAAGTCAAATTACGCATTAAAGGACTTTTTGTACTTGAGAACGTAAGAATCCTTAAAGCTATTAATTATTTTGGTCGAAATAGTTTTGGATCATATCAAGCTTGATGTATGAATAATAACATGTATGTATGGTCAATATGTATAATCAAAGAGTAATCAAAAACAATCTGTAACATACATTATGACAGCACTATTATATCCAGTTTTACCCATTTGGTGTACAGTGTATGCAACAAATTGTCCTGGGTACTACAAGGAAAAAACCTGAAAGAATTCAGATACTTTAAGATACTTGAAGCATTCAACCAGATTAAATGTTGCTGTTACATTCTTAATACCTTTGACAAGCAAGCTGATGTGGTTTGAGTTGCTGGACTATCACTGGTTTTACACGTAGATAGTTCATCGAATCAACTCACAGAATTCTCATGGATCATTTGTACCTACGATAACTGAATATAATATAACGCTTTCATTGTTATTGGTTGTATTCCATTTTTTACAGACAGATAAAGCGTTCTGCAGATGTGTCGAATGTGAATGTATTTGCATACATATGCATGGATGAGCTGATGCGTTAATGTGCGTAAAAATTCAATTAGCTTCATGACCGGACACGTTAATTGGCCTTTAACATACGATTCGCCAGTTGCAAGCAGACACACACGCACACACATGCATGTAAATAGAGATATGTATATAAATTTGTGCACGGATAGAAAAGCTGAATCAGCAACTACGGAAGGAATTATGTGCTGCGAACAATGTTTCAGATATTTTTGCAAGATTATAAACTGAGCAAATGAATACATAAATAAAAACAGCTGTGAAAGCAATAGTTGCGTAATTGCTGTACAGATATCCTTTATGGAGTTTCAGAGTGCCATTAACCCATTAACGGTTAACAATATTTTTCTTTTTTATTTAAATAGTTTTTTTTTTGACTCAGTTGTCCAAAATTTTACAAAATTAAAGTCATATATGTAATGATGCAATAGATACCCAATAATAATTTACTTTTATTTATCATTATTAATTTTTAAGTAGTTTATTTTATTTTATTTATTTAATGTATGCTAAAAACAGAGCACAATTCATACGAATTAAATTTAAAGTTAAAATTCAATTATATTAAATTAAAAATGAGTAATTAAATTAGTATGTAAAATGAAAAAATTAAGTAGAAAGACTAAAGTCTTGCTGTTCTCCAACATTAAATCGATTTTCACAGCTCATTAATATCCCTTAAAGCACTTAAAGGCTAAGAGGTCTTAAAGGAAAAGTGTTTGTGGCATTTTGAAAATATTAAACTTGTTATATTTGATAAATTGAAGAACGAACCGCATCAGTATTTATGTGGACACACATTTATTTTATGCATGAGCGTATTTGCCAAGCAGCTATATAAGATTTGTGGATTTAATGAACTGCTCTCAAATTTACTAAGGCAAAATTGATTTAGAGGTTTACTTTGAATGAAAGCTTGTAATATGGTAAAGTATGTGTATTAGTGAATCATTCTTGATGAAAATATGGTGCATATGAAACACAATTTTCATGGGGTGGGTAGTAGAAGTCTGCACTTTATTGGGTTCTCTTTGTGGTGTTCAGTAATCATGGCCAACGCACAGAGGCAAAAAGTGGACTGCCAGTGAGAGTGAGAGGCAATCATAAAACGCAACAATTTGAACTTTAACACCTTCAATGACAGCTACCGAGAATGACCCCTGGCGCAATTTTTGTATAAATAACATGAAAATAACAAAAATAACCTCAGGCCACAGCACAGGCGTCAGCTTGATGGCAACGTTGTTAGTTCAGCAACGCCCAAGCCACCCAAAACCACTTACGGGCAACATTTTGCTTTGCCTTTTTATGAGTGCGTTGTCGTAGTTTTTTTTGCTGTGGTTCTTGCTGTTGTTGCTGTAGTTGGCCATTATGCGCATAAAATATAAGAGGGTTGTTCATATCCAAGACACAATAGAATCAGCGCCTGATGCACACAGCCACAGCATAAATCTGAGATGCTTTATAACCCACAAACGGAGACAGGCAGCAAGAGCGAAAGAGACAGCCCGAAAAAGGCGAGAAATTGAAACTTCACTGCACCGCAGAAAAGAAAAGAATAAAAATAATAAAATAAAAGGCTAAAGCCAAAAAGATTTATCTTAACATTTTTATTATTAGTTTCTCGTTGTAAGTTTTGTGGCCATGTGGCTTTGGCTGTTGCTGTGGCAGTGTCTTTTTCCTTCGCATTGCCTTCCATCAACATCATTACAGATTGTTGCGAAATCACATTGCAAATTATGTTAAATTTCAGGCACTTCATTTCCGACTTGAGTGCCTGAAAATTGTATTCATTTACTCGCCCACATTCAATTTTAAATTTGCAATGTTAAAGCTCAGAGCTCAATGACACCAGCTAAGAGTTCATAAAAATAAGACAAAGCAACGGCCAAAGGAAATATTACGAACAGGAAAATGCAATACATTTAAGTCCATTTAAAGCTTTAGTATGGTTGATAATAGTCAAATAAAATGTAGATTTAATTTAAAGATGTATAGATATATCGTTATTTTCATCCGATTTGCGTACTTCTTTTTCACTGTGATACATACTTAGTAATTATATAAATTTAAGGAACATCTATTTTCAATTTTATATTTTAAAAATTATAAATCAACTTTCACAGTAAGTGTTAATAAATTTCATTATTTATAAATATTAAAAGATTTAGTCTTATTAATAATAAAAGCTGAAGTCTTATTAATATTCTATTTAATTTTTTAATATGGACCAACAAAGAATTAAAATTAAATAAAAAACATTTGTAAATATAAAAGTTAAAATTCATTTTATATTAAATTAAAAAAATAAAAACGGAGAGTAATTTGTTTGTTATTTTTATAATTAAAATATGTTTTTTGCTGGCTCCAAAAGAAACATAGAATTTGACGCTATATTGGAGTATGTAAAACCTAAAAAACGCTTGACCTGCCAGCAACAAACATGTGCTAAAAAACATAAGAAAAAATAGTAATATATACACACACATCGTTTGCCGAATTAATCGAAAGCTCTTGCGTTTAGCTTGTGTCATTCGCAGCTTTTTAGCACACACACACAGTCAATATATTAGGAATGCCGTGTCAGAGCTTATGAATTGGGTTTTCCAAATGATTGGCTAGGGTTGTGTGCGTACTTGGTGTGTGGACCGAACGTCAGCTGTCAGTGGCCATAAGGTTCAATTTATTGTTAGCTGCGAAGCTGCCAAAATAACTGAATGGCTTCCTGCCTGGCTGTCCAGCTGCCCAGCTGCCCAGCTATTCTGCTATCCAACTGCCCTGCTGTGTGACCCTTTTATCTCAATTTCAGGTTTATTTTATGTTTGACAATTCCATTTCGTAACTACGAAATGATCTGAAATTGGACAGTTCGGCTTGTTATCGCCAAGGAGGATTCAACTGGTTGCCAACCCCTTGTTTCATTTAATTATTTTTCCATTTGAAGACGTAACGTGTAAATGCGAATTGAAATCCTTTCCTAATACGTATCTAAGTGCAGCGAACAATTTCCATAATGCTTCGTACCTTACACATTTGTAAGCCTTGTAAATTTCCAATTTGCTTTATGCTCAGCCAGCCAACAGCTTTTCGGTGGACGGGGACTGGAGGAGGCTTTTCCATTTAGTTTTCCCACTTTTTTTCCATCTGTTTTGCAGCATTTTCTTTTGCGACGCGCGCTTTTTGCTGACTCGAGCGCCTAATTGCCAGTATCAAGCAAACCATTTTCATTTCAGCAAATGGCACCGAAAATGAAAATGAGAATGAAAATGAAAATGGTATACTAAGAGCACACCGATAGACACTAATTTTCATGCATATCTAAGTAAACACGTAGCTGCCCGATACTCTGTTCCCAGTGAAACAAAAGAGCTACAGAAAGGTGGACACAGATCCTTGATTATGCAGTTAGTAAGTCTAAAACTGTAATTGAAACTTAAAAGGTATCTTATTTATGCTCTGTAGATTCGGACTCCCCTCCCCCTCCCATCCCCTTCCATCCATTCCCTACGTCCAGTTGGCAACAGAGTGTAAAAAGGGAGCAAAAGGAATGACGCTGCAAAACTTTTAGCCAAGGGTTTTTTTTCTCGCTTGATTAATTCTTGTTGCTGGCCGCCTTTTTATTTCCTTCATTTTGAAAGCATTCATTATACTCTGATACAAAAAATAACATAGTATATTGGTTTTGTGCAATGTCCGTCCGTATGAACCCGACCGACAATGTATAAAAATTGATGTGCTTCGTCGATAAAATCGATAATTGCAAATCGATAAAGTAAGAAATAATACTGTCACCAAATTTGGTTGGTACATTTGCAGCCAACACCCGCCGCCCCCCAGGATCTTCGGAACTAGAAATCTTAAATGCACATGTCTTTGCAAGCTAGAGTCACCATATTTTAATAGAATTTTATTGGGAACTCCTCTAAGAGATCGATAAAAAGTGGATTGCCTCGCCGATACATCTGTTTGTAAGCCTTATATCTCAGACTATTTGAAAGTCAGAATATCCAAATTTGAAAGGCATATTGCTAGTAACACCCTTCAAAAATGCAAAAAAAAAGTTTTTGATCACGCCCACTCCCTTTCCAAAAAACTATAAAAGCCCTATATCTACCGTAATTTAGGATCTACAGTTACCAAACTTGGAAGGAATGTTACTAGGAAACTCTTCCAACAATTTTTTCGGCCACACTCTCTCCAGGCCCAAGATTCACTAAAGCCTATATCTACCGCAATTTGAAAGGCAAACTTGGGCGGCATTTGCTACCTGCTATTTGCTTGCCTGTTAAGTTAAGTTGGTATTAGTTATGGTATCAAAGTATTTCGTAGTCGGTTACGCCGAGACGACTGCAATGTTCACTCTTTTTTTTTTAATGCCAAAGTGTTAAGTTTGACTGTTCGGCTTCACTTTTTTATTTTTATTATTTTTCTGTTGGAAGCACATTATGCACACTTGATTAAATATGACCCAAAAAGCGTGAGCAGGCAAGTTTCAAATTGAGCTCGTTATGTAAATTTATAAACATTTCTTTCAGTGCTGTCAAGTGATTGGTAATTAATTCAGGTTAAAGTTCGGTAAGCATTTGGACCGATTCGCATGGAGACAGCTGCATTAGAAGTTTATGCCGGATACATATATATATATATATATACATATATATATATATCATATACATAACCTGCATGGAAATCCGGTCAATGAGCACATCATTGGGCTTAGGTGATTCTCTAAAGCAAATGGCAAAGTTCAAGTGGCATTCAGGACTTGATTTGATTGAATAGCGAGTGAGCTGAAAAGCTTCTTCAACTCGAATACTTAACTTGATGTCTACCTAGACACACACACACACATACATATATATAGAGATATGGCAAGAGTTATGTTTGTGTGCGTATTTATGTTAGTGTCTTCAATGCACGAATACAAATTGTTGTTCGCCGTCGTCTGCTTAATGGCAACGTACTTTGCTTTCAATTTACTAATGCACCAATGCTGCCAAGCCAAAAGCCAAAGGTTGACTGGCTGCCAGGACACTCAATGATGAAGATGTGTTTTCCATTTTTCTCTTCTTTTCTCTTCTTTTCTTCCTTTTTTTCTTCGTATGTCAAATCAACCTTTTGATCCCTTTCTTATACTCTGCATTTGCCAAATCACTGAAGAGTTTCCATTCGAATGTTGTCTTATGCAAAACATTCGAAATAATGTGAAGAAATAAGAAGATTTATAAATAAATAAATATACTTAGCTCAATCTGCTTTATCTAAAGTTTCTAAGCATTAATTAGGCAGCAATTAATTGCATTCATTTCTACTATTACCACTAAGCCAAAAAAAAAAATTAAAGTTAGGGTATTGCTATATCTGTATAATAATAGTTGTGGTTCCTAAGTAAGCTCTCCAAAATGCTGGAAAAGAGCTCAGTTTGATAAATATATTCTATAATCAAATTGGTGTATGAATACAACAACCAAATTTAATCTTATTCAATTATCAAAATAGCCAAAAATAGTTTAGGAAACTTTCTGTATATTAAATTTAATGATTTCAGATAAGTGTTGTGGTCAGTAAACTATAACATATATATTAATTGTTTAAAGTGCAGTGTACAGCTGCTGGAACAGAGCTCAGTTTGATAGTCGATATTTGAAAAATGTCCACAAGATTCCACAAAAATCTGCAATTACAGGATATCTACTAGTTTAGCACACCCCACTAGCCACATCTTTAAGTGTGTCTTATTTCTTTCGCTCATTTTCTGCACAGAGCTATTGTTGCACGCATATCGAGCGTGTTCTTGTACCTCTCGGGCATTGTGATAAGTGCTTTGCTCTGCGTTGTGGCATCTGCCACTGTGCAACGCATACATACATTTGTGAGGCAGCCTATTTGTGTTTTTGGGAGTTTGTGCTGCATCAATTAAAGAGAAAATACACAACAGTAAATAACATGTTTGATTTTGATTAATTTCAACAGAATGCGTTATTGACTCATGTGAAATGCTTGCAATACCCTTCATTTGATTGACACATACGACCAAGTTTTGGTTTCTCTCTCTAATCACTTGAGTTAATGCGACTTAATCAGCTATGTGTGTGTTTAGTGTGTGTGTGTTTAGTGTGTGTGTTTACCTTCAAATTTGCACCTGTCCGACAAGTGTTTGTTAAGCTATCAGCAGCTATTGTTGTTAATTGGCCGAACTCCAGCTTATGGGCCGCATTTAATTAATAAAACAAAAGCGTGCACAGAAATAAGTTAGTTAAGTTTAGCGGCTGCTTTAATGCTGAATTTCAAATTTGTTGCTCAAATTCATTTAAGTAATACACAGGGCACACGAGGGAGAGCAATGAAAATAAATGAATGCTCATCAAAATAAAACGTTGAATATTAAGAAAAATGCGCGCAGACAGCAGCCAGCAGCCAGAAGCCGGACAAGTGGTGGATAGCCAAAAAAAAAATGGCTTTAGGAAAAAAAAGTAAATAAATAAAGAAGCAAATGAATTTAAAGCGAGTCGCAGGTGCGAGCATTAAGCCACGCTGACAAACAAATTGGTTTTTTTCTTTCTTTTTCTTTTACTTTTGTGGCAGCAACAGCAGCAACAGTTGAAACTGCTTTGAGGGCAGCTTACTTTAAGCTATGCCGAATGGAATCATGCACAAATATATCAAAAATTGGCAATTTTGAAATACTCGCAATGGCAATTCAAGGTTTCGGCTCAAGGATTTGAATGAGGATGAGGACGACATGTTGTGCACACTTTGCTTGTGGTCTTTTTGTGTTTGTGCAACGTGGCATGAATGTTAGACTGCCGTGTCCACCCATCAGCAACTGTCAAGCTGGTTGGCCTGCACTCGAAGTGCAAATGTGCAGTGTAATTAAGAGTGTGTGTGTGTGTTTGCTTACAAACCGTGCACTAGAATCTGTGTATGTGTGTGTGCGCGTGTGTGTGTGCACTCGTGTGTACAGGTGTGCACAAGCACCACAGCAATTGAAAACAGAAATGACAAAAATATTATGGCCAAAAAAAATATATAGAACTTTGGCTTATATGTCAGCCTTATATGTATGTGCTACATATACCCTGTTTGTGTGCGCTGGACAAATGATATCCGTATCAAGGATCAAACTACTTTGTTAACTTACTCAATATCTCAGAAAATGTGGAGAATATTTGAAAATTATCTTGTTGAAGCAACTCTAAGGAAGAGGCTCTTAAATTTGCAATAAGCTATCTCTCATATACATATATTACCATTGACTTTGGCTCAAACTTCTTTGGTGGAAGAGAATAAATAATAATTTATTTCTTTTCAAAATATCTCTTCAGTTATATAAATAACCGTTTAAAATTTAAAATTTTTGAAATTTAATATTATGTTACAGACTTTTAACAAATTTCATCAGTATATGAGTGGGTATTTCAACGTGAGAACAATTTTATTACATTAGTTTTTGTGCTGCCAGTTTTTATACCCTGCTACCACCAAGAAAATGAAAAGGGAATTTTTTAAAATTTTCTGTCACAAGCAAAAGGAAACATTTGTGACTTCAAAAAAAAAAAAATAGATGCTATCCCAGAAAAAATATGTTAGCCTTATCACACATACGTGTTATTGTGTATGTTTACATACAGTAATTAACCTTCTAGTCTAGCAATATTTTTTCGCATATTCGCTTGTGTTGTAAGATCTAAAGTACTTTCAGCACTACCTACAACATGACTATAACATTTATTTTCAACTGCAGCCAATTTACATTTTTTATTCAATATTTTGAAAATAGCAACAAATGCACATGAGTGTGACAACTAATATTGAGTTCCGCGAATTAGAAAAGTTTTTCTGAGTGCAGAGCATCGCATAGTTGGGCGCTCTCGACTTGAGCACTGTTGCTGCCTTGACTTCTCTGCTTGTGTGAGCTCAGTTTTACCAATGTGGGTAATTTGCAGAAATATGAACTATCTGCTGTTTTACTCGTATGCCGGCTTTTTGATTGCTGGTGGCTGGCGGCCCTTTTAAGCACTATAAGCCGGTCAGCGGCACAAGCACAGACTTAGTTATCTAAAATGGGAAACGGCCAGGCAAGTAAAATAGAATTTGCCATAATGGCACTGCTCAGTGTCTCTAGGCAGGCTGCCAGTCAGCCAGGTTGCCAGTTGCCAGGCACACATCTGGTCGTTTTAATTAACATTTGGCCAACATAAAACGAAACAGAGAGAAATTGTCGAAGAACAACCAACATTCATCTCCTGTCTCGCTTATCTTATTGTTTTCGCAAATTATTTCGCAAATTTCACAGGTGAAGTGCACTTGCTCTGAATATGTGATAATTGAGTTTTACGCTATTCAATAAACTCAACAAGGACACGAGACTGAACTCATTTTACTTATTGCACTTCAAACAACGCCTCAACTAAACCAACAGCAATTATGCACAAAAAATCAAAACATTTGTAAAAAAATATTATCAACATATTTTCAGTTGAAATAATAAAAATAAAATAAGTGTTAATGTTGCAGCAAGAGCGTAGCCGACTGTGAAATAATCTGTTTTCAGTGATATTGATTCTGGTTTTTTGAAATGTATTTACAAATAAGAGAAATGATTTTTAAAATATAGAAAAAGAGACTATCTAATTTGGATCATGTCTGTTTTTATGATTCCCGCCTTCAAATTGCGATGTGCAGTTTTGTATCACCTTTTTGACGCGCACACAGACGAGTGTATTTTTCAGATTTCAACTCTGTACATTTTCGAGTGTCAACAAAAATTGCCCCTTGGTATCAGAATAAGATAAGTGTGATAAAATGATCAAATCAATTTCAGCCATATTTATGAAATGTATATAAATATGCATACATACATAGTCGTATTATATCAAATATAAAAATTGAATTGATGGCAGTTTTTATGGCCATGCGTTAATTTCAATATATATGAATTCCAAACAGACTTTCGAATGGCAGTGTGAAATAAAACGGAATGAATAAAAATTGCACACAACGGGAAAGAGACGTGGTGCGGCATTTTAAAAACCACCTCAATGGGGCAGCAGCATGTGAACTGTGTGCGAATTGCCGGACATAAATCTTGCCAAGCACAATGGCCCAGGCAGGAGAGTAAAAGTTAGAGATGGAGACAAAGCCATCGCAGCTTTGGCAATCACAGCCCAAACACTGAAAGCACTTAGCCTTGGCTGTGAAGCTGCCTAAATTATGGGCCTGTCTGAAAGCACAGAGACACAGACAGACAGGGACTGGGTTAGGGATTGGTGAGGGACAGAGAGCCCCAGGCAAGCTGATACGCAACGGCAGAGCAAATAGCATCAGATTAGCCACAGACGATTGCATTGAAACAATGCAGCATGCAGAAAACTGGATTCGTCGGAACGGCAGCGATATCTGGCCATTTTGTGGGATTTGTTATACTAAGTATGTTATGTTTGCCATTCAAATCGATTTGTGCATGTTAAAGCACTTTTATATATTTTACAAACTGGCTAAAACTACAAATTGATTTGCATAATTGGATTCGTCAGATCAATGTACGTTGAATGGGCGGCTCAAGCACTTGAACAGCAATGCAATAAAGAGCTAATTGGAAATGCGAGTGGCTTGAGCGATGAAAACATATATATAGAGATGTATATCCAACCAATCCGACCTCTGAAATCGTTCTCTATTCCCTGAAAATTAAATTTAAACCTTAGAACGCACAACTTCTTTGAGTAATTTTAATTGCAAAAAGCTTTTATGACAGACTAAGAGATAGTTAAGTATCTAAACGGAACAGCAATGAATCCGTTGAAAATCACAGCAGCTTCAACTGAGATAATAATATTATTTTTGCATTACTGCATATCAAAAGCATAAATAACAAAATGCGAAAACATTTATTTATGTAAATATGCTTACAGGCGCTGTGAATGCGGAAAGCTTCTATGTAAATAAAAGAAACATGGGATTTGAATAACTTTCGTTTGTTTGCGACTTTGTTTCTTGGTTTAGCATACTTTATCATTTATTTGTTTGTTTATTTAATGTTATCACTTATTTGTTTGTTTATTTAATGTTGTCTAAGAACTGTCCACAAGTTGAAGTTCGAATGCAGTAGTCGATTGAGCTCGAAATGGAAATGGGGATTCTATGACAGGAAGTGGTTTATTGTTTTTTTGATTTTAAATCGCTTTATTATTTCAATTGATTTATTTTTGTTGTTTTAATGAAGAGATTATGACCTGTGGCTTGGAATCAGTAGCACTTGTGTTTTTTAAAGAGTTTTAAAGAGGTGTTTGTCTGCTAGGCGTGTAATACTATGGGGTCGAAGATGCTTTCTTCTGCCTGTCATATACATACATTTGTATGTATGTTCAGTAACAAGAGAGAACGTTACAAAAAGGATATAGGCAAAAATAACTACTATGTTACCAATTTTTGCAGATTACTGCGCAATATGCAGAATTTATTTATTTGATTTATATTACAAATATTTATTGTTTTCTATAGAATCAATAATGTCATTAAATGGAAATTTATTATTCATCAATTTTGTTTTAGTAAGATTAGCATTTTAGTAAATGTAAATATATTCAATTACCAAATAAACATATATCCAATGATATACTATACAACGAATATATAACTAGATACTCAAATTGCAATTCCAGATAATATCATTACACTCTTATGAACAGAAATGGCATAACTTTTGTGAGACTAGCAAAGTGCAGGAAGAACTGCCTCCGTTGACATTCATTTGATTGTTAAGATTATTATATATATTTGGCTGAAACCATTGACATTTATTGCGAATAGTAAATGTTTGACGATAGTCACGTAGTTTCTACTACTATACTTTAACGACGACAGTCGGGAATAAAACGCCATCGAATCCGAAGACAAAAAAGCAAACGGAACTGTGCAGAGTTCAAAGTTGGAGGCACATGACATGCAAAAACAAAGTCCAAAAACACCGAAACGTGCCTTTTTCATATTTGCCATTGTGTGTGTGTGTGTGTGTGTGTGTGTGGGTGTGTGTATGTGCGGGGCACGTGTGTGTTAGCAAATTGAATTTCGCTGTATTGATTTAATGGCAGGCAGCTTGCAAGGCAAGCAACTCAGGAGACAAGCAGGCATTCGGGTCAATTACCGCTGCTAAGTGAATTGACAATAAAATCAAAAGTTGGTAACAAACTGTTAACTGATGATGCCACACACTCTTAACTAGCATATATACACACACACATACCCACACACACAGCCACACAGATTGTATTGCTTTCATTATCTGAACAAATATTTGGCAGTTGCCAGTTTGACTCAGTTGCGCCAGCTCAACAGTTTTTTAAGCCGCTTAGAGAGCAACCGAAGTGAAAGTTATTATGTGTTGACAACAACAACAGACAGACACACACACACACTCTTACACACATACACACACATATGTATTTTGGTGCACATTTCATAAATGCGCTAAAAGACAAACTATTTTTTGTCCCTGCTGATGCTGCTGCTGCTGCTGAGTTTTTGTAGTTGTGTGCGCTTTTTATGAAAATTTCCGACTCACTGCTGGCAGTCCTCAACACACGTTGTTTGTCGCACCCGTGGGGCGCCCCACGGTCTGGCGTATATGTAGGATCTTAGCGTACGCACATGTGTGTATTTGCCAGAGGCCTCAGAAACTATGCACACGAGGGCCACAAAGTTTGGCTGTTGCGCCCAAGATGAGCTGGCAGCCGCCAGCTGTAAATATTTGCCTTTGTGGCAAGGCAAAGCCGGCAGTGCAAACATCTCAACCACTCGCAGCAGCAGACGACCGTAAGTATTTGAGTTGGCTGAGACACGTTTAGCTATTCCTGGCACCTCAATGCGTCGTTGAGCCCAGGCCAAACAAGAAAGTCAATTTATGCGACGACTACAAACCTTATGATATCCGCCCACAGGTACGTATGTGTGCATGTCCTGGACAGCCAGACAGACAGGCAGTCACACAGCGTATGAGTGATAGCGAATTGCGAAAAATTTTAACTTGAATATTGTGAAATGCATACAGAGGAAACCGCATTTTATTGCCCGAGAAAGCTAATTAACAGCGCTTTTACGACACATCAACTTACGAGAACGAGCAGATAATAAACAGGGGAAGCTTGTTTTAACTCTGTCCTCAATTTCCTGCTTTATGTAGGGGTATAAAAAAAGAAAAGAAAATCGCTCGTAAATTTACGACACACTCCTCGCTCCTCAGCGGAGAGGAAAAGACAGTCTGCTGCTGCTGTTAACAACTTTTTGTATTTATTTAGCACGTGTTTTTCTGGCCGAGTCAGGGGTCATGGGGCAGGGGTGTTTGAGTGTTTGGGTGTGTGTGGGTGGGTGGGCATGGCATATTTGTTGCTTGCTTTTAATTAACAAATGCCTCGGATCTCATTTGTGTAATCATAGCGCTGCTTAATTACACATAAAAGTCTAGCGCTAAATTAGTAGACAGGTTTTAATAGGACATTGTAGCGTAGAGCGCTTAATGCCGCATATCTGGCTATATAAATCCTGATGCAATTTTCAATTTACAATCAGCGTTTTGCCATCAACAATAAGTCAACAACAGTCTAACATTTTTATTCGTTTACCTCTGTTATGCTCTCTCTCTCTCTCTCGCTGTTAATCTATGCTCTCTTCTGCCGCTATCAACTCAACTCTCTCCCGCTCTGTTACGGACTCTGTTAAGCTGGGCCACCTGCTTTGTGGCTCTGTTCGCCTGTTATTAAGCGCTTATGTTAAGCGACCGCTGTTATCTTATAAATTATTCACATGCCGAAAAGACTTTAAGTGACTACTTTCAATTAAAATGTCAATTTCGTTTGAATTAAGCTTGTAATTGCCTAACATAACAGTAATGCCCGCTAATCTATTGTTTAGCCCTTAATTACATGCATTTGCATGACTAATTGAATTCGTGGAATGTCTGTATGTATTTTGTGCTCTGATAATTGATAATTGTGTTACGTCGACAAGTTAAATGTCATATGTTCAATTTAAACACTTCAAACTTGATTGACTAAAGCAGACAATTAAGAGGAATTTTCAAACTTTGCTTCCACTCCTTGCAAGATGCGGTAGCCGCCACAAAAGCCCTTCAATTGTGTGCACATTTCCTGTTTTTCTTTGTCAAGCGCAACCGTATTTGCCACTGAGCCAAGTGCTTCTTTAGTGGCAAGTGCAACAATGTCAGAAGCAGATCTCATCAATTACTTTGGCAAATATTTGTCTTAATGCATTCATCTTAGAACACGTATGAATGGGCTTTGTTTGCAATCAACCAAATATTTGGCAGATTAAATGCAGTAATTTATTTAACATGTTAAAATTGTACGGCTTAGCTGGAATTTCAAAACTGTTCGTAACCAATAATTTTGTCTTATCTTTTAAACAGGTGTAAGTTGTGTTGATTAACTGAGATAACAAAACTATTCGTAAGAAATCATTTTCTCTTATCTATACTCAGTTTCTCGCAATTAGCATGACACGAGTAGTCGAAAGTTTCTTTGTTGACACTTTGTTGTCTGCTACTTTGTGGTAGGTTAAGTGCTGAATTGAGATAAGCAAACGCCAAGTGTGACAAGCACACCCACACACACGCGTACAGTCACTCATGATACACAAGACTGACAGATGATTGATCAGAAGTTTGCCCTATCAATAACTTATTAGATAACACATCATCGTCTGCCTTTTTCCTGCTGCGCTCGCCGTCTGCAACACTCGAAGTATGCACTTAACAGCTAATCGACACGAGAGCCAAGTGCTCCATATAAAAGCCAGTGCAAGGCCGGAGTGCACAGAGTACAGTGAACGTTGAATCAGCAACGTTCAACACACAAAACAAATAAGGGAATAAAGGAGCAGAAAGGATGAAAGTGCTGCTAGCTTTAGCGTTATTGTCCTTGGCAGCGTTGGCCAACGCCGCAGTCAGGAAACAGTTTGCAGCCCGCTACGACCACTTCAAAGTCTACAGGACTTTTATCGAGGATGACGAGCAGCTGGCGGAGTTCAAAAAAATTCATAATCACATAGAAGTAGGTGCTGCGAACAGAATCGGATTGTATCTAAATTTAGTTTTGTTACTTTTAGATTCACATACTGCACGATATTCAAGGCCCAAATCGTAGCTATGATGTTATTGTGGGTCCGTTGTTCCAGAAGGCCTTTGAACAAATACTGCACGACTTGGAGGTGGAGTACAAGATAATCATTGAGGACTTGCAGGAGTAAGGAAAAGTGAATGAAGAGAAGAAAAATATAACTTTTTTTTTACTTTCGATTAACTTTGGTTTAGACTACTAGATAGTTCGGCAGTTGATGAGGATGCGGATATGGACTGGGAAACATATCATCCGTTGGACAAAATCTACGACTGGGTCGATGAGCAGTGCGACGCTCATGATTTTCTCGAGTGTAAGGTCATAGGTCACTCCTACGAAGGTCGCCCCATCAAGAGCGTGCGACTCTCTAAGCGCGAGGGCAACAAGGCCATTTTCATTGAGGGCAACATTCATGCCATGGAATGGATATCGTCCGCCACAGTCACCTTCATTCTCGATCAGCTAATTAACTCGGACAATGCGGCGATGCAGCGCCTATCCGAAGAGTACGACTGGATCGTGGTGCCCATGGTCAATCCCGATGGCTTTGTCTACACGCACGAGGTGGCGCGACTGTGGCGCAAGAATCGCCGCCCAAATGGCTATTCGAACGCAACGGGTCCTTGCTACGGCATCGACATGAATCGCAATTTCGGCTTTCACTGGAGCGGCGCTGGCTGGAATATTGAGGACCCGTGCGACCATTGGTTTGGCGGCGATGAGCCAAACACCGAGCGCGAAATACTCGCTCTGCAGGATTTTGTTAGCTCCTTTGACGATGGCTACATCCGTGCCTACATGTCCTTCCATGCCTATGGCCAGTACGTCCTGCTGCCCTACGGCCATTCAAATACCGATTTCCCCCCCAACTATGATCAAATGATGCGCATTGCTGCCGCCTTCGCGGATGGTGCCGAGGATGCCTATGGCTCTGAGTTTACCTATGGCGCCAGCGGCTTGTTGAACTGTAAGGAGTCTCTGCTAACGCTGCTTGCTGCGTAAATCGAGTCGCATTTAAAATGTCATTGAACCTTTGCAGATCCTGTTTCGGGAGCTGCCAAGGACTGGGCGTATGGTGTTAAGAATATTCCATTCACTTGCACGGTGGAGCTGCGTGACAAGGGCACATTCGGTTTCTTCTTGCCATCCAATCAAATTACGGAAGTCGGCGTCGAGGTCACCGAGGGGCTCAAATCGCTCGTTGACAAAGCAGCCGATGAAGGCATTTTCGATTGAAATCGGTCAAGTGGATTGATGGTTGAAGCATTTGAAATTACGTATAAATAATAGACAAATACACACATATACATATATTAATATAATGAGCATTCCAAATTTAACTACGCGGCGTATGCGTTATTTTTTTGCACTGCTTGTCTCACCTAAGACGCAACTGCTTGCACTGCGTGTTGCAAGCCAGGAATTTACTGCTTGCAATGAGCGTGGCAAGCAATTCGAATTCCGGTTTGGTGCTCAGCTAAATGTAAACGGTAAATGTAAACTGCTTGCTCCTGCATATTTAGTTATTACTGCTTTTGAGTCCTGACTAATAGCTTTGCAGGAACTGGTCACAAGGTTAACAGAGCGCCAAAGTCTTCAAAATGTTAAGGTAATTTGTACACAAGTGAAAAAGCTGCTAACATAAGCAGAAAACCGTTATATAAATATTGTATTTTAATATTATTTGGCATAACTATTTAATACTTATAGGAGTATGAATTTGGAAATAAATATTAATAATTTATCCTGCTTAATAAATGGAAAATACATCGTTTTATTGTAATGAAATAAATTAAAAATATTTTCCAGCAGGGTAACGCATTGCAAATTACTACTAAGCAAATTTCTAAATGATATAAACTCATTCGACATAAAGACCTCATATTTAGTAAAATCAATTAAATTATATTCCTAATATTGTTAACAATTAATTTTACCCTCAGATTTAGGCATTCACTTTTATTTGAAATATAATTATATTATATTCTTTCATGATTAAAAAGTTTCAAGCTTATGGCGGTAGTATAAATAAGTAATAACAATTAGATATTGTTATTTGCGTAACGCAAATGACTATTCTTTCTTCAATAGAAAATATCAACAGACTGCCTGTCTTTTTGTGTGCGAACTAATTTCACAGGCCTAGAGATATCTTGATATCTTTTAAAAGATGAGTTATTGTTTGAAAAACTGTTGTTGATTTCCAACGTATCCCGACAAAACCTTACCAACTTACGAAGTGCCTAAAACACTTTCTTGATTTAGTTAAAACATGATAATAATAATAGAGATAGCCATTATCTGTAGATTTAAGTAGAACTGCTTGTAATCTATAGACAGCAAGCAATGTAACATGAATTTCATCACATTTCTCAAGAATACCCCTTTACTATTTCGCGTGCCTTTCGGGCATATTCCAAAGTTCCTCTCTTATCTTTCACACACAATTATGAACTCACTTATTGCAGTGCAAAGTATTATAATCAATAAGCTTTAATTAAGGTATACACTTAAGTGTATGGCTTGCCTGCATTACATGTACTTAAGTCGCTTGGGTCAAGCCACTTTATCGCTACACAATATTAATGCTAAGGAGTGTGGCCTCCTATCGGACAAATCAGCATTACTGCTTAAGCTGAGCGAGTCACGCCAGGTGTACAAGTGTAACTTGATTTTTATTGATTTCATTTTCTTGGTCACGTCTCACGCATTTGCCACGAGCGAAAAACAAAGAAATTTACAATAGTTGGGTTCTCTAGAAAATGCCTAAGATTAAATACTCTTGCAGTCTCATGTTCATGTTCTTTAACTCAGTATATTGTAATATTTCTTAAGAATGACATACATTCCAAAAAAAAAATAAATAAATTTTCCTTGTGGGCAATTTATGATTATGATATGATATGAGTATGATGGAAAAATGTCTTGAAATTAAAATCATTAAAAGCTATTCAGGATAATTCAGGGTATTCTGTGCGTATGTATGTGTATACCATTTGACTGGAATTGACGAGCAGGACAGGTAAGGCTCTACAAGGATTCGGCTACACTCGATGGGATTACAAATGTGCCCTCAATCTTGAGTTACACATTTCGTGACACAATTATAGGGTATTAAGGGCACAAATTATGCATAAAAGAGCACTAAATACGATGTGGCAATGATCATAACACTTTCACGCTCTACGCCAGGCTTCCATTCTATTTATGGTAATTTGGTGGGCGAAGGTGCATGTTGCAAATGTGTGCCCTTTAAGTACCCATAACCTGTGTGTCATTTCAGTCGAGTTCTTGTTATTGTTTTCTCAGCTGCTGCTGAGCCCAAGCAACACAAAAAGGATTCAAGCCGTATGCCTGGGGAGGCAAAGTTAATTGAAAATTTGTCGAAAGTTAAAAAAGGAATCTGCTTAGATGTGTTCATGCTGCCGCCTACATATTGCTCTCAAATTTGATCAAGGGTTTTTTCTTCAAATTTTATTCGGTTTGCATATTTGATTACAGGTGAGCATTGCTTGTGGAAGGCATTTGGTTGGCAACGCTTTGAGAGCGACACTTATCAGGTGTCAAAGGGCGACTGCGATATGAGTGCAGCATGTGTGAGGCAAGGCAGGCAGCATTTTTAGCATTCTCAGCATTCCCAGCATTTCTTTCAGCCAGCACATATTATGGCGAGAATATCTTGTGCACTCCACATACCTCAGAACACACTTATGTGTATGAACTTGCTGTATTTGCATGTCAAAGCTCTAGAAAATCATTGAGATGTAAATCATGTGCCGATATTAAAGTCGATCGTATAGTGGCATGCCTCATTATATCCCCATACAAAGATATGTATATACAAAAACACGTCGAGGAGCTGCTCATCTGAAGCGCATCTGAAGCAGCTCCTTCCATCACAAAGAGAGCTGCCTGGCTGCAGGGATGGAAGTGGGCCTCAGGTTATGCGCTGGGATGCAACTTGCGTATCTGCGTTGGACACGTGAAACCATCATCAATCTGCAGGCAACGACAGTTTTAACGACTTCTTGCGGATTACTTCAAACAAAATAACCACTTTGTAGTCGCTTGCAATTTTATGTTGGCCCGGTTGCTGGTGATGGCTCTGGACTTCCTTATGGCGGCTACGGCAACGGCTTTTGGCTTTTCGTATTTGCTGCATTTGGATAAAAGTTTGTGTTGCACGCCGCAAAAGTTGCCGGCAAATGTTGGCCAAACTGCGAACGTTAACAGAAACTACAGCACACCACACCACACACACACACACAACTCACACACCACCCACACATATGCAAAAGGTAAGCATCAATTTATATTAATGCTGCAGTCAAGCGGCAAACACTGCCACAAGGTGAAATGGCTCGAGAATCTTTGCAAAAATTGTTTACGGTCGAAGGAACACATTTAGAAATTGTTTAGAAAACAATGTGAACAAACCATAATCAAGTCAAGTGAAGATGTTCAAAGAGCTCATTTTTGCTTTAAAAAAAATGAAAAAAGTATCTGTGATAAAAATTCATGTAAAAAATATGATAGCCTACAAAAAATAGTAACTTTTAAATAATTGCATCAGTATTGAAAATCTAGATAAAAAGAAGACCATAAGCATAACAAATAACAAATTAAGCGCATATACGAAAATTCACATGTTTTTGAGAAAGTCAAAAATAAAAATATTAAATTGAATTAATTGTTAAAAAAATTGTATGTAGTAATATGTGCTAATAAATTAACCAAGCGCTGTATGTAAAAATTACAAACTAATAACATGTAATTCTTATTTTTACACAAATAAGTAAATCGAATAAACAACAATTAAATCAAGTCAGTTCTCAAATTTAGATTTACTTGACAAGGATTATCATGCGAGTTTTGAATCTTAAAAAAAAAAACGAAAAACAAAATAAATAAACAAAATAAATAATTTCCTGTTCTATAAGTAGTATTATTATTAACAAACTATTTATGTTTTGCAATTAGAATAAATGCTTTAAGAAACGTTATGCTTAAAGTATTAGTCTTTCGAAATTATTAAGTATTTTATCTTCTCAACACAAAATTAAGATAATGATCTTAAGCCAGAGATTCTTAATTATATAATTAAAAAAACAAGTAAAGCCAATGCCTGCAATCATGGCTAAAAAACCAAAACAGCAAAAAAGCAACACAAGCACAGAAACAACCCTTAAAACTGGACAGCAGCTGTTGCATTGCTTTGGGGCAGAAAAAGAGGAGCGCACCACGACCGCATCGCATGGAAACCAAAACGCTGAATCCCTACAATATGTTGGCCAGCGGCTGTGGCAAGTCCTCTCGTTGTTCTTGGTTTTTTTTTTTTTGCCGTTACCCCAGGAGCAGCAGCCGCAGTGGCGAACAGAAAGCCAAAAAGCAGAAGGCTGAAGGCAGCAGATGCGACAAAGCTTCATTAAAATTAACAAAACTTAATTGCAGCTTACGGGGCACGTAGCATGTTGCAAATGTGCTTTGCAATCTGTTTGATGGCCCCTACAATCAGCACACAGCACACATCGCAGAGCACTGAGCGATTGTCGAATAGGGAGAGACGCACCTGCCTGCCACCGCTGCCACCGATCGCGATGTGGCAGGCAGCCAGGCTGCCAAATTTTGATGTATTGCGTTCGCTGTTTTAAGTAGGCTGTCTGGCTGGCTGGCAGGATACTCCGTGTGATCCTGTGAACAGTCGCAGATTGCAGCTGCAAAAAGGATTAGTACAAGGCAACAGACAAAAGGCAACAAGCGAACGTGCAACATTCGAACTGGAAACGAAATGAAGTTGAAACGTTGCGTGCAACGGTCGTTGACAATTTCAACTGCTGCCCCAACACGCTGCCGGCATGGAACTTTCCTCAACTCAACTTAAACCATTTGGCCTGTCAATGGCTTGTAACTTGCCCAATCGGTTTAGGCCAACTTGCTGCCAAACTTTGCCACATGCCACATCAGAAATTACGTTAAGCGCTTTACTTTCATTGACATTTGCATGCAATGGCCGGAGCTGAACTCAAGCTAGAGCCACTGCTAGAGCCTGCAACCAGCAATATCCGCAAACTGCAATTACCACCCCCTCTCCGCCCAGAGAGTTGAACAAAGGTCGTTCGCATCAATTCAATTTTGTGGCCGCATTCCATCACCTGCCACAATGCACGGGCAATTTGTGCCCGAAATAACATGAAAGACTTTTATCATCATCAGTTAGACAAACCACTTAATGCCCTTGCAGAACTTCACATGATTGTAAGTTGACCATAACACAGCATGAATTAATATAATATTAAAATAAAATAAAAATAAATATAGTGATTATAATAAAGATCTTAATTTAAATAGATATATATATATATAATATAAAAAGATCTTAAGACCTTATTACCTGTTGCTTATGAAATTTTGTCAAGCTATGATCTATTCTGTCATCGAAAATAAATATAAAGAAATATTTTATCACGGTTGCTGAGAATCTGAAGCTGGGACTCTCAACCAGAGGCATGCGCCCAAGACCAAGTACAGTCATTGAATTTCTGCACATGATTTATCAAGAACTACAACTTATTTATAAAGGTGTCTCTACAATAATAATAAATATTAAATTAATGACGGTTGCTCATCTCTACCAAGAATATTATTAAAACAGTGTTTACCTTTAAATCAAAGCTCTTTATTCTCAAAGGAGATACTAATTCGCTAATAGTTCACATACGTTTGTTTTGTTTTACTTAATATAACTGGAAAATGCGGCGTTGCACGCTTGAATTAATGTCGCACTGAGCTTAACGGTGTTTGGCATGAGCAAAACTTGTAAGAGTTGTTTTGCGGACAAATGTTTTACATGTTAACTTTGAGGTGTACTCACAAAATATGTGTATTTAAGATTTACTCAAGATTTTCAAAACAATTCAAAACAGTTTAAAAATAATATTTTTTCATATGAAAATTGCAAGTTACTTTGTAAGTGGAAACTTTCCTTTTCAAAAGCGAATTCATTTCCGTATTGCAAATTGGAACCCGTTTTGAAAATTTGACAATTAAAAAAAAATTAACCAAAGTATGTGGAGAAAGTTTGACTACCTAAATTTGAGTTGCAAACTCTTCTAAATTTTGAAAGTTATATTTAGGAAGCGAGCAGAGTGTTCATATTTAATGTTCGTAGTTGCCTTTGTGGGACAATTACAATGTTCCCTGTGAGGGTATTAAAGTGTCCAAAACCGAATATCAATTTTGGCCAACTTTGCAATTAATTGCAGGACAGCAGTCAACAAACGCTGACAGCGGGCGGTGTTAAATTCATAAATTGCGGCCAGCCGGTGCGGCATGAGGCTTGTGGCCAAATAGTTGACCATATTCTGCAGCTGCAGATAGTGAGCTAGAGCGAGCGAGAGACAGAGACAGAGAGAGACAAAAAGAAACAAAGAGAGAGAGAGAGAGTGTGTGTTTGTGTGTAGTGTTTGTGGTTTGTGGTATCATCTGTTGGAGGCGTGTGCATTTCTGCGCCAGTTGCTTGAAGTGTGCCCCAATAAATGGTGGCAGTTGTGCGACGACAGGCAATGTGCGTATGAGCGATCAAATTTCAAAGCCAAAGGTTTCCGATTACAAACAGACACTGCTTGAGGGGCAAACGCAACGAAGTGCATAATGATGATAAAAAGAAGGACCACACACACGCACACACACTGCGAGAGAAGTTGGCTGGCTGCCAGAGTTACACAATTGTTCATATTTTGGGCATAATTTTCGCATTAATGCGCAGTGCATCGACGTCGATTGCAATAATAAGAACCAGAGAGAGAGAGAGACAGAGCCAGAGACAGAGACAGAGCCAGCATTTAACGCTCGAGTGCGCGTATTTTAATGCCCAACAACAAGTTGAAGGAACGAGCTGCAGATAAATGAAAAAAGTTGATAGCTTATACGCCCCGTTGTTGCGTGCGCCGTTATCCTTGCCGGGGCAGCTGCTAGCTGCTAGCTACTTTCTGCTGGCTGCTAGCCCCGTTTGCAGCGTTATTTCCTGTTGCTGCTGCTGTTGCTGCTGCGTGACCAATTTGAAGTGCCACAAGTGCTGGGGTCCTACCCGCTGCAGGACTCTCAGGCGCCCATTACATAAATGCGCTTTTAATAATAGCATACACCCAACTGCAGCTTCGTGTGTGTGTGTATGTGTGTATGTGTGTGCCTAGGGTGTATTTGCATTTGCCATAATTGCGAATGAGTCTGCGTTAAGCCAGTGTAATTAAGATTGCAGCCACAGATATTGATACCACGATGCTATCCGCAGCAGCGCCAACTAATTAAACCAAAACTGTTGCTGAATTTTGCAGCTGCTTCTTTTCCCAAACTGAAGCAATTTCGAAGGGCTTAGAGGGTGATTTTGGCACGCTTTGTTGCGTATTCCATTCCTCACATCTCAAGGAACCGAGTAAATAAATATCTTGAATTTTGCTGCAAGCAGATCATCAGACGCCGTCAGTCAGCTCGGAGCATTATGTCAACTACGCTGTTTAAATTAATGATATGGGATTACTAAAATACAAGAGTGCAGAGTGGCTCCAATTAAGAGAGGCACAAGCTCAATAAAAATAATTCATTTTATTAAAATTCAATACTTGTATACAAATTTAATTAAAAATATCATTTTATTTCTTTTTGCTCGCTCCTCATCTCTGTTGGCAAAGAGCTGAAAATGGAAATATTACAATAAATAATTGTCTGTCATATTTCATGAATGTATTTAAATAAATTTACCGATTATTCCAAAGAATCCATATAGATTATATTTGTTTTTCGATTTTTGCAACGTGTTGGTGACTCACGAAAAATGTTGATTGCATCTTTTGGAGACCAGACAGTCCTCCTCCTCTAATGAAATCGGAATGAATTAGAACAAAAACAATCAATCAAATTGCACATTTGCCGTAAATGTGCAAGAGTACAAAGACTTCGATATTAATTCTAAAGCTATTTGTTTTTTTTTTATCGATTTAGTTTTTTATTTAAATTATTTTTTGTCGGCATCAATCAATGCAGTGAAACTGCAATTAATGTCCATTAAATTGGCATTTATCATTCAGCCGCAGCACATTTGAAGTGCTCAATGCAGACTACATATACAAAAAAACAAAAACAAAAGCCCTACATTAACCCATCTAAAGAGTCCCCCTATAAAGCGATAACTTTTTTTTTAATTAAATTCCAATGCACGAGGTTGTCGCTGATGTTGATGTCCAGTCCGCTCTGACGATTTCATGTAAATTCAATATAAATATTTAAGTATTTGCCACATGCTCATTTTTTACAGCACCTGCAGCAGTCAGCAGCATTTCCTATATCTCTGGCAACTAACCCCCCTGCAAATCAAACAGTGTACACTCAGAAAAACAAATCGGCTTTAAATTTAGAAAATATACCTCAAAAATCCATGGGAAAATGTTTAGGTTTTAGAAATAAATTCGAAATATAGAATCCTTTGTAGATACAGTAATCCCTATTTTTTATTAAGAGAAACTATTTCTAAAAAGTAGTATAAAATTCCTTCTGAAATTCAAAAATAATTTATAAAAGTTACTATTTCGACTGATATATAAGAGTTTTTATTAGTTGTTGTCTGATATATAACTAAATTTGAATTCCAACCTGGAATTAAGGAAAGAAGGACACAAACTTGGCTTTCGGGAATAAACTTTCTGTTTTATAAGTTGAGCTACGCTTTGGCGCCAAAAGTTTGAAGAGATTGTTAAATTTCAGGTTGACTTTTTTCTGAGTGCAAGAGTCGCGTGCAATGGACTTTCCACTTGCCCCAGTCGTCGCGACCCAGTCGTCGCGTCGTCTGTCCCTTGCATAACAAAATACGCGCAGTTCGCCAACACGTGAGGTTCTCCCTGTTGTTCTTGTTGGCCGAGAGACTGTCTGCATGAGTAACGACTACGGAGCGACAACTGCACTTCTGCTGTTGAGCTGCTGATGACTGCCTTCCCCCTCTCTCTCTCTCTTTCTCTGCTCTCGTGTACAATTCATGGTTCAATGACAATCAACTTTCGAGTGGACTCAACACATACACATGCCGCACAAGAGTAGCCGTTAGCAGTTTGGTTTTAGCCATTTCCTGGTGCCAGCTATTTGTCTGCGGCCTGCACTGCCCCCCTCCCACAACCACCCTCCCAAGACTCCTCCCACACCATGCCACACCTTCGTCAGTAGTTTTTGTGCAATATTTAATAATGCACAGCTTCTGTTCGCTGTCAAACGTTGAGGTCTGAATTATGGTTTTGCGCGATAACACTCTGTAGATATGATCAACATGCAAAAGGTGACATAAATTATAAATTCCATTTTTTAAAAAATTGTTAATATCGACACATACGCACAATGAATAAAATAAATGCCCATGCTCACCAAAAGCAGCGTATTTAAATTGTTCTGTCAAATTTATTTGAATTAACTTAAGTTTAAGACTTGATTTCATTTTAAATAACACATACACATAATTTAATTTAACTTTTTGATTTATATATCAGTCCAGCTTTGAAAAATTTTATGCTAAGAAACGAATTAATACTAAAGTTTTTTTTTAACCCACTCTTAACCTGAATTTTGTTACTTTTGGGATTAAAATGTTTGCAATTAAATGACTAAATTACGTGAATTGAAAACCTTTAATAAAATAGAAAACTTTTCATTTATGACAAACATTTATTTTTGCAGAATTATTTAAGCATATTCAATGCTGAACTTAATGTTTGCATTTTTAATTATTTATTTAATGAAATAAAATTGTTGTTTTACGGCAATCATAGTCAACAACAACTGAAGACAACTATTATGCCAGTCATAAAAGATCAATTAAGAACAACAAAGTAATTGATTAATAATTCTTTAGCTTTTCATATTTTTGTTAAAAGCAGTTTAATTTAAATTTGATGTAATGCCTTTTATTCTTAGTTTCGACTCAGCTATTTTTTGGTCCTTAACTTTAGTTTCACGGCTTCAGTTTATACTTTATTTGCAGAGCTGAACACGCACCCCAATAAAATATTCGCTTGGCCATTTTTTTCATGTTTAACGAAGTGGAACTCGGTTGTGGCAAGTCATAAAAAATAAGTACAACGGTTCTAGTCGAGAGTGTTGGACAGAGGAGATACTCTGTAAGCTTCATTACTCCTTCACTTAGCGCTCTGCCATGCAAGTTTCACAAATCTAAGTAATTTTAATATTTTTCTTTGAATTATAAATATGTATTTATACAAAACAGAGAAGGATATATTTGTATTTTCCCATACAGTATTCTAATTTATTTGCTTATTGAATTTCGTCTTTATAAAGTTCGAAAAGAATAAAATTAAAATATGTTTCAACTCACTACAGGTCAACTGTTTTTTTCCACAAATACTATATTTAGAATTCGGATTCAATTTAAATTATAAAAAGAGGTCGCCAAGCCACAAATCCGTATATCAAATTAACATTTAAAAAATGGAAAATTAAGATAAATTTAAAATGTTTAATTAATCTGGAGGATGCACCATTTCCAGACTAAATAGTTGTGAAGAGAGTACTGATAACTTGATTTCTTCATATTTTTAAGAGACATTTATTAAAAATATGGAAGAAAATAGGAATTGTACTTGAATTGATTTTGACTTGAGTCTTTAGGCTTGATTTATAGATATCTGTCTCTGACTATATTTTATTTTCTACAGAATTATTTCGCGTTTGGTCATTTAGTGAGTGAAGGGTATCGCAATACAACAAATTACGTTAATTTTTTGCTGAATTTGATGTGCGCTCGACAATGCCACTAACTACAAGCTGTAAAGTCAGGGTTCAGCCGGGACTGAGCGATGCTGTCGAGTTTCCCCTAAATGAGAAGTTAATTTCATGGCTTTTGGGCTAACAAGTCCAAACTCATTAAAGCGCTTGGAATGGTAGCCAGAAATTAAATGGCAGGGCTTACAACAGATTTACAGACTCGTACACTGTTGACCATAATTAAACCGTTGTGGGGGGCGAGTGTAGGGGGTGGTGTTGTTGTCGTTGTTGTTGTGGGCGTGGCAAGCTGACTGTCAACGTTTAAATTGCGGTTGCAGCGAACAAAAATGAATAAGTGGACACACGACGTTTCGGATGCAACAATTTTTTAAATGATTTGCATGTACCATGCTGATGTCGCCGCTGCTGTTGCTGCTGCAACTAGCTACCGCATGCAATTTTCCACGCATCAGTTGAACGCACAGGATACACACAGGGTCAGTCTGACAGCCGCCACGTTGACCACTCCTACAAATGGACAACGTCCTCTGGACGTTCAATACCCACACTTTCCACATTTGTCCTGTTCATATTTCATTCTCCATGACGCTGACAGGACAATGCGGTAAGCGAGCCCGAGGCGGCGACTCCTGGCTACGTGCCCCAATCTATCAATGAGTGTGCGTGTGTGTGTGAGAGTGAATCGTTTTGCATACTGCAACGCATTTGTGTGTGTGCGTTGTGTGTGGACGACGCTTGCCCTGCACAGATTCCAACTGATGAAGTTGGCGTTTTATGTGCGGTTGCCAGGGCGCATACGGCATGCGCCATGCGGCACTGTTTATCTCCAACAACAGACACCGACTGTTGACCGATCCGAGCTCCCAATCCCTAACCATAAGAACCACCACTCACATACGCGTCACCCGGTGCAATCATCAAAAAGTTCAGTGTCAACAAATATGATTTTTCGTGTGCACAAAAATGTTCGTTCATAATTAAGAAAAAAAAATAAGAAAAAAAATCCCAAGCAACAGCAAAATGCTAATGATAAAAAAACAACTTAATGCATGGAGGCAGTACAATGGACGAATGAATGAAATGAATGAATGAACGAATTCAAAAGGATAACAGTTGAGACGACGCATATGTTATTCGCAAACGGAAACAAGACTCCTGCTTGTTCAGCCTGGCAGCTGACAGTATTTATCCTCACACATTTCTTTTTCGAGCTGCAAATCGAACGGATATGCGCAGGAAACCTCAAACACATACACATGCACGGACAGAATAATATCAACACACACACACAAACACACACAATCACACGGAGGCAGCTTACCCTCAATTTCGATTCATCTTTTGGCTTGGCATTTGTTTCCTTTAGCTGTAACTGAGCAGCAGGTGATATACCTAACGATTTCCGGCTTATGATTTGACTTTATTCCTGGCCTCTTGCCCCGCCCCCACTAAGCTGTCACTTATGGGGTATTGGCAGCAGCAGCAGTAGCAGCAATGAGGCAGCCTCAGCTGCTGCTCTTACTTTCCATATTTGCAGCTTAAGCTGCCTCATACATCATGCCAATCAAATTGGCACACACACAACTACACACACACCCACACACACACACGCACCGACACACACACAATCATTGCACCACAGTTATTAATTGAAGCCATTGACCTGTTCGCCCTGTGCTCCTGAAATTTATGAGGCCCAATTGCTAATAACTCTAATGACTCTTGAGCGCACAGAGTTCGAGCTGTTGTAAAGGTAATAAGAAAAGTTTAACTTTATGATTTCTTGCTTAGCAGCAACGAGTGGCAACAAGAAAACCAGAACAACAACAACAACAACAACAACTACAATAGGACTAGTGGAGGCAGCCCACAAGGCGTATGCTTGTTTGTTGATATTTCTGGGTACGAGCGCACAATAAAAGCATAAAGTGACAACAAAGCGCCACTGAACAAAATAAATAAATCACAACAAAAGTAGACAGACACACACACACACATACGCTCACTCAACACCTACAAACACACACACGCACAAAAGAGCACGCACAGCAAAACGGAAAACAAAACATAAAAGAACAAATGAAGAAAACTTGGATGACTGGCTATCAAATACCCTATGCCTAATATATGGCATATATTATAAATATATAGTCAGATAATCAATCAGATAAATATAATATATAGTAGAGTTTGCAAACCAATCAGCCATCAGATTTATCTATTTATTTTCGATATTTGTTTTGCACAGATCTGAGTGCAGTTGCGCCGTCAAAGCAGCCAACAGGACGATTCCATAAGTATGCTTTCACTTTATAGGGTATAGGCGTTGTCTACTTTTTTATTCGTTTTATCGTTGACTGCGAATAAATGGCACCAAACAATAACAAGTACGGTAAACTTTTAGTTGTCATGAGCTTTTGTTCTTGAGCGTCCCTTTTCACGCACGCGATTCATATTTTTTTTGGAGGCAGACGCCTTCATATGATGGGAGGTGGCTTATTGTTGCCGTGCTCTCCATAGTTGGATTGTTGGCGTTGTTGTTAATGTTGTTGCTGGCATTTATTGTACGCCAGTTTGACACAATGCACAACGAGGTGGGCGTAGAAAGATGCCGAGCAGCAGCTCAAGCTGTAGCTGCCCCAAAAATAAAATGAAAAAGAAACGAAAACTTTGTCATTGTTAGGTTGTTCTGTGGCTCCATCTTCGGCCGCTGGCTGTGCTGCTGTTAAGCATTTCCGGCTTTTATTGTTCTTAAGCTTGGCCCACCACTAAACGCTTCATCATTGCGCACAGTTTTCATTTTGTTTATTCTTTTCCTTCTGGCCCCTCGATATGGGATGGGCTACGATTGGGTTTCCAACGGACGGCATCGAATTGGTGCCGTTGCACGTTGAAATATTTATGTTGCTGCTCCTTAATTTATAATGCGCCCAAAAAGACGATGCGCTCGATGGACTTTTCGCTCCAGGACATGGCCACTTGTCCGGCTCATTATAGTCCATTGCACCCCCGCACCAATCGCACCATTTGTGCATGTCTCACACCAAATCACCTTCGCACCGAAAACATCACGAATTTCTCACAAAAGTTTGCATAAATTTTCGTGAAAATTTACGAGCTGCGAGCTGTGTAAAGTTTCTGCTCCCTTTATTTATATTTTTCGTTTCGTTTTCTTTTCTTGTAGTCTTCTGTGTTATTCGAAATTTACGATACAATAAATTTTGTCAAACACTCGAAGTTGTAAAGCGGCCAAAACCCAAAGGAGTTTCCTTTGGCATTGCCGTCAGATGTTTTTTTTTTTTTGGTTCTCCGTTTTTTTTTTATTGGGCTGGTTTTGATAAGCCATTAGTCAAAATGACAAACGCTTTAGGTTGATTTAAATTGGAAAGATTTACAATGCATACGGTAAAGGGTATTGTGCTTGAAAATAAGTACCAGCACTTGTATGCACTGGAGTTAAGATTGCGTAGGCTTTGCGCATTAGCCGTAACCCGCCAAAAACCAGTCGAATTGATTTCTATACACAATAATAAACCATCGAAAATGACTGGGTTGATGGCAAACGTAAAGCCTGAATGTAATTAAATACAAATGGTATTGGTTTCTAAACTGAGAATTACTAAAAATGTATTTCTATTATTTTGTTTTTTTGTATAGCTTAACAGATTAAACTACATACGAATAAGTTCGGATCTCAGAGTCTATTTGAGTTTGGCACACCAAACTTGGACAATAAGTGAAGATAAAGTTTATTTTATATATCGATAACTTTGTCCGAATAATAGACTAAAGTTAACTATGCCTAATTCCAAGCCCCATTTAGATTCAACAAAATTTGAAAGGTTTCAGACGATTTTCTTGCTTTTGGAAACAATTTCTAGATATAAGAAAAGATAAAGACTTTAAATTAAAACTGCGACTGAGAAAACCACAAACTAGTCATAAAATTCGAACAATTTTTGAAATTTCTGAATCTGACGTGGACGACTTAAGATAGTTGAAAATTTGAATTAAGAAAATATTCTATTAGCTCCCCATGCACTTAATCATTCCAATTCATTTTTGAAAGAGTAAAGAGCGAGTTTATATCTGCAGTTCTGGTTTACTTTAATATAAAGCCTGCAAAAATGAAATATGCACTCCCAGTTAAATCTACACATATCAGCTGCCATAATATTTTGGGCAGCGCTTTTAGCCCGATGGCACATAAAAAATTCAAAAGCTGCTTTCATATAAATTCGCCTAAAGCGGCGTCTCTTCCACGAGACCTCAAATCGCATTCGGCCATTTCGAAAATGCCGCCCGAATTTCTCGTATTTTGCATTCAACGTTTACCCGCAGACGGTTTTCATTGTTTTTGTTTTGAAGCCATGTGCTCATTGGGAGTAGGTTAATAGGGTATAATGAAGCTTTAGGCAGTATGTAACAGGTAAAGGCAGGGAATGTAATCCAGCCACGTAATATTCTTGACCTATATATATTCTTGATCAGCATCAAAAGGCGAGTCAGGCTAAATGCTGTTCTTCTATATGAAAATGCCGATCTGGCACACTATAAGAGCTACATTATTTAAATCTGGAAAAATTCCGATTGCAATAAAAGTAATTGACTTTTTGCATTATCAACATTTTTCACATTTTTCTTGATTTTCTACAGAAACTCAGCACATTCAACATTCATGAAGAATGCTGCGAATTTTATCGATCATTTATCGAATTTCATATCGATGTTCTCAAAACTAAATCAATTTCAATAACAATTTCAAAACAGATAAGCGCCTATTTCCAAATAAAGTATATAATTAAATAATAAATTGTATTTTTGATCATATATAACAATTTTATGCTGAAAGCAAAATTGATATGAAATCACTATTAAATTATTATTTTTTATTTATAACATCGTTTGCAGAAAAGTGGGCATGGTCTGTCTTATGCTAAAACTAATTGTTTTATTATTAATTTCGTAAAGACTGACTGGAAAATAATCATATGTGTATATATAGATTTAGTATATTTACATACATGATTCTTCCTTATTTATCAAAGAAAGCGAGAGATTGTTGTGTATACATTCATTAATACATAATCATAAACACATATCTATAGATGAAACCCATGACTTATGATGGGTAAAGTTATTTGTAGAAGGGGTATCTCCCAATGGAGCACTCTCTATTCTCTCCAGGAGCATTCTAACATGATTTCGCATATTTTTGTTTTTTTCTGTAGGTTTTTTGGCATGAGCCGCAGTTGCAGCAAGCAAACATTGCCCCATTTCCATTTTTTTTCCTTTTACTGTTAAATTTTTTCTGTGAAGCGCTTTTTGTCGCATGTGCAACGGTTTCATATCCTGCACTGGGCAATTAAGTTCGTAATCTGGGCGACATATGTGATGCATTCGAAGTTGCATTATCACCAATAACAACAACAGCACAGATTTTTCAATTGGCAGTGTTTTTCCATTGTATCGTCGACTGTTTCATTATGGTGCGTTTCATCAGTTTTGCTTTCTTCTTTCTTTTTGGGTGGACAACACCCCAAAGCCTTATACAGCCTTTTATTAACTCTTTCGAATACGAATTCAGTTTTTTGTCGCCGTCTGCCACGTTATTCAAATGGAGAGCTGTAAATTTGCGAATAGCTGCAGTGCCCAATTTTCGTGGGATTAAAAGTCACGCATGATTACGTAGCATTATTTTTGAAATATTTAATACGTGTTATATATATAGTAACAAGCGATAAGAATATTAAAATAGATGAGTATGTGTGGCAACACTTAAATTCCTTCAGAGAAGACTTGAAGCTGGGCAAAAGTGGGTGTAATCGATTTGAATTTATTATGCTCAACATTTATAAAATTCAAATTCTTAACATTTCACGATTCCATTATCTGAGTTGTCGTTAACGTGTGAGTATAAAAATTACAGCTTTAAATTAAATATATAATCGACTTATTTTTATCTGTTTAATTAATTACATATAACCCCTTGTTGCGCAAAACAACACAATATATTTGAAACTAATTTTAGGATGAATATGGACATAATTTCTATCTTTCAGCATTAAGTTTTAATAAATTGTACAAAATATATTATAATTATATTTTAGGAACGATTTTTAGAAATTGAAAGTCGTCATACGGTCAGACATTGTATACGAGTAAAAGGCATTCTTCCAACTGTGAACTACTTTTTATCAAATATTACGTAAATCCAGACAGTTAACCCTTTAATGCATTCTCTTCGTCAGTCTAATATTTGCGAGACGATGATTGATGCATAGAAAGGCATAAGGAGCAGTTTATGGACTTAACTATCAGAAACTATAACTACACTGGGATTATCCCCAGAAAGAGGAGATTGATATCCTCTAGACCACGCTTAAGAGCAGCTGCAAACCCAACAAGCAGCCTTGCATTTGCATTGTTAACAATGAGCCTAGACATATGGATGTCTACATAAGCAAACACACATAACGTGTTTGAGTGTGTGTGTGTGTGTGTGTGTATTAATAAAAGTCATGCTGCTGCGGCTGCTACTGCTGCTGGTACTTCTCCACCTGCTCGCTGTCTTTCGGCTTGTCCATTAACTGCTGTTGAAAATCTGTTGGACGAACAATCGAGTGCTCGACAGCTGCTTGAATTTTTAGAGACGAGGCCAGACTTGAAAAACATCCTTTTTATACCCAGTAAAAATGCCAGTGCCTTAAGCCGGGTAGATGCAGGTGGTAGAAGTTCATGTTTCAGTCCGAAGTTAAAGTACTCAAACTATTAATTATACGTGCACTCCTGCCTGACAACGACTTTCATTTAAAGCATCTCCTAAAGCTTGTTAAAAAAAATAATAATTTCATAACAAAGAACAAGATTAAAATTAAATATTCTTAAAACAAATAATTCGAAAATATCAAATTTAATTGTATCAAAAATAAATGCTTGACTTTGTCCTACTTTTTTCAACTTTAATGGAAATCTCTGGGAAACCGACATCAAATCGAAGTGAATTGCAATTATAAGCAAAAAAAAACCTAATAACTATCCAGATGTCATGAAAGTGCTCATATAACATATATAAGTATGAAATGAAAAGTGTACGAATTAATATTGAACTGACTGTAGACAAGCTCATTGCGGACATATTTTGAGTTTCCTTCTATGCTCTCTGTGCTAGGTTTTTGGAGCTGGTATATCAAATTTTTACATTTATGTGTTTTCAAATATATCAAATAGAAAAAAGTTTTGTTTATTAAAAGCTAAAGTTGTCGCATATCGTATTCGTATGACTTTTTATTGTATCTATGCTTTCATCGAAAAAAGCGAAAAAGTAGCAGAAGTTTCCGTTCGTTCTGAATTTTTGAATAATACTCGAACTGGGCTTATTTCCAAGCGAGCGCACAGTGGTACAGAGTTATGACAAAGGTAAACTATGCTTAAAACATATTTTGCCAATCTGTATATTTATTTGCATATTTTGATATTTGTACTTAAAAAAACGATTATTTAAAATGACTTTTGCACTTGTGTCACTAAATTGCATCGTTTTTCATACGGATAACTTGATTTTTTGCTCTTGCGTAGGATGTGCGTTGTAGATGCAGCTGTTGTTTTGGCTCTGAATACGGACACACACACAAACACACACACGCCAACACACACACACAGAACGACGACCACACATAGCTAAGGTCTGGGCCATAGCTATGGGATTTTTATGGTTTTTCAATTGGTTCAGTTTTTTTTCGGTTCTTTGTTGTTTTTTTTTGGCTTAGGCATTTTGTATTTTGTATTTAGTTTTTTTTTTTTTTTCTTGTGTATCACAGCAAAGACAGCTGTCAGGCGTTGTTGGCAGCGTTTCGCATTCGCGTGGGTCATTCATTAGGGGAACGCAGCATGAAATTCTGCCAAAAAGCAGAACTCGACTCGTTGCCGCTTAGTTTTTATTGGTGTTGGTGCTGCTGTTGCTGCTGCTGCCTGCAACACAAAAGCACTAACATAAGTACAAAGGACACATGCACACACCAGCTCGGAATGGAATCAGCCATGCGGCAACAGCCTTGAGTGATAACATCATCATGTGTTTGCTCTCCCTCTCCCTCGCTCTCCATCTCTCTCTCTTGCTCTATATCTGTCTGAGCAGCGAAGCATGCTGGCAATATGCCATGGCAAGGAGCAAGCGATGAAACCCAGAAACTGCAACAGCAGCGGCAACAGCAGCAGCAACAGCAGCAACAACAGCAGCGTCAGCGACATAAAACCTTGGCAACCAAAAAAAGAAACAAAAAGAAACGCAGACAAGAACCAGGCAACACGAAAATGGAATAAAGGGAGGGAAAGAGCGAGGAGGAGCAAGGCTGGCGGCGAGGCAAAAAAGATTAAATCAGGTAGGAAATTTTCGTTTAAGTGGTAAATGTTTTTGCACCTGCCGTTAGCCAGCAGCCGGTTGGCATTGCTCAGCTATTGTTGTTGTTGTTGTTGCGGTTGCAGTTGCTGTTCTTGTTGTTGTTATTGTTCTTGCTGTTGTTGTCACTCAGATGATTAGTGCGCAGGCTTCAAGCTGCGACTGCGCAGATACTTTTTTGGGTAACTGTTGCCCGCCGCATCGCGTGCGTCTTTGCAGCACTGTGTGGCAAACAAACCAGAAACCGGCTCACGCACATTGCAGCTTTCTGTTTCAAAGGCGTTGCTGTAGCAGACAGTGCGCGTGTTCCGCTGTGAGCGTTGTGTGTTGTGTTTGTGTGTCAGAGTGTGTGTGCCTGCATGCTTATGCAAACAGTCAACAGTCTTTGGTGCATTCTACTCGTATCAAAACAAGCACGCTAAGCTGCTGCGAACAGCTCACAAAACACCTGCTCTAATTTGTGTGCACCTCGGCGACGGCATTGATTGTTATTTTAATTGGGTTCAGTGGCATTTAAATATTTGTTTTGCAAATTATATATTCAGACACAACACGGAAGAGCGGCTTAAATGTGACTTCATTTAAATATGATTTTTATAATATTAGTATAACTAAATTATTTAAATAAGTTTTTCGCTGGGCCAAAGTGAAGAATGTTTTTGTATTTTTCATATAAGAATCATTTTTGTTTTTAATTATGTTAAAAAATATTTGAAAAAAATTACTTACCTTGGCTAGAAACTTCATTATCTTACTTCATTTGAAGAATTTAATTATATCTTATTTGTTTTATGTATATCCCATATTGTGAAATTTATTCAGTTTTAAGAGTAGCTAAGGAAGATTAGAAATATGAATTGAATTGAATCCTAAGCTATACAATAATTAAATAATTGTCAAACTTCTGCGATACCATTCACATTTTAGTAAGCGAACTCATTTATGCGATTATTCTTCTTAGTTTAATTCATAATCTATTAAATATTCTATTATTTGCAAACTTCTAAAATTCTCGAAAAGAAAGAAGTGAACAAGTGTTGTTAGTTTATTATTATAAAGCTGTTCGTTATTTAATTATCAAACTTCTAAGTTGCAATCACATTTAAATAAGTGAAATTAAACTTGTTTATTAATATTTCAAGGCTGCTTCTTCCCATGTGCTCAAATATAAATATTATTTACAGATTTTATTGGTTATTTTTGTTTTATTTTATTTTAGATTTTATTACCATTTCACTGGCAATACAAATTAATTCTCAGAACGTATTCCCCTCTGCACTTCGAAACCAATATTGAGAATATGGCATTTGATGGCATAAAATTCTAAAGCACTCGATTGTAAAAGTACTCGCAACCTCGAAGTGGAGCGTTAACGGCTTAAATGCAGCGACAATAACGACAGGCGGCAAGGTTTACTTACAGGCCATTAGCTTAATATGGTCCGACCATAACGTGAACCGCATCAGGCTGGCAGAGAGACAACACCATAAAAACCAGCAATAACAATAGCAATATTAACAACAACTACAACTACAACAATGGGAACCAGGCGACAATGGAATGGGCAAAAAAGAAAAGCACGCAGAGCAATGCAATGCAAATGGAAGCAAGTAGCAAAGTTGCACGGTTGCGAGTCGCCAAGTTGAAAGGGCAACAGAAAGCAACAGCAGAACCACCACCATCAAAAAGAGTACACTCACAGAAAAATAGTTAGATCAATTACATAAAAATGCGCCAAGAGCAGCTCACCAGATTATTGATAAATTATATTTCTAAAAACCAGTCTGTTTTTTCATAATTAGAATTCCGGAGATTTCAACTTATGACCGGAGAAATTTTCATGGGTTTTTCAATATTTCAGAAAGATATCTTTACTTTTTATTAGATATATTAATTGGAAAAATGTATCTTAATAAAAGAAAATATTTTTGAAAAGTAGATAGACAGGACATATTTTTGTCGCATAACTATTACTTTTTTTTTCTGAGTGCATCAGCACCACTGCACCACTCACTATTGTGTAGGGGTTAATGGTCTGGAGTAGGGGTTTTTTGGGTATGGGGAATAGCCGGATGCGCTGTTAGCCGCACGAGTTGCCTGCATTAATGCAATGTGCAACAAGCTAGAACACCGCGCCGCAAATTGACAACAAAACAAAAGGCAACTAAAATTAAAGATATACACAAATAGCTAAACAGCATGCAACGCTCAGAATATGTGTAACAACAACAACAGCAACTCATGTTTCAACTGGCAACTGGCAATGGCAGTTGATTATAAACCCATTGATGTTGATGGTCAGCGCTGCCCCTCACCTTTGCCACCTTCCGTGCCTCACTTCCTCCCTCCACAGCCAAACACAGTTTGCATTACAAAATAAAAGCGAAAATGCTGCAAATTGCAAAACACAGTGCAGACAAAGTGCCAACTATAGGGTACAGATAGAGACAGAGAAATAGAGAGAGGGAGAGAGAGAGAGAGAAAGAGAGGGGGACACAGGAATAGAGAAAGGGAGAGTTAGACTACCAAACTGTTGCAGTGGCCAACACATGCCATCAGCTCACCCCATTTTTGTTTGTATGTGTGCAGTGAAGCGCACCACCCGAATGGGTTGCGCTACCTCCTCACCCCCTTCCCATCCCCCTCCAGTGCACGGTAGGTTGCTTGCTCCTTGGTGGTTAAAGGAGCCCTTCACATGGCTACAAAGTGCGCCATTTTTGCCATATTCCATTCTGGCCCACCAAAAATGCTGCACATTCAACACGAGCTCCTGAAAACAATGCCGCTAAATAAATTTCATTCTCTAGTCCATTTTTTTGGCTCGTTTATTTTCAGCTTTTTGTTTTGGCCATAATAACACTCAACTATTGTGCAGCATTCGGAAACTGCACTTTGCAACACTCCCACCCAAAGGTGGCAACAGACAATGCTTTCTAAGCGTTGCAAAATATGAAGCATTAATTTGATCAACGTGTGGCACCGTTTTAGTTGTACAATAATTGAATGTTGAACAAATTTTCTATATACTTTTTGGATTAACTAATGTTTGTATTTAATTTATAAGTACGCAGGCTTAACAATTGTTCTTAATGAGGAAAAGTATTCTTTAAGTGCCATTTTGGCCCCAAACATTACTTGGTCGGTCTTTAAGAAAATTGCATTTTATTCCTCGCTCAAATAAGAACTAACTAAAAGGACAAGGCATAAATAGACGAAAATACTTCAAAGATAACAATTTTCAGTTTAACATATTTTTAAATTAGTTCGAATAGTACTTAACAGTAATTATTCCCTAGAGGTATATTCTCAAACAGAATTTTTACTGTTATAACGGACATTTAGTATTCATATAGAGAGACGCGAAAACATCTGCTGCTTTTGTTTGCAAATTGATCGCAGGCGCGCCATGTGCCAGGGCGATATGCAAAAGGATATTCAATATACAAGGAAGCCAACAAAGCTAAAAAGGTGCAGCAAAAAAAAAAGTGTATTCCTGTTGCAAATTGAGTTAAATTTAATTGTTTATCATTACAAAAATAATTATCAATTAATGATAGTTGGCTTTTGCTCACAAAGCAGACTCTAGTTACCATAGTAAGACACGAGGAAGTGCAAGTGGCGCTCTTAGCCTCATGCTCTCTCGCTCTCTTAGTGTCGGCTAAGTTCCAGTTTTGCACGCTCTTCAACCACAACTCGTTCGCTCTCTCTCACTCGCTCTCGCTCGCATTTCGGCTCTCTTTCGAATTTAGCAACGTGACGCCACGACCGAGACTGGGGTATATAAAGGACGCTGCTGCTGCGCGCCGCTTTAGTCCTACGACGACTGTCGCGCCAACTGCCTCGAACGCGAAGTGCTGCAGCAGCCGTAAAGTGAAAGTCAGACAATTATTTTCTCAAGCAAGTTGAGGCGAGTTCTTAGCGTACGTGTTTGTCCGAGTGTGTGTGTGTGTGTTGGGGTCTTTGTGTGTGCTTTCGGTTGAATAAAAGGCCAGCCCCCAAGTGGCAAATGCTAAACAAACGTGCGGCAGGCATTAAGAAGAAGAAGAAGCATTAATCGCGCATAATTCAAATATTGTTAGCGCCGCATTTTTTATAAGGTGTTTTGCTGCGGTCCGCTATGAGACGTGGCCAACATTTGCATAAATACCAAATGCCAAAACAATTCTAAATTGAAACTCATTTAAAGCCAGCCAGAAACCTTGACTTGAATTTAGAATTTCGGCATCGAGAATGTTGCGCGTAATTGTATCGATGCTGCTGCTGCTGTTGGCGGTAGCAAGCGCGCGTGGCGCCACCACCGGCGGCGTGAGCGATGTGAACAACATGTTGCGCGATGCGCAGGCAACCAGCTCTGCTCCAGCACTTGCAACTGTCCCATCCAGTGTGGAGCTGCTGCGCTTTGTCAACGATGAGGACAACGACAACGAATCCGAGGAATCCGAGCTGGGCCTGCTCTCAAATGGCGTCCAGGTGTTGCAGCCACGCAGCAGCAGCCGGAGCAGTAGCAGCGGAGGCGGCGGCAACAAGGGTGAGCAGAGCCTGGAGCTGGGCGACCAGGTGCGTCTGCTGACGAAGCAACTAAATGCGCTGATGACGCGTCGGCGCGAGGATTACGAGCTGCTGGAGCACAATTTACGCAAATCCCTGAGGTTCACCACGAGTGCGGCCAGCGTGGATGCGGATATGCGCAGCGAATTGGATCAGTTGAGGTGAGTCCGCAAATTGATAGCATTATTAGCTCATACTGGCCCACAAATACCAATTCGTTGTGCTCAACTTGCAACTTGAAACTTTGGCTGATAAGTTTCGTTCAAGTTTTTCAACTCGCAGCACTGCGAGTGCCCCTCACTAGCTTCATGCAGTGTGCGTTCAATTTGTGAGCGTGGCGCCCCACTAATTCTAGCACACATGCCTCACATTTCCGAGGCGCCTCAACTCAATTTAGCAGCGCGCTGAATTAGGCAACACTTTTTGCGATTCGCTGAATTTTTCATGATTCCCTTTTGCGAATTTTACACTATATATTATGTTATTATCTCACGAAATGGATAATAATGTAATAATAATAATAATAATAATAAAATAACAAAACTTATAATAATAATAATTAAAATGACTTTTATATAATCTGTGCGCATATTTTGAAAACCATCTAATATTATTTAAAAATTGAAACTGTCTATTAATAATAATTCAAAATAAAGTAAATTTCGAAATTAATAATTATAATAATAAGATTAATAAGAATAATGAATTCATTTATTTAGTCTCGACTAACATTTGTCGAACCCAGAAAAACGCAACAAGTAAAATAAAAATAAGAAAAAAAAACGAAAAATAAATCAATAAGAATAATTAAAATTTCTCTTATTATATTTAGTTTGTATAAATTTTGAATACTAAATTTTTAAAAACCTTCTCTCATTATTTATGCAGTGAATAATTTGAACTTTCTTACTTACCGAAACTAAACATTTTGAAGGATTTACTGTAGTCCCATTGCCATTGACAAAAGTTGACATGTCATACAGAACATCTGCCAGGAAGAGCATTTAACAGTCGTTAAGACGAACACAGCGATTCCTACTCGTTTTCGTATTTTCCCTGTTTGTATTTGCTCTAGAGACAGCACAAGTTAATTTAAACAAATAAGAAACCGTCCAAAAATCCAGCTCCTTAAGCAGCTTAGCATTGATAGGAAGAAATCGCTGGGCGGCAGCACGTAGAAGATTTCTGATTTCTGGCCTAGGCCAAGCCCAAAGTTTATTATTATTTTTATTTTATTTTACTTTTATTTGTTTTTTTTTTTTGTGATTTGTTTGTTTTATTTGTCGACTGGCTGACTAATAATGATTGTCTCATCGAAACACACACAGACCAGAGAACAACAAAAATGGCGCTCACTTAATTTACTGTACAAATAGCTTTGGTTAGTTTCGCTGCTTTTTATATATACATATATATATATATATATATATATGTATGTATGTATATATCTGTTTTTTGTTTGTTTGGTCATGTCGTGAACGTCGTAAACTTTGTCAGTGACACCGTAAATAATTCAACACACAACGCATGTGTGTGCACACACACATGCACACACTGTCAGACATTAAGAGGAACTCGCCAGGGCCAGTCAAACGACATGTCAACTGTGGTTTATGTGACTCGAGGTTGCCTTTGCCCCCAGCCCCTGTCACTTCCCCATCCTCCTACGCACCTCCAAGCCGTTATCTGATTGCGGCACGAGTCATCCAAGCTTTGTGGAGAGATACAATTTTATTGGAGTGCAGGGGTGCAGCAGTTCCGGAGCTCCTGGGATCTATTAAACTGGCTGCCATTTGCCTTTACTGATTTGCTCTAAATTTAATGGCGCATTCAGCCCATTCCCTTTCCATTCCCATTCCCCTTCCCACTCCCACTCCCAATCTTATCCAGCTTCCATTTCGATAATTAAAATGTGCACACAGCTCAAACAATTTTCGTCCCGAATACACGTGAAATTTTCTCTAGCATGAGTCGCGCTCTTTGTTGTGCATTTTTCAATTTGATTCCATGTCATTGACAGCATTTCCAATTTTTACTTGACGTCTATTGCTTTCAGCTACAAAATACAAAATATAAAATATACTGTTGCAGTCAAGCGTAAAATTGTGCAAATTTCTATTACCTGGTGCGTGTGTGTGTGTGTGTGTGTGTGTTGGTGCTGTGTGTGTGAAGCCAACAATAGTTTACTCTGAGTGATATGTTTTCTTTTAATTTGATCGATAAGCTGAGCTGGGAATTGCTAGCCTAATATGTGCAGATTTATTACAAAGTCAAATTATAACAAATTCCAATTTGATCGGATTGACAGGCATGCAAATTGGAGTTCTGTAAATGAAAATCAAACTATTTAAATAACAACTAAATCTTAAGTTAAGGTTAGTTAGTTATCGAGAGAGATGAAACCAAATTGTTCATAGTCAAATCAATACAAAATCCAACCCTATTTCGACTAAAAAAGAAAGAAAAGCACTCAGAATGAAAACCAAACACAAGTGCACGCGTGCATAAGTCAGCCACATGCAAATTGAAATATTACTTATATGTAACATTTCCAAGGAAACATGCTTTTTGAAGAAAAGTTTTCTTTATGAAAATTTCATGTAGCTTTGCTCTTTTGACAGTGAAAAAATAAAACAGCAGCTGCACAGCCACAACAAAATTCAAAAGTTCCCTACGCAAGCAAAACTTGACGGATTAGGGGCGAGGGGGTTGGGGTACTTGAGACAACTCCAACACCCCCGTTGCTCCATGACTGACTGCTTTAATTGTCTGAAATGCCACAGAAATGCGCTCAAGTTTTGAAACTGGCTCCTGCCAACAGCCACAAGTGCTACAACATTTTCATTTTTACGTTTTGGGGCAGTGCTACAACAAACAACAAACAACAAAAACAAGAAAAGCAAAAAATATTTATTTTGCTACGCTTAAACAATATTTTCGCTGCTCTGGCACTTGTTGTTTCTTGTTTTTGTGGTAGAAAACTTTTCGACTGTTCTCTGTACATTTTTTCTTCTTCCACTCTCTGAATTGCAGTTGACATTGGTTGTGATTTGTTGGTGTGTGTGTGTGAGTGTATCTGTGTGTGCACATTTGTTATTTGCCTGTTATTTGCCAAGAGTTGCAAGAGTTGCTTTGCCTAAGTGTGAAATCGTTACGAAAGCCGCCCAAACAATGCCATCCAAAACGTGCCTAATTGAAAAACTGCATGAAAATGATGTGGCTTTTTCATGTAAGCCCCACGCCCTAATCCCATTATCCCGCTGACGTTCGCTTGCCTGAAAATGTCAATTTAAATTAGATCCCCACACCGCACCGCATGTTGCCCATTTCAAAGTCAATTAAAATGTGCCGCAAACTGCCACGCTTTCGAGCGAACTCTTGCAGCATATTCATGCCGCGGCCCTTTCTGCACTCGCAAAAATATACGCCCTTCAATTTAGAAAATATCCAATTTGCTTCTTACATAAGCTTTTTATATTATAATTATATAAGACAGCAGTGAAGAGTGCAAATTATATTCATTTCAATTTAAGCAATTAATTTTATCTTAGAAAAGGTTTTCTATTCAACATTTTAGAAATTCATTTCTTAATAACTGAAAACATTCAAATGAAAAGCCTTTTAATTTAACGATTTTTATTTAGTTTGAATCTATTTTAGTTTTAGTTTAAATCTATTTTAGTTTTAGTTTGAATCTATTTCTAAATACCAGAAAATTTGTCTATTTTTCAGCGCAATTTTTTTTGCTGAGTGTAATTAAACAGCTCAACCACAAACTGCATACAGCGAGCTAAAAAAAATATGCTAATTTATCTGGTCTATTTTCTTCCGTTTGTTTTAAATTTGCAGAATCGAAATGCAAACGCTGCGTGCAACGCACAGCGGCAACAAGGAGCGGCTGACTGTCGAGTGGCTGCAACAGTCGATATCGGAGATACGAAAGCAACTGGTCGAGCTGCAGCGAACCGCTGGCAACGTGGCCAGGGATGTGCGGCATGGCGGGGCTGCCTACGAGGATCTCGCCACAATACGCAACGATTATCAGCAATTGAAACTGGAGCTGGCCGCTCAGCGCGAGCGACAGCAGCAAACCGAGGTGATTGTCCAGGAATTGCGCGAGGAGCTGCTGCAGCAGGAGCAGGAGCACAAGCACCAGCTAAATAGGCAGCTAAATGCCAAGCTGAATGCCATTCCCAAGTCCTTGGATCAGTCGGCCAGCGTTGAGGTGGAGAGCAGCAGTCTGGAAACCAGCCAGGAGGTGAGTACACACGCTGGAGAGGTCTGCCCGGCAGGCGGCTAACTTTATGCTAATGATCAGATAAGCACGCAACACACACACACACCGCACACACCACACACACGGTTGCACACACTCAGGTGAAGTCCTCGAGGTTTTATGGCTTTGAAATTTCTTTTTGTTGCTGCTGCTGCTGCTGTTTTAAGTGCGCTCATAAAGCGACCGCCCCGGTTGAGTTTCTGGCCACCCCATATCCATTATCTGCCCATTTTATGCCTTATTTTATACCTGACTGTTATACCATTGTTTTTTTTCGGAGTGGGCGCCATCTGAGGCACGATGTGCTAACGAGCCGAATGCCCGAGCCTGAGCCCGTCTCCAACTCTGTGTGCTTTTGTATGTAGGTCCTTATTTTTTAATGGCTGCTCGTATGCTGCTTAAATTACTCATACGCACCGCAGGACGTCAACATATTTAATATTTAATGCGAACGCCTCGCCCGGGCAACCACTCAGACCCACAGAACTAAGGTCTGCTCCCCCATTGCCTACCGCCTGCTCCAGCTAATGTGCCTAACAGAATCATTAACATTAAGGTCAGGCAAATCGCAGACAGCGCAGACTGACTGAGCAACAACATGCTAACAACTTTTAATTATAATAAAAGTCAATAAAGCGCGCAAGGGGAAGTGCAAGTAAAATGTTGTTAAGCGCACAGCAGCATTCTTAAATACCCTGTAATATACAAATCAAGCTTGAAATGCCACAAATGCGACAAAATATTCAAAGATTTGTTATAAGCATTATTTTGTATTAGATTCATATTTCATCTCTCAGCACAAAAGTTCTTAAAAAAAACAAAGATTCCTAGCACTATAATGTCCATTAAAATCTGTTCAACTAGTCAACAAAAAATAATTACCAACCACAACTAATTGCAATTTCTAAAAGGTCTTACCTTTAATTGCCACTGAACTAAAAAGCAAGCAAAAAACATTATGTTGCAATCCTTTTATGTGTATCTGAGCAACCAACAGGTAAAGCCACAACACCTATGAAAGGGTGAGCAAAATGCGGGCGTTGCATAAAGTAAAAATACAATTTTGCGAAAGATACGAGAGAAAAAAAGGGGAAACTTCATTAAAGGGATTATGCGACTTCCATATGCATGCGGTTGCCACACACAAGATATATCAGTGGCATAACCCAAAAGCACACATACAAACTGGTTTAGAGCCACCTGCTTGTGGTTAACCCTCTTTTGTGCCTTGCCCCTTTTTTTGATGTTACCACTCGAAGGTTATTTCTCTTTTTAGTATTTTTGTATTTTTGCAGAAATGCTTCCTCGTTACTTTGAAGTATTTGGACTCGTCACAAAGATGCTTAGCTGAAAATTTGCTTGTTAAGGGCAGGGGTACGACTGGTAGTTGTTGTAGTGGCAAAGTGGCTTTCCCTACCTCCCGCTCTCTCTCTTTGTTGTGCTACCTGATTGAAAAGTGAAGCTCGCTGCACACACAAAGCAATTACATTCACAATCAGCCACTAAAAATGTTGACCACAAATTGCTTTAAAAATAAAAAATTAAAAAAAGGGCAAACAAAACCAATAAAACCGATGAAAACGATAGGGCGTGCAGTCAGGCGCTATAAGCGGCTTTCACAACAGGCAGACTTGAATCATATACACGCACTCACGCACACACACACACACATATATATATATATATATGTATATATATATTAATGTTTAAGGGCACGTCTGCTCGCAAAATACACGTACTTTTTGTATAGAATGAAATTGCTGAAAATTGCAAACAAAAAGCAGGAAATCACCTTTTAATCGCCCGGAGCATTTTTGGAAGCACTGCGAGGGCGGCAGCGAGAGAGAGAGTGCCAGAGACAGAAAGAGAGAGTGAGAAAGAGAGAGAGAGAGAGAAGGGTAGACGGAATTGGTAAACAACGCCAGCTGCTCAGCTGCGCTGTCAGAGACCAGTGACGGCTGCTGTCTTTTGTCTTGCCAGCATTTCCCCCAACCCCTCTCCTCCCTCTCTGCTAGCCCTGCCAATTCCAGTCTTGGCCAGCAGCAACAGCAGATGCTCTTGAGTGCCTTGATAATCAGTTTGTTATATGTATTTGTTTTCTCTCTCCACGTTTATGATGCGCGCAATGCTTCAGCACAATTTGATCCTTTTCATTATTTTTTAGGTTTTCGCTGTTGTTGTTATTTGTTGTATTCGCATTTGCCACCAAAGTTCCCTACAGCAGTTGCCCCACACGCAAAACCTGTTGTTCTTGTTGTGGCTATATCTAGCTGGAAAAAAAGAGAAATGAAAACAATGGGAGTAAATTGGCAAAAAGCAATTTTAAAAAATTGTTATTATAAAAGCGCAGCAAAGCAGAAATTGGGTTAAATTAGAACAAAAGATAAAATTGCACAGGTGGCTGTGAAAATGTGTAAAAATAAATATATATGTACAAAAAAAAAACATTATCTCTGTTGCTGAGTCTGATTAGATTACATACAAATGAAATAAATAAAAATGAAAAAGAAGAAAATTGCAATAAAAATAAATAAATTACAATGTGGCAAATAAACCACAATGGAATGTTTGGGTGAATGAAACTAGGAAACATTCCCGTCGAATTTTAGTCAAAAAAATTAAATCCGTACTATTTTCAGCGAAAGCAAACCGCGCAGAACAAGACCGCTAAACAATTAAAAATTTATTCACTTTAAATGATTACAAACTGGATCGAAATTGGTGTCAGTTCCCAGCACACACACAACCATTTTTATTGCAGCAATTTAATATTGAAAAAGGCTTTCCACATATAAATGGAAAATTATAAGCTTTGATATTATAAGTTATAAGTTGCAATACTCTTTGTACACTCAAGGAAAAAATAACGACATGAAATTAAAAAAAAAATCTAAATGTAAGAATTTTGTGTACAAATACAAAAATACCCTGTAATTTAGAAATCTCTTTTCGAAATATCGGACAAATCAACTATTGAACTAAGAAAAGTAAGAAAAAAGAAAATATTATAAGGTGAGCTGCCCTCGCCACTTAAAGTATTGCAAACTTCTCTATCTGAAGGAGATTTTTCCCTTTAGTATAATTTACCAATACACATTTGACTGCTCTGGTAATTGGCCATCATTCTGACAGCTGTTGGGTTTGACTTTAAAAGTCTCTTCAGGTTGCTTTTGTGTGTGAGTGGAGAAATTGACATTTGATGCTGGTGGCACTTAGTCAAATTTGCTTCTACTAATTGAACCCGAATTGATGGCAGGGCCTTTCAGTAGATTGTCCCAAATAAATACATACAACTAAATCAAGAAGCAGCTGCCAGTGACAAGTTGGCAACACGAGTCGACCCAAAAAAAAATATGTTGTTCTAATTGCAATGTGTGCAGATTCATAACAAAGCGAATGCTCTGCAGATAGCAGGACATAAGCAGGACTCAAGACCTGGGAAAACAAATCGCATGTTGGAAGCTGTCACTAGCAACAGTTGAACTCAAATATTTATCTTTGGTTATTGATGTGATGCGACTGATGTCGGCAGTAGACAAATGTCGAACAAAGACGGGCAGACTGGCTGACAGACAGACAGACAGACAGTCAGACAAGTAGTGGAAATATACGAGTAAACATATATTGTGCATATGAGAGACTTGCTGTTAAATTAGCCAGGCAAACAAATGCGGGAATCACACACACACACAAGCACCAAAGTACACAGAGAATAAACGGGAGCAGGAGCTGTAGCAGAAGGAGTAGAATGAGGAGCTGCAAAGGCAAAAGGATCCGGTTTCTGACGCAAAACAGAGGCCACAAAAAAAAATTTATTTTGTTTTTCAAGTTTTTTTTGTTATACCCTTGCAAAGAGCATTTTAGTTAGCAGACTTCTCAAAGATAATATTATTTTTAACTGTTCGGAACTTACTTAAATCTATTGTGCCCCATTCCAATAGCTACTCCAACAATTCGCCCGCTTAAGGACTTCCGTGTCTTCCTAGCTTAAGGTCATCCTCTTGATATGATATGATGTGCTTTAAGGATTGCTTGTCATGGTCACATAATCGACAGATGCCAATTCTGATTGTAGCTAGTCCTAGCTTAAGTTTAAGTCTGGTCCTTCCATGGATATTTCCTGCTTGAATCGTTTCTGATTTAAACCGCCTTCAACACAATTGGCCTGTCCTATGATTGCCGTAGATATCTTTGTTCATTTCTCAGTTCTTCCCATATTGTGTATTTTCCTATGCCACATTTCGCTGCTACTCCTATTATTGGCATTTCTACCCACAGTTTTGCCTGCCCCTTCGCAGCTTCATCCGCCATATTGTGTTCTTAAGATGGCCTAGCTTGGTCCATACCTTCCGGACCACTTTACACATAATTCTCGTCTTCTTTAGTGCGATTAGTGCTGCTTGGCTGTCGAAAAGGATGCTGATAAATATATTCCGATAGTTATGTTTTAAGTCCCCAAATCTCCCCTTCCAATATGTTAATCTGTGTACAAATATGTCATCATAAACATACGAATACACAAAAGCACATTCAACAAATGTTTCACATTTAAATACTGCATAAATTTTACAAATATGTTTGAAAAGAGGATTATAATAGCATCTCTTCAAAAGGAAAGTCCGCAAGGGTATTCAAGCTTCAACACTCTGAAGCCCATTTTTTTGTTGCTTTTTTTGGTTGCTGGTCTTTTCTTTGAATTGGTTTGTTGTATCCTGGAGCACTCGAGTGGGCTCCAGCATTTTACCTTATTTATGTTGATATTTGTGCTGGCTTTTGTTTTATGTTACATTCCCTGCCACAGTTCCCCCCTCAAGTTGCTGTTGTTGTTGTTGCCCCAATGCCCTCCTTGCTGCTGCTCTGCTGCGGCTGGCAATTTGTTTGATTGCTGGAGTGCTTGTATTTGCTGGTCTTTCCTTGTTTGGGTGGCTGGGCAAGGCGGGGAGTGAGTTTCATTTACATGCATATATGTATGTAGTACTCGTAGTTGATATTTATTTTATGAGTGAAATTATCTTTATTGAAACTTGGCATAATCTTGAGATTCATATGTGCCACTTGCATCAATCTTGGATTGTGTGCTTGTGTGTGTGTGTGTACGTCATGTTTCTATTATTCGAAGCTGTCTTTCAAGTTTCCCAAGCGACGTTGATTGCAAACATGCCACATAGACTTGCCACAAAAATATGTATATGTCAGGTTTAGCTGCTTCTCTTTTATTTGCTTGAAATTTGTTTCTTAACTTCAAATTGCTTTGGGTTGAGTCTCTGTTAAAGAGCTGTTCTAGTTTTCGATTAAACATTTTTAAATATATGCGCGATATTTGCGCATATTTAGTTTCAAATTATGCACACGTTTGCCATTTGGCCAGCAAATAAGGAAACAGACATCGTTGCTACAAATGGCGGCACCTAAATGCGCATTAACTTAATGGCATTTTGTGGCACACATATATGTATATAGTCTGTATCCGTGTGTGGGTGTGCAATTTTTTCGCGGCACACAAAACTCCTATTACATTTTTACGACAATTCAGCGCGGAACAACGACAGCAGCCGAAGTAGCATTTTTTTCTATTTTTACTGCACACTGCACACACACCCCCAAACATATACACACACACACACAGAGTCAGTCCCTGGTTGTGGTTGCTGCATAGCTGTCGCTAATAGCAAATCCGTGTTAGCCTTCACTTGAGCACAACATGTCGAAATTCACTTTAATCTTCCCCACGAACCAAGCATTTTATGCATTTTATACAAGTGTGTTTGTGTATGTCTGTGTGTGTGTGTGTGTGTGTGTGTGTGTGTGTGTGTGTGTGTGTGTGTACTGAATTTTTTTGTGTGGCTTTGTAAATTAATTAGCCTAGCTGCTGCTCTTTTTCCCCGATTAGCATTTCTTAATTGTAATAACACACACACGCTGCCTGACATGAAATATTTATGCTTCAATTTCGATTTCAATTAGAGCCGCTGTCACTTGCCACAAAATGTCTTTAAAATGGTTTTTGGGCTACGCTTTGACTCTTTGTTAATTGGTATTGGTACACGTGAGGGCCAACACATAAATCACTTTTAATTATATTGTTGACGTCGCCCTCAGCGAATCTCCACCGTATATCACCTTGTCCACACGCCGAATTTTGATAGGCTCGCCCGACCTCTGCCTCAGCCTTGTGCTCACTATATATATATAAATATATATATATCAATATATATATATATATCTTAGTATATACTCGTACATGTATATTGGCTGCGTTGTCGAACATGGCGTATTAGCAATGTTCGTGACCATTCACATAAAACAGCAACGCTGCTCTTGCCACAAGGCATAGAGACGTGAGTTGGGGCAACTGAAAATTGGCAGCACAAGTTTTGCGTAGCCGCACAATTCACAATCCAACAGAGACATGAATAATTAAGCAAACAGTCATCAAAAGGCGCACAAAATAAACAAATAATTTCTATTTCTTTCTGTTTGCATGTTTTTTAATATAAATTTGCCGAATATTTACTTTTCTTTAAAAGGCATTTTAATCGCCTTAAGCTTTTCGCAAGATGGCATACCATTTTTATTTATGTTCCGTTTCAACATACTTAAAATGAATGATTCGCTATTTTTGAACTCAGTTTTAATAATTTACTCGCGTGACCAGAAGCAAATTATAACATTCAAAAATTCCATTCATCCATAATTCTAAGCTGTATTTTATTAAATGAATAATCCTTTTTTTCTTATATATCATATTTCACTTTAGTTAAGAGTTCTGACTTGTGTGTCCTTATCGTCTTAAATATGAAAATATTTAATTTAAATATTTAAATTATTAAAAGTCAACAAGCAATCGATTTGTTAATATAAAATAATTCAACATATGTCTGATTCATTGTGCATCTCAATGGTGGAATGATTCCAAGGCAGATGCAGCAGTTTCAATATCTTATTTGAAGCTCTTTGAGGTTTATTTCCATCACAAAATAAGCAACCAAGCTTGAAATATAATCCTAAAGAGATATAGCTTGACTGCGATGGACGATTGAGAGTTAAGATTTGATAATTGCTGTATCGTCAATGAATATCGAGGCAATACAGCAGATTAATTGGATTATGTCTAAACTATAGATATTGAGTAAAGAAATTTTCTTATAATAGTTAAAATTCCCATTCACTTATCTTCGCCAAAAATTATCCGATATCCAAGTTATATTCAATTGAATACAGTGGTTTTTTCTCTATACGAATGCTGCATTAAAACATGAAAATATATTATTTTGTCAAGACTTTGTGAAATAATTTAAGTTATCCACTTACGAAAACTGATTACTGATTTAAGTAATTAATGGTGTTTATAAAAGAAAGCAAATTTTCTGTTTAAAAATACTCATTACTTGGAAAAAGTTGAATAAAAACTTTTGACTTATGAGCTTGTAAACGACTTTTCTTTTCTCTCTCCTCTCCCTCTCTCTCTATCGCTCTCTATCTATCTTTCTCTCTATTTTCTCGGTCTCTCTACATTCTTGTCGCTTGCTTTCATCGCAATAGCTTTAATTTGCTTTCATTTGTGTGTCGCATAATTAAACAGCAAGCTTTAACGTTGCTACGATTCACACCCCACACCCACCACCCTTACAGCCCATCCCATTGCATCTCCAAAACTTCCCCACTCATCATGTGTACATTCATTAGCAGAATGTTCCATTCACTTCGTATTCCGAGATGCTTTATTAGTCAATTACAAGGGGCGTCGGAATGAGCATTGTGAGTATACAAAAGCGCAGATGAAATACGAAACAATATTATTTGTTTCAATGGAAGAAGCACTCGTATAATTTGAATAGGGGATGGGTCGCTTGCAGGGCTGCAGGCGTATTCATTACATTTGCATTCACAAGTCACAAATGTGACCCAAATGCCATTACCTTGGTTAACGCTTGTCACTCAGTTAAATTATACTAGTATATCTTGATGTATGTGTACACATTTGTCAGACTTAAGTAAGACTTGTTCAGCCGCGGAGTCCCGACTAGAACATACCCAGGACTTGCAAATGAGAAAGCGATAAAGATAAGCTACTTGTCTGATCATTATTAATTAATTAATTTTGAGAAGTCTGAGCGAAGAAGCTAAATAAAGCTGAAAATAAACAACTAAACAATATGAAAATAATCCTAAACCATCTCAACCCAGTAAAATTCATACTAAATGTAATCAAATAATTAGTAATATTAATACATAAAACCTTGAAAGTTTTACTTGTTATTAGAAATCATTTCCAAACATAAGAAAAAACTGAATTTTCTAAAAATAGAAAAACTTTTATATTTTAGAATTATTGTATTTAATTATGATAATATTACTGTTAATGATGGTAAATATAAGATCTGTTTCGAACAGGGCTATAATAACTACAAATGAGGGTCGCAAGCTCGAATCAAATTAAATTACACTGGTAATTAAGATAACAAAAACGGAAGTATAAGAATTCTGTGAGCAGATATAAAAATATCCTGAAATTTACAACTCTCTTTTATATATTTTTCTGCTTCTGGCTACATTTTTATAACCCTTTTTCGTATTTGAACGATGTACAGGGCATAGAAACCCATATATGAACTAACAGAGAAAACTGTCAAGTTGGCCCAACTAAATGTGTTTATGCGAGTGTGTGTGGATGACACACACACACACACGCTATGTGCTGTGCTGGTGGGCGTGTCTGCACACTCCCATCAGCGGGGACTTAAGCGTGTGGCTGCCGCTGACATTATTGTTGCACACGCCTTTCATCCTTGCATTTTCTCTATCTGTTGTTGTGTGTGTGTGTATGTGTGAGTGAGAGTGCGTTTGAGTATGTGTTTGAGTGTGTGCTTGTGTGTATTTGTGTGTGTGTGTGTTGTGTTTGTGTGTGAGACAAAGTTGTTTGGCGCTGCTGTGGCGCGTTACAAAATGCATTTATAATAAATGGATTTAGGATTCAATTCCCCGCACATAATCCACTGCACATGCATATTACGAGCACGCTAAGACAACGACAACTACGGTGAAGAGGACAGACGATAAGGACAGACGACAGACGATAAAAGCGCTAAGCTAAAAGCAGCTTTAAGGCTTAAGCACACAGTGGTCGCTGCAAATTAAGACTTTGTAGTTGCCAACAATACTCAAAAATTGAAATAGATATTTACCAAAACTTTTATTTGCGAGAAACTCGTTATACATTATGTGTTTTGAAATATTGAAATGCATATTTCGAGAAATTAATTACAAGATTTCCCGTTAAATTAGAATCTTTAACTGAACCATTTTGGTTATGTAAGCAATACTAATCACATTTTCTCTCTAATTGCAGTCGCTGTCGAGCAGCGAGCTGGCCGATCATAGGCGTCGTCATTGCCGCTTCCAGCAGGAGCAGATACACAACTTGCAGTTGACGCAGCGCAACCTGCGCCGCCAGATGAACGAGCTGAAGTACCACCACATTGACGAGAGGGTGCGCAGCATTGAGCTGGAGCAGCATCGCATCGCCAATGCCAATTTCAATTTGAGCAGGCAGATCGCAACGCTGGACAAGCTGCACACCTCGATGCTGGAGCTGCTGGAGGATGTGGAGGGACTGCAGAGCAAAATGGACAAAAATATACCCGAACTGCGCCACGAGATCTCCAAGCTGGAGTTCGCGAATGCACAAATTAGCTCCGAGCAGAATCTGGTACGTGAGGAGGGCAAGAACGCTGCTCGCTCTCTGCAGGCGATGGCTGTTAGCGTCAGCGCTCTCCAGGACGAGCGCGATGGCGTAAAGAAGCTGGTCAGCACGGTGGAGCAGCTGCAAACAAATGTGGATCGCGTTCAATCACTTGTCCACAACGAGCTGCACAATAAGGTAGGTAATTAATATCCGGGAAAATTAACTTGAGGCAACTGATCAAATTACAAGTGTTTTCCAATAATAATATTACCAAATTATTCGATTTTTATTCGAATGGTAACTATTGGGGGAATATATGCAAATTTTTTTAATATATTAAAAAACATGAATAAAGAATATTATTTACATATAATGTATTGAGAACATACGTTTTCTCACACACAGCTATCACACCTCAACAAGCCGCACAAGCGACCGCATTATCAGCAGACAGACCAGAATCAACAGCAGGAATCAGACCTGAGAACCGACAGCGAGCTGGCCGAGACGCTGGTGGCCGAATTGGAGAACGTTGAGGCACAGTATGAGGCAATTGTGAATAAGCTGCCGCAGGACTGCAGCGAGCTGTCGATAAACGCGGATGGCCTGCACCTAATAGCGCCCGCCGGCCAACACCATCCGATGATGACGCACTGCAGCGGAGATGGGTGGACGACGGTACAGCGTCGCTTTGATGGCAGCGCCGATTTCAATCGCTCGTGGGCGGACTACGCCCAGGGCTTTGGAACGCCGGGCGGCGAGTACTGGATTGGAAATGAACAGCTGCATCATCTGACGGTGAACAACTGCACGCAGCTGCGGATCCAAATGCAGGACATCTACGACAACAATTGGGTGGCGGAGTACAAGCACTTTTATATATCGTCAAGGTCGGATGGGTATCGGCTGCATATTGGCGAGTACAGTGGTAACGCATCGGATGCACTTAATTATCAGCAGGGCATGCAGTTCTCGGCGATTGACGACGATCGCGATATATCGCAGACGCACTGTGCTGCTAACTATGAGGGTGGCTGGTGGTTCTCTCATTGCCAGCACGCCAATCTCAATGGGCGCTACAATCTCGGCCTGACTTGGTTTGATGCCGGCCGCAACGAATGGATTGCGGTCAGGTCAAGCCAAATGCTGGTCAAGCGCCGCCCCAGCGACGAGTGTGCGCCAAGCAATGGCAATGAGGCGCCTCCTCAAGTGGCAACAACAACAACAACCAAAGCAGCTAACGAGCCAACGAGCACACGGCCAACCACTGTGGTGCAGCTCGTTGCCTCTGCGCTGGCGTAAGCAAGCAGCTGCCAACAGCCAGCTTGCTAGCCACAGTGAACCACCAGAGCCATGCCTACTATAGTTTGGAGCGCGTGCGTGTGAAACACGCTCAGTGTAAAGTAAAAAGATACAAAAATACAAAAACTAAGAAAAACTAAGAAAAATAAAGAGGAACTCGCTCTAGCTAATTAAGTAGTTTTGATGCGTGTTTCCTGATGTGTGTCTCATGTACATAGCTAACCCTTGTCTAAGTTGTAGTTAATACTATTTCAATAGAGCTTACTAGCCTCGACAAAAAAAAAAAAAAAAATCAAAAAAAAAAAGAAAAGAAATGTGCTTAACAATAGAGTACACAGCGCGTATGCGTAATCTATTTAATCAAGCAACCTGTCCACGGATATATGCAACCCGTACATATTTGTTTTGTCTTTCAGCAGATCTCTTAGAGGCATAAGTTCACGCAGACACAAATGTTTTGAACTCGCCGCTTCCCCGAAGTTAAGCAAATATCTGAAAACATATTGTCGCCATTCTATTTGGGCATATCATGAGCAAAACAAATAGGTGCGTGAATGTCTGCAGTTATTTCCATAATAACGTTAGCTCTAAGTCAACGCCAGTCTAGTTTAGGCATCTCAGACAAATAATAAATATACATAAATGTCAACACTCAAACACACAAAGTACGCAACCAAAAAATAAAATAAAAAAATAAAGTCCAAACTTTTATGAAATTTGTGAATTTTTATGTGAAACTTTGTGTGCTTCTGTGCGCTAGTGTTTAAATGTTAAGCGTCCATATCAAGTACATTGTGAAGGCTTGAAACAGTCATTAAGTATAGTTCTAATGGTAATTCAAAGTTGGTATGTGTAATTGATTTATTATGAATGTTATCAGCAGATCCTTTCCCTATCGTGCTTGCTAACGGACACAAATCTACAACTGCACAACCATTTGTCAGCTTCACTCTCATTTTGGTTAACTTATGCAACAACCAACGTGTATGCCAAAGATAACGAGAACAACCACAAACTCAATAAAAACCAATAACAGCAACATGAAATACTCGACAAAAACAAAATACAAAAAAAGAAAAAGAAAAAGAAAAACTATTTTCTGCCGTTTTGCATATACCAAAAAATATAAATTATAAATAATAATTAAATTGCAGCTAACTTACGATAAGTCAATAAATGGTCAAGCAAGAACTATAATTATGTATGTATTATATATTTATAAATATATATACATATATACAACTGTAAGCATATATACTTGTATACAGTAATTTTATGTACTTTACGTATTAAGTGACGCAAAAGAAAAACTGGCCACAGCCAGCGTATTTTACAATAAATGAATTGATGTGAAATTCTTTTTGTTGCAACATTTTTCTTAACATCAGTAAAATTTAACGATTCAGCAGCTGCATCAATATCTTATCGCACAGTGACTGGCAAAATGTTACCTTCAGCCAGCAAACAGCAATTTGCTAGAAGTATTTTCAGCTTGGCGAACACTAAATACCCTACCAATAATATAAAAATAAAAGCGGTTTGAATATATTCGATCTATATCTCTTTTTAGTTCTCAATCATTAAATTTGAATAGAATTGTTGATATTAAAAACGGACTGAGTTTGATTACGCATTCGAACGAATAATTAAAATTTGGAGTAATCGAAAATATTTTGAATGATGTACGGATTTTGAGTAAGGACATGTTCTAGAACAGCTTAAAATTGTTCGAAACGACAATATTCATTGATGTATTCAGTGTACACTATGAGCAGAGTATTGAGAAACTCATTTGATCTACAATATTATCCTCTTTAAAGGGAACAAAAAAGAGTCGCGTAAATCCTTGGCATATGAGCAACATGACAACGCACTGCTGCGGTTCACACGAGTGTTGTCATTGTTGACAACAACAAAAGCAACTTCAGCTGGAACAACAACAACAACAAACAGTATAAGTCTGAGCAGTGCTGATGGCGCAGATTTATGGCTGCATATATTCACGCAGCAGATCCAACAGAGGCAGCAACTCAACGAAAGCGACAACTGAGAAATCTGTAAGCCAAGTCAGACAAGAATGCACACAGCTGTAGCTGGTTGTTGCGGCTATTGCTTTGGCCAGCTTGTGCAGTGAGCAGCCAATTTGAGTCTAAGTGCTGCCACGAGTCAACTACAAAGTTCAAATGATTAACTGTTAAATGTTGGCCGGAAAGTATGCTATGATTTTTTCATGCATTTTGGCAGACTGCACAATTGGGAGGAGTTTTGCGAGTCTTGAGCTCTGAATTTCCATTTCGCAATGCCAGCTGGCTGCTTGACAAGTCTGACAGTCTGGCAATCTGGCAGTCTGGCAAGCTGACAGTCCGGCGGTCTGTCTTATATGCACAAGACATATTCACACTAGAGTTGCAGCAAATCCTTCAAGCAAAAGCTCAGCTGCAATTTATCAAGCATGAGAGCACACACTTTAATAATGGAATAGTGCGCATTTTTTCGTCTTCCCTGCTGTTGCTGCTGCTTGGATTTTATATTGAATATTTTTCAGCATTGACTTTTGACTGGGTAAATTGGGTGGATGGGGCGGGGCGGATTTGCAAAATGTGATTGTAGATTGACGCACTGATCTTTACTTATGCATTTATTTTGTTGACACTTTTGCACTCAAAACTTCAGGCTAATGCAAGGCTGCCATCCGAGACGAAAGAGCCACAATGAGCAAAAATATGCATAGCTTTTTTATTTCAATTTATACTTATTTGATTTCAATTTTTCGTTATGCGCTTGACGTCTATTTGCTGGCTGTGGAAACTAAAATAAACAAATAACAAATAACATTTGACATTTGGGTTGCTAGCGAAAGAGACTCTTGATGAAGCCCACACAAATTTATACATGTACATACAGACGAATATATATATATATATATATTCGTATCTATATATATACTTTTTCTTAACTTAGGTAAACAGTTTACAGTGCTTCTGCACCATTTAACCTAAGAACATCTTGCGTTTAAAGTCAAATTTAGTGTGAAATGCCTAAAAAAAGAAAGAAAACGAAAAGGAAATGACCCAAACCTCAAACTTACCTTCCACATTTTGCCTTTTCCTTTATTTAATATATAAGTATTTTTTTATAAAAGTATTTACAAAGGCCAACGCTTAAATAAGTGAAAGGAGCACAAATAAAAACCGAAAGCTGATGCTGCGCGCATTTAAAATGCAAATCTATTCATGCTTCTGTGGTCCTAAGCACCACAGAGTCTGGGCTGCTCTGCTTTCTCACTTCCGGCAATTAATAATAAGCCACGCGAAAGGTAGCTAATTTTTTTTTTAAGTGTATACGGTCTGAAATATATGCAGCATGAGGACTGCTAGCCTCTCAACTCAAGAAATATTTTTATTTTTAACCAACTTTGTATGAAAATCATTAGCAATAAAATATCTTTTTCGATAAGTTGCTTACTAAATTCAATTCGAAATGCGTAAATTTACGTATTTTATCTGAGTTGTGAGTTGTGTCAGCTAAATCAAAAAGTGTACACCGATTGTGCAACTTTGTAAATGTATATGTATTTCGCTGCATTTTTCGATTCAGCAGTTTTAGTTAACCAAATTGGTGTCCAACCATTCGGGTGAACTCAGCCAAAACTTGTCAAAAAATGTGCACAATTTCAGCAGAAATATTTAAGTGCTTTTTAGAAATTTGTATGCTCCAATAAATATGTATACCAGTCCTTTAACATAATTATTATAATTAAACGTTGCTATGCTATCGATACGTTCGACGGCCTTAAATTAAATTTTAATTTACGGCACAAATTCAATAGCAAGCGATTTTCACATTTTACATTTCACACACACACGCTGCGTCTGAGAGCAAGGCCATAAAAAGCTAACAACAATTTAATTAAAAAATACTCAAACTAGAAACTCAGCCTAAACAAAAAGCGAAGTCAACAACAGACGTAAAAAAAGAACTATAAACTTTTACGATTCCAATGCGGCGTACAAATGACACGAAGAGCCGCAGGCAAAGAGCAAATGCTTGTTAGCTTTCCCTTTTAATCAGCTGGTAACGCGAGCCATGCCTCTTCTTGTTTTTTTTTTGATGGTGGTGTGGCGAGACCATGGCCACATCCTGTTGCGCGACGCTAAAGGGAATATGCTAATTTTAATTACCCAGAAATTTACATATGCTTCGCACTCTAGTCAAACACACACACACACACAAACAAACACACGGATGCGTGCTTAAGTACTTAAGTAGATATCCTAACGCAGGACTTTTTCCAACTGTTTTGACAGCGTAAGCGTAAGCTTTCCACATGTGATAAAAATGTGGCAAATTATTGTTGCTATTGACGATAATGACATAATACGACTAGCCAGTCGAAATTAGATTTGCTGAATAATTTATTATATTTTATTCAATTAAAATTTAAATTTAGGTTTTATCTTTTATTCAGACGCATTTAACGTAAAGCTTCATAATGTGAATTGCACACAGTTGTCCTAATTAACCCGTTTCGCGTAGAGATAAATAATAATTATTTTTTGATTTCGCCAGCTATTGAAGTTAATTGCATTTATTGACGCACATGAACATAAATTGAAAGAAAAAGATATTTGAAATATTGAATTGGGCTTTAAATGTGCAACAGCTAGTTTAATAAGCCAAACAAGATTTATAATTGTTTGAACAAATACAATTTTCCAATGTGAACAGCAAATAAAGGTTTTCATAAATTTAAATATGGCTATAAATGTGTGGGTTTTACTATAATATTTATTTATATAATGTTAATATAATTTAATTAATAGTTTATTGTATTTCACGTCAACGTAATCTCTCTGGCCTTCTTCTCTTGAGACACAGCTCTCACAACCTATTCCGTCAAAAGTCGATCATAAATACTATTCAAATATTTTTGAAAATATTTTAAATTATTTATTATTTGATTAAATTTCAAAGTTAAATTTAATTGAAATTAAGTTTTAATTTTAATACTAATTAATTATCTAATTTCTGCATATGATAATGTTATTACAAACTAAGTTATTATTTTGAGAAATAGAGGAGTCGAAAGTAAATGAAATATTACTCTTAAGGTATAGGGTAAGGTTGAAAGGAACATACTATTATAAGGACAGAAAGACAACAGCTTCAAATAAATAAAGGAATTGTGTCATTAAGACTAGCCTTGGCGTGGTGATGCAAAATGAACACAACTGCTACCAAAAATCAAAAAGCACCCAGATTTGAGAAGTACATTGTGTTTCTTAATCAAACAGACAAAAAAAAATGAGCCAGCTTATCCAGAAGCTAAAGTAATCATGACTCTTGTCTGAGAAAATCAAGAATTCACATTTGCATCTATGCAGCTGCTGGGGGCGGATGCGAGGGGGGCGTGTCTACGCTTTCAAACTCATTCGCCGCTTATGCAGCTCTCTTTTTCAGCTTGAGCTCTGGTGTAAATGCACCCAGTTCTAACCCGAAAAAATACTTATTGTTTTCTGGGCTTTGTCTGTTCGGAGCCGTTATTTCACTTTTCTCGACGTTGCGATGCAAGGCAAAAGGGAAGTTTATTGTTGCAAAACTTTGTTGACAATTTACGTCAGGCTGGGGGCTAAACTTGCCAGCCAAGAACCAAAGAACGTGAAATGATGCTGCAGGCCAGCTACTGGTAATAAGGCATCAGGCAGTAAGTGTACTGAAAATAAACAGTCGCCCAGTCAGATAGTTGGATAGTTGTCTACTGGTTGGATATTCAGTTGGGCTGTTGGACACTGCCTGACTTATGTTGTTGCAGACAGCTAAAACTTTGCGTTTTTATAAGGACTTTACATTTTTTCTTTCATGTCTGCCTTCTTTATTTATTAAGGCTATGCTTAACTTGAATAATTCTACTTTTGTTGCGGCTTTGGAATTTAATACGCTGCGCCTGCGGTGGGTCAACGACTGCGATTCTGCGGATCTGCGATTGTGAGTCTGTGAGACTGTTCTGAATGCTGGCTACGGAAATTGTATATCCGTTAGAAAATTATCAATTTATGGTAAAATGAGCACTGATTGCAAATGCCACGATACGATAGGAATTGAAAGTGCCTTGCTTTGTGGCATTGCTAAATTGAAAATGAATCGAAATGAAAACCAAACCAAAGCAAACCAAACCAGACTGAAGCGAAGCACAGCAAAGCGAAGCAATATCGCAACCAAGGCGACACTCAACCAGCAGCTGGTGAACGACAGACATTGCCAACAGAGGAGAGTCATAATGAGCAAGTCAACAACATGGACAGCACACATATAGACACACACACACATACACCCCAGCAAAACAGCAGCAGGAGGTGGCAATCGATAAGGTGGGCAAAGCGAAGCTCTTGCGTCGTGCAGCGCACGATAAAAAGCAGATTGCAATTTGTTTTACTGATTTCCATGCTTTTGGCCTTATTTGCACGACGGAAACTTTCATTAACATCAAGCAGACACAACCAAAGACAGCAGCAGCATTTCGAGCAAGACTCGACAGCAGCCACATTTTGTAAGATGTAATGAACAAATATGTAACAGTATATTGCTGCAAATGGCATGATTAAGTAGCATCAGGCATTCCTCATTAATGCAATTATTTATAATTTATATAACACTCACACAATGTCAAACTGCATTTGCAATGACCCAATGGCATTAGCTTAAAGTGGCAAAAGAAAAAAGTTGGTAGAATGGAGTAGAAATGTGAATTAATTGAAATCTGTGCTTAAATGAGTGGCATTCGTTTTATATTCTAATTAAAGCTGACTTGTAATAATCAAAGAATATTATTGATAATTATTTTGCCTTAGGCGACCTTTCGACATTATCTTTTTGAATATTTTGAACTGTACACCTTTTCGCAAGGCAAAACAAATTAGATCTATTACATACTCCAAGCATTAGCATATCTTGCAAGCGCCATAAGATCAATGTTTGGGGTTCTACGAATTAGACTACTACAAAAATAGTTGAGAAAAAGGAGAACGAATTAAATTAGACCCACTGCCCTCTTGGGCATTAGAGGGTTAAACAAACTTTGAAATCTGATTTGAGTCCAATTCCTCATTGTCTAACTTAAGGTTTTCCTTATGTGCTTTACCGAAATTTAATTTTCTCAATACATACTTAGCGCTAAGCCGTTTCGTATATTCAACTCAGACTATGTGAATAGCTTTTTGGCATTTGGTTTGATTTAGACACATGCCTTTCTCAGAAATGGGCATCTGGCATTTTATGAAATCTGGCATTTTATAATTGTAAATTGTATGTTCAAAATCCATCTAAATGTCATTATCCAGATAACTAATCAAATAGAGAACAACATTATTATAGTTAATATGCAATTGTTTGAATCACTCTCTCATATATAAGGTTAAACCGATTAATTGTTCCGATAAATTTAAATTGAGCAGAGAATAAGAAGACTTCAGGGAGGATTAGGTAAACGACATAAATAGAAGCGGGAACATTTCATTGAGTTTAAAACTATTATATTTATTTTAATTGTTTGATTTACTCTAAGCTTCAAGCAATTCACTTGAGTTCATTTTCAACTATTTTGCGGTTTGAATTCTACACCATTTGGATACTGAGATTTATCCACTTTACTGCCAATTTTTGGCTGGCGTTGAGCCCTTGGCCATTTGCAGTTGGTCTGCGACTGCAAACAAATCTAATTGGCCGCAAGTTGATGTGCAAACATTTGGCACCTTGAAATTTGTGTGGGTAGATTGGAAGGCATCTGAACAATTCAATAAAATATGCAGGGCGAGTGCAACCAATTACTAGGGCAAATAATGGCCAGAAATGAGCTTAAAATATCTCACACTCGTCGAGCGGACCGCAGGCATTTACTGATTTACTGAGAGAGTAGTCCTTTCGTTCGCATTTACATTCTGATTGAGCATAACAAAAGTCATGCCACAAACTCTCTTTATTTATGAGACCCTCTTGACCAGGCCACCCACAACTTAACCCCTAAACCCTGACACGACATCTGGCGCCTGACTGCCAGCATCTAGGAAAGAAAGATGTCGAAATTGTATAACTTTGTTTGTAAGTAATTTTAACAAATTTGCGAGACATTTGTGGCCTTTTGTGCAAATATTTAACCTATTTTAGGCCAACACGGGATCCTGTGCAGACTTCCCACATTATTTCATGGTCTTTGTTGTATTGTGTTGTGTTGTGTGTGAGTTTGTTTTGACTTTTTGTGGCCGAAAAGGCCAATTAACTTAAATAATTAGCCAAAGTTTCTACAGTTACAATCAAGTTGTTGTCCAAATTGGGCCTGGTTCCGCTTAAGCTGCCATTTCAGCACTAATGGCCACAAATTTCAATAAAATTTCATTGTTCTACTGAGTTATTGTTCCGAAAAGCGTTGGCTATTTAAACCCAGTAATCTTTGAAGCCACAAATATTTCTAGAAAACCTAGCACTATCAAAAATTAGATTGAAATAAAACTGTAGTTCAGATTGAGAGCATGGGCAGCAAAATTTCGAGACATCGTTCCTCAACTCATACTGATACGCATGAGGACAAGCAGTTTGGGAACACGCCGACTATTTATCGTATTATCTACTGGTTGATTGTGCTGATTGTATTGTCCCTGATCCTTACGGGTATTTTTTATACAATCCAAGTGGACTTTGGAGAATGCACCGACTTTGACGTGAAGTGTTATTAAGATAATATTACGTATTTTAAAGTAACGTGAGTAAGCATCAATTAAGCATCACTATATTGTAGTTATAGTTTCCCACAGTTCAATTTATTTACCAGAGCGATGGACAATGTGCCGTGGAATCCCAGATATGAAAGGAAGCATTACGGATATTGGGCTGTAGTTTTTTCTATTCTGGCTTTACTAATATTTACATTATTTCGAATGCTGAAACGCCACCCAGAAGTCTGCACAGACTTCGAAGTCATCTGTTTGAAACAGGAAGTAATTTATATACACATATATTACTGAAATCCAGGGTGTCAATCCGAAAAGAATTTAGTCTCTGGTCCGTAAAGTATCAAAATTCTGGTAAAGATTCCATATTGATCTCGTTATTTCTTGATTCTGAATTTCAATCGTTAAATTCCCAATCCGATTTGACACCTTGCTGAAAAATTATAAAATTAAAATCGTATCTCGTATTTCTAGTATCTCTTCACTATTTATTAATTCTTTTTATTTCAGTAGGACTCGTGAAGACGTTGAGCGCCAATAAGCAATAATTCTAATACACAATCTGCTCCATATTTATTTATAATTAAGAAAATTTGCTGAACGCTGAGCCAACATGAGAAACTGAATTTATACACTCATGATTTACTTACTCGTCAGAGAGTAAACAATTTGCATTTCATTCCCAGCAATTTACATATATGGCCTGCAAAATGTGCCTGTCAGTAATCAACTGTTTTTTGTTGCTTTTCGCTGGCCTTAATATAACATATGATATTGCATATTTGATTGTAATGGCTTAAATACAGATGAAAAAAAATAAACTGTTGACCTACTACCCACATATTGAATGCTGAAAGCACCTTTTGAAATTGATTGAAGCGATGCCTTTTATGCAGATTTTCGTTGAATTCGCAATGCCCATTCATGAATGGCCCAAATAGTGCAGTTTATGGCTGAATGAGTGGGAAGAAAGCGCATCGAAACCATACTATATACAATATACAATATTTATTGCTATAGATTCAACACAAGGATTAAAAACAACAAGCTGCAAGCACTCCATTTTAATTAAAGCCTTAACTTAAATTTGGGATTTAGTGGATCATATTGTTTACTACCCTTAACCCACATAATTTGTACACAATTTGTGAAAATGCATTTATACACCCATGAAAAAAATGGCTTTTAAGCTTAGAGCAATTAAAATAAATCTAAATTTAAGTAAAATAAAATAAATATCTTCTGAATGTTAAAACTGCTATTTATACCCTGAACCCTGAATGGGGACAAGATTTTGTGCAAATGTATATAAGAGGCAGAAGGAAGCATTTCTGACCCCATAAAGTATATATATGTATATTCTGGACAAGGATCAACTCTAAGAGTTAGACTATAAGAGTTAGAGACTTCAAATTTGGAATATAGGTTCACGTATACCCGCGCAGGTCTACTTTGCTCATTTTATTGATAGCTGCCGCCGTCTCCCGAATATCGATACATTGCAATTTCCGATGGCTTTTAATTAAAACATAATTTCATCTGTCATCCAAATCGGATAAGGAACAAGTTTTTCTTGTTTATTTAATTCTTCAGTGCCTCTGCTTGCTTTAAGATTTGAGAGAATTTGCAGACCTGGTCGCATTTAAAGCGAAATTTTACAATGAAACTAAAACATATTTAACAGCTGCGTTCAGGTTAAATCGTAGTCGATCTCACTCGACTACAGCACTCTTACTTTTTTCTATATATGTATATTTGACAATATTAGCCCATTTTTTGCAGGTTTGTTTAAAGAAGTCGAATTGCATATCAATATTTTAAGAAGAAATTCCTTAAAAATTGCAGAAATGAATAATGATTGTATGTTTTTGCTAATGAACTTTGGACTAAGAAATGAAAAGCCCTAGTTATTGGGTTTATAATTTCATTATAATGATTTCCCTTGGCGCCAAAAATAATGGTAAATTTCCAAAATGTCTGTGATAAAAGATTTACACAATTTGTAAAAGTGACCTTTCGACAACTGGACACACCCTATTCGTACAATGTTTTTTGTTTTGTTTTTAAGCCGCTTTTGTGGAATGTTTTTATGTTCTGTCTAACAGTAACGATTCACAGTCAACACGCTAGTCACTTATGGCCAAAAGTTTGCCCAGCCACGCCCACAGCAGCATACACACACACACAAAAAGTTGTTAATACAAACAACAAACTGCATACTAATGATGTCTCTGTTGTGGTCTGCACTTTGGCGCTGTTAGCTCGCATAATTGGACCCGGGTGTGTGTGAGAGTGCCTGTGTGTGTTGGCTGGTTGCTGTTTATCTTTTCATGGCTTACGATTTGTAACTCAACAGCGCACAATTTACATTGCTTTTCTGCTAAACACGAATTTCATTTTAAAATGCAATGACCGCAAAGCTACAACTTCAGTTGTGTGCTAAAAAGCATAAAGAAATTTAAGAAAGGTGTCCAAAAAAAAAAATCATAGGAACTCCCATAGAGCTCCCATAGTAACTAAACTTATGCTCTCGCTTTTTCTGTTACGAGGTCTGACCAATAAGTAATTTTGATTTTTTTTAGCCGCGCTTGTGGTAACACTGCGAACCTGAAACTTCGGTCGGTTAATTTCCCATCCCTCCTCTATCGATACATGTGCTCGCGACTTTCGTACGTTCGATAGTTCTCCAGCTGTGTTGTGTTTTCGACAACGTGTTTGTAAGGCGTGTCACGAATATGGAACGAACAGCGGTACGCGATTAAATTTTGCGTTAAACTCGGCGATTCTGTTACGGAAACGTACGGTAAATTGGTCAAAGTGTTCGGTGATGAAGCCCTGAGTCGTGCTCAGGTGTGAGAGCGTCGGGGATGAACCGCGAAGTGGGAGGCCGGTTGAAGCTCGAATTGACAACAATGTTCAGCGTGTGCGCACTCTCGTGCATCAAGATCGGCGGCTAACCATTCGAATGTTGGCTGATGAACTTAATTTGAAACGAGAAGCCGTCAGAAAAATTTTAACTGATGATTTGTCCATGAAAAAGCTGTGTGCAAAGATGGTACCGAAGAACCTTTCGGCGGAGCAAAAACACGAGCGAATGTCAATTTCACAGGATTGTCTGGAACAGGTTGAAGCTGATCCAACTCTTCTCGATCGTGTAATTACTGGTGATGAAAGTTGGTATTTTCAGTACGATCCCGAAACAAAACGGCAAAGTCAACAGTGGCTGCCTCCTGGTGCAGCCAGACCGAAGAAGGCGAGAATGAGCAAATCAAAAGTGAAAACGATGATGATTTGCTTCTTTGACAGCAAAGGAATCGTGCACAAAGAGTTTGTACCACCTGGGCAGACCGTCAACCAACATTTCTACCTGAAAGTACTCGATCGGCTGCGAAAACGAGTCATTAGAGTCCGTCCAGAGATTGCCAAAACGTGGATCCTTCATCATGACAATGCTCCATGCCATCGTGCCTTCAGTGTGTCGCAGTTTTTGACCTCTAGAAACATCGCAGTGTTGCTGCAAGCGCCCTATTCGCCGGATATGTCACCCTGTGACTTCTTCTTGTTCCCCCAAACAAAATTGGCCGTGAAAGGAACGCATTTTGAGTCCATAACTGACATCCAGACCGCCGTGACGAGGGTACTAAAGGACATTCCAGTCGAAGCCTTCCAGAAATGTTACGAAAGCTGAAAGAAACGTTGGAACCAGTGTGTAGTTGCGGGAGGGGAGTACTTTGAAGGGGATCACATCAATGTACCTTAATTTTTAAATATACGTATTTTATGGACTTAGTCTCATTACTTATTGGTCAGACCTCGTATGGCTACAACTACAAAGAGCATAATAGATTTTTTTTGCTTGTGCTACTGCTATTGTTATCCCAAATGACTACGCAAAGTAGAGTCAAAGAGCATTCACTTCAATAATCTGCTATTGCTCTTATATAGTATTAGAAGAGCAATATTTCGGTTCCTCTTTCTCCTACAATGTAGTAAATTTTATCACTGCTTTAAACAATTGTGCTCGCTGCTTTTGATGGTAATCATTTAGCGTTATTATGGCAACTTGTGAGTGTGTGGTGAGTGCTCGAAACTTAATAGCAGAATAATCTAATGAAAATATATGTGTTTCTATAGCAAACTCTTAATGTTATATTTTGTCTTGTTGGCGCACAGCAGGTGAAATATAAATAAGCTTTTAGAATTTCCAACTTAGATTTATTGCCAGTACTTGGCTAAAGTTTGACAAGACCTGCGGTTGCGGTCACCTAAAGTCACACAAAACCAAGCACTCAAAATGTATCACAGAAGTGCTATGCATATTTTTGACAAATCTTAATTAGTTACATCAAGTATTTGCGGTTTGGAGGCAGTTATTAAAAGCCTTATTAAGGTACTCAGATAAAATATATGTATGTACATATTTTTGTGTAGAATTATTAAAAAAAAAAGTCACCTTGAAATCTTAAAAACATTAACTTAAGTAATATGTAAATCTGTAATAATCCTTAGTTGAAAACAAGGAAATTACTTTTATTGACTCTGACTAATTTTCCAGAAAAGCACACACATGAGTACAGATGTGTATATGTATTTGCACAGATTCATAAGTCATTATTTGGAATTTGTGTGCTGCCAATCACAAATTGTGTCTGCAAATAATTGCAGGAAGCTGTTATAAGCAGTCAGCAATAGAAGGAATGCAGTTAACGAGTTTGCCGAGTTTGTCAGCCCCCTCGCTGGCACACGCTGCGAATGGGTAATATTATGTTATCAGCATTTACATAATTGAACTTTCCGTTTGCCACAAACACAATTAGATTTAGTACACTGTTGTAATACAGTCACGAACAGATGCGCCTTGAAATGCGCCAATGAACAAACACACAGACAGACAGACAAACGGCAGTAAGCGGCTTATGTGGCTTATGTGTGCAATGTTTGTGAGCTGCATTCTCGAAATAGTTGATGTCGCAGCCACAAGTTGCTAATTAGCAATAGCTGCAGACAAGCCTGTGAGGCATGCAACATGCAACTGGATATGCCACAAAAAAAACCAAAAGTTCCTAGTTATCTAGGACAGCACATACGTACATATCATATATATCATATATGTATGTATATGATTGATTTACCTTGTCTTGTTGCAGCAAAGACTTTGGCCAATTTTGTGTCGAACAATTTTGGAGTGTATTGACCTAGTTCTCTCTCTCTCATTTTTTTCTCCCTATTCCTCTTTGTGTGACTCTTTTTCTTGTGGTAAGTTAAGCCACGGCCAACTTGCAACTTAAATCACCAGGCTTTGTCGTATCTTGTGTCTGACTTGAACCATTGATTTAGCTCTATTTGTTGCTCAATTGCCAATGCCACTTGGGAATCCAGCACAACACATGACTGGCATCAATATTATTGTTTTGCCGAATTTTAAATTGTATTTAAAATGAACAAGTTTTTAACAAGAGGCGTTGAAGTGCGCCAAAAGACAAACAAAACATTTGACATTAAGTTTGTCAGATTTGGGTTTCAATGCTCTCACATAAGGTACTATGATTTAATCGAGAAATAAGTAATGCACTGAAGAGGTATATTTCCAAACAGCTCTGATATGCTAAGTAGTGAAATAATTGAAAAGAATTAGACAAATATTCCCTAAATAATATTACATATTGTATTTGGTAATATCAAAGTTTACTTAAAGTAAATATAAATTAAAGGAATATTAATAATAAAAAGTTCGAATAAAATTGAATTATTCTCTTTATACCCTACGTGCGCAGGGTATTTATCCGTTCTTGTCCCACTTTAGGTTTGCCTTTTTTTTATTTTTTAAATATGTTGAAACAACACGTGATGTGGTATGTAAATATAGCACTCACAAATACACACTCATACACACATACACACATAAGCTGTGTTTGCATTTGTGTCTGTTTGCGCTTCCGTATTTCAGATACAATTGTTTCTGTTGCAGTTGTTGCTGCTGTTCTTTTTCTTATGTTCATCGTAGTCGTAATGATTGTCACTCGGCCCCTCTCTTCCTCTGTCGGCAAATCTGCACGTGTTTCCTCCTCGATATTTGCATTGCCATTGCATTGTTCCCGGAACTGATGTTTTTTTCATGCATGCGAATGAAAAGGCTTCGGACGTGCTTAAACACTTCAATAAATCAATACAAGACAAGCACAACTATAACAATGGATTGTAGAAAATAAAGATAAAATAAAAATTAAATACAAATTAAAGATAGTGTTTATTATTTAAGAAATAAAAAGATATTAGAGTGCTTATGTTGTCAACTAACAGCATTAAACACAGAAATATAAAAAAACAATATTTTAAACTGGGAAAGCTTCATTTAAAAATAACATTGTCGAATATTTGTTGCATACATTGGGGAAAACAACACCCCGAATACATAAATCTTTAATTGAAATCTTATTTGAGCTTCTTGCTGAAAGCCATTTCCAATTAGTACTCGAAGCATAAAACATTGAATAGTTGAAAAATGGCTCTGAACATTAAATATTCCATTAAACTAGTACAGCTGCTAGAGATGATGAAGCCACACAGTGGACAGAGCTATCTGAAAGTTGCCTCCTATTTGTCGCATTCATAGCTCAGATGGCATATGGCTCAAGTTTGTCCATCAAAGGAGTTGATGCTTCCAGGGGCAGTGTCCCCAACGGACTGCTGTCAAATTAAAGTCCACTCAAAAACAAATGCAAATACTGAAATTGCACATGTTGCAAAGGCAGCTGTGGTTAACATATAATATAACAAGCCCTGCTCTTCTGTGCATCGGAAACATGAAATTTGTAAAGTGCATGAATACAAAATAAACTGTGACTACATTAAAACTCGATTTTCTTTTTTTCATTCTCATACTCCTTCTTCAGGCACACTCGATGTTTAAAAAGAAAAACAGAAACAGAAACTAAGCGAAACTCGCAAATGCAGATTCAAATGTATCAAGTGGATGGTAATTGAGCCATGTTTCCATTGTTTGCCAGCGAACACTGTGGTTTCTGTGACTTTTTTTCCGATTTCATTTTTATGCATAATTTGGAAGCGCTAAAGCCTCAAATTGAGTTATTAATTGAACTGATGCAAATTGATGTCATGCAATATGTCTGCACTGCCAGCAATTTGATAAGGACTCAACAACAGCCATGCCATAAGCTCCGTAATTTGTTAAGCATTCCATAAGCCTTCAAAAGTGAGATACTCTTGTTGGGCAAACACAATACAAAAAAGCTTTAATTTTGCATTTAAGCTCTGCTTTAATTTTGTTTTTTGAAAGGCAACTTTTGTCACAAAAATAGTCACAAACTTAAGAACTTCTATTTTCAACAACTACCAGGCAGCAAAAAGAATTTAAAGCATTTGCAAGAAATGTCCTTAAAGCTATTTTGGGATGTTGAATGAGTTCATAAACAAAAAGGAAAAGCAGGAAGCCAACTAAAGCAGAAGAGTTCCTGGTCTTCCTAGCTTATGTAAACAGACAGTACATCATTATTATACATTAATATACATCTCATTGTAAACAAAAAAAAAATACCTATTCGGAATTTAACTAATTAAAATACACCCGTAACCAAGAATTAATTAATTTATGTACGATCCCCTTAGTCGCTTTCTATTCTATATTCATATCTAATGCTGACTTATATATATCCCCGACTATATTCTCTCATTCAATTTTTGTCTGCTGACAGCGAAATATTAAGATAAGATTCAAGCCCGACTGTTGTCAAATTTCACTTGCAGACATCAGCAGAGGAAGTTAGCTCAAGTGAGCCAGAGAGGATTCAAATCATGGCAACTAATTCGCATCCATAAAAGTTTATTCTATTGTTGAAATTTTCAGCAATCTTGCACTTGCTGCACTTCAGGCTATAGTTTCGAGAATGATACCACACAAACTTTTGCATAGTGGCGGGTGGTGCGGCATAGAAGTGGTGGCCACAAAACCACTTAAAATGTTTCTCTCATATTTCGATTATTTACAAAACGATTTAAATTTTCTCCATTCAACTGCGATGATTTCAACAATAGCACAGGGAAAGTCGATAGTGGGTAAGGAGGGGCGGGGCATTAAACGTAAGTGGGCGTTTCTATAGCGTGCTATTGACAATGATTATTTACTCTGCGTGTGGCTTGTCGATTGAGCAGCTAACTTTGATATTGTATTGTTCTCATGGCCAATTAGCCGACTCATTCAATACCCAGACCACAACGCACCTCCCACACCCACACTCACCTCCAACAGAACTCGAACTCCCACTCCAAGTCCCGCCTTCACTTGTATATCCTGATTGTTCAGCTGAGCACCCAGTAGAGCCCGTCAAATACAATTAAGCGGCTGCTGTTAAATTAGCAGCATAATAAGCCCCAAAATGTAGTTAAGCCGTAAACAAGCACAAAAGCAAAGCCCGATAAATTAAGCGCTGACATTGAAACAAAAGTTTGCTTTATTTGATTGCCTGGGCGCCAATTACTTTAGCTCAATTGCACAGAACTTAGATAAAAGACAACCATTGCGTACAGTTCTGCGAAATCGCATCAAGGAATTCCAAAACAGCAAAGGTACAACTTAAGCATGAAATCGAGGCCAATGTTCAAAAGTGCTCAACCCGTAATAAAGACTATCTGGTCTGTATATAAATCTTTATACACACGATTTGAGCTCTAAATTCAGACTGCCCGCTCTGACGAGCAGGCCCTTTATTTATATTAAACGCTTAAACCTAAATACATAGAAAAAATACACTATGCAGCCGCTTAAGGCGACTGCATTGGTCCCTTCTCGAGTGCGGCCGTTTGTAAGGCGATCGCTATCTCACTCCATCGAGTGCAGCCGCTTGTAAGGCGACCGCAGTCTCACTCCTTCGACATCTCTCTAAAAATAGCTTGACCCATGCAAGCCAGCCTCAAGTGCCTAATTTTGAGGGCGCTGCATGAGCCAGCTATCAGCAGCTGAGAGCGTCACATGTTCATACTCGAACAGGTCTACCTTTTACATATTTGTAACAAATATAATTTACAGCCAGACATATAAGAGGGTTAACATTGTTTTGACAGGAAACTGACATTCAACTATAAGCAAAAGCAATGAAAAGGTACTTTTATTAAGTACACTCAGACAAAAACCGCATAATATTAAAATCGCACAGAAAACTAGAATATTTCTAAATATGCATCAATAGAAAAATAAATTATAATTTTAATAGATTTTTTCCTATTTTCAGACATAATTTCTGATATTAAGAAATTTGTTTATAACAAGCGTAAAAATTGTAAAAATCTTTAGAAATCATTCAGAAATAAAATATGAAATTTGCTGTCGGTGATCGAGAGTTCGAAGCGTCATAAGATGTACAGTTTTTTCCAATCAAGAAACGCATGAGCTTTTAGGCAAATAACAAATACATATTTCATATCTTAAAATATGCTTAATTAACAATCATTTAAGTAACATATCAGAACACCGTGGTATTTAGAAAACTATGTCCGCATTTTAGAAAAATCTATTCTTGATTTAACAAGAAAAAGGGCGGTGTTCTTATCTTTAAATAATTTAGCATTAATAAGATAAGCTGCTCTTTGGGCCAAAAGTATTTTAGAGCAGATTATTGAATGTTTATCTAGCACTTTCAGCAAGTCTGTTTGTCAGCACAAAAAGAGAGGAGATCTGCCAGCTGAATCGTAGACGAAGATAAAGACGTTTATGATGAAATATTTACATTGAGCTGCATTTGTGACATAACGTATACTTAAATGTGTGCATGTAGTACATTTATTTTATGCATGACATGGCTTTAACACACACACACACACACACAGAGAGAGACGGGAAAAAATGTCGGCGTCTGGGCCGGAGATGAAAATGGCTGACACGTTTTCGAGGACGACAGCCGCAAATCACGTCTTGCAATACCCGTATATCATATGTGAGCTTCTACGAATCCTATTATATAATTACTTGAATATGTTATAACCAGCACGTTATACAATATAATCGCAGTGTGCATAAAAAATGAATATGACATATTTTGAACTTCATAAATTATGCAGGCTCTGTGATACCAACTCAGAAATGGAATTTGGAATCATTAATAATATAGAACCTTGAAGTGAATAATATTATTATAATAATAGCAGAATTTCGCTGCTATTTATTTATTTGTATTGAAATATTTTTATTGGAGCAAAGTGAAAGTAAAGAAAGATAAATAAGCAAATAATTGCAGAATTGAAGCACTGAAAGTCATTTTTCTTCAATAAAGTTAAGTCATTAAAAAAAGAGCTTCAAGTGAAATTAATTTGCAAATCGGATATGTTTCCCTAATACTGCTGAGGGCCAATAAATTAGCCTAAGTACGTGAGAATTTTTTTGAAAACAATTTACACCATTTCGCATGAGTGAAATATTGTCTCACGCACAACTAATTATTTATATTGTCTATATGTGTGGAATTTTTTGTAGTCTTGTTTTTCTTTTTGGCTTGGAAAATTCCATTTTGGTAGAAAGAAGAAAAGCTTTGTGGCAGAACGTGCGCACATTTGCGATGCTTTTAACACTTTAATGGCATTAATTTAAATGAATGCCACACAGCACAAGAAAACACAGCAAACAGAGAAATACAAACAGAAAAAGATTAATTAAATCAGCCAACTGACAGTTCTGACACAAATCAAAAACAATTTGCTGCTAAATACATGTACACAAATGTAGCCACCTTATACATCAAATGAAAGCCTCAGGTTAAATTTAATGCATAAGCAAATATATAGATATCTGCAGGATTCCACTTTTTAAAGACGATTTAACTGAATTTTATTAGAAGAGTTTTTGTTTTTATACTAAAGCACATGTCAAACAAAAAACATAATTGATAAGAATTTGAAAATTAGATTAAATTAAGTGAAACTAAGTGAAGAGGATTTGGCTTTGACTGAAAATAATCTTGAAATTACTATAGTCAATATGTAATGATAGTATATTATTGATATCTTCCATTTAACTTCTATAAAAAGGCTTATTCATTAATGAGTAGCAGATTTAGGCTTGTCAATCATAAATATCATTAAATATCATAAATATTATTTACAAAAAGATTTTGATGAATTAAATATATTTCTAAAGATTGAAAGCAATGATTTTTCTTTTGAGCTTGGAGAGTTAGCGAAAAGCAGTATTGAATTTAAATTTCTTACAATGTTTTGGTCTTTCCCATCAACAATGGTCTCTACCTTGTAGGGTCTCAAAATATTGTTAGAATCAAAATCGCTGTGAACAGTATAAAAATGCATCAAATCAGTAATCCGTAAAGCACAATGCGAGAATGGCAGTCGACAGTTAGAAGGACAGTTGGTTGTCCTTTAAGATTTTCACTCGACTTGAGTTGAATGCGTTGGAAGTTGCTGCCAGTCAAAGGCAGTCCGCAGATGCCATGTTGAAATGAAGTAGTAAAACGATTGTGAAAATTAACAGCTTTGGCATGCTTGGAAGTGTTTTGAACAGCTTTGAATAACAATCAGTACTTATGAAGCATTATATGACATAATGTGAAAAGCAGTGACTACAATTAATTAACGTACATTGAGCTCAATCGTTGTACAATATGTGTTTTAGTGTTGTGCAGAACCTAATGAAGTGTAAATATTTGAGCAAATTTGTATATAAATGGGTGCACAATTTATGCCAGTGCCTTTTGAATTCCAAAAATCAACAACAATAAATAAACGGCGCTCATGCAAAAATATTCATGCAATTAGGCAATAAGTAAACACAACGGCGATCCCAACAACACCCAATGTTCAAAGTAGAAAAAGGGCTTGTCGAAAATATGATTGACAGAATATTCAATAAATAAATACTTTAAAAATGTACAGCGAATATTTAACACGGATTGTCATGAAATTGGTGCTCTAGGCGAATTTCGAGAATGATTTATTGGTGTGACAAAATGTGGAGGAATTGCATCAACTCAATATAAATAATTTGGAGGATTTTAAATACTTTATGATGGATAGTTGAAGAACACAATTGTTTCGAATTGATTTCGAAATGCCTTTGTGCGAGCAGCATAATTTAATTACGGATTTTATGCACAGTCAAATTAATGCGGTGCGGAAACTATAGTTTTCACTCATTGCAAAACTATGGGAGAATTTAACACGGACAAATTTAATTAGTGCCATGTTGATTTACAATTGTTGGCTTATGCTGTGTGCTGGCAACGAGCCGAAATGTTGACCATATACACAAACACCACAATAAAATTAAATAAAATAAATCTAGAGGAATGAGAAATGCAATGAGCGACTTTTGCATTATTATATGAGTATTTTTATGATGCAACTCAAATGCGCAAAGCAAACGTGGCAGAAGACTGCACAATAAAGGAATGACATAAATAACAAAAAAAATATATATATTTATATATATACTGCTTTCGAAGAAACATACTCGTTTAAAAACCAGACGCGTTGAAAATTTATTCACTGTAGCAAGAGCTTCTGGTTACTCCCACTCTCGTTTCCGCTGCAGTTGAAGCGCCGGATGTGATTTTTATTTTTATTTCCGGCAATTAGCACTTGAATTGAGAGTGAAAACGTACTCTTAACACAGCCACTGAAGTATGCTTCTGACGAAATCCATTTTAACGATGATTTAAAACTGCATTTCCATTACCTCTCCAAAGGGGTATTATGATTTTAATAGCGTGTCTGCTTAGATAAATAATTATAAATTAAGTACACAATTTTTTTGGAATTTCTATTGTTTTTCTAACATTTAGTTCAACAAGATTTATATGAATTACAATTAATATTAATATTTACATATTACTATAGAATTAATTTTATTTAAGTATATATTTGTTCATTCTTTACACCCTAAGCCCTCAATCTGAGTATCATTCAAGTGCTTCATGTGATGTTTTCTTTAATCTATCGTAAAATGACATAAACATAAACATAAACTTTACTTGACAAAGTTGGGCTGACATTTTTGCACTTTTTTGTGTATTTTGAATTTTTGCTATACATACATATTGTGTCTTCAGCAGACAATGCTTAATAATACTTATTAATTAATAACATCCACTTCTACTAATAACTTATTTATCTAATTTCATCTTCATCCTAGCATGACATATAAAGAATTTTTCATCTTTATCATTATAAAACCCAAATGTGTGTTTTTTTCATTTTTTACCAGCACTTAATGGGCCCAAAAGCAAACTCCCAAAATTGCACGGACATTTTAAATGTTAGTCTGCATTTCCGCTGGCCGCAGCCACTTTTTTCTTTGCTGCTTCGCCGCTAACTGCCAGAGTTTTCGCAAACGAACCTGACCAAATTTATGTTTCCGACGCGGTCTGCAACGGTTTCGACACAGTCTCTGCCACATCCGCAGGCATTAGAATAAGTTCGCTACAATCGCAGACCAAATACCGATTGCTGTAAAGATAACGAATTCGCTTGGGACTAGTTTCTTTCATTTGCAAAGTCACCAAATAAATATGCAAACTTGAATAAGTACATGAAAATATTTTATTATATATTAGTTTGTTGACAAAAGGAAGGTTACCAAATTAATTATTAGCGTACTTTAATTGCAAGAGCAAATACAAATATTCTAGAACTAAGAATATATAAGATATAATGCATGACCAAGAAATAAAATAAACCCTGTACCTTCGATTTTTTACCCAAAACCTATCCACCTATCATCAAATTGGGCAAATGTGTTTAATACATTTATCAAATTTATTTCATATTTTTCCTTCTGTACACTTATAATATCCTGCGCTAGTCACAATGTTGTCTAAAGTAGCTTAAGACACATCACAAGCTTTCACTTATGAAAGAATCTTGAAATTGAATGTTATAAAGTTTTTCATATCTATAAATAATATAAATAAATTCAAATAAATAAATTCTATTGATAATACTATTGTTATAATACATACATACACATACAAAATATGGACAAAAAATATAGATTAAAAGTTGCGTTAATTATTTACATTTATTTTTTATAGTCATTTACTTTCACCAATTCCATTAAATCGATGTGGGTCGATTTGTGGCACCCGTTCTTAACTCAAGGTTTAAAAGTTAAGGCCAAATTCAATTTTCCGAAAAACTCGTTGAATGTTGCGTAACCAACTCACGCTTGACATATTTATGTTGACCAAAATTGATGTTTGATGTCGCAGCAAAGTTCGTTATAATTAAGGCAGCTGATAGAGCAGAAAAGCCAGCATCGTGCTGTCTGCTTCCATGCTGCATACAGGCAGTTAGGTTGGTTAACAAGTGAAGCAAGTCGAGCATATTTATCAACTAGCCGCAAACCGGCAATTTGTAGCCTGTTGCCAACCGTTGGCTGGTTACTATGCTGTCTGTTTGGACTGCGAACAGCGGCAAGAATGAACTAGAAAACCAGCTGGCAGCTGATTTATGATTAGAGTCACGAGAGCCTTGGTCTGGTATGGTCTGGTTTGAGCTGCGCAAATAAAATATTAACGGCATCCGAAAATTAACAGTCAAATGTTATCGAGTTTTAAATTACTCAAGTTTGGAGAGCAAAAGAAACCTAAGAAACCTTAACATGTGCAACTGAGACCCAAAGAATATCCAAACCAAAAGCTGTCTGCCTTAATTGTAGCAACATGCGTTTTAAGCCGCAAAACCGCTTCAGTTACGACTATACACTTTTGCACTTCATTTCGACAGTCTTTGGCAACGGCTCTAATAGCAGCATTCGTGGCCACCAAAATGAAAGTAAAGCACCAAAGGATTTTACTCAGTTACATTGCTTGCTTGCTTCATCTCCAACTGCTTCTGCCCCTTTCACTTTGCCCCACCTTGAGCAGCTTACATGAATGTTGTTTCTATTGGTGTTGCTCTTGTTGTTTGCTGCATTTCGTATTTCAAAGCATTTTACATGACGTTAGCTCTGTGTGATTCTACTTTACGAGCTAAGCGAATCCAGTTGCAGGACTTCATCTTCAGCTTCTTCTCAGTACTAAATATCCCTTGGGCACACAGAGCGTATGTGTAATGCGCTTAGTGCCAAACCAACAGTGCAAAGTAAATCGACTAATGTTTATACTTATTGACTGCCTTGCAACGCATATCTGTGCAATGCTTTAAAACCAATTTCACTAAGTGTAATCTGTATTCAAATTAATATTATATTTCTCCCTTGGATGGCAATAACTAAACCGAAAATGATTAACTCTTAAGCTGACAAGAAATTTAATATTTAATCGAATTCCAAATGTTGCCGAATGCTTCAAATATTTCAGAAATATATATTGTACCAATACTAATTTATATTTTATAATTGAATAAATAATAAATGATTATTAAGCATATAAGCAGCCAAACAAGTATTTCAAAATAATTCAATAATTTTCTCTTAGACAGTAATTGCCCATATACCTTTCAGCTTACTATAAATTTAGAAGTAACTCAAATTTTCACTGTTACTGAATATTTACAATTTGTAAAGAATAAATACTTATTTGTTTAAGGAATAAATATTGACAAAAAAAATTAAATAAACACACACACATGCAACTAATGTATTTATATTTATAGAGGCAAAATTATGTTGAAGACTAGCTAAAATATATGATATTTAAATAACTTAAGTTGCGAATGTGTTATGCACACAAATTCACATTCAAAATATAATACAGAAAAGCGATTTCAACGTTGACATGACGGTAGTTTAGGTATGCATTCGTTGTGCACAGTCTGCTGCCTTGTAAAACTAAAGATAGTGCACACGTGTGCTCAAAATCCAAGTGACAATTGAATGCAGCAGGAGGTGCATCAGTTGTGGGTGGGTGGAGCAGTGCAGTCTGACAGCTGGCTGACAGAATTCCAGCTGGCAAACCAAAATATTACTTATGACCGGACAGCAAAATGTCCTTTCCATATCCACACATAAGGATACACATGCGATAAACACATGGAAATGCTGGCTCTGTAATCCGTGCGAAGCACGAAGATGTGCAAAAATTGTCAATATGACAAAACATTGTACGTTGTACGCATTGTCAATAGAAACGTGATCAAGCAAGTTATTGACATCAGAACTGGTCGTGTATATATTTTTGAGTTTTGATTTCAGATTTGCGACACCAGACACACACGCACACATACACAGCAGCGAAAATATTTGCTAAATTCACGATAATCTTGGCAATAATAAAACACAATTTGTTACCATGTTATTTGATGCAGATAATTGCCAAAATCATGTTCAAAAAAATTCTGCAAAATAAATCGAATTATATATATTCATTTCATAAGCTAAGGCATACATATGGAAATGTATAAATAAACTGAAATTTATTTTTGCTACGCTCTGTCAGCCCTTTCAGTGGTTTTGGGTCAAGAGCTTTTCCATTTGGCATCCATCGCTGAATTTTATAAATTTATCGACAATATTTGGATATCCAAAAACAATGCTTTTTTTATCCCATTTAATCATTGTTCGCTTTTGATGTCAACGTCGCAACAATAGAAACAAAGTAGCCCAAACAAATATTAAGAAAAACCTTAAGACTGCGCCACTTGAGGCAACCAGACTCCAAAATAACCTGCAACCAAATCTTTAACCATTGGATATTGCGGGACACACGTTTTAAAATGCGCCTACTTTTGATGCCGATGAGGGGTATATATGCCTTATGGAATCGTAGATGCTGACTTCTGTCTGTTACATACATTTACACAACTTTATGATACCCCTTTGAATCATATTTGTAATGGGTCCAGGGTATAATAACAATCAACAACAAAATGCCGAAATATTAAAATTGAAATTTGTTTTTTCAAAGCGGAAAACAACAGCGTAAGGCAGACTGAATAAAAAAAATAAATGAAAATAAAATAAAACAAGAAATCCCCAAAGTTAGAGCCCCAGCAACAGTGGGGCTGTCACTCTGTCGCATGAGTCGGTGCAAACGAAATAATATTTACCCAACGTGATTTTGTTTACCTATCTTTTCAAGCCCAACTGCGTGCACAGGCACCTGCAGACTTCCGCTGCACGACCCCCTCACACACACACACACACATACAAATCTAGATGGCCGCAAATTGTTTGTATTTTGTTATTAGTTTTCTCTGTTTATTTCGCTTTTTTGGATTTTTGTTCTCTTATTTTCATTACTCTGTTTTATGTATCTCTCATTGTACTCATTGTGTATGTTGATCAACTGAAGTTAATCCAGCTGTCGCAGCGAATATCTTCAAGATACTTTCATACTGTCCTACTGTCATGCATTTAATGCAAAAATCAAGTTACAACTTTAAGTTTCTTGACTTAATTTAAGTTGCCGGAAGTTTTTGCAGCTGCATAAAGGACGAAAAGAATATAAAAAATATATATGTATGTATGTATATAAGGATGCAAAGGGCAAACTTGCAAAATACGAAAACAAGGGCAAAGAGTTCATTTAATTAAAAACTTGGCGCACGCATGCAAAATGCTACTGTGCAACGAAAACATGTTACATCTTGCATGGACATGGCTCAGAAGTTTCTGGTAAACTTCAAATGTATGCTGGATTTTTCATTAGCACTTCTTAATTAGCCCATCTCTTACTGACAGTCAGTCAGAACACGTCGCATAGCTCTGAACTTTTTATGATACACCTTAATGCCAAAGATAGCTGCCAAAATGTCAACTGTCCTGTCCATAATAAAACTTAACATAAAGCCCGATCCAGCTTTCAAGTCTGTGGCAATTGTATCCAGGGTGCAATCTCTTTTGATGTCATGAGCACTCCATTGTGTGCGCTTTATTATACACCGTAAATCTCTATTACTTCTTAGGTGTACTTAGGGGTGTACTAATTTAATACCATCCACACAGAAATGGGAAGCTCAATGCTCAGCATTTGGCTAATGAAAGCAAATTGGTTGTAGCTAATTCTTGGAAATGCTGCCTCCGTCAAATTGCCGGCAAGTTTCTGTGAACTTTGTGGTTTACTTTAAGATAAATACGCCTGTTGCCACAAATAACTAAGGCAGCTATCATCCCATGAGCATTGCACAATTTAAGTCAAATGTCCAATTAATTTTCTGCTAAAAATTGGAATTTGTTTTAAATTAATGAGAATTGATTTATTATTGATTTTATTTGATTTAAATAATCATAAAGTAAACCAATAGGTCAACTGACTCAAGGATGTTAAGTTATAGTCTAATTTAACTTTTGTACTGTTTGACATTATATTTGCAAACTTTTATCTCAAATTTCAGGTACATTTCGATGTACAAATCAAATTTGATTACCATTAAATTGTGTACAATTAAATGTTTTATTTGCATACTCGATTTGCTGACATGTGTACATATGTATGTACATGTATCCAAATGTGTACTTGAGGATTGGAATTTATTTTTCAAACTTTTGTTTTACTCATTTTTTTTTTTTTGTATGTGCCTTTTGTGGCTGTTACTGTGTCTGTCTTTCGGTTGCTTACTGGCTTTCGTGTGTGCGATATAAAATATTATATTTGCATGGTATTTATTATGGCAGCACCTGTTGGCCTGACTTGCTCGACAACTTAGGTAATATATCCATGGAGTTTATTGTTTATTGTTAATTTTAATGTTTAAATTACGCACTTTTTGTGTGTTTCTCGCTTGATTTACGCATATTGCCCGCCTTAAAATATGCAGCATTCAAATTAATAAAGCAACGCGCTTATAAGCATAATCCTTTATGCACATATGGCAGCCAGTATTTATTACTTCCAGTGAGACACGCCTCACCTGACCTTTTAGCAAGGTGCTTCAGCCACCACCCACCACCCACCACGCCTTTGGATTATTTGTGTTTGGCTTGCGGAGCACATTTTGAATTTATGCACATTTCCTGGCATTAATTATGCGCTTTCCATTTGTTGTTCGTGTTGTTGTTGTTGTTGTTGTTGTTTTTTGTTGACATTAATAAACGAGCAATTAATGAAATTGCAAACGTGCAGCCTCATAATTAATTATTTGCATTAATTATGAACGCTCTTAAAATTATACAAATTGTAAATATATTTCACTCCAACTTTTTATTGCTCAACTTTATTCAAAAAAGTTACAAGCTAAGCGAACACCAGCTGACGTTTAAAAATATGTTTACAATTCGAAATGGACATTTTGTAAAGCTGAGAATTGAAAACATTTGAAATTACAATATCTTTTATGTGATAAGAGATACTTGAGACTGTTGGCGTAATGCATTCAAATTGCATAGATAGCTTTGCACTTTAATGCACTTAAGGGCACATCAAAATGTAAAATAAAAATCTCTTGAATAACTCACCCAGCCAGTGGGTCGAGTTACTGCTGAAAATTTATTAAATTTGCTATTTTCTCTTGAACAATTAGCACTTGTACCTGGAGCAGGGACAGTCAACCCAGGATGTCCGGGCCAACCAGCCAGCCAGATAGTCAGGCAGTCAAGCTTTCCGCAGCACAGTTAATGAAAACTTTTGAATGAGAACTTGAATAAGTAATAAAGCACTTGGCCTGCGTAAAAAATAGAAGAAAGAAATAAAGATAAAAAAAGAACATTGCCAACTGATGATGGGCCAGTGGTGGGCGGGTGGATGGATACTTCAAATCGCCTCGGTGACTGGTCGAGGCAAGCTATTTGCAAAATGCTTGACCAACTTGCTAACTTTTGAGTAACTTTTGATGGCATCCACAATTGTTTGTTGTTTCGCCGAGAGTCGGGCGCTTGCCCCATGCCCCATGTCGCCAGGAGTGTTGCTCTTATTGTTGTTGTTGTTGACTCGCATAAGTGTTTTAATCGGACCTCAACTGATGCTTTAAGTGGCGCAAATAAATACAAATGAGAATATAATGTGGACATATACTTAAAAAGCACTCAGTACATGCGCATACATACACTTGCTGCAGCCCGAGTGCCTTGCTGCAATAAATATACAATTTGAGTAGGAAAAAAAGAGGTACAACAAGGCAATTATTATTATATGTTATTTATTGTGAACAACATATACATAATGAATAAAAATTAAATTACAAATGAACAAATGAAACATGTAAGAATTCATTAGTCGAGGCAGGTCGGAAAAACTAAGGCAACCCATATATATATTTAGAAGCCTGAACTGAAATCACTGACGTGCGACAATGAAATGAAAAAAACTAAAAAAAAAAACTTGGGTATTTCTTTACTTTTTAGTTTCTTTTATTTTTTAGTTGATTAATAATATGCCAATATATATTATAGATCTACCTTTAAAATCCATATTTGCGTATTCACACGTATGAGTACGAGACTCAGCTATTGCACCTGATCAAAAATATAAATACTTTATAGCGACGAGAATTATGCACAAAACGATTACACCATTTTTACTCATATAAAAAGAATGAAAAAATAAATATATAATTATCAAATAGAGACAGCTCTAAAAGTTAATGGTTATAATGACTTTTTAAAGATTCATTACATAAATGTAAATATTTCTTGCACTGATACAAATTCAATTAACATAATTGTGGATAAGTGCATAAATTATGTCCGGCTGCAACTGACAAATGTGGTTGCCTGTCCTTACAGTCGGATAATAGAGAGCTGCACTTTAAGCTGAACCACATTGTCAGTGTTATAAACTCAATCAAAATATGCACAATTGACACAATTTAAGCACTGAGTTTAGCTTGGAAGGCAACCCTTTGAGTCTATCGTACCCACAGCATTGCAGTCTGGCAGCTTAGATAATAAATAATAATACTGCAGACTTAGTCCGTCTGGACATGGTCGTGAGAAGACCTCCAATGGCTGGGGTTAAACGTTGCATTTGTAAACAGCTGCTCATTTCTTAGTAAGCAAAAACACTTCTTTTTTTTTAGTTCTCCTTTGGAGAAGCATCCACGGCTGTAGTGGAAAATTCAATTTCCGCAACGAACGAATAATTAAAATTGCTTCAGCTGCTGATGAGAAGAAGAGTGGCATAAAAAAACACGCTTTAAATAACTGTTTTATCTTTATTTCAATTCATTATTCACAATGTTTAACTGTATGTTTTATTATGTTAAATTCAAAAACATTTGACAAATATTGCTTGTTAAACTGTTTTCCCATTGATGTGGAAAGGGTGCATTTTGTGCATGAAAATTCGGTCATTCATCAAATTGAATTATTATTGTTTGATGGCACCCAAAACACTGCTTTCGCATTCATGAAATATGGAACAATAGAAAGTACAATCAACTGGCTCTGAGCATAGACATTCTTCGGAATTTGCACTTTTATCAATCGAGCATGATTTGCATTTGCATTTGCATAAAATAAACAATTCACGTGTATTTCGAAATTTCACGGTACATGCGGATATTATAATTAGAATTTGCATATGATTAGGGAACAGCAGATGCAAACAGCAGAGCTAAACAATTGCAATGTGAATCTGTGAATGTGTGGCGAAATCATAAATATATTAACATTAATTATGTGGCATGCCACAGATAGACGACATTTAAATCCAGATTGAATGAACTTTTGATTTAGCTCGAAGAAGAAGTTAGCAAAATAATTTTGTTTTCACTGCCACAATTTAAACATATGTATTTTGCTGCCAATTAATTTCGATATGTCAACATGAATAAACTATATTTGATGCTAATTTAATAAACTGTTTGAATTTATTTATGTTTATGCCCTGGGATAGATAATTTAATTTTAGCCAATTTAGAAATTTTAATGAACCTACTTTTCACATTGTAATTAGTGTAGGTATTTTATATTAATTATGAACGTAGTTCTCAAGCAATATATCCGACTCTGCAAGGCATTGTTGACCTGATAATCCACTTAAATAAATTCTGGCTATATGTCAAAACGATGTTTTGTGGAATAACTTACTTCAAGAACTCTTAAAAGCCCAAATCGTCCCATCATTGCCTTGGATTTCCCTTCACCCTAAATGTCATCGGATTCAGTCTTATGCTCAGAATAAAAGCAGTCCTGAAATCGCGATAATTTTGGAGTATAGATCCTTTCAACTCATTGTCAAGATGTTGTGTTTCTTTTCTTGTGGCATAGAAAACAGATTTTCAGAATATTGATGTTCTACATTTATAATTTGTATACTATTGTTAGAAATAGATTTCTTAATAACAGAAAATATTTCTGGAAACTGAAATACGCATACACAAATGCTCCTCAGGACTCTTCATGACCCTTCAGGACTCTTAAATGATATTTACAAGGCTCATATTCTTAGCTATTGGCATTTATCAAATTACACAGCAGAATATATGCATATCTGCATACACACAATATACACACATATGCACACAATATATATACACGTGATATTGTGTTGATTTGAATATTTAAGACTTGGGCGACTCATGATTGGTTTAGGGTATCTGCTAGTCGATTTCTCTTGCCCAGAACATTCTGACTTATTTTTTAATGTTAAGGTTTGTATTTACAATTGATGTTTGTTGCATAAAATAAAAACTGATCAATATGCAATATATTCATTCTAATCAATGCCTTGAGACTTATAAATCGTACAGTTGAACTAAAATAAATTTGTATCAGTTAGGGTATTTAAGCATCGGCAATGCGATCCAAGTTTTTGTTGTGCTGTTCAAAACTTTTGCACAATGACTGCGGTGTACGACCGAGAATCCCGAATGCTGTCAATCAAAGTCAAGGCGAGATTTTTACACTTGCCAGGATATGCGAGGTTAGGGAGTGTGGCAGCAGTAAGAATCAGTAATACGTAGACTCATATGTAATGGGATACAGATACGGATTCGTAAGCGGGCTGAGTTATTTGTTTGCACATAAAAATACGCAGACAGCACTCTAGAGAATCGCAAAGGCAAAAAGATGGCAGCAACAATAACAATAACAATAACAACAACAACAACAATAACCACAACACCAACAACAACAACAACTACTTATGAGCTCACATGCATATAGCATGCAATAGTAGCAGCAGCCTGCAGGAGCCACCACAGAGTCTGCCATGGAATATTTTAAATTGTTTTCAACCAGGAATTTTAATATCAAAGCTTTTTCCAAAAAGCTAGAAGCATACACAGACCCAGTGAGAAATAGAAAAAGAGAGAGAGAGAGAGAGAAAGACGCAGAATGTAAGATAGAAAGAGACAGAGCTTCGGTTGCTGACAGACACGTGCGAAGAGCGCAATCAATTTGTGCTTCATCAAAGTTGTGTGCATATCCAACACATAATGCTAAAAGTAGAAAAACAAAATTAGTTGCTGCTTATTGAAAGAACTCCGCCCTCAATGAACTCACAGCTTTCTCAGTGAGTATGTGTGTGTGTGTGTGTGCATGACGCTAATTGAAATTAATTAAGTACGCATGCCTCCAATGAAAGTCATGCCTGATTAAATCCATTCGCAAAGCAAAGCTATTGAAAAACTATTTCGCTACAAAATCGCAACGAATTCACCTTTGAATTGAAAAGTTTTTTAATATTTTATGAACGTTTTTTGTACTACACAATTAAAGCATTAAATCAAATAGTTTAGCTAAATCTGAGATCGATTCTAGCTCAAATACCAATCAAGAGCAGTAAAGTCAAATGCAAACACAACTTGGCGATTTGGTGAGGCAAACAATTTGTGGAACTAGTGCTTATTATATGCTCTTGCCAAGTTGCCAAGTATTTGGCCCAACAGCAACATCAAAAGATGCTGCCAAACTGAAATAATTATTTATTAAAGCGGAAGTCCAAAGGCCAAATACAACGAATAACGCAAAGTGCTCTTCTCCAGCTAAGCTAATTAGACAGCCACTGGAGCGTCACGTGAGCAAACAACTCATTTGTGCAAAAAAAAACTTTTCGCCATTTGCCGGACAATATTTTGTGTTGCATAGAAGAGAAAAAAACTAGCTAAGCAGCTAAGTATACTATTTTGCTGCAGCCGGGATAGACGTGACAATTTTAATAAGCCCCCCATCCAATGATAATAAAAAAAAATAGCGGGTTGCAGTCTTTAGTCGTAATCCCAAATTGATGAAGGTTCGTTTTCAATGCCAAGCAAGCAATTATTATTAACTATGCTCCAGGGCGCCAGAGCTCAGCACTTGCCATTGACACTGGCACTGCCCGCAGGCAGCAGCAACGAAAGGAATATAAAAGTTGTACGTGTCTGGCATACTGTTGGGGATGTTGGAGAGGGGGCAAGGAGTCAGTTAAGTAGCGCAACTAGTGGCAATAAAGATTCGCGTCGAGCTATGCTGTTAAATACAAGTACTTAGCCATGAGCTAACGAAATGAAATTGCAGCTACCCAAAAAACTTAAAATTGAATGTCGATTTACCTACGCTTGCACACTTACACACACACTCACACAAACACACACACACAAATATACAACAGCGACCAACCAGTCAAATCACATTACGTATACGGCGCGTACGGCAGCTCAACAATTGTGTCCGCGTTGCCAGGCAACTGCTGGCAATGATAATGGCTAAAGGCTTACGGTGTTGCCAATTGGTAAGTCGAATTTGCCACTAATGGCCCATTATTGCTGCACGGTGTAATTAATTTGTACGCATGACAAATCAGTGACCAAATGACTGCGGCAAGTTGGAATGGAATCAAACACATCCGAAATGATGTTTGCAATTTCAACCCACCTTAAATTGCAAATAAAATTATTGAAAAATGTCCCAGCAAATCGCTGAAGCTTTGCGCATTCAACTTCAGCCTTGCGTAAGATATTTGAAAAATATTTAAATGCAAATAGAAAGGAAAATAATAAAAATAAAACACGTTAAAGCATCGCTGAAGCGAATGCTACAAACATTTGCATAAATAAGTCAGCAACAACCGGATGGGGAAGGCGTACTCAAGAGGCATTCAGTTACCTACATTGCCTGCATACCTGCTGCTATCCTATCATTTTGCCTTTATTTTATTTTCTTGTAGAACTTCTGCCCGATATTGTGAATAGTTGAAGCGGAAAATTGTAAATGTGCAGATGCAGCGCGCAAATCGCATTTCATATCGCCTATAGCCAAAATGCCAAAGGTGCTTGCTGCAAATTGAAAATAATGAAAAATAACATTTATTTAAATTTAATATATAAACAAGAGTATAATATTATGCGATAGCAGACAAGAAGCAAAACTTGTACTCAGAAAAGACATTTCTTGAAATTGTAATCCTTAAATTATACATAATTATATTTACTAAATGCTTTCTTATGCAAAGTAGCAATTATTTCAATTTTATATTTACCAAATAATTATACGAAAGTTAAGTAATATAAAATGGCATTTAATTACAGTATATTTATAAGGCAAAATATATTATTTACTTAAATCGTATACACATTTTTTTTCAAATATCAATTACTTCATTTTTCAAATGCAAAAGCAAAGTTTAAAGCAAGGGCAAGTACAGAATCTACAAAATAGCATATTTATATTTATTTAAAAAAAAAACATGATAAATTAGTTTCAAGATGAGTGAATCTTTAATATTTATTGAAAATATTTGGCTGTATTTAAAAATGGTAAAACACGTAAAGTTGCCAAAAAAATACATGTTAAATTCACAAAATATGAGGTCACCAAAACCGATTTGTAATAACACAAAACTTGTTATGACCAAAGAATATTTTGATATATAAATGAATCAACATTTATTTAAATTTGATTTGTGTTTCGTTTGTTTGTTTTTCTTATAGCATATTACTTAATTGTATTTCAAATAAATGTATAGAATATTGCAAAAGCAGACATGGAGCCAAGTTTGTATGAAGCTGTAAACAAAACGTGTACTGAATCAAAAGCTTGTCGTAAATAGTATCCACAGATTACACCACTTCAGATTCCTTTAATGCTAAAGTTCTGATAGTAGCACGAATAATTATTTAATTGATTAATGTTAATAAATTGCATTTTTCCAACTTGATTTGCATACAAATGTCAAAACCGGAAGAAACTCATCCGCAAGCTAATTATAATACGTCAAAAAAAAGTGCTCACAACACAAAATATCACTTAGGTATTTATCTGAAAAATACGCACAAAACGTTTTTATTAAATTTATCTCTCTCGAAGGACAGCGCAACAAAAAATACATATAGAATACATAAATTAAACGATATATCATGCTGACATCTTAAATATTGTTAAAAACTGTCACGTTTACATTTTTGTTGCTTACTCATTCAGTTGGTGTTACATAAGTATCATCATACCTTGAACCACCAAAACCAACCAACCACCCTCACCCACCACCCACTGACTCTGCGGATTTCTGGACTGACAGTTAATGGACCATAAGAAATTCAATTAGAGACGATCTCGTGTTGTTGTCGTTGTTGTCACTGCGGCACAGCAGTTCGTTTTGTATTTATGTGTGTCGGCCTGTGCGTGTGCTTGTGTGTGTGTCCGTGTGTGTTTGTGTGTGTGCGTTTGCCATGCGCTATTCTTCTCGTGGCATTATTTTTTTATTAATGATACTTTATGCTGTTGTTGTATGCGGCAAAAGCGGCAGCCGTACAAAGCCAAATATAAAAAGAGGCCGGGCCAAAGGCAGCAGCAATTGTCTGACTGTCAGTTGTTGTCTGTCACTGTGTCTGCCTCTCTGTCTGTCTGTTTGTCTGGAGCTTATGAATGCTGGCAAATTTTACAATGGCGAGTGCTGAATGCCGACGCCAGGAAGTATGCAACGCAAATTTGTATAGTAATTTGTGTGGACTAGGGCGGGGCAGGGCGGGGTAGGACGTGTGAAGCGAGTTATATGGCTAATTAAAGCGGCTTAAAAACAACGCTCCAGCTAGTATCAGCCGCAAAGACCTAAATCAGCCAATTGACAGCCCTAAGCGTTTTAATTAAGCCCAAAGTAACGCTAAGCAGCAGATCTAACAACGTTCAAACATGTCCAACAAAAACCAAAATGTCTCTCTGCCTGCCTGCCTGCCTGTCTGTCTGTCTGTCTCACTGTCTGCCCGTCTTTGTCACTGTCTGACTGTTGGTGGCTTCTGGGGCCTGTCTGACTAACTGTTTGCTTATTTGCTTTCGTGATTGTGTTAGCGGTTTCTTCGCTGACAGCGGCCGATGTCTTTTGCCTTCATTAGCGCTGTCAAGTGAGCGACGCCTTGTCGTACCACTCTCTGCCATCTCTCCTCTCCGTTCCCCCCCTCTACCATTCGTTCAAGCACTTTGCTGCTCATTTGCATAACAAACCCGGCCACGTTAATCAAGTGCTATCGCTATAATCAGCACATTTGTCTTTAAACTTTATGGCGCCACTATCTGCTCTCTCCCAAAAATGTATGTGACAGCTCATTTAGACCAAAAAAGCAACCAAGAAAAAAAAGGAGAAAAAAATCACGCATACGTCGCATGTGCCGCAGTTATTTATGCTGCTTTAGTTGCTCTACTTGGCGAGCCTTATTAACTTCACTGTCAGCTTAGTGGAGCGCTGCTATTATTGCTTTGTTTGGCTGCAACAACTACTTCAGCTTGGCTGACAAACTTCGATTGCTTGGCAAATACCAACAAATCGATCAACTGTCGCACAAGCAAAAGGCACACAGCAAGAGATTGCAACGTTTTGATAGCTGTAAATTGATTTTTATACTCGATGCCAATGCAATCCGATACAAACGGCTAACACTCAACAGTCTATCAAAGCAGCACCAGCACCAGCAGCAAACGCACAACAATGCAGTTTATAATGTGCTGCCCTCATATGTATGCTATGATTTTGTTCTCTCAAGCACACACAGCTGAGCAAAAATAAACTACTTAAGCTTACTGCTAACGATGTACAGTCAGTTATAATTGCATTTCTCTCTCCTTCTCGCTTTCCTTGTGCACATATTTATCAAATTTATTTTATTTATAGTTCATCTTTCGTTGGGTTTCCCAATTACAGCTGTGCTCACTGTTCTGCATTAAATCAAGACTCAACTCGATGCCAAACATTTCTTATTGTTCACATTTTTCACGTGTCGCTTCACAACAGCCAAAAAAAAAACTAAATGTGTATAAATAAAAAAATAATAATAATCTAAAGAGAACAAGAGAAAAAAAAATAGGAATAATCCCCCCCAAAAACCGTCGTTAGATTTGTGCACTCAGCTGTGCACATTTCATATTGTACTTCAATTAAACACAATTTTCGTTTCAATGACCACAGCTCGAAGCTCTTTCAACTTGAGTACAAAAATGCATAAAGTTAAAGCTTATAGCTCACCAAATGTTGACTGTTTTGAAGATAATAAAAATAATAATTTTTCCAATATAATAGAATTTCAAATTTGTATTTTCTACAATTTTTTAAAAACTGTTGAAAAAAAAAAATATTTGTGTAAAAATATATCTGATTATTCTTCACAAAATTAAACCTTACAAATATTTACCAAATTTAAATTTTAAAATATTTTTTTAAAAAGGAAAAAAATAAATAAATGTGCAGAAAAAAATCTGATTGGCTTTAATGTCAGTAAGACAACAAAAATCTACCATATTTCAATTTTATGGAAAACATCTTATTATCTCGAATTTTGAACATATAAATAATCAGCATACTTTTACTCAGGACTTTACCACTTTTCCAGTTATCTGTTATCTGTCTTGCCTATAAGCAAAACATGAGCTCTTTGCTAACTATGGCCTATGGAATTTTCGATAAAGCAAATTTCGCTCAAACTATTTCAATTTGCATCGGAAATTATGCGCAAGGCAAATGCCTTTGTTAGTTGTTGGCAGCTTGTGTGTTTAATTGTGTTAATTAAAATTGAGCTTAGCATTTTCCAGTGAATTAATGACGAACTAATTGAATTCAAGGCGGCTTTTCATGGGCCAATTGCTTTACAGAAAACTCGACCAACATTTTTCCCTAATTGAAAAAAAAAACAAAAAACACCAAAAAGTTGCCTCTAGTTGGAAATAGTACATGTGAGAAAAGTTACAATTACTTCGAAATAAATGAAAACAAAATACAATGCTTGAATATAGTTTGAAGTGCACTCACAGTGCTTGTCAGCATTTTCATAACTATTTTTACTAAGTTTTTAGCCATTTGGAAAATGAATTTTCACAATCAGCGAAACAGAAAGCAGTTTCAAGTATATAACTTGTAATAAAGTACAAAATGTATTTAAGTTGAATGTTTTTGCACTCGAGTCTTTTATGCCAACAAATTCCCTGTGGTAGTTGTAAGGTATTATAAAAAAATGTATCACTGAAGCTATTGTAAGATTTCCATATTAAGGGAGGAAATATACAGACTGCTGCCTAAATGTTTCATAAGACTTTGTGAAAATAATCTTAAATGATCTTACACACTAGGACTTTATCAGGATACAACTGCAAGTGCTTCAAAACTTATTATTCCATCACTATATATTTATACAAGTCCACTCCCAAAATCCTAAATGCTTCTTTATAAATATTATAAATTCTGACCCCGTTTGAAAGGATGTCATTTAAAACCATTTGGCTCTACATATGGAGTTTTTAAAACATTTCTTTAATTAAGTAACAGTAGATAACCACTTTTAGGTTTGATCATTTCAATCGTGATTTAAGATGTATTTAAATCGAAAAATATTCATTTTTAAAACTATCATTCAAACTTTTAAAGGAGCAATTTAATCTGTTTCAAAAGTTTAGAATTCAATATGTGAACTAAGCAACTCTCTTAAGATAACAAAGATAAATGTCAAATGAAAAAAATTCCTATCTTGTATTATTTCTATCTTAAGGTATCTCCAAGTCAAGCTTTCTTACTTGACCCTTCAATATAAGTTATAAGTAATAAGTTTCTATTTGAAACTGATTGATAAGAAAAGCGAATCAAAATATTTAACAGTTGGGTTAAGGGTATCTCCTAGACAAACTCTCTTGACTAGAGCATTCTCCCTTGTTTACTTTACGCTTCCATATTACATTTTAATTGCCCGAAATGTATATATTTGAAATCTTTTAAATTTACCCGCTTCATCCAAAAGTATTTTTCCAGGGTATTTTAATATAAATATCTCGATTTTTGTCAACTCCCATTTAAACTTTGAGGAAAGGAATTTGTTCTGTTTCTAAAGTTGAAAACTCAATTTATGAAATATGCAACTCGTTTAAAATGACAAAGCTAAATGTCAAATCAATTTAAATTTGGCAAACCAAAAGTTTGAATGGCTTTTCAAAGTACAGAACTCCCTCCAGTTGCACTCATTTGTTGTTGTTGCTTTTGTTTTTCACTTTATGTTCAAATGAATTGCGGCGTTTAAAATATGCCTTTGTGAGCCAGTGCCCCCAGTGGCCCCACCACGCCCGCAACAATGCAACATGCTCGTACATGCGTGCGGCACCTGACCAGACTCAAAACCATAGACAGGCATTGCAACATTAACGAAGCAAACGAAGCACACAGAAGCCGCAAAGCAAGAATCAATTGAAATCAACATATGCTATTGCATGGTCTCTCAAATTGGACAGACAATTCCCCCTCCCTCTCTCTCTCTCTGTCACTCTGCACATATTTCTGTCTCTTTCTCTATCCACTCCACTCGATGCAGAAATCATTGCAATACTCATTCGTTCATTTGGAATGCAACCTCTTTCAGTGCTTGTGGTAATTTTTGCAATTACGCTGAGGCCCCCCTTGGCAATAGCTATTGCATGTGCGGGGCTTGGGGTGTACGGAGTGAGGGATAAAATAGTGAGGGAGAGGGGCTAATGCGCACTTAAATATTTCATTTGTGACGTTGGCGCAAGTGCAGCATAAACTGGTCCAGGCAAGAGTAATAACAATGACAGCCAACAATGGCAACAAATAAGCCGAAAAATAAACAGGAACCCAGCTAAACAAATAACAGTAAATAACAGCAGCCAGCCACAGCCATATATACGTGTGAATGTATCTGCTTGTATACACACAGACACACAGACACACACACATACACACACACACACACACACATTTAGACACAAATGGTGCTCTAATCGTCTGCGCATTTACTGCCTGCTTTTTGTTTGGTCGCTTCGCCTAGGATAAACTTTGCATGCATGTCCATTGCTGCACCACGGGGCGTATGAGTATTGTTCCGTATTCCGTATGCCGTACGCCATATTCTGTATTCTAACCCCCTTAACAAAATGGGTCAATGGAACTGTATTTTGTTGCAACTGCAGTAGCAGCAACAGCAGCAGACACAATCGTCGGCGCAGCCGCTGTACGCCATGCAAACGTTGCAGCAAATAAATTTCAAATACTGTCACATAAATTTTCACATTTTATATGTTTTGGTTCCATTTCCCTTCTCTCTCTCGCTCTCCCTGTCCCTCTCTCTATAACTCCATCTTTTTCTATTACTTCTTCTACTTGCTACTGGTCACTGGTGGAGCTAAAAATTAAATTTGACTGCACATTGTTAATAGGTCTGCGATGTGTCCATGAAGTGCTCATAAATAAGTCTGGCAATAATCGCATTTCTGCCTCGCTCACTTCTGAGTTGTGTGCCGCACATTTAGCATTTGGCCAATAACACTTAATTAAGTCCGCACAGAGCGAATCACTTAGCCAAAAACTTGTCGTCTGCCCTTGCTGCCAACTTGATGCGCTTATTTAATTTAGTTGCCATGCAACCTGAATGCCTTTTACTAGTTTTCTCCCAGAGGAACCGCAAGTTTTGCGCTCGCAACTTTTCACTGGCACCGGCAAGTGTATGCTGAAAAGGCTATGACAAATACGTCAAGACCTTTGTGTGTAAGTGAAGCTTCTTGAACATAATTGGAGAGGCCTTAGAAAATTCGACTTGCAACTGAAAATAACTGAAAGAAAGTTGTATGCAACGTAAATCTTTTAATCCGATTTTCCATACCCTATCCATATAAATCTCGTAATTGTTAATGTTATTTGTTTAATGATTTCTGTGTGTTGCCAGACATATTTGCCTAAGAAATTGCATCTTCTTCTGGCTAGTGCGACACAGTCTGCTTTGACGAATGCTCCTCATCCAGTTAGTGATTATAGTTTAGTTCTCAGCTTATAGTTTAGCTAAGCGACCTCTTAGACTATAGTCAGACACTGTAGTGTCCTGTAAGGATACCGTTGAGCATTCTAAGTATGTTCCTCCCCAGCGAAACTGCTTGCTTAAATCGTTGCTGATTATATCTAAAATACATTTGGCTTATCTTATATACAAATATAATATTATAATACACTCTAAATCTTGAAGATAGATATTAAATTAAAGAAGAAAATTAAATTTCATAACATTATTAACTTAGTTCAATGATCGCAATAGTTGTCACAATAGCATTTATACCTAGATAGATTCTCTCCTTAGATTGCATTCAAAAATCAATAAGCCAAATGACAAACTGTATGCGCCGCAGGGGCTGTTAAATAGCACAATCACACTCGGGCACACACAAACACATACACACACACACGCCAAGCGCATATGTTGATTTGAGACTGCGGAGGTTTTGCTGGCAAAACAGCCACATGCTACATGCAACAGCAGCACATGCTAAAACATCAGCGAGAGCTTACCAACTGTTTCATTATTTGTGTAATTTGTACTTTGTATTTACTAACTGGAGCACACACATACACACAATCACCCACACATGAACACACACACACACACACACAAAATCACCCACACATGAACACACACACAGCTTTTGGTATGATTTCTTACCCTTTCATTACTCGGCATTTCATTTCTCCTCTAATTATATATAATTCTGACTGCATTTGCATTTGCAGTTCATGCGAAACTTCAATTTTGTGGGCTTGTGTAATTAATAAACTAATTAATAAACACGACGAAACTAAGTATTTGTTGAGATACATATAAATTACCTGTGTATTTTGTGAACCGATTTCAAATTGCATTTTAATCGACCTAAGGCACATTAGCTGAAGGAAAAAATTAAAATAATTAAAATTAGTTTGAGTATGGAAGCAGAAAAAAATAATAATGGAATAAAACGGAAAAAAGTGAGAACATTGCAGTCCTACTTATTACTAGTAACATTCGTTTCAATTTCCAAGAGACTAAGAAAATAAAAAATATCTAAAAAAAAACTTTCACTTTTTTTGTAGTCTTATTTTGTTTCATTTGTTTGCTTTAACTGTGATTTTCTAATAGTTACTTATTTTTATATTTAATATATAATATAAATTATAAATTGAAAGGGAATTAAGTTAAATTTAAAACGAAAAAAAATAATGGAGGATTGTTTCCCCAACCAGAACCAGAGAAAAAACTCCATCAGCCCGAAACCTGCTTAACGCTAGTTGCTTAGTAACAAGGAAAGTCAAACAGTGAGAAGAGAGAGAGTGAGAGACAGAGCTAAAAGGGGACAAAGAAAATAAAAAGTAAATAAGCAAAAACTTTTACCTGTTAAGCTGGATGAGTTAAGCGCTTGACAAATATATATATATTTATTTAATAATAGACAAACATTTGGTTGACTACTTAAGGGATTTGATTTCAAAAGTTCATTTACTATAATTAATATATACTCTCTCATTTATTACACCCACAATAAATATTACTTAAAGTCAGTTAATTTATTGAAAGCATTTGAAGTTCTCCATAGGGATTATTATTATGATTACCAAGCGGTGTAAAATTTAAAATATGCTAACACCTTTTGTGGTCAACGTGAAAAAATGCCAATTAAACTGAAATAATGATCCATAAAAAACAGATTATTAATATTTGCACTATTTTAAAAAATATATATTTATTTATATATATATATATATGTTATTAAGTCAAATAAGCTTAAAATACGCCACAAATTTATGAGACTCTTGTCACAATATTCTCGTGGAGCTCAACAAGTTTTAATATGAATATTTCGCGTATTTAAAATAAACATGACCGGGCTACTACGGGAAACGAGTAAAAATCTCATGCACATTTTCGTAGTTACATCCTCTGCCCCGCACGCACACACATACACTCACACACATTCACACATACGTGAAAAAATAAACATTTGGCGCCTTTTAGCCGCACCGCTTTCACAGACACAAAAGCAGAGGGCGACGTGTTTATGTTTCGGATGCGTTGCAAAATGACATCCTGTCACATTTCCCGTACGCATGTGAATCTGTATGCGTATGTGTGTGTGCTGCCATCTGTCGGCATCCTGCGTAAAATACTACCAGCCATATGTGCATATGTGTGTGTGTGGGTGTGTCTGTGTGTGTGCTTGTTTTTCTTTTTTGAGTGCGTGACTCCCGACGCGACCAAAGCTGCGAAAACTGACAGACTGACTGGCTGACGGAGTGACTGATTGAGGACCGCTTTAAAGCCACGTCACTCCGACAGCCGGCAGCAGCTGCTCGACAATCTGTTCAAAATATAAAGACACGTTTTATTTAAATTTTACGCACTTACGATAAACGAATAAAAAAAATTGGAAAACCACTGTCATCGTGAACACACCGAAGATTGTATACTCTTGCCCGACCATCTGATCACATCTATATTTAATTATTAATTTCAAAAATAGAAGCTGCAGTTGCTAGTATTATTAATATAGTTAATTTTTATAAATATATAAATACCAAGAAATCGAAATATTATTCTTATCGGAGTTATATGAAATGTACATATATATTTCGGCTCTATATTTAGAAAATCTTCCTAAATGGCAAATAACCCTGATAGCTAAAACCATATTCTGATTTTTTTTCAGAAATTTCTGAAAATACGAAAAAAGAATTCTCTAGATAATACCCAAGAAATTTTGAATATTTTATTAATTATTTTTTATTAAATTTTAATTTACTTCCAAAAATAATTAATAATAACAAATAAATAAATTCGAAGTAAAGGTTTTTTTTTCAATTTTCCTATTATTAGAAAATTAAGAAAAAAAAAAAAAAATTAAAAAAATATCTGTTTTTTTTATTGAAGTCCAGGTTTAATTTCGGTAAACAACTAATTTTCATATTGGACCAGCAGCATTAACTGAAACAGACAGACAAACTGTCAAACCAATATTGATTCGACTGTTGTTACTGATCAGGAATATATAATTAGTTTGTGAGTTTCGAGATGCAACGCCACAACTATTTTCACGCATGAGCTAATGTACTTTCTGCAAAAGCATAACGAGAGGAAAAGTGAAAAGAAAACGTTAACAGGCGGCTCAAATGAACAAATTCCGTTATTTCGCATAAGCGTGTTACACACATGCGCAGCTTTTGCCTTTTATGATCATTTAATACGACAAATATTGAAATTAACATTATTTTTTATGCTTTTGATACCCTAAGTGGGCACTTTTGAATGTCATAAAAAGTCAAAGGCCAGGTTAAGTCAGTCGCTGTTTATGGCCCCCTAATAATTACAATAAAAAATAGATAAAGAATCAGAATTTCTTTCCTTGATGCTTACATATTAAATATTCTCTCAAATAGGCATATAATTTATATGACTTTAATCTTAATCAGGGTATTTAAATGGCCCATTTCATTGTGCCTGGTGACACATTTACATTTTTGTCTATTTATGTGTGCTCAAAAAGAAAACCTTTGATTATATATAAAGCCAGCATAATATAAATAATTTATGTGTTATATTTAGACGAAGCTTTAAATATATGTTGACTAAATTAAAAAACTCTGCTCAAAATATTTTATTTATTTCAATAAAATATAAAATATATGAGACTGCTTATGCGTTCAGCTTAACAGACAATGTGTAAAGGTTGCTCTCTTCCTGCTTTCAAAGAGAGTAGCCAAGAACTAAGAGAGCGCAACATGTGCATTCTGCAAGACACAGTTCTCTTTACCCACATCAGAATGAAACCGCCACTTAAGAATTATGAGTTGAGCCGACAGGATATCAATTAGTTGCATAGCATTTAAATTTGTTGCTCTATTAGGCCATTTAGTGCCAATTTGACTGAGTACTCTCACATCAGGGTAGAATAAGGCAAACCTCAAAAACCGACAATTGGCTGGCATATCAAATACGCTTCAAAGCAGCACTTTGCATATTAATGCAACATGTAGGAGTGCACACAGGAGGAGTGTATGTCGGGCTTTTAAGTAAACTGTATTAATTGCAGCACATCGCCGTATCAGGGGATTGAATAAATCATTTCAGTGTTTTGTACACACACTACTACAATGCTGGTGCACTTGTATGCTTACAAAAGCAAGAGCTAATTAATACGAAATATTTCCTATTCAATTTGTGGTCGAGTTATAGCAAATGTTTAAATAAATCAATTTTTGATGTACATGTTATAGTTGTAAACATGAACGATTTATATTTGTTGTGAATAACTCAAATTGCTCTTTTGGTCAATATTTGATTAGTTGCTGCTGAGTATAACTTATTGTGCATTTTGGCTATCAGCAAAAGAATTGATTATTTTATTTCCTTGACTTATTCGTAGTACAACCACTTGTCGAGACTACTCAACACGCTCCACGCTATGCGGAAACGGAAAGGAAAATTTCATTTTATATGATTTGCACTTGACAATCGAAATGTGCAGTTCACATATTGTACTTATATAAGTACTTGTTTCTGCGGTTTATATATGGTCACACACACACAAACACGCATGTGTGAGTTGCAAAACTTTTGCTGGTTGTGGTTATGTGTGGGGTGGTAGTAGTAAAAGTTATTAGGGTAAAGGGAATGTGACGCAACTGCAACAAGGGCGGGCACTGGACCAGAGCCTGGCGACACGCACTCACGTTCATAAATGTTGTGCAATTTCAAGTAGAACTTTATTTAATTGAGTATTTCGTTGTTAAGGCTGTCGTCAAAGCACACACACACAAATGTGCTATACATATGCATGTATGAATAACCATCACCACATACGCACAAAAACACACACACACACACTAACACAAACACAGCAAAACAAAACAAAACAGTTCGAGCTTCACAAAACTTTGTGAGCCTTTGGCACAGCTGCCATTGCGGTTGCCCATTGTCCGAAGGAATTTAAATAGAGTCATGCGAATATGTCACCCAATGACACAAGCTCAAGGTGGTGCTACATGAATTTAATTTTTGCACTTTCGAAGATTATAACCACACGAAATACCTAAAGTCCATTAAAGTCCATCATAAAAACTCTCAATATGAAGTGCACACATTTAAATATTAACAGAATTCCATTGCTGGAACTAAGCCTTCCATTTGGTATCCAAGTGAAGTCTAGGTCCAAAATTCGATCAGCAAGTGGAGTAAAATACGAGTATGTTAAGATTTGTTTGGAAAACTCTTAATTATTATTTATTTAATGTTGACTACAAACGGATTAAAAAAAAACTTTTAAAAAATTTAAATTTAAATTAATTTAATGTTAAATTTACATAATATAAGATTAAAAGTGATTAACTATATATAAATTTAAAATAAAAAACATTTAAAATAAAGGATAAAATAAATTTGGGGATATTATTTATTTATTTGCAAGGATTGACGAAACCCAGAAGAAACCAAAAAATACCAAACTTAATCCACACTTTTTTTGTTTTATGCAAACTCCTATTTTTATAAACAATATCTTAAAAATAACAAGTTGAATGTAACTCAATTAAATTAATTTATAAATGTTAAATCTAAATCTGCTATTGATTAATAATAATTATAGTACAAAGTTTCAAACCTTCTGTTTTAGATAAATAGCTTAAAAATCATAAGTTGATTTTAAGGACCTGTGTGAACAGTACATATTTGTAATCATATTTATCGCCTTATGATTTTATTTAGTGCTTGCGGCTTCCATTTTCCGTTACATATCTTATGCGTAGTAATACTTCTTAAAAATGCATTGGCTTCAGCTGGAAATAAATTGAGTTTGCAGTTTGCAGTTTGAAGCAGGCGAATTTTGTAAATTGCTAGAATGTAATGGACTCGTCAGCAGTAATATCTTGTGGCTATTCGGATGAAAGGCAACTAGTTCTCTTGCCACACTCATAAAAAATGCCAAACAATATATAAAAGCGCAGCACACACACACACACACACACAAAAGAGTGAAGGCAGAAGAATTTATGATGCTCTACAAGGCATTATCTTGCAGCTAACAGGGTTAATGCTCGCATAGATGCACATATGTGTGTGCAGTGAAATATTATTTTATTTATGCCCATAATGCTGAGCAATGAATAATTAAGCAAATGGGTCAAATGGCGGGCAAACTCGACTGCCAACTAGCCCGAGGATTTGGCCTTAGCTCTGGTCAGCACCAAATGGCTGGCAATAAACAGCTCAAAAGCAGTGAGAAGAAAGCAGTCGGACATAGCCAACTTTGAAATACGCTGATACCAATATAATGCCAGCTGATAGCAGAAATGTTTGAGCAAGGTTTCAAGTAATCTCTTCAAGTGCGGGAAATATAATCATTTGCCGTGTTTGAGGGACTCTAGCTTCTACATAGTGTGAGATATATCGCCAACAATCCACCAACCAAATTTGGCGACTGAATTTTTAAAATTATGGAAGACATATGGTTTTCTCGATTTCCTAGCGCCCTAGACAGGCAGCATGACTACCAATATACTCTTCTAACTTCGATATCAGAGTATCGAAAAAAACAGTCGCTGCTGTTGCCCCTGCAGCATTTACAAATTACGAGCTTGAACAATTTGCCAAGCACTAATGCCTCCTTGCAGGGGTACCAAATGCAGTTTGGCCAGTTTTGGTCAATTTGATCATTGATGCTTAACGTTTAATAGGAAAATCTATGCGCCATTGTTTGAACCAGCAAGGAAAACCTTATGCGAAAATAATTAACAACTTTTTGCCTTTTTGGAGAAAATCGCAGTAAATTCAAAAAAGGCAAACGAAATTAAAAAAGATTTTCAAGTTTTTGTTTCGCGCCTTTTGTCGTCCGACTTGGCAGTCCAAGTTTCTCAGCGCAAACTTTGTCGCCTTTTGATAGAAACTTCAACTTTTTCGACTGTCGCACTTTGATATTTGAGATCTTTAGCTTCAGCTGTCTGGCAGCTCATGAAAACTTGCACCCAAAGTATCTACGCAAAACACACAACTTAATCGCTTTCAGTTTTCTATAGCCTGTCTAGCAGATAATCCCAAAACTTCGAAGATTTTTTTAAGACCCATAAGAAGCATTTACCTTTAAGGTAACCCAAATAAATTATAAATTAGTTGGAGACCATACACTGGGACAAAAAGTGTAATGTTTTGTATTTAAGCAGGCTTCGTTACGGTTAAGGAAATTTGATGTGTTAGAGGGCAACTGTGGAGACTTGGGAACTTTAACTGTCAATATTTCAGCCACGATTTGCGTAATTTTAAATGCATAACCAAGCTAAAAAGAAAAAGAAATGGAAAAAGCTCGAAATTATAATTAATTAATTAATTAATTTAATTAACATAAGAAACTGTCTTTACTACACCACGAATTCTCAATCGAGTTGATATCTTGACCTTGACTCCATTGGTCTTGAACGATTCTGTAGAGGGTTTACTGGTGTACCTGTAGTCGTCCCATTTGAATGTTCAAATCAATGGCAATTCATCAGAAATGTATGGTTTTATAATTTCATCCAATATAATCAGATATTTCTTCCGATCAGAGATTTTTTGTATCCAAAAAGGAAGTCATCGAAATCATTGCAGACACTTTTACGAGTATCTCTTAATTAGCACTCTCGACCAGAACTTTCCTACTTACTTTTTATCCAATATAGAAAGGCGGAGTCACGGATTTGAAACTTTGACCAAAGCTGTTGCAAGAAATTCTTACTTTTTTTTGACTTGAATTCATAGCAAAGTTTTTTTGGGATCAGTTCTTTAAGTAATATATACATTTATACATGTATATACTTACATTTGCCAGCTGCATAATATTTATCAGAAATATCTTGGGCAGCTGCTGCTGCTGCTGCTGCTACTTTAGCTGCTGCCGACTAGCGAATAAATCAATATCGCATTAACTGCTTAGTCGGACGAAAACTTTTTTGCCTAAATATCCCAAAAGCACATAAATAACGAAATGTCAAAAAGTTTTTGTCCACAATTCCTTTAGCAAATTAAACTGCCTTCTCAGGCAGCTGCAAATGTTGAGGCCATTTCGAATTTGGACACAACAAAATATTTTCAAGCAATTTGTTGCTCTTGAGCTTAGACTCTGACTAATCCTAATTGAAAAACGAATTAACAAGTTTAACAAGGGATATAAATGGAAAAGCCAAGTAAGAAATTATGAATACCCACAAAAATATGATTCTAAATTGTATCTCATGTCAATTTAACCTGTTGAAGATTTGAATATTGGCATTTGTTTACAATGTATGCTAACTATATTAGTGGAGTTATTTCAATCAAAATAAAAATCAGTATTTATCATTTAATCGTCTCTCTCTCTACTTTTTCCAGATTTATTGATATCATTTGCATGCAATTTAATAGTTTTATATTGGCAATATCTTTTGAATCACAAACAGACTAACTTTTTCTGTCCATTCAGTACATAATTGCTGAACTCCATCTTTAGCTTTAATATGCCTTTGGATATATTTGTAAAGATTACAATTTCCATTATCGCTGCGGAAGACACTCCCACTTACTATGTATAAATGAAAACGCACAGATTTTTCCGATTACTTGTAATTAATTGCGAATCAAAACTTTTTCGGTATTTTCGTAGCGGAGACAACCCAAAATGGAGATATCATATGCCCAGCTCTTAAATGCATTCGAATAGCTTATTATCCCTAGATAAATGTACGAAAATTCGGTCTATTCGAGAGTTATCTATATGAGAGAATTCATATTAAATTTGGTAAACCAAGCTCTCGATTGTTAATATTTTAATCGATTTTATGGATTCGGTAACCATTTATATAATTCTGATATGCTACTTATAATCCGAACTTTAGTTTTCCGGCACTAATAATGTCAGTCTCTGGATTAGACTATAGCGACTCGCCTCTTAATACTGAATATGAAAATAACTTTATCTGATCGTAGACGCTTCAGTTCCTTCGTTCTGTTTGTTACATAGAAAACATTTTCATTAATTTTTAAAACTACACTGTAAGGCTATGTAAATATATCTTATAAGTTGAGGGTATAATCAATGAAATTTCAGAGCCAAGTCCTTTGACTTTAACTTGATTAATGAATTGCATTGAGCTCTGTTCACGAGTTCACTTTAAAGTGCACAAAAAAGTTTTAATTACAAAGCCAGTTAATTAATTTGCTAAAAGTGCATCAGATATGTCTTGCCAAAGAAACTTTGGCTTGGAATGTTAATTAAGTTATCTGCAGCTTTTATGATATTGAGAATAGTTTAAGTGTCGTCTCAATATGGTAATATGTTCAACTTACAACATTAACTGCAATTTAAGGCAATTGTTGGCAGCAGCAGCGACGAATTTTCATTTCAAATTGGAAGGGGAATAGTTATGCATTTTCAAGCAAATGATTTCAGAGAAACTTGACGAAGACCATTAGAAAATACTAGAAACAAACGTAAAATGTAAATATTGATTTGCATGAAATGATTCCAAATTCCAATTCCAAAATTATATGGCATTTACTGCTCTTAAGTACACACTCTAACGTAGAGCATTATTAACCACACCCACATACCAATAAAAGCTCTCTCTCTCTCTCTGTGTGTGTGTGAGCTTCGCTGACACTCGAAAAAGCTCTTGCTGATCTGCGGGCAGCTGCAATCAAAGTCGACTCGCTCTCGCTCATCGATATTGTTTACGTTTTAATTTAATTAATAAACATTATAACGTTGCGAAAACAATTAGTGTTGTTATTAATTGCAAGAAAAGCTTCCCAAGGAGCACTTAAGAGCTTTTCACATCCGTTTGCCGCGGCACATATTTAATCCAAAACTTGTTCTTGGGCACCATCTGAAAGCCCAATATGTCGTCCATCATATTCTTTGAAGTTTTCTCAGCCGGCGTCAGCTGGAACTTGATTAGCAGATGGTAGATCACAGACTTAATCTCCATTAGAGCCATTCGTTGGCCTGAAAAGAATTAGTTTTGATAATAAAACCGTTTAAAGTTATTTAACATTAATTGCCATAGTCACCAATGCAATTACGTTGTCCAATGCCAAAAGGCAAGTAAGATAACGGTTTTATGTCATGCTTATTTTCATCTGAAAATCGTTCGGGTATAAACTTTTCCGGTTCTGCAAAATGTTCTGGATCATAATGTAAGGCTAAAATGGGTATAAATATCTGATCACCCTTTTTAAGGGAGACCACAATTTCATCGTTCTCATCACGTAAATCGATATCTGCATTACAGCCACGATCCGTTCTTGTTACTGGCGGCCACTTGCGCAATGATTCAGATACAACCATATCCAGATACTTCATGTGCATCAGAGTATCGTAATCCAACGGCTTTCCATTTAGTTTCTCTTCCGCCGATGAAATCTCTTCATATAGCTGCGCTTGCACCTCCGGATTCATGCATAATTCATAGGTGAGAAAGCAGAGGCAGGTGGAGACCGTCTCAAAGCCCGCAAAGAAGAAAAGCAGACACTGCGCCAAAAAATCATCATCCGTGAATTTTTTACCGGACTCGGTCTCGTTTGCCTTGCGTTGGGCCTCCATAAGCAATTGGATCATGTCAGGTCGTATAATCTTATGCTCCACACGATAATTAACCGCATTATTGACCAAGGCCCTAAAGTAGTCAATGCTCTTTTCATCCAACAAGTTAAAGCCAAGAGCCTAAAAAAGAAATGAAAGATCATTTTAAGTAACTATTTTTCTTAATCTAAATTTGTATAGGAAACCCGTACCTTCATAACCCGTGGTATAAATATAAAAAAGAGGCTCTTTATTACTGCCTTGAGACTAACATTTGTTATGACCTGACCAATTTTAAAGAATTTGTTGTCTTTCTCTTCGAATGAGTTGATTTTGATGCCAAAGGCGGCTGAGGCAATCACATCGTTCGTAAAGCGCGTAAAGTATTCCTTCATTTCCAGTTCAATTGAAATTTCACCAGTTTCCCGTTTCTGTTTCAGCTGCTTTTCAATGTATTCCACGCTCACTTCACAGCAGGCATTGATCAGCTCGTACATGGATCGCATTTTGCTGCCAGTGAAGGTGGGCGTTAAGATATTACGCATCTCTTTCCACTCGCGATTCTTCAGCTGCACCAGACTCTTCGAAAAAATAGTCTCAAATCTATCAGATGCATGGTGATTCATAAAATGATCAAATTCCTTAAGGCCAATGCTCTTGATCAGCTCCAAATCACGCACAACAAAAACGGGATCGCGTAGGAAATACATTCCATAAACTTTTGCTGTCGGAAATTGCACATGCTCCTCGAGCTGCCTACGTAAATTGGAAACAGAACCCAGTAATTCTTTCAGGCGTACATTTCCCAGCAAAGGTTTTGGCTTCTCATGGGGCAATCCAAGCTCCTCAAATTTGTGATACGTCGATGTCGACCACTTGTAGAGTAATCCCAACAATATGGTAACAAGTGTTATGACAATTAATAACATTGTGGTAATTGTAAGAACGATTGCAGAATATATAATATATATATCTCTAAATGCAGCGCGAGTCAAGCGCTCGATTATTACTGAACTGCAGAAATAATAATAGCACAGCTATATACAATATTCCTCTCTTTGTCTTTACTTATTATTCCCCATATCAGTCCCTCCCGCCTCTCTCTATGCATATCTCTCTCTCTCTCACCCTACGTAACTATCTGACATGCACTAATCGTCGCTCTTTCGTTAGAACTCTCTTTGAATTAACCTTGAAAAATTTCGCTATTTCATTAGATCAGCATACTCTTAAATTGCCTAAAAGCCATTGATTGCCGATTCGCTCTTTAGTTATCTGTAATTGCATTTCACAATATATTTCATTTATCATAATAGTATTTGCTTCTGCTAAAAAAAGGAAGAGAAAGAAAATTGAGTTTGCTCGACTGTGAATCAATAATGTTTACTCTCTGCGGTAAATAACAAAATTTTATTACCATAAGCTAGTCCACAAAATTAATTGTACCGGCAAATATTTTTTCTATAATGTGTTATCTATTTGTAAAGAATGATATGATATCGAACGAACAGTTTATATTTGCAAGGCATGATATATTTTGCATTTGTACCTTGTATATTATTGTATATATATATATTATTGTCAATTATGTATAAATATACTTCTGAAAAATGCCCTTTCCGATCTTAATGCACTGTTTTTTGCCTATTTTAAAATAATTTATATTTTTCATTTACTACTTTATAGTCTTTGATATTATGTACGATCATAGTAATATTAGCAATCAGACATTGCTATTCACTAACAAATCAAACTGATTTGAATTCATATTGAATGTATATGTAACTCTAATCGATCGCTCGTACTTGAGTTTATCGACTCTTGATGCTTATCTTATCGGGGTATTTTTTATATATAATGCAATTTATTATCATATGGGATATTAAAATTATAGACGTTACTTCAACGTATTGCTAACCGTTTTCTTTGCTGGAACTAACTTGAATCTGCTTACTAAATGGTAGATAATGGATTTTACCTCCATAAGTGCCATTCTGTTGCCTGAAAATAAATTATGATTAATCAAGTGCTTGAACTTCTGTTTACATGTTTACTTACCAATACAACCACGTGGTCCCAGACCAAAAGGCAAGTACGTAAACGGTTTAATATTCCCTTTATTTTCATCTGAGAATCGGTCTGGCATAAAACGTTCGGGTTCCTCAAAATAATGCGGATCACGATGTAATGCAATAATGGGAATACTTAAAATACTTACACTCTAACGTAGAGCATTCTTAACCACACCCACATATCAATAAAAGCTCTCTCTCTCTCTCACTGTGTGTGTGTGAGCTTCGCTGACACTCAAAAAAGCACTTGCTGATCTGCTGGCAGCTGCAACCAAAGTCGACTTGCTCTCGCTCATCGATTTTGTTTACGTTTTTGTTGTAGTTTGCTCAAATTTTAAGCATAATTAATAAACATTATAACGCTGTGAAAACAATTTGTGTTATAATTATTATAACGTTGCGAAAACAATTAGTGTTGTTATTAATTGCAAGAAAAGCTTCCCAAAGGGCACTTAAGAGCTTTTCACATCCGTTTGCCGCGGCACATATTTAATCCAAAACTTGTTCTTGGGCACCATCTGAAAGCCCAATATGTCGTCCATCATATTCTTTGAAGTTTTCTCAGCCGGCGTCAGCTGGAACTTGATTAGCAGATGGTAGACCACAGACTTAACCTCCATTAGAGCCATTCGTTGGCCTGAAAAGAATTAGTTTTGATAATAAAACCGTTTAAAGTTATTTAACATTAATTGCCATAGTTACCAATGCAATTACGTTGTCCAATGCCAAAAGGCAAGTAAGATAACGGTTTTATGTCATGCTTATTTTCATCTGAAAATCTTTCGGGTATAAACTTTTCCGGTTCTGCAAAATGTTCTGGATCATAATGTAAAGCTATAATGGGTATAAATATCCGATCACCCTTTTTTAGGGAGACCACAATTTCATCGTTCTCATCACGTAAATCGATATCTGCATTACAGCCACGATCCGTTCTTGTTACTGGCGGCCACTTGCGCAATGATTCAGATACAACCATATCCAGATACTTCATGTGCATCAGAGTATCGTAATCCAACGGCTTTCCATTTAGTTTCTCTTCCGCCGATGAAATCTCTTCATATAGCTGCGCTTGCACCTCCGGATTCATGCATAATTCATAGGTGAGAAAGCAGAGGCAGGTGGAGACCGTCTCAAAGCCCGCAAAGAAGAAAAGCAGACACTGCGCCAAGAAGTCATCATCCGTGAATTTTTTACCGGACTCGGCCTCGTTTGCCTTGCGTTGGGCCTCCATAAGCATTTGGATCATGTCAGGTCTTATAATCTTATGCTCCACACGATAATTAACCGCATTATTGACCAAGGTCCTGAAGTAGTCAATGCTCTTTTCATCCAACAAGTTAAAGCCAAGAGCCTACAAAAAAAATGAAAATCATTTTAGGTAACTATTTTTCTTAATCTAAATTTGTATAGGAAACCCGTACCTTCATAACCCGTGGTATAAATATAAAAAAGAGGCTCTTTAATACCGCCTTGAGACTAACATTTGTTATGACCTGACCAATTTTAAAGAATTTGTTGTCCTTCTCTTCGAATGAGTTGATTTTGATGCCAAAGGCGGCTGAGGCAATCACATCGTTCGTAAAGCGCGTAAAGTATTCCTTCATTTCCAGTTCAATTGAATTTTCACCAGTTTCCCGTTTCTGTTTCAGCTGCTTTTCAATGTATTCCACGCTCACTTCACAGCAGGCATTGATCAGCTCGTACATGGATCGCATTTTGCTGCCAGTGAAGGTGGGCGTTAAGATATTACGCATCTCTTTCCACTCGCGATTCTTCAGCTGCACCAGACTCTTCGAAAAAATAGTCTCAAATCTATCAGATGCATGGTGATTCATAAAATGATCAAATTCCTTAAGGCCAATGCTCTTAATCAGCTCCAAATCACGCACAACAAAAACGGGATCGCGTAGGAAATACATTCCATAAACTTTTGCTGTCGGAAATTGCACATGCTCCTCGAGCTGCCTACGTAAATTGGAAACAGAACCCAGTAATTCTTTCAGGCGTACATTTCCCAGCAAAGGTTTTGGCTTCTCATGGGGCAATCCAAGCTCCTCAAATTTGTGATACGTCGATGTCGACCACTTGTAGAGTAATCCCAACAATATGGTAACAAGTGTTATGACAATTAATAACATTGTGGTAATTGTAAGAACGATTGCAGAATATATAATATATATATCTCTAAATGCAGCGCGAGTCAAGCGCTCGATTATTACTGAACTGCAGAAATAATAATAGCACAGCTATATACAATATTCCTCTCTTTGTACTTATTTATTATTCCCCATATCAGTCCCTCCCGCCTCCTCTATGCATATCTCGCTCCCTCTCACCCTACGTGACTATCTGACACCGTTTAGAACTCTCTTTGAATTAACCTTGAACAATTAAAAATAAATTAAATTGCCTAAAAGTGATTGATTGCCGATTCGCTCTTTAGTTATCTGTAATTGCATTTCACAATATATTTGATTTATCATAATAGTATTTGCAACTGCTAAAAAAGGAAGAGAAAGAAAATTGAGTTTGCTCGACTGTGAATCAATAATGTTTACTCTCTGCGGTAAATAACAAAATTTTATTACCATAAGCTAGTCCACAAAATTAATTGTACCGGCAAATATTTTTTCTATAATGTGTTATCTATTTGTAAAGAATGATATGATATCGAACGAACAGTTTATATTTGCAAGGCATGATATATTTTGCATTTGTACCTTGTATATTATTGTATATATATATATTATTGTCAATTATGTATAAATATACTTCTGAAAAATGCCCTTTCCGATCTTAATGCACTGTTTTTTGCCTATTTTAAAATAATTTATATTTTTCATTTACTACTTTATAGTCTTTGATATTATGTACGATCATAGTAATTTTTTTTTTTCACGCTCACCTATGGTCGATCTTGCTTGACTTGTGGTGTGATTTATTTTAATGTATGTAAAACACGATTAGTTTACATTGCTTTCCTTCATGGGTTCTATGCGTTTATTCACTTTTTATATATTATAATATTTTGTTCTATGTATTAAGTATGTTTATGCTTATTGTATGTTGCGCTTAACAATTTTGTATGTTTAGTGTATTTAGTTTGACAAATTAAATGTTTAATGTATTTAATTTATCGTATGTTTGCCAAGAATGTAGACATGTCGGTCCATTTTGGCAGCCCTTTCAGAGGCAATGTTTCCGCCCACTTCTTCTGCGTGGCTTGATCCAATTTGGATGTGATCAGGTGAATCAGCAAACCATCTGCAATTTCGTCAGCAGATGCCACTGCGTGCAACGCGCGCACATGTGAATTGATACTGTCACTCAATTGACGCAGACTGCTCGCCGACCCCTTTTCCACACCTGAGAGCCTGAATATGGAACGTACGTGCGACTGAAAATACAACAATTTATTGTCAAAACGGTTTATTAACAATTCCATGGCTTTGTCGTAATTGTCCTCCGTTGGTTCGAAAGCGCGAATCGCTTCCAACGCAGGTCCTGCCAGGCATGATCGAAGATGCAGAAACTTCTCCACTTTGGTTAATTCCTCGTTTTGGCCGATGACAGTGTTGTACATGGCGAAGAAATCGGGCCAGTCGATGTACGCACCTCCGAAACGTGGAAGCTCAAATTGTGGTAATCTAGAGAGACGCGCTGCGCTTCTTGAGCTACCATTTAGCTCGTTCGTGTTACTCCGGATTGATGCAGAATGGAGAATCGAAGCCTTACGCAGATTGATGAGTATACGAGAAAGTTTGGATGTCACCTCGCAACTGACTTGGTCAAATTGCGGCCTTGCGTCCGTGGCCAGCTCCATAAGATTAAGCCTCTCCAGTTTGGATTGTGCAGCATCAAAGCTCGAGCACATTTCGCTGACTAAATCCAGTCTAGCCTGCAACTCAAATTCATCAAACTGCAGCAGCTGCTCAGCAGATAAAAACACATTTAATGCATTGAGTTGCCGAGCTACTGATTCTGCTTTTGCCTTGTAAAAGTTCAAGTCAGAGTGAGGAGCCACATTTGAGTTTGAATCGTTCTCAGCCATTTCAATTTCTAGTCACGACTGACTCACGCACTTTCGAATATGCACGTAGGTTTGGATGTATGTTGTTTACGAAACAACGGATTAACGAAATGCAGGCGAGATTAACGGCAAGTAAAAGTTCACTGGACGAGATTAACGGCAAGCACAAGTTGACCGCTGAATGACCGCTGCGTTAACGAAAGTTTTTGCACAGCGCAACCAATAACTTGTTGGGCAATTTACAGTTAAGTAGTCAACTGTACCATTTACAAGCATATGCGAATGCAAGAATGTGGGCGAGCAAACGGAGACAAAAAAAGAGTAAACGCGCGTAATGAAAACGAGAGCGAAAATGTGCGAATGTGTGTGTGTGTGCGAGCGCGTTTGCTGGTCTTTGCATCGAAGTTAAGTTTGACAAATTAAATATTAATGTATTTAATTGATCGTATGATGCGCGTGTCTCCTTTGCCAATGCGCGACCGACGAGCGATAAAACGAGAGTGTCTGATAGATAAACTTGCATGTGCAAGGCAAGACAAAAGAAGGCAAAGTCAAAACCCAGGGATGGGCATGCAATTTACATTACGTTATGTTTTTAATCGATGTTGTGTTTAATTAGTTGTTGGCTGCTGCTGCCTCCGACAGTCATATTAGCAATCAGACATTGCTATTCACTAACAAATCAAACTGATTTGAATTCATATTAAATGTATACTCTACTTGAGTTTATCGACTCTTGATGCTTATCTTATCGGGGTCTTTTTTATACATAATGCAATTTATTATCATTTGGGATATTAAAATTATAGACGTTACTTCAACGTTCCCCTATCCGATTAAGCACCTTCTCTGGTCACAATCTTGATCCAGAACTTATCTTTGGGCTGCATATGGAAACCGCTCAAGCTTTGCATCATATTGTTAACCGTTTTCTTTGCTGGAACTAACTTGAATCTGCTTACTAAATGGTAGATAATGGATTTTACCTCCATAAGTGCCATTCTGTTGCCTGAAAATAAATTATGATTAATCAAGTGCTTGAACTTCTGTTTACATGTTTGCTTACCAATACAACCACGTGGTCCTAGACCAAAAGGCAAGTACGTAAACGGTTTAATATTCCCTTTATTTTCATCTGAGAATCGGTCTGGCATAAAACGTTCGGGTTCCTCAAAATAATGCGGATCACGATGTAATGCAATAATGGGAATATTTATGACGTCACCCTTTTTGAACCTCACAATCAATTCGTTGTTGTCATCTAACATATCAATATCCTTGCCACATTCACGATCCAGGCTAAAAGCTGGCGGCCACAGTCGCAATGACTCCGATATGACCGAATCCATATACTTCATTTTGGCCAACATATTATAGTTGAGGGGCTGGCCCTGCAGCTCTTGCTCCACTGACGCAATTTCGTCGTACAACTTTGATTGCACCTCTTGATTCAAGCAGAGCTCGTAGGTGAGAAAACATAAGCAATTCGAAATGACATCAAATCCAACCATGAAGAACATCAAACACTGCGCCAATATATCCTCATCGTTGAACTCAACGTGTTCTTCCCCCGATTTCGGTGGAGTTTCATTCTGACGCTGACGCTTCGCCTCCATCAGCAAGTGTATCATATCGGGTCGTATTATATTATGTTCCGCCCGATATTTCATGGCATCAAATACCAAACTATTAAAGTATTCGATTTTTTTGGAGTCAAAGATTTTGACGCGTAAGACCTGTAAATAAGACAAAAGTTAATAAACAAAAAAATCGCCCAGAAATTAAAATAATCACCAAGAAAAAAAAAATCAATAAAACCTTTGAGGACGATTTCGATTTATATATATATGTGTATGTACCTTCATAACGCTGGGTATTATGCCGTATAGGAGGACTTTGAATATAGCCAGTCCAGAAAATTGCAGTATCGACTGGCCAAGTGTATAAAAGAGATTATTTTTTTGCGCAAATGAATTAACCTTTAGGCCAAAGGCAGACGATGCAATCACATCGTTGGCAAAGCGACCAAAATAGTCCTTCATTTCCAGTTCGATTTCATTTGTGTTCGCATCCCGCAGTTCGCACTCAATATAACGAACACCCTCCACACTGCACTGATTAATCAGCTCGAACATGGCTTTAAGTTTGCTGCCTGTGAAGGATGGTGTCAGAGTGGTGCGCATTTCCCGCCACTTGTCGTCCTTGAGGGCTGTAAGACTTTTCGAGAAAATGGACTCAATGGACTCGGTCATTAGAGCGCGATGATTGGTGAAATTATCGAAATGCTGGATGCCCACCCGCTTAATCAGCTCGATATCGTGTAGCACAAAGAACGGCTCCCGCATATTGTAGAAGCCATGGATCTTATGATGCCTAAACAATATATACTCATCGATTAGCAATTTCAGCAACGAAGTTCGTCCCAGCAAAACGCCAATTTTAAGGTTTCCAATAAATGGTCTTGGTGGCTCATGCACAATTCCGCGCTCCTTAAATATCCTATATGGAGCCATAGAAAATTTGTAGAGCAGCACAACTACAAGTAGCAAAATGGTTAAAACAATTAGAGCCATGTTGAACTGAGCCAATCAAAGCGACGACTAAAACTAAAACTTCAATTGAACTAAACTGATTATGCATGTCCCAACCGATGGTGACTTCGGTATATCTAAAATATCTTATCTAATTACTAATGGCATTTACTTAGTCCATATTGTCAAATTAATGTGTCAAATTGTAGATTGCATTATGGAAGATATTGTTGTATTTATGAAATGCACAAACATAATCAATAATACTGCTCTAATCAGCTAGAAGCTAAAGCTATCGCTGATTAAACTGTAAATGAACCAATACTAATGTCGACAATTACATTAGCACATTACGATTACAATTACTATAAACGTTAGTCTGATAATCACATTTGCCTAGAATAAAAATAAAATGCGATAAAAATAAAGTTAAAAAAGAAAACTAAATTGAAATGCCGCACAAATAATTGGCTGAAATAATATGCAAATGAGTTCCTAAATACTGTTCATTCATTTTAGGTAATCGATAAAGCGCACAAGTGAAATGCAAATAAATTTAATCAAAAATTATATGGCTTTCACTGCTCCCATAGGTAATCAAAAATAATGCCAAATCATGTGCGCCAATTTGGGCAATTGTAAAAAGAAAAAAAACCTTTAAGAGTACTCAACTACGATATACCCTGAACACTTTCAAGTGCACACAGATATGTGTGTGTGCATGTATCAATTGGAATAAATTGTGGCTTTTGTTGCTATCGTAAATCGATATATATCGATATTCGCGAAACTGTGGCAGTTAAAGTGAAAGTGCTGATATGAAATCAATTTTATCAGCGCGAATATATATTATATTTTTAATTGAACTCTCTCCCCCTCTCTCTCTCTCTGTCTCATGTCTTTCTTATAGACGGACATGGCTATATCGATCATGATCCATTACTGCCTGTTACATACATTGGCACAAAGCCATTTAACCCTTAACAAGTATTGCGTTTATGCTGCAGTGTATAAAATGGAAATTATTGCATCAGAAATTCTGCATGGGAGCCGCTGCAAGGTGCAACATGAGTCAAGCAAATGTTCTAACATCAATTACCGGAGGCCCTATAAAAGTGCTCTGTCTGTCCTATGAGGCAATAGTCGAGTATTTGGCCGCGCTTTGAATTATGTTTGAGGACATACAATTAGTTTATATGAACGTTAAGATATTGCGCTTCTTGGCGCTGATCTACGACAAAAATGCGAAGCGCTACATTTGCCTCACGGTGAGCAGCATCCACGTCCTCACCCAGGTGCTTTACCTGTTCACCACCAAGGAGGGCCTCACCGGCATCATACGCAACTCATATATGCTGGTGCTCTGGATAAATACGGTGCTGCGTGCATATTTGCTAGTTACCGATCAGCACATCTATGAGCAGCTGATAAACGATCTCAGACGTTACTACTATGATCTGAAGCGACTGAAGGATCCATATATATCACAGCTGCTGGCAAGGGTAAATCGGCAGGGTCAGATTATAGCACGCGGTAATCTGTTCTTTGGCCTGCTCACCTGCATCTGCTTTGGTCTGTATCCACTCAGCTCCAGTGAACGAGGTAAGCTAACTTTTCAATTTTCTACATTTTAAGATTCGGGCCGATTTTGTTTTTATTAAAGCTTAAATGTTCTTTTTGCTGGGATGTAAAACTAACGAAATATATAATAATTATAAAGTTTTTTCAAAAATAAAAATAGAAAAATAATTTGAAATTGTTATACACAACTTGCAGTTTTCAAAGAGTTTACAAAGCTGCTTTTAAAGACTAATATCTGAGAATATCTTAGCAGATTATTTATAACTTAAGCAAAAGCTTATCGCTTTTAGCTAAACTAGGAATTAAATCACTCTGAATTTTAGAGAAACGAAATAATTGGAATTATTTGCGAATTTCTTTACTATTTTCTGAATTTAATTTTTTCTAAAATTGATTTTTTCTATAAATAATTTTGAAATATTATTTTATTGATCAGAAACACCCTTTTTTAATATTAAGAATGTTTTTTCGTATATTTATAACTTAAAAAACTTTATTTCAGAGAGATTTTCATTTTAGTCCGAGTTTCGAAATTTCAGCGCGATTTGTTTTCTGAGTGCAGTGTCAAATATTTTTGTAAATGTAATTTCTTTGGGGCTTGCAGTTTTGCCGTTTGGCAGCAGACTCCCGGGAATAAATGAGTATGAGACGCCGTACTATGAAGTGTGGTTCTGCTTTCACATGCTCATCACTCCGATGGGCTGCTGCATGTACATTCCGTATACCAGTCTGTGTGTGGCCTTCATCATGTTTGGCATTGTGATGTGCAAGGCGCTGCAGCATCGACTGCGTTCCCTGAGCAGCAGGCAGCTAACAAAGACGCAGCTCTCCCAGGAAATAAGCGAATGCATCATCTATCATCAGCGGATCATTGGGTAAGCTAAAGAATGGATGCCATTTGTTTATACTTTTTCGATGTGCTACTAATCGAACTTCATTCAGTTACATACATAGCATCAATAATCTCACTACTTATGTATTTCTCATCGAGTTTTTGGCCTTTGGAGCGTTGCTCTGTGCTTTGCTCTTTATGCTCATGTTTGTAAGTGTTTCCCAATAGCAGTTGAGTTATGGATGAGTTATCTCAACTGATTTCATCATAGGTGGATTCAACGGCACAAGTTGTCATTGTGAGTGCGTATATCAACATGATACTCGCACAAATCTTGGCACTCTACTGGTTTGCCAACGAGCTGAGGGAACAGGTAAGCATTGCTCCCGGCCTTAGGATTTAGCTGAGTAATGGTTGACCTTACATTCGCAGAATCTGGCCATTGCTGTCTCGGCCTATGACACGGAATGGTTCACCTACGAAATTGCATTACGCAAAAAAGTGTTATTTATGATAATGCGTGCACAGCGGCCAGCATCGGTGATTGATGATGAATTGATTAGAAAATAATTCAATGATTATGATTATTTCAAATTAATTTCAGGTACGCTTGGGCAACATACGACCGATTACATTGGAACTATTTCAGAACTTACTCAATACGACTTATACAGTTTTTACGGTCCTAAAACGAGTCTACGGCTGAGCCTAAAATATTAATAATCAATTTGGTTTTTGTAGTTTGTATTATTGTTACCATAGCTAATATTTGCTTATAATGCACATTCTGTTCCTAAATTTATATTTGAATACATTTTGCATTTCGATTTAAATTTTTGCATTTTCGAAAATTACGAAATCACTTTTAATCAGTTTCATGAACAGATGTAGAATTAAACCATTTAATTATTTATTGCAACAAAATAATAATGGAATAAAAGCTCTTAAATTAAAATTTATTTATTCACAATTGAGTTATATTTTTCCGTTTTCTTAAAACAAATCGAAATGCAATTAGTGAAATTTAATTTAGTTTTTAAAACAAAGGCATCAAAAGGAAAGAAAAACTTTTGAATTGGAATCGGAATCATAACCGCCTGCTGGCCTGCTCTATATATGGCACCTGGCACCGAGATATATGTTATATGATATATTTATTATTACGATTTTGATAAAAATTTTTCCCAAGTATTTCACAGTTATGCTCGACTGGAACGCACTCAGTTTATCATTTTTAATCGATTATTTTAAGTTGCCAGTGGAAAAAAATATTTGCTCTGTTCAATGCTTAACCTCAATTTTTAATATAGGCCTTTTCGAATATAATAATAAAGCGAATACAATTTTTTAATATATTTTCAAATTATTAAATGCATTAATTAGTAACAGTAATTGCTAACCAGACAAAAAATATGTTTGCCACTGTCCGCACGTAATAAATATGAATAATAAATATAAATATTTAAATGTTAATAGTTGACAAGCGTCAAGCAATTATTGCACACTTGTAATAAAAACAAATGAAATATTCAACAATAAATTTATTTATTTTAATAAATTGTGCAAAAACAATGTAATTCATTTATTTGAAAAAATCATTTAATCATTGCAGAGAATTTTCCATTCATTAATAAATTATTTTTGATTTTTTTTATTCAGTTGGGAATCATTTGCGGTTGAAGGGCATCTCACGCTACGTTTGCATTTTTTGCTTCAACCACTTCCTCCGTCTCCGCGATTGGATGTGACATAAAAAACGCATAAAACTGTAGAAAGTGTGGCGTGAGGGCGATAAAAATTGTTTGCTAAAGTTGTCAACGCCGAGCGCGACACTGAACTGCCGGCAAACTTTGCACCGCTGACTTTGAGTGGCATAACTTAGCACCACCTCAACAGGAGGGTGGCTTTGAGGTGCCAACACAACGAACACAAGCTGTTGACAGTTGTTATTGCAGCAGTTGGAACAACAGCCAAATATATTTCATTATCAAATCAAACTAAACTCAAATCTGATTAAAGTCACAGACTTCGAAAAACTCAACTTAAAAACGAATCAAGTCAAATAAAAAATTCCCTGAAGCCATAAAAAAAAAGGTTCAAAAGCAGAAGGCAGCATCTCGGACCCTAATAAGTGCATATATATTCTTAGTCAGGATCAACAGACGAGTAGATCTGGCAGTGGTCGGATACCTTTCCGGTTTTATACCCCGCTCAGGTATATTTATTTAATTTGATCGATTACTGCCTCCGTTTCGCGGATATCAATATATTTAGAGGTATTTCTTCGTTGTTTGCGAAATTCACAGCTTCTCAACTTCATCTATGTAAATCTTTGATTTCATCCTGACTGATATACTCCCCCTATTCAAATCTTTTGATATTTAGGATTTAAATAAAATAAAAAATTAAATTAAAATTAGTAATCTGCGATTGCAAAGTAAGTGAATTTTTTGGATCTCAAACTACCTAATTCTCAGAGTATTTTCTTTATCTTTAAGTCTATTCGAGTAACTTCTGATATAAGTTCGTCCACTAATTGAGGTAAATTTCCAGTCAAGTGATTGCAAACTGATCTAGACAATCTTCAAACCTAGTGCCAAGTAAACTTATTAAGTGTTTTTCTTTTGAATTTGTATCTTATGATTACTTTTTCAGATCTGTCTGAGATAGTTTAATTGTATCAGAATGAGTGAGTCAACTTCAAACTCATCTATCTACCGATTGTTCCTATGCCAGCTACATAATTTAATGGTCTGATAATGTTGACTGTTGACGCGTATATCTGGAGACTTTTTTCAGGATATCTCGATTGTTCATATAAAAACTGATAAGAATTTACTCCTTAAACAAAATAAAAACTTTCCATTTATTCGCAACACAAATAACTCGAGTATTCATTCCGTCAACCTTTGGCACAATCAGTCAAAAGCATCCTTAAGCCCAGTGAGCAGAATAATGTTAACAATATCGTGGCCAATACTTGCATTTTGTGGCAGCTATATCCACGACAACGGCATGGCAACAGTCGTATTAAGTTGCAGCAGCATCAGCGGCGCAAGTTGCAGCAGCACATTGTAGCTCATTTCCCAAATCAGCAGCAGCAAGTAATACAAAATCTGAAGCTAAGAATTGATGACTTATTTAAATAATTTATTGCTTTGAATAGATTTATAATCAATTCGATTCGATTAACTAAATGCAACGCTTTAACAAGGTCAAGCTGGTATAAGCCATTTAAATATATGTCAAAAACGGGTAGAACGTGTAGTTTGATGAAAATGCACAGAACTATGCATAAAACTTTACATAGTTATGTGCATTTCACAGTTTTATTATTGTTTTTTTTTTTTTAATTCTTTTCTTGTTTGTTTCTATGATAAATAAATTAAAAATAGCTCGAACTTAATCTATTTACATCACAATAATGCGTGAACGACTATAAAGGATTTATGGTGTTTTGAATACAATGAATACAAAAAGATGGCCTCTTCACTGTGGTACTCCTCGGATGCCCCATAATACCGCAAGCAAATTGTATAATAATTGTATAGATTACAGTTAACGTTTTTAAGCGACTCTGAAGCGTACGTTTGGATGTAGTTTTGTAAAAGTTTCCGTAAACAGCTGCTCGAAGGTTCACACAAGACAATTGTCCAAGCAATTGCCATGCGATTTTCTATTGTTGGGCATAGTTGGGATTGTAGGGCATTTGCTTCTCGTAGCCACCGGGCATAACGCTCGGCCCCGGATTAGCCATGGCCATGTCATATGTGGGGGGATTCATGCTTGCAACTCCAGCTCCTGGCTGTGGCATGGGCATGGGCGGATATGCTACCATATTCGGTTGCATGCTGCAATTAGACATAAATAGTTAGCGGAGCTCCTGACAATGTGCTGTTGTAACTTACCCGTGCATTGATACTCCAGGCATGGGCATGGGCATCTGCTGCACACTCACGTTACTAAAGGGAGATAATATATAGATATATATACACATTAGTTGGCTTGTATTTACATTATGTGTGTGGTATCTAGAACTTACCCCGTGGTCTGTGCAGGATATGGAGTGCCATAGGTGTTAGGCTGATAGGTTGTGGCTGGTATGTGTGTAACCGGATAACCGCCAGGCGCTGTGTGTGTGGCCGATGTAACCACAACTGGCGCTGCAAATGAAAACGAATCAAAATCAAATTAGTTACGAGTATTGAATTGTTGATTTTAATTTAGATTTGGTATTAATCATTTCACTTGTTGAACCCACACTTGAGGAGGCCTTTGTATCCCGTTTCTTATAGAACACAATTGAGATAATCGCAAACCAATCCAACTGACATTATTCAGATGGCAATGAAAGCTGAAATTTACAAACTCACTCAAAATACTTGCAAGCACTTTGCTTATCGATTGATTAGCGAAAAACGTCGGGGTAGTTGTAAGCAGTCGCCAGTTGATAGGGCTAATATCAGTACAAAATATTGGTAAGTAACTTCAGTTAACATACATTCTCCTCAGCGATTTATTATTTTTGTGTCAAGTGTTTTTCTCGTTAATTGGGCCACTAACAAAGCTAGCTAACTTGAAGTATTTTCTTTTGGCTACTTATTGGTTATCAAGGAAACAAGGTCTAAGAACAAAAACAGCATTTCGAGTTGGTAAGAGGGAAAGACAGTCAAAAAGGGAAATAACCGTTTCTTAAATTCGTTGAAAATTGAGAATTCCAAATATATTAAACAAAATTATTCAATTCAAGATATGAATAAGAATAAGATAAGATAAAAAAAGATAATTATTGCATTACTTTAGCTTGTGGGCGAGTTTAGATTAGTTAGATAAGTTAAATAGATAAAAAATAAACCATAAATAAATAGAGCAAAAGATCTGTCTAAATGAGCACGAAATGAATAGTTTAAAGTGTTGGAGTCCAGGTAATGTGTAATATATATTATAGATATGGAAGGGAAAGTACGTGAGGTAGAATTTCAAGACTTATATACATTTAATGTGCGCAGTTATCAAACATTTGTCACAGACCTGCGTTCGCGTTGAGCTGCGCTCGACGCTTGCGTCCGCGTGTCACGAATACCGCCCAAGAGGTTAAGATAAATATGGCGAATGTGAAAAACAGTATCCAACAAAGTCCGGAACTATCCATGGCTGATTTGAAAACAATCGAAACAACAATACGCACTGTCCAACAAGCGGGAAACGACTAACGAAATACGTTAACTTAGCCAAGCGATAACCAAATGCGCAAGTCATCATGGCCAATAGTATATGGACAATCTCAACAATCATAAAGATAACTACACAGTTACAAATTATGGAGTTAGTACTAGTTTTGAGAAATATTCACAATATTATTATTATTCTTGAAACTTTTGGGGCTCAGCTCAGCTTTAACTGTATTAATGGAATATTATTATTATTTTTTTATTATATTATATTCTTTTCATTAATCTTTTTTATTATTTATTTATTTATTTTTTTAATTTTTATATTTTTAATTTCATTTTCTATTATTTTTCTATTTATTTTTTTTATTTATATGTGCCACATTAACATTTAATTCAAAGCATAGAGATAATTATCCTATGACTTACTCAGATCGATAAATGTTTTAATGCGGCGCTGGCGACGCTTGTAGCTCACGAGATAGCTAACCAACCCGAAGATGAGGCCATAGCTGATTATCCTGAAGAGCACCTTGCAAATGGCCACAAGCAGAAGCAAACGGGAAAATAAAGGGAACACAGTAAGGTCAGCAGCTGGCATTGAATAGTTCTGCATTTTGAGGCAGTTGCCAGTTAACTGAATGCAGCTAACTCAATAGTTGGATAATCCATAACAATTAATTCACTTTTGCTGCACATTATTTGAGCCAATGCCTGCCACACACAGATGACTGATGAGTCTATTAACCTTATCAAAATAATTATTATTAGAACAGTGTTAATATACGAAAGTGGTTCTCGCGATAAGCGACAAATAAAATTTCAATTTAATTTATAATATTCTTCAAAGGTTTGCTCGAGGTAACAATTTGGTTTTCAAGATTATCACCATTTCTCCAGCAATAAATATTATGATATCACCTTCACTGAAGTCAATTTGATTTGGTTTTTCGTAATTTGAGGTTCGTTCACCTCCCTGTCTATAAGCCGGGAATACGCAATGACAAAAGCACTAAGAACGACCAATGCAATTATTTCGTTAACAACATATTTCCAATCGAGATGCAGTCGAGACCAGTATTCGATTTCAAGTATAGATGCATTCATCGTGCAAGTTTTAGTTGAACTCCAAAAATTTACTCAATCGACCAAAATATACGCAAGTAAAGACTAATTATACTCCGAAACTGAATACTTTTATTGAGTTATTGCTCACATTAAATTAATTTGCGTCATTTTTCTCTTCCTATGAAGTTTTACTGGGAGAATCAACAAATATTCAAATGTTCTATAGTGGAATTGATCAAATAAATTGTTGGTTCATTTGAGCAGTAATCTTTTAAATGAATACAAGAAACTAGACAATTTCCAAAAATATGGGGATAGAAGAGATCGGGAATGACTGTCAAAATTGCTGAAGGGACACAAGACCACTTTCGACTATACCGAACAAATCCAAACAATCTCGACATAATCCGAGTTTATTTTATTATACCAATAACTTTCAAAATTAAAAATGTATCTAAAATGAAAATTGATTTAGACTTAGATGATTATTGGGCAATAAAGCCGACAAACTTATGCCAGAATTTGCCAGTTTTGCTACCGAGTTCGGGTTCTACTCCGTTTTTTTTTTTTTTAATAAATTTGCTAACTGAGATAGATCGGTTAGAAAAGAGGCTTAATGTTCTGAAGATTTGTAGCTTCTAACTTGGAATCTTTTGGTGCGATCTCATCAGTGATCAGTTAAGATTGCTCAGCTGTTTGCAATTCTCCGGAATCTGTTATTTAGATTGTATACTTTATGCTCTTTTATGATCAGCTTCAAGATAACCAAGGTCGCCAAACAAACAGTGTAAACGTTGCAGTGATAATAATATAAAATCATATAATAATAGTTGGAAAATAACAGCGTGGGTATACTAATGACTAATACATTTTTGCAACAATCTTTCTAGAAAGTTTGTGCAAGTACGAACATGTGTCGCTCTTAGATGCTGATAGCTGACTCATGCAGCGCTCTCAAACTTGAGGTACTTGAGGCTGGCTTGCATGGATTGCGGTCGCCTGACAAGCGGCTGCAATAGATAAGAAAAACTACGTATTTAGGTTTACGAATTTTCAATAAAATAAAGGCCTGCTCGTCAGATCAGGCAATTCGATGCTAATCGTCGTCTCATCTTGTCGACGTGCTTCACACAAAGTTCCTAGCAATCTACCTTTCCAAATTGGTAACTTAAACTGTTGAATTGCGGTAGAAATAGGCTTTTTTTTTGCTTTTTAGCGGCGAAGGATGGTGAATGATACTTTGAACGATACTTTGAATGATACTGAATTTTTTAATATAATTGCTTAATATAAATAGCTTAATGTTCGTCTTAAACTGAACTTAACATTGTGTGGCTATGTAAACAATGTTAAGTTCTGTTTGAGCTGTAACAACCGGCATTAGCAGCGCTCTCTTCGTACAGCGCTCTCTTGGTGCAGCGCTCTCTTCGCACAGCGCTCTCTTCGTACAGCGCTCACTCTCTCTCTCTCTCGCGATATAGGACGTTTGCTGATCGACCAGCTGCTGCAGCTAGTTAGTTGTTTAGCTGTTTTATAACTGTAGTTCTTCGTTCGCTTTAATTTCTCTTGCTGATCGATCGTTGTGATTAATTACTCTCGTTGCTGGGAGCACCAAGCGTTTGCTTCAAGTCTAATATTATTGAATAAATATTGTAACGTCGCAATTAACATTGTGCCGTTATTTGGTGCAAATAAAGCTATCAAAAAGCTGATGGCGCAAACAGTGCGCTTGTCTCAAACATTTTGCCGCTTTTCTAGCTTTTAAATTGCGTAAGATACACGGCTTTATCAAATTACTCAAACAGGTATTTAGGTATATTGGCATCAGAGTATAAAAACACAACTAACTAATTATAACATAATATTCATAATTTGTAACATAGTTATTGAGGAATTTCTGCTTGTTGCATTCATTAATTGTAATTTTTAAAGGGTTCAGTTCAGGTCATTGATTAAATAACTATATCTGTGGAAAGGAAGCACTCAAACACTTGTATTATCCAACTACTCATTTGTTACACTATTTATAAACTTAAACCATAATAATGCCATCACTTCTAATTTATAAATATATAAAAAATAAAATCTTAGATATTTACCACCACGAAATTCTTCATGTTGGGTTTGTTGTCGACGACGCTTACAGTAGCCAACACACAAATTTAGACAACAGCAAAAAATGATCAAAATAAATATGAGAATAACAAAACCCATAAAAACACTATAGCCCGTGTGGAATGGGTGTTTATGACCATGATGATCAACAGGTGAAAAGAACTTTCCGTCATCGTTGACGTACACGACGTCATCGAAAATGCTAATCGGAACCTTATTCGACATTCAAATAACACTACTAAGCACCCGCCGAGAATTAAAAAAATTGAAAGCGTTTCACGTACTCAACGCGACGAGTGCAACTGAGACAAGTAAGTTAATTGCAGTCCCGCTTATAGATTGTTCGAAGTGATGCTATAAAATTGGAAATACCCTGGCAGCGATGTGCAATAGCATTACGGGGAAAATTTGTAAGAATTCTTTGTAAAAACCAGTTTTTGCAATAATTATTACAATATATTTTATATTATTCATCTGCGGTGAATACGTATAAGAACTATTTGAAGACTATATTGACATTTTCACAATTTCCGATTCGAGATTTGTGCGATTCATTTTTTGGTGTTGCACATAAATTGACAAGATCATGGGCACTGCGGGGAAACCCGCAAACATTCAGGCAACCGAATTTTCAAGCCGGTTTTTCGAATGCCAATAACATGTTTATCATTATGAGGTCATATGAGTTACTCTAAAAAGTCAAGTATTCAGAATTGTGTAGTAGCTACTCGATGACAATTACAACCAGCCACAGATTATTCAAGCCACTATATAAACAACAACAGGGGTGCTCCTGATATCCTCATTTAAATCATTTGCATTTAGGTAATTATAGCTTTAGTTATAGTTTTAGTTATAGTATAAACTAGGCATAAAATATTTAGTTCGACCAACACAAACTGAGAAACTGCAACTGAGACAAAATCTGGTTGGATTTCCATACTTGTATGTCGATAAATCACTTATATGCAAAAATAGTGATCAATAATACGGAACTGTAAACAATATAGATTTCTAAAGTTTAAAAAGTGCACTTTTTTGTTTATCATATTTAAAAAGTTGTCGAATAAATTGAATATTTCATTTGTTCTTTGAATGTTCAAAATCAAAATATGTAATTATAAAGGAAAAATCGACTTAAGAAATATTAATAATAATAATTAATAATAAAGAGAGCTATCACAAGTCGAAAAATAAATAAATTTCAGAGAGCGCAAATAACTTGAGCTATATGAACTATATTTTTTATAGTTAAAGCGTGGATTATTTAAATATTATTGCAGATCTGATCTGAAAATGTAAATTTACATAGATATTTTTGCTGGTAAGTTTGTGTTCAACCACAACGAACGAATTTCTCTGTTGTAGTTATGTATAGTTAGTTGTAGTTATGTATAAATTGAGATATGTATAAAATGCACACTCATCACAAGGACACTGATTCAGATAGTAAATGCCACATTACTCACCGGCTTGTCGAAAGAGTTGCACATACATTTTGGCAACGAAACAACAGCGAATGAAATGAATAAATGCGAGTGTTACGCCGACTGTGAGTATTAGCACGGCCAATGGCAGAAATGCCAGCCAGTCCATTTAGCTGCACTTATCGAATTCGAATTATATTTATATATATATACATATATACATATATGTATATCCGTTCAGCTCGCAAGCAAATCACAAATGCAAATGATTTACAACCAACACAACTGCAATGCGATTTGGCACTGGACTAAGAATAAGATGGGAGGCAATCGAAGGACAAACAGCTGCTGATAAGAATCAATGCAAGAAACAAATCGAAAATAAATGCGAAAATCAAAAACAGTTGCTTGTGTCATCCAGCGCTAGGATAAAGGACACAAGTACAGTAGAGCGCTTTGCCAGCCGCAAAGAGGAACGTTAACATATTTATAGATTCCCTTGTGCGGGAGTGTGTGTCTCTGTGTGTGTGTATGTGTGTGGGTGTGTTAGCCATTGGTAACTGAGTTAACTGTCATTTGAAGTGCTTGTCAGCGTCAGACACAAGCAAAATTACGGTGGAATTTTACGTTCAAGTTGAATCAGTTACGAACGTATCTGATTATCTGCTCAGATTGAATGGAATGTTTTTCGCACTAATAATAACAATTTACGACTAATTTTAAACATAATTATCACCAAATCTATAAGCAGAAATAATCAGACAATCAGACAAAATGACTTCAAATGGTTTACAGCTGTATAAATTACAATCCAACTATTTTTGGAATATATAAGTAAAGTCTAAGGGGAAAATAAAGAAATTTAATTTAATGAACAAAAATAGAAAAAAAAAAACAATTCTGCAAATTGATTATAACTGTACATTCTAAAGTCCAACGAAATCGTACAGAAATATATGTGTAAGTAAAGAAACTTAAGTGATAAAAAATATATAATAAATAAACTATATCAACATATTATATATATATAAAATTCAACTAAATATCCGAAAGATATATATGTAATTTATTAAGTTAACTTTCAAATAAATGAAACTAAAAAATAAAAAAAATTTAAACTAGAACACATATTGCAAATGCATAATTTACAACGCATCTCATTCTTCTAGAAATATATTTATATATATATATAAACAACAGAAACGTTCAAATAAAAACTTGACTAAATCAAATCTTTTTCTCAAAAAATACTTGCATAATTGAAAATATTTTAAATTCCATTGATGGCATAATAATAGCTTTCCAATTCACTTACGTAAGTTGGTCAAAATTTTGAATACTCGACAGTCATTTGAAATGAGTTGACATCTCTTCAGTATCTTGAGATATAATATGGAAAAAAATATCCAAAATATTAAAAAAAAAAAGAAAAAAGTCTCGCACTGTTTTCTATGTTATGTTTATATTCTCATAAACAATTTATAAAGTAATCTTATGAGAGATAATGAAATGTTTAATTAAGAATCACTTTCGAATATCAGAATATTTTTACACAACCAAAATAACTGTTTGTGTGTTTATTAAAGTATTATTATTATAACATAAATATATATATATATATTTATATTTTGTTTGCACTAATTTGTTGGATTGTTTAATTTGAATACTCAGTAGCAGCAAGAGCCACATGCAATAGCAATTTGATTTATTGCATTAAATGCACTTATTTAACTAAAGTTTATCAATAATAAGTTTATAATATAATATTTTTGTGCTCTTTTGCTCCAAATGAGAAATACAATAGATGCATTCGAGAATTTGATATCACCATAAATTGAATATTCCAGTTGAAATTCGTTTATCATTTATTTATCTGCATTTAATTGTTTGTTTTTTGTTTCAAACACAAGTTCACTTTTTACGGATGCATTGAAATAAACATTATTTAATATTTTTCTGAAATCTTGTGCATTTGGTTCCCATATTTAAAAAAATATACAAATTTTAATAAACTATTTTATTATTTTTTATTAGTTTTAAAAACAATTATTTGCATGGCACAAACATACGATGATAAAATATATATAGTTAATTGTTTCTCCAGATTATAAGTAAGCTATGTTAACTAACAATTGTCGAGGGAATAAGACGTTTGTTTTTTATTATTTTTGATGCAGCTGCGTACGATGACCGTCAGCATGACCGTAATGGCGACGAAAAACAAGCAGAGCAGAACAATCGTGGAGATTTCCAGATCCTTGTCGGTGGGATTGTGCGCCATTGTAAATATGATGTAGGCGTATATATATATATTTATTGAGGACTATATATTCGATTGATTTGCATTAATTTGTAGTTAAATTTCACCCACGGACTTCGCGTTGTGCATTCCATTGAAGGTGATGAGTAAATAACTCCGATGCGTGCTCAATGCGCGGGCTTTAAAGCATTTGCTTGGCTAACAAATTCGCATTTCGCATCAGATAAGATATGGCCAAAGCCAACTCTTGATGTTAATGACGTCAAGGCTTTCAAGGAATTGATTAAGGCCACACGCAGTTGACTATAACATACTAAATTGGACTCTGAATTTACAATAGTTAATGCGCGATCGACTTTAATATAAGCATTTATTTTTTTCCATTTGCCCAGCCCTTCCTAATGAAATTGTGTTAAACCAATGGAAACAGTGACGATCTCGTATCGCCACCGATAAGCACTATTTATATAGATTATCCTAAACACCTCATCGTCTGCTGACGTCAACTATGTTAACATAAAAATAACATTATTCAATTACACCTACCGTGTCGACATAAGTAAAAAAATGTAATCATCATTTAGTAAAAATAAATTAAACTTGATAGTACTAGTTCAATGTATTCAGCTCCTATGAATTCTCCCAATTGAGTATAAAACCAAAACTTCATTTGAAATATATGTTTAAAAAAAAAAATAATGTACAGGAAAGAAAAACGGAAATTTACAAAAATGCCAAAGACAATGGGATTTTAGAACCAGCTACAATGTTTATAAATCGAAAACCTTTGAATACTTAAGTTTAATATTTTTAAAATAGTTAGTTAAAGCATTCTGCGTACACATGTGAAAGAAAAACCATGGAAATTAATCCATTTTTTGTAATTTTAGACAAATGTGCCCTGAATTTAAAGCAAAAGTTCTTAATTTAAAAAAAAAAAAAAACCTTCCCTTCTAGAAAAGGTATATCTGGATAATTAGATGATCTACCCTTGATTGTATTAAGTTACAAATATCATTAAATTTATATTTTGGCTAAAGCACATCCCAGTAATTCTAAACAACTATTTAAAATTGATTTTGCTGAATTTAGGAAATGCCAATTCCACTTTAGTTTCATAAAATATGGAATTTTCCATTCGGCTAATTTTCAACCATTTTTCTTTCCTTAAAATAGCATTCGCCAATTCCACTATGGAAACTAATTATGATTAATTGAAAATACATGAAAAGTAGATCGAAAAATATACTTGAAATCATTGCATATAAGTTCATGATAGTTAAGTGCGACTATGATCTTGATATAACGAAATCTCCAAAATGATTTCAATGCAAATCGAATTATAACACACCATTTTAATAAGTATTTTCACTTGAATTCTATATTTAAAATAATTCCAATTAATTTTTTAACAAGTGGCATCATGACAATCTCAAGTTTTATGCATGAGCTGACGTCGTGAAATCAAAAAATCTCTGAAATAATGTCAACAAGTAAATCAATTTTAATTGAAAGAAACAACTAATTTGTATTTCAGCGATTAAGTATGATAATCCGAATAGCAATGCAAGTGGCAAAAATTATTTGTGCCACTTGCGATAAGATTTCACCCAATCCCAATTCATATAATTCCCAAAAACCTTATCTCTAAAATATCAAATATCAGGGAGATGGAACTTTGCTTACCGCTATTGACAACTATTGCATTCTGGGACCGCTTTCTACGCACTGCAATAATGCGCAAAATGGCTATTAACATAAAAACACAGACTAATACAACAATTGGTATCCAAACGTCGCAGTAAATATAAACCATTCTCAAGTTTAGAGCGATCGTGCTCTTTTTACGTATTCGAAAGTTCCACTTGTACTGAACAACATTTTACACTTGCCTTGATTTAAAGGTAAAACCTTTTATCGTGAAAAAATAAATTATCAAATTATCACAAAAATTGAGTTATCTATAAAAGCACTTTGAGTATACATACAAATAAAGTATATAATTGCTCTAAAATGTTTTGGGCGTGAGGAAAAATGCAAGGCTGCGAAATATGTTCAGCTACTGAAAATTGCGGTTTTTTTTTTGGTAAGTATGAAAAGTAAAAACTATCCTTTAGTTAATGTGTATTTGATATCATACTTTAATTTTTGCCGAGAGTAAAAAGTTTTGCAAATGTATAAAAAATAAAATCCAAATAACATTACAGGAATTAAGCAATTTTTACATATATTTTTTTTATAAAAATAAAATATATATAAAATTGTTCACAAAGGTAAGGTAGCAAAATTTTGATAGATCATCAATTTTTTCCCTAGTATTCTTTTTTTAACCCAATTTCCAAAATGCTTCTTCATATTTTTCTAGGTGCCCATAGACAACAGAAACCCTTGATGCAGACAGCATTTATGCAGGTAAATAAAATTAGGGATGTTTAATCCAATAAAATTCCAATTATTTCAAATCCAAAACGAATAAAAATTGCTCAATTATTGATCTCAAATATCAGAAGCATTGTAGAGCATTTAAACGTGACACAATAAAAATTATAACGGAGGTCAGGCGACAAGGTGACAGTCGAATTAAGCGACTAGATAAGATAACACACAATAATTACACAATTATTAGTCATTTGTCTACATATATATATATATATATGTATATAGCAAAAGGGAAGATGGTTTTTTTTTTGTTATTTCTTAAATTATAATCAAATAATTAATTAACAGTTTTCGAAGGCTTGTGGAGAGAACTCAGCAAGCCAACCGGAAACGTTCAAGTATTGCATATGTTTTTTGTATATAAGATATATATCGATTATCATACGACAATGTTTACGAAAAAGCGTGTCTAACAAATTCAGAAAAAAAGAAAATCAACAGAAACAAATACCCTGCGTAGACTGAATAAATGAGATTAAAACGTATCGTAAAAAAAAATTAATTGGCAAGAAAATGATAGTCAAACTTAAGCCCTGCCACACAATATGCACAATTAATGAGAATCAAATGTCTGTTATGGAGTTATTGAAAAGAAACACGAATTAAGTATAAATCATATCAGTCCACCACCCCACATCATCCCCTCCCCTTCCAATTCAACACTGAAACATGCCATCATCACTGGCCAAATGAGTCATGCGAAGAAGAGAAGAGAGCTTTTGATTCGATTAGCACCACTCACTTGAAAGTACTGTTCCGCGTCGCTTGCTCGTGCAGCAATATCCGCAGCAGCTCATCACGAGGAACGTCAGAAGACAGAACATAAAAATACCCCAGAAATCCATTGCGAAATCGTCGAAAACTTTGATAGTATCCAGTGCCTGGTGGGAGACACGAAATTGTTAAAAGAAGCGTTGAAAGAGAAAAGGGTGTGTAGAAATTGTGACAGACTCACGATAAATGGCTTCTACTGCAATCACAAATTAATTATTAATAAAATTCCACTTGTTGCGGTTGCGTCTTTGTTTGTTATCCTCTGCTTAATGTATCGACACGAGTCAGTTGGCAATATATGGAGCACGGTTATTGCGTTTAAGCTTTAAAAAAGTTACGTTGATTTAATCAAACTTTATAATTCGCGTTATCTTATCTTTTATTCGGATTGAGATTGCGCTAATCTTGGCCCCTCGTCAGTTGGCAGCGCTGCTCTGCCTTAAATGGCAAGTGTCCAGCGGGCGTAACACAACACTGACTAGCTGTGTCGTGCTTAGTGTTAATAACAGCTGTGCGCGATATCGATAGTCTATCGGTATATCGTAGGGCATTTTAAATGGAAAAAAATAATAGGACAATGCTAAAAATAATTATTGTTACTTATTGAAATTAATATTGATCTTTTCTGGGTGGCAGAACACCGAGACGTTGACATTTTTTAGTGCATTTTGTGCAATGTATCGATAGAAACCCGAAAGTTTAGTGTTTGTTAACAGTACTACAAACAGTTATACATACTGCTTTGCAATTTTTATCATGGCGATTTCTTTTTGACATTTGACTACAACTGGGCGCACGTGTTTTTTTTCGGGCTGAAATCTGTGCTAAATTAAATAGTAATATCAAAGTAATTCCAAAATCACAACCCAGCGCACAGAACAACATACTAATTTGCGAATTGCAAATTGCGTCTCTCTCAACTTGCAGATGAATCCAGAGAAGCTGAAGAAACTGCAGGCGCAGGTGCGCATTGGCGGCAAGGGCACCCCACGCCGCAAGAAGAAGATTGTCCACTCGACCCCAGCAACCGATGACAAGAAGTTGCAGTCATCGTTGAAGAAACTGTCGGTGAACACCATACCCGGCATCGAGGAGGTGAACATCATCAAGAACGACGGCACTGTTATCCACTTCAACAATCCCAAGGCACAGGCATCGCTGCCAACGAACACGTTCGCCATCACCGGCCATGGCGAGAACAAGACGATCTCCGAGATGCTGCCCGGAATTTTGACGCAACTGGGCCCCCAGGACATTAATCAGCTAAAGAAGATCGCATCGGAAATTGCCAACAAGAGCAGTGCCGCTGGTGGTGCTGCAGCTGCTGGTGTCGGCGGCGCGGCTGCTGCTGCCGCTGCTGCTGCTGCGGATGCTGGTGACGATGATGTCCCCGATCTGGTCGAGAATTTTGAGGAGGTCGCCATTGCCGGTGCCAGTGCTGAGCAGGCCAAGAAATCTGGTGAAGTTGCGGCATCTGCCTAAACCCCTCAACTACAACCAAAACACAAACACACACATACATTTTAACAGCACACACACACAAACAAAACGAACGAATAGAAGCAAAGCTGAAGCAAGTGGACGAAAACATACAAGTACTTCTTCTTTCAAGTTGGGGGTCATGTCACACACATACACACACACACACACAAACTAAAAAATACAAAAAATAAAGGCATCCAAGTGAGCTCTAAGAAACAGAACACAAAAAAACAAACATATAATATATAATAACTATATTAATATATTAAGGGTATTTTCAAAACTTAAAACAAAAATACTAGTTTATAGCTGGAAGCGCGCTTAAGCGATATTATGTACATCAAGAACAAATATATATATATATATTATGTATTTCCAAGCGAATGAAGCACGTTTCCACTACATTCACATTCACACACATACACAGACTTACGTTCAAATCATTCTCTTGTTTTTTGCCTCCCACAAAACAAAACAAGCAAACATTTACATACACATAAACATACATAGTTTTACAGTTTTTACGTTTCCAATATTGTATATGATGAGTGCATGCACAGATACACACACGTATATTTGTATATTCAAAGTGATGCGACAAAGACAAACACTCCAGAATAAGTCATTGCCAGTTGTGTGCGCGGGAGCAGCAACCATTTGTGAAGAGAGAGCATGTTGAATATATATTTTTAGCATAAGCATTACTCTTCTTTCCTCCTACTCCTCCCTCCGCCCACACATGGAATACATAGGAACACAACATTTAAGAAGAAAACAAAAGCCTTGCTAAGAGTTTTATTTGATAACCATTTCACAAACCCGCCGCCAACTATAGACCAATTCATTTCTCGCCCGATCTGGAAAACAATCTTTGATTTGTAACATTCGGAAACATACCGCTGGAAGCAAGACTCTTTGGATGGAAATTACAATGGATGCAAAACGAAATTGTACCAAAATCGTTAAAAACATTTTTATAATTTGTAAACTATTTTTTTAGACTACATACACATTAAAAAGAACTGTAAAAATACAACCAACTCATTCATTCATTCATTTGGTGTAAGCATTTATTTCTGGCTTGCATAACTCATTTTATGCCGGCACACAGCCGCACGCACGCATACATCTTTGTGTAAGGGCTTATGCATGTGTTATGCCTAGCAACGCCTTTTGGAGTGAAGAGCGCAAGAAAGAGAAATTAGGTGGGGGAGAAGAACAGAAGCACGAGGCAGAGACAGAAAATAAACTTGTTGACATTGAAATTTTGGCATTAAGCTGCGAGCAGCTGCTTGGAAGCTTAAGAACTCTGTTTTAAGGCAGTGAAATTAATTAATTAAAACATTGCGTCGTTTTGCACTCTAATATAAATGAGAGAATCATGTACATAATAATAATAAAACGAGCTAAACTCAAAGGTGAACTTTCCACATACAAATTATTTTACACATGTGTGCGTGTGATTTGTTTTCATAAATTACGCTTATTCGCAATGAGTCATGTTCCCAAAAAAGTTAAATTATTCCGCAGCGAAGTTTCTAGTAACATTTATTGCGGTTAGTTTGTTTATCAAGTTGTGCAAGAACCTCAAAAAAAAAACAGCGATAAATGCTGAAAAAGTCTTATGTATAATCAGGGAAAAGTGCTGCAAACATTTTTATGTTCACATAAAACAATTTTATGATAACAACTTTTCGGTTAATCGTTGGCCGCTAAACCACTTCCATTTCCCCTTTTTGATCATATTCAAATGTGCCGCACACTTCGATAACGATAGGCCGAATTGCTATCGATAATTGCCGCGCAACGTTGCCACTATGCAGTCAGACACGCTGGCAACGCCACATCATTTTACGTGGCTTGCAAAAAGTCAGAGAAACATTTCGGAGGCATTTACTAATTATGTACATTCGTATGTAATATTAGTAAATGCAGCTCGAAAAAAATTCAATGTGCATAGTGCAAACCCACAAACAGCAATAAGAACCATACGTCGCTAACACTGTAAGTAGCATAACACAAAAAATCGGCGTCCGATGGCTGCTGCTGCAACAGGAGTCAATTTCAATATCAAAACAACCCTTTCACTTTTAATTGCAATTGAAATTGCATCCAAATTATATGTACAAAGGGCAATTAAATGCAATAATCACCCAACTGATATTCGGTTTGTGATTCAATTATTCTCCAAATTCCAAAATAACAACAAAATTAAAAAGCTTTTCCTGTAATTTGTTGTTTTGGATTTGTCATAAAATGCAAAACACACACATACTACATGAGTGCATGTGTGTGTGCGGGTGGGCGCTAAAAATACATCGCTTGAGAATTTTGTTTTGAAATGCCAGCAAACAAAGTGCAACAACAACAGCTTTTTTGAGCTTTTTGTGTACGTCAACAAAAATGACTTACATAAACAACAATGAATAAAACAAAACCAAATGCAAAGCGTCTATGCCAAATTGCGGTACTTTGCACAAAGCACACAGAAATTCCCACCTGGCGGGCAACCATCTTAATTTCATATCAGCTGTTGCCAATTGCTTGTTCTTGCTGCGGCAGCCAAACCACATCAACAGTAACGGTTATTTCGTGAACGCATGCAATTGAAGAAAATGACCGGAAGTTGCCTCTCTCTTTTTTCTCTCTCTTTGTGTTACTTCTATGGAAATGTGCAATCTTTTGCACGCATTTCATCAGCCAGTAAATGGTCTTACATCAGCAACTGCTATAAAAGCTGCGTCTCCCGCGTTGCTCCTCCTATTTCGTGAGCGAAATGAGAACTAAGCAGACGTCGATCAGAATTCAGTTAAGACAAATGGGCGTGGGATAGGTTAGGTTTTAACTGTAAAGTATGTTCATTGTATTCATATATTAATATTCACTCTTTCCTTCTCGATCGCTTCCGTAGAAACATCCTGCACGTACAGTCACACACACAGAAAGGCAATGATTCCAAGGATATAAATATTGGCCAACTTTAGATAGACTTCCGCAAATATGAACAATATGCAGAGCGCAACGCCCACCAATGTGGGCGTGGGCATAAAGAGCGCACGCAGCAACATTTTCACTGTCGACGGCCTGCCCACGCAGCAGATGCAGCAGCATCAGCAGCTGACCATCGATTACTCTAGCATCCGTGGCAAGGATGTTCTCGTCCAGCCCACAGACGATCAGCGGCAGCTGCTCAAGCGGCGCCTCCTCGATCGCATCGCGGACAACTGCGGCGAGACAATCTACGAAATTGGAGTGGGTGAAGGTAAGAGTTCAGTAATGCTTCGATTATATATCCATCTTTCCATATTATATATCTATCTATTTACAAATTTTAAATACATCTTTGAGAATATTTCACTAAATATAGTCTTAGATATGCGCAAACTAAACTATAAATTTGTGTTAACGCTTTTATGACAGATGGCAGAGATAGCGGCCTGAATGCAGAGGAGTTTGCGGCATCTGTGCAGACATTGGGCCAGCTGGCCGCTGACATGGATGCGGACCTGGTCAATCTGCGCGAGCGACCCGTCGAGAAGGGCAAAACGGCTCAGTTTCTAATACGCAAACATATAGACACCACGGACTTCATGGAGATACGGTGAGTTACGGGGGGCAATTGGATGAATGTGGATGCACTGCGGCAGAAACTAACTATTCCCTTCTCTCTCTCTCTCTCTCTCTCTCTCTGGCAGTGTTGCGGTCGTTGGCAATGTGGATGCTGGTAAGTCGACGCTGCTGGGCGTGCTGACACACGGCGAACTGGACAATGGACGTGGCCATGCCAGGCAGCGCCTCTTTCGGCACAAGCACGAAATAGAGAGCGGTCGCACCAGTTCCGTGGGCAACGACATACTCGGCTTCGATGGCGTCGGCAATGTGGTCAATAAACCGGATCACGGCCACCTCGACTGGGTGAAGATATGCGAGAAGTCCGCCAAGGTCATCACCTTCATAGATCTGGCGGGGCACGAACGCTACCTGAAGACAACCGTGTTCGGCATGACGGGGCATGCCCCCGACTTTGGCATGCTAATGGTGAGTGAATCCAATCCAACTGAATCCCTCATCAATATTTATGCGTAATAGATTGGCGCGAATGCTGGCATTATTGGCATGACGAAAGAGCATCTCGGGCTGGCTTTGGCGTTGGCCGTGCCCGTCTTTGTGGTGGTCACCAAGATCGACATGTGTCCGCCAAATGTGCTGCAGGATAACATGAAGCTGCTGTTCAAGATGCTCAAATCGCAGGGCTGCCGCAAGGTGCCGGTGGTGGTGCGCTGCCAGGACGATGTGGTGCTCAGCGCCACTAATTTTGTCAGCGAGCGCCTCTGTCCCATATTCCAGGTGTCGAATGTGAACGGCGACAATCTGGAGCTGCTCAAGATGTTCCTCAATCTGCTGAGCACTCGCATGGCCGGCTCCGAGAATCTGCCAGCGGAATTCCAAATCGATGATGTCTATTCGGTGCCTGGCGTCGGCACCGTTGTCTCCGGCACCTGTCTGCAGGGCACCATCAAACTGAACGATGTCCTCATGCTGGGCCCGAATGCCGTGGGCAACTTTGTGCCCATCACTATCAAGAGCATCCATCGCAAGCGGATGAACGTGGAGCGGGTGCGTTGTGGCCAAACGGCCAGTTTTGCGCTCAAGAAAATAAAGCGTACCTATTTGCGGAAGGGCATGGTGATGGTATCACCGGAACTGAAGCCGCAGGCCTGCTGGGAATTCGAGGGCGAAATCCTGGTGCTGCATCATCCGACAACGATCTCGGCCCGCTACCAGGCGATGGTGCACTGCGGCAGCATAAGGCAAACGGCATCGATTGTGCGCATGTCCTGCGACTGTTTGCGCACCGGCGACAAGGCGCGCGTCAAGTTCCGGTTTATCAAGCAGCCGGAGTATATACGCGCCGGACAGCGTCTGGTGTTCCGCGAGGGACGCACCAAGGCGGTGGGCAACATACTGCAGCCGATGCCACATGCAGCGGCCTCACCATATCGCCCCAAGCCGGCCAAGATGCAGTCGCGCGCACACAATGGGAACAACGGCAGCGGCAGCAACAGCAGCAACAATCAACAGCGCCACCACGGCCAGGGATCGTCATCAGCATCAGCGCAAGCGGCCGGCTGCAGCAACAAGGATGCGGCTGGCGAGGATCAGAAGCCACAAAATGGCGAGAGACGCGAGGGCAGCCGGCGCGGTGGCAAGCGGAAACGTAACAATCGGGTGCAACCAGCTGCGATGCCGCCCCTCAACGGCAACAGCAGCAGCGCCCACGTGGATGCCACGCCGATGGTGGAGCCATCTCAAATCTAGAAGTCTAAACTTGTATTTTAAATCACAATTTGTTCCAAAATGCATTTTGTGTGTATTCGAAAAACAAAAACTAAAATCTGTTAGTTGTTAAGCTAAGTATTTGGCGAAACGGTTGTGCTAGGAATGTGTGAGGCATGCAGCGGCAAATATCTTATCATATTCTGCTACAGTGAACACTCGCGCTGAACGACGATTATCACTTTGAATGAATGCTGTGCGAATTGTGCGTGTGTCAAATTTGTAAAATGAATAAATATGTTTTTTGATTTCGTCCATGTTTAGTGTTAGAGTCAACCAAATTGAATTTGTTTAATTTTCTGTTCATATCGTAGAACTTGAAGAAACTTTGTTTAAATTTGCTATTCTTTTATTTTGTACACATTGTCTTGCTTGCTGTGTGTTACTCTTGACGTTGAAGCGTATTTAAATTTGCATAATAAATTTACAGTTTGAAAAACTAAAATTTGTACACCAAAACTGTTGGCATTAAACGGTTTCATTTTGAAACCACGGTGCACTCTGGGGCCTGATCGACATTTATTGTGGCATAAATTAGAAATGTCTTACAGAGGCATAAAGTAGAATGAGATTGAAATATTAGTAACATTTATTTATTTCTCGATTTACGGAAAATTTCTTTGTTCAATATCGATATCTTAACCAAATTCTCTAGTTCGATCAGGAGCAATCGGAAGATAAGTTCCTATATGAAAAGCATATCAGAGTCTATAAATTCTACAATAAATCTTGCAAATATTTAGGAAAATTCTCAGCTTTCACCAAAAATTACCTGATCTCCGAGTTATATAAAATATTTCGCAGGCTTTTTCATTATCTTATTGATTTTGCATTAAAGTTAAAAATACTTTAAATATATATATATAATTTGAGAGAATATAAATAAATATTCTTTTTACCAGAGTAACGATTTCAAAGAGAACAAATCGGTTTAGGTACAACTCAATTTTATAGAAATAATGCAATCCGATGAAATCGGAAGATTTATGCAAATTACAAATCTGTGCAACATGATCTGAATGGGCCACAGTTTAACTGACATGTCGACAATGGATCAAGAGATACCCTGTAAATAGCTACGCCTTGCAGTAACATACCTTTTTTTTAGATACTTAGACTTCGATGTCCTGAAAGATTTTTGTTTTCAGCACAAATTAATTCAACTTTACAGAACGTTAAAGTGGTTTTTGCTGCTGCATCTTTGGGGTTAAGGTTGTCTACATCTATCTCAATTATTTACAATTTGTGGCATAAAAGTTCAATTATGCAATTTGCAGATTTTTATATATATATACTCGACTCTAAGATAGGCCAGCAATCAAAACAAAAATGTGGAATGTTAAAAACTGTTAAATATTTGCTACTAAATTTAAATTTGCAACATTGAATTTCTTGTGAATTTCAAATTATAACAAAATTGAGTGCATTGCTTGTTAAATTTGGTTTATGTTCCTAAAGTCTTGGCTACATGTAACTGATTAATTTAGTTATTATTTCTTTGTATTCTTCAGCTCCTTTTTGAGGCCCTCCAGCTCCTGCCGGACATTGGTCTTGAACATGTTCATAAAGGATCTGCAAAAAAAAAACAGAGAAAACTATTCACGTCTCAATGGGAAAGTGGGCAATTAATTGTGAACCCACTTGAATCTCTCGGGGGTCATTTCGTGGAGCCCACGCTCCCTGGCCATGTCCTTGGTGCGATACATGAGTGAGACGACCAATTGGGCGGCGCGTCGCATCGGATAGCTGTCGGCCATGCGCTGGATGAGCTGCTCATTGTTGGCCAAATAACGCATCAGCAGTCGCAGCACCATCCTTTCTGGTAGGTCCTAAAATTCCGTATCCTTGTATTTGCGTATCAGTTGCTGTTTGAGCTTCAGCTGGCTGCGCAACAGTTCCAAACGCTGCAGTTGCTCCTCCTTGTTGTAATCGATGCCCGGCAGCTGTTTAATTTGCTCGCGCGCTGATTCGAAGCGTTTTTGCAGCTCAAAGATCTGCGTAAAAAGTTGCCATTAAATGTGGAAACAATTCAATAACAATTCCCTTTTATTTATGCCACTCACCTTGTGATTGCAGTCCTGTGATTCACGCAGCTTAACAGTGTTCTCGAGCGGATCTTTTTCTACACTGCAAGCCAAAACAAAGAAAAGAAAATAAGCATTGTTTCTTATATAAGCACATCTGAACAATTTCGTCAATTTTCCTCTGTTGTCAACACTCAGTATTTATTTTTTTTGTGCAGTTTTTTGACCTCACTGTTACACACACACACACACACGCACCTACTGTAAACAATAATGGCATTGAGCAACACTTACCAGCGCACAATATCGTAGATGATCGGCAGAATTTCGATGTCCAGCTGGTCAACTGTCAGAGGGCCGCCGATGCCGATTCCGATGCCGTTCGATGTTTGTGTCTCCTGCGAGACTGTTGTTGTTGCTGTTTGTGTGTTTGTTGTTGTTGTTGCTGCTGCTGTTGGCTCAAAGGGTGAATTTGAAGTTTGCACCAGACCGTCGGCGGTTAGTGTCGGTTTTCTGTCTTCGATTTGATTATGAGGAGACAATTCCATTATAATTTCAGCGTTTTTTATCCAACGCGTTGTTTTTTGCTCTGCGACAAATTTGTGTTGTGAGTGTTATCGATATATTGCCAGCTATCGCAATCGCAATGGATTTTGTAGTGCTGTAAAGCGCGCTAGCGCACAACTGACAGCTTGCGCGCCTTGATTGAATATATCAAACGCCCCAACTGAATTTATTCCATATATTTCTTATTTATTTATTTTTGTGGTATTTAAGCGCGTAATGAGCAAAAAAATTTGAAGCATTTCGCTATTGCTAAATGGTCAAATTTAGATATTAAGGCGCAACATGTGATTTTTCTTAACTAAATCGGTTTGTTGAATAAATGTAATTAACTTATATTAATTTGGAATAGACTTAAAATTTTCATTCATATTGTGCGAGCTCTCTGCACGTGTACAACTTTAAAGGCGTATTTTCAAAATATTTGTTTATTTAATTGACACATTAGGTTTAGCGAATTACTGCAAGAACGTAAATAAAACGACCAACATTGTGCTAATTAGTTCTAAATTAGGAAATGATATTTTTGTTAGTCGCTAATTGAGGCCACTCAAAATTCATGTTCATGAAATATTAATTAAGACCAAAGTCGGCAAACATTTTTTTCTCCCGTTGTTGAAACATGTCTGATCAATATATATTTGAACGAATGTACCATGTATGAAAACACAATTTTATTACAACGAATTGCGTCTTTGACTTTCATTGTGCAAAATTAATTAATTTCACTTGAAACCTTGCTATTGATGGCAATTTAAAAACAATTGAAAAATATTCAATTCGCCTGCTGTCATTGCCATCAATTGAAGAAATGCACAACGAAAAGGCATTAAAAAGTTAACATCAGACTTAAGAAAACCAATTTTGTATGTCTTATTGCCATTTTTTAATTTGGGTGACTTTTCCCAATTATCAGTTCAACTTTTAATTAACACAACTTATGAATGAAGTCAACAATGATTAAATGCCAAAAATTAATTCGAATTAATTAACGAAGATACAAATTTAATTCACTTACAGCCACATTTGATCGAAGGCACATTTGGGGCCAATCAGAAGCATTTGCGCGTCATTTGACTGTCTGATCCAAAGATGATTGGCCCTTAAATGCTGATGATTTGACATATTTATATGCACATCATAGCTAAGAGTAAAATCCAATTGATCCAATGACAGGTGCAGCGCAGTCGCCGCTCTTAGTTAGTCAGTTGTTGCTCTTAAGCGCAACAGCTGCTTAATTGCTTGATGATATTTTATTTGGTGAGTGGAGACTAAGGACAGCTTCCACTTTACAGTGCTTTGTTTTTGTCGTTAACTGTATTTTCCAGTTGGCATTTGCATACGCATGGCATTATCATCATTTCTTTGTGTGCCTGTCCCGCTCTCTTATTTCTGCGGCAAACGAGAGCGAAAGAGAGCGTCAGACGACAGTCAGCTGGTTAAGCGCAGAGCATGAGCTTAAATTTATATTAATGTGTGTTGCCCGTTCACCAAAATCAGTACGTCTCGTTTCATCGGCTAAAACATCAGTTTTTCGTGTCAGTTTTAACAACAACAACAATCCAACAAAGCGGTTAATTAATAACAACAATCAGCAGCAATAACACGTCGGCAATTTTTGTTTATCAAATAAGACAAAAAAAAACACAAAGCTTTTCATTAAGAGTGCGTGCACAAATACGTCATCGACGCGCGCAGCAAAAGTGCGAGCAACAACAAAAACAACAGTGAAAACTGCAGATATTGAAAGCTTTTGAGCGAACAGTTCACAATTACAAATAAACACACACACACATACTTAGATTAGGCATACATGTAACAAGTTTGAATTGAATTCAATTGCAAGTGCAGCATACAAATCAAGCAAAAAAATACGCTTTGTTTGAAATAATTAATTTGTTATTGTGCCGCTCGTCGGCGGCATTTGCAGTGAAACGCAGCAAAGAGCCAGTTATAGCCAAGCGCGCAACACGTGTGTGCGAGCGGGACAACGCTAGTAGTGCTGGTAAAGCGTTTTGATAAAAGGAAAGAAGGCAAAAACAAAATAGACAATGCGACGTCGCTGCAGTCTTAATCGGAACAACAGCAGATAAGAAAACGTGAAAAACAGCTGAGCAGCAGACGGAACAAAAACAAAAACAAACCCTGCAAATCCCTTTTACTATTGAGATATCAACAACAACAACAACAACAACGACGATTGTCAATTAGAGCAGCAGCAACAGCGAACAGCGTCGCAGCAGAGCAGTCGGCAGCTTTTATCGACTACAATCAGCATCAGCAGCAGCAGACGCCGCAGTAGCAGCGCAGCAATCGCAATCTCTTTCATCGTCCCGTGTCCGTCGAAGTCACAAGTTCTGTTTTTTTTTTTGTTTTTTTTTTTTGTGATCGTCTTGTCGTCGTCGGCTCGCTCGGTTTTTGGTGCGTTGAATTCGGAAACAGAAAAGTTGAAACTGTAAACTGTAGTTTCCCGCTAACGGCGAATATTCGTGCAACTCATTGATATATTAGCCGCGTGTCCGTGTTGGTTGGCGCTCGACCAAAATTCTGGCCGCACGAAAAATGCTCGTCTCTTTGGGCTTTTCGAAGCCTAGCTTCGCCGGGCTAAAAGTGCTCCTATAGCGAGTAAATCATCGCTAAAAAAAAAAATAAAATAAAGGATACGAATTGGCAGCAAGCAAAATAATCAACAACGAAAACAAATCGCGCAAATTAAAAAATTATATATTCGGCGATCGACAAAGCAAACTAATCAAACGATAAACTTATTTCGATTGTTAATTTGAATAATTAGCGGTATAACTCAAAAGCCCGTTTCGAAATTAAAACAAAAAAACTGAACGACAGAAAAAGGCTCTAATAAAAAAAAAAAAACTTTATACAATTCACACATTCATATATAAGAAATAAAACTCAGACAAAAACACACACATATAAGAGAAATGAACGACACACAAACGTGAAGTCTTTCAAAACTTTATCAGTTTGCTGCACACGCAGACAACACACACGCACACACAGACAACGGTTTCTATAAATAAGACGCATACATTGACAACTGTGCTACTCTCTCTGTCTCTCTCTCGTCTATTTGAGTAGCGATTAAAGTTTAAGCTGCGGGAAACAATATTATTGCCAAAGCTCCGCAGCGATTTGTACAGAAAACAGAGTAAAACAAAAGCGCGTCTGGAATAGTTGTGCCTCCCTGCTGCAAACAAAAAAAAGAAAAAAAATCCAAATATAAAAAGAAGTGACAAAAAGTGTTTAAACAAATGGAATATTTCATTGTCAAATTTATACATTTCGACAACTCTACCGAACTTACTGCAATAATGTCCGCCTTCTGATAGTGCCCAATAAAAAAACAACCAAACCAACAGGAGCTAAAAAAAAAAAAAAAAAACTGAAAATATAAACAAAGTCGCACAAGTGCCAAACCATCTGGTTTCCCCTCCCAATAAGAATGTCAAAAATCAGACAGTGTGCCCCATAAACATAATCAAAGCTCACCTTTTCTAAAAAAGGAAGGAACACTTGCAACTCGTGTGAAACACTCCCCGCAACAGATCGCTAGAATGTCCGGATTAGTCTGACGCCAAAAAACCCAATCAGCAAATCACGCCCAAAAGAGGAGAGAAGGAGAAGACGAAAGAAAGGAGCAACAGGCGGAAAATAAGCACAGTTGAACTTTGCATCATCCCCCGAGAGTAAAGCGAAACTTAGCGATAAATGGAGAAATCTGTAATCCGGCTGCAACGCATGTCCAATGAATATCAGTCGCAATCGAGCTATATGTATCTGCGAAACAAGATGCTGTTAAAAATTGAAAATACCCTACTTCGAAGCCATCGTCAGCGTGAGACCACTGGTATCAAGAAACTATATAATTCGTTTTTTGTACTTTTTTAATTGATCAAAGATCGCGCTGTCCCCCGCCCGAAGAACGCACAACAACAATTTTTTTTTATCAATTCAAAAGAAAAACCATATATAAATATAGTTACGAAAATTGTTAAAGCAAAATAAATACTACAGATATTATTTGGTTGTTAGTTGTTATCCAATATTCAAGTGTGCTGTGCTACGAAAAAAAATCACAAAAAGATTGTAATATATTTCTTTGTTGTCATAAAAAAAACCTACAAAATGTTGACATAACCTAAAAACATACTTTAAATATAAAACGCAAAAAATAACTTCATTTTACTTCGAGTACGTACAACAAATATATATACAAATATATAAGGGGCCAAAAAGGAAAAAACTGAGAAAAGTGCAACGCGAAATATCGTGGATGATACCATGGAAAACAGCGTGTCTCGTTAGGAAGTGCGTGTTTTACCGTTGTTTTTGACATTACATCAATAAACAAATAAATAATATTTTGTAACAAAAAAGTGGACGTGGAATTTGAATAGTAATTTGTTTTCATACCGAATGGCGCTTTCGTTTTTATCGCAAAGTTCCGGCCTTTTGGATTTAAAAAGCATATTCGATCCGCAATATTCATTACAACAACATCAACAAGAAAATCATCATCAGCAGCATCAACAACAACAGCAGCAGCAGCAGCAGCAACTATATTTGCCATCACAGCAGCAACAACAACAACAACAACAACAACATTATCAAATATCACACATATCAACGAAATTTGATTTGAGCATTTTCAACGATTTCGACCAAATGGAATTCAATAATAATAATTTGAGTCGAAACCACAATCAGTACCAGAATAACAATAATAATGTTAATAACAATAACGATAATAACAATAGCATCAACAACAATAATAACAACAACGGTGAACATTTAAGTCAGGTAAGCTCGTAACTTGTAAAACTTTGATATTATTTGTAGAAAAAGATTCATAAAGATTACAAAATTAAAAGAAAATACATTGCTCTAAAAATGCCAGACAGAATTATTTGTTTGCTTACCAACACTTGTATAAATATAAATACTAGTATATTTAAATAAGTGTAGCTGTTGTTTATTTGTCAACAAAGAAAATAAAGTAAAAAAAAATATGATGTGCATGTTAAGCGCTTCGAATTAGTATAGAATTGGATTCAAATAACAAATTGACTGGCACCGACAGGTGCATAAAATGTTATGTAACTGAATCGACTTGTCAGACTTTAGATTGCCCCTGACTTGTATACTATATATATAGAGAGAGAAGTGGATCAATCTGTCGACTTTCTTTGCCTGCCACTTGTGGCATTTGTTAACACTGTTCTCTCTTATCTATTGAGAACGCAATAAAATTAAATGAAATACAGACATAGCGGCGTAGCAAATCAAACCTCAACCTCTCGTACTTATAGAAAAATATACACGCAGCTGAAAAAACACCCTCATATTTTCAGTAATACTACTCTACAATTAGTTGCTATTAGTGTGAAATAATATTTTGGAAAAAAACCGGAGATTTTCTTTTCTCGTTCAAGTTTGGAAAAGAGATTTCTAGATTCTAGATTAAAACAGATTTTTATATTTAATCTAAGATTTCACATTAAAAACATTTTAGATAGTTTCTAAATTGTTGTTTTGTATTTCTATATAAAAGAAAATATTAAAAAAAAAAAGAAAATAACCTTAAACCGTTATAATTTGGGAAATTGTTGATCGGATATTATGAAATTATTTCCACAAACAAGAAAAGCTTTCTAGTTTTCAGGGTGATTTTCTTTTCTGAGTGTACTTATACAATATTGGAATGAATCGATTATAGAGATTTTTCTCTACTCTCATACAAAAAAAATAACAGCTCGAGGCTTGAAAGATGATGTACATTGTATACAAACACACATTAAACACACACACACACACACACTCACCCATAACTGAGCACAGATGATAGCCATAGCAATTCTCACAAGCCTGTATTATTATCAGCAAGGTTTAGGACCCCTATAGCATTTTAGGTAGAACTGAGTGATAATGTGTGCTCGGCTGAGGCAATACATCGGTTGGCGGGCGACTCTGGAACAACATCATGCTTCACGATTTAAAAAACGTTCAGTTTTCGGAAAGTAAATCGTAGGTCGAGTACTTGAAAAGTTTAATCAAGACAGGGTTCTTATAGTTGCTCTAATTTGCCATGGCTTTAAATGATTTCCTTGTTTCCATTGCTTTGATTAGGTCCAGAATCGCCATTTCATGAGCGGCTATCATCATCAGCATATTGGGTCAGATTATGAGCAAGTGATTAACTTTGTTGACTCACCACCGACTTCTGAGGAATCTTGGGCAGGTAAGGAATAATATTATTGATACTTCCGTTTCGATAATGTCATCATCACTGCCAACAATATAAACATGAGAATCATCGAATTCATTCCACTCATCCACCCATCATCAAAAGCAATCGATATCGCTTTCGTTAATGGATAATCGATACGTATTCGATTTGTTTCGGTTCGTATTACTGCAGACGCACAGTCCAAGGACTCGCCAGGACCGCATATTATCGACGTACGGACAATTTACTCGGAGAGTGGTTCACGCAAAAGACGAATGGATTGGGACTCATTGGATATTGGCCAAAGTGAAAATTCGGCGACAACCCAATCGGGCGACATACCCAATAAGGTGGCACATCTGGAGAAAGATAAACACAAACGTGAAAAGCATTCAGGTAAGAAATCATATAATTTGAATATATTACAAAAAAAACAGCTGGCACAAAAACTGATTCCGGTTTTTAGCGAATTCCATTTGCATTTCTATAATACAATTCATAGATAATCCACAAATTGATGATAAATATTTTTGATTTATTTGTTGTAGACGATATTTACCATATTTAAGTAGGTTTTAAAAAAACCCCTTCTTGTCTTTCAAGTTTTTATTTTGAGAATATATATAATAAAAAGGCCAATTTGTATATAACATGTCATCTTTGGAAACCCCTTTTTCTATCCAATTAATAGTACACTTCTTAGATTCCTCCGATATCAATAGAAAAATCGGCGAATATGATTTCCATTATTTAGAAGAACCTTTCGTTTCCCTTATGACATCTTCCAACCGTCGGGACATTCTTTTCACTAAGTTATTGGTTTTATTACTACCTACTTTATCCCAGCTGAGGTCTTCAAGGGTCTTTTATAATAGCTCTTCAAATTAAAAAAATGCCGTAATAAAATAAACCCCTGACTGAGAAAAATGTAAAGAAAACACTTGTAAGATAAAAGTGTAAGAAAACATTTTGATCTCACTGTTGTTAATAATTTATTTCATCTCTTATTAGTTTCTGTTAGATCAGAGTGATTTTTTGATATTATTTGTATTATTCATATTCAGAATTATAAAATATAAATATTTGACTTATTTACGTTTAAGTTTCATTACTTAATTTGACGATTGAGGTGAATCCCACTCATGATATATGACTTGACTCAGACATTTCAAAAATGAACAACAATTGAAAACTTGTTTTGAGCAAACTTGTTGTCAGCGCAATGTGCGATTTGGCGCTGTTCTTAATCTTAATCTTAATCCTAATTAGCGGGTGGGTATACGAATGGATGACAACAGTTGAAATGAAATGGTCTACCCCTACCCTATGAGGTCTTCAGACTTGAGCTTATTTTTTTTTTGAATATGACATGGAGCTGTACCAACCTCGATGCCGTGGCGTATGGTGTTAATTATTTTCAAAAACAAAAAGCCATTTGTTAATTAATCAATATATCAATAATATTCGCGTGTGTGTGATGATCGTAAAAATGATTGTTGCGGTCGTCTGTCTGTTGCCCGTATCGTGACTTAACACTTATATAATCAAACTCTAATCACAAAATTAAGAAGTCTGCTAAAAGGTTAGTTAAAATTAATCAAAACTATTTGACAAAATCTTTACCATTAGATATATATATGTATGTACGTATGTATATATATAAGCGGAAGGTGACTAAGGAGAGTCACAGAGGAAGATTAGCAGTAATTTACCCATCAAATCTTGTGTCTCCACATGTTTCGAAAATCGGACATTAGCAAATGATTTCTTGTGTATTTAATTTGACCACTTTGATTCATTTTTCGACTCTTTGTTGTTGATATCAAAATAAGGTAGGAAAAAGATACGCCTAAAACAGCGATTACATTGCTTAAAAGATCAAGTAAAGATTATATACTTATTTCTCTCTTCTTGCTATAACAGAGCACTTTAAGTATAATACAAGTCAAACTTAAGTTAGTCAAAGTAAAAGTTGAATTAAATATATTATGGTTTAACTGGACTGCAAAATCTATATTCTGTCTAATAGAACCCAGATGGTCAGATTCATGTAAATCGCGACCCCAACAACAATTGCCATTGGCCTAATTACAGATTCAACTAGAACTACAACTACCACTGCTAAAGCATATACACAGATATAGAGAGATATCGAGCCATATAATTTGAACTCTTTACCAAAACAATAATGCGCTGCTAACACTGAGTGGCGGGGCGCTATCGCAGTGCTCATATGATGGCTTATCAAGAAATACGAAACGCAAACGTCAACCGGGCCAAGATAAGGCCCACAAAATGGTTGATGTTTTGTAGAACCGGCAATTAAAACAATTCCGTTTCTGTTGTTGAGCCAAGAGAAATTGTGGAAAACTTTTTTGATTTTAGGTAAAAGTTTTTTGCACTTTTTTTTTTTTTAATTATCTTATTTTTATTATTTATTGCACTTTGATTATTGACACACTTATAGTATTCACACTCAGTTTATGTAACGTTAGCCCGTTTAATGGATGTTGTTCATTTATTAGCCATATTATTTAGCCAAAAGCCTCGCCCAGCCTTAATTTCTATTATACGGTTCAGCTTCTCGGGCCTTGCTCTCGAAATTGTATATTTAAACAATTAGAGCCAAACAATTTCGCTTATAAGCAGCAGTCGTGTGGATAATCAAATATTTTCACAGCCAGTATTCTCGACTAAGCTAAATCCCCCCATAAAGTGCTCCAGGTTTCTGTACTCCCCCAAGTCATTAGGTTCAGATTATATAAGCATTGATATTGACAATATCTAAGCAAAAATCACATTTGAAACTGCAACGAATAATTAATTATTGTTTGATTATTTATCATCATTAGGCTCACACATTTATGCATTTTTATAATTAATGTTTATAGTTGTATTTGTATATTATGTACACTAAAAACATTCACATATTTAAAAAAATAATAAATAAATAAAATTTCAACTTAAATAAATAAATTCTCCAAATTTGATTTATAATGTTTAAATCTAACAAGAAATATAATAATAATAATAATAATAATAATATAAATAAAAGAGAATATTTAAATATAAATTTAAAAATCAAAAATAAAATAAAATTAGTAAAAAAAAAAAACAATTTAATTTTTCAAAAATGTATTGCGATCAGAATGTATGCTATGGCTGGGCTGGAGGATGGGTTTTGTAATATACAAGTTTTGTATAATGCCAAAATTCACGGCAATTTATTTTAACCAATAACTTAATAAATAAGTGCTAAACCGTTATTTAGATTACGTTTTTTTATGTTCATTTTTGTATTTATTTATTAATCTTAACGTTCAAATAATAATTTATACTAAGTTGTGCGAAAATTGATACTTCGATTTGTATATGTTTATCTGAAAGCACACCATTAACAGGCGCTTTGAGAGCTCTGTTGACGAAAATTGGCAGACAAAGTCAATTGACGTCATACACAATTTATGGACAATAGTTGTGGTGATAAGCGTTTAGCCAAAGCAGTTAACTTGAATGAATAAACACACATTTTTATGCTCTCTGACTTTCTTTGGGATTCATTTACAGGTCGCAGCAGTTGGAGCGACGATATTGGCTTCGATCTGAACGCCGATTTTAATAGCAACTCATATTTGAACAAGTGAGTGCACAAGTGTGGAGTAAAGGGAGGGGGAACTGCTGGGGAGCTATCAGGTGCTAATGCTGAAACTATTTTTGCAGTGAAAACTTTTTGGCCTTCTCGCCGAGTTTAACGGCATTGAAGCAGGAGCCGCAAACGGAGCAGCTGAAACCAACAACAACAAAGCAACCCTTGGACAGCAGCTCTGCGGGCACAGTGCACAATATTGGCAAGATCGACAAATCGCCATTGGGCGACGCCAATCAATCACCGCAGCGCCCGGCGCAATCCCAGGAAGTGGTTGGCGCTGGAACAGTAACTGCTGGTGGCAACGGTGGCAGCGAAAGCGGTGGCAAGCATGAGTTGAACTCACCACAAGGCTCGCCCGCCTCAGCGGAATTTGAACTGAACGAAAGAAATGCAGCTGCAACTGACACATCCATAGCTGCATCTGGCAACGAGGCCTATGCGCAGGCGCGTAAGTAAAGCATCAACATTTAGATACAGTACATTCCAAATAAGTGCATCATTTTATCATCATTGCAGCACGCTCTGAGCTGCAGCAGCAGGTGAGCGTTGTCGAAGCGTCCAAAATTGAGCCAAGCTCATCCACTGGTGCATCACATGCCGAGGATCACAAGTAAGAAGATCTCTGAGAGTGGAGACATGGAGTCATCTTTAAGGATCTCATTGAGAGCAAAATGTTTCTTATCTTTCTTATAGATACAGATAGATAAAATGATTTTGCAGCTATATATCTACATTAATATAAAATGAAGAATTGGGAGAATAATGTTTTAAGCTCCACATTCCACAGTACCGATTCCATCAGCTTTCTAACAATATAACTAGCTGCAAAAATTTAAGTTTAAAATCTTCGATTTATAAATGAACAGGATTTGTAGCTATAGACATCGGCACACCCAGTTTTTTTGAAGTATCGATTTCAAATATTTTTTCGATAATCTTTGTTTTTTGCTTCGAATATTTGAAATCGATTCCTTTATTCTGATCTGTAGGGAATGAGATTGCAATGATGAAAACAATTAAGTATTTTGAATTTCCATTGCATATTGTTTGATCTAGTAAATCGCTTCTTATGATACTATATCATTATATATTTGATTGATATCTTTGCAGATTTCAGTACATTTTGGCGGCGGCCACCTCAATTGCGACAAAGAACAATGAGGAGACTTTGACCTATCTGAATCAGGGTCAAAGCTATGAGATCAAATTGAAGAAAATTGGTGATTTATCATTCTATCGCGATAAGATCTTGAAGGTGAGTAAAACGTCGTCGTCAATCTGAATCTTCGCACTTGTCCCTCCAATTTTCTTCCTCTCATGCGTTGAGTTCAAAACAATTTGCAAAAAAAGAATGAAAAATGGAAAAATTGAGTTTAAATTGACAGAGTAATTGTTATGGCTGTTTCTATTAAGGCTATAAGCTGTACTCGTTGAGAATATATATATATATATATATATGTATATATATATATAATTGATATTACGACTGCGGGCAGAGATGTGTTTGCTGTATATGCTGAATTATTAAAGTTATGTGTGATGCATGTTAATTGATTTTAATGTGCCCCAATTAAACTTAATTTATACGCAAACCACTTGAGGCGCATGCGCCATGTTGCCTCGTGTTGCAAACTCTCGGACAAGTGTAATAAAATAATATTTGTATCAAATTTGTTTGAAAGCTGACAATTATGTGCTTCCTTTTGTGTTTTGCAGAGCGTTATCAAAATATGTTTCCATGAGCGTCGATTGCAGTTCATGGAACGCGAGCAGATGCAACAATGGCAAGCATCGCGTCCTGGTGATCGCATCATTGAGGTGGACGTGCCATTATCGTACGGTTTGTGCCACGTGTCGCAGCCATTGAGTTCGGGTGCATTGAACACGGTGGAGATCTTTTGGGATCCGTTCAAGGAGGTCGGCGTCTACGTCAAGGTCAATTGCATTTCCACAGAGTTCACACCAAAGAAGCACGGTGGTGAAAAGGGTGTCCCGTTTCGTCTACAAATTGAAACCTATATTGAAAACTCGCCAGCAAACAGCAGCAACAATAACAGCAGCAGCAGCAGCGGCAACGTTGCCAGTGTCAATAACAACACCAACAACAGCACTAGCAACACAACAGCTAGCAACAACAACAACAGCAACAACACATTAGGGGGCACATCGGACAATCGTGCCGCACTCAATGGCAAACAGGCGGTGCATGCAGCTGCTTGCCAGATTAAGGTGAGCATTGCCCCAGAAAAAGTAACAAGTATTCTCTGCAGAAAAAATTCCAACTAAAATTTCGAAAATAATTCTTCTTTTGAAAATATATTTCTTAAAGCCGACTTTGAGTATATGTTTCTGATGTTGACTAATTTCAATTGCTTTGCAGGTCTTCAAGCTAAAAGGCGCCGATCGAAAGCACAAGCAGGATCGGGAAAAAATACAGAAGCGTCCAACATCTGAGCAGGATAAATTCCAGCCCAGCTACGAATGCACCATTATGAATGATATATCATTGGACCTGATAACGCCAACCACCACAACAGGCTGCTACAGTCCCGAGTAGTGAGTATATCTTTATATAGTATAGTATTCTCCAGCGAAAGTCTTCACCGAATGTCCTTTCTGTTCCATCTGCCAAGATTATCATAACGAGGAAAAATATCGAAATATATATTTCCATTTCTTGTAGTTTCTAATGCATTGAAGATGACGTCTCCAACTCCATAAAGTATACATATTCTTGATCAGCATCAGAATGTTTCATCTTTGTATATAAGCAGAACTCCCTCAACTCTTAAGATATATTAATGCAACTTGAAAACAATTTTCCTTACCAAGATATTCGAACAATCTCACTAATAGTTCTTATTATTATTCAGCTAAAAATCATTATATCTTAGGAAGATAGTTCTGATCCAAGAGAACTACACAAATGTGGAATATGCAAAACATAAACTTTATATCTCGGCAGTTCGCCTTGAGTCCGATAGATAGCAGATTCTTTCCTTACATCTTTCCTCTCTTAATTGCTGTAGCATTTCTATTTGCTTATAGATGATGTGCTCCATTTTTGTATTGTCACGATTATTATATACTTTTTTTTATTTGCACTGCCATGTTTTTGCTTATGGACGTTGTAGACAAACGATTTAGCTTTTGATTTGTTCATAGCACGGGACTTAAGGAGTGCTCTGAGATATATGTATATAAAAAACAGTTTAACAGATAAATGCTAAGTAAGACTATTCGTTAAGCTGTTAAGCTAAGTCAATTTACATAAGAGCGCCAGCTTAAAGTGCAATTAATATATGTATGTAAGTCACACATACACACACAGACACACACACAGACACACGTACCCACATAAACATGCTAAATATATTTTGAAAATTTCCATTCATCTATCGAAATTTGTTTACTTACTTTCAATGAGCCTTCAGTTATGATTATGGAATTTTTTTTGCCAAAAAATTGGAGCAAAACAAATCAATGTAAATATTTTAATCTATGTATCATTGATTTAGACGGCATTTTGAAACCAGTTATTGCCCTTATTATGGGCAGTTTAGCTGCAACATCTTTTGCAAATATCTTCTTTTTTTTCTCTCTTTCAGTGTTCAAAATCCAGTCTCGTTTTGAAGTGTCTCAATGATATCATCTGCATTTGTTAGTTATTTTTAGTTATGAATCGGTCGATTTTAGATTTTAACCGGTCGCAATAAGTGGGGTTGATTAGGGCTCTGATTGGGTTTGCTGAATAAGGTGTGATGTCAGTAAGGTGCCTCTAAAGAGATGCTTTTCATGTATTTATTTACTTATGATTAGATATGGCCAATCAATTTGTTACTTTAATTTCAATTTAACATTAATTATTAATATTTTTTTTATTTTTTTCGAATTTGTGGAGGGTTTTCAGTTCACGTTAATTATTATATATATTGTTAGAATAGTTAAGATCATTTTTTTTATGCTAATCTTACATTTACAGCTAGTTTTGTGGGGGAGTTAACATAATTTCACATGCAAAAAATAAAAAATTTTTTTTTTTATATAAAATTAATAATTGAATTGGCCAACGGATTAATTTCATGTCTAACATCTGCACAAGTTATACAAGTTATAGTTAAATACAACACGGCTTATCGCTGCAGGTATATGTATATATATATATGTATATAAATGTATAAGTATTTATTTATGCATGGCAATGGCAGGTGGGTTATGCATTAAAAAACCAGCTAAAAAAGCCAATGCCAATGCCAGTGCTGACAGAGCATAGAGATACATAGAGGCAAAGAGTGAGAGAGGGAGACAGAGGGAAGCAGTCACATAAACTGGCTATCTGTATGTGTGTATGTGTGTATCTGTATCTGTTGCTAAAGTTTGTGTATCTGTTGATTGTTGATTTGCTGGCTGGTTCAGCATTCGTGAACATGCGCTTGTATCTGAAGAATCACAAATGTTATAGGCACACGAGATCAGTTCGAATTTGTAAATATCATTGATTATATTCATTTCATTTACTAAAACTCAATTTTTGGTTGCCTTCTTCCTCGAACAGTATGATGAAACTGTGGCCGAATTCGCCGGTGCATGTACCAAAATACGATGGAATGCTTCCGTTTGCGAGCAGCGCATCACCAGCGGCCAGCAGCAGCAGTCCCATTGCGATCAATTCAGTGACATCAACCAATTCGCCAACATTGAAACTAATGGATGCCACAAGTATGGTGTCGCCGCCGCATGTGCCAGCAGATATGATGGAAGACTATGTATGCATGCTGCACACACACACACGTGCACTTATATATATTATAATCTATAATCTGTATTTTATTTTAGAATCAGAACATAATGCCGGACTCAACTCCGGCACAAGTCACACAATGGCTGACCAATCATCGTCTGACGGCCTACCTAGCCACATTTACACATTTCTCGGGCGCGGACATTATGCGGTGAGCCACCACGCTTGCAACAGAGTTTTCAGTTGCAGCAAAAGCTAATACTACCCTCGCTTGCATTCTCTTTCCTTAATAAGCATGTCCAAGGAGGATCTTATACAAATCTGTGGACTTGCCGATGGCATACGCATGTTCAACATTCTACGCGCCAAGTAAGTGCAAAAATCATATGACAAGTTCCGAAAATAAATCAAACTTTAATTATTCAAACAAAATGAATTTGATATTTTCCCGACAGAACGATTGCCCCACGTCTGACTCTCTATGCAAGCATGGATGGCTACAGCTACAATGCCATCTACTTGCTGTCCAACACGGCCAAGGAGCTGCAGCAGAAGTTGTACAAGTTGCCGGGCTTTTACGAGTTCATGGCGAAGGGTGGCTCTGGCGGTGTTGCAGCTGCAACTGCAGCAGCGGCTGCTGCTGGCGGGCTCTACAACAATTGGGGCATGCATTCAAAATACTCCGGCAGCGGCTCGAACATATTCAGTGAGGTTAACAAGAGTTGCGTGTATATTTCGGGTCCCTCGGGCATTCTGGTCAGCGTCACCGACGAGGTGCTCAACAATGAGATCAAGGACGGCACTCTCTATTCCCTGGATGTGCAGGGCGGCAAAGTTGTCTTGAAGTTGATCAATAAGCAGGATAACATTTAAGTCATTTCGTATCTAACTTGTTTGTTGTAGAATTGCCTCTGTTCATTGATATGCTATTAAAGCTACAACAAGGAAATTCCAAAGAAAGATTCTAATTTTTAGCATTTACAACCAATCAACAAATTTACCGAAAAAACACACGCGTATTACAGTTATGTACACACACACACACACACATAGCTTTTTTATTTGTACAAAAGTTGTAATTTAACTGAGATTTCGCAAAGCGATCTTGAACAAGAAACAACAAACGGAAAAATCGCCCCATTACTAAATATTGAGTGCAATATATTCGATTGTTGAATTCCCTTTTTGGTTCTATCTTTCATTCCTTTATTCTCATTTTCTTTTTCGTTTTCATTTAATATCCTTAGGCTATGTGTTTTATATATTTTTGTCCAACGCATTTTAAGTTTAGATATTTGTTTAATACATACCACATAAATATTGTAAAGATATACGAAGTAGAACCAAAGTAAACAACAAGAAAATAACAAAAAAAAAGAAGAAATAAAGAAATAAATATTATATTTAGCTATAGATAATTAGCTCAGTCTAAGTGCAGTACCACATCGAACAACTTATGAAGGAGTTCAGCTAACAACCAAACAACTTCTTTTGTTTTCACAACGCTTATCCAAACCATGTGATAGAAGCAATAAAGTGTTTTCCAAGAGTGGACTGTCAAAAAAACCAAAAACAACCCAAAAGTGTTTTATTTATGTAGTCTGACCACGCCTAAATACTATTGTACTCCCTAATCTGTAACTAGTCAAACAAATGACACATTGCTGATTATTGAGCAGAAATTTATTGGTGCTGATCAAAGGTGTATATACTTAATGGCACATCCATTTGTTGGGGGTTGCTAAGGTCGGTCTAATCCAACTGTTCCAACTCGAGCAAATTATCTACCTACTTTTTAAATTTATATTATTGAATGAATTTTGGCTTGTTGCAGTTGGATATTTTGGTCAGTATTGAAATGGATTGGGAGTATAAGAAGCCCTTGTTAGCATTGTCGGACAGGCTGAATGGACATTGAGTGGGCTGGCACAGAGCGGGAGCCTGAGGCCTGTTCTGCTCAAATATGCTGTTGAGGGAGAGAAAGACATAGGTCTCGAACAACCTTATAGATCCACTTGGGCACTGGTAGATTGGATCCAGATAAGTAGGCAGTGCAATACTGTCCGTTCACATCTCGTAGTGTGAGCACATCAATGCCGCCATCAGTTTTAATCCGAACCGGTCTCTTGGCTGACACCTGACTGCGGAGCCAGCGGTCAACTTTCTCCCAGTTTTGATCGTTGATGCTTTTGAACTGCGGTACTATATTGAGATAACGGAATGTGCTGAACATCTGGTCGACACATAGAAAATCATTGCAGGCCACAAGATGTCCAGGATTAATGACCAGGTCGTTCGATGAAAGCAAATACGATTTTGCATCGCCGAAAGATTTTTGAAATGCTGAATAAATATGATTGAAATAAGCAGCCGCCTCTAAGGGAGTGACTATCTCATCCGTCGTAAATTGCAGGAGCGATAGAGCTCCAGCTGCAGACCCTCAATTACGTAGCCAACAATATACAACGTTTCGGGGCATGCAGCGTGTTTACTTTGGGTAACCGTCGGCTGCATTGGCGATCCACAGCCCATGGGCAGCGTTTTTGTAAACTGGCCATTGTCCTGGTACTGTGTCTCCAGCACATCATTGACATTGCAGAACATGAACAGCTTTAGTCCGCTGGGCACAACCTCTGTTTTAACCCGTTCATAGTTCGCTGCACAATTGCCTTGGTTTTTTTTTTTACTTTCAGGAATCATTCATGAAATATAATCGTACTTTCAATCTAGATGATAAAAACATGTTCAAAACGCGATTGCGTTTAAGTATCTGCTGTATAAGTGGAAGCTGTTGCATACAACGATGTGCCTTGTTAATTATAACTAAATGCATATCTTGTTGCCCCATTTTTATAATCAACTTATAACTGGCTTCCATCAGCAGCAGCCTTAAGCCCTGAAACCCAAATCCAATCAACACTCTTAATGTCCGCCAAACACGCACAATAAAAGTCTTCGTTTTGAAGATGACTTCATTTGGGAAGCAGCTGACAGACAGCCTGGGAGTCGAAGTCGAAGTCGGAATCGTCGCACACACACGTAATGAATGGTGTGTGTATATGTTGGGGAGTGTGCGTGTGTGTGTTCGCTTGATTGATGACTGCGCCCACCAAAAAAGAAATGATGAAAAAACCAAAGCAACAAAAACAATGAAAATATTTAACAGCAGCTCCACCGATTCGACATTGATCTGGTATGGAAGACGCTTCGATATGCATTCGAAGTGTTGTTGTTTTTGTTGCAATTGGAATTGGCATCCACCCATGTGCCCACCTAGCTGGTTACCTGCTCAGTTCTGCCTGTCTGCCAGCCTGCCAGCCTGCCTCTCTCCCAGCTCACAAGTCGATTCAAATTCCTCTATAAAAGTTGAATGTTAATCACTCAATGTTGTTTGAGGAGATGCACAAATTAAATTGTTTGCTTTTTGGCAAATTTGACATATAACAATGCTTGTTTGTCAACATTGTTGTTTTTGTGTTTGTTGTTGATGTTGCTTTCAAGCTGCCACCATAAATATCGCAGTGCATTTTGTGTGTTTGCTGTTTTTATTTTTGATTTGTTTTGTTTGTTTTTTCTTTGCTGCATTTTTCCAGATTGATTTCAAAAGTACATTTTTGTTGCATTAAGATGTTATCCGCTCTTAGCCGGCATAAGCTGGCTTTGCTGCAAATATTGCCCAACTCAAATCATAAATCCAAATATTTATGCAAATATTTTTGGGATAAGTTTAGAATGTGTTCAAATTGATTTCAACTATTGCTCGATGTACAATATTATGTTATCTTATCCGGCATTAGACCGATTTATTCAATTATTTGTACAACTTATACAAAAAATGCAAATATTTGTACAACTTTATACAAGGGAATCAATCAAGTGGGTGTGTTATTTGTAATATATGTATAAAAAGACCATAACAGCTTATCAGAAGAAAGCGTTTCACCAGTTATTTTTTTATGGAATGTTTGACAAAATCCAATTGATAATTTGACAGGTTTAGAGTGCGTATTCTCCATTGCCGTACTGTTTGATTTTCAGTAGATCGCAGGAGAACTGGAATAGCTGCTCGCACTTGGCCGGCTTCTTGGCATCTGGGTGGAAAGGACCTCTGCCGCAATTGCTCAGATAGGTGCCACCCTGTCCCTCGATCGATGGATCAATGGCTGCAAAGACCACCGTGCGAGAGCCGCGCTCGGGCGTCTTAAAGAAGATCTTCTTGAATAATGGTATCGATGTGGTTGCCGAGTGCTCGAACAGATCCGTGTCCACAATGCCAGGATGCACCACATTAACCTGCACATGGGCCTTCTCCGCATCCAGGAGTGTTTGTAAATGACGAGTGCCAAGGATCTGTGCTAGTTTTGATTGACTGTACGCCGTCCCCGGATAATAGTTCTTGCTAAAAATACGAAAAAAAACAAGTAGCATGAACAACAAACTTTGATTTCTTATATTCATCACTCACAGTCCATTGATGTCCTTGTAGTTGATGCGACCAATGAGATTCACACAGGAGCTCACATTCACGATACGAGCATTCTTCCCCTGCTTTCCAGCCGCCCGCAGCTGGGGCAGCAGCAGATGGGTGAGCAAAAAGTGGCCCAAATAGTTAATTGCAAAATGCGATTCGAATCCATCCGCTGTCTGCTTGAAGGGAGCAAACATAATGCCTGCATTGTTCAGCAGCAAATCGATCTTTGCGTATTTCTCCGTAATGCTCTGCGCAAAGGCTCGCACCGACTTCATATCCCCTACATCGAGCTGCTTGCATATCAGTTTGCCCTTCGTCTGGCTCAGATCAACAATTTCGCCAACGGCAGTTTCCGCACTGCGCGTATCTCGAACGCCTACAAAAATGTTAATTGAGTTAAAGACATTTCAAATACATAGATAAATATATATATATAACTGACAACTAAAAATATAAAATAATCAACGAATGCTGGTAATTTGGTTAATAGTCGATTTTTATTAATGCTAAATGTACCCAAAATGTTCCTCTCTTTCTCTTATTTTAAACCAAGCCTAAACGTATGCAATGAATTTCGCTTAGTCGTGTTACTGGCAACATTGTTGCCGCGCAACATGCTGGCAACACGCTGTGTGTGAGCGCGGGTTTAAATCTACTTGTAAATTGTTAATTAAACACATCGAAAATTTATAAAATGGGTATAATGAAATAAAGAAGAAATCAACTGCAACCTCATAACGTTTAATAAAATAATTTCTCATTGGGGAAAAAAGTCAAATACATGTACATGAATAAAAGTTCTGGTTTACGAGGCGCATATCAAGTTTGCCTTTTATTTGATCGATAACTCGCCCCGTTTCGCGAGTATCGATATGAATCGAATGGCAACAGCAATAAAATGCATATTTTTAAGGTATAAACAGTATAACTTGACCTATTATACTATATTCACTGTACAAGTGTCAGCAAACATCGTCAGATAAGAAACCCACAAGTTACGCTAAGTAGCAGATATATTGACACCCGTATCTTTCTCAAGCTATTTTGTAATGGATCTGATGATCTGATGTGAATTTTGGGGATTAATATAATACCTCTTAATACCCATTAACAAATATATAGAAAGCAATAGTTTTATGAAGTCCACTTGATAGTAGAAAAATAAGAACAAAAATAAAAGTCAATAATAAAATACAATTTTTTTGCTAAAGAAATTAAAATATTAAATAAAATAAATAAAGTAAAGTCTGGTTATTATAAAGATTTGCGCATTGCATAACTAACTACCTGTTAACACTCGAGTAGGCACAAGTAGAATTTGTGTTTTAAATGATTCACTTTAGGGGATTTTGGGATTTTGGACTCAGTTGAGTTGAGTTTTGTGCTTGTTTGCTTTGCACTAATTGCTCAGGCAATGCACGCCGCTGCTTGCTCAACTTTTGTTTGTGTTGCCATCGTATGCAGTTGAGAGTCGAATGAGAAAGGGAAATCGCTTATTTATGTATTGTGTAGATAGCAAACACTAATTGTTAAACTCCACTCGATACTCTGGATGCAATGGACACTGTACACTCTACACCCGATACTCACCCATAATTACGGTCATGTCGCAGGCCAATAATTTCTCCACAACGCGCAGCCCTATTCCACGATTACCGCCGGTGATTACAGCAATGCGATCCGGTTGCTTGAAGAGGGCTATAAAATATTAAAAAAAAAAAACAGTAGTAAGAAAAATTCAAATAATCGACATGACAAAACGAGTTTTTGATAATTATGTCATATATTTAAATGAGCTGAGTTGTCGACATACCAACGCGATCCCTTGACGCATACTTCGCATCGTGCACAAGTCCGATGATGCCCAAATACTGATAACGGAACTCCGTCCTCCATTCGAACCAGGATTTGGGCATTTCTTTGGTGGTCTTGCTGAATATGATGGCGCATATCAAAAGCCCAATGAGCGCCAGCAGCACCAGGAACAACATTATTGTGAGTGGGTGTATGTTGTGTGTGTGTGTGTTGATACTGTGGAGAGATAAGGAAAGTCATTCAATACGTTGGGTGTAAAGTTCACCAATTCGAACTTTGCTTAGTTCCACTACAAAATCCACTTGGCTAGGCAAGTAATTGAGAAATAAAAATAGTTAATAACATCGATTACATTTTCTATTTGAAGAAACTCATTAAATAAGAAAATATTCAAAGTCATTTTATGTTTTTTTTTTTATATATAGTATATGTAGATACTTTTTTTATAGAGAATTTAAATTATTCAAAGTATTTTAAGTTCTTTTAGAATCAATTTTAAAATGGTTGCTTAACCTTTACACATAATAAACACAACGGGCCAAAACTGGCCTAAGTGTGCCGACCTTGGTCGGCAACCGTTAAACCTAACCTAACCTACACATAATTCGAGATTTGTAAAGAACTTAATATTTCCGGTCAATTTCAGTTAAATAATATTCGACTAAAAATGAGTTCGACTCACAAAGGTTCCACTGTATTTAGTTGCTATTGTCTGATGCGATTCTGGTACTCAACTGATCATTGTGTGTACTGATTATTATCTTGTTGGCAACACACAAATCAACTGTTAATTCGATGCACTTTGTGACTGGCCTTCTGGGAAAGCTGCAGTTTACAATAATACAATCAAGGTAACAACAATGAGAACCATGGCCCAGATTACAAACATGCTGAGTAGTTTTCTAAAAAGCAACAAAGACGCTGGCGACGCATAAAATGCAAATTAACAGAAACAGAAAAAGAGTCGAGCAATGGGAATGAAAGTTCGAAGAGAAGTCAAAGAATGGGCCAAAACCTAAGCTCACACACACACACACACATAGAGAGTAGGTAAACATGTGTGTAGGAAAAGTAACTAATGGTAGTCAGCAGTCAGGTGCGAAGAGGGCTACCAAAATAACCTAGTAAATAAAATCACATGTGTGTGTCTGTGTGTGTAAGTGATATTTCTTACTCCCGTAAAATGTATTTTGTTTTTTGCCGTTGTCAACGTTTGCGGCGTCTTCCACTTCCGGCAACAAAAAAATAAATGCCTTGCATTTAATAAACTTTCTATTTCTATTGTTGTGTAAATATAAGAAATCATTTAATGTATTTACTTACTGCACATAAACACTTCAATCAAGGCTGATGCGTTCTCGATGTGCAAAGCGTTTTCTGTGTCTATGTAAATATTTGACAACCTTTTGTCAGCTCAAATAAAGGTAAATAGTTTTCAAATTCTATGGCTGACTAGACTGTTAAAGACGGCAGCTCGTCACGTTTACACTTTGGTAAACCGGTTCCGCACACACACTCAGGAAACACAACCGCACGGTAACAAATTCAAAAGACAACTGAATCGTTTAAGTTTCGCGCGCTCGTTTTTTGCTGTTTAGAACCTGATTTCAATATTTAATTAATTTTTTCGCTGTTCAACAGGTGACGGAATGCCGGCAAATGATTTACGACCATGTAAACAACTCACCTATTTACAAAAGCTAACAATTGTATTGTATTGTGAATGTCGGTGTATTTGCAAGTTAACAATGCTCATGTGACATAACAAAATATATAAATAAACTGTTGTTTAGTTGTTAATTTGATCAAATATCTAATTAACGCAATTAGAGACGTCGGCGAACAGCTGGTGGATAGCCGGCTTCAAGTGTGACCATGCGCCGCAAGCCGAAAAATGGCAGTTACTCAAATTGGAAAAAAACACCAGCGGCAGCACATTTTATATAAAATACTAATCAGATTCAATAAATTTTGCGTTGAATTTGAATTAAGCAATTTTTTCTAGTTTCTCCTTTTTTTTTTAAATAAAACTCCGATTATTTGAGCTAGCTGATGTTGCATTTATTAAGTAAACAAAAGGAATTTTACGGTGCATATAATAAAATAATTATATCAACTAATGTTGTTTTTGCATAGTTAAAATTGATTATTATAAGTTAAGAAATCGAAATGAGAGCCAAGCATAAACGAAAATCTAAATATATATTGCTTGTACTAACTTTTTGAATAAAGTTACAAACTGATACGAGGGATTTATAAGTGTATTTTGTGTATAAGTGTGTTGTTTTTTTATATAATTTTGTTTATATAATGTTTGTTGTTTTATATGAGTAGGTTATATTACTAAATTGAAATATATTTGTTGTAAGTGAAACATTTCTAGTTGCTATACAAAATTAATAGTTCATTTTGTTTTTGGAAAGGGAAAAGTGTGTGTTGTAATATTGTTAAAAGTTATTTGGTTTTTAATTTTTAACTTCAAGTGTCTAAGGTGCAGCTGCTTCGTTAGTTTGCTCCTTGCTGTTGTCCTTGTTGTCGGTTGGCGGCGATCCTGCAGCGGCATTCTTAGGCTGCTTTAACTGTCAATTCTCCATGGACATGACATTGATGTCATCATTGATGGCCAACACCTGTCCGATGAAATTCTGATCGGAGACAACTTCGCACAGCGATTTGCAGAGCTCCGTCAGCTCCTGCTGCGACATGTGCAACTGTGGCGACAACTTCACCAGATGCTGCAACACATAATCCGGCAATTGCTGCAAGGCGAAGAACAATCGAATTAAAATATATTAGCTTAATTTGTGCTAGATTTGATGGCTTACCTTTCCTTTGGCCACCTTGAAGGCGCTAAACATTAGCTTGGCCTTCACACGCTGCTCGTTGGGTCCGTCGTAGAAGAGCGTCAGATGTGCCTCCTGCACATTGGACACTAGCGGGAAATAGAGGCCGGCATAGACGCGTCCCTTAGCGTCGCGCGACAACAGTGAACGGAAATTGTACACCAGATTACGGCGTACAGTCACATCGACTGCCGTCATATATTCCTGCACAATATAGATCAGGGATGTCTTGAAGCTGGCCTCATCTCCGCGTATTTCACGCTCCTTCCACTCGACGAACTTGTCGCTCTGCTGGCTAAAACTGTAGCAGTAATCGCGCTGCAAATGTGGCTCCATCGATTGATTGAACCAGCCTGTCGAATGGGAGAGAAAGATTAGCTTCTACATGCATATATACGTATATATGATATTTACCTGTGTGTGGATAGCTCTGGTCGTTCATGACGGTGACGGCGCGTCCGACATGATAGCCGGGATCAAGGATCATGACACCGCGCCGTTCACCGATGGCAAAACGCATGGCGACCATCACGTGCTCCTTTTCGACGCCCGCATCGGCGGTCTTCATGCCATACTCCTCATCCATGAGCACATAGTCATTGCAATCGCCCACCTGCTCCTCGCAGGACACCACATACAAATAGTTGCCCAGCTGTGGAAACATTTGCACCAAGCGCGCTATGATCTCAAAGGCGAGGGAGACGCACATGTGATGGCGCCGATTGATGGGCACATCGTAGAACTGGAAGAAGCTGCGAAGATCGGAGCGACGGGTGCGCTTGAAGCTGCGATAGAAATCCACGAACAGATTCACCGTGTTATAGTGCGTCTCCTCGAGCATCCGCTGCAGTGCTGTCTCCACAATGCTGTTTAGCTCCTCATACTGCCACACATTCTCAAAGATGAGCACATCCTTGGCCGGCTCCACGGCGCTGTCCCAGTCGGGCAACGGCAGCGGATGACCCAACGGCCATACGCCATTGATCTGATTGTAGGCGCTCAGATTGTAGCCATCGGCCATGGCCCAATTGCTGCTGTCCAGATCGAGGGATGTGCGGCTGGTCTTCTGTCGTGTGAGCAGCTGGATGATGTCGGAGTAACGATCCGATGCGTTTGCCACCGATGTCAGATCGGCGCTTGGCAACCACGAGTGCTGTTGCTCCTCCTGCTGCTGATGCTGCTCCTCCTCTTCGTCCTCAGCATCTTCTTCGTCGTCGTCATCCTCACTGGATGTTGAGGGCGTGCGCCTGGGCGTTGAGAGGACCCGTTCAGTGCAACCGTTGACTGGCTTCTCAGCATGCTCATGAGTTGTGTTCTTCGACTTGCTGGTTGTCGTTGTAGTCGTCGTAGTCAATCCCAATCCACGCATCGCATCCGCCAGCTGCTGCTGGACGGCGGCTTCTCCCCCCGCAGCAATGCCGACGTCATCATCATCGTTGACGTCGTCGGCTGGCATTGCTGCCATATCGTGGCCGTGACCGGCACCGGCACCGTTGCCAGCGGCGAGTCAGCTTGGCCATTCGGCACCCCATCGGCCCACGGTGGGCACATAGCCACTTTCACAGTCATTGATTGTGGCGATGGCTTCTAGTTGAATGTTGGACTTGTTGCTTCGACTCAATGTTGCTTCCTGTGTGATGGCTGCGGCCTCAATGCCGATTGCGGCTATCGCTGAGCAGGCACCAAGATTCTGCAGACTATTCCGGCTCTGCGCTCCGTTGAACACGAGATCCGGCTCGTCTCCAAATTTCGCCGTTAGTTTAGACTGATCTGTTAGTAAATAAATACAAATTAATTACAATTTTTATATTTTTCTGATTATTTATATTAACTGTAAATTTTAGAAAATTACAGTTCTGAATTCTAGGCTTACTGGAATGAAATTTAACTAGCTCGAAGTTTCTTAACTAAATCGTAAAATATAATGAAACCCTGTTAATATATATACTAATTCTAATTCACAACTCTGCTTGATAATTTTAAAGATTTGATAAGGTTCAAAGTTGTACAATTTTCACTAAAAAAGATTGAATTTTTTATGAATTCAAGTAATTAAGATTTAAGATTAAGTTAGGCTAATATCGATAAGACTTTACTTAAGACTCAAGATTAATTAAGCATTTTTAATACTCCAAATAGGAACTTAATAACTAACTCCAAGCGAGAGCTTGCTCTGCGCATTAATGTTTTTTTGTGTTAGCTCAAAAATATTTTCATCACGTCTGTATTAAAATAAAAATTTCAATGTGAAAAAAACAAAAAAAAAACAATCTTGACATTGAGAATGTTTGTCCTCGATATTTAGTATAGAATTCTTGATTTTTGCGCTGAGTTTACGAATATTATATTCTTGCCTATGTAATATTTTTTCTGCTTTAGTTGCAAATCTGAATCGTATAGCCAATATCAACATTTCTTACAGTATGTACAGATTATAAGGCACAATAAGCTGTACATTTCAAGTAAGGTAAGTAATCAATATATAATCATAATTTAATTAACCCAATTGACAATTTATATTTTAATTCGATTGGTTGGTGATAGCAAATTAGAAATGAAATGCTTTTGAATTTTGAAAATTGTTTCTTATATACTGAAATGATGGCAGGAAAGTGTTAATCGCCAGTCTTATATTTTAATTAATTGTGTTATTCGCTCATTCATGTTGCAAATAAAATTAATTCTATTTTAAGCAAGTGGTAATGTTGCCAGACGTTGATAACAAAGGGAGAATCATAATGGAATGCAATGTAAGAAATGTTTTATATATTGGAATTCGGTTATTAGTCTTATATATTTACTACTTTTTGCTCAGTAATTGTAATTTTTATATTTTGGTATCATCGATAATACAAAATACCTGTCATATAAATCATGCTCGCCGGTCTTATACAGGGCTATAAGTTTTGTAATTATTTTAGATGACACACAGAAATTTCTTATCAAATTATTACTCATTTTTCTTGTTCTTAAATAGATTATGGAAGTAATTGCATTTAGTTCGAATTTCCTGCTTACATTCTCCTTAATCATTAATTACTTTTTTATTAGCTTCTGGTTTTTCCAGTTCATTACAATTAGCCCTAATCAATTCATGACGATCTTTTTCAGACGGCCAGATGAAATTACAGTTACCTCAGGTATACTTATAGGTCAGTAGCTGTAATTTGCGGTTGCTATTCTACGTAAGTGCCCTTAATCCCAATAAAGATCTTTGTTTGATTGGATTGTGTGTATAAAGTTTGAGCCCTTGTGTGACTAGTAGACAAACAAAAAAAAACACTTATCAGGCGTAACAGGAAAATACGTCAGTCTATAGTCTGCTAAATAAATACATATATATATATATATATATATATATGCATATATTTATTTATTTGTCACAAGCTGATTAGGAGTCTCGTTCATGAAATACGCCACTTGGAGACTGTTGCGCAGCAGCTCCATTTGAATTGATGTCAGAAGGGGCAATAATAATAAAAGAAACATAAACCAAAATGGGAGGAGGGCAGAATGGGGATTACAAGTCACGTGTTTCGCTCATGCCCCGTACATTCTCGCTCCACCCATTTTTCTGTCAACTATGGTTTTGAAACAAATTCAACGTAATATTAATCATTCGAAGGCTTCTCAGGGGTTGGGGTTTAGTGTTTGTTTGCTTTTGATTAGAAACAATTTGCGTCAGCCTGTTCGCTGTGTTTTTTCCTGTACTGAAAGTTACGCATTTTATTACACATGTGAATCATTGTTTTCCGCGTAATTAATTGTTTGCATATGCTTATGCAGATATATATATAACATACACATATATGTACATATTTATATATGCATTTAGGTGTGATTTTTAGAACTGGGCTAAGGTTTCTGCGCCTCTAAAATAATTGTCTAAAAATAAGTGCAAATATTGGGTACAGCCGTGTGCAGCTAAAATTAAAATTATTCAGCTCAACCTGTTGCTAGGTCATTATTACTACGTGCAAATCAGTGATGCACAATAAAACTTTTTCCAGCTACGTATACATGAGAAAAACAATTTCACAATTATTTATTTCATAGAATATTTCTCAAAATTTATATATCAGCAAAATGCCTACACATTATTTTATTTAATAAAATTATTTGCAAAAACAGTAGTTTAATATTAAAAAAATATATATTTAAAATAAATATATATTTAAAATAAATATATTGCTTTATTTTTAATTTTTATCCTATCCAAAGAACACCTTTTAAAATGAGAACATAAAAGTGAGGTTTACAAAAAAATTTGTACACTGTAAAAACACTTTCTGCCGAACTGCATGTACTACACTTAAAGGTTTTTCTAAACTCTAATACAGACAGATGTTAACGTATTGTAATAAACTTACCCATACAATGGCCTAAGCCCAATTAATAATGTTGCTTGTTGTGGTGTGGATTTTTTTTTCGCTTTGTTTGATTTTCTTGTGAGTATTCCAAACACGCGATTTGTTGCTTTACGTTTCGTTGCAATTCTCGAATAACAAAAATTGAGGGTTTCTGCGTTTTACAGTTTGCGGCCAACAATTGCTTTCAAACTGTTATGCACTTTGTGCTTTTGTTTTGTATCAAAACCCAAAGAAATGAAAAAAATAACGTAACGTGAACTAAAAAGCAAACAACTTGATTGCTCGCCTGCTGCTCGTAATATTTTTATATGTTATTGTATTTTAATGTTTTTTGCTATTTACGCTAGCAATTAAAAATATTTCCTTTGTTGTTTCAATGATTTTTTTTGTTTTGTTTTTTTTTTATTTGTAGACGCTTTTTCCTGTTCACTGCAGGTCAGAGTTTTTTAACAATATTGGCGAATTTATCGACATCGAAGTGGATTTTGCTTAGCACTTTGTCAGATTTATGATGATTCCAATTACTACATATGGTAGTACATATGTAAATGTCTCTAAAAAAAGATTACACTTGCACTTTGATACGCTTCCTCTTTTTTTCACACTGTTCCGCAATCCTGATCCGTTTCCAGTAAGAGGCGAAATACGACTAAAAATGTAGCTCTTTTCTAGCGACGATTGCTTCGATTTCGATGTCGAATGCTGAATGCACACAGTTCGTTGATGCGAGCACGCTTATATACCTAATAGCCGAGGGAGAGCAATGGGATCGCAATTGTATTGTCTTAGATATCGGCACAGTTTTTGTTGCTTTTGCTCTTGCTTTTGTGTTGTTTTCGGTTTGCTTATTCGTCTCGCATACGCTATGCGAACAAATATTATTATATTATTATGACGCAAAAAAAGGTTGAAAAATATTCCACGCAGGGCTTCACTTACGGAACGAGAGGAAGCGAATGCTACAATTGCTGTTAACGCAATGTTTGTTTTGCTACGCACAATCGTTTCGATATTATTTTTGCAAGTTACTTTTCGTTGTTCTTATTTTTGTTGATAACTGGAAATAGGATTTTAGGCAGTAGTTCCGTTATACTGTAAAGAAGGGAATGAAAAGGAATTTAATTAAAAGATTAAAGTAAATTAATGATTTATAGAATGAGAAAACTAAAAAAATAATGGAATTAATCACGCATGTTATGGCGAAAACTGTCATATAAATATAAAATTACCTACAGACATAATACTTTGTATCTCTTAATCAAATATTTGCGTTTTGCAAAATACTTTACGGCATATGGTATGATAGATTAGTTTATTTTGCGATGGATGAGTGCAAAGTTAGTTAGATTTGTTGATTTGAGCAATTATCTAATCAAAGGCTGACAAACAAAGCCTTATGATCTTGTTTATATAATTCCAAGTCCCCCTCGTTTCACCTAGTTTTCATTTCCTCTTTGCTCTTCTTTGTTTAGTTCATCTCTGCAATATGTATTTTTATGGGTGACTTTTTGCGTCGTAGCAAATTGCATTTTGTGTTGTGAAAACGTACCCAAACATTAAACAAGCTGCATAAACATAAATGAATGTCCAAAACCCAACACAAAACAAAACAACAATTGTGGCGGCAACAACAATTGCTGTAATATATATAAAAATACATGCATAAATCATGTATGCATTTTCAAGGTCAGGCATTTAGTATATTTATACTGCTTATATTTATAAGTTATTTATTCGACGAGCGAAACCAAAATCAACATTTGAGGGCATATTTTGCATAGGCAAGACAAATAATGTATAAACTAATAAATTCAATCAATTAAATAACTAATTAATACGACGTTGAAATCTCAAGTTTCAGCCGCAATTTATCTATCAATATTTTTTTTTTTTGATTGTGTCCGACTAAAAACGAAAAACAGACGGAAGCCAATTGGAAATTGAAGAACGCTTCGGTTTATGGCTGTGGCTGGAGGTTTTTTATTGTTATTTATTTTGCGTAGGTGTCGAAATTGAATACCAAATAAAAAACATGCTTACGTCATGACGAAATATGAGCTTTCTAGAACATTAGTACATATTTACGTGTAACGTATTTACGTGCTTACGTATTAGATATACGCATTTACATACATAGGAAATAATGTAAATAGTTCAATGTCGCCAAACCAGCAACTAACCACCACTCTGACGTCATCAATTTATATTGAAGATTGAAGCCGGCCGGCTGCACTCCTTGCGTTAAAGGAGAGCAAACCAAATGCCACAATTCCTCACATGCTTCCAATGTCCGTCTCAATGCGTGCCACGTGCCACGTGGCAATTTATGCGAGCGTATTTGTAAACAATTGCAGCCGCACGTTGTTTCCATAGAAATTCTGTTTGTATTTGTGTCCTGTTCCATTTTACTATCAAAACATTGCGTGTTTCCATGCTCAAAGCGCAGTCGCGTGAACTCTGTAGAATTTCCAGGCTGGAAACATTAGAGCAGAAAGCCAATGAAAATGGAACATTGACTGAGAGGGCAATGATTTCCATTTACAGTGGCGTTGGAAAAAGATGGTCTGCTTGTTGCAATATGGGTTGAAATATTAACAATAAAATATTATTGTTTGTGTGTGGACTTCAGCTCATATTTCGTAGAATATATACTATTGGAGTAAAGAAACTTATTTGCAATTTCTTGCAATGTATTTTATTTAGGCCTGCATACTATTTTGTGCCATCAGTGTAGCCAATCCCTCACAGATGCTTTTTCTTGGGGCCTCTCTCTTTGTTGTCTACTTGTTATTGTCCGTCTTGCTGGGGATGGGGTGGGGTGTGGGTATGAGTATTGTTGCCAATGCTATTTTCATGGCAAAAATATAAAATCGATAGGCGAAAAGCAGTGGGAAATAATGGTGGCATAATGGCATCATGTTAAATGCGAAACTTACCCGAATCCGTTATTCACACGACACTGTCACAAAGTTCACGGCACAGCGGAGGCATACGTCACACGTAAACGCGCACGCACTCACTCACTCACACACACACGCACACAGACAAATGCCGCCTGTGGTGGGTGGGTGGTTGGATGGGGGGTGAATCAATTGGGCAATTAAGAATTAGAACTTTTTACTCCAATTATAGGAACCGTTATAGAAAAATAAAATCAATATAATTATTTTGGTGTGCATATTGGGAACAGTCATCGCACTCTCTCTTTCTATCCAGATTTATCTAAGGCACTAAATTATCGATATTGCTTATTTTTACGATTAATGATTAATTAGTTTAAAGTTGAGATTCAGTTTTTATGCCTTTTGCGTTTGTGTGGCATTTAAGAAATTACGGCACGCGAAACGTCGATTTAAATCAAGGCCAAGTTATTGATTGGTTTCTTATGTGGACACTAAGTCTAAACGAGGCACAATATAAATATTTTGATGTTTATATAAAAGTTTTGTGCATCGATTCAGCCACTTTTGTGTTCTTTGTCTGCTGTGCTTGAGCTTAAAACTGCGACTGAATGCGAAACAGTCTGGGACAGTCACTGAGTCACCTCAGTATCCCTCCCCTCGCGCACTTCTTCCAGCCTACTTCCAGTGCACTTCCAATGTACGGTAAGTTAGTTGGCTTAGCGCATGCAGTTGGCCAATATTTGCGTCATCATAACAAGGCCCCTTGGCAACACCCGTGACACATGATGGCCAGTTAGTAATTGCATTTAATAGTTGTTGCCAGTTTCACAAATTACACAGCACACTTGAAAACGAAAGTAAGACATTTAAAATTATAGTGGACGTAGGCAGCCGATATTTTTGCTTTTGTTCGAGTCCATTTTTAATCACTTCTAATTATTATTAATATGTATTGGGCCTATTAAGTGTCCCGAGTTGGTCAAGCTTGGATCTTACTTCATGGACTACTTTTAATGTTATTTTCGTCCCCCCTTATTGCGTTTATTGCTGCTTGGCTATCGGAAAGGATGGATATATCCGTATTCTGATAATTACGTTTCAAGTTGAATTCCGCACTTCTCCCTATCGCACATATCTCAGCTTGAAATATGCTGGTATGCTTCCCTCTAAAATTCTATAAATCTAAATTTCCAAAGTTATGGCAGCTAAAAGTATTGTAGAAAAGAAATAATTCCAAGAAATATTGGAAATTTAGATAATTATTTTTTCTCGAAGCTTTTCAGTTTCAGCACTTTCAACAGGAAACAGCGAGTTTTGAGATCAAAATGTTATTATTTTGAAAACAATGTCAAGTCGGAGGCACAACATATTCGGAATTGAGACACTAATCGCAATTGTGGCAACTGTAATCGTGGCTCATCCAGAGTCCAGCAGTGAATACAGTTATAATTCCTATTATGGAAAATATCAGACATCTGATCGTCGCAGCGACTACACCAATAAGCATCGCTTGGGTATGCAAATGCAGCCGAATAGATCATTGAATGCAACCCCCTACAATGTGGACAATGATCCCAGCGAGCTGTTCAAGCAGCTGGACAGAAATATGTGGACTGATGCCCAGAACAATTACAAACTCGATAAGGATGTCAGCAAGCCAAAGGAGAAACTCCGCAACTGGGTGCACAGTAAGTTCGAACTGCAGGAAGAGTATCCACATGAAGATCGGGAGCAGCAGCAGCGCCGCATGGATCACATACAGAATGAGGCCGCCGATCGCGCATTTCAGCGCATGATGAAGATGAACGCGCAACGGGAACCAGTTGAGGCAGCACCTCCACTTCAACGAAGGATATCTAATGAGAAGAAGAACACCTTAGCGAAGATTATGACGCTCAGCAAGAGACCCGAGTCAAAAAAAACCACATGTGCTCCCAAGAACAAACCAACAGCAACAGCAGAAACAACAACTTATACTGCGCCACATGCCAAGAAGGCCAAGAAACTGCAATTGAAGCCAAATGCCGTCAAGCGCATACTCCAAATCTCAAGTCGCATGAAGAAACGGGCTCTCGTCATCGTCAAGAATCTCAATCTACTCGAAACGGAGATCGTCAAGAACTGTGACATAACTACAACAACGGAACGATTGACAACGATGGCGGAACAAGCGACAGCGATGCCTAGAGAGCCAACTGCATCGAATAGGTCCAAGAACAAGACGTGTGAAAGATTGGACAAGCCCACATCGACCACATCGATGACGACAACAAATCGGCCGCCATCGAAACACAATCGTGGCTATTACTTTGGCTATGGAGCGCCTGATGAGCTGAACACCGAATTGGGTGTGGCAGCAGCGCTGAAGGAGGAGCAACGGCTGGAGCAGAAGGTTCGCGAGGAGCAGCAAATGCAACGTGAGGCGACGCGAAACGAACGCCAGCAGGGGCAAGCAAAACGACGACGCAACTGGTTGCAAGACAAAATGAAACGTGACCGTTACGAGCGAAAATCATTGAATAGAGGGTGTCATATAAATAGGCAGGAAAACGATACGTTTAACCAAGAAAAGCGGACAGCAACTTGTCTTACGCACAATAACTTAGCCAACATTTTGACAAATTTGGGTAGATATAAACGAAAGCGAATCACAAAAACAAAAAGAGCTGCAAGAGATAAGAATCAGGCATAAATCTCGTTTAAATAATCCCATTCATGCATCAAGCTAATGTAATTTCTATAATAATTATATTTTTATAATAAAAATGTAGCTATACGTTTTAATTTAAATTTGCCGGGCTGCTTACGTATCGATTATTCTGTATCACTTGCGCAGGGTCACCCTAAATATATCGTATGTTAATACGATGTTTTATTTACAAGAATATCGAAAATCTTGTGGCGGTCATAGCAGGGACTTTTAAAACCATCGATGTTCTCAGTAATTTTGATGATATGAAATAATGTAGCAAATGTCTTCCACTGAAAACCCAGTTTAAAGATCGATGAAAAATTTCGCGAGCGATATTGCAATATATTTCGTTTGTGGAACCTGAAAACAAAAAGTATTGCAGAGATGCCAAAATTTAATATATTAATCTTCTCGCTTTTACGGCGCTTATAAGTAAACTTTTTTCTTTAAGGTTAAAATCATTTTACATTTATAACTTGCTATTTCCATTTCTATGCAATTACCGCTTCTATAGTGGTTTTCTGAAAACATATAAAAGTTTATTATTTTGACACAGTTAACAGCTGTTTACAGAATCCACTCAGGTCAACAGTAAGTTAACATTTGGATTTAAGTTTTGCGGTCTATAACCCACCGCGAAATATTTCCCCACCGTTTTTTTATGGAATTTTAGCGACAAATTTTATTTGATCTGTAATCTGTGCTGAAGAATGGCAATTAACCTGTATCATCGATAGAAAATCGAATTCTATCGGTGTTACAGGTGTGACACCTGCAGGAGCACACGAAAATTTATATCGACATATTGTCGAAAACAATTGACAGAGAAGACGGACAGCTGAAAAATTCCTTGCCACGTTGACAAGAAGAAAATTATTTTTCTTAATTTTGAAAGTATTCTCAATTTTTTCTAGAATCGAAATCGTTGGCGTCGCAACTCTTTGCTACCTGTCTTTCGCACTCGTTCTTAAGTGTTATTACCTTTGCTGTGTGGCGATCTTTCTGTGTCCCGAATTTACTGCCGCGAATTTCGTATTTTTGCACGCATAGTTGTAGTTGTTTGTGGTAATTAATTCCTTATCGCAGTTGATCGACTGATTGGTGTGTATTTAGAATATATATATGTATATGCACTGTTCGTATTATTTTACAGCGCTTCATAATTTTTTATTGCTTTCCAGTTTATTGCCATGTCATTGAAAATGAAAGAAGAAGATTATCTAAAGGATTTCACAACTATAGTGCGCTCGCTAGTAAATTCACACAAGCCGCCGGTTAGTTTACAGGTGATAGAGCGTGATTATTTGGCTGAGGAGCAAAGACCAATGCCATATCGTCTGCTGGGCTATAGGAATACACTGGATCTGCTGGAGCATACAAATGCATTCGATTTCCAGAAAGTCGGCAACAATGTGAGTAAATGAGTGCGAGAGAGAGAGGTGATGACATTCTCCCACAAACATCGTGCATTCTCACCCGCAATCTCTTTTTCTTACGCTCGCCTCTCTCTCTCTCTGATATACACAGCTTTTGGGTGTCTTCATTTGGAGCTTTTAGCAGCGCTTGCCCGGTTTTGTGCTCAGTAAGTTTCGGTACGTCGACGCTTGCGGTGCTGTTTCTGTCTCTCGCGCTCTTTGTCGGTGTTGCGTGTGTGTGTGTGTGTGCTGTACGGGGCCGGGCTTGCCTGCCATCAAAGAGGCAACGTGTCAACTGACGCCGTGCGTTTTCGCATCCTCATCAAAAGTGTAAACATTGTTTGTTATTTGCTTATTTTATGCCCATATGCCGCTCAAATGACAGATATATATGCTGATTGGACATTTTAATAAATGCAACAGCACACAGAAAAGAAAAACTACACAGCGAAAAATGACAGCGCCAATTTGAACTTTTTTTTTGGCTGTCCGTCTTTGCTGCTCTCTTTCTACGCTCTTCCTCGCCCTGTCTATATGTGTGCGTATTTTGTGCATTTCGCTTTTGTATGCTTGGTGAAAGTGAACGAATGTTTTTGTTGTCTGAAAGAGAGAGACGGAGGCAGCGTCATATTGCATTTTAATGCTTGCCGTTGTTGTTGCTCGTTCGCTCACTCTTGTTTTAATTTATTTTTAAATGGCAGGCACTTATGCGCTGTTTTGTGCATTCTCATTGTTTAAAAGTCAAGCGTCAATCGTCACTCTTCCCATCCCCATTCCTTTTGTTGTGCTTATCAGAATACCGTCTTGCATTGCTGTATTTACTCTCGGCTTCCAGTTCGATTCTCGTTCTCTCAACTCCCACGCTCCAGTTGGCCTCATTTGGCCTTTGACTGCTTTGTCTCAATAGTGGGTGGTGTGTTGTTATGTTTAGTCTATCTGCCAGTCTGGCTGCGATGCTGGAAAAAATGCTTGGAGTGCATTGCTAAATCAATAAATGCATGCATCTATTACATATGTATTTTATATATATAAATGATATTGAAATATCGGCAATTCATTTAAGTATAACTTCAAACAATGTTTTAATATTGTAAAAAATGTATGGCGAGTATTTAATGATAATTTCATTTTAAAAATTGTAACAAGTTGCCTCAGAATATAAACTCAGTTGACAACTTTGTTTATTGCTGTCATAATTGCAATTGTTTCCGCTTCCATTTATGCTGTGCAGCACAACACAAATTCAAATTTTGCGAATCGAGTGACTAATCAGTTAGTTATTTATAACAACAACAACAACAGCAACAACCACCAGTTTTCACAGCTTTCTCTGCAAAAAAGCTAATTACTTAATAACTTTTGCAATTTCATTTGTGCGTTCCCCTTATCACGTTCACAGCTCGTCTTAGTGAGCTTGCCCATAAGTGATTAGCGTTATACATATATAAGTATATATATTTAATTGTTCCACACCTCATAAAAAATGTCTGATAATTGCACGACCCACATAATGTGAATCACTCTTGAAGCACATGAGAAATTTACTCAATGCGACAATTGATCGATATTCTGGAACCCAAACAAAGCAGCCAATAAAGTAAACATATTTTGTCAATTGGATGATGATATAAGCAAATTTTTGCTCTGCATTGCACAATTTGAAATGAGATAACATCATTCTATGTACAAAAAAAGTTTTTAATTAACGAATTAAACCTGCTTAATAGTTAGAATTACATCGAATTTCGAGTTATGTAGATACTCGATAATAAACTAATAAATAGAGTTAACTTCAGCTTAAAATTTAATTAATAAAAATTATAAAATCAATTTAATATAGTTCTTTATATAGTAAACTTTAAAAAACTCTCAAAATGAAATATAATTATAAATTAGGCCAACTTTAGCTCGAAATTCCATTAAAGACTTCTACAAAAGGTCTATTAAAGATAATTATATATATTTGTTCAACCTTAAAATTAGAAATGAGGTCAAGTTTAGCTCAATATTTAATTAAATAAAATTATAAATGCAGACAACTATAGCTAAAAAGTCTCTTGTGTCCCAAAAAAGATTCAACAAAGACTCTTTGCGTTGATGGCTAAACACAAAACGTTTGCTTGACTTTCTCTTCAACTGATTAAATAGACCAAAGTTGAACTTAACTCACGGATTTGGTTTTATTGTCTGCTCTTGCAGATCTTTGTTAGCGCCAAGTACAACCCCAAATCGGCGCACATTGTATCTATGATACAACATCAGAAGAAAAACAACAAAAGCTCCCAGAACAGCAACAGCAGCTACCACAAAAACAACACCAACAATCACAACAACACCAACAATCACAACAACACCAACAATCTCAACAACAACACCAACAATCACAACAACAACAACACCAACAATCTAAACAACAACTGCCACAACCACAATTTCGCACAACAGGAAGTGGAAGGTTTACGCAAAGAACTCGAGAAGCTGCATCAGCAACTGGAGCAACAAAAGCGAAACGAAAACGAGTTGAGTGAAGAGCAACGATTGCAGAAGTTGCAGATCAGCCAGCTGCTGGAACAGTTCGAACGTGGCCGCCAAGAACAGCTGCAACAACAACTGAAGCAGTCCACTGAGGAAGCCAGGCAGCAGGAGCAGCTGCGCCGCCAGGCCAAAGCTGAGCTGCTGGAACAGTTCGAACGTGGCCGCCAAGAACAGCTGCAACAACAACTGAAGCAGTCCACTGAGGAAGCCAGGCAGCAGGAGCAGCTGCGCCGCCAGGCCAAAGCTGAGCTGCTCACCGACCAAAAACTCAACGAACTAAGTAAGCGAACGAGCAAAGCGGATAAAGCAGTCAAAGCTGCCAACCAATCTTTGATTCTCGTCTCAGGATCAGCTCCTTCTAACCAGCTGCCAACTGAGATGAATGGCAACTCGGCTGCTGCTGGTGGAGGTGCTACTGCTTCCGCTGCAGCTGCCACACGCCACAAGCCACAGCTGCGTCCCATATTGGGCAACAGTGCGCCACAGCAGCGTCCGGCAACGATGATGCTGATGATGAAACCGCATCCGACGACAGATGCAACGACTGGAAATAAACGACAGCCGCATGCACGCGTTCAATATCCTGGAGCACGTGGTGGCGGCAACGGTGGCGTCTCGGTCAACTACAGACTGAAACAGCAGCAACAGACACCGGCGGCAGCAGCAGGAGGACCAGGAGCACAAGCAGGAGGACCAGGAGCACAAGCAGGAGGACCAGGAGCTCAAGCAGGAGGAGCAGGAACCACATCAGAAGTATCTTCCAATTTAATAACGCCACCCGATTCGCCAGAGGATGCGGTCATGAACAAGAAGGCACCCAAGGCACGTAAACAACAGGATTGCAATGTGCCGCAGCCGACATCGCCTCCCATGCCGGTGAGAAAAAACTATAATTTCTTTAGCATTTTCATTATTAGCATTTTATATATTGAGTAGCGTAGCATCAAAGACGAACACGCGTAAGCGACTAAGCGAGAACTGCTCTGTCCAATATTGTTCCGGCCTTGCTCAGGGCTATGGGGTGGGTTTTCCTGTTATCTCTTGCGTTCGCAGAGAGAAAAGCAGGCAAACCGAAAGCTATCAAGGTCGATCACACGTTGTCAATCGAGGACTACTGTTAACTAGAGATGCGCTGCTGTTTGCGTAACATGTCCGATTTAGAAAATCATTTAACCATTCTTCATAATTGAATATCCAAGATCGTTATCGAAATACAAAGTTTTTGAAGCTCTTCATTCGAGCAGGGTGTATCACTTCAGGGTGTCCTTTCAGATTCTTAGACAATGATATTGTTAATACACAAAATTAATATAATTAAAAACAATCTAATTAAATATTACTGTATAGTGGACTCATAACGATATTGAGTGCACTTAACTAAAGGTGGCGCTGAGGCCACAGACAATCCGACAGCCGATGAGTATAAATATAAATGTAGATATACGTGTATAAACATACAATTCTATGGTTATATATATTCAAACAACTATATAAGCACACAAGTACATAAATACAAATACAAGTATAAATATAAATACACATACCAATGAGGAATCCCGTGGTGCGGCAGCGTGCCACTCGCCGATGCAGATACACTGCGCAACAATTTCCGTCGATGCAACAGCGAGGGTAGCTCGCCGCAGTGGCCACTTCCAAAATCTGGCAATAAGCCTTTCTTAAATTCTCACTTATTTTCCACTTCACTACGCGATGCGAGTGGTATACAATTTTTCGCGGGAACGCTATCACGCTTGGTGTTGGGAACGCGATCATTTCGATTGCATATCAAATGAGCATCACTTCCCCTTGATTGCTGCGGGCGTTGCCATCTGTATCAATCGAGCCTGCCAACTGGCTTGCAATTGGAGTAATGCAGATCAGCTGCTCTTTCACATCAAATAAACTGGGTTGATTTTGTCGTCACGGCATATCCTCACAATGTGCTTCTTATGGTTTCGATCCAAAATAATGAACCTTATATGGACTAGGTTTGTTTTTTTTGGGATTAGTTGAAGTGGCGCTAATTATATTTTGCCCAACATATCCAATGTAGAACATAAACTCATCTTTCTAATTTCGAATCTTTCAGGCCATGCTGCAGCCCTTGCATCCGAGTGCCAAGTTTAAATTTGATCCAGCCTACGATGCGATCTCCTCGCTGAACCAATACTGCGTCGCCTTCGGCTATTCGCCGCCAGAGTATGAGTTTTATCATGCGAACAAGAGCACGCGGCTCCACTGCAAGGTGCACATCGGGAAGAGCGTCTACACCAGCTACCCCGAGGAGCATGCGGACGAGGCGACGGCCAAGCAGCGCACCTCCGAGCTGGCCGTGGACCGACTGCAGCTGCTCGAATCGCGCAAACATCTCACGCTGCTCAGCGACAACGAATTTCTCGATGGGCTCTATCGTGAGTTGGTCAAGCATCCGAATGGAATACTCAGTCACAAGCTGCCCGTGTGGTATGAGGCGACGGTGAATCGTCAGGTGCCCAGCAACTGGTGGACCCTCATCGATCACTCGCCCCAAATGCGCATCGAGAGCAGCGTAAACACGCATATTGTGTTCGCCAATAGCCCCGTGGCGAGTCCCACATTGATTGTGGCACCCACAGCTATGCCGGAGCTGCAGCTGCCCTGGTTGGATGGACAGCAGGATTGGAGCATGTATATTACACACTGCGACAATACGACGCATGTCTGGGCACGCCTCATCGAGCAGAGTGCCCAATTCGAGAAGCTGACCGCACAGCTGAATGCATTCATGTCGCGACCGCAGAATCGACAACCACTGCAGCAGCAGCATCAGCAGCATCCTGTCGTGCAGGAGATCTATCTGGTGGAGGTAGGTGATAATTGGAATCGGGTGCGTGTGATGTCCGTGGATGCGGAGCAGCGCCAGTGCAGCTGTCATTTTGTGGACTTTGGCGATGAGGTGATCATCCAGTATGACATTATCCATTCGTGTCCACCACAATTTCTGGCACTGCCCGCTCAGGCTGTGTGCCTCAGCATGTATGCCTTGGACAAATTCGAGGAGCATCCGCATGCGCTGCCAGTGCTGGCCAAGGAGCTGGCCGGCCACAGCGTTGTCACCCGCATCATAACTAGCGAAACGCAGTTCCAAGCAGCCGGTGGCCTGGCCCAGGGTGTGCTTCTTCAGCCCGAGGAGCCGGGCGAGGAGCGCGGCAAGCGACGTGCCTGCATCGTGGGCACCTTCTACGACACCTCGACGGCGGAGGATATTCATCTCAATGATCTGGTGGCCAATCAGATAATACGCAACACTCCATCGCCGATGCTCAAACTGGAACAGAAGTCCAATCATGTCCTAGTCTCGCACGTGAACGATGTGGGCGATCTGATGGTTCTGATACCCAACGATGATCTGAGCTTCGTGCAGCGGAGCATAACCAAAATAATGAGCGATGCCAGCGAACAGCATCGTGTCACCTACTCGGATCTGTTGCACGATCAGCTGACCTGCGTCTGCGATGAGGCTGGCGATGGCGTCAAGAAATGGTATCGTGGCATGCTCACCTCCAAGCCCAAGTCACCCGAGGAGGAAGTCTTCGAGGTCTACTATGTGGACGATGGCCGTCTGCGCAAGACTCACATCTCCAACATCTATCGCTTGGAGGCCAACAATCTGGCACTCGCCTCCTTTCCAGCTCAAGCGTTGCGCGTCCGTCTCCACGATGTGCCCCCAATCGATAACCAGATGGTGGGACGACTCCGAGGATTGCTCTCCCCACAGACGCCAGTGCTGGTAAACAATGCAATCTAGTTCTGAATTTGTAGAGACTAATTCAAATCTGTGGGAAAGTGCGGAGATGCCTGCTCTTAAAGAAAGCAATTTAGTCTAGAATTTGCAGAGTATAGTTTGAGATGTGTTGGAAAGTGTGAAAAGAAAATGTCTGCTTCCCATAGAATAATTATTTATACATATATATTCTCGATCAGTCGAGTGGATATAGTCAAGTCCGACTCTCTCTCTCTCTTCATGTCTCTTTGTAGTCCTTTATAGTTTAATCCTTAATTTAGTGTTGAATTTCTGAAGTCTGAAGTTTTAAATTGGGCCGAAAAATGTGAAGGAGATGTCTACTGCGATTAGTCATTTCTATATATTATCTTGTTCAGTCGATTCGATTTAGTCAAGTCCTTTTGTCGCTTTCTCTATGCGATTTAGTCCTTCACTTTTCTAGAGAGCAATTAATTTGAATTTGTAGAATCTTGTTTAGATTTGTGCAGGCAAGTTTGAAGGATATATCTCTCTTTTTAGTCCTTCATAATACCTTCTTCAGAAGGAGTCTTGCAGAGGCTATTTCCATGTCGTGTGGATGTGTGAAGAAGGAAATGTTAGCTGCCCCGACATTTATCTATATTTATTCTAGATCAGCCGTCTGTCTCTCTCTCTTTCTCTCTCTACAAATGATGAGCATCTCTCTCATCTGCTCCCATCTGACATCTCTCTCTGATTTGCTCGATTTCTGTTGCAGCTCAAGGTTATGGAGGGCGCCAATGATAAGCTGCCAATGGTGACGATTCATGCACGCGGCCAGGATGGCTTGTATCTGGGCTTGAACAGTGCCATTCGCATGGAGTATGAGGTGCAAAGGTGAGTTGACGACATGTCCTTTGCCACTCAACATATCAGATCACACACACACACACACACACTCATCAGCGCACACACACACACAAGCACATGATATGTACAAAACAAAATTTCGAAAAACATCTTTTGCTCTACTCGTGGTTTAATGATAGTTTCTAATTAGTGCTTTCAATAAACTGGAACTGACATGAAATTATCGCTACAAAATTATCTCAACATTCACGACTCCTTCAACTCACAACATTCTGTAAGCTAACCTTCGTTCGTAATAAGTGATTCGCTCTAAGGATTCATTTTATCATCATTGTAAATAATAATAATAATAATAACGGGAGTCAGAAATACATACATAATTATTTTACTGCCGGAAAGCAAAGGGGAAAAAAAACAGTCTTTTTTTTTTGTTCTATCCAATGTGCAACCCGTACCCAATGTTACCTACACTCCTGCCATCCATCGTTAACTGTCGTCCTCCTTTTAATTTGCCCATACACCTACACCTACCTTTTGCTGCACCCGCATGTGTGTCTCTAGTGCGACGCGGCTGGAACCGTTTGACGACGGCGGCCTGCATTTCAGTGCCAGCGGTCAGTTGATACGACGCAGCAGCTTCAGCTCCACCATATCCAGTCAGAGCCAGAGCAGCAGCAGTGATCTGACCACAACAACCACAAGCGTTGGCCTTGTCGCCTCTCCTCCGAGCACACCGAACAAACCCAAACTCGCCGCTCACTCGCTGCTGGCCATGCTCAAGGATTACGAGGCCATTCCGGCGGTGGGTGCCTATTTTGAGGTGCGTGTCGCGCTCTCCATCAATCCCGGTCGCTTTGCGGTAAGCGTGATTCCCATTTCGTTGTAGCACCATATCTTAACTGATCCCCCTTCTTCTTCTAGGTGCAACCCTACAAGTGCTATAATCAGCTGCAGCGTCTGATGAAGGACTTGCAGACGCATTGCAAAAGTCCAAGCGCTGAGCGTGTGGATCCCAATCAACTGGCTATTGGTCAGGCCTACGCTGCCGCAGACAACGATGGCGTCTATCATCGGTGAGTAATCTTACCACTCCCATCCTAAATAGATTCCATTGATGTCATTTTTTCTAAAAACTTCACAGCGTAAATATTCGCAAGATTTACGATGAAATGATTCATGTGCGCTTTGTGGATGCTGGAGACGAGGGCGTTGTGCGCTGCAACCAACTGTTGCAACTAACGCCAGAGTTTCGGGAGTTGCCCATGATGGCGGTGCCAGCCCAGCTACATGGTAATCCAGCCACAAACCAAATCCAATTAAACAGGCAAGCACTTAACATGCTATTTCCTTTCAATAGGCATCCAGCTGGAGGGCATCGTTTGGACGCAGGAGAATTGTGTGCGCTTTCGCAAGCTGACGCTGGGCCAGAAATTCATTGGTATAGTGCGACGCGTGGACAAGCTAGAGGATAAACGACGTGCGCTCAGCTTGGAGCTAATCGATACCTCAACGCCGAAAGATATTAAACTGCACGAGACTCTCATTGAGGAGAAGCATGCGATGCCTGCTTGAGCCTCGAACCTTGAGGATTAAGCATTACTAAACTAGAAACAACTCATTTTTATTCGGCTTAGCGTTTATTATTTGTTTTTTAACTTATGCGGCCTATGCACACAAACATATGCATATATACACACATACACACACATATTTATTAACCTCACATTCCGCGACTAGTACCTAAGCTATTGATATTACCACATACATATATATTATATGTTATATATACTACTCTATGTGACGATCGGTGTTGCAAGAACAAGCGGCAAGCGCAACAATAAATTATGATTGTTTTTCTACCGAGAGAAGGGATGCACCTGATTCGCTGATTTGATGTTGGTCTTCACCGCCGACGGCGCCTTGCCCAGCTGCTGTTGCACGTTGCCGGGACTCATGGATGGACCGCCCATAGGTGGTGTTTGTCCCCGTATCGATGGCGGCACCATCATGCCCGGTCCACCAGGGCCGGGACCATATGTCTTGAATTGCAGTCCCTTGCCCATGCCAACGGCAGCCACCAGCAGCTGTGTGTCCGCCATGCTGCTCGTCTGCTGAATGCCCGTCCGAGAGCTGGACTCAATTTCCCACTCCTCGCGCGCCTTGCTTACCATCTCGAGCACATGGGAGACGACTTTGTTGTACTGTGTCACCTGTTTCATGGCCGCATCGTTGGTGAGATTCGCCGCCTTCTGTTCGTTCTGTTGCATCTTTGTTTCCGTAATGGGATCGGGTCGTGTGCGCAGATAGTCGGGCACAATGTCATGCGAGAAGACGGGCACACGTCCCTCCGTGATGTTGACCAACGTCTCGTCCCGATCCATGGTCACGAGCAGGGGCAGCACGGTGCGATTACGCAGCGGCGGACACTGCTCCTTGGCCAGGATTTTGGTTAGACCGGTTAAATGGCTGGAAATGATGGCAAAGTTATCGAGGAACGTTGGCCAATTGATGTCCATGTATTCCAGTTCCAGTTTCTGTATCATCGAAAGCACAGCCAACTTTAAATCATTTAGACGCTGCACGACCGCATCCAGCGTCATTTCAAAGTGTTTCTCCTCACGCTGCATTGTTTTTGGTAACTACTTTGCTTGAATTATTTTTAACAAACGCCAACTGTAGCCACAGCTGCTTCTGAATTTGTCTATCGATATTTAAATACTAGATACGCGATAGTTCTGCTCTTTTTGCGCATCGATAGTTTTGTGAGAAATGAAGCGGTCGATTGGTGTATTAGATTATATCGAAATGGCGAACTGATTTATATTTTTTTTATTTTGATTTATATTGTCCACAATTTACTTTGTTGTGTTTATATTAATTATATTTTACTTTGAATAGAACAAGTGACTTAAATTTTATTTAGTTTTAATTATTTAAAATGTTATTTCCGTCGAATGGTTAGATTATAACTTGGAATAGAATAATGCAATTTTATTGTCAGACTTGTCGAAGTGACGAAGTGGTTTATGTATTTTATCGAACACAATTTATTTTGTTATGATCATTTATTTAAAAAAGTTTATTGCATTAAAATTGTTGACAATTACATTATATTTTGGAATAGAACGATTCGTGTACGACCATATTTGATTGAATATCACTCAATTTTTGACAGCCGATCAGCGCCATAGTTATTTCAAAATCTTTTCGCAACACACTCAGCAGTTCCTCAACACCCCGCTCTCCATTGTAGGCTAGGCCATAAACAGCCGGTCTGCCAATGAAAACAGTTTTGGCGCCCAATGCCAAGGCTTTGAATATATCGTTGCCCTGCATGATGCCGCCATCTAACATGACCAGAAGATCCTTGCCCACTGCCTTGACCACCTCGGGGAGTGCCTCAATGGAGGCCGGCACTGTATCAATTTGGCGAGCACCATGATTGGAGACAATAATGCCAGCGCAGCCAAATTCGCGGGCCAGGACAGCATCCTCGGCAGTCAGCACACCCTTAACGATGATCGGTAAGCTGGTTAGTTGCTTTAGCCAATTGATGTCCTTCCAGGTGATGCTGGGATCGAATTGGCTGGCAACATACTCATTAATGCCAGAGCCACCCATGGTGATCACCCCATTCGCCTGCTCCCCTTGAAAGTTGGCCAAACTCAAATGGGATGGCAAACTGAACTTGTTGCGCACATCCGAACGTCGATGGCCAAAGATGGGGGCATCGATGGTTAGCACCAATGCCTTGAAATTGGCCTTTTCAGCGCGACTAACTAACTTCTTGGTAAGTGAGCTACAAAAAGATGAAATGAATTCTTTAAGTTTAATGGGTATTTAAACTTACCGATCTTTGTATATATAAAGCTGAAACCACTTGTGGGTGTCCGGTGCGCCGATAGCCAAATCCTCCAGCGATGTGGTCGACAGCGTGCTTAAAATGAATATGGAGCCCGCTTTGCCAGCGGCGCGTGCGTTGCCAATTTCACCATCCGGATGCGCCATCTTCTGCATCGCTGTGGGTGCAATGCCCACCGGCCACTTTTGTTGCTGTCCCAGAATCTGGCAGCTGATATCTGGCTGGGAGACATCGCGGAGACAACGTGGACGCAATCGCAATCTATCCAAACCACACAGAAAAGGTAGCAATTTATGAATGCTACTAAATGGCATTCATAGTAATCAGTTGCTCACCTTCTGAAGGCCTCCCGATTTAGTTTCAGTGTAAATTGTTCTCCTGCCCCGCTCTTGTAATAGTCCAATGCACTCTTCTCCAGCTGACTGGACGCCTTCTCCTCAAAGTCCTCAACGCAAACCAGAGCCATATTTGCCAAAAACAAACTTATATAAGCAAGAAATTTAAATTTAAAGTCAGTGGTTGTATGCTAACTGCTGCACTCTCTAGACTAAATCTTAGTCCCTATAAGATTAAGTATATATATATGTTTATTAACAGACTCACTGATAACCGTATGGACCAGCAGCTGATAACTACAAATTCAAAATAAACACACAAAATACGCCGGGAGAGAGATCATTCGACGACTATGTGCCCTATCTATCTTTGGCTACAAACGGTTTACTGATAAGCGGATTATTTGGTAATATTGTGTAATGATTTGTTTAAAGATCATTTGTCTTAATGGCTTAAAAAATTATGCTTAGAAAGCACAAAGTCTTTTTTATCTTGTAATACGAATTTATTTTTATATCGACATTTTGTGTAAGTAATAAGCATTTTTAGATTTAAAATACTCTTTTTGATGGACTTTGTAGGGTTTTTTCAATTTCATAGCCCATACATATGTATATGTTATAGGATATTTTCCCATACTATAGATACTATAGATAAAAATATTTCAATATGCAATGCAATGCAATTAATTAGCGTTTTTTTTTTTGCCAATGTGCGGACAAATTTAAAATGTTATAGTATACTTTCAGGAGTAACATTAAAATCTATAGGAACAAATTTCATAAAAATCAGTTTTTTAGCATATTTTAGGAGCGAATCAAAATCCAAAAAAAAGTCTTGCTTCTGAGAAAAGTTAATGCAGTCCGTCTGTATGGACGCGCGGATCTCTTAGACTGTTTGCTTTATCTTATCGATTACTGCCTCCGTTTATCGAATATCGATACATTCCATAGCAATAAATGTCAAATAAGCATATGTATAAAGATCGGAGACGAAAATAAAAAAAAAACGTCCATTCCTGATTTTATGTATTATGAAAATAATTGAAATTGAAAAGAAGAACATGGAAAATCAAGCAAAACTAATTCTAAATATTACCAGCGAACATGTGGATGTGCTATTACACAAATGGTGTCACATGTTCGATAAGGAATATCGCCTCGAGCTGATGAATAAATTGGAGGACCGCGTCCGGTCGTTCTACGTCGACCTGCTGGCTGAATCGAATGAGAAAGAGCAGGCTATCAAAGATGGTATCAGCGCACTTGAGACGGAGGCCGTAGACTTGAGGCGACTGTTGCACATGAATGTGGATATTGGTGAAATGCCAATGGGAATGCCGCTGGTCGTATGGGAGCAAAAGTTGGACCAAAGCATTGAGCATATGCGTGAAGAGATGCGCGTGCGTCGTGCTGAAATCTGCGAGCTGCTCTTGCAGCAGGATCAGCTATGCGAAGAATTGGGTAAGCTGCCACTGCCATTATTGGCCGATCCGCTGCCTGAGCCGCAGGAAATGTCTGCGTTTCGTAAGCACCTTGATCTTCTGCGTGCTATGCGGACGCGCCGTATGGATGAGCTTTTCCAGCTGCGCTGTAATATCAAGGAAGACATGAAAATGCTTGGGATACGGGTGCACACAGCTGTCGATGAGCATTTGCTCAGCCAGGCAAACCAGAGCCTTACGCCAGATGACTTCGTAAAGCTGCGTTCCATGCAAAAACTATTTGCTGAGCAAATTGAGGAGCTACGCGAAGGCATTGACGATACGCGTGCAAAGATCCACGTGTTGTGGGAGCGTCTGCAGGAATCGGACGAGTTTGCCATGCGCAGAGTGCGCGAGGCCACAGAGTATACGCAACGGACCTATGATGTGCTGTGTGAGGAGCTACGTCGCTGCCAGGAGCTACGCCGTAAGAAGATGAAATGTTTCATTGATAAGTTACGTGTGGAAATCAAGAAGTGGTGGGATTTGACACTGAAATCACACCAGGAGCGAAAACGCTTTTCCAACTTTTACAACAATTGTTACAACGAGGATTTGTTGGAGCTGCATGAGCTCGAGCTCGATGATCTGAAGAGCTTCTACAATAGTAACAGAGAGATTTTTGAGCTCTTTTCTAATCGCGCCGCGGTTTGGGCACGTATGGAGGCTCTGGAAGCCAAGACCAACGATCCCAATCGTTATAACAATCGCGGCGGGCAGCTGCTGAAGGAGGAGCGGGAGCGCAAGGCTATAAGCAGCAAGATGCCAAAAATAGAACAGCAGATTACCGAATTGGTGAAAGCCCATGAGTTGCGCACTCAGTCACCCTTTTTGGTTCATGGTGAGAACATATTGGAGCACATGGCCAACGATTGGGAGCGCCTTCGAGTGGTTAAGGAGCAGCAGAGTACTGCGCGGAAAAACACAGTTACAACTCAATCAACCCACGGAAAAATGCTTAAACCAGCTGCACAAGGGTCAACGTTTTCACGGACGCCCTTGTCCCTGAAAAACATGTCATCAATGTCTTCATCCACAATGACGTTGCGCAAAACTTCTTCCATTTGGAAGGTGGCTGACATGACAGGTTCGGCGGCCAAAACCAATAGCAATCTGCAGAAGCGGTCGAATTCCGATATTCCCGCTAAGAAAGAGACGGCGAATGCGAAGCAGGGTCTAATGAAACCGTTGAATTCCGTGAAGGCATCACCGAAATTGAGAAAACCAACAGTTGGTCAACAGACATCAACAAGATTGCCACTGAAGAAGGTGCGCATTCTAGAGAACACTATGCGTTTTAGTGGTGGCTTAGGCCGGTGGGGTCTGTCTAGCAAAAATCGGCGCAGTAAGGCGGCACGGCCGTTAATCCGAGTGCGTAAGGCAAGCTCCGACGAGGACGAAGATGAGTTGCGAAATTACAAACATTTTCACCCACCAGCGCGATCATCCGAGGAGTTGAGCGTTCGTCACAACAACAAATTCAAGCAGCCTGTGAAAATTTATTCGAGCGACGAAATAAAACCAGATCTACCCGAGCCGAGACGCAGCAGAACGTGGGTGCTCAAGAAATGAGATTATTTGGACTTAATGGATTTTTTTTTTATATTTTAGTCAACTAATGTACCTTTTTCACTTACCATTGTTATTGTTTTAACATTGGGTTGCTTTAACTATTATTAAGTAATATACAAACACCTAATCTTAAAGGTAATCTGTTCGTAAACTTGGAGGGAACGTTAAAACATATGAACCCCAAGCAAACAGATGCGCGAAGCAGGAAAACCTAAATGTTTACTTTCGAAAAGACCGAATCCTTAATATCCATGCTTGTTATTTTTATAATTATACAAAGGTAAGTTTTATGCATACAACATTTTATACATTCATTTAATTAATTTTTCATTTTAATTAATTTTTGCCGACTTAGCTTACACCTCTGTCAATAATATAAACATCAGGACTTCGAGCATTCATGTACTGGTAAGTTATGTATTAAACAGACTATTCCATCTCCTAAATCCAACCATATATATAGATATATATTAATTTTTAATTCTTGTAAAGCAATAGGTCATCTCAATGAAATAAAGAAGAAAAAATACAAGTTATAGTCGAAAATATATTCTCATAGTTCTATCAGCAGCCGCAGGCATTTTCGGTGCGCGTAAATATGCGGGCGCATGTGTGAGAAAGAGATGTCATGATAATCGATGCGAGCGTAAATATGTTATTGTGTGTACTCTGTAGAACCCCGTTACCTACGTTCTTATATATGTATGTTGGTCTGCATGTATGTATGTATTTGCTCGAGTTTGTAGCCAGCAAGTTCGGGTCAGATACTCTTGTCAGGCAAAACGCGAAAGATAATGAAAGTGAGAGTGAGATTGAGATTGAGTCCACACATATAATACAGTTTTGTGGTATTTATTTCAGCGATTTTCAGCGAGGCATCAGTCGTGAGCAGCAGCTAGCGCTGAGTGGTGTCAAAAAAGTATCTGTTTAATATGTCGTCTAAGAGTATAATTCCGAGCACTGTAAATGCCGATCTGCAAAAGGAACGCGATGCGGCCAGTTTTAATAGCGAAGAGTTTGCTGCTTGGTGGGCGGGTGGCGAAGAGCAACTGAAGTTTAAGAGAAGTTACAGTAAGTTCATTCAAATAAGAGAAATTTCAGCTCGTGGTCTTCGCACATTGAACTTGTTTTGACCTATGCACATTCATGGTGTGGTCGTGGTTATACACACATACATACATATATATATTTTTATTTTCGCCTATAACTTGGGTGTTTCTTCATGAAATTTGGGCACTTGATCGATAATATGCATTTGCCTATGTATTAATAAGAAGATTCTGTCTTCAAAATTGTGACATTTATTGCTATAGGAAATCGAAATGTATCGAGAAACGGAGGCAGTAATCGATAAGATAAAGCAAACTTCATCTTTATTTGAAGTTTCTCTCTTACAGTCCCTGAGATCCGCGTGCTTATACAGATAGACGGTAGGACAGACAGACATGGCCATATTGACACGTTTGTTGATCCTGATCAAGAATATATAGAATATATACTTTACGGGGCCGGAGGAGTTTCCTTTTGCTTGTTAGATTTTTCAAGAGCACGCAGCTGATTAACAAAATTAACGATAAATCAGTTTATAAATAATAACAAGATTATCTTAGATACTTGGGCTAAGGTGCAAAAAACATTTTGCAATCTTTAATTTTTTATTGCACTGACAACACTACAGTTATAATCGCCTTTCTAAATAGAGTAAATTTGACAAATTGCGCCTAATACTGACTTTTCCCTCTCTTTCTCTGTGTTCCATAGAAGAGTATATGTACAAGGACATCAATGTGGATGAATACGCTAATTTCCAAAATTTGTCGCATGAGGATCTTTGCGAATTCTCCTTGAAGGTTTCCATTAACGTGGCGAAAAAGCTGCAACAGTTGCAAGCTGAACGCAATCCCGGTGGCACAGAATACTGGCCGTGAGTAACAGTAAACATTGAAGTGAAGAGTATTTTCTTATCCTTATTGATGACAGCACTCTCTTCGGAAACCCGGACTTGTGGGGCTTGCTTACGCCTGGCAATCCCTTTGGCGTGATGTTCGACATGGTGGTGACTGCTCTCAAGGCTCAGTGCACACCCGAGCAATACGAGGAGTTTGGAAAGAGAATGGAACGATTCGAAGTGTGTGGCGCCTATGCCCAAACCGAACTGGGACACGGCACCTATTTGCGTGGCTTGGAAACTCGTGCCGATTTCGATCGTCACACGGATGAGTTTGTGCTGAATACCCCAACCATTACAGCCTACAAGTGGTGGCCCGGCGGCTGTAAGTAGCAGTTAAATATTATATGATTTACATAGTAAGGCGCCATTTTGGCACCACTGACTCCGATAATTACAGTGGGTCACAGCTCCAACTACAGCCTGGTCATGGCGCAGCTATACATCGATAACCAGTTGAAGGGACCGCACTTGTTCTACGTGCAGATACGCGAGGAGGGAACACACGAACCGAGGCAGGGGGTGCACGTTGGCGAGATTGGCAAGAAGATGGGCTTCCTGGGCGTCAACAATGGCTTCCTGGGCCTGAAGGATGTCCGTATTCCACGCAGCCGCATGCTGATGCGCCACGCCCAGGTGCATCGTGACGGCACCTACGTGAAGAGTCCGGCGGATGCTCTGGGCTACTTTGCCATGGTCTCCACGCGTTGCATCATTGCCCGGAGTATAGCACTGGATCTGGCCACAAGTGCCACCATTGCCACACGTTATTCCGCTGTGCGGCGCCAGAGTCCCATCGATCCCAAGTAATACATTCCATATTTCAAATGTCGTTCATTTTATAGCATATATGGGATTTGTGTCTTTTGTGCAGATTACCTGAGGTACAGATCATAGATCATGTGACTCAGCAGCTGAAAGTGTATCCCGAGATAGCCGCCAGCGTGGCCCATCGTCTGAGCTCCGACAACCTCTGGGATCTGTTCAACGTCACGTCCAAGGACATAGAACAAGGCAAATATGACCGTCTGCCCGAGCTGCATGCGCTCTCGTGCGCCTTGAAGGTCCTTTGTACGGTAGATGCCACCAGGGGGACCGAGCAACTGCGTTTAGCTTGTGGTGGTCATGGGTATCTCACCTCATCCAATCTGGGCAATGTTTATATCAAAGCCTCAGCCGGCTGTACCTATGAGGGTGAAAATACGGTGCTCCTGCTGCAGATTGGTCGTTTCTTGATCAAATCCTGGCGCGCTGCTCAAAGTGGGGCTCCTCTAGCGCCCACCGTCAAATATTTGGCTGAGGTGCAACGAAATCCGGAATTTGGAGCATGGACAGGTAGCTGGGAGAATATAGTGAAGGCCATGCAATTTACCGCTGCCAAGTGAGTTGCTGAAGAGTTCGCCTCTATCCTAAATGGATATTAATTCTATTTAACAGCAAGATGCGCCTGGCGTTCAAGAGCCTCTCCAACCGTCTGGACAAGGGCGAGTCACAGGAGGTTGCCGCAAGCCACACTGGAATCGAACTTACCCAGGCAGCTGAGGTACCAAGCAACACTCAATTCTTGACATGATAAATATTTGTTAAATATTTGTTGCTCGTATAGCTTCATGGACGTGCCTTTATATTCCAATCCTTCCTCACTGAGATAACCGGACCGAAGTCCCAGACACGCTCCTCGTCGCTGAATCGTGTCTTGGAGCAACTGCTCGAACTGTATCTGGTCAATATGACATTGAAGACCATGAGCGATATTCTCCGGGTGAGTCTGAAATGGAGTTCAATACAACACTTTCAAAAAAATAGCCCTTGTTTTTAGAAATTCTCCATATTTTTGGCTCATTTTATTATTCAGAAATTATGTGTTGAAAATTGAAGTTTAATTTTAGTGTAGATTTTTATAAAATGTAGAAAACATATGTCTAATTTCCAGGATGTTTGTGGGTTTCTGAAATATGAATTTTCGTTACATTGATATTTTAAGACTTTTCGAAATTATTTCTAAAATCAACAAGAGTGTGTATTCTATTTATATATAATATTTATTACATTTAAAATCATTCTTCAGGTTGTCAATTTGACGGATGCTGATCTGAGCAAACTGCAGGCACGTTTGGAGACCGCGCTGACCAAACTCCGACCAGAAGCGGTGGCCATCGTTGATGGCTTTGATTTCAACGACCACCAATTGAGTTCCACTTTGGGCTCCTTCGATGGCAATGCCTACGAGCGCATTTTTGATGCTGCACTAAAGGCGCCCATGAACCAGAAAGCGGTTCCAAAGAGTTTCCACGAGTACTTGGGGCCATTTATGAAATCCAACATGTAAAACGTATTCCGAAATGTAAATATCTTTGATGATCATCAAAGTCTAATCTGTTTATTTTTTTACACTTTATTACTGAGTAAATACATTTTTTAAATTGCAATTTCAGAATGACTTAACTTATTTTATTATTTAATCTCGTAAGAAGAGCGAGCAATGGAAAACGAAAGTTAAACAAATCAGCTATTAATATTTATGATCCACGTGTTGTTGCAGCGTCTGCAGGAATCGGACGAGTTTGCCATGCGCAGAGTGCGCGAGGCCACAGAGTATACGCAACGGACCTATGATGTGCTGTGTGAGGAGCTACGTCGCTGCCAGGAGCTACGCCGTAAGAGCATGAAATGTTTCATTGATAAGTTACGTGTGGAAATCAAGAAGTGGTGGGATTTGACACTGAAATCACACCAGGAGCGAAAACGCTTTTCCAACTTTTACAACAATTGTTACAACGAGGATTTGTTGGAGCTGCATGAGCTCGAGCTCGATGATCTGAAGAGCTTCTACAATAGTAACAGAGAGATTTTTGAGCTCTTTTCTAATCGCGCCGCGGTTTGGGCACGTATGGAGGCTCTGGAAGCCAAGACCAACGATCCCAATCGTTATAACAATCGCGGCGGGCAGCTGCTGAAGGAGGAGCGGGAGCGCAAGGCTATAAGCAGCAAGATGCCAAAAATAGAACAGCAGATTACCGAATTGGTGAAAGCCCATGAGTTGCGCACTCAGTCACCCTTTTTGGTTCATGGTGAGAACATATTGGAGCACATGGCCAACGATTGGGAGCGCCTTCGAGTGGTTAAGGAGCAGCAGAGTACTGCGCGGAAAAACACAGTTACAACTCAATCAACCCACGGAAAAATGCTTCCACCAGCTGCACAAGGGTCAACGTTTTCACGGACGCCCTTGTCGCTGAAAAACATGTCATCAATGTCTTCATCCACAATGACGTTGCGCAAAACTCCTTCCATTTGGATGGTGGCTGACATGACAGGTTCGGCGGCCAAAACCAATAGCAATCTGCAGAAGCGGTCGAATTCCGATATTCCCGCTAAGAAAGAGACGGCCAATGCGAAGCAGGGTCTAATGAAACCGTTGAATTCCGTGAAGGCATCACCGAAATTGAGAAAACCAACAGTTGGTCAACAGACATCAACAAGATTGCCACTGAAGAAGGTGCGCATTCTAGAGAACACTATGCGTTTTAGTGGTGGCTTAGGCCGGTGGGGTCTGTCTAGCAAAAATCGGCGCAGTAAGGCGGCACGGCCGTTAATCCGAGTGCGTAAGGCAAGCTCCGACGAGGACGAAAATGAGTTGCGGAATTACAAACATTTTCACCCGCCTGCGCGATCATCCGAGGAGTTGAGCGTTCGTCACAAAAACCAATTCAAGCAGCCTGTGAAAATTTATTCGAGCGACGAAATAAAACCAGATCAACCCGAGCCGAGACGCAGCAGAACGTGGGTGCTCAAGAAATGAGATTATTTGGATTAATGGATTTTTTTTTTTATATTTTAATCAACTAATGTACCTTTTTCACTTACCATTGTTATTGTTTTAACATCGGGTTGCTTTAACTATTATTAAGTAATATACAAACACCTAATCTTAAAGGTAATCTGTTTGTAAACTTGGAGGGAACGTTAAAACATATGAACCCCAAGCAAACAGATGCGCGAAGCAGGAAAACCTAAATGTTTACTTTCGAAAAGACCGAATCCTTAATATCCATGCTTGTTATTTTTATAATTATACAAAGGTAAGTTTTATGCATACAACATTTTATACATTCATTTAATTAATTTTTCATTTTAATTAATTTTTGCCGACTTAGCTTACACCTCTGTCAATAATATAAACATCAGGACTTCGAGCATTCATGTACTGGTAAGTTATGTATTAAACAGACTATTCCATCTCCTAAATCCAACCATATATATAGATATATATTAATTTTTAATTCTTGTAAAGCAATAGGTCATCTCAATGAAATAAAGAAGAAAAAATACAAGTTATAGTCGAAAATATATTCTCATAGTTCTATCAGCAGCCGCAGGCATTTTCGGTGCGCGTAAATATGCGGGCGCATGTGTGAGAAAGAGATGTCATGATAATCGGTGCGAGCGTAAATATGTTATTGTGTGTACTCTGTAGAACCCCGTTACCTACGGTTGCGTGTGCTTAAATATGTATGTTGGCATGTGTGTATGTATATGCTCGAGTTTGTAGCCAGCAAGTTCGGGTCAGATACTCTTGTCAGGCAAAACACGAAAGATAATGAAAGTTAGAGTGAGATTGAGATTGAGTCCACACATATTATACAGTTTTGTGGTATTTATTTCAGCGATTTTCAGCGAGGCACCAGTCGTGAGCAGCAGCTAGCGCTGAGTGGTGTCAAAAAAGCATCTGTTTAATATGTCGTCTAAGAGTATAATTCCCAGCACTGTAAATGCCGATCTGCAAAAGGAACGCGATGCGGCCAGTTTCAATAGCGAAGAGTTTGCTGCCTGGTGGGCGGGTGGCGAAGAGCAACTGAAGTTTAAGAGAAGTTACAGTAAGTTCATTCAAATAAGAGAAATTTCAGCTCGTGGTCTTCGCACATTGAACTTGTTTTGAACTATGCACATTCATGGTGTGGTCGAGTGAGCTCGATTGCACTTTTATTTTCGCCTATAACTTGGGAGTTTCTTTATGAAATTTGGGCACTTGATCGATAAGACAGATATGGCTATATCGACTCGCTTGTTGATCCTGATCAGGAATATATACATAATAAATACTTTACGGGGCCGGAGGTGCTTCCTTTTGCTTGTTAGATTTGCACAAGACCATTATATCATTTTCCAAATTTTTAATGGTTTCAGGGCATAAGAGCATCATTAACGATAAATCAGTTTATAAATAATAACAAGATTATCTTAGATACTTGGGCTAAGGTGCAAAAAACATTTTGCAATCTTTAATTTTTTATTGCACTGACTACACTACAGTTATAATCGCCTTTGATACTTTTCTAAATAGAGTAAATTTGACAAATTGCGCCTAATGCTGACTTTTCACTTTTCCCTCTATTTCCTCTGTGTTCCATAGAAGAGTATATGTACAAGGACATCAATGTGGATGAATACACTAATTTCCAAAATTTGTCGCATGAGGATCTTTGCGAATTCGCCTTGAAGAGTTCCATTAACGGTGCGAAAAAGCTGCAACAGTTGCAAGCTGAACGCAATCCCGGTGGAACAGAATACTGGCCGTGAGTAACAGTAAACATTGAAGTGAAGAGTAATTTCTGTTACGTAGTAATCCTTATTGATGACAGCACTCTCTACGAACACCCGGACTTGTGGGGCCTGTTTACGCCTGGCAATCCCTTTGGCGTGATGTTCGTCATGCTGGTGAATGCTCTCAAGGCTCAGTGCACACCCGAGCAATACGAGGAGTTTGGAAAGAGAATGGAACGATTCGAAGTGTGCGGCGCCTATGCCCAAACCGAACTGGGACACGGCACCTATTTGCGTGGCTTGGAAACTCGTGCCGATTTCGATCGTCACACGGATGAGTTTGTGCTGAATACCCCAACCATTACAGCCTACAAGTGGTGGCCCGGCGGCTGTAAGTAGCAGTTAAATATTATATGATTTACATAGTAAGGCGCCATTTTGGCACCACTGACTCCGATAATTACAGTGGGTCACAGCGCCAACTACAGCCTGGTCATGGCGCAGCTATACATCGATAACCAGTTGAAGGGACCGCACTTGTTCTACGTGCAGATACGCGAGGAGGGAACACACGAACCGAGGCCGGGGGTGCACGTTGGCGAGATTGGCAAGACGATGGGCTTCCTGGGCGTCAACAATGGCTTCCTGGGCCTGAAGGATGTCCGTATTCCACGCAGCCGCATGCTGATGCGCCACGCCCAGGTGCATCGTGACGGCACCTACGTGAAGAGTCCGGCGGATGCTCTGGGCTACTTTGCCATGGTCTCCACGCGTTGCATCATTGCCCGGAGTATAGCACTGGATTTGGCCACAAGTGCCACCATTGCCACACGTTATTCCGCTGTGCGGCGCCAGAGTCCCATCGATCCCAAGTAATACATTCCATATTTCAAATGTCGTTCATTTTATAGCATATATGGGATTTGTGTCTTTTGTGCAGATTACCTGAGGTACAGATCATAGATCATGTGACTCAGCAGCTGAAAGTGTATCCCGAGATAGCCGCCAGCGTGGCCCATCGTCTGAGCTCCGACAACCTCTGGGATCTGTTCAACGTCACGTCCAAGGACATAGAACAAGGCAAATATGACCGTCTGCCCGAGCTGCATGCGCTCTCGTGCGCCTTGAAGGTCCTTTGTACGGTAGATGCCACCAGGGGGACCGAGCAACTGCGTTTAGCTTGTGGTGGTCATGGTTATCTCACCTCATCCAATCTGGGCAATGTTTATATCAAAGCCTCAGCCGGCTGTACCTATGAGGGTGAAAATACGGTGCTCCTGCTGCAGATTGGTCGTTTCTTGATCAAATCCTGGCGCGCTGCTCAAAGTGGGGCTCCTCTAGCGCCCACCGTCAGATATTTGGCTGAGGTGCAACGAAATCCGGAATTTGGAGCATGGACAGGTAGCTGGGAGAATATAGTGAAGGCCATGCAATTTGCCGCTGCCAAGTGAGTTGCTGAAGAGTTCGCCTCTATCCTAAATGGATATTAATTCTATTTAACAGCAAGATGCGCCTGGCGTTCAAGAGCCTCTCCAACCGTCTGGACAAGGGCGAGTCAGAGGAGGTTGCCGCAAGCCACACAGGAATCGAACTTACCCAGGCAGCTGAGGTACCAACCAACACTCAATTCTTGACATGCTAAATATTTGTTAAATATTTGTTGCTCGTATAGCTTCATGGACGTGCCTTTATATTCCAATCCTTCCTCACTGAGATAACCGGACCGAAGTCCCAGACACGCTCCTCGTCGCTGAATCGTGTCTTGGAGCAACTGCTCGAACTGTATCTGGTCAATATGACATTGAAGACCATGAGCGATATTCTCCGGGTGAGTCTGAAATGGAGTTCAATACAACACTTTCAAAAAAATAGCCCTTGTTTTTAGAAATTCTCCATATTTTTGGCTCATTTTATTATTCAGAAATTATGTGTTGAAAATTGAAGTTTAATTTTAGTGTAGATTTTTATAAAATGTAGAAAACATATGTCTGATTTCCAGGATGTTTGTGGGTTTCTGAAATATGAATTTTCGTTACATTGATATTTTAAGACTTTTCGAAATTATTTCTAAAATCAACAAGAGTGTGTATTCTATTTATATATAATATTTATTACATTTAAAATCATTCTTCAGGTTGTCAATTTGACGGATGCTGATCTGAGCAAACTGCAGGCACGTTTGGAGACCGCGCTGACCAAACTCCGACCAGAAGCGGTGGCCATCGTTGATGGCTTTGATTTCAACGACCACCAATTGAGTTCCACTTTGGGCTCCTTCGATGGCAATGCCTACGAGCGCATTTTTGATGCTGCACTAAAGGCGCCCATGAACCAGAAAGCGGTTCCAAAGAGTTTCCACGAGTACTTGGGGCCATTTATGAAATCCAACATGTAAAACGTATTCCGAAATGTAAATATCTTTGATGATCATCAAAGTCTAATCTGTTTATTTTTTAACACTTTATTACTGAGTAAATACATTTTTTAAATTGCAATTTCAGAATGACTTAACTTATTTTACTATTTAATCTCGTAAGAAGAGCGAGCAATGGAAAACGAAAGTTAAACAAATCAGCTATTAATATTTATGATCCACGTGTTGTGGGAGCGTCTGCAGGAATCGGATGAGTTTGCCATGCGCAGAGTGCGCGAGGCCACAGAGTATACGCAACGGACCTATGATGTGCTGTGTGAGGAGCTACGTCGCTGCCAGGAGCTACGCCGTAAGAGCATGAAATGTTTCATTGATCAGTTACTTGAGGAAATCCAGAAGTGGTGGGACTTGACACTGAAATCACACCAGGAGCGAAAACGCTTTTCCAACTTTTACAACGATTGTTACAACGAGGATTTGTTGGAGCTGCATGAGCTCGAGCTCGATGATCTGAAGAGCTTCTACAATAGTAACAGAGAGATTTTTGAGCTCTTTTCTAGTCGCGCCGCGGTTTGGGCCCGTATGGAGGCTCTGGAAGCCAAGACCAACGATCCCAATCGTTATAACAATCGCGGCGGGCAGCTGCTGAAGGAGGAGCGGGAGCGCAAGGCCATAAGCAGCAAGATGCCAAAAATAGAACAGCAGATTACCGAATTGGTGAAAGCCCATGAGTTGCGCACTCAGTCACCCTTTTTGGTTCATGGTGAGAACATATTGGAGCACATGGCCAACGATTGGGAGCGCCTTCGAGTGGTTAAGGAGCAGCAGAGTACTGCGCGGAAAAACACAGTTACGACTCAATCAACCCACGGAAAAATGCTTCCACCAGCTGCGCAAGGGTCAACGTCTTCACGGACGCACTTGTCCCTGAAAAAACATGTCAGCAATGTCTTCATCCACAATGACGTTGCGCAAAACTTCTTCCATTTGGAAGGTGGCTGACATGACAGGTTCGGCGGCCAAAACCACTAGCAATCTGCAGAAGCGGTCGAATTCCGATATTCCCGCTAAGAAAGAGACGGCGAATGCGAAGCAGGTTCTAATGAAACCGTTGAATTCCGTGAATTCATCACCGAAATTGAGAAAACCAACAGTTGACCAACAGACATCAACAAGATTGCCACTGAAGAAGGTGCGCATTTATAGTCGAAAATATATTCTCATATTTCTATCAGCAGCCGCAGGCATTTTCTGTGCGCATAAATATGCGGGCGCATGTGTGAGAAAGAGATGTCATGATAATCGATGCGAGCGTAATTATGTTATTGTGTGTACTCTGTAGAACCCCGTTACCTACGGTTGCGTGTACTTATATATGTATGTTGGCCTTCATGTATGTACGTATATGCTCGAGTTTGTAGCCAGCAAGTTCGGGTCAGATACTCTTGTCAGGCAAAACGCGAAAGATAATGAAAGTGAGAGTGAGATTGAGTCCACACATATTATACAGTTTTGTGGTATTTATTTCAGCGATTTTCAGCGAGGCATCAGTCGTGAGCAGCAGCTAGCGCTGAGTGGTGTCAAAAAAGTATCTGTTTAATATGTCGTCTAAGAGTATAATTCCGAGCACTGTAAATGCCGATCTGCAAAAGGAACGCGATGCGGCCAGTTTTAATAGCGAAGAGTTTGCTGCCTGGTGGGCGGGTGGCGAAGAGCAACTGAAGTTTAAGAGAAGTTACAGTAAGTTCATTCAAATAAGAGAAATTTCAGCTCGTGGTCTTCGCACATTGAACTTGTTTTGAACTATGCACATTCATGGTGTGGTCGAGTGAGCTCGATTGCACTTTTATTTTCGCCTATAACTTGGGAGTTTCTTTATGAAATTTGGGCACTTGATCGATAAGACAGATATGGCTATATCGACTCGCTTGTTGATCCTGATCAGGAATATATACATAATAAATACTTTACGGGGCCGGAGGTGCTTCCTTTTGCTTGTTAGATTTGCACAAGACCATTATATCATTTTCCAAATTTTTAATGGTTTCAGGGCATAAGAGCATCATTAACGATAAATCAGTTTTTAAATAATAACAAGATTATCTTAGATACTTAGGCTAAGGTGCAAAAAACATTTTGCAATCTTTAATTTTTTATTGCACTGACAACACTACAGTTATAATCGCCTTTGATACTTTTCTAAATAGAGTAAATTTGACAAATTGCGCCTAATGCTGACTATTCACTTTTCCCTCTCTTTCTCTGTGTTCCATAGAAGAGTATATGTACAAGGACATCAATGTGGATGAATACGCTAATTTCCAAAATTTGTCGCATGAGGATCTTTGCGAATTCGCCTTGAAGAGTTCCATTAACGCGGCGAAAAAGCTGCAACAGTTGCAAGCTGAACGCAATCCCGGTGGCACAGAATACTGGCCGTGAGTAACAGTAAACATTGAAGTGAAGAGAAATTTCTGTTACATAGTAATCCTTTTTGATGACAGCACTCTCTTCGGAAGCCCGGACTTGTGGGGCCTGTTTACGCCTGGCAGTCCCTTTGGCGTGATGTTCGTCATGGTGGTGAATGCTCTCAAGGCTCAGTGCACACCCGAGCAATACGAGGAGTTTGGAAAGAGAATGGAACGATTCGAAGTGTGCGGCGCCTATGCCCAAACCGAACTGGGACACGGCACCTATTTGCGTGGCTTGGAAACTCGTGCCGATTTCGATCGTGACACGGATGAGTTTGTGCTGAATACACCAACCATTACAGCCTACAAGTGGTGGCCCGGCGGCTGTAAGTAGCAGTTAAATATTATATGATTTACATAGTAAGGCGCCATTTTGGCACCACTGACTCCAATAATTACAGTGGGTCACAGCGCCAACTACAGCCTGGTCATGGCGCAGCTATACATCGATAACCAGTTGAAGGGACCGCACTTGTTCTACGTGCAGGTGCGCGATGAGGAAACACACGAACCGAGGCCGGGGGTGCACGTTGGCGAGATTGGCAAGAAGATGGGCTTCCTGGGCGTCAACAATGGCTTCCTGGGGCTGAAGGATGTCCGTACTCCACGCAACCGCATGCTGATGCGCCACGCCCAGGTGCATCGTGACGGCACCTACGTGAAGAGTCCGGCGGATGCTCTGGGCTACTTTGCCATGGTCTCCACGCGTTGCATCATTGCCCGGAATATAGCACTGGATCTGGCCACAAGTGCCACCATTGCCACACGTTATTCCGCTGTGCGGCGCCAGAGTCCCATCGATCCCAAGTAATACATTCCATATTTCAAATGTTCATTTTATAGCATATATGGGATTTGTGTCTTTTGTGCAGATTACCTGAGGTACAGATTATAGATCATGTGACTCAGCAGCTGAAAGTGTATCCCGAGATAGCCGCCAGCGTGGCCCATCGTCTGAGCTCCGACTACCTCTGGGATCTGTTCAACGTCACGTCCAAGGACATAGAACAAGGCAGATATGACCGTCTGCCCGAGCTGCATGCGCTCTCGTGCGCCTTGAAGGTCCTTTGTACGGTAGATGCCACCAGGGGGACCGAGCAACTGCGTTTAGCTTGTGGTGGTCATGGTTATCTCACCTCATCCAATCTGGGCAATGTTTATATCAAAGCCTCAGCCGGCTGTACCTATGAGGGTGAAAATACGGTGCTCCTGCTGCAGATTGGTCGTTTCTTGATCAAATCCTGGCGCGCTGCTCAAAGTGGGGCTCCTCTAGCGCCCACCGTCAGATATTTGGCTGAGGTGCAACGAAATCCGGAATTTGGAGCATGGACAGGTAGCTGGGAGAATATAGTGAAGGCCATGCAATTTGCCGCTGCCAAGTGAGTTGCTGAAGAGTTCGCCTCTATCCTAAATGGATATTAATTCTATTTAACAGCAAGATGCGCCTGGCGTTCAAGAGCCTCACCAACCGTCTGGACAAGGGCGAGTCAGAGGAGGTTGCCGCAAGCCACACTGGAATCGAACTTACCCAGGCAGCTGAGGTACCAACCAACACTCAATTCTTGACATGCTAAATATTTGTTAAATATTTGTTGCTCGTATAGCTTCATGGACGTGCCTTTATATTCCAATCCTTCCTCACTGAGATAACCGGACCGAAGTCCCAGACACGCTCCTCGTCGCTGAATCGTGTCTTGGAGCAACTGCTCGAACTGTATCTGGTCAATATGACATTGAAGACCATGAGCGATATTCTCCGGGTGAGTCTGAAATGGAGTTCAATACAACACTTTCAAAAAAATAGCCCTTGTTTTTAGAAATTCTCCATATTTTTGGCTCATTTTATTATTCAGAAATTATGTGTTGAAAATTGAAGTTTAATTTTAGTGTAGATTTTTATAAAATGTAGAAAACATATGTCTGATTTCCAGGATGTTTGTGGGTTTCTGAAATATGAATTTTCGTTACATTGATATTTTAAGACTTTTCGAAATTATTTCTAAAATCAACAAGAGTGTGTATTCTATTTATATATAATATTTATTACATTTAAAATCATTCTTCAGGTTGTCAATTTGACGGATGCTGATCTGAGCAAACTGCAGGCACGTTTGGAGACCGCGCTGACCAAACTCCGACCAGAAGCGGTGGCCATCGTTGATGGCTTTGATTTCAACGACCACCAATTGAGTTCCACTTTGGGCTCCTTCGATGGCAATGCCTACGAGCGCATTTTTGATGCTGCACTAAAGGCGCCCATGAACCAGAAAGCGGTTCCAAAGAGTTTCCACGAGTACTTGGGGCCATTTATGAAATCCAACATGTAAAACGTATTCCGAAATGTAAATATCTTTGATGATCATCAAAGTCTAATCTGTTTATTTTTTAACACTTTATTACTGAGTAAATACATTTTTTAAATTGCAATTTCAGAATGACTTAACTTATTTTACTATTTAATCTCGTAAGAAGAGCGAGCAATGGAAAACGAAAGTTAAACAAATCAGCTATTAATATTTATGATCCACGTGTTGTGGGAGCGTCTGCAGGAATCGGATGAGTTTGCCATGCGCAGAGTGCGCGAGGCCACAGAGTATACGCAACGGACCTATGATGTGCTGTGTGAGGAGCTACGTCGCTGCCAGGAGCTACGCCGTAAGAGCATGAAATGTTTCATTGATCAGTTACTTGAGGAAATCCAGAAGTGGTGGGACTTGACACTGAAATCACACCAGGAGCGAAAACGCTTTTCCAACTTTTACAACGATTGTTACAACGAGGATTTGTTGGAGCTGCATGAGCTCGAGCTCGATGATCTGAAGAGCTTCTACAATAGTAACAGAGAGATTTTTGAGCTCTTTTCTAGTCGCGCCGCGGTTTGGGCCCGTATGGAGGCTCTGGAAGCCAAGACCAACGATCCCAATCGTTATAACAATCGCGGCGGGCAGCTGCTGAAGGAGGAGCGGGAGCGCAAGGCCATAAGCAGCAAGATGCCAAAAATAGAACAGCAGATTACCGAATTGGTGAAAGCCCATGAGTTGCGCACTCAGTCACCCTTTTTGGTTCATGGTGAGAACATATTGGAGCACATGGCCAACGATTGGGAGCGCCTTCGAGTGGTTAAGGAGCAGCAGAGTACTGCGCGGAAAAACACAGTTACGACTCAATCAACCCACGGAAAAATGCTTCCACCAGCTGCGCAAGGGTCAACGTCTTCACGGACGCACTTGTCCCTGAAAAAACATGTCAGCAATGTCTTCATCCACAATGACGTTGCGCAAAACTTCTTCCATTTGGAAGGTGGCTGACATGACAGGTTCGGCGGCCAAAACCACTAGCAATCTGCAGAAGCGGTCGAATTCCGATATTCCCGCTAAGAAAGAGACGGCGAATGCGAAGCAGGTTCTAATGAAACCGTTGAATTCCGTGAATTCATCACCGAAATTGAGAAAACCAACAGTTGACCAACAGACATCAACAAGATTGCCACTGAAGAAGGTGCGCATTTATAGTCGAAAATATATTCTCATATTTCTATCAGCAGCCGCAGGCATTTTCTGTGCGCATAAATATGCGGGCGCATGTGTGAGAAAGAGATGTCATGATAATCGATGCGAGCGTAATTATGTTATTGTGTGTACTCTGTAGAACCCCGTTACCTACGGTTGCGTGTACTTATATATGTATGTTGGCCTTCATGTATGTACGTATATGCTCGAGTTTGTAGCCAGCAAGTTCGGGTCAGATACTCTTGTCAGGCAAAACGCGAAAGATAATGAAAGTGAGAGTGAGATTGAGTCCACACATATTATACAGTTTTGTGGTATTTATTTCAGCGATTTTCAGCGAGGCATCAGTCGTGAGCAGCAGCTAGCGCTGAGTGGTGTCAAAAAAGTATCTGTTTAATATGTCGTCTAAGAGTATAATTCCGAGCACTGTAAATGCCGATCTGCAAAAGGAACGCGATGCGGCCAGTTTTAATAGCGAAGAGTTTGCTGCCTGGTGGGCGGGTGGCGAAGAGCAACTGAAGTTTAAGAGAAGTTACAGTAAGTTCATTCAAATAAGAGAAATTTCAGCTCGTGGTCTTCGCACATTGAACTTGTTTTGAACTATGCACATTCATGGTGTGGTCGAGTGAGCTCGATTGCACTTTTATTTTCGCCTATAACTTGGGAGTTTCTTTATGAAATTTGGGCACTTGATCGATAAGACAGATATGGCTATATCGACTCGCTTGTTGATCCTGATCAGGAATATATACATAATAAATACTTTACGGGGCCGGAGGTGCTTCCTTTTGCTTGTTAGATTTGCACAAGACCATTATATCATTTTCCAAATTTTTAATGGTTTCAGGGCATAAGAGCATCATTAACGATAAATCAGTTTTTAAATAATAACAAGATTATCTTAGATACTTAGGCTAAGGTGCAAAAAACATTTTGCAATCTTTAATTTTTTATTGCACTGACAACACTACAGTTATAATCGCCTTTGATACTTTTCTAAATAGAGTAAATTTGACAAATTGCGCCTAATGCTGACTATTCACTTTTCCCTCTCTTTCTCTGTGTTCCATAGAAGAGTATATGTACAAGGACATCAATGTGGATGAATACGCTAATTTCCAAAATTTGTCGCATGAGGATCTTTGCGAATTCGCCTTGAAGAGTTCCATTAACGCGGCGAAAAAGCTGCAACAGTTGCAAGCTGAACGCAATCCCGGTGGCACAGAATACTGGCCGTGAGTAACAGTAAACATTGAAGTGAAGAGAAATTTCTGTTACATAGTAATCCTTTTTGATGACAGCACTCTCTTCGGAAGCCCGGACTTGTGGGGCCTGTTTACGCCTGGCAGTCCCTTTGGCGTGATGTTCGTCATGGTGGTGAATGCTCTCAAGGCTCAGTGCACACCCGAGCAATACGAGGAGTTTGGAAAGAGAATGGAACGATTCGAAGTGTGCGGCGCCTATGCCCAAACCGAACTGGGACACGGCACCTATTTGCGTGGCTTGGAAACTCGTGCCGATTTCGATCGTGACACGGATGAGTTTGTGCTGAATACACCAACCATTACAGCCTACAAGTGGTGGCCCGGCGGCTGTAAGTAGCAGTTAAATATTATATGATTTACATAGTAAGGCGCCATTTTGGCACCACTGACTCCAATAATTACAGTGGGTCACAGCGCCAACTACAGCCTGGTCATGGCGCAGCTATACATCGATAACCAGTTGAAGGGACCGCACTTGTTCTACGTGCAGGTGCGCGATGAGGAAACACACGAACCGAGGCCGGGGGTGCACGTTGGCGAGATTGGCAAGAAGATGGGCTTCCTGGGCGTCAACAATGGCTTCCTGGGGCTGAAGGATGTCCGTACTCCACGCAACCGCATGCTGATGCGCCACGCCCAGGTGCATCGTGACGGCACCTACGTGAAGAGTCCGGCGGATGCTCTGGGCTACTTTGCCATGGTCTCCACGCGTTGCATCATTGCCCGGAATATAGCACTGGATCTGGCCACAAGTGCCACCATTGCCACACGTTATTCCGCTGTGCGGCGCCAGAGTCCCATCGATCCCAAGTAATACATTCCATATTTCAAATGTTCATTTTATAGCATATATGGGATTTGTGTCTTTTGTGCAGATTACCTGAGGTACAGATTATAGATCATGTGACTCAGCAGCTGAAAGTGTATCCCGAGATAGCCGCCAGCGTGGCCCATCGTCTGAGCTCCGACTACCTCTGGGATCTGTTCAACGTCACGTCCAAGGACATAGAACAAGGCAGATATGACCGTCTGCCCGAGCTGCATGCGCTCTCGTGCGCCTTGAAGGTCCTTTGTACGGTAGATGCCACCAGGGGGACCGAGCAACTGCGTTTAGCTTGTGGTGGTCATGGTTATCTCACCTCATCCAATCTGGGCAATGTTTATATCAAAGCCTCAGCCGGCTGTACCTATGAGGGTGAAAATACGGTGCTCCTGCTGCAGATTGGTCGTTTCTTGATCAAATCCTGGCGCGCTGCTCAAAGTGGGGCTCCTCTAGCGCCCACCGTCAGATATTTGGCTGAGGTGCAACGAAATCCGGAATTTGGAGCATGGACAGGTAGCTGGGAGAATATAGTGAAGGCCATGCAATTTGCCGCTGCCAAGTGAGTTGCTGAAGAGTTCGCCTCTATCCTAAATGGATATTAATTCTATTTAACAGCAAGATGCGCCTGGCGTTCAAGAGCCTCACCAACCGTCTGGACAAGGGCGAGTCAGAGGAGGTTGCCGCAAGCCACACTGGAATCGAACTTACCCAGGCAGCTGAGGTACCAACCAACACTCAATTCTTGACATGCTAAATATTTGTTAAATATTTGTTGCTCGTATAGCTTCATGGACGTGCCTTTATATTCCAATCCTTCCTCACTGAGATAACCGGACCGAAGTCCCAGACACGCTCCTCGTCGCTGAATCGTGTCTTGGAGCAACTGCTCGAACTGTATCTGGTCAATATGACATTGAAGACCATGAGCGATATTCTCCGGGTGAGTCTGAAATGGAGTTCAATACAACACTTTCAAAAAAATAGCCCTTGTTTTTAGAAATTCTCCATATTTTTGGCTCATTTTATTATTCAGATATTATATGTTGAAAATTGAAGTTTAATTTTAGTGTAGATTTTTATAAAATGTAGAAAACATATGTCTAATTTCCAGGATGTTTGTGGGTTTCTGAAATATGAATTTTCGTTACATTGATATTGTAAGACTTTTCGAAATCATTTCTAAAATCAACAAGAGTGTGTATTCTATTTATATATAATATTTATTACATTTAAAATCATTCTTCAGGTTGTCAATTTGACGGATGCTGATCTGAGCAAACTGCAGGCACGTTTGGAGACCGCGCTGACCAAACTCCGACCAGAAGCGGTGGCCATCGTTGATGGCTTTGATTTCAACGACCACCAATTGAGTTCCACTTTGGGCTCCTTCGATGGCAATGCCTACGAGCGCATTTTTGATGCTGCACTTAAGGCGCCCATGAACCAGAAGGCGGTTCCAAAGAGTTTCCACGAGTACTTGGGGCCATTTATGAAATCCAACATGTAAAACGTATTCCGAAATGTAAATATCTTTGATGATCATCAAAGTCTAATCTGTTTATTTTTTAATACTTTATTACTGAGTAAATACATTTTTTAAATTGCAATTTCAGAATGACTTAACTTATTTTACTATTTAATCTCGTAAGAAGAGCGAGCAATGGAAAACGAAAGTTAAACAAATCAGCTATTAATATTTCTGCTCTTTATTTGTGCTCTTTATTTGTCCTCTTCATATTATGCTCTTCGACGCTCGCTCAGCATGAGCAATGAAAGTGAAACGTTATCAACTTGTTTGCAGAGAGCCAGAGAGCAATTCAGATTGTGTTTATTTGGTTGTGAGTTGTATTTTGCACTTTGCCCGAAAGCTCTTTACTTGTCGGACGCTCTGTTCGAAATTTGCTCAGTTGAATTGCGTGACTCGGGGTGACAACATCGATCGTCTTTCACCTTTTGCCTTGTGTTTGTGTTTCGGAATTTACAATAATTAAAATGTCGCCTTCTACGAGTCTTATCCCTAAAACTGTAAATGTTGATCTGCAAAAGGAGCGCTCAGCGTCCACTTTCGATGTGGAGGAGTTTGCTGCTTGGTGGCAGGGGGGCGAGCAAAAATTAAAAACCAAACGCGAAATTGGTAAGTAAAGCTCTCTCTTCGCTTGCTAAAGAGCTTGTTAACTTTGCTATCATTGTTTTGATTAACATTGCCAAAAAGCCGGCAAAGTCCATTGAATTATCAAATAATCTTTCTGATTGCTTGGGTTATAAATGAATTTGAGTCGAGTGCAGGTTGTTTTTCCTTATCAGCGTGTGTTGCGTTTACTTAATATAATACAAAGTTTGCAATCTGATAATTCTTTTGCTTTTATGCATGCAATTCGCTTATATGGTTACAATTTGCTTGTTTCCATTCTTGGACAAATTTTAAACTTTGAACCAGACATTAATTTAAGATTGGCATTTATTTTAATTTGTATTAGAGCGCGTTGTCTTCAGCGACCTGGAGGATGGCTATGGCATTGACCATGAATACATGTCCCACGAGGAACTCTACAATTCCGCAGTGAAAAAGGTTGCCGAAGCGGCACCCAAGCTGAAGGCGCTGCAGCAGAAAATGAACCCTGGTGGCAAGGACATTTGGCCGTAAGTTGCTCCTGACTCTTGAATACCATTGATTTTGGAGTTATACTTATATTCTACTCTCAACTGCAGTGGCTGCCTGCTCACAGAGCATGCTCATGGCCTGTTTCCAGCCAATCATCCTCTTGCCACGCATATCAGCATGTTTGTGGACGTGGTCAAGAATCAGGGAACTCCGGAACAGGCGGAGAAATGGGGCAAGCTGGCCGAGAACTGTAACATAATTGGCACCTACGCACAAACCGAACTGGCCCATGGCACCAATGTGCGAGGCATCGAAACACGCGCCGACTACGACATTAGAGCTGGTGAATTTGTCCTCAACACGCCCAACCTGGAAGCCTACAAGTGGTGGCCCGGCGGCTGTAAGTGACACAACGATATATACATACTCTTCCTATTAATGTCACACCACTTTGCACTTTACAGTGGGTCACACGGCCAACCACGCAATGGTCGTCGCCCAGCTCTACGTCTCCGGCAAGCACAAGGGCATCCAATTGTTTATTGTGCCGCTGCGTGATGCGGACACGCATATGCCGCTGCCTGGCGTAGATATTGGCGAGATTGGCAAGAAACTGGGCATGGCCGCTGTCAATCAGGGCTTCCTTGGCCTGAAGAACGTTCGCATTCCACGCACCAACATGCTGATGAAGTATGCCAAAGTGGAACGTGATGGCACATTCACCGCCAGCCCAGCCTCGAGGCTCAACTATCTGACCATGGTCTACACCCGTTGCCTGATTGTCGACTTGACCTCGATACTGCTGCTGCAGGCAGCCACAATTGCCACACGCTACTCCGCCGTGCGTCGCCAGAGTCCCATTGAACCCAAGTGAGTAGCCGTACATACCCGCTTGGCTCAACATCTCTCATTCTCGATCTCTCTTTGACTTCACACAGTGAGCCGGAGCCGCAGATCATTGATCATGTGACTCAGCGCTTGAAGCTGTTCCCGGAGATCGCCGCTGGAATGGCCTATCATACGGCCGCCGAGCACATGTGGGAGCTATACCATCAGACTGTTCTGGATGCCAATAATAGTAAATTTGATCGGTTGCCCGATATGCACATACAGTCTTGTGCCCTGAAGGTCCTCTGCACCACCGATGGCTGTGCGGGCATTGAGCGACTGCGTCTGTCCACTGGTGGACATGGATATCACATTGCCGCCAATCTGAGCAACATCTATGGCAATGCGGTCGCAGCGTACACCTACGAGGGTGAAAATACGGTTCTCCTGCTGCAGATTGGACGCGCGCTGGTCAAGGCCTGGGCCAGCTACAAGCAGGCTGGAACGCTCTCCTCTTTCTATGCCTATTTTGAGACTTCGATGCGCCTGAAGGAGTTCCCCAAGTGGGACAACTCCTGGCAGTGCATTGTCAGCGCGCTGCAGTATACGGCTGCCCAGTAAGTGGACTGCCTAGATTATCCAGAGAGAGGCTGATTAACATTTGGTTACTTTTCACTTTTTAATGCAGCAAGACCCGTATTGCTGTTGAGAACCTGACGCAGCGCATCGCTGCTGGCCAATCCCAAGCTATGGCAGCCAACAACACGGGCATTGAGCTAACGCGTGCCGCCGAGGTAAGTTCCAGATGCACTTACTGCCTTTTATCTATCTAGACGTTGATATACTAACGAGTAGATCGAGGCAAAGATCAATATAACTCCAGCATAAGATTCGAATAGCTCAAATTATAAGAGACTATCTTGGCTGATTAAGAAGATGAGCCCCTGAACGGCGTTTAGCAGAAATTGTCTTCGTACAGATTTGATTACATTTTTAACTGCAATCGGGAACAGAAGAACAGAAGCGTTGCATGAAATCCAGGACACCAAAATATTGCTTGAGATCTAAAAGAAGAAAATAATTAAGTAAATAATTTACAACATTCGCCATTCGCATATAAAGACATTAATTTATATTTACCACAATTAATATATAACAAATTTTCTTGACATCAGGCTTGCATAATCTCAAGGTCAGTTTGTAACCAGAAAGAGAGTTAGTAGACGGCAGGCAAAGAATTACATTAAATAAGTCTTGTTCATGTGAAGCACATTTTCTAGCTGCATGGTCGCCAATTTGTGTGCCAAACGTTTGTGGAGCAAATCACTGGACCCAAGGCACAGCAGCGTTCCGCGGCGTTGAACAGCGTCTTGGAAAATGTGGTGGAACTGTTCTTGGTGCAGACGGTGCTCAATAATTTGAGTGACATCTTGAGAGTAAGTTTTACATATTATCCTAATCAAAATTTCATTTCAAATGTGATGGATTCTTGTATTTTCAGTTCATCAATTTGACCGATGCTGATCTCAGATCTCTGCAGCAACGCTTGGAGCAGTCCCTGGAGAAATTCCGCCCAAATGCTGTCGCCATCTGTGATGGTTTCGATTTTCACGATCGCGTTCTCAACTCGGTCCTGGGCAGCTACGATGGCAATGTCTATCCCAGACTGTTCGAGGCGGCCAAGCGCAGCACGATGAACCAGAAACCAGTGCAGAAGTCATTTGAAAACTATCTAAAGCCGCTGATGAAGGCTAGTTTGTAAAGTGTGCAATATTAATGGAATTTTACACGTAACTGTAAAATCTGTTTGACATTATTAAAGAGTGAAACCTGCATTTAATCAACGTAATAAAATAATGAACATTATTTTCTGTATATTCGATTTGATATTGCGTAGTTTTTTTTACAGCTTTGCCCGTGTGATTGCCCAGAAATAAGCACTTTAATCGATTTGTTTAAATTAGTTTTATACCGTTTTTATTTAGCAAATCAAAACCAATTTCTCAGTACATTCAGCGCATTTAAAAAACTAACAAACTAAACGCTTACATAATAGCAATAAAAAAAAAAAACACATCTTGTAAACTTTTTGAAAACTAAATGTACTCGATGGAGAACGGGAGATAAACAAATTTAGTACATCTACGAGTACATACATATATATCAAAAAGTTGCAGTTGCGAATTTTTACAGTGTAGAAAAAGTTGGTATTCGTATTCAGAATGCATTCAGTTGTTTGTTTTTCTATGCAATTTGTTAAGTGTGTGAGTAAGTGCATGTGTGTGTGTTTCTGTGTGTATGTGTCAGTGTGTGTGTGTGTGTAGATTGATATTGCTTATGACAAAAGTTTGAGTTTTTTTTATTTGTTGTTTAAACATTTCTATGCTGTCTGCTTGTATTATGCATGTTTTCATATATTTTAGTTACATATTAATTAATTATATTTGCATTATATTTTATAATTACACACACAATTGATTTAGTTGGCTTAATTTTATGCTATTATTATAATAATTATTATTATAACTTTCTTTTCATAATGAAAATATGGCATATGAGCGTTAAAAATGAAATTTTTCGATTTTTGATTAACAGTTAAACAAATATTGCAAGTAAATTGTTTGCGAATGTCTGTGTATGTGTGTGGGTACTGGGTGAAGGATTTTTAACAGTATTGTGTGTGTATGTGTGTGTGTGGGTGATTTCTTTTTGAGGGTTTGTAAACTTAACAATAATAAACTTTTACTATTGCGTGTTGATTTTTAAATATTTGTTGCGGTTTTTGTTGTTGTTGTTGTTTGTGTTACTTGTACAAATTATAAACGAGTTTGTCAAAGAGAGACACAGAGCGCAATTTGAACGTAAAGCTAAATAAATGCACAATTGTTGCATGCGTTAATTTGATTTTGATTCTTAGCCATGGAAGAGGAAGCAGTTAAAGTTACAGTTTAAGAGAAGCGTAATTAAACAATAAATTAATCGGTTAGCTGGCGTAACGAAACTAAATTAAATTGTACAAATTGTTTTTCTTTGTATTTCTTTGCAGTTTTAATATTAATAAATATTTTTCGTTACTCTTGTGGTTTTTATTTTGTTTTCATTATTTTTTTTTTGTAGAAAATAGTAGAAATTTCTCGTGGTTTCTTCTAGTTGTTGTTTTCAGTTTATATTTTTCGTTTTCGTTTTGCCAGGAAAATGTTTTTACGCTTCGTTTTAGGTTTGTAGTTGTTTTTATTTTATTTAATTTTTTTTTTTTGTTTTTTTTTTCGTTTTGTTTTTTGAATTACTCTAATAATTACATAGTTATGCTTATGTATAATATGTATATAAACTTAAAAACATTCATGCATCAATTCAAATTGTTCAGATGTGCCACACATTTTATTCGGTTTTTGCTTTAAATTTCTATTAAAGTTTTTATTTAAGTTTTTATTGGGCTTTGTGGTAATTGGATCGCAGTTACTTTAATGTGGTTTACAAATTGTCACCGGTTTATTTTTACTTTGTTTCCATAGAGTGACATCCAATTACAAAAGATTGTGTTGTGTATTCAGCTAACATATGTTATAATAATATGCACGAAATATGCACGAAAAATATTCATTATCGTTTTTGTTTTATCTCGTTTCTTTCATATAAATGAAGCGGTCACATGTGTGTGTGTGTGTATGTATTTTATTGTTATTAATTTTTTCGCTCTACTCATTATATTCATAATTAATTTGCTTAATTTTGCCCGCCCTTATATTGGTTTTTGTTTTACTATATATATATATTTTTATATATATTTATATATACTATTAATTTTTGTTTTTTTTATGTTAAATTTCGCGTGATTTACTTTTTTTTATATAGTATTTGATATTTTCTCGGTTTTATCTGTTGATGTTGTTGTATTACACAATTCGCTTAAAACTTACTTAATTAGAAAAGTTTGCACACACAAACACACACACACACATTCTGTGTGTGTGTAAGTGTGTGGACACATTTAACTTACAGGTAAGTTTTGAAAATGTTTTTCAATTTTTTGTTTTGTTTTTTTGTTTTTTTTTGTATCTGTTTTTTTTTTTATTTTTGTTTGTTACCCCTCACGAATAAATTGTGTGTTGTCAAGAGTTATTTGTTGCTGTAGCTGTGTTGTGTGTTTTTAGTTGTTTTGTAGATGTTGTTGTTGTTATTGTTGTTGATGTTGTTGTTATCGCTGTCTTCCACCACAACTGAGCAATTTCGCGCAGTGTATTTAGCTGAGTTTCTCTCTTCTTCCTTCAACCGAAATCAAACCAGTGCCAATTGCTATTGACTGCCACGCCCACATTCTGGCTGCTACTCCCCCTGCTCCAGATCAGCTTAATACCTGCGCGCTTGGCCATTATCTCAGGCGTAGAACTCACGGTTATTCGCATTTTTCGCATACGAGTTGTTGGCAGGCGAACGCTTTGGCTCGTCGAGCGCATAGGATCCTTCGTCCTTTTTCCGCATGCGATACACGATGAACATGACAACGAGTATGGCACACAGCAGGCCAACAACGGCGCCACCGATAACAGCTATAAATTTGGGTTAAAAGAAAAGAATTAGTAAAATTAAAACAAACAAATAAAATGTTTACAACTATTGAATTAAATTTTAAATCATTTATTTAACATTCCATTTGTTCCATTTGCTATTAGTTTGAGCGCAGCTGCACATGCAGAACATACAGAACCATGCCTATAATACAAACGCCCTAAGATTTAGAAAATGTACCTATTATTCAGAAAGTATATTTCTATATAGTCAAGGTTGTATCTTTCTATAAGCCAGGTTTTATCGCGATAGTCCAGTTTTCTAGTTTTTAGGGCGATTTTCATTTTCATTCACTGATCCACTTGAACTGTGAGCCACTGTAGATTATTAAGATTGTATTCCAAAAATTTGTTTGGCTATGCCCACTACTGAATCTCCCGCAGTTTAATAGCTACAGTTACCAAACTTGGATGGAAGATTACTAGGAACCTTATACCCCAAAATTTCCAAATTCCCATATCTTCCATAATTTGCGAGCTACAGTTACCAAAATTTCGCAATTTGAAAGGCAAACTAGGAGGGTATTCCTTGGCTACATCCAACCTGTTTATTTTTAATTAATAACTCACCAGCCAGTATGCCAGGCTGCGCAAAGAAACTTGTCGATCCCTCCCCGCTCATGATGACCCCCTCGCCGCTGTTGGCGGGCGTGTGTTCAACGATCTTTGTGTCTGTCGGCTGACTGTTGATATTGGTGTTGGGGTCCAATTCGTGGACGGTACTGCTCGTGCCGCTGTTGCCACCCGCTGCAAGAAGGTAATGGTTCAGATTTAAGTTACGTATATAATGAAATATGCATGATTTAGTTGGAGTATCGTTGTTATTGTTACGGTTATGCGATGACGTGCAAAACACAAAGAGTTACGCAATACATATAACCAGTATCCAGAGACTTCAGTCATGTGTGTGGTTGTGTCAGTGTTTGGTGATTCGAGTGTGTGCGTGTGTGTGTGTGAATTATGTGTCTAGATGTGTATTAATCATATATATGCAATATTTACAAGGCCTTGCAGCGTTACATTAGTTAGTTAGTTCAACTGCGCCTAGCTACGAATAAGAGCTAACAACTTCTATGGCTAACTACAAAGTCTTGCAATTAATTTGAATTGGATTTGTCAGACTAAACCAGATTTTCCCCACAAACGGCAGCTCATGTGCCCCCAATTTGTGACTATTGTTGACCCTGCCAACTGGCTTTTGTCTTTAATTTGCATATTTCAACGCAACTTCGAAGAACTTTTCGACTTTTGCACGGTGGTAAACACCTGACTAGAGATATTTAATGCCACTTGGCAATGAAAACAAATTATTTTTAATTAATTTAATTGACATTTGCATAACAGGCGAAACAAGCTCTAATTGTTTGTGTGTATTGTTTCCTTGTCCAGCATTGGATCCCATTAGCAGCAGGTCAAAGATTCACAGGAAATTAACTCAAGACAAGTACACACACACACACACACACACAAATATGTGTCTATTGCTTATTTAATCCTTGAACTGTACATCCTTGTATTGAACGTCCAACAACACAAACATAAACAGAATGTGTGTTTGTGTATTATATGCAAGGGTTGTTCATTGTGATGCTTGGCAAGCCATTTCAAAGTTGCATCATTTTTCAAAATTAATTTTTATTTTTCAATTGAATATTCCATTGTGCATTTGAATATTCAGTTTCACAGCTATTAAGTTTAAAGTATTTCGTTGAACAAGTTAATGGAACTGCCCTCGTTTGTGTGCTGGGCTCTATTTGGTGCGCTGGTTAAGTGAAGCGCTAATTGAATTACAATTCGCCATTTAAGCAAGGATAAGTAATGCCATTTAGCAGGTGACAGAGCTGAGATATATAGAGCATTAATGAGCCTATTCTTAGCGAAATATATCACTTGAAAGTAAAACTAAGGCATTGAGAACTGGGCGTGCCAAAGGCATTAAATATTTGATTTGGAATGCGAAGTGCAAACAGCTGCTGCTGATGCTGCCTGCTGCTGCTGATGCTGCCTGCTGCTGCTGATGCTGCCTGCTGTTTGTTATTTGCTGTCAACAGTGTCTATTGCAAGTCAAAGGAGCTTGCAGGACTATTTGACTGTTTCTTGATTGAAAAATGCACTTTGCACACAGTGCACAGCTCCTCAGCGCATTTCTAGCCATCCTTTCTTTCACGAGATTTGATTTTAAATTGCTGCTATGACAGTTGTGCTGTGTGTGTGTGTGTGTGTGTTTGTTTATAACTTGCCTTTGACAATCAACGCTTTATAGTGCTTTTGGGCACGCCCACATCAATATTGCTGGGCGCACACACACATACTAACAAACACACACACAAGGAAGGACTTAACGTCAATGTGTCGTTTGAGCAACAAACAACTTTGACAACTGCCTCGCAGCTAAGCGGGTCACACGGAGCCAAGGTGCCAGCCAAGGGCGTGGCACAATTTGGTTGGGGGTGTTGTGGGTGGTGGGTGATTTAGCAGATCGCTGAGTTGGCAGCGCTCCCAAAAACTCCTCAGTTTCAGTTTCAGACTCAGTCTGTGATTTTTTCTTGTGAAGTGGCACTGTGAAGTGTTTTGCACTTGATGCCAGCCAGCGCAGCTTTGTGAGTTCTTCCAGAAGCTCAGAGCTGCAGACTGTAAATCTAATGTTTTTCATTGAGTGTGCGAGTGGGTGTAGCTGCGTGTGTGTGTGTGTGTTAATGGAACTTTACCACCTACGATTGCGAGCGGCAGAGTCGTGCGGCTTAAAATGCCAGCCAAATGGCAGCCTTTGATTGAGTGGCTTTTCTGACTGCTTGGTGGCAGACAGACAGGCAGGCTGACAGACAGGCAGTCAGCCCTTTAGCCAAATCGATTGTTTGTTTGTTTGTTTGTTTTTCTTTGTGCCACTGACTTATCAGTTCAAATGACAAAGCTGTAGTCATTAATTAATCCCCAACTTTAAATTTAAAAAGCATACCCAAGCCAAAAGCTAACCCTAAAACTGATTGGCTATACAATTTGAAAAGTTAACCCGTGTGGAAAACAATTGAAAAGTTTTTTGCCCGTCAGCCTCAAGCATGGATTAAAATTGAGTGTTTTAGTTGAATGAGGATAGAAATGATGAAATGATATGATATGTTCTATGTAGGTATTTTGGGGGAGGGTGGGAAATGTTGTAGCTATGTATTGAGATGGAGTACACCCAAGAGAAGGACAACGCGTGTATTGAAACGTGGATGGATAAAGAGTGAGAAAGACAGAGAGACAGATTGCAGCAGCAGCCGTGAAGACGCCTAAATATAAACTTAACTTATATGCGAAGAATAATTCAAACAATCAAAGGAAGGCATTATAAATACATGACTTATAAACTGAGAGGTTAACATATATATATATATATATATATAGATAGATATTGAAATGTGCGCAACAATAAATAACAAAAACCAAAAAGTGCCTAAAAAACATATAACAAAAAAACGCCACATAAACAATACAATGAAAGGAAAAGGATGTTAGAAAATCCAAAACGAAACCAAAAGGAAAGGAAACGCCACGATAACAAAGCAAATGCAAAAAGCATAATAAACGTAAAACAAGGAACAAGAAAATAATAGAATAGAAATGAATAAAGGAACAAAAAACTGACGCAAGATGCCGCCGTGCTGAATGTCGTCTTCGTTCTCGCCACTGATCTCCGTGTATATCTCGTCCTCGTTCTCATCTTCAGCATCAACGTCATCGCTCAGACGGAATGTGTGATTTGTCGGCTTGATTTCGCTCTCGGGAAGCGAATCAACCGAATGATTGTGATCATCATCACCATTGTCATCATCATCATCATCATTGTCGTCGTCGTCGCCATCCTCAGTATCGCCATCGCCGCTGCCTTGGAACGTATCCTCCGTATCGAATTCATCGTCCTCATCCTCAGACTCGTGCAGTGGAACCGTGCGAGGCGACGTGGGTTGATTGGATGCTTGTGGTGTTGAGGAGTTTGTGCTGGTGGTGGTATTGGAGTTCGGATTGGAGGCAACGGGTGTGCTTGATGGGCTCGCTGATTCGCCTGTAGTGTTGGAGATGATTGGGGGTGTGGCTGGGGTGGTGCTACTGGTGGCTGTTTGTGTTGTGGTTGTTGTTGTTGTTGCTGTTGTTGTTGTTGTTGTTGGTGTGTGAGCTGCTGGATATAAAGATGTTGTTGTTGTTGTGTGTAAGTTATTATTAATGCTATTTAGATGATGGTGGTTGTTGTTGTTGTTGCTGTTGTTCTCGTTGCTGTTGTTGTTGCTGTTGCTATTGTTATTGTTGCTGTAATTGCTAATTAATATTGCTGGATTGATTGGGTCTAAAATGGGCGAAATGGTTAATGTGCTTGAATTGGATGTAATGGTAATGGTATTGGTATTGGTATTGATAGTGGTTGGTTGTGTTGTGGTTGTTGGGCTTGTTGTTGTTGTTGTTGTTGCTGTAGTGTTTGTGGAATTGTATTTGGAAGTGGTAGAAGAAACGTTGGCATTGGCTATAGTAGTTGTAGTTAGACTAGCTTGATCTTTACCGATTGTGCTGATGTCACTACCACTGCTGATGATGCCGTTGTTGTTGTGGTTGTTGTTCTGGTTGTTTGGGTTGTTGTTGGCGTTGGTGCTACTACCAATGATTGTGCCACTATTCGCTTGATGATTATTATTATTATTATTATTATTGATGTTGAGATTGTTATTATTATTGTTGCTGTTGTTGATATCGATTTGATTATGATGGTTGACTCTACTCGAGATGAGGTCGTTCTTGTTGTTGTTGTCGTTCGAGTTATGCTTACTATTTGTGTTGCCAATGGTCTGAACGCGCGTATTGTGCGAGCTCGAATGATGATCGATTATGGCGTCCTCGTCATCGGGTCCAAAACCAGAGCCAGAATAGTCCGGTTCCTTTTCTAGATCATCGTGTATCTACGGCGAGACAAACAGAGTAATTCAATTTAAAACTGCGACTAAAGTTGACCAAACAAAACAATTATTATAAAACAGAGACTTCTTATTCGTAAGAAGATCTGAAAATATATTGTACTTATGTATATAAAAACAAATATTATACAGTGACAGATGTTGATGCTTGCAACTGCAATTGCAAAATCAATGTACATTTTGCATCTCTGAGAAAAAGAGTATAAAATCTTGAGAATTACTACCTGTTTTCAAGGTAGAACAATAAAAGTTGCCTGCTTTTGTGCGCAACAAATGGCAACGATTTGCATTGAAAATTATGCCTGTGACAAGCAGCAGCAAACACAATGGCCCCAGAGCTAGAGCGAGAAGCGATGGGGGGGCGTGGCACAATGGCCACCATTGCGACTCGTGGGACACATTTATATGGCTATTGTCTGACAGCCGTGCCTTAGTGGTTGGTTTGACTGTTGCGAGTGTGGTTTTCATGCCTTCAGTGCGGCGCTCGTGCGGTTTTTTTGGGTAACGAAACAAAAACACCAAAAGCCAAAAATACAAATAGAGATACACAACACACACAAACACACACACACAAACAACAAACACACACACATACACAGAGAAACGGCACAGCAGCAACAAACTGTGACCAATGCCAATTGTCATGGGCACATCTGTGGCAGAGGCGGCTGCTGTCCTCAGCGCTTGTTTATTTACTTTAATTTTGTCGCCGTTTGCTTTTTGCCACATAAAAACAGCACAAGACAAAGGACAAAAAGGACGAACGAGCAGCGAGAAGTCAGCCCAACAAGGCACAGGCAGCAGCCATTGCCATGGGCAGCTTAATTGAATTTGTTCACGCGTTATGAAATGCCAAAATGTTTATGTTTATCTTTATAAGTATGTACAATGTTCAACTTGTTCGACCGACACTTGTTAGCACCAAAACGCTCCAACTCCAGGTTGATTGCAAAAACAAACCCAAGAATTAGAAGCAGCCCACACATTGTGACCATTAAGGATGCCATTATATCAGGGCGTTTGTCGCAGCTGCTTAACCCAGAGATATTCTGTAAGTACAGACCTCTGTCTCCGCCCAAACATTTAGCCAAGATGCCTCACTATTCTTCAATAGGATAAAGTCTAGGAGGCGACCTTCGGCACAAACAACATCATTATTGCAAACAATTTGTTCACCATTGTGCACCACACTCTGCTCCGCTGGGATAACTCAAATAACTGTCTCTGCATTTGATTATTCTTTGTTTAATCAAGACTTTTTTATCCCTTTAAATTAATTGAAATTTTATTTCTAAGCTTGTTTTCGATATTTCAAAACGTTTCTATTCCAGTTTCAAACAAAAAAAAAAACTTCGCCTCAATTGCTAAAATAATTTAATAAAAATGGTTCCCAAAAGCATTTTCAGTTTTTATAATGACATTATAATTAAAAACGGTTTTTTACAGCGTAAACATAAACCACTTAAGTGGCATAGTCTTAAGCGTTGATGCTAAGTGATGTAAATTCATTTTATTTACAACAAATAACAAAAAACACAAGTAAGAATACAGTTGTAGTATTAGTGCCAAAATGACCTTTAACATTTTTTGCACACTCAAATGTAAGCATGCGTGAAAGTGCTCTTATTTCATGTGGCTGGCACAGATCAATATTAAAATACATTATCGGCTATAGCTTTGTGGAACTAAGGAAATTTGTGCAGTTGATCAATAATATGTAAAAGTAGAATCATCAAATGAAATCCTGTAAAAGTGTGGATTTTATTGCTATTGAATATTGATTGAATATTGAATATTGACTTGGTTGGTATATGCTTATATTCCTAATTTGAAGTCTGTAGTCTAATAGTCTCTGGGATTTGCATGCTCATACAGACGCATAAGAGAATATGATGATCCCGATCAAAAATATATAACCCTAACATGATCGGAGATGATGCCTTTTGCGTGTTACTTTTCCACAAAACCATTATATCCTTTTTATACATTTTTAATGAGTTCAGGGTAAAGGAACATTGAGTAATAAATTCGACTGAAACGCACAAAAGTTGGCTGTGAATGGAGTCGACTTAATGACTCACTAAAAAGAGCCTGCTTGGGTACTTTCAAGGAGTGCGTGAGTGTTTTGTGAAGCTAAATTGGCACTGCGCATTTGTGTCTCATTAATAAAACATTAGCAACAAGCTCGCCGCACGACGAAGGAAGCGCAGCATTTAATTAAATTTACTTTTATTTCTAGGCAGCAGTCGAGACTTTGAAGCTAAGCATATGTATTGGATACACACTCGAAAGACTCTCATACACACACGCACACACACACAACACACGCACTTGGGACAAATTGAAAGTACACAAGCCAGCGGCTAAGCGAAAAAAATAAAAAAATCCATAAAAAAACAAAACACAATTGCAAAAAACACAAAATGATGTTGAAAATTTGTATATCGGATTTTATTTATACGTTTTTTCCGTTGTTTTCATTTCGTTTTCCGCAATTTAATTAAAATATACACGTCGTTTTGCAAAATTTGTAGCATTGTGTATACGCAGTGCGGGCCGCATTTTTTATGACACTCATAAATTAATACACATGTAAACACACACACACACACACAAACAAACCGGAGTTTTGCTGCATTTGCGTATACAAATAATTTGGTCAGAAGTGGCTCATAAAGTATAACCAAATGTTAGCCACATTTGGGTTTTTCTCGTACGTTTCGCTTCTTTTTATTATACCCTGAATTCAAATAAAAGGTAACAAAACGGGTAAAAAACGGAAATGCTGCAACAAAGTGAGACACAGAAAACTTCGACTTAATTCGAATTTCGAGTATAAGTATATAATGTGCACAACATTCAGTGTATTGCTTTGATAACTACTACAGTTTCGCCGATATGCATGAAAATCGACTAACGATATTAATAAAATCACACTTTTTATGTTGATATAACTATCCAATCTGATTCTTGAATGTTTATAATACGTTACATATGTTGTCTGCCGTATTTCAGTAAATACGTTTATAGCCAATCAAGATAAGGAGTATCTCCTAGTCGAGCACTCTTGGCTGAAGAAATCGTACTTGTTGTGCTTTGTGTGTTTTTGCAATTCGGCAACTGTCTGCCCCATATTCTTGGCGCTTACGGCAGCATGCTGGTGGCACAGTTAATATAAAACGTTTTTCAAAGACCATTTTTAACTCCCCTGCCCCTGCCCCTGCCACTGTCCTTGTCCCTGCCCCTGTCCGGCCCAACTCGTTGTCGCCGTTGCCACTTGATTTATGCAGCAATTAGCAGCGGGGCGTTGCTTGTGGATGTGTCACGACCTTAGTTTAGCTTCACGTGGCTGTTGCAACTATAATTACCTTGTTGCCAGCTGGCTGCCTGTCTTTTGGGCCAAACTTTTAGCCTACTTTGCAGCGGGCTCGCCTCTACTCTCAAATGAGCTCGATAAGCATGCGAGTTTAAGCTTACTTAAGCGACTGCTTTAGGTCATGGCTCTGAGCTGATTGCTGGCTTTCTGACCTAATTATAAGTTTCATGCAATCGATAAATTTTTGCAGGTGCGGCTGCAATAAATTGATTAGTTAATAAAACATGAGCTGTGTGATGCGGCGATGCTGTGGTGCGATGGGGATGCTGCAATGTGGGTCATGCATGAATTTAAATGATGTCATTGAAACGTTTCATGCTCCCAGCTGCTGCCACCTGCAACAGAAGAGGAAGAAGCAGGAATAAAGCCAGCAGCTGCTGCCGCTCTTAGTCCGCTTAATCGCGCCTGACTTTAACATTTGTCGCATTAAATTTGCATTTGTTGCAGCTGCGACTGCAACTGCAATTGAAACTGTCACAGCTGCTGGGTGGACATATGCGGCGTATGCTCGACTGCATTCTCAAACTTATATATGACATATGGAATATGCAAACCAACCAACCAACACTTATAAAATATGTAAATGCTCATTGCCAAGTATTTCATATAAAAAGTTCATGTCGAGTTGGAAAAGTGTTTAAGGATTTTCTCCACGTCGTTTTCGTGACTTGTCCAAAAGTTTCATTTCAACTTGCTTCAACTTAAAGTTTTTCAAGCTAAGTGCAAAACTTTGCAACAAGAAAAAAAAAAAAATTAATGAAAAAATACAATGTATAAAAAATATAATGAAATTCTTTGCTCGAATGAAAACAACGAAAAAACAGCGTCAATGTAACTAAAACAAAAAATACAAGAATAACAAAAAAGTGCATAAAGAAGCAGGCAACAACCTTCAAGCATAATGAGCGCTACAAAATTGTGTCAGCTCAGATGAGGTTCAACTTTGGTGCACTGCGAATGGGGGTGGTTTGGGTGGTGCACTGCGAATGGGCGTGCTGCGACAGTGGGATGTGCTGGAAGCCTTATGCATAAACAACAAGTCGCTGTGCAGCCAATCGAGAGGAAAACGAATAAAAAAAGAGGTATCATAAAATTGTACCAAGGTTTGCCGCCACAGGCAGAAAAATACTATTACGACGCCATAAAAACTGATATATACCAGTCTCAACCCAGAAACTGTAAACTGGCAGAACCATTCGGTTTCTTCTACAGAAATCCAAAAGAAAAGATCTTTCAAATGAAGTAAATATTTCATAAAAAAGCGGCAGAGATGAATAATCTTTGACTCTCGTGTTAAAACTTATTTACATTTGAATACAATCCTATATTATCCCATTCTCATCCGGCATTACTTATATCTTAAATTAAATTAAGTTTCCCCTTACTTAAGAATATCCAAAATATCACAAATAAATGCTGGAGAACACATTCATAAATATTTCGATTAAGGTTTGTTGACGTAAAACGATTAAAATAAATTGGCATAAGCAATAAAATTTAATGAAAAAAACATATATCCGACATATAGCTTTACAGTTTGCTCATTTACATTTGTAAGTAAAGCCCTTTGCTCGCTCCATCTAGGGAAATACAAAATACAAAATAAAATAATAATTTATACGATAATCTCATGAAATTTGGCGCACCTTCAATTAAGTATGCAATCTATTTGCTGGCACTTGAAGCCAATTTAAAGGAACTCCTCCAAGTTTACTCGCTCCTATTCCCTTGGGGGAACGTAATTTTTCTTTAAGTAGTCACTTGTCACTTGCAACTCGCAACTCGCAACAGAGCCCTCTCATCACTCCTCAGCATCCCCTTCATCGTTCGTTGGTTGACTATGGGGCAAGTTCTTCTCGTGCATAATTAATGCGTGCGAAATTCAATTTTAAGTGTGTGCTATTTTTATACGCAGAGCCCAAAGGGATCTGTTTCTCTGTTTTTCCGTTTTTCTCTTTGTCTTTTCTGTTTCTCGAACTCTCACACACACACACAGAGACAGAATAGCTATCCGCCCTTACTCAACCTTGCCACATTTTACTTGCCAAATTCTAGCCCAAGGGCTCACGGAAAGATTTACAAAATAAATTGAGGCTAAGCACAAGGCGATTTCAATTGCGATGGGTTTGTTACTGGTTCCATTTCCATTTCTGTTGCTGCTTCAGTTTCAGTTTCAGTTTTTGGCTTCGGTTTTCGTTTTGGTTCTGTTGTGTTGTTGTTTATGGCAACGCATGAAAATGCTGTGCACAAGTTTTTGTGGAAAGTTTTGGTTGTCAGCTGACAGGGGCAAGTGGCCTGTTGCAAGTGGCTCGAGTTGGCCGAGTTAACAGTAATTTGTCGCTTTGACCAGTTTGCTGTTGTGGCTGTTGTGCCTGCTCTTGTTGCAACAGTCGGCTCAGTTGGTTTGTGATACACACATGCAACAACAACTTCCACAATGGGCAGCTAAAACAACATACAGAATTTTCACATTTCTTTCCCTGCTACACGGGCAATTCTTATTTTTATTTTTTTTGTGCAGAAAATGCTTTTGCAAAAGTTTTGTGCAGTTTTGCAAATGTGGCCCTTTGCCACAGCAGCAGCAAACCACAAGTGAGCTATGCGTTTGGGCCTTTTGAATTCGGCATTTACTGCATTCGGCCAGTTCAATTACAGCCCAAGTTCTGAGCCAGTGGCCAGCTGCCAGTTGGCCATCAAATTCTAATTTATTTACATGCATTTTCCCAGAGTTCGGTTGCTGCTGCTACAACGCATTTTGTGGCAAGGATATCTGAAGGCTTATTTGCCATCTCTCTCTCAGTTCAGTTCAGTTCAGTGCAGTTGTTGGCCCAGTTAGCATTTAGTCTACTCTGCTCCAAACAGCGAACCGAGAATATTGGTTTGCTATCTATTTGATATTTATCATTTCATGGGCATCAGAGCATTACGCAGTCGGCAATACACAAACATGCTTTCAGCTTGATTCCAGTTTGGTCTCCTTATTTTTTGTTTTGATTCTCGTTTTCTATTTGCCAATTGGACATTTACATTTAGATGAAGGCCTAATGCAATCAAGTGACCAGCATATATGCATATATATGTGTATATATTTTATAAGTATTGCAGCTAACCCATTTCTATTGGGTTTTTGGGTTGCCCCGTTTCGCTTACATCCAATTTGCATTATGCGCTTCCCCATTTGCACCCTGCTATGCAAATAATTGTGTTTTCAAATGCGCCCAGCAAATTGAAAAACTTTTCGACAAGCTTAGGACCAACAGATAGACCCGAATATCAGCTGAATGTTAAAAGTTCGCGGAAATGTTGTTGTTTTTGTTTTTGGGGGCCACAGCTAAGGAAAACTTTTACTGTTCCTGCTCCACTCGCGATAACAATGTGTGTTTTGTTGTTGCAACAAGTGCTGGCACGGCCTTGCAACAACAAAAGTTACTGACATAGTTCTAAGCGCACTCTTTGTTGCGTTATGCGCTGTACTTAATTTGAAAGGGGTTTTCTTGTATGAGAATGTGTAGTAAATGTGCATCGAAGTGATTACTATTTAATATAAACCAGACTGATTAAAGACTCAACAATGGATTAATTAAAAGAAAGTAAGAATGGCTCTCTCAGGCATGCCTTGCAGACTAGATTGCAATTGCCGACCTCAAAGTTCAACAATCAATTTAAAATGAAAATCGTTCCGATAGTGGTCAGATGCTGATGCGTTGAGGTATCCTTTGACGTGTTACAAATTTCGAATTTCAACAGGCTTGATTGCTGCTAGGTCGAGTTGTAGTCGAGTTGCAACCGCAGTAGTTTCTTGTCTTGTAGGCAAGGTATGGGCATCTAAGCATCTATTGTGGTGCAACTGTTGCGGTTGTTTTAATTGTTAATGTTATTGGGGCCCTTCTGCATTGGCATAATTTGGCACTTAATTGGCAGTTGGGTGCAGTTGCCGTTGCCGTTGTCGGTTGCCGTTGTCGGTTGCCGTTGTCGGTTGCATTTGCCTTTGCCTTTTCTTTTCCATTGGCTGCTCTCAGCTAGTGTCAGCATCGCTGCACATTTATCAGGCTCAGGCACGAGCTGTCAGCGACTCGCGGCCAGAGTGGGGGAGGGGAGGGGTCTGCTGTCGTTTCCGTTTATGGTATAATTCACTGTTAAGTTTGTTGCTGTTGTGCATCTATATTCCGCTGCTGCCGCTGTGAGTTCTTTGTAATTTTAACACACACAAACACACACAAATGCAATGTAAATATACATAAATATATGTATAGGTGTGTATATTTGTTATATATATGTATGCGTTATTTGATGGCGTGCACGTCGACCGGAAAACGGAAATACACAAATTTGCGCATTCAATGCGCGACTTTTGTGTTTGTTTTACTTTAATTTCATCACGTGCTTCTTTTGGCAATATCTTTGGCTTATTGCTGATGAGCTGCGCTCTGCGCATTTGATTTATCTGATGGCTTTTTCCTCTGTTCTGTGTATGCTTGGCTGCTTGTCGTGTTTGTTTGTTTGTTTGTTTGTTTGTTTGTTTGTCTGCTGTTCTTATGCTTATTGGCCAGACTTGAAATTTGCGGCTATAATCGCTCGTTTTGAGCTTTTAATGCGCTTTTCGTGTTGCTCCACTCAATTTTCGTACAACGTGATTTGTTGCTGCTGCCTCCTTAAGTCCAACAATTTTTGCCAACGCAGCATCTACATCATTACGAGTAGCATCATCATCATTTGCTTTGCCTGGTATTTTATGGGGCTCTGTTGAGCTGGGTTGTTTGTTGCTCATCAGCGAACAGAAAATCAATAACCGCACCCAAGGCACGCGTCGACGTTTTGTTTCACTTTTTTTTTTTTTTTGCATTGCTTTGCCCCATTGACCATTTGGTATGTTGTCGCACCTCTCTCTCTCTCTCTGTCTCTGTCTCTGTCTCTGTCTCTCTCTCTCTCTCTCTCTCAGCAAATAATAAAAATACTGTCAGTTATACTTTATATTCTTTTTATGCGTCGCATTGAATTAGGCTAGCATGAATCATGAGCACAAATAGCAAGCAAAAGATCTAAGGGAGCAAGGCAAGCAAATTTGCCAACTTCTTGCAAGCAGCCACAGTTGCTGGGCAAGTTTTAAAGGCGGCGCCTAAAAGTATGCCACGCATTTAATTGCAAGCAGCGCAGCATTAAATGCAATTTATGTGGCGCATACTGTGAAAGCTTTCAACTTGTTAGCTCAGCGCTAATTGAGGCAGCAGATGATGCTGCTGCTGATGCTGCTGTGCTTCCAACTTAGGGCATAATTAATCCCCTTTATGGGTTAACGGAGCCCAACCCTTAGCCACAAAAACATTAAATACAGACTCCGACTTCGAAATGGGTGTCTTCCCTTTTGCCCTTTTCCTCTGGTGTATCAAAAGTCATCAAAGACGTAAGGCGCTAGGGTTTGAATCGATAAATGCTACATTAGCTTAAATTATACTTGGCTGCGACTGCCACTGCCCGTATCCCTGCCCCATCCAACCGTGTAATAAGTAATTTGCATGCACAATCAAGAGAGCCAGGAGTGGATGAGACTTTAACGCATAAGCTGCACACACTTTGCAGCTAATAAGACAACATTTTTAATACACATCTTCGCAACTGCTCCTCCTCCTCCCCCAGCCAAGCAATAAACTTGACAGCATATGGGCGTGGTCCCAGCAAGATGTTAAAGTTGCTGCTGCATTTTAATTGCGTCACCAGAGACGCGACTTAATGTGTGCTTGTGCTGCTGCTACTGCTGCTGCTGCAAAAGTATGTGAACTAAAAGCAGCAAGCAAGGGAAAGGGAACAGGACAGACTCCCACACACACACACACACACACACACACACCTATAAAGAGCAGAAGTAAAAGAAGAAGACTTGACTTGAGTGCCATAGCACATCATTAAAATTGTAATGCACTCCCCCCACTTCCCCAGCGCACACAAGCTCCCTGCTTGCTACTCCTCCTCCTTCTCCTTGTCTTCCTCCTTGGCAACAATGCAACGGGGTGTGGCTTTTGCAAGCTGCTCAGTCAATTGCGAGCGCTTAGAAGTGTTTCGCTGAGCAAAGGACATGACGGAGCAGCAAGAAGCATTTTCTCTCGCGGCTGATCGACTGTCAGATGAGCTGTAAATAATTGCATTTAAATGCTGCTTGCTCAGCAAAGAGTTGGCAATAAATTATTCATGTCGACTCACAGGTCAAATGAGCCGTGAAGTTTTCTTGCAAAAAATACCATATCTGAAGAAACATTGCTTTTGACAGAGGGTTTTCAAATTACGAATGTGTAGCAGGATTAAAATACATATGCTTTCATCGGTACACATTGCTGAAAAGGTCTCTCTTTCGTGAAATGTTTTGCATATGCTTACAATCAATTATTTAGTTTCACTTACGGGTATTCAGGTACCGAAACGTGACCTTGCCACCGTTGCAGTACGCTTGCTTAATGCCTGCTCCAAATGTTATCCGCTTATGTAGCAATCCTCTCGCAGCAGCTTTTCAATTGAAATGCTGAATTGGTTGAGAGTTGGGCAACATGTGAAAAGCAGGTAACAAGGACGCTCGTTAAAATCAACTCACGCAAAACATAATTAAAATATAAATTGCTATTGATGCACTTAACAATTGTGTATGCGTGGCATACAGCAACACACACACAGACACACTTACACACACAGTCATTCATTAATTTTGCATTCATCATTTATTGATGCAAATATTTTGACAGCGCATTGTTTGACTAATGAATGCGAACCGCATTTTTGTGGCTGCTGTGTGTGTGTGTGTGTCTCGATGTGTGTGCGTGTGTGTGTTTGAGTGTGAGTATAAATAAATGGATCTGTGCTCATCTGTATGTGTGGCTGCTGTGCTCCTCTCTGCGGTTGCATTCAAATAGAAGGCCACACAGTTCAGATGGGATGGGACAGACAGAGGCTGCTTCAGTTGCAGACTCAGGTTGCATGCCCCATGCAATCAACGCTCTTACTGCACGTATGCAACAAATGTAATTAACTTGCAAGCCACAGCTACATTTTGTGGCATGTTGCTTCTGCAGTAACAGCATCTGCTGGTTGGGTACAGAGCTGAATTATTCATGGCATTAAGACGGGTTGCTTGACCTAGCAGCAAGCAGTCAGCAGCAAGCAGCAAACAGAGCCTTCCTTCAAGCAGATTGCAGCTCTTAGGTTGTAGCTCTTAGCTCTTGGTAAATGCCAGCAGCAAGTTCAACAAACTGCCGCACGTTGAACAGCCTAAAAGCAGGCAACACACGAACATATACTCAAGTGTGCGGTTACCTGTCAAATTGCAATGTCGACTTGAACGACAAATGGCCTTTTGAAAAAGTGGAAAGAAATAAGAAGAATTTTCCGCAGTCAGAGAAACACTCATCGCCCAGGGAGAACGAAATTGTGTCCCATAGGCTGCTCAAGTAGCAAGTGGAAAGCAGAAGCACAACCAAAGCAGGAGCGAGAGAGAGAGAGAGAGAGCTTTGAGCTCAGCCCAAAGTGGATGCAGCAGAAACATCTCAGAATGCTACCCACCGACAAAGCACCAACGACTAACAGATACACTTTGTCAGTTTCAGGTATAATTGGCCATATATTTGAGCTACGTGAAACTTAAAGTTATCTTATAATCAAAGTATACGAAAGATAGGCTCGAATTGGTTCAGAATCGTAAAATATACGTTAAATATTCTGTTAAATTCTACAGTTTCAAATTTCTCAGCTGACTTAGCGGATGCTGTAAGAAGAGCTGAAGAATACCGACGGGATTCGGACTATATCAGAGTGTAAAAAATATTATAATAAAAAAAATCAATTGACCTGACAAAATACATATTTAAATAAACATAAAACCCATAAACAATATTAAAATACAAAATACAATAAAAACACTTTTAAAAAACCAAATCAAAATAGTTAGATAAATGAGATATCTGTAGATCCACTAGATTCCACTATTATTGCTAAAATTTCAACTATCAAATTGTACTTGCAGCACTTGCGGCTGAAAAGAGTTCCTTCAGCGATGAGGAATGCAACTTTGAGGAAGTACCTGGACTCTACTCCACTCCACAATTCAAGTCGAGTCCAGTTCAGTCAAGTCGAATTCGTAGTTGCTGAGCGAATCTCCTGCTCTAGAATTACTTGTTTGGCTGGACTGACTTACTGACTGTCTGTCGTTCTGGCGTTTGCAATTTAGAACATTGTCGGCCTTTCAAGTCCAGTCGGAATTGGAGTTTTGCGCACTAATTGAAGTGGCAGCAACAATTGCAGCAATGGGGGAAACATTAAAAGTGCTACGTTTGATTTTAATTATAACTAAAGCACCTCCCCACCACGCCCAAATCAATGTGAATGCTAAGCAGCCACATCAAAGTGACGAGAAATCAATTATTTAGGGCGCTAGGATCGGGATTCAGCCAAAATCAAATTATATCTGCTGTCTACGACCGGGTCTGGGGTCTGTGCTTAAAGTTTTACGTGTTATGTATTTGAAATTTTATGGCGTACTTTGCAGCGACAAATTGTCGTAAAGTTAAGCGAATTTATTGCCATAAATTATGCAGCAGAAAAAGCCCCTAAAGGAATCCGACAAACCAAGAAAAGGGGACGCGACAAAACAATGCGCATAAAAAACACACACAAAATGGCGACAAGGACGCAGACAAAAAATACAACTTCGACAATGACTTTTCGCTTGACTTCCAAAATGATATGCCTTGATGTTATAGTTGTTGTAGCAATTGTTGTTACTCCTGTCGTTGTTGTTGTTGTTGTTGTTGTATCGTTAATTCAATCTACATGCTTGTCGCAAACATCTCATTCTCAGTCTGCCGTAGTTGTGGCTGTGGCTTAACGGGGCGTATGCGCAATGTGCCACAAGTAAGCAGAGTGCCACATGACAGGAAAACAACAGCAACAACATGCAGCTTGGCCAGCACACCACACAGCCCCAAAACAAAAATCCTGTTTGTTAATGTTATCTGTGGCCCCCTGTATGCAACCTAATTTGGATTTGTCTCTGTATCTATGTGTATAGGAATTAAGCTTGTGATATAATGCCGCAAAAAAGGAGAAAAGAGTGAGAGAGAGAGAAAGAGATAGAGACATAAAGGGAGAGGGAGACGAACAGACATTGAGTAATGAATGCAGGAAGCCAAACGGGCAAGCAGCCTTATGCCCAGCCTAGATCAGCATACACAGCAACTAACAAAGCCCTCAGATACCCTGTAACTAGATGCATCTAGAAGAGGCATCTATAAAAATAAAAAGTTGTCCGTCCATTTCTGAACTTAATCATTTCTCTGCAGAGCATACAACCTAAGCTCTATTGATTGAAAATTTATCTTTCGTCTATACAAAGTTTGTCTCATATTTTTCACTCAAGCAGGGCTGTATTTTCTGCCAGAAATGAGATACATTTTCAATAAATCAATGATTGAGATAAGTTTG